>OX387974.1:8553682-10953682 GCA_947578425.1 Eugnorisma glareosa | reverse complement strand
GCTAGACGACCTGTATAGCTCTGTCTCTTTCCCACACTGGAATTACTCCTGCTTTAAGACGTCATAGTAACCCCCCTGTTCTGTCTACATTTCTAATCCAACTTTCCTCTCGCAGGTCTGCTGGAAGAAATTTCTTATGAAATAAGCAGTACCTTTATGCTCTTCTATCTTAATGTTATGTCCTATTAAGTATTTTGTGTGTACATAAATAAATAAATCTTCTTAGGCGTCACGTTTCCGAGATATAAGCTATCAAAGTTACATCTATTCACTTCTTCTCGAATCGATGAGTCAGATTTTGTCCGACCAGTACGTAGCAACTTGGGTTACTATCACGTTAAATCAGGAGTAATTCCTGTGTGCGAAACAGACAGAGCTATACAGGTCGTCTAGCGCCATCTCTTTCCCACACTGGAATTAGTCCTGCTTTCAGATGTCATGGTAGGCCACCTGGACAGCTTTATCGTTTGCCTCAAATCAAGTCCTGGAGTGTGCCACGCGACGGGCAGGTGAGAAGATGTGGCATGTCCTGTGTTGGGGCTCCACACCCTCATTGACAGTGTGCTGATCGCGAAGATTGTAACTTTGATGGTTTATATCTCGAAAATGTGACGCTTTAGAAGATTGTCTCCCATAAAAAAACTTGTTTGTTTTGATGCCAGCTATTTTGAAAGTCAAAATAAATGACGGAAATTAGGTCGGCTAAATAATTTAAAACCCCATTATAATTTTACTAGAGACCCGCCCGGCTTTGCACGGTTGCAATGTTATACATATAAAGCTTCCTCTTGAATCACTCTATCTATTAAAAAAAACCGCATCAAAATTCGTTGCGTAGTTTTAAAGATCTAAGCATACATAGGGACAGACAGCGGGAAGCGACTTTGTTTTATACTATGTAGTGATAACTAGCAAGCTACAAAAATAGAGTATGTACAGTATATAAATTTTCAGTTTACCTTTATATTAAGAATCAAGTTTCAAGTCAGGTTTCTTGAGTTTTATGCGTTACAATGCTTTCAGGCAGGATAAGTTCGAAAGAATTAGTATTAAGCTGATGAGTGATTCATTCCAAACTTTTGTAAGAGCCTTAAATCTCTTGTTGTATGGACCATATACAAAAGTATCAAATCCTCGTTTTCACCCTAATTGTGACATAGATCCTGTAGTTATTAGTTACAACATACAGTTAGTGCAAAAAACAACACATTTGCGTGCATATAAGTTTATTAATAAAGGTTATAATAAGCAATAATAATACAATGTGACATAAAAATAAACTAATATTAAAAAGTACCGTTAAGATTCAAGCCATAGGAAGTTAAGAGTAAAGATAAACAAAGAAAATATTGTCTAAAACTATATTTATTGCCGCCATTGCAACTTAATCTCAAAAAGACTTCAATACTATTTTAGATCAATCGCAAATTGAGTAAATTGTCCATAGAAAATACTTTTGAGTTTTCAAACTGTTATGGTGCCTTTTTTGTACCAAAAATATTGCTTATTGTGTACCTTGTTCCTTAAAATATTTCTGTCTGTACCAATGTTTGTTATTTCGAATTATTTATGCATGTAAGCCGACTCCATTGCATTCGGTACGTTGTGCATTGGCTTTGGCTATTTTAAAGGCACCGTAACAAACAAAAATGAGAAATAGAGAGCAAAATAGAACGAATACTATCAAAATAAAGCTTAAAAATGACGAATAAACAATCAGAAATCTGTTCAATATACTTTTAAAAAATAGAAATCAATTTGAATGTCAGAACTAAAAATGATTTTATAAAAAAAAACTGACTGTCAAAAACTGTGAATTAAATTTTATAAACGAAGAAAGACGTATAATAATTAAAAAGATATAATTTTATAAATTAAATCAATATTTCAACGTATAAATTAAGAAATAATTATTTTATATTGCTAAAAAAAAAAACTTGTAAAAATATAGAGATCTATTTTAATTTCAAAGTAAAAATGACACCTTTTTTAAATAAAAACACAAGTGACATTCGAAAAGGTAACTGTGAAATAATTATATCAATATTTTGACGTATAAACATTCAGAAATAATTAATTTATATTGTTTAAAAACTTGTAAAAATAGAGATCAATATGAATTTCAGAACTAAAAAAAAATATTAATACTAAAAAACTGTCTGTAAAAACTGTGGAATAATTTTATAAATGAAGACGTATAATAATTTAAAAAAAAACAGAAATAATTTTATAAATTATATCAATTCGACGTATAGATACTGCAGTATTAAAAAAAGTAACTGAGATTTTCAAAAAAATTTGTACATGCTTATAGAAAAAATATACACTAAGGATAAAAAATATACTGTAAACAAGCGTAGTGCATTGCAATCACAACACGGTACTTAGAAAATAATAAAGGGTTGTTTAACAAGGAATTTCATTAAAATAGTACTGTCAGTGAAATTAAATGTAAGCAAATTGACACCCACAAACGCCCAACTACAAAGGAGACTGTCCACCGAGTACGAGTGGCACGAAGGGCCATGGAGTGAGCCATGCTCGGCATAACCCTCTTAGATCGAGTGCGTACATACCGAAATCCGCCGTCGGACGACCTGGGACCTGGGAGGCTTCTACGACGTCTTAAAGCAAGTGTAATTCCAGTGTGGGACAGAGACAGAGCTACACAGGTCATCTAGTGCCATCTCTTTCCCACACTGGAATTACTCCTGCTTTAAGACGTCATGGTAGGCCAACTGGGCAGGACATCTGGCTAGACGCGGAGATGGCCGATGGAGCAATGCTTTGAGCGAGTGGTGGCCAAGGTTAGGCCAAAGAAATCAGTGCCGTCCTAAAGCTCATTGGGTCGACGATATCGTCAAAACCGCGGTAAACACAGAAAAAAGGGAAGCCTATCCTCAAAATGGGTGAATCCGGGCTGATATGATGATGAAGATGAAATTGACACCCTACATCAACTTGCCCTGTTCGTGTCCATTTACCAGCCATTTCATACAACTGTCAAAATGTCAGTAATATGTTTATACCGACTATTTAAATTAGTAGGCAAGTTGCTTAATATTAATTTCACTGGTTTTACGTTCTGAATCTTCACTAGAACAAGTTTAAGTTTATTATATTATCTAATTGATTTACTAAGATGTACTTTATTCAAGAACGGGATATTTTGCAATTTAATTAAAAATAATATTCGAAGATATTCCTTATAAAACTAACCCTTAGAAAAATTCACATGAACGTGCTTAAAAAAACATATACAAGGTAAAAACATAGCGTACAAGCATCGTGAGAAGCGTGGTGACAAAGCAAACACGTGCGTATTGCCACTCCGTAAGGTTGAGATTCGTGCGACTCACCGGAAGTCGTACGCTGATGACCAGTGCTGAGGATCGTCCGCCATTAAAGTGAAGTTGACGCTGACGGAGCCTTCCGCGGGAACTGTCACTTGTTCGGTTATGCTCTCGTAGCTGGGGACAAAAGAATTAGAAGAACCGGTATATAAAATTAGATATACTATTGTGATATACAGTGCATTTTGGGTATAACGACGACGAAGGGACCACTCTTATTTTGTTGTTGTATCCGGTAGTCGTTACAGGCAAAGGTAAAGACTCAGAATATCACTTAGTAACAGAACCATAAATTTAACTCCGAAATGTACACGCTTACCAACTATCTATAAACAAAAGATAAAGGGTCTCCAAAGTTGCTATCATCAGTAGGGTTGTAACAAAAGATAAAAAAAAGATCTTTGTGTCTTTGGTGGCCGACTCCGGTTGCAATATCTGCATGGGATTTCTAGGAATTTGTTACAAATGATTTATTAAAAACAGTCGCTACACCCGAACTCGGCGTTACATCCAATGTGGCTCATGAATTTTGTACTAAAGTATACTTTAAAATCAAGGGACTTAGATTTAACGTCGCCATAGGTAAACGGTCGCTACAACCAAGGTCGTAATTAATGAAATCCTATGTACATTCTTACAGTTAAACATGCAAAATTATGAAAATATGCTTCGATTTTGGACGTTTTTTTCTCACGTTGTTTAATCTTTTTTTCGATTATAGTGACTTCGGCGCTACGGTGGGCGTGTTCGATTTTCATATAAAGGACTCACAAATAGATGAGCTGCTCCGAAAATTGATTTGGCATTATTTCTTTACACAAAAAAAAAAACGACTACATAATAAATGTTGATTATCCTTATGTACAGCATAATAGCCCAACGATCAGAAAGCCTAGAAATGGATCCTTTGCTTGCCTAGAAGTGTATTGCGAGGCTGGGACAGTAGTTCTGTGTCAATACCGATTCTGACATCCAGTTTCTCAGCATGTGGCTGGTTTGTACCCAATTTATTTTTGATAAAAGCTAGGTTGGAGACCCGTCTCAAAATCTAGATGTGCAATATGCTTAGCTTACCCCTGTTTAACAGCAGTGATATTGTAGGTGCCAGGTTCCAGAAGTCGCCAGTAGTCGCCGTCCTTAGCCGTCTTAACCGAATGAGCGATGCCATTCACTTTAATGATCGTATTTGCGAGAGGATGCCCGATGTGACTGTGGACGAACCCGTTGACGCCTGTGTGTACCTGGACAGAGGAAGGCAAAGGTTTACATCCTACTATAATATTTTAAATGATAGGTACTTAATGAGTTTGTGATATTACTATTTCATGCAAAAACTACTACACGGATTTGGATGAAAGGACATTTTTCATTTTCGGCCATATGATGTACATTTATCGAAAAAGAGGAAAAAATACCACGAATTTAGGAAAAATATTCTCTCGACAATTTAAGCCTGATTTGTTGTGCATGGAAAGTAATAGTTTTTCTATTATTGCCATATTCTATTCAGCATGGCGTCTTACTGTTTGCATAGTCTGCTTTCGTTCTGAAATCATGTCACATAAAAACATAATATCACGTTGATGTTACATATGAAAGGTATGTGTTCTTGTAATAAATAATAATTATTATACTCTTAGACATCAATTTCGACTAATTATAAGCAAGAGTGATATTATCATTGTAAAAAAATATATAATAGGTAAGTACTACTTTTCTGTGGTGTATTCCTGAACGAAAAATTCAAAATGACATTTTGTTTTGACAAAACCCATCAGTATCTGTCAGTCGAGTCTCGTTCGTCTCGACTTGGTTTCGACTTTTGTGGCTTTTAGTGTTATTTTACGTTCTCTCTCTAAATAACAATTTCTAGGTTATGGAAACGTCATCTCTACAACCTGTCATAGCTGTCATAACACTCACGACAAACGTCAAACATTTTTAATTTTTATTGCGTGCATAAAAACCATTTAATATTATGTAAAAAATGTTACTTTGTTCTATTCAGAGGTTTATTTCCCAGCTTTTATAAAAAGTACATGTTATGGCCGGAGTCTCATACCAAAATGAAACATCTCCTTTGGCATGCAAATAGTTTATAACCTGGAATATCACATAGGATACTTTTTATTTATTTATTTATTTAAACTTCATGTACAATAGTGGTACATAGGCGGACTTAATGCCATTAGGCATTCTCTACCAGTCAACCTTTGGGTTCAATAAGAAAACGCTGTGGTAGGGTACAAAATAAATATCTAAAAAAATAATAATTTATATAAGTACATATAGTGATACTAATACATATAAAATAAATTAATAAATATTTTAAGAAATACCAAAATATAAAACGAAACACCTAATAATAATTACCGTGACTCGACTTCAAATTGAGAGTTATTTAATCTGACTTAGATAGTGGTTACGAACTTTTCTTTTAAAAGTGTATTTGCTTTCAGCTTTCTTAATGCCAAAAGGTAGCGCGTTCCAGAGCTTTATAGTAGAGATAGCGTAAGAATTTGACTTAAAACCGGTGCGATGTGAAGGAATTTGGAGAAGTAGAGTCTTGGAAGCTCGAAGGTTACGATTGCGAGAGCTGCTCAACACTTTGAAGTATTTTTTTTAGATAATCGGGAGCACATCGATCGGTCATAATCGTGAAGAGCATGCAGAGAGATCTGAGGGACCTCCTGAGTCGGATAGGCAACCATTTAAGCTGAGAACGGAAGGAAGAAATGTGATCGTATTCTAATAAGTAATATCGAACTCCATGCGGGCAAAGCCGCGGGCATAAGTTAGGAAGCGTTGTAGTGTAGGTATATGCGCAAAGATAATCCAAATTTATTATAGAGATTAGCTTATTTGACTGGCTTTTCATATCCAGGTGGGGTTAGGAAATTAACCCAAGGGAACTACGAGGATTAAAGTACACTATATATATACGGATATAGGCTATATCCGTCCTCAGGTCATGGCTACATCCCGCCGGAAGCTTACTGACAGCCGTCAGATTCCTATGCCGAGTTTCAAATAACGAATCTCGAGGGGAGACGAGTCCGATACAGTGCAGTGCTTATAATTATGGGACTTAAAATCGAAGTGAAGTTCTATGGTTACCTGTTCTATAAACTTCAACAAGGCCTCTTTATTATCCTCCCAGTATGTAGGCAGGTCACTGGCAGGAGGGAACTTGAAGCAGCCTAGCTCCAGAGTGATTTCCATGTCGTTTGTGTGCAGGTAGTTCCAGTCTTGCATGCCGCCGGCTAACACGTACCTGGAAAGTTTAAGAAACTATGTTGAGAAAGGGTTTCAGTGGTTTTCAAGTCTTATTTTCTACGTGTTTAAGATGAGATTGCATTATGAGCAACATGTTCTCATTTTTTTTTAAACACTTTAGTGTTAAAAGTCTACCTTCTAAATCATTATTGGTACACGGCAAAACCTACACAGAGAATTTAAAACTCTAAACATTTATGCATAGAGTTTAAAACTGTTCGGTCGCGTGGTACACAAATTACCATTTAGCTCCATTGGTGATGCCCTCCGGGAATTTCTCACTGGGCAAGTTCTTGCATGGTTGTCCCAAGTGCATTTTATGATGAGCCTGAAACAATAAAATTAAAACTAAGTAAGTTACAATATTGTTGCGCATAGTGTTGTAACATGGCTCCTGCATCATGTTTCAATTTTCAAAAGATAAATTCTGAAATAGACCTTATTTCTTGGGAATCATGACAGTAAAATGTTATATAATTTCAATATTTAATTAAATATTAAAAGGCCAAGGCAAAGGCTTGGATGCGATTTGTTTTAGATTTTGTAACAATATTTTGATTTAAAAGAGTGCCCATCGACTTTCTTGCCCATTCTTCTGCATAGAGATCTACGCTTTGGAATGGGCGACTACATTACTTTCACAAGTTATTATGCCTTGTGACTATGACTGTAGCTTAGCTTTCTTTGTTTTCCTGACATTTAAAAGTGCCTGTAATGGTCTTATTGAAATAAATGCTTTGAGTTTGATGCAGAAAACAGCATAACTTTTTCGTTCGAAAAATATGCACATACAGAAGGAAGGCGACAATTGTAATGCAACAACTAATATAGCAAATACCATTCTTATGGAAAACTGATATGCCAGCTACTTGAATTCTTTCATGCGAGTCACAGACGCTCTCCGGCTCGGTGGAGCGACGGTCTCCGCAGCGTGGCTGGTAGCAACTGGATGAGAGTTACCGCGAATCGAGTTAAGTGGCGTGCGATTGAAGAGACCTATGTCCAGTAGTGGACTGTTTAATAAAACTCTTTGAACATGTTAACTGGCAGAATAAAGCATTGTCGCGTCAACACTTACCTCAGAATAAATATGAGCGAGATGTACGAACACAGGGTGGTCAGGCGTGAGGTACTCGACGCCGCTACTCATCCTAGGGTTGCCATCGTACGGGTAGTTCGCCACGAGTGCGCCACCGTGCAGGTTCGCTGATAACACGAACGGCTCCGATAGGGACCAGTTCATTACTGCCTGGGTTTCTGGTTCGGGGATCTTGTTGTCCTGAATGATATATAGATATATTATATCTTTATCAAATGGTTTTATTCGACTGAGAATGTCCACAAGAACCGAGCATTTTCTGCAAATAAGTGTCTTTTGCCACTCGGGAATAATTTAGCTTTCTATTAGTAAGGGATTTATCAAATCAAACTTTGATTTCTATGGTTCCGTAACCGAAGGGTAACCAACGAGACCCTATTACTAAGCCTCCATTGTCCATCCACCCATCCGTCCGTCCGTCCGTCTGTCTGTCATGATCCGTAATAGGTAGGCAGTTGAAATTCTCATTGAATGATTATTTATGTTGCCGCTATAGCAACAATTAATAATAAAAATTAATTAAGGTGGATGCGCAAGGGTTGCCCGCGAAATTTAAATTTTCTTACGTTTATTGCAATTCTCAGGCCAGTGTCAGGTTGTACGTAGATGAAAATCTAAAACGCGCCAGTAACACATATGGAGTTAGAGAATTATAATCAAGTTCATAAAATCCCATTCAATAGCTATTTCATGAAAAAGTCAGTCAATGGGATTATATGAACTTGGAGGGTTGTATTGATGATTTGAATGATTATAATTCTGTAACTCAATACGTGTTACTGGCGCGATTCATATTTTCATCAACATACAACCTGACACTGACCTGCAAATTGCAATAAACTTAAGAAAATTTAAATTTCGCGGGCTACCCTTGCGCTTCCACCTTAAAGGTGGCTCGCCTACTACAATGGTACTGACACCCTTCATACGCGAGTCGACTCGCTCTTGGCCGGTATTTTTCCATAAGTAATTCCGGAGATATTGCCTGTTACATACACATAACTTTACCTTTTACTAAATAAGTAGTTAATTAAATTAAATGAAGTACTTACCTCTGTATCGCCGAATTGATCTGGGAAGTTCCTGTTAAGGTCCACATGATGAGCATTAGCCCTACCTCTCACACTGCTGAAATCACCTGTAAATTGATAAATTATTAGCAAAATAAAGTATTCCCTTTAGATAGTGTTAGAACCCAGTTTGGTAAAACCATTTCTTTTCAAAATACCATGAAAAGGAACCAAATACTCAAAATAATCGTCGGAATAAAAAAAAAACGGTTTTTTGTCTACTACAAGTTATTGATTGAACATAAAAATCAAGTAAAACTACATAAAATTAGTCAAAATTTAAATAAAACATAAAATAAACACAGTAATAATCTAAGGAAGAACAAATCTCTTAACCTACTGTCAAATCGCATCATTCACTATTTTGTTAACCTAACAGACAGATGTGTTGCTGCACGCGTAGCTTGACCACCGTAGAAACGGGTTTTATCGACGCTAGAATCGACAAAATGACAGATCAACAAAAGAAAACTGTAATTTTGTCGATTCTAGCGTCGACAAAACCCGTTTCTACGGTGGTCATGCTACGCGTGCTGGGGAGTTTGTTCCCCCACTTTTTCTTCCCAGCTAAAACACTAGGAAGTGTCGAAGGGTGGGCATTTTGGGGATCTATCTCTTGTAAACGTTAAGTGCTGATTATGTAATCAGCACTTTTTGAACGTTAACGTTTCAGCCTAATTTGAAAAAACGACTTTAAATTTTAACAAATTGTTTGGCGGACAAATCAAAATACCAATGAGTTGAATAAACAGGGGATAACAGTACCCAGTTGTAAATGGATGACTCTTTGAATACGTGCATATTACGCGGACCTCCTCAAATAACTACTTATGGAGATAAAATGTTAAGTTTTTATTTATTTCTCGTAAAACATAGTTCCAGCACTACATACACCTGTATATAACGTATTCCTATTGTTTTTTTTTTGTTTGTTGGAGAAAACCAACAGTGATACATAACATTAATACTTATAAAAAAAGCAATAAAAACAAGTATGAGCAAATGTGTTACCAACAACATTTCACGGAATACATACAAAAAATACAAGCTTTACAAGACCACGCAAGTTTAGACCTACAAACCAGGGTTGTTCCGAACATCAGTATCAGCATCAGCATCTGCTGAACTTCAGCATAATTTTCTACATCAGCATCCGCGATGATCGATGCTGATTATTAATGCTGAAGTTCGAGTCGTGACATGACCGCAGAGGAGGCGGAGCTTATATTACGTGTAGTTTTTGCTTGCGAGTTTTGACCAATCAAGGGGTCGACCACGGGGATTGCGATTGCAAACAAACACAAACTTGTCTCATTACGTTATAATTCGTCATTGCGCGTGAAAG
The DNA here is from genome assembly GCA_947578425.1 of Eugnorisma glareosa. NCBI lineage: Eukaryota > Metazoa > Arthropoda > Insecta > Lepidoptera > Noctuidae > Eugnorisma > Eugnorisma glareosa. The sequence continues at coordinate 10,943,539 of OX387974.1, read as the reverse complement.
TTTTTGATTTTTTTGTAAACTATTGAATTTGGCGACTATATTTCAATGGTAACTACATTTCTCCTGTTTTTTTTTAAAGAAAATAATTAAAATCAGCATCAGCATCCGCTGATATGAAAAAAATATGCGTCAGCAACAACCCTGCTACCAACTACAAGAATTTTTAAAATATTGGTGTTATTTTTTTTTATATATAATTTAATTTATAAATTTAAAGCTGCTTTTAGGGTTTTTATGGGTTATAAACAACAAAGGTGTGTTCATAAACGTTCCTCAAAGTCTCACCAACATTCGTGTTCCAATTCCCAAAATTGAGCAGTTCATGCTCGAAAAGTTATAAATATTGACTAAAGATCGCATTTTTTTTTGTAGTAATTTAGATAGTACACGACATGCCTCACCAATTAACAAAATTATACATTAAAGAACACTTTTAAGTAATTTGTAACGACTTTGGAAATTGTCCCAACACTTATACTCACTACCATTTGCGAACACAGTCGCGGGTTTACTGTTTTCCGCGTACATACGTATTAGTTTCTCAAAGGGTAATTCGGCGGCCGCGATCGGACGTCACGACTCGTGCGGGTCACAACTCACAAGTCTAAGGCCCGCTTGCAAAACATCATTATGCCTCTGTCATCTTTAAACGATTGATAGAAACAGAAAGATGTTTTAATTGCGTTCTACGTTAAACGCGTTTAGCGATTCGTGGTGCAAGCGGGCCTAAGAGTGTTTTGGCGCCAACTGTAGCCTACCTTAATCGTCCAGAAATTGTGCTTGACAAACACCGTCTCCTTACCGTTCGTCCCGTGGTCAGTCTATTATTCTTATTTGTCAATTTTATGCAATGTAGGTAATAGTCGCCATAAGATATTATTTGCTTTGATTAAGTTCCCAAGTTATTAAGTTTTATAAAGAACGTATAATGTGAGAAAGTGTACAAATATCTAATTACCGTTCATATAATTACCATTTTTCTCGTTCTTATTTTGGCGAACTGTAATAAGAAATTGAAAATGGTAATTAGTACCAGTATAAGCTGGCTTCTTATTGAATCGAAACTCCTTTACCCCACTAGGCCAGAGGTCGGCAACCTTTTGAGTCGGAAGACTAAAAAATTACTGTTTACAATATTTCAGATTTTGAAGAGCCACAAAAAAAATGTTTGCCAACTACATATAAATAGTACTTGCTTACATAAAGTTTTTTGAGAAAAAAAAAAAACAATTTAAGAGAAGTGTTTTTCACAACAAATCAGATAATATACGTATTATTAGATAATCACTTAGTATTTAGGTAAAAAATTAAAACTTTACCTAAAACACTAACTTGTAGGTACTTCAATAACAAACAATTGAGCAAATAAATGCAATGGGGGCGATGGCTTTGCATGGTTATTCAAGTAGAAAATTCAAACTTTACTTAACAATGTAACATGTACTTACAAAAAAAAACAATAACATAATTTGAGCAAACAAATTCAATGGGAAGCTTTGCATGGTTTTAGAAAGTTTGGATACATTTTGGCTCGTATCTTGTTGTTTTAAGTTTCAAACACGACTCAAAACTTTCATTTGTTAGTTGGCTTCTTATTTTACTTTCCTCGTTAATCCATTCAGAACGATTTTTAAACGTTTTTTTATATAAAATAAATAATATTTTTGTATGGAACTAAAGAGCATCAGGTTCACATCCAAAGAGCCGCAAATAAATACAGTACAATAAATACTATGCGTCTGATTTATGTCGCTATTTAAACTTTTAAACTTGTTAAATCCATAAAAGTTGTAATTGGATGCATTCTTTGAATTCATTTTTCGAATCCTGTGGGCCTAAAATGGAAGCTTTATCAGAATCATAATATGAATCACGTTAAAAATTTAAAATTCTTAAAATGGTCTTTATGTTTATGACCACAAAGTCCATTTTAAGAGTTTTAAATTTTTAACGTGATTCGTATTATGATTCTGATAAAGCGGCGATTTTAGACCCCCTGAATATGGTCTATCTTCAAATTTTACCCAAATATGACAAATCAAACACCGTTTTAAGCTTTCACGATTTAAAACTAAACTTATTTACACAGTCACCACCCGCATTCTCCAGTCATCCCGCGATCATGGCGCTTGCAACAGCGTCGAAATATCGGGAGCTCAGAATAATTGAAAATCGCGGAAGATATCCCGTAAGTGACTGCAAGTTTATGACATATCAAGGTTCACAAATCGAGTTTTAGAAAGACTTCGGCTTAATGCTGCGTCTCCGTTACTCATACAGGGTGTAACAAGACTCTTAACGAAACCGTCAACCAAGCGTTATGGACAACAAACTAAGTAACTTTACGCAAAAAATATTGCTGAGACACGATTGTTTGTTTGGGGTGAAAAATCACGTTTTACGATAGGACTCAATGTAATGGACTCAAAACATTGTGCTGATGGATGGATTGAATAGTGCGGGGGTCGTGGAGGTGTTTAAAGTAAAAATCTTACATTAAAAACATGTATTTAAAAAAAAAATGAAAAAGTTTGAACTTTGACCCCCATCAATATCTCCGTAACTAGAAGGTTCCCAGGTATGGTCTAGAACAAAAAAATGATCACAACGACGGGGAGAACAAGTGACTTTCGGCTTCGTTAAGGGTCTTGTTACACCCTTTATCAATGCCTAGATTTAACAGTAGCTTTCAAAATTCCCTGCTAAATATTAGAATCTTCACAAACACTTACCGATCTCCGATTTCTCATACCCATCAGGGTTCATGCTCGGCAACAGATGTATCCTGGTGCTGTTGAGCATGCGCTGTATCCTCTGGTTGCCGCTCACATACTCCTGGCACAGGTACTTGGCTAGGAGCAGGAGGAGCTCCCTGCCTATCACCTCGTTACCGTGCATGTTCGCTACGTATTTGAATTCTGGCTTGCCTGTAGGATGGTAATAAGTTTTTGAGTTATAACATCACGCTTTGTCATCTCGGAAGAGTTAGGCAGAGGTGTACCTAACAGTATACCCACGGTTTGCCAGTTACGTTTAAGTCCTATGTAAGGGGCGAGTCAATTGCCATCAACCGGGCATAATTCCAGACTTCGTGGCTGCTACTGAGAAATTCCTGTTGCGCTTTGCCCGACCCAGGAATCGAACCCAGGACCTCATGCTCAGCAGTCGTGCTTGGGACTACTAGACCAATGAAGCAGTTTTAGAGAAATGTTGCCTGTATTCCCTGAATGAGGTAGGATGATCAGTTATTCAAGCCTATCCACATAAACCAAGAACAAATTGAGACGTCGAGCTGCTCCTAAAAAGACGTGATTTAAAAACCCAATGAGATTACGGCACAGTTGGTGCAGTGGCTGAGCGATTGGTTCCTGCGCTGCGTGTCGCGGGTTCGAATCCCGCACGGAACAAATATTTGTATGGCCTAAAGATAGTAGTTCCGGGTCTGGCTGTTTGTGTATGTGAGTTTAAATGTTCGTAAACGCACCCACGATATAGGAGAAATTCCTAGTGTACCAGGAAAAGTTAAAAAAAAAAATGCTTATTATTATTCTTTGCTTGGCCAGGGAGTTCAACATAGGATCCCGCGTTAATCCACCGAAATAATGAACTAGTAGAAATGTATGGTAGAGACCACTACGGAAGGGCGCATCCGGGGAAGTACTGCCATACCTAAGCAGCGTTGCTATGTTTCAATTTGAAAATTCCGGTTTGAAGTTAGGGGTTCGGGTCCGGCGTTCAATCCGGGATGTCAGGCGCACTCGACAGCTTTCCCTCTGCGACGCCTGTACTGCAGATGCTCATAAACGGCGGTAACCAACTTACAGTCAGCTATATCATCTGTTTCTTTGTCTTCTACCTTAAAAAGAAAGTATATAAATCCACTCACCAGGCTTATGTGCTCCAGGCTCGTTGGTCACCTCAAGCACATAAAGCTCCCTCCCCTCCACAGACTTGCCAATGCTGCTAAGTTTGGTCAGACGTGGGTACTGCTCGTTCAACTCCTTGAGAAAGCTCTCCATCTTCATGTAGTCGTGGTGTGCGAAGTCTACTGCGGAAATACCGTCGATGTCGTGACGCTCGCGCCTTTTATGCACTGGAGATTTGCCCGGTTAAGTTTGTTTTAGAATTTGTTGGCGCCATTTTTTTTTTTTTTGTGTTTGCCTGTATTTTGTCTTACTTGTGTTGGGTCTGCTGTGTACTTACTGTTTGAAGCTAGTATTCTTGATATACATACATATGGGGGTATAAGGACATGTTTGTTTTCAAATAATTATTTCAGTTCGAAATTCACAACAAACAAAATATTTTTAAATCAAACTACATTATTAGCACTTTCTTTTGTAGTTTTTTTTTTGTTAGTAATAATAATTTTCAAATAGTAATTCTGCAATATGTGTTTTCATAACCTACAATAAGCACCTTGTTAAATGGTGTTTTAATCAAAAAAGAAAAAACTATGTTTAGTAAACTTACAATTTAAAACTAAAAAAAATAAAATCATTAGAACAATTTTGTCATGCAAAATAATATCGGTTTTATACAAAGTGGTTTGAAAACAATTTTGGCAAGCACATAAATGCGTTTTGTCTACCAGGAATCCAGGATTGCAAAGAGGTGGCTCTACGTACGTTCTACACAAGCAAGTTTCAAAAAGAATCGGGCAAATCAACAGTGCGCAACAGAACAGTACAAAAAAACCACCACCAAAGAAAACATTTTTGGAAAATAACCAACCACCAAATGAAATCACCACAAACAAATAAAGAAAATACCAATGAAAAAAAAAGAACTGGAAGAAAAAAAAACACCAAAGAAAAAGGGAAAAATTCAGAATATCTTAAAGAATGTAGTCAGATTCATTTACGAATTTTATGTTAATTTCTTTAAAAGTATGATCAGAATCAAAGCTCGGGTGCTATGGTTGGTTGACAACGATAAGAACAACCAATCATAACAGTTGACTTGAGATTTGACAAAAGATCAAATTGGATTAAAGGTACAATTTCCAAGGCGAGCGGCACAATCTCTATGAGAGACCATAACAATACTAATTATTAAGTAAGTTTATGAAAATGCTGAACTTGCAGCGACATTGCCGCCTATTGCCGTTTTCAATGAGTATTACAAGGTGGAACTGACGCTAAGACTGTTAACACATTTTCATTTTCACTGACGTGAGGCCGGTTTCGTAAACATGTGTGCACTTATTGAGGCGTAGTTTAATTGTAGTTTGATGTAAATGTATGCGTTTGAGCGAGTATGCACAGAGCGAGGCGTAGTTTTGAGCATGCTTCACTGTATTGTTCGCCTTGTCTTGGTTTTTTATTTGGTCTGAGAACCACATACCAACACATAGAAATAATTCAACTGTAATTTTAAAAATCTGCTTTTTCATACATTTTGACCGTGTATTGCAGTTTTGTAGGAAACAGTTGTTGTTATTTCAATAACCATTGAAAATTTTGTTGTACTGAATACGTGGTAACTGTTTTTGCGTTCGGTGTCCCTTACACCCTCTATATTGTACTATGGTTATGCAGTGCTTCCACATTTATTGCGCGAACCGCTACTCTGTGGTATTGACTGCCGGCTTCTGTTCCCCAATCATTATAACCTGGATCTCTTTAAAGATCGAGAGAATCGATTTCTTCTAGCCAAGCGTGCTCTATCCTAGGCCGCATTATCGCTCTTTATTCGGCGAGTTGCGTCCAAACGCAAGCTTATTTAGTGTTAAGGTGGATGCGCAAGGGTAGCCCGCGAAATTTAAATTTTCTTACGTTTATTGCAATTTGCAGGCCAGTGTCAGGTTGTATGTTGATGAAAATATGAATCGCGCCAGTAACACGTATGGAGTTACAGAATTATAATCATTCAAATCATCAATACAACCCTGCAATTTCATTTAATCCCATTGAGTGACTTTTTCATGAAATAGCTATTGAATGGGGTTATATGAACTTGGAGAGCTGTATTGATGTTTTGAATTATTATAATTCTGTAACTCCATACGTGTTACTGGCGCGATTCATATTTTCATCAACATACAACTTGCTACTGACCTGCAAATGGCAATAAACTTAAGAAAATTTAGATTTCGCGGGCTACCCTCGCGCTTCCACCTTAAATTAAAAACAAAAAGTTGTCTAGAAAGCCGTTGTGTTGTGTGACTGCGGTCTATCATTGCGAATGAGCGGCTTTGCTGAATTGTACCTTTAGTCATCCAGAGTATAAACATGTTTTATTAAAAATAGTAGTACAAAAAATATTTCTAGCTACTAAATAACTAAAAAAATATGTTCGCTATATGAATCAAACTACTTAGAGGGTGTTAAGTAAAACAAAGCGTTAGATTACTGTGTACCTGTGACCTTTATTGTTCATATCGCCTGATGGCCATCTATGTACAAACAACTTATTACAAATCATTTAGTAAATCGCTGCAAACTATTGTTAACCTTAAGGCCGCTTTAAGTAGGTTTGTGTTTAAATGACGAATTTATGAATGTCATAAAACAATTTTAGCTGCACTGCAAACTAAATTGTGAGACATGGGATTAAAGTTCTGATTTCCTTAATTAATTTCAGTATAAGTTTATTTCACACTTGTATTCTACAGAGTAATTAACATTGACACGGAAATCGCAATTAATGCTTGGTGATCACTCTTTGGGCCATTATATCAACAAAAAAAGCGAAAGTGAGATTCGCAGACAATTTATTTAAAATATTATACAAATAATACCGACCACAGTTTTGCAAGAATTTACCAAACGATAAATAAATACGAATGTATAAATAAATTACACTTTCCCATACACTTATTAAAATATACACAACCAACTCCTAATAATATTATATTTTTTTAAATCACAATTCATTTCGAGAAATTTCCTACTAATTTAAGTAAATAATGTAATTACAATCACTGAGATCCGCTTTTAAATTTATAATAATAATAATTGATCAAATAATTTATTAATTTATTGGCACAGTAATACTCACTAGCAGCCTTAATTTTATTTATTTTCTATAAAATACACCTAAATAAACAACAATTTAGTAAAAACTAATAAATTAATCTTTTCGAAAAAAAAATCTATACAAGATTTAAACTTCATTTTTAAAAACGTAAATGAGACCAATTTTTTGAGATTCAAAACAATACTTTTTTTTTCAATGCTTATTTAATAATAATATTTTTTCACTTCTGCAATAACAGAAAATTTTGAGCAATATAATATGTAATTTGAAACTAATCTTTAACAAAATAAAGTTAATATTTCATCTATGTTCATCTAAATAAAATTAAATATTCGACATCGATAATCGACTGGTCAATAGACCGTTATTCTTAATCTAAATTTAAAATTCATTCAAATTGGGCCTTTTCCGCTTATAGTCCTAGATTAAATTATGCAGTACACTAGTTTCGACTTTATTGCTTTGTCATTAAGGTTAGTATTACTTCACATACCCTAAATCTTAGTGCTAAATGAAATTGAGTTAGGAAGCCCGATGGTAATGAATAGGATGGTTTTACATTTTACGTACACGTGTATTGATTTTCCAACTAAATATGTAACTAAAACAAGATGAAAATAGTACTTGAAAAAAAAACAGTTTACCCAAAGTTTTATTGTTTTTGTGTATTTCTTTCTTTGCAGTGTTTCGGTAGAAAGGCATATGATATAGCAGGCCTATAAAATAAAATATAATATTTGAGAAATTCATTTAAGTTCATCATGATCTGGGATGCCCTGGTCCCACAATTAAATTAAATTCATACAAGTTAAAATAAATTATTTAAATAAATATTGCTATCTTTTGATTTATTCATTTAGTTGAAACCTCTTTATTTAGTCACAAAACCAGCAAGAATATGACGTATCCGCTAAAGTAATAATTACTCTAAACAAAGAGTAGTAAGAATGGAGTGATATTGTTTGTAAGGACGAACACAAGCACTGGGCAAGTAAGAAACAAGCCTTATGAGTGGCATTAACAACCCAATGACAGGCTCGGCAGGACTTTCCATACACTTTATAAATTCGATGAAAAATACGAATACTGTCACTCTACAACTTACTACTCAGTGTTCTGAATAAATGATATTATAGTTAAACCAGAAAAACTATGCGCTTCGGTAATCTTCGTTTTTCCGAATTAGCACGAACGTCGTGCCACAGAGGCAAGGCCGTTCTACCGCAGTATGTAATAGTTCACCCTTCATAGCGCGTTTGTATGAAGTTTTCTTTTTGTCGGTTTACCTACATCACAGATTGCCGAATTGCTTGGAATTGTTAATATATTTTTTTTAACCCTGGTAATGCTAAATAGGCAAGTACTCTATATTAATCTCATCATATTGCTTTCGTATTTGCAATTAAAGACAATGATTACCGAAGCGCATATTTTTTCAGGAATATCTGTACTTATTTACTAACTAAACTATTATCTGGTCGATAAAATCTCATATTGTACTCATTATATTGGAACCATTGGTTAACCCCGAGGCATAAAGGCGTTTTTTTTATTATTATTTAAATGGCACTGATCGCTGTGGCAATATTCTCTAAGCTAAATTTATTTTATAATTGTTCTTTTAATAACCTTTACAAGAAAATTCAGAAATAGAAGTTGTATACAACCATGTGAAGGCTTAGGTGATGCGTATTTTACACGAACCACGAATAAAGTTGCCATCGAAAATCTTCGGATACCGAGAATTGCCGAAGATAGTATCCACTAATAAACGATTTTAGAAGACAGCAGATAAAAATCGACTTTACGGCTAAGACTCTGGGTTTATTATTGCTAGGCAGATTAGAGCTTGAGGAATGTTTCCGAATGCACGTGATCCAAGTACATAGTCACAAATGTTAGTGGACATGATGAAATTGACAGTAAAGAACAGATTAGACATAATACAATTAGAACTATGTTAGTAATCTAAATTTTCATGTGACCCAATGATGTTAATCTAACAACATAAAGATTTGTATATGAAGAGATTGTTTTACAGTTAGGTTATTTACACCCTGCGATATGTAATGTGAAAGTGGGTTACGTATAAGGGTAGTTGACTGTTGCCGTTTAATAAAAACAAGTGAAAAAATGATTTAATTAGCCTGGAAGGGACACCGACGAACAAACGCATCAGCACGTATTCGGTACATGATTCTGAGCCCTCACACAGTTTTTTTTTAAAGAATACAAAAATCTGCTGTTCCATAAATTTGATGTGTGAAATTACCGTCGTAATTCTGTGTACTGAATACGTAGTAACCGATAGTGCGTCGGTGTATCTTCCTCCCTGTATACTTCGATTTACAAACACGTCAGTTGTATTTTAAGTATATCAAAGTAATACCGGCTACACTGACTCTGATTATGCGTCTTTCCTAACTGTAATAAATTATTTTAAAATATAGTCAACTACCCTACCGTGGTTGTGGTGATATTTATGTTAGTAATAATAATGGTAACTAACGAAGATCGTGAAAACCAGTAGCTTTCAATTTGACGGTCACCAAAAAACTGATGGTCAATATGAATATTTACTAGACGGAGACAGACATACTGCGAAATGACGCCAAGGCAAAAAATAACCCTAGACCAGGCTACATCGTATGTAGGAGATCTGTATAATCTGTCGTGGACAATTAACTTTTGCATTTTTTGTTGAAATGCACAAAAAGAAGCATTTCAAGAAACTGTCAAAAAAAGCAGGTGATGGTGCGTCGTTACTCGTCATGTTGATACTGACGGGTGACGACCCCTCAAACCTCTACAAAAAGTAGATTGACGGCCAACACCGAGTAGTGCGTGAGCGCGGTCACAGTAAGCGCGGGTGAGGGTGGACCGTCAAGTTAACAGTGACTGGTGACGTCGGTGACCGTCAAACTGTACCGCTATATCTACCCCTCAAGCCTCCACAATTAACACAAGCAGAAGATTGACGGCCAGCACCGAGAAGTGCGTGAGCGCGGTCACAGCAGAGTTGTCATGGTAACGCAGCTGCGACTTACCGGCTGTCAGCAAGCGCGGGTGACGGTGGACCGTCATGTTGACGGTGACGGGTGACGACTGGTTCGCTGGGACGGTTATTGTAGTATAGGGTGGGATTGAGTACCTGGAAAAAAAGTCGTGGTTCTGTAGTCCTTTTAAGAAAATCAAGGTTAATAAAATAAATATGATAAAGGAGTTAATGTCAACCAGGCGGCAAGTTTGGCTTAAATTGGACTGGACGGCGCCACATGAAGCTTTACATTTCCAGTATAACTTGGCCTCGCTTTGTATAGATTTTCTGTACAATGGGAGATCCGCATAAACTGGTTTTGTATTGCTTGATTGGCTGTCGTGCGTACGCCTTCTTATATCAGAAAAATAGTCGGTTTCGTGTGATTGTAAAAGCATTCTGCGACCGTGTGATTGTAAAAGCATTCTGCGACTGTGTGATTGTAAAAGCATTCTGCGACCGTGTAATTGTAAAAGCCTTCTGCGACCGTGTGATTGTAAAAGCATTCTGCGACCGTGTAATTGTAAAAGTATTCTGCCACCGTGTGATTGTAAAAGCAGTGGCGTGCAGTGGTTCTCCACGGAGGGTAGGCCAATCATAATGACACAAAAAAAAAAAAAATCGCGCAACATCACAGCGACGCTCTACATATTATGATGACCCTCAAAGAAGTAACATTTATTAATTTATAATATTTTGAAAGAAAAAAACATTGAAAATAATCCTGTAAAAACAAAAGTTATAAATACAAGAACTCACCAAATTATTCAAAGTTCAAAACACGATTTTCTGACGATGCAAACAGAAGAAAGATTCGGCCACCTCAAATATCTTATACAAGCGAGTGGGTGATAATTACAGAACACGTCACTTGCAAGATATCCGAAGCGGCCTATAAAGGCCCTATTTCATGTGATTCGCATTTATAAATATATTTAATAAGTTAACTGCGGGTTTGAAATTAGTGAAAAAATCAACTCATTTATAAATTAAATCTACGCGCCTATCCTTTTTCAAATATGATTTTAAGACCTCGTCATAAAAAGTAGGCTTGCGTCGTAGGTCGACCATTAATTCTTTTTCTATAGAAATTAAAGATAGATTTGTGAGTCGTTGCTGACTTTGTGTGTTTCTTAGATAGGTGTGGATACGTTTTAAGGACGAAAATGAACGTTCTGCCGATGCGCTGCTTGCTGGGATAGTAACAATAAACTTCGCCAAACGTAAAACTTCTGAAAAAACTTTATCTAAATTATTTTTATACAAATTTTGAATGATACTATATATGCTACAATTCGCAAATTCAGGCGATCTATAAATACAGCGCAATTCATTTTTTAATCTATCAAAATTAAAGTTTGCCTGATAAGTATTAGTGAACTCTCTAATTTCCTTTTCAGGGAATTGTTCACTATATTTACTAAAATTCTCACAAGAAAGTAACTCAAAGAATTTAAAATTTTTAATATTAAGATAACGATCTCTTAATTCGCTAAGTACATTATCAATTATTTCGGTAAAAATTCGCCGATAGTGTATTTTTACATCATCGACATTGCGCTTTCTTTTGGGAGGCCCGGTTATGAGAGCAGTTGCATCATAATTGATCTCGAACCTGTCTCTGTAACGAGCTAAAAATGACTCGAATTGTTTTATCTTTTTAACACAATACGCGATGTCACAAGTTTTTTTTTTGTATGATGTCGTATAAAATATCGGTTTCAGCAAAAATATCCGCGAATGTTTTTAAAAAAAATTAAATTCAAATTCTTTCATGTTAAATAAAAATGAAGTGACTTGTGACAATGTATCACCATCCCAGTGTTGAGAATTTTCATTCATTTCTTCAAACAACTGAAGGAGGAGTGTGGACTCATTATTAATTATATTTAACGTGCGCGAGTGATATGTCCACCTTGTTTCAGCAACATGAGGCAGCTTTTTCATAACGGCAAAGTCGTTATAATACGCCATTCGTTTCGTACTAGTGTGAAAAAAAACCGCAATTGATTTTATTATACTAAAAAAGCGTTTTCTTTCAGGAACCCGTTCAAAAGATTTCGATAAAACTAAGTTTAATACATGTGCGGAACACCAAACATACATAGCTTGCGGACATTTTTGCCTCACCAAAGCCTGCACGCCGTTAATTTGAGAGGATAAAACTGCTGCCCCGTCATAAGTTTGTGCAATTAATTTAGAATGGCAATCTAAATCTCCTAAAGTTTCCAAAATGATAGAACTTAAAGCTACAGCGGTCCGATCCGCGCTGACATCTACGTATTTAATAAATTGATCCACTACTTCGGAATCATGAAAATATCTTAAAATCAGAACTAATTGTTCTCGGCCGCTTATGTCAGGTGTTTCATCCACCATGACAGCAACATAATCGGACTGTTTAATTTCGTCTTTAACGTGATCAGTCATCACAGATGCAACGCTCGAGATCAAATCATTTTGCGTTCTGTTCGACATGCCCGTGAATGAGGTACTTGCATTTTGTAAGTGGGTTTCTAAAACTCCATCATACTTTGCCAATAAATCTACTGTTTCTAAATAATTACCTCTATTCAGTGATGATAATGATTCATCGTGGCCGCGAAAAGCTAATTCTTGTTTTCCCAGAAAGCATACGACATCGATCAGTCTTTGAAAAATATTTCTATTCCTATCTACTTTAGAATTATGCCTTTCTATATCTAATCTTAACTGGCTGTTAATACTAGTTTCAATACGTGATTTGCCAAATGTATTTAACTTTAAGCAAGCCTCTAGATGTTTTTCTGATACGTCATGCTTTTTTGCCGAGGAATGAAAATTATGCAAATCAATATATCCCTCACTCCACTTACTGGAAGTATTAAACAAAATGCACGGAAAACAAAATAATTTATTTGTGTGTATACAACCACACAGCCAGTTATATGTTGCATAATTTTGAGGATTGAAATGACGAGTACGAGATGAATTATCATATTTTTGGATTAATTCTCGTAATTCGGGCACACATCTACCTTTAGACACAACTTGAATCTTATCATTAAACGATAATTGCGCAAACTTACTGCTTTTAACTTCTAACAAACACACATTATCGGCGCAAACTTCACAACAGAACACCATTCTTATGTAAATAAACAAATAATAAACACAACAAATAATATTTACACTACTGTACGTTTCAAAACGAATTACTTATAACTTAGAAGATATAAAAAAGTAAAACAATCAAGATCGGATGTAAATTGCTTGTCACATGAAACAATATGGCTTCTCTAAGAAAGATGTAATTTAATTTCTAATTTTTCGATAAAAAAACACTACCAATTAAAATTGCATCGTTGTCATACCGTGTTTTCCTACAAAAGGGATTAGCAAAAATTTGGGCGGATAATACAGTCCAGGGTTGCCGATACTTATTTTCCTAACTCCCCAAAAATCAAAGCGAATTTCCCATATATGAGGAGAAAAATAAAAATTATGAAGTTTTTAATTATTTTATAGGTCTTTTGCTATTCTTTACAATTTATAATGTTTTGGAAGGTTTAAAGTGGACAATACCACCCTGTTTTTTTAATTGTCTTCATTAAGGAAACTATCGTGTCTGTGTGTAGTCTGTTTCTCAAATTGCCCGCAATTCGGGGAATTGTCAAAAAATTGGGAACCCTGGTCTTCAATACTTTTCATTCATTAAATCTTGACTTTACACACAGCCAATCACAACACGCGGTGGCCAGCTACAGTCGCAGTAGTTACGCCCCTAATTTCAACCATGTGTGCCGTTCATACACAAGAAGAATATACTAGTGTGCCTAAATTTATCAATGGGAATTAGGCTGGGCGAGTTCGAGCCTAAGGCGTTCGTACCGAGCTCCGTCGAACTGTGAGATACGTCACACGGGCGCGACAAGTTGCTATAAGTATTTTAACAGGAGTTTTAACTGTTTTTTTAATCTTTCGTATTATTTTATTACATACTTAAAATAAATGCATTGGGCGTTGTTGGTAGGGTAGGCTAGGCCTAATTGCCTCTATGGACGGCACGCCCCTGTGTAAAAGCATTCTGCGACCGTGTGATTGTAAAAGCATTCTGCGACCGTATGATTGTAAGAGCATTCTGCGACCGTGTGATTGTAAAAGCATTCTGCGACCGTGTGATTGTAAAAGCATTCTGCGACCGTGCGATTCTATGGTTAAATAATGAAATAAGTTTTAAATTAAGTAGGACAAATAGACAGAATGAATCGTACCAAGCATTCACTTGCTTAATTGTTATGAATATTAAACTTACCCAGAAGCAACTGCAGTAATGTTGTACTGCCCAGGTAGCAACATGCGCCAGAAGTAGCCATGATCTGTTGTTCGAACTACATGATCGTTGCCTTCCACTCTGATTTGAGCGTTCTGGAAATATTATGAATGTTCATACAAAATATTCTATCGGAAATATAGGTTTATGATAAAGCAGTGATAAACATATCACGAGGAATGAATATTATGATGATGAAAACGTAATCTTTTTAGTCGCGCCTAAAGCGCAACACACACAGGGATCGGGCGCGGGACGGGTCGGGACGGGTCGGGAGTACGGCGGGTGTAAAGTCATGTAATTGTATGGACAAAAACACACAGAGAGCGAGCGCGGGTTGATTGACTACTTTTGATCGAAATACTGCTATAGTTTTGGATCAAAACAGATGGTTTTTTTGGGGTCTCAAAGCTAAATCGACAATGTTTAAGAATTCACCTGTTTTAGGGTTCGGTTCTTTCAGGAAATTTCCTTGCATTTTTAGGCAACTGACTTACCTTGACAGGTTCCCCAGCCTCATCCACCACGACTCCAGTAACACCAATATGCGTCTGCTCAATAAAAGACAAAAGAGCATCCTTGTTCAGGTGCCAGAACTTCGGGAGCTCTGCCGCGGGGGGATACTTGCAACAGGACAGTTCGAACGTCACCTCGAAACAGTTCGAGTGAACATAGTTGAAGTCTTGCATGCCACCTGGAAAAGTGTTTATGAGTAAGATTTATACATAATTATGTGATTTTGCTTGAGAGGCTTTCTTTAAATGATGTTAAAATCGCTTCAAAATCGACACACAAACAGACACGCAATGCTACTTTTATCTAAACATATAAATGAAAATGAAGTGTGTTTTTTGTAATGTCAAAATAATAGCTTTCTACTGAATGCATAAATGAAAGTTTACATGGTACATATAACCAAATTTTAAATTTTGTCTTTCTGTATATTTTTCCCGGCTAATCTCCGAAACGCTTTACTCAATATTTCTACATCGGATGCGGATTTCCCGTTGAAAGAATGACAAACTTCTATTCAAACATATTTTCTTCGTTTCATTTCATGCCTTATTTAACCCGATTTTGTTAAGTGTCATCCTTCTAGACCCAGCGATGGCTAGGCGATGTCGGTCAGTATACCTATAATAAAAATAATACCAGCCTATTAGAGTCCCACTGTCGGGCAAAGGCTAATTATCATCCAGAGAAGGCACGAGCATTGATCGCCACGCTTGCTCAAGACGGGTTGGCGATTACAGACTTATATCTTACTTCTATTATAAAAGCGATAGTTTTTGAGGATGTATGGATGTCTGTTCCTCGTTCTCGCAAAAACGGTTGAACGGATTTGGGTGAAATTTGGCACACCAAAGCCTGCAACCAGAACTAGTTGAAAGTGTTGTGTCTACTCTGTTTTCTGATAGAGCAGAACAAATTTTTCCGCCGATGTAAACAGCTGCGGTGGAAGAAGAGGGGACATTGAAGTGCCTGAGATTAAGACGTGACCTGACCAAATAACCTTGAACATTCGTCCCTTTTCGCCGCACGCTACCCAGCGTAAGATCGCGAGATAGAAAATAGCGATATACGTAACGAGTACGCTCAGATTTTGGAATAAAATCTTTATAAAATCAAATTTGAAAAAAAAAAAAATACCATAATGTTTATTAAGTATTACATTGCCTACCAACTAGTGTAAAAAGCAAATCAAAATAATGGTTACTTTACGAGGAGATGCATGTCATCAATAATCTTGCCTCATTTCTGTGGTTTCGTCGTGAGGAGATTAATTTTACATTTTACTACTAAAAAAAAAACAAAACGACCATTTTGGAGTCATGGATATGCAGAAATTTCATGTTTTTTTATTAGTTGGTATTTCTTTTGGGTAGATAGTTCCAAAAAACTACACAAAAATCGGCTGCCGCTGCGTTTTGCTCGGGGAGGCGCCTTAAACATACTTTTTAGCCTGGATTAACATGTAGGATACTTTTTATCCCAGTAGTTCGATTCCGTGGGATAATTGCGGACGAATACGGCGCGGGCGAAGCCGCGGCAGTATTCCATTTGATAAAAAAAAACCCTCTGCTGTTTATGATATTTATCGATCAACTTCAAATACTTTTTTTTTAATGGTGAACTTTAGGTGACATTTCATGAAAAAAAAAAAAAAAAACTGAAAACGTCCAAGAGATTTATTTTGTAGAAATGCTATAGTCTGACAAAGCATCCTTGGGCGCATAATTTCCA
This sequence comes from Eugnorisma glareosa, assembly GCA_947578425.1. Classification (NCBI taxonomy): domain Eukaryota; kingdom Metazoa; phylum Arthropoda; class Insecta; order Lepidoptera; family Noctuidae; genus Eugnorisma; species Eugnorisma glareosa. The sequence continues at coordinate 10,926,965 of OX387974.1, read as the reverse complement.
GTTTTTATTTTTGGAAAATCACCTCCGTATACCGAGTATTTTTTTTTTCTTCAGATTTTCTTTATTATTATTTTTCTCCCTAAAACTCAAAAGTGCGACTTGTCACTAGCACACAAATATTGCTCGTAACAATGCCATAAAAAACCATGTCGCAATATCGCGGTTTTTGGTAGTTTAAAAAAAAAAACATTTTTAAAGTTTAAAGAATATCAGCCATCAAGTTACAGACCTTGCACAGAATACCAGTGCGCTCCATTAGTGATTCCTTCGTCGAAGTTCTCTGGGGGGCAGGTGTTACCCGCGCGCATCTCCTCGTTACGTGACGCGTACACGTTGGCCAAGTGCTTGAACAGCGAATCGTCCGGGGAACGACTCTCTTCGCAACATTCCTTGCCGGTGCTGAAAGGATGGTAGTGTTTTAGAATTAAGACTTAGATTTCCTCGTTGGTGTAGTGGTCGCAAGCGCGACTGCTGAACATTAGGACCTGGGTTCGATTTCCAGGTCGGGCAAAATGTTATTAGGTTTTTCCATCAGGAATATCTCAGCGGTAACGCTTGCGACAAGTATAGACCAACTAGACATAAATAAACAGTGGGCGCAGAGGAGAAATGCGTAGTATGACGAAGTCGTTTGGCCAAGCGCGCGTGCATGCGACGGCGACGCGAAGGTGGGGTGGGAGCGAGACAAAAAAAACACTCCTTCATACTGGATTTATGCATTTTATTTAGCCTGCACACATATTTGTATATTTTTTGTAGTATTATATTTCTTAGAGGTAGTTGTTTTATTATTACAACCCAAGCACTGTTTATTTTATTTTCTTATTCATGTAAAAATATTTATGCTGTCTTGGCTTCCGTACGTTTTTTCACGAGTGACCACTGAAAACCAGCGCTGTGCTGTGAGCCTCCCATAGCATACACAGCATCAGGGTGAGTGGTAACCTGCTTGTCGCAGTCACGACGTGCAAGCTACGAGCTTTTTATCTTTTTGTTCCGTCCCGTCTTGTGAATCCAAACATTTTTGATAAGCGTTGTATGCTTATTGTTTTGTTTTTGCCATTTTGTATGATGCACGTCATGTCCGTGCGACAAATAAAAATTTTTTTCTTCCTTTCTTTCTATATAATAAATAATAATAATAATTAAGCTCAATTTATTCCATATTTTCTATACATAGCGATTACAAATTAATAGTTTTATATTTTATTTGGATATGGATCCCTTTTGGGTAAAAGCCTCCTCCATCCCGTGCCAATTTTCCCTGTTTTGGGCCAACTCCATCCAACTCGGACCAGCTACTTCGATGATGTCATCCGCCCATCTCTTGCGTGGTCTGCCTCTGTTTCTCTTGCCTCCCGGTCCAGACCACTTTGTTGACTCCAATGTCCACCTTTGATCTCTACATCTCGAAATATGGCCTGCCCATTTCCATTTCAGTCGTAGAGCGTGTAGGAGGGCGTCTGTTAGTTTAGTTTTTTTCCTTATCTCTTCGTTTCGAGTTTTCTGTATTTTCCTGAGTTTTAATATACTCCTTTCCATGGAATGTTGGCATGATAGGATTTTATTTTTTATTTTGTTAGTATATGTCCATGTTTGGCTTCCATATGTCATACTTGGTAGAATACAGGTGTCCATTATTATTCTTTTGAACTTCATGTGATAGTTCCCTTTTAGGACTTCCTTATGTAACCAAAATTTCTTCCAAGTGCTGTTGATCCGTCTATCCACTTCACTTTCGTTATTTCTTTTATCAAATGATATTTGTTTTCCAAGGTAGATATATTCCTTTACATATTCAATCTGGTTTCCCGACACGTGTATTTCCTTTTCTGTATGGTTCGTCATAATTTTTGTTTTGCTTGCGTTCATGTGTAACCCCACTTTTTTGCTATTTATGTCCAGTTTTTGTATCATTTGTTCTAGCTCAGTTGCTGATTCCGCGAAGAGGAGGATATCGTCAGCAAATCTGAGGTGGCTTAGATATTGACCTTGCATTCTGAGTCCTTTATTTCTCCAGTTAATTTCTTGAAATATTCTTTCCAACACAGCTATGAATAGTTTCGGTGACATGGGATCCCCCTGTCTGACACCCTTTCCTATTACTATCTCTTCTCCTTTAGTTTCTAATCTTACTCTACTTTTGCTTTGTGAGTAGATGTTCTTTATGATATTTATATAGGTTCTGTTTATTCCGCAACAGGCAAGTGCTTTCCAGATCGAGGCGTGTGTTATACTGTCAAATGCCTTTGCGTAGTCAATAAAGGCTACATAAAGAGGTCGATTATGTTCTATATATTTCTCAAGTATTTGGTCTAGTGTCTGTATGTGATCAATAGTGGAGAATCCTTGGCGGAAACCGGCTTGTTCTCTTGGTTGGTTGTTGTCTATTCTTGATGTTATCCGGCTCAGTAATATAGAGGAAAAAAGTTTGTAAATGCTCGACAGTAAACTTATTGGTCTGTAGTTTGCGATGTCTGCTGGATTACCTTTTTTGTAAAGAAGTATTATGTCAGAGTCGCACCACTGCTTAGGAGCTTTTCCTGTTTCGAGTGCCATGTTGAATACTTTTACTAAGCATGGTATTAGGACTGGGGCTCCTATTTTTATTGCTTCGTTGCTTATGTTATCTGGCCCAGGACTTTTATCAGGTTTTAACTTTTTTATATGCCTTAATATTTCTTCGTAGTTTATGGGTACCATTTCTTCTTGCTCGTTTTCCTCGGAAATTCCTCCTTGCTCTTTATCGCAAGGGTCTTCTGATGGTTTCTTATACAGCTCCTTGTAGAATTCAGTTGCATGTTCTATAATTTCCTTTCTTGTTTTCGTTTCATAATTTTCTTTTTTAAGTTTCTGAATCCAGTCTTTATGTGTGTTTAGTTCTTTGTTAGCCCGCTTTGAGCTTCTGTAGCAATTTAAGTTTTTCTCTATTATTCTTTGCCTGTGGTTATTGTAATCTTCTTTTATGGCCTTCTTTGTTGTTTTGAAAAGGTTTTTTAGCTCTTGCTTTGTATCTTTACTTTTGTTTTTAATTGAGATTAATTGTGTACGTCTTCTTATTAATTTTAATGTTGATTCACTTAGTATTCCTGAACCCTTTTTTTCGTTGGTTTCCTGTTTTATTTTCAAGCTGGTCGTAATTATGTTCTCTAACTTGTCGTAATAGGTTTGTACCTCGTTAGTATGTTCTGGGAGCTGTTTGGTATTTTCTTTTAAGTTTTCTAGGTATACTGATTTTTCGCTGTCTGTTGTAAGTGTTTTTGGAAGGGTCTTAAATGTTCTTCTGCTCAGTTTAGGAGACTTCATTGTTAGTGTTGCTCTTATTAATCTATGGTCTGATGGAAATTGTACATTATTGAGTATTTCTACGTTTGTTATTCTTTTAGGTTTGTTGCACAGAATAAAATCTATCTCGTTCTTTGTTTTTTGATCTGGGGCCATCCAAGTCCATCTGTGACTTTGCTTCTTTTTAAAGTAGGTGTTCATTATGGATAATTTATTTTCGCTGGCATATTGAATCAGCCTTTCGCCTCTTTCATTTCGTTTTCCATATCCATAACTTCCCATTACTAAGCTTTCATATTTCCTTGGTTGTCCGATTTTGGCATTAAAATCTCCTATTACTAGTACTGTTTTTTTATCTTGGATTTCGTGGGCTGCTCTCAGGTCGTTGTAGAACTTGTTAATTTCGTTGTCATCTGCTTTCTCAGTGGGAGCGTAAGCTTGTATTATAGATAATAGTTCGTCTTCAAATTTCAATTTCAAGACAGCTACTCGTTCTGATATCCCTATGTAGTTGACAATATTTTGTTTATAGGTCTTCTTAACCAGAAATCCCACTCCATATAGCCCTTTTGTTTCTCCTGTATAACATAGTACATAGTCTTGATGTTCTTCAATTTTGCAACCTAGCTTCCTCACTTCGCTTAGGCCTAGTATGTCGAAATTAATTTTCTTAAGAGCTTCTGTTAGTTCTAGTAATCGTTCTGCTGATGACAGTGACCTTACGTTGTAGGTGCAAATTTTTAGCTGTTGATTTCTTTTTGATGACGGGTGAGGGTGGTGGTCGTAATCCCCACGGTGACCAGCCGGCTTGGGGAATGTTTTTGGTTGTTCTTCTAGGTATTTTGTTCTATTTGTCTTTCGGCTGGCACCTAATTCCTATTGCGTCTCCGAGGTTGTTGATATGTTGTTGATTGAGTTGCTTCTTGTTCTCATTAAATCAAATGCATTCATTCTGCCTACTTTAGCAGGGTTGGGTACAAATTGTTTCTGTGATTGGGCTTTCCTTCCGGTGTTGTGGGCAGATCTCGTTTTCTTTTTTCACTTTTTCCTCCAGTTTTTATTATGAGTTGATCATATCTGATAGTAGCAAAGTTGCCTTTTTTTCTTTCTTCTAGCATTTGTTCTTGGAGAGATTTCCTTTTGTCTACTACCTCCTTTGGATAGTCTTCAGATATATAGATCTTCGCATATTGTTTTTTGTTATTCATAATTTGTTCTTTTTTCCAGTAGTTAAGGAACGATATTTTGACAGGTCTTGGTTTTTTGCTATTATCAACTTTTTTCCCCACTCGATAGGCAGCGTTTATGTCGCTTTTATAGACTGATAGTTCTTCAGAGTTCTGCTGAAACGTTTTTGTTACGTTATTTAGTAGCTCCATGTTGTTTTTCTCCGTCTCTTCAAGCCCAAATACAATTATATTATTCTTACGGTTCAAGTATTCAAGCTTATGGACTCTTTCTTTTAATTGCTCATTTTCTATTTTCAGTTTCTTGGTTTCGCTTATAAGTGGTTCTAGTTTCTTATCAATGCTTGAAAGTAATACTTTAGTTTGTTCGTCCGTTTGGGTTTTGATTTGTTCCATAAATATTTTGAATTGTTCTTCCATGTTTGAATACAAGTTTTTTTTTTTTTTTAGTCGTGTTTCCGAACGAAGAATTGGGAGAATTTTTCTTGCACGTTTTGGCAACACTGAGCTCGTGATTGTGACAGATGTTGCAAAATGTCAAACTTGACAATGACAGATGCTCAATGTCGGTTTTTCTTTTCGGAAATCGAGAGGGTAGACTTGTTTCTTTAATGGTTTCGAAACTTTTCAATCTTTGATTTTAGATGCTATATCAGATATTAACACGAGATAACACTTTCACAGCTAAAGCAACACCTTAACTTCACTCTGATGATAATTTTGGGGCGTTTTTCACGGTTTTTGCACAATTCTTGTTAAATATTTGGAGAGCACTATGTTCTTCTGACAACAGTTTTCTTTCTATATCAATTGATAATAACAAACCTGGAATCATCATACGGATAACTAGCAACCACAGCGCCTCCATGCAGGTTGCCAGACAGCACAAACTGCTTGCCGGTCACCCAGCGCATAAGGGCTACGGTCTCCGGTTGCCGACCACTGTACAAGTACTCGTCATCATTGGCCTTGTTCTTGTCGAACTGGTCAGGGAAGTCCCTGTTTAGGTCTACGCCTTTAGCGTTGTTTCTGCCGAGGTATTCTCGTAGAGACTCACAATTGTTTTCCTGTAAAAGAAGAAAATAATAGTTATCATAATATCACGCTTGTAATACGCGAAGGGTTTGGCAGAGGTGTACCTAATAGTACACCCAAATTTCACCCACCCACGTTTAAGTCCCATGTTATAGGGGGCGAGCCTATTGCCATCAACCGGGCATAAACTCCGTGGCTGCTACTGAGAAATTTCTGATTGAAAACCCCAATAGCAATTTGCCCGACATCGACACGGGAATCGAACCCAGAAAATCATGCTTAGCGATTGCGATAGTTAATTTTCAGTAACTAATATCTAGTGAAAATCTAGCCCTTCTAATTAATCTAATCCTTATACCTTCTATGGCCATTTATTAGTTTTGGGAAAGTTTCATGGGATGTTTTTGTGTCACCATTCTCTTGTCCGTCTACCAATTTACTATGCCTTCTTCATCTCTACTTCTCTAATGCATCATCTCAATTATTCACTATCATATTCCACATAGTTCATCCATCGTGTCTTTGGTCTAAGTCATCAACATCCATACTAGAAACTCTCCTCAGTTCATTTCTCTTCTTCGTCCGCATCACTTGTCCCTTTTTTTTTCGGGTTGGAAATCATCAAATAACTCCTCCAGCTCTGGGCTGAGCAGGAGGGAGTGTCAGACTTTTACTGACTAAAACCCATCCATGTTCCTTCATCGCCCTTTGTGTTCCAGGGCCACGGTATCTCTTTCGAACAGTCCCGCAGCCCCGGTCCACAACTGCCCTTATGTCTTAAAAGACAGATGATTTGAAACTTTAACCTAACATTGCTAAGTGTCACATTGGCATGTGAAACATAAGATCCTAATAAGGTGCTCACGATTAATAAGTCGTTCAGAAAACCGCTAATGAACCTATGTGCATGTCAAATAAGTAAACAATACTAACTGAAAAGAAGAGAAGTTCTTCAGTACTTCAGGTTAAGCCGCGCTTGCCTAGGTTGTTCCGTGGATAGGTGACCATACATTACGTACCGAGTTTCCTCCGTGCCTCGGAAAGCACGTTAAGCCGTTGGTCCCGGCTGTCATTTGTAGATCTTTGACAGTCATAACAAGAAGTCAGTAACCAGAAAGTCTGATAACCAGTCTTACCAAAGGGTATCGTATTACGAACTACTAACTGGGTTGTGGAGGTCAGATAGGCAGTCGCGCCATGTAAAATACTGGTATTCGGCTGCATCCGGATAGAAGAAAACGGCCCCAACATAGTTGGGAAAAAGCTAGACAGATGTTGACTCGCTTGAAATATTTGGTTTTACTCAATTTATTGCTGTCTAAAGTCTTGAGCTAAGCACCAAGAGCACCGCGGGCCTGTGGACGGTGAGTAATGGGCTAGCTCACCGTCCCTCCGTCTTATGACGACAGGCCGTGTCGACGGTGCGTTCGTGTTCCACGCACGCCTCAAACAGGTATCAGCAAGCGGGAAGGGGTCTGAAAGGACCGATGCCTGCCAGGGTTGCGGGACTGTTCGAAAGAGATACCGCTGCCCTGGAACACAAAGGGCAACAGAAGGAACATGGATGGGTTTTAGTCAGTACAAGTCTGACACTCCCTTCCACTCCGCCCAGAGTGGGAGGGGTCATTTGGCGATTTCCCATCCGAAAAAAAGTGCATACGCATAAGCATCTTCTACCTAGAACGACTTTAACAACAACGAACTACACACAATCGCCAATACTACCGACGCGTAAATAATACGACAATAATTTTCTCTTTAACCGTTCATTGTAACGGACACTGAGAACCATATTTAGCGACTCTTGATAGCAGACAGGAGCGTATATGAATACATATTGCAATTATTATCAGTAGGTACACACGGCTACACATCAAGCTATATATTTCTAGTATAAGCTGACCTCGCATTGCACGGAAGTTCTATACAATGCGAGATCAGCATTAACTGGAAATTTATAGCTTGATGTGTAGCCGTGTGTACCAACGAATGCATCAATATGTGATGCATTTGCCGTGCGTAACTGTTACCCTGATAATTAAGACGATTAATTAACCTTTAACTCATTAATTCACACATATAAAACATGCAATTATAGACTTTATTTCAGGTGTATTTAAAGTTTGTTTTAGATTTAATAAATAGACCACATTTCAAGTCAATTAATTCACACATTTATGACATACAATTGTAGACTCTATTTTTATGTGCATTTAAGGTATGATTTAGGTTTTGTAGTGCACCTTTAAAGTAGGTGGAAAGTTTCAGTGTTTATGGAGTAGCATTCTATTATCTAAAGTGAAGTCAATGACCTATTGGATGTGCAGTTGCAATAATAATTTCCTTGCCCCAGTCAAAAAGGTGATAAGACAATAAAGATGTTATGAGCAGTTCATTTTGTATTTAAGATAGGGTTAGTACAGAAAAATTGGAGTATAAGTTCTGTTGTATTTCATTTCTAAAGCCACTCGTTTTAATTTTATTTTTTCTTAGGTTATCTTTTTTGTTTTGAATGCTGTTGGATCAGTATGTGGCGACTGTGTAAGTCCAAGACTGTAAAAACCTATACTTAAGATATGTAGTACACAGAAGCTGTTGGTGAACCTATATCTTACTATGCTATTAATGTTATAAATGCCAAAGTTTGTGAGAATGTATGGATGTCTGGATGTATGTTATTCTTTCACGCAAAAACTACTGACCGAATTTGGATGAAATTTGACACACACCACACAGATCCTCATGGTACGATCCCGAACCCACTGACCCCCTTGGTCCCAAGGACCGAACACCACCCGAACGAAACCGCAGGCATAAGCTAGCTAATAAATAAATAAGAAACAACGTAAAAGATTAAGAGGCGTTTCACAGAGTTCAAAAACGACCAGAAACTGCAAGAAATTATCTGCTGTACAAGAAAACTGGAAGTCATTCGGAGGAGTTGAAACAGGCCATAATCCCACTGTTAGGACACGGTCTCCTCTCTAAGAGAGGGAGAGGGCTATAATCCTAAACACAAACCCAGTGTGGGATGGTGGATGACGCATGTCGTCGAATACTGTCGGTTTCCCCACAATGTCCTCCACTTCTTCCGCTTCAACTGTTTTGAAAGCAGTGGTGATTAAATAAATGACACTAAGTAAAGTGATTGGGTTCAATTCCACGACCTGCGACATGTACCTAAATTAAAATTTTGGTACGTTTTTTGCAATTTGCAGGTCACCCCCCCCCCCCCGGTCTACCCTTGGTGATACGTCGTGAGGTTTAAGGCAAGCCCTCGTCCCCCCACCCAGCATCACATGTATTTTTTTGTACTGATGACATAGTTTTGTTTCAATAATAGAAATCTTTTTTCGGCTTTATACACAAATTCACTTGCTCGGATTTTTAATTCATAGTAGGTAAAAAATATTTTACACGTCACACCACATTAGATTTCATTTCGTACCACAAAAAAATACACGTGATTTTCACATTATACCCTCATTGGTGGTCCAAATGTGCATAATTATAGTGTAGTTTGTACTTATTATTCTGTGGTGCAGTTTAGAAAGCATGAAAACGACTGCAACATTGTACAGAAAGAATGACATGTGTACATATTATAGTTAAAGGTTATTTGTTCAGGGCAGCTATTCACATCCATTCTATTCGATGTCATATCGAATCGAACGATCGTACAATCGAAAAACGCTATTGACTAAACCGTAAACGAATGATTTTGACATTTCAGCTCGATTGGAAGACATCAATTCAACCGACAGCCATTAGCAGTCCGAAGTGCAATCGAGTCACAAGAAAAAACACTAATAAACTAATATAAGCAGAGTATGAAGTAAGAATACATATTGTTTGGGTAGTTTAACTCCTGTTTGATCATTGCATAAAGATTTACACAAGTTTAGTTAGTAACATATCCGTACGATACACAAAAAATCGTTTTTGAGTTTGTTTTACATTATGTGGGAAGTTCGTGATTGTGCAATCCCGAGACCGTCGGCGTGCAGCAGAACAACAGAGGCTGGAGACATTGTCTCTTCATCGAAGGATAAGAGATTTCCATACCTTATCCTTCCTCCATAAGCAAAAAAATTTCAGGCTGCAATGCAGCAGCAATTTGACGAAGGAGAGCTCTTCTATTAGATGTTTTTTGGCTCGGGCCACATGCGGTCCTGAGACACGGCCTCAGGCCTCGTCAAAGGCATCTGTTTTCAGGGCCATAAGTCCATAACGGGGACCATAATGGCACTAATTATTGCACAAGTGCTGTGCAAGTGGGTTCAATTCCCTTACGAAGTGAACAAAAGACAATTTGTGCAGTTCTGAGATTATTATTAAAATCTCTAATTAAAATTCCCGGTTTGACATTAAATCGAAGTTTACAATGCAGAGATCTGGTAAACTTTATTTAATAAAACAATCAGTTTTTGCTGTTATTTTTATACGTATGGTTACTAAATGTACTTTCTTTAGTCGCACATAAATAACAAAATTCCCAGTAAAGATAATTTATTTGCCACTTTAATTTTTTTACCACAATTTCAATTTCCTACCTTTTTCTAACGTACCCCTTGAACAAACCTTTTTCTTTTTTATCTTTGTTTAAAAAAAAACCTCGTCGTTCGGATCTGTGTATAGCGTTTTGCCAATCGTTCGATTCGATTTCGATTCATGTCACGATCGATTCGATTTGATTGTTTGTGAATAGCTATGCTTGAACTACACTCATCAAACATCTGCCTTGCCTTTCCCCCAGTATATATAGACTCGAAGCCGACCACAACGGTCGGCTTCTAACCGGACGAATACTAGTATTTTACATGGAGCGACAGGCTATCTGACCTCTACAACCCAGTTAATACTGGGTGATACGATACCCCTTGGTAAGGCTGGTTGTCAAACTTTCGGGCCACTGCACACCTGTAACGACTGTCAAAGATCTACAAATGACAGCTGGGACCAACGTAAAACAAAACCGTGCACCTTTTCTCAACGTTTTCTAAGTGTCCATGTAGGCCTTATACTAATAGTATAAAGAGGTAAAGTTTAGTGAGGTTGTAGGGGGTAATCTCTGGAAGTACTGAACCGATTTTGAAATTTCTTTCACTAATACCAAAACGCGAGCGAAGCCGCGGGCAATAGCTAGTGTGAAATAAAATATTTTGATAAAAAAATCACGCTGGTTCCATCCAACGCTTCATCAGCTAATCCAGTAGGTACCGTTTAATCGTTTATGACCAACACGACATTTCTTGCTGGCACTTCACGGTAATTTACACACTGAAAATACTCCGCGCCTCGTTGATAAATAAATACCTCAGAGAAAATTATTTCAAATCAGTTACGGTAAAATTAAAAGGCATTTTCTAATATAAATCGAGAGAGGATTGTTGCAGAACATTGCCCGATACTTAAAACCACTAAAGGCGAAGCGCCAGGGTCGCTTTTTTATGACATGTTTGGTTAAGTCAACTGATCCCGCTCATTTGGGACCCGCGGGATGAGTTTACTAAATTAAGATTTTTATTATATTTCCTTTGGTAGATTGGATGAGATCGAATTTCAAATTTGAGTACAAACGTGAAGAAAAATTTTAGGACGAATAAAAATAAAATCAAAGTATGGGATCGAGTAGTGTTAGTACAGTTGTGGGTTGGAGTGTAGCCTATGGCGCGGGACTTAAAAAATTTTTCGTTTTTTTTTTTTTTTCGATTTTGTACCATACACTTATAGGCACCATGAGCCGTGCAGAAAACAAAACGGTGTGTACCTGCAAATATATCCATAGGTTAGGTTAGGTTAGAACTGTGACCAACTAAGCGCGAGCCGAGCGAGCGAAGCGAGCGGTGCCGCGGCAGCGGCCGGCGAGCGCTACCTCGAAATTGAACGCGAAATTTTTCTAAGTATTTTTTTCATAGTACCCCTAAGACGACACTTTCCAAGTCCCAAAAATTTTTTAAACCAAAAATTTTTTTTTTTCGTTTTCTTTGCTTCTCATAGCGCCCCTAGGGATATACTCCAACTCCTAAAAATCCGCCCCTAAGGCTACCCACTGACCCAGTTGTGGTAGCTAACGGCAGTAACCTTACGAATTGTACTAGGCTGGCATTAATCCAAGATGGTACCTTGAACTCATGCCAGCCTAGTACTTTTTGGGGTACATAATTTGTGCATATGGCACATCATTATCCATCAATGGTAACGTGTATTTTTTTCCCGTTTGTCGCCAGTGGTGACAAAGCCGTTGGTGACGACTAGGAATAGATGGATACAGGTGGTGACTGGACAAGACAAAGCCAAATGGGCTTTCGAGTGTCTACGGGACACATCTCTTTAAATAATTGCTACAATAGATATAGATTAAATATCAAGAAAACTTTTCTACTTGACTATACAAATCACAAAATAGGCTAACGGGTCCAGTTGACCAATTCAAAAATGTAATAGGTCGACTGGACCCGCGGGTCCCACCTGTGTGGGATCAGTTTACTAAAGAGCCGGGATTAATTGAACTTTTGAAACCGGCGGCGAGATGGGCAGACGACATTGTTGCTATTGCAGGAATAACCTGGATGAGGCTAGCACAGGAACGTGGAGCTTGGCACAAGCAAAGAGAGCCCTATACCCAGCAGTGGGTGAAGTCGGGCTGTGAATGATGAAATGAACTTAGAGGGTTGTATTGATGATTTTAATGATAATAATTCTGGTCGCGAATCATATTTTGTTCAACATACAACCTGACACTGACCTGCAAATTGCAAAAAACGTAAGAAAATTTGTATTTCGCGGGCTACCAATTTCGTTTGTCTCATTTTAACTTCTTTATTATAATAATAATAACAGAGGCTCTCGTTAGGCAGCTGGATCAAGGGCTGGATTCAGAAAGCGGTACTCCTGGACACGGCTCGTATTGTTAGGAGGTTCCTCTCTCTGGAGCCCTGACCGCCGTAGCATTTAGTGTAGTATTTTTTTAAAGCTTTTTTAAGGTTTTTAAAAACATATGTAAAAATATAAAGAATGTGTATTTATATGAATAAACGAAATAATAATAGTATTTATTGGCAAAACAAGTTTGACACATTTGAGTACACAGTAGTCATTAGGGCACAGAAAAATTAGCAAACAGAGGTAGGGTGCAAGAGATGGGTACAGTACAGTTAATATAGTATATAGATATAGTTATTTATAATTTTGTTTTGTTGTTAATTTAACCATTTTTTGTTTTGTCCTGTGCGACACAAATAAATAATTTTTCTTTCTCTTTCTATGCAGTACGTTTTACGCAAATCACACTGTTGATTCTTTAGTTGGTTTCATAAATTATTTTATATCATAGATTGTATTCATTTCATTTTGGAAGTTCCGGACTTTTAGAATTCCTCACATTCCGGACATTGAGCTAAAATTCCGGATGCTTTGAGTTTGAAGAGTAGTGAACTACGCAACAGTCGCTCACAGTCGGTAGCTGGCTGGTAATGCGTTTCTGATTGCGGCCTTACAGCAACCTGAATAAAGCCAATTATCCAATTGACTACTACTAATGACCTCTCATGCTCGGCCACTGCACTGGCGCATGTAGATCAAAAGATAAAACAATCAAAAACCTATTTTAAACAAAAGGTATAACAATACACAGATGAAAAGCATGTGGTTCATGCTTGTTTAATGTGTTATATTTGTCATGCTAATTTTACTTATTTGTGTCATGTCATTGAATGGCTTTGAAATTGTATTTAAACCATCTGACACTATCATTAGTGTCTTATTCAGCTCATATTTTTATTTGATATCCCTTCATTCACCATCTACTTGTGGACCAGCACGGCTATTGCGTATCTTTTTTGACAGTTCATAGTTATCATCACTTGGCGAGTTTTGATATACAATGAAAGTTCTGCACGGGTAGCGTCAGTTGAAACCAACAAGAACTGTCATTGTATATCAAAACTCGCCAAGTGATGATCACTATGAACTGTCAACAGAGATACGTAATATCCCTGCTGAGCTATAATGCACTATGCATATCAGTTAGAAAAAAGGTCTTGCTCCCTTTCACAGAGTGGAGGCCTTTGTCCTAGCAGTGGGAAGGGAACATTATAGCCTGATTCTATATTCCACAAAGCTTCATTACTAAAGAATATATTAGAGAATAAATATAAGAAAATTAAAAAATAAAAGTTTTTTTTTGGTAATATGTTAGATATTGTTTTAAATGAGATTATTTCTTCAAAATTATCAGCATAATATTTATTAAATATTTATTGTAATCCAATTTCATGAACAAGTAAATAATATAATAACATAGGTACCTAAATAACAAAACAACTTGTACTCAATTTACAATTATGGGTAAACTTGTCCAAGGTAAACGGAATTATGTAAATAAGTGATTTATTACTGAATACAAGCAAAACTTCACACTTTAACATAATAAAAAAATTGCAGGTTTTAGTTAGCAGTTTTCTTAACTTTTTGTTAAATGCAATAAAAAACACAAAAAACTGTCTTGTGATTGTAGGAAATGCCTTAATTGTTATATAACCTTGACCAGATCACTCTTTACGATGTTGTTTTCTGCTACTTATGTATTAAAACCTTAATGAATACCTATACTCGTAATACTTTCTTTTTACGTAAATGTAGAGCATATATCTATAAAGTGAGGAAATTCAGATTAGATAACTTATAATATGAGTAGACTGTTGCATCATATTCAACAAGGACTCATTCTTAAGTGCTTTACATTGAGGGAAGTAGAAAGAGAGTGGTGACGTTGAGGTCTTTGCCCTGGAGTGGGACATGGATGGGGGGTTTTAACCCATCAAGTTATTGCCTACAATCCACTCTCTCCTCATAAGAGCAGGACAGATGGTTTTAATGATTAAATTTATAGTTGTTTCGAGGAGTACCTATATTTTTCTTATCATGTATGCTATTGCAGCTTCGTATCAACATAATAATAAAGTTTTATTTTATTTCGGAATGTTTTTTTAATTTTTTTTTGTATATTACTTTAGATTGAAATATTTAAAAATGTATAATTAAAATGTACAAAAATAAAGGTAACAATAAGGTCCCAGAAATATCATAGATGAAAAAATAATAAGCATGTTGTTGATATGTGAGGAGGTTCCTCTACCTGGAGCCCTGGACCCTTCTCCCGACACCGGCGGACCACTATTTTTTATATTTTTTAATGTTTTTAATATTAATTTGTAGAGGAATATTTAAAATTTTAAATCATATGAATATAAATGAATAATGAGAATATTAATAATAATTTCATTTTTGTTTATTATTTTCATTTAATTTTGTTTAATAATATTATACTATTCTAATACTAAAATGACTATAATACTCTTTGATAGATAGAACATTTATCAATTAATAGGATTCAATTAAAAGCGAGATATACATTTTTTCCTTTTGTGTAACATTATTATGTATATTTAGAACTATTTCATTGGTAAGAAGTTTTTATAACTTTCAATGGAAAAATCATATTGTCTAGTAATTCAACAAGATGCATGGACCGTTCTGATTGTTGGGGTAATGAGTAAATCCCCTCTAAAAATATATAAAATAATATAATACTATACAAATGAATGAGTCATGCAAATTAACCCATCAAGGGGTCATCATTTAATCACGTGATGTTTTTGAGATCTCTTTTCAACCTCTCCCTCCTCCTTTCTGATACGTCGTGAGGCTTTAGGCCACCCCTCTTCCCCCTCCCAGAATCATGTGTAGTTTTTATTATTGAAGAGATTAGACTGCCTCGTTGGTCCAGAGGCAATCGCGTCATCAATGCTGAGCAAAAGGTCCCGGGTCGGGCAAATTGTTTTTGGGTTTTCAATCACGAATTTCTGAGTGGCAGCCACGGAGTCTGGATTTGTGCCTGATTTATGGCAATAGGCTTACCCCCTATAACATGGGACATAAACATAACTGGTGATATGTGGGTGTACTATTAGGTACACCTCTGCCTAACCCCTCGGGGACTACAGGCGTGATGGTATGTTTGAATAGATCAGATAGTTTGAAATAGAAGAAAAAAAAAAGCGTTTTTTTACACACATTCACTCGCTTTTTAAGTGGTCACACAATTAAATTCATTATTGGTAATAAATGCCCTAACAAATTTTTCATGGCATAAAAAATATCACCATGTTTTTTTTCTGACCCCCTTCGCCTTGTTCGAACATCACGTGATTATAGAACTATCTCCAAGTGATTGCCGCTTATAAGAGTTCAGTTTTAATTGTATTTATTGTCGTTTTAAGTCCTAGTTTCTTGTGTACAATCACAGTTCATACAACATTTGTAGGGTTCAATAAGATAACTTATAATTTTTTAACTTACTAGAGGTCCATCCCAGCTTCGCACCGGTGCTTTTGTTACTCAGAGATAAAGTACCATTCTAATGGTGAAAGAATTTTTGGAATTGGTCCAGTAGTTTTTGAGTTTATTCGTTATAAACATACAAATCTTTCCTAATTATTTATAATATTAGTATCTGAACCCCCAACACTTAAATATATCCAATCTTCAATAGATATAACACTAATCAAATAAATGAGTGTAATGTTGTATTCATAAGTATGCTAATTCAAGAGTGTTTCAATGACATTCTACGAGTATGTCACAGTTCATAATTAAATTAATGAATAATAAAGTGATTCACAAATTTTCCTTTGTTTGTTCATTATTACCATAAAAAATAAGCTATTGATTTCATAACTGTGTAATTATGAGGATATTAGGGTAAATAAATGTTTTACGGAGCTAGAGACAAAGTGTGGTTTTTCCCATCAGCTGTAGTCTTTGGAAATTATAAAGCAGTATTTATTACTTTATAACCAGTCACAATAACCTGATATTTGAGAGAACTGGACTTATTGAATTCTATTTTGTAAATATTGAAGATAAAAAAAATACATTTCTTAATGTCATTAGCATTATTATGTATAGTTGTATTCAATATATTATTCAAAATAACACAGTGACACTTGCAAGTTATGTAAGCATTCACAAGCTATACACACACACCTGTTGAAACCATTCGCTCTGTAGTGAGAGACCGGTTTCTTATATAAAAAAATTGTTAAACAGTCTAAATTAATACCTAATTAAGCTTCTTACCTCACTACTCTCATATCCATCAGGATTTAACGACGGCATCAAGTGAATATCAGTTGTATTCACCAGCTTCGTGACTCGGTCGTCCTTGCCATAGTTTGCTAACAAATATTGGGTCAAGTATATCATCATCTGACGGCCCACAGACTCATCACCGTGCATGTTGGCCACATACTTGAACGACGGCCGCTCATAGTGCGGCGTTTTAACATCCTCGCTTATTTGCAGCACCAACAGTTGCCGTCCTTGCACAGACTTCCCAATTGAATACGACTTGATCAGATCCGGGTACGTCGACTCCAATTCACTAGTTAACTTCACCAAATCATCGTATTTCGGGTACTTAGGGGACACAAGGAAATGTTCGTCATTCTCCTCGATAGATCGGGGCACACAGCTATCAATAAATAGCGCAAATAACACAAATAAACACGTGTGAACGAGCAACATGTTTGCTCCTCTATAGAGAGCTAGTCATGTGCGTGAGGGTTTTTACCGTTTACAGACGATGTAGAAACGTAAACACTACTTTATCGCCGTAAACATGGTAGGCGGCGCGACGTATAATATAAATTAATTACAAAAATGATAAGAAGGGCAACAATAGGTATAAATTGTACGCTTTGACAGCTGACGCATTTCGTTGTTCAGATGACGGACAGACGGGGAAAGACTATGTTGCCAGACTCATTCAAAATTTAAACATCATTTGCAACCATTCAAAAGGCCACTGCTGTTGTCGTCATAAACCACTTTACACGTGGATAGGTTCTTAGCGTAAGTCATCGATTCATCACGATTCTTAGAGTTTCTGAAAATTTCATAGAATAACAAAAAGAAAGCATGTTTAAAAATGAGCCGAAAGCTAAAATATTTACGTTTTTTGGTAAATAAATCGATATCTAACAAATTTTGGTACTGAACCTTGTTTTATTCAGCAGTGTAACAACTACGTACAGACGCCAGCACATCAAGCTACCCGAAACTGTCATTTTTTTCCAATCAATCATTCCAATTAGCGTCAAAGTTGAAAATGTTTTAAATAAATTTGACGGATTGTAGTAGCTTGATTTCTGGCGTCTGTGCCAAACCAAATATCTATCAGGAACCTGATATATGGGAATTTATTATACGCTGGTATCATTTCGGGCAGTGTGTTCTTTGACGTGTCATTTTAAGTTGCGTTGCGTTTTACTCAATAAGCTTGAGTTAACACAGCGTAAAATTAATATTATTTTTAAAAGATTTTTTAACAAACGATTTATTCATTATAAAGGTTTATCGTGAGTTAAATTGTCCTATTTCATTGCGTCAATACTGGTGGACTGGAATTTGTTGGGTTTCTCATTTTTTGTAGACTTTTTCATGAGTTCACCCCATGCCGAACAAAGGCTCCGTGAAGAACATTGAATAATACACTATATTTGCAGTAGAATAAAATGTGAACTGAACGATTGAACTAATATGTACGACTTGAACAAACACAACCGCAATAACAAAGTAGCTGTGTCAATAAGCACTGTCTCTAGGGCACAGCTCTGTCCATTTTGCATTATAACGCACCAATAACAAGGTTTATTTTTCAATGTCTTAAAAATTCTGTTGCCTAAATATCGAGCGGTAATGAATGAGAGCAGTAAGTGCAGGCGCATCATCATCCTGAACCTTTTATATATCTTTATTTGCCTAGTGGAACTCGCTCCTTAGCTTGATGTATAGTCGTGAAGTAAATAACTCGGGATAGTGGAAATATGGTAGTAAAATAACTAAGCAGACATCAAAATAATGCAGTTTATTATCTCTTTCTTTTCTTCTGTTTATAATCTAAAATCATACAACAAGTATTGTGCAAATAAAATAGTAGGTAGGTACAGGATAACACGAACTTATTCTAACAAATTCACTTATTAGTAAACTTTACATTAATGAAAATATGGGTCAAATTTAATTAGCTAGAAAAACTCTAGTGTAATAGGTATCAATTTTTTGTTTGTTTTATCTTGTTTAAATATCAAACGATTCCCATATCACTAATTTTATCAAGCGAAATACTTAGTTTTATCGACTGCCTCGTTCGTTTAATGGACGCAAGCGCAACTGCTGAGCATGTGGTCCTGGATTCAATTCCCAAGTAAGGTAAAGTGTTATTAGGTTTTCCATCGGGAATTCCCCCAGGATTTTTACCCGGTCTATGGCAATAGGCTCGCACCTTTTTACATGGGATTTAAATGTGGGTGTATTATTAGGTACACCTCTGCCTAACCCTTCCAGGATAACAGGCGTCATGTTATGTTATGTATTCGAAAGTAACGCCTGGTTACATAACTTTTATCAATACCTACCACATCTGTGTAGTTTTACTAGTTAATTTATCTTAACCTTGTATAATAATTTAACAATATATGTATAATCTCAAGGTACTGTACTTTATGCGGATATTGTAATTGTTATTAATTTCATTTTTGGTACTGGGATTCAAGCCCACAAAATCTTGACACATCTAAAAGTTATTTCAGTTATTTTTCCTTCGATTTTGTATCTTATATTATTACAATCAATAATCAATCAAACCTTTATTTTTGTTACCATATGTTTGCTGTTAACCCAATTTCTGCACCTGACGAGTCTGGCAAAATCAAAATGACCTTTATTTCCGTCAAAATATGATATAATCTCAGAGTTAAAAACTTGAAATGACTCGGTCAAGACTTATTTTTTGTTACTATCCCTAGCTAAAGAATAATGGCGAACAAGCCATTTAAATGAAGTATAGACATCTTTTTACTTTAAAAATAATAAATACAACAAAAAACATACAAACTAACATGAACACATTGAAACTCTTGGCTTGTTAACATTTACCGCCACTTTTTTAAAGTTTTATTATAAGCGAGCCTTATATCAACATCGATTTAATTGTATACAGGGTAGAAAGGACACCGACGCTAAAACCATTCCGGTCATACGTCCATGGATACTACACTATCCACAGCGCCGAGTCGTCTTTAACTCCATCGAAGTTTATTATGCGGTACTGTTCTAGTTATCACATACTTCAGTACATAATTATAAACCACATAGATATTTTTCATCAGTTTAAAAAAAAAACCCAGCTGTTCCATACATTTTAACCGTGTAGGTATTGCAATTTTGTAGCAAACAGCAGTTTATTTTTTAAATTGCCGATATAAAAAATTCTATAAGGGGTTTCTATAAGCGTTTATGCGGAGTCCCTTCCACCTTATACAACTACCAATGTATATAAAGACGGATTACTGATTGTTGGTACTAGGTACTCTTATCAATGCAGTTCCATTTGATAAGACTGTAAAACTAAGGCAACATACTTGTGGAATGGCGGGTTATCCTGCTATTGTCTTCATAGGAACAGCTGGAATATTTGTTACAAGTAGATGTTCCTATTATAATAACATTTCATATCTAGTGAATTATTAAAATTAAGTGTTTAATCGATAGGAACATCACTTAAAATCTTTTTTATTACCGTATTGCACGACAACAGACAGGGTTTTTTTTTTTAAATAAAGTTTTGAACATCTAACTGTGACCAACGTTGACCATCGTGTAAACTGCCACCAAAAGTTACAAACCAAGAGTCAATACACCATTTACAACTACAGAAACATCATCTCTATACATAAAAAAAAAAAAAACATAAATAATACATTAAAATGGCAATTAGAAGACATCTAGCAGCTAACAGTTACGTTCAAATTCATTTATTTATACTAAAAACAATAACAAGACCCAAAACATAGGAAATATACAAAAAATATTACACCTGTGTACAAAAAATAGTATTTAAATGTAGAAATCGACAGTAAATGCATAGAAACTAGTAACTATGTACATTTTATTTATAAAATAAGGCACGTGATGTGTTTTGTTTCACATTCATACCATAGACGACTATTAAGACTTAACGTACATACATAAAATAGTATTTAATTTATGTGCGGAAATTGTGCTTATATACCGAACTAAAATTCGAAGTTAGTTTTAGGAACAATATTGGAGGAAAAATACGTCTTTTGACTGTATGGAGATAATTGGATTTTGTGCGTTCGGATATTACTGATTTACAATTAAAGGCATATCAGCTCGAAGTTAGTTTTAGGAACAATATTGGAGGACAAATACGTCTTTTGACTGTATGGAAATTATTGGAATTTGTGCGTTCGGATATTACTGATGTACAATTATAGGCATATCAGCAACAATTAACTACAACTAGAAATATATTTGTCTAGCTGCTTTTATAACACGAAAAACTAAAGCAAGGCTACATAATAATGTATGTAAATATAATTCGTTGAAAATACTCTTTCAGGCTCCGATCTAATTAAACAAATTATCTCATTCTGAACTTCTTACACTAAGCGCGCTTATACTGGACAACATTGAAGCACCGAGACACCGAAGCTAGAACCGTTAACACGTATTCAGTACCTACATCATTCTAAACCCCTCCACATAGAACTTTTTCATCGGTAATTTAAAAAAAAAACAGCTGTTCCTTACATATAGACCGTGTAGGTATTGCACTTTTGTAGGAAACAGGTGGTCTAAAATCGCCGCTTTATCAGAATCATAATACGAATCACGTTAAAAATTTAAAACTCTTAAAATGGACTTTATGGTCATAAACATAGAGACCATTTTAAGAATTTTAAATTTTTAATGTGATTCATATTATGATTCTGATAAAGCTTCCATTTTAGGCCCACAGCTGTTATTAGGGTTCCGTACGCAAGGGGTGAAAAAGGAACCCTATTACTAAGACTCCACTGTCCGTCTGTCACAGGCTGTATCTCATGAACCGTGATAGCTAGACAGTTGAAAGCACGGATGATGTATTTCTGTTGTCGGTATAACAACAAATATTAAAAAAAGCATAAAATAAATATTTAAGGGGAGCTCCCATACAAGTGGTTTTTTTTTAGATATTGGTACGGAACACTTCATGCGCGTGTCCGACTCGCACTTGGCCCATTTTTTTAATAACGGGTTCAGAATGATGTTCTGAATTAAGTGAAAACGGTTTTCGGGTCGGTGTGCTTTCCACCCTCAATAAGAACTTTTTTATATATTTGCCCAAATAGCTGTTTTCATTTCACATCATATTAAGGCCAGCATAGTATAAATAGCCACTTATTTTCTTATAAACAAGCATACACATTCTTAAAACTATTTACATACAAGGAAAACTTAGCTCATTTCTATCTAGTATCGTTTCTATGGCAACGCTACAGGACGGCACAGAACAATACTGCAGTTACACAATACTGTACAATGACATCACAATACATAATAATTATAGTTTTACATTTACTAATGCGCGCCAGTCATTGGAATTTATACCTTACAACAATTGACGTATGCTCGTAAATTGCAAGGACTATTTAAAGATGTGGGGGACATCGTGGCACATAACTTTGAAAAATTCCGATTGGATTCGTAAAACGCGTTGAAATCAGCTGTTTCATACAAAAGTGCAATACCAAACAAAGAGCAGTCGATTTTTTCTTGGTAAACTATCAAAATTAGAATCTATTCACTGATAATCACCACAACTTGGATTTTATTGGCGACTCATAAACACTTTATTAATCAATAGCTTACATCAATACAATAAAATTGTGTTTGAGAAAAAATCTTCTAAAAAGTCACATTTCAAGAATATAAGCTGTAGGTGAACTATGTAACTTTAACTGCTTATATCTCAGTAACGTGTCGCTTTCGAAGATTTTGTCCCATACACATACAATAATTATGTTCCATCTGAAGAGCAGACATGCTTAAAAGAATTAAATTCAGTGATACAGTATAAATTTATAAAAATGTTAGGCATTGTAACTGTTGTATGTTAATGTACAAATATCTGTGTTGTAATGGTTTTCAGCTCACCAGATGGCGCCACTGTCGAGTAAGGTCCTGTCAATAATTCTATTTTATACTTTAAAGTACCAATAACTTCATAAAAAGTTTATTTTATTACGTATAACAACATAGTGTAAACTTCAGATACATATTTACAATTATTGTCCCTAAAATTAATAAGCATGATCCATTTAAAACTCATTTTACCTCCAAGTTCTAACAAATAAGATCCTAAGTTGGTACTTAAAATCTTCAAGTCAAAATTAATCAGGAATGGCTCAATCTAGACCAATCAATCAATCGTGAATATTAATAAAAATACGTGATAAAAATCCACGCAACACGCGAAAACTATGTTATCTGACATTTCGGTGACCTCGCACTACACTAGCGCTTCTAGCGGTGAATTCATACGCGATAGCCTCCATTAGTTATTACCTATCTATTTTCTATGATATAGTAGTGTAAGTCTATGTCTATGATAAATACAAATTAAAAAAAAAACTCCAACCAACTAACCGACCAACCAACCAACCAACCAACTCCAACCGTTTTGTCAGCCGAGTTTTTCTAGTGAACTTTTAAAGTAACTTCTAAAACTTAATTTACAATTCTTGTTTGTATTGATGCCAGCTATTGATTAATACAGGTTTTATGCGTGACTGCAATTTTGAAAACAGAATAAGGTGGTGGAAGTTAGACAGGACAGGCTTCATACATAAATAACGCTTACAACCTCTTTCAATGCTGTTTGGCCTTCTAGAATGATATACTGAGTCTATGGTAAAAGTTTATGTCACGATGTCCTTGACATTGTCTATGTATGTATGGCGATATCACATCACAAATTCATATTATATCAACTTACTTTAGTGTACTCATACATAAGCAAGGAGAGAGAAAAATACGTACAAAATTACATGCATGCTTACAAGAAGAATCCTTTAAAATTTTATTACCCAAAGGCACTATCTATTTATTATGAAGGCAGTAGTTTTAAGATGTTTTTATAAAGTTTTGAAACAACATTTATTTACTTTTTTTTTATACTAAATTCTACTATACTTCTGTTTTAATTGTTTGTTCGATAAAATAAATAGGGTCAAATTCTGCTTAAAAGCTTTAATTTAAACTATCTTTTAGTTAAATCTGTGAAATATATTAATTGACAACGCCCATATAGTAACATTTTGTAAACGAAAGGAGTTGTAAGTAGTCTATAAAGCTCAGTACATTACGCTAAATACATGGGGCATAAAAGTTAAATACCTATTTAATATTTTATTTAAAGAATGCTCCAAAAATAGCAATATTACTACAGAAATAGGCCACAGTGTTCGGTTCAGAAAATACCAAGTTACCATCGTTTACATCAAAATCTACAGTTTAGGAAAAAACACTCTATGCATCGTAGAATTCCTTCTTTTTTTCTTTGCTAGCTAGTACCAACATTACACGGGCAATAGACATTTTTATATCGCCAAGAGAACAAAAATACAATGCCTATTCTGGTCGTTCAAATTTTTATTCGTATCAATATTTTATGTTCGCTTCAAACAGCTCTGCAGGCTGCCTCAAAAAGCTTTTCAACCCTATAGTATACAGATACACTAATTCAATAAATTATAAGGGTGCACCCTGAACGTGGACCTGCACAGACCCATTATACTGCCGAAACGCGGATCCACGACAAAACGATATCACACTTTTTCGCGGGTTCACGTTCGGTCATACATTCGTTGGGTCATTCGGAAAGGCCTTTTTGCAATTTTAGAAACATTTCTAATCTGAATATTCGTAACTAACGCGTATCGTAAAAGTCGTAAAATCGGTGATCTTAGGTTATTGTTCAAATCGCTCGCAAAAGCCGCTAATTCACTTTCGATTCAGGCCCTATTTGAAGGCCGAATTAACTTTCGTGGTGGATTGTACAGCCAGCACGTCAAGCTACTACAATCTGTCAAATTTCTTCAATCGATTTTCAACTTTGTCGCTAAAGCAGTAGGTATAAGGTTAATTGAAAATTTGACAGTTTCGGGTGGCTTGATGTGCTCGAGTCTATACCCCATGCCTTCTCGTGGAGGGGATACCTGAATCCCAGCGGTAGAAACATTATGGGCCGATCATGCTAAGCCAGAATATTCTGGGAACGTTGTATAAATCGTCCACAAATGCCTTATTATACTTCAAAAGCCATGCCTCACATTAAAAGCCACATCACAGAAACAAAAGAAGCCTGGTATCATCAGGTACCTAAAAGTTCAGACTTAGAACGGTGAAGACATTAAAGCTAGTGGACTGGCTGGAACCTCGCCTTCCAGAAGATGTTGGCTAGAATGCCCGCCAACATCAGAGAGAAGTACAGCAGGACTGCCGCCCACCAGACACGTTTCTCCCATTTCCTCCTTTCTAGGTTACGGAGAACACCGATGCCTACTAGGAGACCTGGGAAAGAAAAGTGAATATGTAAGTAAGATCTTGTAAAATGCAGTAGAAAGACCACCCGAATCCTAGAGGCCTACCATGACGTCAGTATTGTTTTAATGTGTATTCCAAAGTGGGTGGGAATAGCAATTTCATGAAAATGTCACTCAATGGGATTAAATGAACTTGGAGGGTTGTATTGATGATTTGAATGATTATAATTCTGTAATCTCATACGTGTTACTGGCGCGATTCATATTTTCATCAACATACAACCTGACACTGACTTGCAAATTGCAATAAACGTAAGAAAATTTAAATTTCGCGGGCTACCCTTGCGCATTCACCTTAAGACGTCATGGTATCGATCTTGGCCTTTATTTATGACAGCCAAACTCAGCAGAGACTAGTGACAAGTGTGTTCGCAAACATGGGAGCACTCTGGCTTCCCTCACTCACATTAGACTACCGATGGGAAGGCAATCCGGAGTACACGACCGCAGTGACATCAGCCGTAGGACGGCAGGACCACCGGGTTAACGAGCTTTACGAGGTACAGGAGTATCATATCTCCAATTCCCAAACTCTGGGTTGAGAAATTCCTCATGGAATACACCTAGCCCTGCCCGGGTATCCAACCCAGGACCCTTCGCTTAGCAGTCACACTTGCGACCACGAGAGCAACGGACCACGGGCCAGTAAAGGGACTTTAGGGTGTACTTGTAAGAGTAACAGCTCGAAAAGACATGCCACAGCCACCAGCCCCTCTCACAGCGAGGAGCCCCTTGTCCCAGCAGTGGGATCATTATTACAGGATGAGAAAGTAGTAGTGACTACATACCGGCAACAGCGCCGGCTAAATGCGCAACGTATCCAATGTTCTGGTCCAGATGGCGCCAGTAGCGGTCGTACACGGCCGTGCCGATGTCCACCGAGGCAAGCAGCACGAATACCAGCAGCTGGATGATCGCGAACTCCATCTCTGACCAGTTCTGGAATGAATAGGTGGAAATTAATGGGGGATAAGCTTATTACATTGACGAGTTTCCTTTGATATGAGATTGAAGAGCTCTCTCTGTCTATGGATTGGGTATGGTTGGGAGTTGGGTTGCCGACTCTGTGTGTCATAACATCACGCCTATACCTTGTACTTACTGGATACTTGGTGGATACCAAGTATAAGGCAGAATTGTAACTAAAGGGTGTAAGAAGACCCTTAACGAAGCCGAAAGGCACTTGTTCTCCCCGTCATTGCGATATTTTTTTTTGTTCTAGACCATACCTGGAAAGCTTCTAAGTTACGGAGTTATTGGGGTCAAAGTTCCCAACTTTTTCACAAGTATTTTTTTAAATACTTGTTTTTAATGTATGATTTTTACTTTAAACACCTCCACGAGCCCCGTACTATCTAATCCATCCATCAGCACAATGTTTTGAGTGCGTTACATTGAGTCCTACCGTAAAACGTGATTTTTCACTGCAAAAAAAAAGTCGTTACCCAGCAATATTTTTGCGTAAAGTTACTTAGTTTGATGTACAGAATGCTTGGTTGACGGCTTCGTGAAGGGTTAGTTTAAACCTGTAGTACACCTTTATATCACCAGTTATGGTGTATGGTATGGCTCTAACCACACGACAAAGAAGATCGCGGATAACAACTTTATACAGAAAGTCATAAAATAAATGTAAACAACAAAAGCAGTTAAAGTTCAAGGTAGATACTAGGTCGATATACTACTAACAAGCGTTTAACACCAACATGATGATAGCAACATGAGCAGCCATCAACGCATACACGCTTCTCGCAGCACCCGCTGGATACACCGTCAGTCAGACTGGGTCCTATGGAGATCCGGTCAGGTAGACTAGGCGAACTAGTTGCCAATACCAAGGAAAAACCAAAGAACATCTGCTTCTAAACTCACCATGATTATCGTAGCAACATGAGCAGCAGACAACGCATAAACTCCTCCAGAAGCACCCGCTAGATATGTCTTGGGGTCTGGTAGACTGGTTGCTAAAGACCCCGTAGCGATCTCAACAAGTTGACCAGGGTGATTCATTGGCAGTACAAAAGCCAAAACAGAAGAGCATCTAGGTACTTTTAAACTCACCATGATAATAGTAGCTACATGAGCGGCGATCAACGCATAAACGCCTCCAGAAGCACCCGCTAGATACACCTTGGGGTCTGTCAGACTGGTTGCTAAGGAACCAGCTGCCACCCCGGCGAGGTAGACCAGGGCGACCCGCCACCATCGATGGACCATCTCTAAGGGTACTCCGAGGAAGAGTTGCACGAGGAGGTTGACTAGTAAGTGGACCACTCTGAAATAGAAATTGGTAAGTGCTGATGTATTTTTATTATAACATAAAACGTAGGGTTAGTTAGAGGTGTACCCAAATAAATATCAAAGTGGAGACACTAGGTTTCTGATATATTTTCGTCTAACGGGCATATTTCCTTTGTTTATTATATCTATGGGTGTACAACACTTAAGTATTTTTTGGCGGCTTAAACATTTTGATTTTTAATGCCATTGTTTCAGACACTCACAGAAACAAGCATGCAACGTCTCTGTCTAATTTGAAGTGAACACAAATTATCAAATGGTATTGTACCATTACATGGTATAATACTGCAGTTTTTTCAATATCCTGTAAGGTTTTTATTTTTGACTTACGTGGTGTTATAACTTCAACAAAAATATACGATATTTTTTTTCTTACACTCGAATCGGCATAGCTAGCTAGCTAGTTGCTGTAGTTAATATAATAAGTAGACAGAGAACTGAAATTAGGCATTTTCTTTAATCGAATGTTTAGAACCTTCTCCTCTAGTACCCAATTAGGACAAAGTTAGACCTCTATCAGGCAATATACAAAAAAATGTGGTTTCGTATAGAATGTAACTGCATGTTGGTGACTTCAGAATATTAAAAAAGGTCGAGTTCAATACTGTATATTACCATAACGATGCTCATAAATAACGCAGTTCTCTTTAACAATATTGCCAAGGTTTGTGCAAATACTTGTAAAATGTAACAGTTACATAACGCGCACAATGAAGCGTTTCCGAGTCAAACAAAATCATTAATTTACACTCTCAACTTCCAGTCTGTCCTTAAGAGCGAACAGGGCCTGCTAGATAGGTATTTGAAGACACTATTGCCGTCGCGCTGCGTCAAGCCTGCCCCCGTATAGTGCGATAGGGACAGCTGCAGCTCAGAACGATTATACATCATCGTCCTCCTTTATAGCCCACCTTAAGGTTTCGCTGTCGTCTTCCTTCTATTAATTTCTATTAAACACATAGGGCTAAATTAAAAAAAAAACAAAAATTTGAAAGCTAAATGCTTCACCTGTATCTATGTAAAAAGTCTTAGAAGTTAAATTTAACCCTCTTCCCGGTTTCCGATTGAGCTGAAATTTTACATACATGTATAATCTGGATGACATTGCGCTGGTTAGTTAGGTGGCGTTTATTCTAAATCCAATATGGCGGACTACTAATTTTTTATACATTCCCATGATATGGGTATCATATGAAAGGGTTTGCTGAGAAGAATACAAGAAATAAAATGACGTCACTCTACATATAACGTGTTTTTTTAAACTATAATATTATTTTATCATAATTTTTCACGACAACGTTTCTATCATCAGACAAAAAGCGTTTGTAATTACCTATCCTTATGTGTATGCTAAAAATCATCCAAATCCGTTCAGTTGTTTTTGGATGAAAGAGAAACAAACATCCTTTCATCCATCCTAGGAAACTATCGCATCTATAATATTATGGTAGGACACAAAATATACTTCGGTCAACATATATTTCTATTGAACTAGGGCAACGATGTTTTTTTTTTAAAGTAACTCCACTTTACTCACCCAACATGCACCAGCATATAAGTAATAAACCTCCATGCCTCCTGCCTCTTGTGTGGGTTATAGATGCACGCCTTTGCAATAGTTCCATTGGCCTGCGTATGCCCTTCAGCAGCGTCGTAGCAGAACAGGACGATCTCCACCAAGGAGATCAGGATCATGCAGACAGCTGGTGGCCAGCAGCTGTACTCTTCTTCGTAGGTTCCGTCTATTGAGCACCGGAAGTATGATTTGCTATTGGGTGCTGGATAACGCAACAAATATGGGGCGGGGCGGGGGAATTATTACAGAAGGATAAGTAGGTAATGTTTTTGTGTAACAATATTTGAGGTTTTTTTTTTTGTGGATGGAATTTACAGTGACAGGAATCCGGAAAGAATATCATTATTATGACAGAAAAAATTGTCATTTTAACATTAATCAACAATATCCCCGATATCAAGAAGTGATCCATTCATAAAACATTATTGAATAAACGAATGAACAAAACCAATTTATTTTCGTTTTAAAAATAGTTTTTAACAATGATGTGGCGACAATGGACCAGAAATAGAGCACGAGACGGCCGAGTGACAGCCATTACATATATTGCGACAGCAACGGGATGTATTAACCAATTAGAGACGTGAAAAGTTAAGGGGCAAATTGATTGTAATTAATCAGTCAACAGTTTTGGTATTTTTTTGTATGTTTTTTTTTTTCGCCCAAAAATACGGATGGAGCATAAGGATTTTTTTTGAAAGTGTGATAGTTTTTGGTATAGGAAAGACAAACATAACAAAAAGGGAAAAAAACACAGAAAAAATATATTGTTAGTAAATTGCATTCAAACTTACAACTAAAGTTATTAACTGAGCATAAAAGCGGATACAAGGAAACTATGACACAGATTTAAAATAAAAA
This sequence comes from Eugnorisma glareosa, assembly GCA_947578425.1. Lineage (NCBI taxonomy): Eukaryota > Metazoa > Arthropoda > Insecta > Lepidoptera > Noctuidae > Eugnorisma > Eugnorisma glareosa. Next base: position 10,897,203 of record OX387974.1, on the reverse strand, counting down.
TAGAACAATTTGCGAATAGCAAAAAAAAAAAGTAAAAGCCAATTTCTTTCGACGTCTTATTGGAAGCAAACATCAATTAGAACGTCATCGTATTATGACGTTAACATTTTTTGTTCTGCATCATAGCAATCATAGTATCGTTTCAATTCATAAGCAGTTACAGTCCTTTCAAAATTATTTTACCTTTGACAGCAACAACAACCTTATTCTAAGAAGAATAAAGATCACTATAATGTGGTAGATTTATCTAGCAACTGAAATGCTACTTTATTGTAGCAAGATTACTTATAGCAATAAGCTGATCAACATTTACTAGCAAATCAAATATAAAGGAATTATACAATCCTATCGATTCAGATTCAAAAAAATACCAAGAATTTATGCAAAGGTGGGTCAGCTAATTGCTATAAGTCACTGTATTGTACACGGCGATTTTGACAGTGACGTAAAATAAGAGGTAACAAAACGTGAAAGAACTGTACTAGATGACATTTAATTAGGAGCATTTGCGCACTAAGCCATACAGACAACCTTAGTCCCTTCACCTTGGTAGACACAAACATGCAATGGTGAGCGTTCTATAGAACATATGATCCGGCCAACGATTAAGCCCAAGGGCGCCATAATGAATGGAATCCTTGTATGTATAGTGTTAATGCGAAAAATATACAAGCTACTGAACTAATTATGAAGGCGATAATTTATAGATTATATTGAAACACACATTTGGAACATGTGTTTAGGTTTCTGAACGTTCTAAGTAATTGAAATTGTTTGAGAAAATACGTTTTCAAACAAGGTTTTTCTACATGACCTAAAAATAGATAAATGTGCAGCATATGCGGGTAAAAAGAACATGATTTCTGTTATTATATTAGTTGGTAACATACCAAAGTACTCAACAATCTGTTTAATGTACTTCAACGTCTTATCCCACGAATATTTACACACACTGAACCCATAGTTTTTCTGTTCACTCAAAACTTTATAACTACACCTATTTGTCATTTTACACATTCTGTGCCACATTATGGTACCATACTAACACCAAACCTCCTACTGATACTTCAAACGTCTACATAATTACAACTGCATTTAAAAAATAATTAAACAACTTTTTTTTGTTTACGTCTAACAAGGTCTTGCTACACGGAAACACACATTGTATCACTTCACCTTGGTATCTCCCGGCTTCCACTTAATTTTGAATAGACTGAAAAGGTTTTCTCAGTAGGTGATCTCTCGTTAGATTTTAAAAGGGAACTCGTGAGGTCGCAAACTCGCAATAAAGGCGTGCACCTGATTGCGATGTGTTTGACATACTATGGCAAAACCTTCGGAGTTGAGTGCGGTCCACGCTATGCACGGGTGAACTGTGACGAAATGATCCAATGGACCACTAACTTCGGCTCTAAGTGGACACTGGCTGGAATTGTATGATTTGAGACATTTCCATAATGACAGACTGGGCTGAATGGGTCCAATTTAGGATCGCAAATTGAGCTGCATTTAGATACGTAGATAGACAGAGCATACTTACTTGTTTAGGAAAACGGAAACCTTATAGATTCATCCTGTCCGTCTGTCTGTCTGTCCATCCATAAGTCACAGCCATTTAACTCCGAGGCTATTGGAACGATACAGTTGAAATTTGGAGAGTAGGTGCCATACATGCTACACAAATAATGATGAAATTACGGAAAAAAGGGGTGGGCCTCCATTCGGAGTTGGAAAAACATAATTTGCACTTCCCTCCATATCAGCAGAAGACAGAACAAAACAAGACCAATAGACACAAAAGGACGTTTACAACTGGAATAAACCCAGTGAGATAGAATATACTTTTTAGGGTTCCGTAGCCGAATGGCAAAAAATGGAGCCCTTACAGATTCGCCAAGTCTGTGTGTCTGTCTGTCAGTCCGTGTATGTCACAGCCACTTTACTCCGAAACTATTAGGACTACACAATGGGGCCTATCGCGTGTGAATTCACCGCTAGAGGCGCTAGTGTAGCGCGAGGGCACCGAAATGTCAGATGTCATAGAAAGTTCACACGTTGCGTGCTTTTTTATCACGTATTTTTACTAATATTCACAATTGTGCTCTAGATTGAGCTATTCCTGATTAATTATAACTTGAAGATTTTAAGTAGCAACCTAAGATCTTATTTGGTGGTACTTGGAGGTAAAATGATTTTTAAATGTTTCATGCTTGCTAATTTTAGGGAGAATATTGTAAATAAATGATCTGAAGTTTACACTATGTTGTAATACGTAATAAAATAAACTTTTTATGAAGTTATCGGTACTATAAAGTATAAAATAGAATTATTGACATGACCGTAAGCGACAGTGGCGCCATCTGGTGAGCTCAAAAACGATAGCCCTCATTGTAACTTAGTAGGTAGATGTATTCTGTGAACCGCTATAAGGCTTTTATACAAAAAAAAAAAAATAAGATTAAGGGGGGTCTCCCCATACATGGAACTGAAAGTAAAAAATATAATTTTCATCCAACCTATACGTGCGGGGTGTCTATAGATAGGTCTTTAAAAATGACATTGAGGTTCCTAAAACCATTTTCTCTCAAAGTCAATCGTTTGAAAGATAAACACTTCCAAAGTGGTAAAATGTATGTGTACCCCCCTCTTTCCCCCTAATTTCTAAAGTAAGAGGAGAAAAATTCTGAAAAAAATATAGGATTATAGAACGTAAAAAAAACATTCAACCAAAATTGGTTTGAACAAGATTTGATGTTTATTTTTTTAGTTATGGGACTTTTTCATCAAACTGCAACAACAACTTTGTTTTTCATTAACATACTATGAAAAACAAATTTAGTTTTGTTGATGAATGTAAAACAATACAACATATGAACGGATGCCTTCAAAATATTGTTATTATATTGTTTGGTGCTACGGAACCCTATGTGCGTGTGAGTACGACTCGCACTTGGCCGGTTTTTTGTACACTAAAATTGTAAGACATAAACACACGTTTGCGAAATCTACCAGATAATCTTTGGCTGGACTGTCACCATCTTCCCGCCCTAGTCCCAAGTTACTTGGGGCCAGCGCAACACGTTCATTTCTTTCAAGCTCCCCTGTCATTCGTCACGCTATCATTTACTCCATTTTCCTTCATATCAATCCTCACACAACACAACACAACTTCCCGCCATTCGTGGTGACTGTCAGTTGTCATTCGTGACAGCTACCTGACTACTTGTGGCTGTGAGACAGTGTTTCCATATATATTAAATAGATACACTACAGTCATCAAATTAATAATAACCAACCATGGGAATGAAAATAACAATGACTGATTCAGCTTGGATTCAGCAAGGAAAAAAAAGATAGGTACATGATCATTATATTAAACCGTGATCTTTGACCATCAGGAAAATAACATAAAACTCCCTACGACTTGAATACCCTTCACACTAACAAGCTAAATGGATATTTTTTATAACGTGCAACATAAGATAATCTCTTCAATTGCGTGTGTCACACAATTTTCCTGTTAAGAACGAAATGAATGGTCTTGCCATCTTCATAGCCAAAGTACTTCAGTTTAATGAACTGAAATAGAGTGAATGATATTGTTTGCGGTTTTTCTACTCAATGATAGGTAGCCTAAGCTAAGTATACTACATACCTAAAGTAAAAGTAATTAATGCCCATTTTTCACAAACACTACTTGACGTCTAAATTAATCGATACAAATAAAACTGAAGTATCTGTTTTTACTTCTTCTTCTTCCTAGCGTGTCGATAAACTCAAATAATACCCGACCAGTATATTGCCACCTGCACAGCTCTGTCGTTGGCTTCGTTTAAATCCTGGAAGGTGCAGGTGGCTGGGCAGGATGGGCAGGAAAGGAGGTGAGGCATATCCTGCAGAGGAGCTCCACACTGACATTGTATCTGGGACGGATCGATGGAGGAAATGGGGGTGAGGTGGAATTTGGCCAGATTATTTCTACAGCGGCCAACCTGGGGTGCATGAAAGGAGCCTCCCCGAGTGGCGTTAAAAATATCGTGCTGCGATTCCAAACGCCCGGCGCACCCTGGACAGCTAGCACTCGGTAACGCAGAGTCTAGCTGACTAATCCTTTCACCACGATGACTCAAACTCTGTTTTTACTGAATGCATGCATATGAAAGTATACGGGGTTGAAGGGACACCGACGCGAAAACGGTTTCTACGTATTCAGTACATCATTCTGAGCACCCCCATTTATAGAAATTTATCATCGGTTATTAAAAATAAATAAACCGACTTCAAAAACACAAAAAAAGTAAAAATTAACTTTAGCCTCAGAAGTCGGTGACAAATAAACAAAACCAAACTAACAAAAGTCACTACACAATCACAAACTGGTGTAAACAATAGACAGCCATGAAATTTCAGCAATCCCAGTCCATTTGCTATCATTTATTGAGGAGTTCCGTTGCCTATCTCCGAAGATCTTCAGCAAATTGAAATGGGACCACTCCGAGAAAGTACTCTTCCAAAAACTACCCAAATCGCTTCAAGTGTGCCTATAAAATTTGAAGAGTTCTCTCTATTTCTCCAGGATCCCGTCATCAGACCCTGACTTGATGATCATGGGACCAACTGGGAAGACTATCAAACAAAAAAAAAACCAAATCGGTCGAGCCATCTTCGAGTAATCGGGGAACAAACAAAATAATAAAAAAGGTTCCGACGAATTGAGAACCTCTTCCTTTTTGAAGTTGGTAAAAAAAAAACACTGTCGAAATGTATGGATATTCTCTTTAACTAACTAATACAATTTTTAGTATCTTACGCTCGGCTTTTACTTTAGAAAAAGGATTAGGGTTCCGTGCAAAAAACCAAAAAAAACTTGAAAAAAAAAGAGAAGCTATATTTTTATAATTTTTCACGCGGTCGAAGGCAACAGCTACTTAAAAATGCTCAGTGGGCCTAAAATGGAAGCTTTATCAGAATCATAATAATATGAATCACGTTAAAAAATTAAAATTCTTAAAATGGTCTTTATGTTTATGACCACAAAGTCCATTTTAAGAGTTTTAAATTTTTAACGTGATTCGTATTATGATTCTGATAAAGCGGCGATTTTAGACCCCCTGTTGTATTTACGACGATATAGCGTCGACATTTGAAAACAGAACGGAAGTCAGTCATTTTTAGGCATCTCATTTAGATGTCACCTTTGTGAAAACGGGATTTAACGTTGCTTACCAGTAGGCACTCTTTTAAAGACCAGTCATAACGTGTTATCATCTCGAAGTATTATTTTAATTCGCAATTATTTTTATAATTGTGTCAAGATTTTTTTGTGGTTTCCTTCTACGAGATTTTCCCTATAGAACGTTGTTATTTCAAAGAAATAAAGCAGTTAAATAAATAAGTTTAAAGTACTTTAAGAGCCTACTATTTAGCCTATATTCTGAATAAGTTGGTAAATAGAACTAATTCCAAGTATTGTTTCGTTTTATGAATTACAGTTGTGAAGTTATTTTTCCATATTGTTAGGTAATTAGGCTACCGTCATGTTTTTGATTGAAAATGGAATTAATTAATTTGAGACACTGAGTCACATCACAGTGACACTTGGAGCCTACTTTTAATTATCAAAGGAGCCTACTTAATACAACTTACAAAGAGACGTATTCATCAAAAATTGCTAAATTGTCACCTTCAATTATCTTCTTATCAGGGGCCTTAGTCTGCTATTGCAATAGTGTCAGAATGGTCTATAATTGATTTAATAAGGCCCCTAGCCCACGGCGTATTGAAGCGCGTTCGAAACTCGTTTGACGTGCGTGCAAAGGGTAATTCGTCTGCGCGGGGCCTTATTAAATCAATGATAGACCATTCTGACACTATTGCAATAGCAGACTAAGGCCCCTGGTCACAATTTGCCTAGCCTTTTCCCAACCATATTGGGGTCGACTTCCAGCCTAACCAAATGCATCTGAATCTGAATACCAGTAACTTTACGTGGAGCGAGCCTATCTGACCTCTACAAGCCACAACCCAGTTGCTGGCACTTCTGCTCTTTAGATAGGCGCCGTTTAATAAACAGTACTATGAAACAAATTGTACAGACGCCAGCGCATCAAGCTACTACAATCTGTCAAATTTCTTTTATAGATTTTCAACTTTATTGCTACAGCATTAGGTTCAAGGTTGAATAGGAAAATTGTACAGTTTCGGGTAGGTTGATGTGCTGGCGTCTGTACTAGCCCGGTAAGTACCTGAACTGAAAGAAGATTATATTGATGAATTAAAGACTAAATTGTGGGTTATTGATAGACTATCTTATGTCTTACCCGACTTTAAGTAAGACATTAGTCATTAAACAATTGATAACAACAATAAGCCGAAGTAGGTACTTGACACGATATTGAAACTGATAGCAAATTTATTACTTAATAATTTGAGTGTCTACAACGTGTAACAGAAAGGGTATAATCATATGGAATACTGTGGTACGGACCATCAAACTGAACAACTTTCTCTATGGGACCACCATCGAAATCGTAAACAAATAAACAGCTGTCCTATACAAAATTTCAATACCTACTCGACCCAAATGTATGGGACAGCTGATTTTTTTCTTACGATTTCGATGGTGGTCCCATAGAGAAAGTTGTTCAGTTTGATGGTCCGTACCACAGTATTCCATATGATTATACCCTTTCTGTTACACGTTGTATAATTGCCGATGCTACTCTGACTATGAATCAAAAAGTCAAATAAATGATACTTACTACAATAACACAAAACCTAACCATTCCATTAGTTACTTTAAAATTGAAGTTAAAGTGCAATCAAACAACACTTTGCTAAACAACTCTATCAGGCGAATCCTACGCAGCGCAAGTTGTTTTATTTAGGAATTAGGAATTTCAATCATCTGCCTAGCCTTTATTGGGGTCGGCTTCCAGTCTAACCGGAGACAGCTGAATACCAGTATTTTACATGGAGCGACTGCCTATCTTATTTACACAACCAAGTTAGTACTGCATTAAGATCACAGAATATTCAAAGAAAATTTAATTAAATGAAATGATAATCAGGAATAACAATGAAAAGACATAATAATTTACTATTGTTATACGAGTAAGTCACACTTGATTTTTATCTTTGTTCGTCATAGCCTCATAGGTGAGTAAGAAAGTGGACAATCAAGATACCTTTATTTGGCCATAAAATACAAGGTTAGTCATCAAAGGGTACTCAATTTAAACAATAATAAAATTGCGGTATATTTTAAAAATAAATTAAAATACAGATGCTTTGAGAAATCAAAAGTAAAGAATACATGATTGGTTATTAGTCACACGACACACACAAACCAAACTGTCACCAAACCTCTGTAGCTCTCCGCCAGATGAGATCGACGTTAAGAGTGAATCCACTTATTAAGGCCGTTATCGGACGCTCAGGAGCTCGTGGCAAAATAATATCAGCCGCTCAGGTCGATCTTTAGGTTAAGCCGTGCTTGCCTAGGTTGGTCTGTGGATGGGTGACCGCCCATTACATACCGAGTTTCCTCCGCGCCTCGGAAAGCACGTTAAGCCGTAGGTTCCGGCTGTCATTTAGAAATCTTTGACAGCCGTTACAGGTAGTCAGTGGTCCAAAAAGTCTGACAACCAGTATTATCAAGGGTTATCGTATTACCCAGTACTAACTGGGTTGTGGAGGTCAGCTAGGCAGTCGCTCCATGTAAAATATACCAGTATTTTTTTTTTCAGCGGCATCCGGTTCGACTGTAGGCCGACCCCAACATAACTGGGAAACAGCTAGGCAGATGATGATCAAACGCTTCACACGAGTGAACGATTCACTCGGGTTTATATTCTGTTTTTTTTGTTTCGTTTCTTTATTAACATACGCATAACATTTTCAAAAAATAGTGTCACCGCTAAATTGGACCGATTTTAGGTTTTTCAGAAATTTCCAACAATCTTTTTTTTTTTTACATTTTGAAAATGTTCTCCGTCAACTTTTTAGACATAAGTATCCTGCTTATGAAGTTTCATTAAAATCGTTTCAGTAATTTCGAAAACAAATGAGTTCAAAGTTTGTATGAAATGCCGTAAGACGCTAACACGAGCGGAGCGTCTGAAATAGGTATTTTTTTGTAAAAAAAATCTGCGCGGAGTTGACTCTATGTTGACAAATTATATTTGTCATGAATTCAAAAAGTGTGGATAATAATGCTTATCCAAAATATCTTTTGTGTTATTTATAATGGTAAATGTATGAATCTGAGTTGGAAACTGAAATTACGTTGATTGATATCCTGCCGCAGAATTCAGTTCACGATAATTTAACTGAACAAGGTAATGTCCTATTTTATTTCCCTTTCCTGTATTTATTTAAGCCCAGTTCTCGTTGCAGATTTTTCTCACAGACTCGACTACTTATTGGAAAGGTACTGTGAAACTAATGGCGCTAGTATAGCTAGTTCGGAACATCGTCATTGGTTAAAAATCTGTTATGTCATTTTATATTTCAAATACTTCGACCTCATTGGTTAGATTGGGACTAAGCTATGGACACGCCGTCCACAATGAGCTTTGAGCGGCCTTCTCGATTATCCGCTTTCAGAATAATAGGTGCAATCTGTCCCAAATTGATATTATTTTATCAATCATCAACTGGGGGTTCATGGACGGCTCAGACCTCCGTATGCAGCGTCTCCCCACAGACAATCGCCCACCTTCCATCTTGCACCGCATGCCCTATCACCTGCGCACCTGATGACCTACTCACTGCATCAGTGAGCGGGGTTCGCGTGGCTGAGTTTTGGGCTAAACACATTTGAACTTTTTGCCATCGACATGCTAAGAAGAAGAAGAATCATCAACTTATAAGTTTTTAAACTGTCATGTTTGTATTGTCGAGTTGCGAGTGACAGTGGTAGCGGTACTCAGTGTAAAAAAAACGAACAAGAAAGAGGGTAGACCGATTTGTCTGCTCATAAACACCCACCCGCAATAACTTTTAAACTGAAGCTATTGCGGCGACACAGCGCCGAAATATCGGGAACTCAAAACCAACAGTAAACATGGTAAATCTACTGTTTCTAGTGTTAACGACTTGATTAATATGTCTATGGTTAACGATAATCATCAACTTCATAAATCCTGTACTGAAGTGCGATAAAACATTATGATTGATTGATAAAACAATTAATATTAAATTATATAAGATTTTCTGTTAAATAACAATGAGGAAAGTTACGTATTGTGTGCTAAGTAGATACTATAATACTTGATTTCTTACTTAACTACAACAATACAAATACCCAAGATACTTATTCCGTGACTATAGAAGAATAAAAGGAGTCAGGAACTAGGAACTACTTATCCCGTCCAAGAACTACTACCCTGGCATTAATATGACACATCGAGCCTTGACAAGAGAGTGACCACACCTATAGACATAGACTCCGGCTGGAACTCGTTAGGAAGAGCTCTTCGTTGTTTGAAATAAAACCGAAGAAGACGAGATTTCAATCCCAACGACGCGACTTGCTAGCGCGTCGGACTATTCGTTTTTATTTTAACTTTTATAGGGTTCCCCGATAGATTATATCTTTTTCCGGACGCTTTTCTTTTAAATTATGCAGTAAAATTATAAAAAAAAAACAATAATTGTTAGTTATTTTCTCACTGTTGCAAAATTCTGGAGGTTTTAGAATTCCCTCCGAGCTAAAATTCCGGACCAGTCCGGAGACGTATGGGGGAACCCTGTACTGGAAGCTCTTGCCGAACGGTTTGAGGTGATTGCACGTCGTTAAGTATGGTCACTCGCTTGCAATGAAACTGTCAGACCGCTATAATAACAGAGAGAATCCTTTACAAAGCCAAACTTTTCAAAACTCTATGTGTCTTTCCACATTAAGGCCTTGAACATTCGCTACTTTACAACAAAATCAGTCATTTACCTAACCATCGTAGTTTTGCTTGCAACGCTCTTGATTCGAACCGATGATCGTCTGTACGAGTGGCTATGGTACGTATTTCTTTACGATCAGGTGAATATCTTGGGCCATCTTTTATATGGAATATTTGATCACTTATTGGGAGCTGCCGATGTCTCTCCTTCCCTGTGAGAAATACATGTCACCAAAACTTGAATCTGACCACGCACCGTAAGGAACATTTCTGCTTGCCGCTATAAGCAAGTGCAAGTGAAGTGTTACTAACATAGTTTTAAGGTTCTATTTACTAACACAATTTGTATTTTATAATATGTATGTTAGTATGTAAGGTATATGTATATCTATCTATGGGCCAAAGAAGCCTGAAAATAAATTGATGTTGTTTTTGTTTTGTTATAAACTCAGAAGCTGGAAGCGTCAGGGTAGCCTGCGAAATTCAAAATTTCTTACGTTTTTTGCAATTTGCGGGTCAGTATCAGGTTGTATGTTAATGAAAAATGAGTCGAGCCAGTAACACGTATGTAGTTATAGAATTATAAAATACCTAATCATTAAATCATCAATGCAACCCTCTAAGTTCATTTAACATCATTGAATGAATTTTTCATTAAATTGTTACAGAATAGGGTTAAATGATGCTTTGATGGTTTGTATCGCTATGGCATCCCTTCCTGTGGCTTTTCTGCTTTTTAGTCGTCTGATAGCGGCTCGCATTTCGTCCTTTAATACATATGGCTCTTTCTCTTCGTCTTTGGGCTCAGTCGGGAGACAGTTGTGAGCTTGAGAATCTTCGAATAGTGACGCACAATAGTCTTTCCAGGACTCAGATATTGCAACAATTTCAGTCTGTAGCTCGCCTTGCGAATTTTCTAAAGCCAATGTTTTAGAAGAAAGGGTTTTGGTGATAGATTTTATTTTCGGAGGTCAGTAGGTCGCTTAAATTTTATTTTTAGCTCCAGACTTATCGATCTAATTCAAATGATAGCACTTATAGGCGCCAATGTGGAATGTAGTGTCAATTAATATGACTTGCGTTGCGAATGCTGCAATCAATTAAATGTAACACTGATAAACTATGAACTGTCACATTGAGGTTTCTTGAACGTCCTGAATTCCGGATTCGACATTTATGTAATACTAGCTTATGCTCCTGTTTTCGCCCGCGTGGAGTTAATACACAGATCCTATGTGTTAATCCAAGTTATAAACTATTTGTGTGGTAAATTTCATCCAGATCCGTTCAGTAACTTTTGCGTTAAAGAGTAACAATCGTCCATTCTTCCATCTTTATAAACTTTCGCATTTAAAATAGCGTTAGTAAAATAGTTGTAAGAATATTTTACAACTAACAAAAGAAAATTGGCAAAACAATTTACGGCATTTCATCATTCACCTGACCTTATCCCAACTTATTAGGGGTCGGCGCTGCATGTCTTCTTCTTCTATACTTCTCTATTATACTCGTCATCTCAGTAGTCATTTCCATAGTGATCCTTCACACAGTCCATCCATCGTTTCTTTGGTCTTCGTCTACTCTTATAGCCATCTACATTCATACTCAACATTTTCCTCATTCCTCCGCATCACATGTCCATACCACGATAACCGATTACCACACAACTTTTCAGTCACCGGCGCGGGCGCCACTTTCAGACTTCCTCTTATGTACTCATTCCTTACAAACAATTCACGGCATTTATTCAATGAAAATAACTTTTAATAAAACATGACATAATAATGAGTTCAGTGTTCGTTTGACCCCAACTCACCCACACACGACAATAATGGATAGTGCGTCTGGATGTGGCCAAAATGTCTTACTGAATCTTGTACCGCTGTTCCGTGAAATTTTAACATCATTTCCTGTCCTCATCCAAAATTATTTAATTTTGGTGTCGACGCAGCATGTCTTCTTCTTCCATATTTTGCTGTTGGTGGCAATCTCAGAAGACCTTTCATACAGCGTAGCATAATGAGCCTATAATGTTCCTAATGCTGTGATACAGCACAGACCTCTTTTCTATATGGGCTAAAATCCATTACGCGGGAGAGTGGATTAGTTTGGACAGTCTTTCCAAAATGTATTTAGTCTTTTACCCTTCTCTTTACGGAGAGGCATATCGATGGTTTTGGGGCCATCATACGGAAGATAAGCGCTTCCCTGCTTGCTCGTCTTCGTGGCAGTACAACAGTATCTTGAGTTTATTAGTAGATAGATGGGAGTCTCCAATGCTGCGACATAGGATGAAACTCCACACTGAATAAATTATGAACCTATGTCTACTAACACTAGTATTTAAGACCATTGTTACTAACACTATGGGCGTAGCCTGAAATAAATGCTATTATTATTTACTACTAATGTGCACGTAGTAAAAGTATTTTTATAACTACCAATTTTTGTTTTTCATGCATACCTGACAATTACGTAACAAAAAAAAAAACGGAAGACTAACGCACGGCAATTGATTTTTATAAGATAGATGTAAAATTAGTTTGACTATATTTTTCACGAACTTCGGTGTTAAGCAAATCGTTTTTATTTTCATAAATAAACATTACGTATTGGAATTATTTCTAGGCAGGGTGTGGTGACTAACCAACGTACAAGGTCGAGATAACACGTTGTGTGGGATAAGATACGGATTGGAGTGCATTTTTATCAAGAGAATTAATATCGCGTTGAAATACCGATATTTTGACGGATAACAATGATTTTGGCAGAAAAGTGCAATTTTATTTCGTGAGATCACAGAGTAAATGCAAGTTGTTGTGCAATTAGACCGCAGACGAAGAGTTCCTGATCCATGAGGATCAGTCAAAACTAATGGTACGGGCAACCTGGGGCTGCGGATATCAGACATTGACGGACACTTTAGTAGATATTTGTATGTACGTGTCCGTGTCTGCGTCCGCCATTTGTCCATCAAGGTCTGGCCGAACCTTTAAATTGTACTAATTTCCTGTAAGATCATTTGCGGACCCTCTGAATCAAATTGATAAGAACAGTTTCAACTTCCATATCTAAAACCTGGTTTAAGTTATCTTATTACGATTGAATTACTAATACATACTAGGAAATACCCCGACAGCACTAATACACGCAATGATTATACAGGATGTCCTAAAACACGCGTAAAATAAAACAACGCGTTGCGAATCCTAAAATACGCGTAAAACCAAACAACGCGTTTCAAAATCGAAATTCTTTACAGTAATGAATGTCACTGATAGATGTATTTTTCGCAAGAGACCCTGAAAAAGCGTAACCAATCGATTTTCTACGTCTGTTAATCACAATGAGGTTTTTTAGACACCAGTTTTATTACATCTGAAAAACAATACCATCATAAACAATACGCCTGTTTTCTCTGAATACGTAATAGTACACTCAGATTATTTCGCCGGTTGTGTAGTCGGGATATAGAGTGCCTTTTACTTTCCTGTATATTATACTCGTATTTGGGATATAAAAGATATCGAGACCGTATGAAAAGATATGACATTGCCAAGTAAATATCGATAATTTTCTTTGATAGGAGATTCAAATAAATCAAGGGCATATTCACGAGTCAAAATTTTAGGGTTTTCCAATGCCATACGTAGATTTAAAAAAAATTGGTGAGTTCAGTAAATCTGAAACTGGAATAATGGGTTTATCCGAAGAACTATGTAAGAATAATTAAATGACATCATGCCAACACGCATGGTTCCGTACGCAAGGGGTAAAATCGGAACACTATTACTAATACTCCATTGTCCGTCTGTCTGCCTGTTTGTTGATGGGGCTCCCATATTATAAGGAACGTGTGTTTTTTTTTAGATAATGGTATAGAGCTCTTCGTACGCGAGTCCTACTTGCTCTTGGGCGGTTTTTTCTCCAACTTTTATTAATAGACTTTGACAGAATAGAATAGTGGCTGTTTACACGAACAAAAGGCCATACATAAATTAATGCCTAAATATTATTGCACTGTTGGATTTTCAAATCTCATCGCTAAGCCGACCGATGATAATAATTTTAATTAGGCATTAATTAAAGTGTAGCTTATTATTATGGCATTAGGCTTGTATCTTCTAAGTTTTTAACTCCCGACCCAAAAAGAGGGGTGTTATAAGTTTACCGTGTGTATCTATGTGTCTGTCTGTGCCATCGCAACTCCCAAACGAATGAACCAATTTTGATGCGGTTTCATGGGTACATAATTATGTAAGACTGGTTTTCCCTGTGCATGACGAGAATATTTTCATAAGTACGCTCCCAAATTATTTTTAACAATAGAGGAAAATTGACATGTATAAATGTCATTTCAAATAATTTAGGTGCATTCATGTCAAGGTTGTTCATAATACAATATGTTTATGACATTGCAGGGTGGGCACGTACTGTAAGATAACGTCAATAAATAATAATGAGACATATGTAGTATTGTTTTGTTAAAATAACTAAAAACCATTCATCGTACGCTAGCATGCATCCGCTTGCACAAGAACACACACACACACACACACAACACACACGCACACACACACACATCACGCTTATATTCCCCGAAGGGTTAGGCAGAGATGTACCTAACTTAACCTAACAGGGGTCTAAAATAGCTGCTTTTCAGAATCATAATATGAATCACGTTAAAAATTAAAACTCTTAAAATGGACTTTGCGGTCATAAGCATAAAGACCATTTTAAGAATTTTAAATTTTTATATTATGATTCTCATAAAACAGCCATTTTAGGCCCTCAGTATTGCCATATTGTTTCATTATGAAAATGGTCGCGGACTAACTGCAGTCACTACAACATAACACTGTACTTATTATGTTATCTAAACCTACTTATCACAATTCAGATGCAGATTAGATTAACTAAACGCAGAGAGACATTGCCATATTTCTACACAGGAGATCAGAAGTAATCAGCCAGTGATTTAATAGGTATGATGAGCTATTGTTTAAAAGATTTGGCTCAACTAGTTGAGGTATGATTGAAAACAAATGATCGACAGCATTGATATTTACGACAACAATGAATTTGGAATGAATTTAGAAGCCAATTTTGAATTTAAACAGCATACCCCCATTGCTGTTTAAAATAAGTTTTAAATATACATGTTGTATTTCATTTTGAAATTGATTCTAAAATAACCAGGTTATAAAATAGGAACTGTATCCATGATATTAAATTGATAAAATTACAGCAAAATTAACTCATAATTTTAGTAACAGCATGTACATTTAAAAACTCCAAGCCGAATGATAATAAAAACAAAAACCAATTTAAAAAAAAAAACATTAAAAAGAATGTACCGCCGCGATCACTGGAGGTGACGGCCCGGAAACCTGTCCATGGTCCTAACGAACAGAGTTAGCTGTTAATTTATCTTAAAATATATATACCACTGTTGTTAGATACCTAGAATGCATGAAATACCACATTTTACAGTGAGAAATATTTACATAAATAAAATATATCATTTTGTCCACAGCTGTAGATTTGTTGTCCATCGCTGCGTGGACAATTTGTCTATTTAATCTTTTGTTGCTATTTACGATTATAATTCTGCAGTTATATGACGCCTTTTAAAAAAAAATGTTTGTCGTCCTGATCTCATTAAGTTTAGCCATGCCAATATTTTTTAAATGACTAAAGGCTTGAAGCTGGTCAACATGGAGCCAGGATTCGTTACGTGTTTTTTAAAACGAAATTACTGCTTAGTTATAGAAACTAGATCTTACCAAGTTGTCTATTATTAATTCTGCAATGACTGATGTGTTTATTTGTAGGCAAACAGCCGTCTTATATAAAAATAAACAATTGCATAATTATTTACAACCTGCATATTGCTCGCAAGCTTACAAAACCATGTTATATCTTGGCAAGCTCGTATTCACATTCCGCAATCAAAATCAACTAAATAGGTCTATAATTAACACCTGTTTATACGCTAATTAGTTCAAGTGATAAGTCAATTATAGAAGTACACGTGCATAAGCAGGTGTAAAGTTTCGACACAATCTAGCCTATGTCATTTCGATTAATATTCGAACTGCTTAGTTAGGGCGAATTTCAGCAATGAAACAGTCTACCGTCACATCATCGTCTTATTCTTGCTTTAATGTGCGAAAGGGATGGAGCTATAAAACACGACTAACGCCAACTCATAGGCAACCTGAACGCAATATTCCATAACAACTATGATGCTGATAGATCTTGAATGCGACTTATTAGATGTGCTAATCACTTTCAGTTTTATTGGTGAAATCCGCCCTTGGATACTGAGTGTTTTTCCTTACTTGTTTAGAAAATCACGAGTTTTTGCATCAATCACACACTTGCAGGAAGGGACGACCTTATTGGCCTCATTTTAGGAACACATACGGTATGAATTATATTAAAAAAAACTACTTCTGTAATCCCAAAGGATTAAATAATATTGGGCGAGCATATTGCCATCCACAGGGCGCAAATCCAGACTAGATGCTGTACCATATTCGTTTACAAGACAAGTAAAGAAAAACACACTTTAGATGCTATAAATTATGAAGAATATTAACTGATTTATCACTTGCACTTATTTACGAGTAAACAGACCTACATCAAAAATATGTACATGCTGTGCAAAACGTAGGTGTAACTTGGAACCATTACAATTCAGAAATAAAAAACAAACATGGAGAATTGATCAAAGTGCTTAGTGAAAATAGTGAACAAATTTAAAACACGTCAAAGTACACACGGCGACCAATCAAGCATACAAAACCAGTATAAGCAGATCTCTCATTATACGGAAAGCTCATACAAAGCGAGGTCAGGTTATATCGGATATGTAGGTACAGCTTGATGTGTCACCGTGTGTACACGTCCACTACAATTCTCGTGAATTTACTACGCAAACAATAGAAGAGTGATAAAACACGTGCCGTGTTTTGTGTTTAAATTATAGTTACTACCAAGAAACTACTAAAATCGAACGCTTGAACTGATTAACACTTTTGATTTTAACATAGAATTTAGGTTTTTATGGCATACTAAAATCATCCTATAACGTTTCTACTGCACTGACAGAGGCTTTCGATCTATGGTGAAACAAATACCTGCGATTTGTTTGGACCCCCTCTAAAAAGTATCCCATAATAGGAATTGTCATCAGTGACATTAATTTAATAGACTACCAAAACAAAAGAAGACCACTGTTTTCAAATTCAGGGTATTCTTAAAAAAAAAAAAAAGCTAAGCGGCTATTCACATGGTGCTATCCTGCACGATATTTTACTATAAAAAGTTGTGATCAAACGCCAATAACCCAATTTTCATAGTTCAAAACAAATGCTGTAAGGAACTGCCATGTGATTGCAAAATTATACTGCAAAATAATGGCCTTAGCAGATTTCATCTGGGCAGTGGAATGTCTTTGGGAAGCTTCGTCGCTCAGCTTATGGCAAATGCTGTGTACAATGATGCACTTCTGATACCATGTGAGGGCTATCACTAAATAGTATAAAACAAAGTCGCTTCCCGCTGTCTGTCTGGGACAGACGTATGCTTAAATCTACGCTACGGATTTTGATGCGGTTTTTTTAATAGATAGAGTGATCTAAGAGGAAGTTTTATAATGTAAAACATTGCACCCGTGCGAAGCCGGGGCGGGTCGCTAGTCTATTATAACACCGTGCATTAAACTATGTGGCATGAATATGAATAGTAATCCAGTTACACCTACGTTTGTTAAAAAATATCTACTTCTCATTCCAAGATGTTCAGCATACTTTGGTAGTTCATGAATACGTAGTCAGGTAAATTAAATTTATGTTACTGTCTGCCAATATATGCTAGACACCGTATACTTATTCATACGTATCCATAATAACAAAGTCTGTAGAAGTCACTTCAGTCATATAAAAGTCTAGATTCAACTAGATTTTCCAGTACACCACATCTACAGTCCTTAACAATTATTATACATCAGACAGCAACCACCTAATAGCAACCATATTGTAATGAGAATAAATAACATTATGATTTTGACAATGATGTAAAATAACTGTAAAAGGACTGTAAATGCGACTATATCCACAGATCCTGTTCATCAATTACCTGTAGTATCTACAGGCCCTCGATGTGGAATGATGGAGTGCACGTATCTGGCCACAAAATGCCCGAACACAGCCTTTAAGTCAGGGTTTTGCATCATGGCGACGAACTCGTTAAAGTCGAGGTATCCCGAATTGTCTCGGTCCGCGAGACCCATGATTTTATCCACCACATTGTCGGGTAGGTCGTGCTCGTACTCTCTTGAGTTGATGATCTCTTTGAGTTCGACGTAGGAGATCCGCCCATCTTTGTCTTTGTCGTACTGGAAATAAAGGAGAAGTATTTTTACTAAACGGTTTCTGGGTCTATCGTGACCGTCTTATGTCAAAAAGTAATTAAGCTCGAATACACGTGATCTGGGTCTGATGTGATGAAGAGAGAAGAATCGCATGAGATTAAAAGAGTAATGTATAGAAATGTTGATGAATGGGGAGGGAGAGGAAGACTAAGAAAACAACGGATGGATTGTGTGAGGAATTATATGAAAGAAAATAGAGTAAATGATAGCGTGACGGTTGACAGAGAATGGAAGAAAAAAACAAGACAAGGCCAGGAAGATGATGATGACACGTGATCTGGATCAGGTTTTCGGTGCTTCAGGTCATCAGTTCTAGATGTCAGCAAAAGGAAGGGGTCCGCAAGGGCCGATGCCTGCCGGGGCTGCGGGACTGTTCGAAAGAGATACCGTGGCCCCGGACCACAAAGGGCGATGAAGGAACATGGATGGGTTTTAGTCAGTAAAAGTCCTACACTCCCTGCTACTCCGCCCAGAGCTGGAGGAGTTATTTGATGATTTCCCATCCGAGAAAAAAAAGGTCATCAGTTCTTAATGTTTCGGAGTATGCTCTGGTTACACTGGAATGCCCAGAGTCCAAAAATCTATTTAACTGCAGAATAGGGTGACATCATATTCCGTCACTGCCTATAGAGATTATTTCGCCATTATAACGAATACTCAAAACATATGTGAGAAATGTGGCACTGTTAACAAACGGATGCATAGATGGTGAATCATTCCACAAAACCACCGCGCCGTTCCTAAATAAAGTCCCTGAAACGTAACGAAACAAGTACATATTTCGCGAGAGGAAAACACAACCGACTCCGTGAATACAATGTAGCACAAGTTTAGTATACGAATGTCTATTAACAGAACTGGGAACAAAAGCAAAGATTTTGAAAGGAAAATAAACGAGAGGTATGTTAATAACAATATTGTGTGATGTTGTTAATAACATATTTCTCGTTTATGTTCCTAAACAAATCTTTGATTTTGTTTCCGAGATTGTAGGTACTCTGGTATATTTTACTAGGAAAACTTTTGTAAAATATTTCAAAGCTAGCTGATCATCTAAATTGTTTTAATTATCTTCCTTGTAATTAACGAAATATTAGCGTTTGCTTCCTCAATGTTTTCGTTATTGTTCGGAATGCTCTTGTTAGTCAATTAAGGTATTGATAGATTTTCCTGCAAATCCCAATTAGTTAATCTACTGTTTAAGTTCATACTAACATAGAACAGCTTCATTTAACTACAAGATGATAAATTAGCCTCGATGGAATCATGAGAATCTGTTGCGAATTCCACTGTATTTTTATTTATACTGTCATCATCATCATCGTACTGCTCTTATCGGTTATCTCAATTTATTTAGGCTTTTTCTTCTCCATATGTCATTGATTTTCTATGTATGTCATCTTTCACACAATCCATCCATCCACTTATATGGTCCAGATCCACTACTCTTAAAACTCTACATTAATTCCTCATATAATTAAGTCCATCTTACAATGTTAGTTTATTTCTATGATTATAATATTCACAACAAATTGAAGATCTAGATTCCCCAACCTTGTCTTCTCTAAAACTTATTATTACAAGGTCGTCAGTTGCTTCTTGTTTAAACATTATTTTGTTTTCAGCACGCGTTCATCGAGATACTGTGCCGAATGGCTTTGAACCGCGAGTTCGAGTACCACGGCCTCATTTAAGTACAAAAGTTGGTGAGCGTTGACAGTTTTCGAAAGTTAGTGTTAATTCGTTATACAGTACCGATTTCTGTGAGCCTTCTTTTTGAAATTGGGTGAATTATGGGTGTCGGTCCGGTTTGCTACGGCAGAATACCAAAAGTAGTTTTTATTAAATTCATATAGTAATTAGTTGGCTGTTGGCTTTAAGATGATGGCTATAAGAGTTGGGGAAGATAAAAGAAACGAAGGATGTGTGAATGAACATTATGTCTAGAAAGTATGAGACTACTGCGATGGATGGCGACTAATAGAGAAGTACGGAAGACAGAACACATGCTGTGCTAACCCCAAACATGCAAGGATAATGGTAGGAGCATGATTAGCATGATGCTCAGACAGTAATATTTCTCTGGACACTCTGAGACCGGCCCTTTATGAGTATGTCCATTAACAGATATGATACTTGTTTTTCCCTTAATAATATCGATACTAGAAATTTGTAACTTGATTTGAAAGTCTATGATCATGTAGAGCAAAATAAATTGCATTTGGAAATATAAAAAAAGAAGAAAAAACTAACATATTTTAAAAAAAACTTAGACTATTTCTGGTAAATAAAAGCTACTATTCTGTAAACGAATATCTATGTGATAGACTTATAAAGTCATAACTTAAGTACTTAGTTTGCTGAGAAATGTTATATGTATAATTTACAAATGCTTCCTCTCTCCTAACTCACTTATTTTGCTGTGCCCGACGAAGTTTACCACCTAAGAAACCTACATGTGGAATGCAATAAAAGTATTGAGTATTGAGTAAAAGGTTTTTTTTTTAATTTGGAATTTAGTCTGAAATGTTTTATTGATTTGACAGTAAAAAATTAAGGTAGGTCAGCAGAAGTCAAAACACGGCAAGCTTTCTGAACAAAAGTTGATTTATATTAATGTGTTATGTAATTAATCCATTTCGTTATGCAATGAAAATGTAAAATCTTTGCCAAGAGCAAAATATTACTGTACTTATGTAAATGTTTTACGCACAAGGTTTTGTCAACCAATAAGGTATTAACTAAATTACTACATTGTGAACTTTTTATAGATCTGTACGTGATCTATTAATACTAATATTGCCAATCTATTAATTCGAACGGTGGTCAAAATAGTGGAATCATATGTAAAAAAAAAACAATTTATAAAAAAAATATCAACTGGAATAATAAGTACTATTATTAAAAAACTTATATGTGGGGGCTCAGAATGATGTACTGAATCCGTGGTAACGTATACCCGCGGGCATGAGGAAACAATTTTTTAAGAAGTTTCTATTAGGAGCACCCTGTATGTAGACTCTTATGCTTACGATATTTGTTAAATGGAAACACTGTAAATATACATAGTAGATAGTAACATTTTAGAATCAAACCTACTTTATCGCAAAGTCTATATCCGGACCAATTTTAATGGAAAGTGATTCACCAGTACATATCAAGCCCTTGAAATTAATCGCAGTTTTTTTTTTTAAATATCACTTACGATCGTTATCAATCAATGTAAATATGATGAGGACGATGTAACGAACAGTTTTTATTTAACTTCAAATGTGTCGTATCGTATACTTCATGAATCATATAGTCTTGACTCAACCTGAAATGTTACAGTTCAATACAATTGACAGTAATTATAGTTTGTGTAAAAGTTAGCTTACTGCAGATTTTGAAGCAAAACGTTCATTTTTTTGTGAGTAGATAGGAAAAAGCGAACTGTTCTTTAACCGGCAAGATCCGGGCCCAAATAATACTAGATTTGAATCCATGACCCTCTTGTTTTATCAAAGTGAAATTTGTAATTAGACATATTTCTACGACAGACATCTCATTGTATGTATCATCATCAGCCTAAAGCATTCCGCTGCTAGACCTGTCCAATTGCTTGCCATTCAATTTGATTCTCGGAAATTCTCATTCAGCTACTAACAGCCACCCTGTGAAGATCCTTATTCCACTTAGCCTGAGAGCGTCCCCCATTGTATGCATAAATATATATATAGTACACTTCCGAATCCCGATCCACTTATATCAATCCTCATTCCCGAAGAATTAAAGGAAGCAGCACATTCCACATTCTGTAGTCACCAAGTCACTCATATTTAAGTCAAAATCATGATCAAGGCTTACGAACACATACCAAGGAATATATGACTCATGTCAAAGGGGAATGATTCCTAGATGTCATTGATACGAATTGAAACAATTGGTGACACAGAAAACACAAATGGACAATGACTCAGCCGTCTAGACTAATTAGGGTTCCGTAGCCGAATGGCAAAACACGGAACCCTTATAGATTCGCCAAGTCTGTCTGCCCGTGTATGTCACAGCGACTTTACTTCGAAACAATTAGGACTACACAGTTGAAACTTATTAGGTAGATGTATTCTGTGAATCGCTATAAGGTTTTTATACAAAAATAAAAAAAATAAGATTAAAGGGGTTCTCCCCATACATGGAACTGAAACTAAAAAATATTTTTTTCATTAAACATACGTGCGGGGTGTCTATAGATAGGTCTTTAAAAATGACATTGAGGTTCCACAAACTATTTTCTCTTAAAGTCAATCGTTTGAAACATAAACACTTCCAAAGTGGTAAAATGTGTGTCCCCCCCCTCTAATTTCTAAAGTAAGAGGAGAAAAATTCTAAAAAAAATATACGGTTATAGAACGTAAAAAACACTTTCAAACAAAATTGGTTTTAATAAGATTTGATGTTTATTTTTTGAGATATGGGACTTTTTCATCAAACAGCAGCATAAACTTTGTTTTTCATTAACATACTCTGAAAAACAAATTTAGTTTTGTTTGAATTGGTGTGAATGTAAAAGAATACAACATATGAACGAATGCCTTCAAAATATTGTTATTATATTGTTTGGTGCTACGGAACCCTATGTGCGTGTGAGTACGACTCGCACTTGGCCGGTTTTTTTATGAAGATTTTATAATGGTATGTGTAACGGTGAGCTTTTGTCAGGAATTGTGTATCATCAAGTGTTTGAAGGAGGTCAGATGTTTAGTGCGTATACTTATAAAGTAACTCAAATGAAACGTAATAGCTACATTATTCAATCATTATTAATCTTTCATATATTTTTTTTTTGCTTCAGATACCAGTAGTTTGTATTAACATTGTCGAGAAATATAATTTTGTTAAATGATAAAAAAGTAAAGTAGAAAGAGTCGTTCTTCATGCCAAAGTATGATGACCATTTTGAAAACAAAGTAAATTGCATTATTATATTACATGGGAATAATGATGAAGACAATGTAGCTTTATTATTATGTGGCTTATCATGAATCATAAGCCCACTTGTTGTTTTATACAAATGAATGCTTTGATTCACAGTTAAAATTATTATTAGTTTTAAACCATTTTACATACGACAAGAGTGATAAAATTGATGGACCCTGGTAACCTAAAGACAAAACAAAACAGACAAAACAGTTTCATGTTTAATTGTTATTTGATGACAGTATCATACTCCGTATTGATTTCTTTTAATGTATGTCCTTGCACCAAGCTCATTTAAGCGTCAATTAAAGCGTCGTCGTACAATGTATTCAGTTAGAAACTCCATCCATGTTATACAGTCCTTTGACTTAAAGTAAGGCATAGCCAGTAAATGGTTGAAATTACCATGCCCATGGTCCTAGATTAGATCCCAGGGGAACCCCTCTTTAATATTTTAGTGATATTATTGTTATTTGTAATTTTACTAAAAGCTTGCCTAAAAATTGTAGATAATTATAAATCGTGTAGTATTTTTAATATAGGGTGAAGTGGTGTGGGTACTGGGTGGTTAACAAAGTCGAACGCTTTAGTCAAGTCACAAAACACGCCCGATATGCAAATAGATGATAATTGTGTTTTGTTTGTTGTGTATGTATGTGATATAGGATTACAAATGCGTGTAACTCAAAATGTGAGATAATGGATGTGTATTAAGATCGTAATCTGTCCATTATGACATTGTTAATGTGACACAATTTCCTGTTATTATATCACTAATTACTGTTACGGATTCTGCGGAGCTGACAATTAAATCGACTCGTGCAATTCTTTTACGCTTTCTAGTTTCATGGTGGTTGAAACTGAAATAACTTCCGTCATTTGCATGGAATTCATCAATGGGGTTGGAAAGTGAAAGCTGATCTCAGATGGCGCCACCACTGTACAGACCCAATCTGACCAATGAGGTCGAGCTCTTTGAAATACAAAATGACATTTCCAGATTTTCAACCAATGACGATGCTAGGAACCAGCGATGGTAGCGCCATTAGTTCCACAAGTTGTCATCCCCATTAAGGTGGATGCGCAAGGGTAGCCCGCGAAATTCAAATTTTCTTTGGTTTTTTGCAATTTGCAGGTCAGTGTCAGGTTGTATGTTGATGAAAATATGAATCGCGCCAGTAACACGAATGAGGTTACAGAATTATAATCATTCAAATCATCACTGTTTTGCACAAATTTTACCTGAACTTTGGCCTTTCATAATGTACTCATAAACTCTAAAACTAAAGAAAACAACATCTCGATAGAAACCTTGCACATGTAATGGAGATTTTTAATGACAAATATTTATTTCACAAACTTGTAAGAGTTATTCAAAAACACGTATTTCCTGGAACAAGTTCAAGAAATTTTCGAAGACTATTTTTCGTTCAATGTTATCGCGATAGGCGGTATGAGATGCGCGGGAGACGAGTTGTGCGGGGTCGGGGCGGGGTAAGATGCGGGAGTTGAAAGAAAATTGCCGTTGTGGCTCTGGATGCAACATCGAGATTTTCGACCATGCTCGCGTTGACGATAGACGGACCGGGAAGGGCCCTCATAAGAGCGTAATCTGTCCATTATGACATTGTTAATGTGACACAATTTCCTGTTATTATAACACTAATTACTGTTACGGATTATGCAGAGCTGACAATTAAATCGACTCGTGCAATTCTTTTACGCTTTCTAGTTTCATGGTGGTTGAAACTGAAATAACTTCCGTCATTTGCATGGAATTCATCAATTGTGATGAATTCCACAAGAAACAATGTATTCATAGAAGTTGAATTATTGTCAATCGAATATTACTCTAGCATAGCTCTATGAAAAGTGATGGATAAAATTACTGGACAATTGAAGCAGCATTTGTAGACAGCATATGCAGCATATGCATTTGCAGACAAAAAATATCAAGTTCTAGCTTATGTCCACGGCTAACCCGCGTGGAGTTCGGTAATTGTCCCAAGGGATCATACTACTAGTACACTACCGTGAGAAAAAGTTTATCCCATGTGTTAACCCAGATTATAAACTATATGTGTGCCAAATTTCATCCAAATCCGTTTTTGCGTGAAATAGTGGTAAATGTCCATTCATCCACACAAACTTTTCAAATAGTAGTAAGATTCTTTATAAAACAACCTAAGGGAAAGGTAATTAACCCGGAATCTTCGGATAATTAAATTAATCTAGTGAAAATCAATTACACACTTTCAGTACTCAAGCAATTTAGTTTGACCCAAATGGTTGTTTGGCTAGTTGATTGTGTAAATATTCGCCGCTGAACAAGTTTGCTGTAAGTCATCGTGTTTGGTCTGTGACATCACACATTCCGCGGTAATTGCCGCGTGCTCTATCTACCTGGTTAATAGATTAGGAAAAAAGTCTTACATCGATTTAATCGTTCCGAAAACAAGTAAATTACTGGTAACAATGGATTTGCTGATTCAAATAGCGTACATAAGTATGTTTTGTTTTGCTTAGTGCTCTGTATTACCTAACCCCTCTCTCAAAGAAGTCCCCTCGACTGGGAACAGTTTTCACATAATGCAGGGTACTAGCTACTTCAATTCCATTCTTTGCAGATTTGTGCGAAAATAGATACTTCTTATTAAAGGTCTTTGATATCGGAAGAGTTTGGTCTGCCAGTGATAGTACCTATACCTGAATGTAAAACTCATCCTGCTCCACCCGTGTCTGTCTGAACGTTTTCCGAATTAATTTTAAATTTTGAGGGCAATAGTTGTTCTGTGCCGGTAGAGGATGCTTTAGATACTTACTGTAAATCTAATTCGACTTTTAAATTCCAGATTAGAAGCTACAAGGAAACTGAATCCTGATTTCGAACTGTAATCGCCATCGGGAATAATTAGACCATTATTAATTAATCATGAACTTAAAAAAAGGTCGCCCAAAAGAGGAAAACATACAGTTAAGTTTGCTTTATCATTAGCACACCACGTCATTTGCGTGAGTCACCCAGGCAAAAAGGTTTTTACGTAGCGGACACAAATCACTTTTGCCTTTAACACCAATAATTGTAATGCCATGAACGTGTCTTGGCATACTACCAAGATCAATGTAGGATCTCCCTTGTAAGATATCGTCACATCAAAGTTTAGTGACCTCTTTAAAACTAAAGTAGGTGAAAAACTTGATAAAGATACCGATGGCGTAGTACATTAGTACATACATTAACCCCGAACCAGTTTTTGAGACCAATGATGATGATGAGATGGAGCCAATGACATATAAAAATTAGTTTGATAGTACTCCGTCAATAATTATGCAGACGAAGCACGAGTATGTAAGGATCGTAAGAGGTGGCGTTCTGCATTTTCTGCCTGTAACTATGTGGAAATGTGGTTTTTCTCTAGATTCAAGTCATTATATACCTAATGAAAGAGGTTTTATTTATCTAGATAAAACCAGTATTGCCTACTGACATGATAAACTTTATCACCTAACATGCACTATTACAGGATTCATTAAGACAAGACTTGTAACTACGGGTAAACACAATGGTTTAACATCTAATTGATATTTCCATTAATGAACTAACATCACAAGTACGTCTTGTAACATAATAATATAACAAGCATTACAGATAATTATGTAAATAAACATAACAAACAGTCTTAAATCTTCTTTACATAATGTTAGTAAGCTGCCATAAAACTATTTACAATGTTGTTAGAAAGACTCATAAAGATGGTCCATTGTTTACAAGATTCAGCGTCTGTAGGCCGAAACGCCGACGCAAACGCTATTATAATTTGAATAATATTGAACAGACTAGGATTTGCATTCATTGCGTAGAAATTCGAATACTAACAAAATTATGGAACATAATAGGTGGGATGAAAAGACTCGCATTTATAGGAAAACGGATCTTGACTGTAATAAAAGTAAATACAACATTCTACGAGCATACTTTGAGTTTTGACTGGTCTTACCATGCTTTCGATTTCATTTTTTTTTTTCTTTTGTTTTCTAGCATTAATTGATAGATTCTTCCAAAGCACATGCATTGTGCAGTGGCTGAAATTAACGCCTACTGTCATCCGAAATCCTATCTACTTTACTTACCACACTTTGCTAGCAGTAGTAGAAATTAAGATAACGTTCATCTATTTTTGTATAGACTTGTGAGTACCACGAACGTAACAGTCTTGAAAGCAGGAACACTACTCCCGAAACTCCGGAAGAATAAACCTAAGCGTTCGCTTAGGTTGGGTGTATTTTCTCAGTCAAATGAATCACATTTTGCTGAACCTTATATTATCAGCAGGAAAAATGATAATCTATTCATAAACATTATCGTTAAAACGAACAAGAGGTCAACATCAATCAACGCGAAGTTGATAGCTAGGACTTTTTGCACAAATTGCATAACGTATAGGAAAATCAAGGGTAACACCCAAATCTGATTGATAAACAGAATGACTAAAGTAATGTCTTTGAATACATAATAAAATTGGCAACGAGTAAAATTTATTGTTTGAAAATACCAACGATTCGTCATCAATGGAATTACTCAGTACATCAGAAACTATTTCTATTCTTTGGTTTCATAATGTGTGGTACAGACGAAAGGTAGTGTTCGTCTGTTTGTTTCTTGGTCTCGTTAGCGCTCGCTAAACCGAACGAATAAGGCCAAAGAAAGTTTGCTAAATCCAGTCTTTGGCTCGGTTTGAAGTCTGTACTCAGCATAATCGTGTCTGCCAAGTTTTCCTTCAAGCATGTTTGAATCAACTTCAAGTCATACAGTTATTTGATGTCGATATGCTATAGACACCTGCAACACTTTGTGATTATCGTTCTTTTTATTGGGCAAAGCTTTTAGTTTTTTCTTAGGAATGCCTGGATCGATAGAATCTGCGTTATAGCTACGAGTATAAGCAGTTCTTTTTGAACCTAAGAATCGGAAATGATGAACAAGGACGTGGATGTCATCACAATCTCTAATATCATCAGTCTTGTGTTCTCTTCCCCCGTCTTTTTCCATTGTTTTAGTTATGTTATCGGTCATGAAAATACTGTAATATGCTTAGCAAATATTTGATGACGCAACGTAGACTTTATGAATGAAAATAATCGTGTTCCTACATTAAATTACGCTACGGCCGGTACTGCAGTTATTTATTGATCATAAATATTTTGTAGATACGTGAGAGAGTGCCGATAAATATGTAGGGGCATGTGATACGTAATAATAGTATTACATTGCTCTTTGGCATAGTTATTTTATCCGGATTTATGAATGTGTATTGTATTATAGTGTAGGAATTCAGTAGCTAGTAATTCGTCACTATCTTAACATCAACTTGAATGGAAGGAACAAAATGGGGAGGGCCTGTACTTATGCTTTCGCGGTTGCACAACGACATGCTTTGCTAATGCTTTGCTTGGTAGTATAGTTGCAGGCCTACCTCACTGCCTCCTTCAGGGGCAGTGAGGTGGCGGGGTCTTGAGGGTGAGCGCCACAGTCGTGTAGATCCTCAAGGCAAGTCTGGGGGATTCACCTTCACGAGGTTGCCGCCCTGTTTTTGGTCTAATTCCATAAGAAATAGACGCAACGAAAACCCCCGGGCGCTTTTTCAAAAAAAAAAAAAAAAACTTCCCGAAGCCAAAATCCCAGGCCTAGGGTAACCCGAAACCCCTTTCCCATGATCCTACGCCCAATCCCTCCTTCCTTTTTCCTTTCTCCTTTCGGTCCATGAGGAGGGGTAACCTCATCTCCAAAAAAGCCCACAAACCCTCAACAAATGTCGCAGAAAGGTTTTAATAATCCCCAGGTGGGTCCCGGCAATGCCGGGGAATCCCACGCCGACCCGTCGGCCAGCTCCCACCGTAATCTGGGGGGGGGCACCAATCTGCCACTTAGGGCCGCGCCTTCTGCGCGGCCGGCTGCTTTAGCGCCAACAGCACTGGCTGCGGCTCACGCGCCACCCGACACGACCATGGCTGCGACCTCTGCGCCAATTGACACGACGGCTGCGATTTCCGCGCCTACGACCCTGACACCCGTTATACTTTCCACGAGGGCCTGGCAACAGAGCATCGTTCGGAATAGTATAACGAACAACCCCGACAATGACACCGACAATGCACGACTCTCCAGCCTTG
Source organism: Eugnorisma glareosa (assembly GCA_947578425.1). Lineage (NCBI taxonomy): Eukaryota > Metazoa > Arthropoda > Insecta > Lepidoptera > Noctuidae > Eugnorisma > Eugnorisma glareosa. Next base: position 10,867,734 of record OX387974.1, on the reverse strand, counting down.
ACGGAGAACTCCGCGCGCTGGCACTCCAGCGCGAGAAGATCGAAGCAAGGCTGAGAGACATAGACTCTGGACACCACGGGACGGGAAAGGAAGCTGAATCCGGTGGCCCTGGATTCATCTCTGTGGATGAAGTACGCTTGCTGAAGCGTAAGCGCGGAAAAATCCGGAACAGAGTAAGAGATCTCAACAACCGTTTGAGCAAGATCCGCGAAGGCAATAGCCAGCGCGATGCGCAAACGGTTGCTTGTAAGGGAGTACGCGACCAGCCGCAAGTACGCGAAGGGGAAACCCAGCGCGAAAAGCAGCCGGACGCGGAAACATGCGGGCAAGGACCATTACGCGAAGGGGAAACCCAGCGCGGAACGTCACTGCCCGCACCAGGACCATCCGGAGGAAACAACCGGAACCGCACCGAGACGACCCAAAACCGACACAGACCGAAACAGAAGCGAGGCAAGCGATCTGGATTTTCGCGCAGGGTGTCCCTGGCACGGAACACCGTGCCATGCCCCTCGGAACCGCAACCTGGACCAAGTGGCCAGGGAACGGCGAAGAGGGTGCGCCCGGACGACACGGCTTCGCCGAGCACGCTCCAGGGGGACGCCAAGCGAGTCAAAATTCAGACCGCTCAAGGGGAGCAGAGGACCTACGCACGAGCTACAAAGGATATTCCTGCGCGGCTCGCCGTAGCGATCTGCCTCTCGCCTCCATCACGTGACATGACCACTGACGAGGCCGAGCACATCAAGCTCAGCCTTGAAGACCTCGTCATGGACGCCGACCCCTCCAAACCACTCCCGGCCTTCCGCGGTTACCCTCGGGTAGCGGACGGCACGGTTCAGATGTGGTGTGAGGACGACGGCGCCCTGACCTGGCTAACAGATAACGTACCGAAGATTAGACTGCCCAACACAGACGCGACACTGATAGTCATGAGACAGTCCGACGTGCCGACCCGTGTCCGAGCAGCGCTCTTTGTACCCAGGTACAATGGGGACATAGCGCGGCTCCAGAGCGTTCTGACTCGTCAGAATACTTGGTACGACATAGGGAGGTGGTCGCTGTACAGGGCGACATCAGTCGGTGGTGATAACCATGGGACTTATTTGACCCTGGGCATCCCACCGGAGGAAGTCGAAAAGGTCTTGGGGAGGGAGCGGCGGGTATCGTACCTACTTGGGTCGATATACGTGCGCTTTTTCCCCAACACCCAACCCTCTGACACCCAGACTACGACCACTAGCACTGCACTGACGCAACCGACACCGACAGAACTCGACATGACCATGACGCAACTGGAGGAGGAGATGGCCAGAACGGCAATGGCTGATGCTGTTGCTGGGAGCATGCCAACCTCACCACCAGGGTGGACAGAACAGCTGCTCACCTCGTCACCGTCAATGAGCGACGACCGGCATGGACTGGAGGATGGGGGGGATTTATCCGATGGATCCGTCTCCTCATAACTCCACTCCACCGCCACCGGCGCCCACGTCTAGTCCCCTAAACATCATCCAGACCAACCTCCAGCATAGCCAGACTGCCACGGCTTGCCTGCGCAGGGCGCTGGAGATGAAACCCCGAACTATTGCCCTAATCCAAGAGCCGTGGATTCGAAATAACAGAATATGCGGCCTCGGAAACATTGGAGGTAAGCTAATTCTTGACACACAGGGCACAGAAAAACCAAGGACCTGCGCCTACATACCCAAAGATGTGCCCACCACAACACTCACACAATTATGTTCCAGAGATTTGACAGTCGTCAGGCTCAAAACTGACGGCGATGCACCTGACATCGTCTTAGCCTCGGTTTACATGCCAGGCGAGGATGAAGACTGCCCACCAAAAGAGATGGCCGACCTGGTAAGGTACTGTGAAGACGCCAACCTGGACCTGGTCATCTGCACGGATTCGAACGCCCATCACCCGCTTTGGGGTTGCAATAAAGCCAACACTAGAGGTGAGGTATTATGCACATATCTATTCTCCACTAACCTTAACATCGTTAACCGTGGTTCGGAACCCACTTGGGTCACAGCTCGCGGACAAACAATTATTGACCTAACGCTGGCTTCAGAAAGCGCGACAAAACTTATCTCTAACTGGCACGTATCCAACGAGCCTTCTTGCTCTGATCATAGGAGGATTCGTTTCTCACTAGTAGCTAACACAAAAAAACCCGATCCTAGGCGCAACCCACGACGTACCAACGTACCCGGCTACAAACGGCTTCTGGCCTCACTGCTAACAAGGCACCAAAAACCCCTAAATCTAACGGATCCCAAACAGCTTGAAGACACTGTAATTAAACTCTCAGAATATATCATCGAAGCCTACCACGCCTGCTGCAAACTACCAGATCCAAACACCAAGAGCAAGGGAAACTCTTGGTGGACTGCAGAGCTCGGCAAGCTCAGGCAAACGATGCGCAAACAATTCAACAGAGCCAAGAATTCCAGGCTCCCAGAAGACTGGGACCTATACAAGAAAACACAGTACACCTTCAAAAACCAAGTCAGGTTTGCCAGCAGGGCAGCCTGGCGGAAATTCTGCGAAGACATTGAATCGAACAGCGAAGCTGCGCGAGTAAGGAAGATCCTATCCACCGATCAGGATCGCACCCTCGGATCGCTGAAAAACCCAGACAACACGTACACAAAGTCGGACCATGAAACAAGTAAAGTTCTTCTGGAAACCCATTTCCCAGACTGCAGCCTCTCCGAGGACAGAGTATGGGCAAGTGAACCAATGCACTCACCAAACGACCAGGACTGGTCCAGAGCCCGCACAGTAGTAACCGAAGACAGAATAAAATGGGCAATCAAGACTTTCAAACCATACAAATCCGCAGGTTTAGACGAAATTCTCCCAGCCCTATTGCAATGGGGAGTAGACGTCCTTACGCCATGGCTGGCTGTCATTTTCCAAGCCTGCCTAGCACACAGATATGTGCCACTTCAATGGCGAGAGGTGAAAGTCATTTTCATCCCCAAACCAGGCAAACCCGATTATACACAACCTAAAGCGTACAGACCAATAAGCCTGACATCTTTCCTACTGAAAACCCTTGAGAGACTCTGTGACCGACACATTCGGGACGGACCTCTTCAGGAGCTGCCACTCCACAAACAACAACATGCCTACTCCACAGGAAAATCCACAGAATCTGCACTCCACAGTGTGATCTCCAAGATCGAATGTGCAGTAGACTACAAATGCTCCTCACTAGCTGTTTTTATTGACATAGAAGGTGCTTTTGATAAAACCATTTTTCATAGCATCAACGCAGCCCTCGAGGAACACGGCGTAGACTCGACCCTGCGAGGATGGATCACAAACATGCTCAGACTGAGAGCCGTACAGGTTACGGTGAATGACACTACTAGAGCCATCGTGGCGAAAGGCTGCCCTCAAGGGGGCGTCCTTTCGCCACTTCTATGGAACCTCGTGGTAGACAGCCTCATCAAGCGTCTAAATGACAGAGGCTACTTCACGGTGGGCTACGCTGATGATATAACCATAATAATTAACGGCACACACGAAAATACACTATGCAACCTTATGCGTCAAGCCTTGAAAATGGTAGAGGACTGGTGCAAAGAATATAAACTGGCGGTGAACCCTACCAAAACTGAACTCGTCCTTTTCACAAAGAAAAGAAAGTTGGCAACCTTACAGTTACCACGCTTCTTTGGGACCACCCTAAGCCTGTCGACTGAAACCAAATACCTGGGCATCTATTTGGATAAACAACTGAATTGGGCAAAACACACCGACTACATTACCACAAAAGCCAGCATAGCCCTATGGCAGTGCAAAAGACTGCTCGGCAGAAATTGGGGCCTAAGCCCTAAAATCACCTACTGGCTATACACCACAGTCATCCGACCAATCATCACATACGGCTCGTTAGTTTGGTGGCCCAGGACCAACCTGAGCACAGCCCAGAAAGATCTCGAGAAGCTACAGAGATTTGCCTGCGTAGCAATCACCAGTAGCATGAGGACATCACCCACTGCCGCTTTACAGGTGATGCTGGGGCTGTCACCTCTACACCTCGTTGTAAGAGAGGAGGCGACCCTAGCGATTTTCAGGCTCGAAGTATCCGGCACCCTCAGTAAAGATTCCAGAATCAAACATACACGCTTAAAAGATGATGCTATCAAGCGGCAGCCCATGATGGCATCACCCTGCGACAGAACCCTGAAGACCCACTGCTTTCATAAACACTACAGCATAGAGCTCACAGCGGAGACGCGTGACTACTCAGGTCCAAAAGAGCTAAGGATCTACACTGATGGATCAAAGACCGAAGACGGGACAGGTGTCGGAGTCTTCTCCAACGACCTAAATATTAAAATATCCAAACCCCTGGGAATGCTCAACTCTGTCTATCAAGCTGAGTGTGTTGGCATTATCCAAGCGGCACACGCCATTGAGGTCAGGGAAGTTACGAATACCCATATTCGTATACTCTCCGACAGTGCCTCAGTCCTTCAATCCTTAAAGAGAAACCAGATAACGTCGAGACTAATACTAGAATGCCATAATGCCCTAGAACGTGTTACGGTACTAAACCACAACACTGTGACACTACAATGGATCAAAGGACACAGCGGATCACTTGGAAACGATGCGGCTGATGAACTTGCCAGAAGGGGATCCAGCACAAAAGCCTTCGGACCCGAACCCATTGTGCCCATTCCCTTCAAGCAGCTAAGGAGTTGGTTAAAGGAACACACTCAAACGCAAGCGGGAAAATGGTGGACCTTGACACCAGGGTGCAGGCAATCCAAGGAAGCTATGCCATCCCTGGACACGAAGCTAACCAAGCGCCTTCTGCGCCTGGACAGAGATAGCCTGCGACTGGTGGCGGGGACCATCACTGGACATTGCTCACTGAACAAACACTTCCACACCCTAGGTATCACTGATAGCCCCCTGTGCAGAGCGTGCATGGAGGCGGAAGAAACTGTAGCGCATGTACTCCTCGAGTGCACCGGCGTCACCCAGATCCGTGAGGATACTCTTGGAACACCGAGATCCCTTGAGGATGTCCTGAGAAGACCGGGAAGTTTGATCTGCTTCTGGAGGGAGGTGGGCTGGTTGGAGTAACGGCCACCATGGCTCACGCACAATGGTCCAATTTAGGGACTAAGTGCGGAAACCAAACCCTTAACATAGAACATAGAAGGGACAAAATTGTGAGATATTTATAATGTGATTCATAGGACATGTAGTAAGAAGAAAGGTCAAATTGGTGAAGTTAAACTTGGCCGATTAAATTTTACCGAGTGCAGAAAAATATTTCTCAGCAAGGAAAATTCGGTTGAGTAGGTATAATAATTTTTACCACGACGCGACGGCTTAAAATGTTAACGATTGTTTAAAGAGTTCAATATTCACAGAATCGTTACTCAAACCAGATTCACATAGCACCAAATTGACAGAGAATTCATATTTTATGGTAATTTCGAGGAAAACCTGATAAATGAGTAGATAGATAGATATATATATAAGTTGGATTATCCAACTACTCATATGAGTTTTGTTAGTAGTTAACAAAGTCGGATAACATCTTGCTGGGGGTTTGTTTTACCACATTGTCATCCCAGCTAAAACAATGGGAAACGGTGAAGGGCGGGAGTTTTGGGCGACTGTTTTGTGTAATTCTAGTTTTTGAGGTATGAAAAGGGTTGATTATCAGCCTAATTTGAATAAATGACAGTTTTGATCAAAGTAAGATCTGCTTTTGAGTTCCTTTGTCACATTTGCAAAGTTTTACGATTCTGGATAATTCTGTCCAAGATGACATCTTGGCAAAACCAAGCAAAAAAAATTGGGCAGTTTTACTTGATCTTGTGAGCGCACCTTATATCGGTAGCTAGATAGATAGATCTAATTTGATTTTGTCTGCAGCATTAGAATTCCCGTTTCAAGACCTTGACATTAAAAGTAAAACGCTGACGAACGGTGGCACAATTTGACTAATAATGCTCCCGAATTTTATCACCCATTCTGTTTAATTGAGTGTCGTATTTTATGAGCTAATTGTTTATTTTTGGTTCATTATGTTTTTAGTAGATCGCACTGTTAAAGCTGTAGTTAAGTACTTACATAAGTAATTAACTAATTAGGCTTTAGTTTTCTGTGTATGGCGTCTCGTAAGTCAATCTGGGAGGTTGTCGGCTGCTTAAGCGGGCTATCCTGTGCCTTAGTGTAAGCCAGGACATAAAAACTAAGCCACTATACGCTTAAAGGGCACCCCTTGTGGAGCACGAGCCTCCGCTCAGGGTGTCACTGGGGGATGACAGCAAGGGACAGTCTGGGTTTTATCCCATAAGTATGGGCCGAATTTAATATTTGGGGAAGTGGGGTAAGTAGTTCGGGTTCGGACTAGAAAGTTTTTCCAAGTCTGAATGTTTACACTTGTAAGATTTATGACGCATTCACAATTCAGGAATTTGAAGTGGGTCAGTGTGCCCACTATGTAGATAAATAAAATACCTACATTTACTAATCCTCTATATGATTTGCAGTCTTGCCAGTTACAAGGAACAGTGACGTATTTCTATGATTATTAAGTTCCAGTTTTTATTATTGTACTATTATATTTTATCATTACTCTACCTATTTACTATGAAGATACGTAATTGGGGGGTGAGTGCTCCCGTATCGTAAAATATATATGTCAAGAAGATAGCCCAATAAATATTTCATGGCTTGAACCTGTGCCAATACTAGTTATAACTAGTATTGGTACTGTACTATAGTACAGTACGAAAATAGAATAAGGCGTACTCAAATAATGAAAATGTGCAACTAGATTTAATTAAATTTGTGTCTCTGAGCAAAAAACTAATATTTATGTGTCTCAGCAATTTTTTTGTTAAAAAGAATATCTCTTCATTTTCCTCATCAGAACTTTGCGAGTCGAATCTCTCTCTTTATGTGTAAAATAATAACAGCTAAATATTAACTGCCGCTCAGGTCGATCTTAAGGTTAAGCCGCGCTTGCCTAGGTTGGTCTGTGGATGGGTGAACGCCTATTACATAACGAGTTTCCTCCGTGCCTCGGAAGCTCGTTAAGCCGTTGGTCTTGGCTGTCATTTATACATCATTGACAGCCATTACAAGTAGTCAGTGGCCCGAAAGTCTGACAACTAGTCCTACCAAGGGGTGTCGTATTACCCAGTGATAACTGGGTTGTGTACGTCAGATGGGCAGCTGCTCCATGTAAAATACTAGTATTCAGCAGCATCTGGTTAGACTAGGAGCCGACCATAACATACCTAGTTGGAAAAAAGCTAGGCAGATGATGTTGAGAGTACCAACCAATTCATTTGTGCTTTGGTAGGTACCTACGCATTTGCACAAACCATTTACAAATAATACCACATGAAATTATTTAAAGTTTTCTTTAAATCCTATCTTAATTCTTTATGATTTCTTTTACAATAATAACAATATAATATGGCTAAAATAACTGGAAAGACCTGGACTAGACTGGCGCGGGAGAGAGAAGATTGGAAGGGGTTGGAGGAGGGCTTTGCCAAGGGGCACACAGAATAAAAAACAAATAAATATATTAAACAAATTATGTAAACGTCTGAAAGAGGCTATAAATAAATAAATAACAATGTAACAAGTCATTATTAGGACTTTATTCATCTTTTACTTTCTGATATCTGTGAGCTCAACGAGCTTTGCTATTTATTATGTTATTGGTGCGTAACTGCTGTGACACTCGGCCTCCTCTCTATGAGAGGGAATGGGCTATAATCCACCACGCGGGCCCAGTGCGGATTGGTCGTTATTGTATGTGTTATTGGTGAGTTGGTTGGAAACAAAATGTTGCTTGAAGAAAAAGAAAGTATAAATAATTAGAGTAAATAGCTATTACAATTACGGCAGTTTTAAAGTATAAATAAGAGTAAATAGCTATTAAAATTACGGCAGCTTTATACCTACAAATAATTGAACTGAGTAACCACTTCAATACTTTTTTAATGTTGTCTCATTGACAAATTACACAATATTGCTTTGTATAAATATTGTGTATAATTTGAAGTATTAAGAGTATTATTTGCGCAATACGTGATTGCACAATTAAATCTTAAATAAAATTTTAAAAAGCAATTCAAATAACAGGCAAACATATCGCTCTTTTCCTTCTTCACACTAGTTCTAGTAGTAGATCAATAGATCATGTATCATAATATGTCTTATGTAGCTGATAATAAGTTCTAATTGCATTGCATCATATGCTTTTCAAACTAGCTGAAACATGAGCATCTAAGATTTGTTTTATTTCTAAACTTCATAAAAGTAAAATGGTCTCTACCTAAATGAAAAGATTTTTCCTAGACAGTTGAATCAAGGCTTTACAAAGAGTACTCCCGGATAGTTCATACTGTTTGGAGGTTTAAGTATGTCAGTAGAGTCCTGACTGCTGGTAACTAGGACTGCAATCTTATTCTTGATACCAGTAGACTACTATTTTCCATGATTTTATTTTAAGATGTTACTTAAAAGAGATTCAATGTTATTTGGTAAATCAAATCTATGATGATCGCAAGGAGAATCAATTCTCCTTGTAAATTTTTATATTCCAAAGTGCCTAATAATGGCAAATTTAAAAACAGTTTGACTTTGACCAATTTTAAGTTTACATGATATTGTTGGAGATAAAAATATTTGTCAGAAATGATGTTGTCATAGACAAACATTATGCTAATGTAGTTTTTTTTGCTACACAGCAAACAGATAATGCCTATTATTCAATGGGTTCATATAGTTATTATTTGCAGATACTAATCACCAAATGCCACCAAAAAAGATGGTTGAATTAATTTTTAACATGTGTGACACAAACTACCAACAACCAATTCATATTTGAGAGATTTGTTTAAAATTAATAAAAAACCACAAAGACAATATCTCGATATTGTGTAAGGATATAGACTTAGAATTACTTCATCATCTGTCTAGCCTTTTCCCAACCTATGTTGGGGTCGGCTTCCAGTCTAACCGGATGCAGCTGAATACCAGTATTTTACATAGAGCGCCTGCCTATCTGACCTCCGCAACCCAGTTAGACTGGGTAATACGATACCCCTCGACTTTAAAGTTACTTCAAACTGATTAAAAAAAGAAAGGTAATTATCCTACATTACGCTACTTCTTGTATATACAACATTCTGTACATAGGTGTTATCAATATAATGTAAATAGTAGGTACAATCACAACTGGTTTTGCACCTGTCTATCGGGAGTTTTAAAATGTTTTGTTATTCCGTACCTTTTCAAAAATCCTCCGCCAATACAAATCGGACCGCGACGGTGTCAGCGGCATAGAAACAGCTGTCTCTCGTCCAGAAGGCATTTTCACTCAAAAAATCAACAGTAAATATCGATAAATGTAAATAATTAAGTTAAGTAGCACATCATAACACAGCCGTAAACAAGGCACAGTGATGATTGAACATGATCGATTAATCCTACACAATACGTGATAAGATAACGATTGTAGGAAACGGTAGATATTTTGCGATTATCTTTATTATATTCGTGTTTATTTTGCGGAAATAAAGACGACAAACTCTGCCAGAGTACCGTTAGCGACTGACGGGAAAATAACGATAAATGAATGACTTTGATTTGCTTGACATGACACTCTTGACACTGGCCATCCCAATGACACTGGCACAACAACACTGGCACGGATGCTTGAATGAATGGAATTAAATTGTCTCAGAAAATAGTAATGATGGCAACATTTGATGATCACAATGAGCCTACTTCATACGTTTCATATTTTGGTTTACATTTATTGTGTAGAGTTATTTGAAATAATTAATTACTGCTCAAAAACAGACAAAACTATTCAACTTATTAGGTCCCGAAATTATTCTCATGATTGAATGCAGCGTGCGTTATTTAAGTTTTTAGGAACGCGTCGGTAACTATGATACTCTGTGGTAACGGCTGTCGTCGGTTACCATGGTGATGGCTATGGAGAAACAAAAATATGGAAGGAAAAATAGTTGCAAAACTCGAATAAAATGGTATATCTCAAACAATGAACGACTTTAACCGCTGTAATAAAGTTTCAGGTGTATACTGGCTGAAGAAGGATATCAGAGATTTACAAATAAAGTGAGTTATAAAATTAATTTGCTTCACACTTGTATGGAACAGTTTATCCTTGAGTAACTGCTTCAAGATAATCGTTTTACTGCATTGCCTACTTACTAATCTGATAATAGTTGTAGCAGTAATGGTTATCGAAAACTAACAGTTTCAAGTCTTGCACTGGTCTTTTAATTCTTTCTACTCTCTACTCTCTCTAAAAGTGTGGCAATGTCAACAACCTTTGGATTCTTTTATAAGGACCTCTTATTTTGACTACACGAATGGCGCTGCGGTAGTGAGGCTGCCTTACGTTCTTAGGGTCCAGGGTTCGAATCCCGGTAGAAGCAAATGTTTGTGTGATGAGCATAGACATTTGTTTCCGAGTCATGGATGTTTATATGTATAATAAGTATGTATTTACAAACAAAAAATATCTATGTAGTAATATCAACTATCTGGTGTCCACGACACAACCCTCGTTGCTTAGTGTGGCACCTAGATGGCGCTGTGTATAATGTCCAGCGATATTTTGTTTATTTATTTTATTTTGATAATTATGCCTAAAGGAGACCCATCTACATCTTATGTATTTAAAGCTGTTCTTACAGAATTATGATAAAGATACCTACTAAAATAGCCAAATTAAATATGTTTTTTAGAATAAAACTGAAGCCACAGGATGGCACCATATCACTGCCAAAATTCGAAGACTGTACTACAGGAAGTAACATTTTAAAATTAGAAAACACTGCAGAAGAATTCTCTTTTAAATGGCAAGAAAAACTCTTCAGCTTATGGGAAGTACAGCGCTATTCAGAAATTCACAACTGCATAACAGATACAGAATTAAATTATCATGAAATGATTGAAAACATAGAGTATCAACCTTCTAAGATATGCACTTATGTGGATGAAGACAGCTATTTACCTTTGCCTATTGACTGTAAGAAAAAAAATAATGGTCTTCTCAATTTGGATTCATATTTGGAAAAGTTAAATTTGAATGATGTGGTTGGTAGAGTATTTGGAGGTGATACCATTTCAACAACTCTTCTGTTCAAGAGTGAAGAAAATATTGCAATGGAAAAGGAGGAATGGACAGCAATGCATGTTGTGTTTGATAATTCTGATTATAATGAGTAAGTTTTCCTTATATTTTACCTTATAGTACTAGGTAAAGCTATTATTTATTTCAGACTCCACACAGGATTATTAATAGTTTGTCTCAAAAAGAGTAGAAGTTCTTAAATTTTTATTTGTACTTTGCCTAGCTTTTACATTGGTATAGATAGGGGTCATACTCATCCCAGTTTGCGGTTGGCAGGTGTGTAGTAACCCAAAATTCAATATGATGAAGTCTCGTTTAATATAGGGCAAGCCACGCATTACAACTTTTTAAGAGAATTTCCATGATATGGTATTTTTGTTTTTTAATCTTTATTTATTTTATAGAGGGTTTGATCAGACATAGGCCTCACAAAAAAAAAAACTACTTATCTACGCCTCATGGATAATTTAACAAAATTTTGCCTCATCTGACAGAGGACGGGCTAGAATCAAATTACACATGCCCATTTCCCGTACATCCATATCATATTCCAGCATAAAGCTGACCCTCTCAACCTCTCACATTTGGCCAACTCATGGTTAACATCCTCCATCACGCCACACTCAGCATGATGGAATTGAAAACTATCTTTGCTGTTCAAGATAACTACATTATTTTGAATTTTAATTATATGTTTTAATTTTCTTTGATGTTCTATACTTCCAGAGACTCTCAGTTAATCTACAAACAGGAAGTGACAATCCTCTCCATCTACCATAACACAGCCCATAACTACATGGTCATGATGCCAGATGTCAACAGCTTGGAACTGAACCCGTATTCGGTGGAGACTGTTGCTGGTGTGCCCTGGGGATACCAGTATGCTGTTGAGATTGAGTTTGAGGATGAGTGCGGGGAAGAGTTAGTTATGTTGGTATGACTGTTTCATATTAAAACGCACATAATGAACATGATATCATTCTTGTGTTGTGTTAGCCAAAACGGTAGGCAGAAGTCACATATTTTTGCCATTTATGTAAAGGCTAATTGTACGGCAAGCCAAATTTTGATTCTGGGTTGCCTTTGGGATATTCCTAAGAATACTTTGCAAAATCAGGGGATCAAAACCAGGACCCTATCAGCACAGCAGTCTGCCAGGCTTGTGACCACTGGCATCAAGTTGCTGTCAAACCAGTATATCATATTTGTCAGTAACAATAGGGTACTACACACCTGGTCACGAGCATGGGGCTCCACGTGAGCAAGAATCTAATGGCGATCATAACAGCCTTAACGAAGCTGAATGGCAATAGGGATGATTCCTGAGTAAAAAAGTATGATTCTATTTAGTCCGTCAGTTAGATTATCGAAAAAGATTGGATTCGTATTTATTGTTATCTAAAATCACGCATCAAATAATCGAAGTGGGAGCAAGCTCCCACTTCGATTATTTGGATTTATACAGGAAAGTGACGTCACAAGTGACGCCACTTTCCTGTAAAAAGTGTAGGTACCAAAATATACGTCACACAAGTTTTCGACCCATTGTATCGCCTTAATTTTTTGTTTACGTGAAAAAAGAACAAATACGTGTCTCAGTATAAATATGGAATTTGAAACTGTTCCGTATACATATATACTTCAACTCCATTGTTTGATCACTACACTACACAATATTTTAATAAATAATTTTCAATTTCAAAAACATTATGAGTGACAACCCTAATGATGCGTAGGTAATTATTTTAACAACTAGGCCTAGTTTCCATACTGTTCCATATTTATACTGTGTACGTGTTCAATATTTTGTGGAAATCTATCTGACGCACTAATTAGATTTTTTTGGAACCTTCTAGTTACGCGGAGTTATTGAAGGTCAAAGTTCCAACTTTTTCACACGTTTAAAAAAACCGGCCAAGCGCGAGTCGGACTCGTGCACGAATGGTTCCGTACCCCAACCTAAAAAAAAAGTTGTTTGTTGTATGGGAGCCCCTCTTAAATATTTATTTTATTCTGTTTTTAATATTTGTTGTTAGAGCAGAAATACATCATTTGTGAAAATTTAAACTGTCCAGCTATCACAGTTCATGAGATACAGTCTGGTGACAAACAGCCACACAGACAGACGGACAGTGGAGTCTTAGTAATAGGGGGTCTTAGTCTTAGGGTTTTTACCTCTTTGGTACAGAACCCTTAAAAACAAGTTTTAAGTGTTATTACTTCGCTTTAAATAACTTCATGACCACTGTACTATTCAATGCATTTATCAGCACAATGTATTGATACGTTTCATTGAGTGCTACTGTGAACAAAAAAAAAACGTCGCTTCCCAGCAATCATTTTTGCGCAATGTAACTTTGTCTGATGTACAGTATGCTTGGCTAACGGGTTTGTAAAGGGTCCCTTTACATCCTGTATGTGTTAGTCAAGTCGTGATATTTATAATGCCACAACCAAAAATATTATTTTTATTTTCAGCTAAAAAAACTTCACAAAAGATGGGAGAGGAAACAGAGATATTTGCTGAACTTCGTGATGCCCCCTGTTGGGAAGAAACAGTACTATGTCACAATAGAGATACTCACTGCTTCAGACTTTGATATGGACAACTTGTACATAGAGTTTGATATCAAGGTAAATATTCTATTCTTGTCTATGGCTGTGGTAACCGCCCCGATTTACGAGCGAGTTATAGGCACATTACTTTTTATTTTTATAAGGTTTTATTTAGCTTGCCTTGTTAATTAGTTAGTATGTAGTATTCAAATCTTGCAACTGGATTTCAAACCAGTTCCCCCCAACCGAATGACCTGAAATTTTGTTCATTTGAATAAAAGATTAAAAAAAAAACCATCATCACTGCTCTCAAAACGGTGAAGGAAAACATCGTGAGGAAACCAGAACAACAATTCAAAGAGCAACCCTCCCGTGATCGATTACGGCCCACTCAATCTTACAGAGACGAGGTCTGAGTATACCATAACATCACGCCTGATCCCGGAAAGGTTAGGCAGAAGTGTACAGTTATGATGTCTATGATGATGTGTGTGATTATGAGTGATCGAAATAGGTAGAGCTAATGTGCCTAAAGTTCAAGGAACAGAAACGAAAGTGGACTTCATTTTTGACAATTTTTTTTTTTCGGCATGTTTGTTCCGAATGTCGGAACATTACTTAACTACAATTAAACTTAATAAAGTAAAACAACTATCGAATTCACTTACTGTTTCTGTTTAAAAGAAAAAGAGCACGATTTTTACTGTTTAAAAAATAAAGGTCATCTCCTTATCTTCGTTTGAACGCAGTAAGTAAGTGCGGAAGTTAATTTAATTTTCATACCAGCTTTAATAGTTACAACTAACAAGTTAAAAAAAAACAATTCATAGGTTTTCATACTATTTATTCCTTTTTGTACAATACTAATACTAGTTACGTACAAGTAACTAAACGTAAACAGAAATCAAAACAACTTGCGGTAAAACGTAGTCCATGAAATCAAGCCAAGGTGGTAATGTGAAGCAGACCCAATAAACGATAAAACAAGTATAAGTAATAAAAAAAAAAACACGAGTCAAATATGCTTACACAACTTGAGAAACTACAGGAGTGAATGATGCGCGCACGACGACGCTGAAAAAATTTTTAGTCGTAAAGAACACGTTTCGTTTCTGTTCCTTGCTTGAACTTTAGGTACATTAGCTCTACCTATTCCGATCACTGGTGATTATGCATGTTATTTTCTGCTTTATTTAGGTGCCAGAGGACATTCAATGCAGTGACACTCTCCGGGGGAGTACACATACGAGCGAAGCTGTGATGATCGACGGAAACAAACAATGGACTTACGGACATATTGTGGAATTGTCTCTACTCGTTAATACTGGATTAGGTAAAATATCCACCATTTGTGAATGATGATAATATGGCATGAATAAAGGGGGTGTCTGATGAGATGACAAGTAATAGAGAAGTATGGAAGAAGAGGACATGCTGCGCCGACTCCAAATAAGTAGGGATAAGGGCAGTTGAATGAAGATGATGACTGTAACTCCCAGAAATACAACCTAGAGGGCCACATGTGAGCCCACATTAGCTCCAGTTATATTAAAGCTGTTGCCCGCGGTTTCGCTCGCGTTTTGGTCGGAAATTATACCACGGGCACGTTGTAAATTTAGCCCGAGGCACTCGTGGATAATGTAGCTTCCTATTAGTGAAAGAATTTTCAAAATCGGTTCAGTAGATCCAGAGATTACCCCCTACAATCTTACAAACTCACAAACTTTACCTCTTTATAATAGTATAGATTACATGGGGCTTAAAATTTAAGCGAAGTTAAATAAAAGCTTCTGAAAACATAGTATACATTTTCTTTCATAACATATCATCACGCCTGTAATCCCCGGAAGGTTAGACAGAGGTGTACCTAATGGTAGGTACACCCACATTACGCCAGTTATGTATTTTCAAGTCCGTTGTAATAGGGGGCACAAATCAGTCTGGATTTGTGCCCGTAGTTGTTACTGAGAAATTCCTGATGGGAAAATCCAATAACACGACACACGACACGTTGACACGTTGCCCGACCCGGGAATCGAACCCAGGATCCCATGCTTAGCAGTCATGCTTGTGACCATTACACCATCGAGATAGTCACTAACTTTCAATTTTATTAACAAAAATAACATTGCTGTTGCTGATGATGAGTAAAAATTTTAATTACAGAACCAGCCCCTATAAAATTATTCCTCGAAGCTATATCCTCGGACTGGTGGGGTCGCCATCGTACCGAAGGGTACTGCTACCTGCCCCTCGCCCTGGACCCTGGCTGCTACTCCAAGCAGCTGGCTTGCACCCGCCCTGAGGAGATGGATACAGTGGCAGCCGAGAGCAGGCGGTTCTTCTTAGGAGGATGCCACCTGATCAAGGATTTAAATGTACTGGCTGAGCCACAGTTGCAGGTGATATATAATTACCACGATTCCTAATCGGTAATATATCAATAGCACGGTTGGCGTAGTGGTTGAGCGATTGACTGCTGCGTTGCGTGTCGTGGGTTCGATCCCCGCACGGAACAAATTTTTGTATGGCCTACAGATAGTTGCTCTGGGTCTGGCTGTTTGTGTATGTGAGTTTAAATGTTTGTAAACGCACCCACGATCTACCTATATCTATATCTTCAGATACATTTATTTACAATATTCTCCCTAAAATTAGCAAGCATCAAACATTTACATAAGTATGTATTTACAAACAAAAAGTATCTATGTAGTATTATCAACTATCTGGTGTCCACGACACAAGCCTCGTTGCTTCCGCGGGAGACGCCCTGGGTGTCGGGGCTACGTGGTGGCTCCCGGCCACTGTAGGCGCGGGCCTGTGGACGGTGAGTAATGGGCTTACTCGCCGTCCATCCGTCTTATGACGACAGGCCGTGTTGACGGCGCGTTCGTGTTCCACGCGCGCCTCAAAGAGAGTCAGCAAACAGGAAGGGGTCCGAAAGGACCGATGCCTGCAAGGGTTGCGGGACTGTTTGAAAGAGATACCGCGGCCCTGGAACACAATGGACGATGAAGGAACATGGATGGGTTTTAGTCAGTAACATTCTGACACCCTCCTGCTCAGCCCAGAGCGGGAGGGGTTATTTGATGAATTCCCATCCGAAAAAAAAAGCCGCTTTGCTTTTAGTGTGGCACCTAGATGGCGCTGTGTGTAATGTCCAGCGATATTTATTTATTTATTTAGAAATCATTTTCCCTCCAAGTACAAAAAAATAAGATCCTAAATTGCTACTTAAAATCTTCAAGTCATAATTAACCAGGAATGGCTCAATCTAGACCACAATCGTGAATATTAGTAAAAATACATGATAAAAAAGCACGCAACGCGCGAACACTCTATGACACTGACATTTCGGTGACCTCGCACTGCACTAGTGCCTCTAGCAGCGAATTAATACGCGATAGCCCCCATTGGAAGGCTGAGGTGTACACTAAAACTCGCAGTGTAGTGTGCAACTGCCAAAATATCTTTACATAAACCGCCGCACGCGCCCGCGCCTCTTAAGCCGTATACAGCCTTTGCGAGGCATGCGCCTCGAACGACGCACGGCGAATGCCTCGCCAAATGACCTTTATATTCGTGGGGAGGCATGTGCTACGCACGTGCGAGGGCGAGCCAACGTGTGTCGGCACATGCTTCAAGATCAAAGTGCCTCAGAGCGAGCATTACATTAGTTGTGGACGTAGTCGCGCATGCACGTGCGAGGTGTGCGCCGCGTACGATAACCACGCACGCCTCGACTGAGAAAATGTTCTGAGAAACGGCTAAAAGAAAAAATGACTGTGAAAACGCATCTGTTCGTAGCACATGCCTCGCAACAAACATGAACACAGACAAACGAGGCATTTGCTTTGCACGCGATGACTCGACCCGAGCATATGTTGGTATATTTTTTCAAAACGCACGCCTCAAGCAGAGGCATTCGTTGTGCGCCGTTCGTGGCGCATGCCTCGCAGAGTCTGTATCCACCTTTGGCGTTGCACATACTATTTTTAAGAGAGAAACTGGAGCACGCTTGTGTCTGAAATGTGAGTACTCAATAATCACATTTACATGAGAAACAACACGTTTAGATGGATGTGTGGAGTGACAAGAATGGATAAAATAAGGAATCAGTATATTAGAGAAAGATTGAAAGTGGCGCCTGTTACAGAAAAATTGAAAGGAAGTCGTTTGTCTTGGTTTGGACATGTATTGAGGAGGGATGAAACGCATGCGACTAAAATAATGATGGACATGAATGTTGATGGATGGAGAGGGAGCGGAAGGCCAAAGAAACGATGTGGATTATGTGAGGAATGATAAGAAGGAGTAAATGATGCCGTGACGGAATGGAAGAAGAAAACGTACTGCTGCGCTGGCCCCAAGTAGAATGGGACAAGGGCAAGAAGGTGACATGAGAAACACCATTCTTGCCGTCTTCATCATCATCATTCTCATTTATTTTCATTTGACGCCCCGAATGGCGCAGCGGTAGTGAGCAGATGTTTGTGTGATGAGCATGGATATTTGTGTCCGAGTCATGGATGTTTATATGTATAATAAGTATGTATTTACAAACAAAAAGTATCTATGTAGTATTTCAACTATCTGGTGTCCACGACACAAGCCTCGTTGCTTAGTGTGGCACCTAGATGGCGCTGTGTGTAATGTCCAGCGATATTTATTTATTATTTATTTATTTTCCTGATGCCCTTATCAGAACTTATTTGTGGTCGGCGCAGTATGTCTTCCTCTTCCATACCTCTCTATTCCCCGTCATCTCAGCAGTGTCCCCCTTTCTAGCCATTGATCATCCTTCACACAGTCCATCCATCGTTTCTTTGGTCTTCGTCTACTCATAAAGCCATCCACATTCATACTCAACATTTTCCTCATTCCTCCGCATCACATGTCTATTCCACGATAATCCATTACCACACAACTTTTCAGTCACCGGCGCCACTTTCAGACTTACTCTTATGTACTCATTCCTTATTTTATCCATTCGCGTTACACCACACATCGGGGGATGTATATATATGATAGCATTCTCATCTCAGCCACATGGAAATGTCTTTCATTCATCCCTTTTGTGGCCCTACATTCTGATCCGTACAAGACACCAGGTCTAACCATGGTTTTATAAAGTTTTTACCATTCTAACCATCAATTGGGGGTTAAATCTGGACTATGTAGGTACTGCTGTTGTTTTTCCTAACTGAAAAACCTTGTCTGACCTTGGAATCTAACCCAGTATCGCATGCTCAAGATGACCATTATTCATAGCCCAGACTTTCTTCATCCACAGGACACAAACTACACATTCACCACAACAGGTTCCATCGACCTTCGATGGACCATCATCTCACAAGCCCAGGTCGGTGGCCTCATAGCGCCGCCTCCTCAACCCGGCACCAGTACAGCGTCAGCTCTACTCCTGGGCGCCGAGGCTGCCCTGAAGAAGTATAAGAAGGCCAGGGCTCGACTCGCGGCTGCCACGAAGGATCTTAGCGATGTGAATTATTTGGGGACTGGAGATGGGGGAGAGTGAAAAGGTTTCTAAGGTTTCTTTGAGAGGAACGGAAGCTTACACCACTAAAAGTTAACAGAATGGTTAATCTTGATACTCTCACTTACGGGATATCTTCCATGATTATTCAATATTTTGAAATTTCAACGCTGTTGCAAGCGTCTTGATCGCGGGATGACTGATGGCGCTTGCAACAGCGTAAATATAAGTTCGTTTATAACCGTGAAAGTTTAAAACAGTGTTAGCATTGTTAATGCTGAATCAATGAATGCGTTAAACGTGTGTTTAGTGATTTGTGGTGAAAGCGGATCTTAAACCGTCTGCTAAAACTCGCGCGGGTACACGGAGCGGGGTGTCCGCTGTCAAAATATCCTTAGAAAACCCGTCATATACGCCCGCGTGTTTCAGCGCTACTCATACTATTTATGAATACAGACATGTGATCACCGAGCGTGTACCCGCAAATTTATGAATCGGCGCATTCATGAAATGTATAAGTTAAAAGACATGACACTTATGACCAAGCTATTAGAAAACTCGTACTCATTTCTAATCTAGTAACTTAAAGAAATCACCGACTTACTCGCATATTTTATAACTCTCGCGGTTCCAAAATGCGCGAGTAAGACGGAACGATCTTGGAACGAGCATAATGACCCCCCCTAAGGCCTAAGGACCCCCTAAGGACTGTTGTACATAGGGATTACTTACAAAGGATTGTAAAAAATCAAACCAAAATGTAATTTTAGATGTAAATAATTTATTAGTGATTAATATTAAAAATAAGTTACACAAGATTACGTTTACTTTTACCTACAAATACAAGTCACATAAAGATGTTGTTTACATTAGAATTCAACAATTTACACTTTGGAAGGATAAGTATTAGAAAATAGGGCGTACCTATATTTATTTATTATGTACTTCGACAAAAGGTCTATTCTAAGATGATTAGATATTATCACCTAAAGGGAACACATAGTGATTTCATTAAGTGGGTGTTTTTTAGGACTGGAAACGTCAACTTACAGAAAAAAAAAAATAGTTTGCCTGCATTTTACACATTACAGTATTGATTGCCACATCATTAACATACCGGTGTGTTTGGCAAGCTTATGCTATGATGCCTACAGTAAACGTCAATGTTTTTACTGTCAGATGTGGTCATAAAATGTAGAAGCGAGACGACACGAGTACTAATAAAACTTACTAACAAACATACAAGATGACAACGAGTGTGATCTTTTACAATTATCTTAATTCTGTCAGCAGCCACAATGTGACGAAAATAAAGATCTTGGTGACTGACGGAATTGTTAATGACTGCTATAATAACCGAGATCAACCTTATGAATAATAAAATCTAAGGAAAAAAACTGTGACAGTACAGAACTGTCCTTTCATCATTATTTTACTTCTGATTCGGTATAATGAACTTTATTCGCCTTCTCTTAAGGTTTATTTCAGAGATAAAATAACTGGGACAAGATTATGGAAACCTCAGGGCCAAATAACTTATCTACTAGACCTAATAGCATCCCTAAGTTGCTCGGTAACAACAGCCATACTCTTTGCGCGCCGTCTCCTTGCCTCCCGGGCACGTATGAGTCGTACACTGCGCGCGTCTGTCAGGGCTGCATTCGCAGCGTGATGCGCGCGTCTTGCTGCGTCCATCGCTGTCACTTCTTGACGAAGCAGCGACGATTCCCAAGAGGAAAGGGCGTTGTGTATTGCGACGCGCTGGAAAAAACGAGTTCGGTACAATATGAAGCTATCGTAATAAGAATGTAAGATGAGGTGAGATATGATACGGCGCGTTCCTGTTTCACGCGCGCCTCAAAGAGATTTCAGCTAACGGGAAGTGGTCCGCAAGGACAGATGCCTGCCAGGGCTGCGGGACTGTTCGAAAGTGATACCGCGGCCTTGGAACACAAAGGGCAAAAGAAGGAACATGGATGGATTTTAGTCAGTACAAGTCTGACACTCCCTTCCACTCCGCCCAGAGAGGGAGGGGCCATTAATTGATGATTTCCAAGGGTCAATAGGGTCCGTATATGCGAAAAGTAGATGGGAGCTATGTTTTTCGCATTGGGCCACAGTTCTATCTTCTAGTGACAAGGTGTACCTGAGTGGCATCTCTCAACATCTTCGTTCGCTTCTGCGATGCGGTGTCGGCTTTTCTCTGCTTATCAATGAGCTCCACGTGTTTCCTGAACTGCTCGGCTTCGTCCAAACGTATACGTCGGTCGGCAGCAAGTAGAGTGCGGGCCTCCTCTTCAAATGCTCTCCCTATCAAGCAGCAAGCCTGAGGAATTATAAAACGTCGACATGAAAATGAGCCTGTTTTTTATTTTTGGCACTCTTGACTTCATGATTGTTAATGGAGATGGGCTTAGGTCATTTGTATTCTGATAACATCGACAAATTCACGACAGCAGCGTTCATACTATAGCGAATAAACTGAATGCAGTTTCTTGGTTAAGAAACTTTTGAAAATTTAAAAACCACGTATCGAAAAAACTATAATTTTTCAACACACCATGTTGGCTTCCCATAACGCGGTCACTGACGTGCGAGAAGGATGATGAATAATTAGTACGGAATTTAAAAATGCTCGCAAGTCATCTCGCTCTCACGTTTTCTGACCACACCTGCCAGAATTACTCAACTCAGTCTATCGCCCACAGATCCACTGCTGGACCTAGACCTCTCTCAAGCTGAGCAACATCACACAGTCCTCCGTCTTCGGCAATCTGACTCAGCCACCCTTATTAGCTCATTGATCCATCTAGCTTGGGAGCGTCCCACACCACGTTAACCGATACGCGGTGTCCACTCCTGAACTCGTTCGTTAGACACCTGCCTGAATGTTGCTTAGAAATTACCTTCTCATCATCGATCTGGGCGAGCAGGTCAGCACTGCGCTGCTCTTTGTGCCGGATACACTCAAGTAGTTCCTGTCTCCTGATCTGCGACTCAAGTTGCTTCTGATACTGCATGTACTCATATTGAGACTTCTCCTCGCGTCGCTTTTCGTTTATGTAGCGCCTGTACTGGTTTACGGTTTCAGCTTCGAGCTGGAGTTGAATAAGTTAGTTTTAATGCATTAATCATCATTACTATTCAGTCTGAAGACGCCCATTGCTGGACATAGGTTATCCCAAGAGCCTAACCAGCGCAACATCGATAGCGATGCTCCCCATCGCTGCACCTACCAGCGAGGGAGTTCTTACCTACCTACATCTTTTTTTTCATGCCTTGTATATGTCCAGATTGTATAAAACGATCATGTTCTATTACACCATTATATTATATTCGTGAGTGACTAAATGGCGCCCTGGCGTTTTCTAAAAACCGAGTTATTTTATATCAATTACTCGACGCTCCGCAACTACGCTTGTTACCTATTTTAGTACACAAGCAAACCTTACCATACAGGTTTTTTATCACTTCATAGTATAAAACAAAGGCGCTTCCCGCTGTCTGCCCCTATGTATGCTTAGGTCTTTAAAACTACGCAACGGATTTTGATGCGTTTTTTTTAATAGATAGTGATTCAAGAGGAAGGTTTATATGTATAACATTGCACCCGTGTGAAGCCGGGCGGGTCGTTAGTTTTATTATAAGTGATAAGTTCGCGTTCGTTGATCCCCTTATGGTACGTGATGACGATGGTAAACGATGAAGCATGCAGTACATATTACAGCACAATTATCAAGTCCAGACTAACAATTTCCCTTTCTTTTTTCTCTTTCTGCCACAGCTGTCGGAACTGGTCGGCGAGTTTGTCTCTCTCGTTGTCTTCTTCTCTCTTACGTGCTAGGGCTGCTAGTAGTTTCCACTCTTTCTCGGGTATGGAGTCTACTATGTCAGTGCTGCAGTTCTCGTAGTCGAACGAGCGGATCAGCTGGGATATTGAGCTGCGTACTGGAACAATGCGAGATAAGACTTTTATAGTGTAAACTTTAGATTTTTATCGTCCTCTTTCTTGTAAGAAATCTATAAGCTTTATAAAGTAAACTAGTATTTTGCGTGTTGCGCGAGGTGCAAGCACCTCGCGTGCTTGTGGTGATCTTTCAATTTAAAAAAAAAAGTGCTTGTGGTGATCTTTCAATTTAAAAAAAAAAGTGGGGGAGAGGGGGGAGTTTTGAAAAATGGTTTTTACTTTTCGAGCCTCCTCTATACGAATCCGTAAAAATACAGAACACGGGCCTCTTAGTTTCCGAGATACGATGGGTACGTGGGGGATGGGGGGCGAAAAACGGGAGTTTGGCACTTTTCCCGTACTCGCGAGAGTTACATGTTTACGAATCTGTCAAAATACTCACCTCCCCCTCCACCATCTGGGAGAACAATTATGTCAGTGAGTCAGTGGTAATTGAGCTTTATACAATGTGTAACAGAATAAACGCACAACCTCTTACGGGGTCATTGTACTCATCATTATGAATAACTTTCACTATGGGACCAACACTGAAATCGCGAAAAAAAAGTCGACTGCCCCATACATTTCTGTGCGCATAATTCGACAAAATGTACTGAACAGCTGTTTTTTTTTCGCGATTTCGGGATTGGTCCCATAGTAAAAGTTATTCATAATGATGAGTACAATGACCCCTTAAGAGGTTGTGCGTTTATTCTGTTACACATTGTATAGTTTCATCAAACATATCCTTATACAAACAAGAATGTACGGCAAATGTCCCTTTAGTTTAAAAAGTGTTTTCAGAAACGCGCCTGGTACTTTTATGTTTATAATAGTGTCAGTTCGTGTCTTGACCATATTGTTTTGATAGGCGCTAGCTTACCACATAACTTTATTTTATCTAAATATCATTATTGATTATCAAGCCTGTAAACCCCGAAGGTAAGGCGAAGGTGTACCTATTAGTACACCCACATTTCGCCAGTTATGTTTTGAGTCCCATGTAATAGGGGGCGAGCCTATTGCCATCAACCTGGCGCAAATCTAGACTCCGTGGCTGTTACTTAGAGATTCCTGATGGAACCCAATAACACTGCCCGACCCGGGAATTGAGCCCAGGACCTCATGAAATAAACGACCAACGAGGCAGTTTAGTTTAATTACTTTGTAAACCGAATAATAGTATTACATAATATATTATCTGTGAAATTTCAAGCATCTACGTAATACGGTTCAAAAGATTCAGCCCCGTGACTCTGTGACGGACGGAAATAGGAGCCCCTAGTATTAGGGTCTCGTTGGCACCCTTTGGGTACGGTAGCCTAAAACATAACCAATGACTATTTCTCTTAATTCTATGAATCATTCTTGCTCCACGTGTAACAGAAAGACACAATAGTGTACTAAGTTAACATTGTTTTGTCCTTCAATCCAGTAGGTATTAATAGTTTAATTTCACATACAAATGCATTCCATACTTATTACTATGTATAATTTCTTTTGTCGTTATTCGCTGCCTTCGCGATCCTTTTCCATCGGTCTCTATTTGCCGCATGGCGAGCACATCCTGCCCGAGGGATCTTGGTGACAGATTCGATGGAGTCTGTCCAACGGGTTGTTGATCGACCACGTGGTCTCGTGCCTTCGACCCTACGTTGAATCACCAAACGCTGCATGGAATCATTCTTGAGGGTGACGTGTTGAACTTATTACTACTTATAAATTCAAAAGTAATTCTGTCTGCAAAGGCACGCTGAACGAACGGATATAAAAAAAAAATGGCACACAGAACAAGACTTGGATCAGGATTCAAGACATAGGATACTTTTTAGACGGCAGTACGTTCCCTAGGTATAATTTCCACTTTTTTTACCACCACGCCGGCTAAAGTTCGCTCGCAAATAAAGATACATCTTATCATTCAAATCACCACTTAAATGACCATCTCGCTTACCATTACAAGCCGCTGCCGACTTCTTCCTCGGAGACAGGCCGGGTCGGCGCGGACTGTCTGTTATTATTTTGTAACAAAACACCATTATGTCCACTTCCTCAGTTTGTTTCGATTGTGTGCAACTTTTTATTGACACTAACTTCTTCTTAATTGATTGTAGGTACAAATTGCGATGTTTTTAAGCTACAAAGGGAGTAATTTGATGCTGTTATGAGACATTAACGCTAAGTGATGAAACCCCTTAAAATAAATAAAGATTTAAAAAAACAAAAAAGATGCTGTTACGTCCGGATATAGAAGTGACTAACGATTAAAATTTGAAAAAACCTATCCATAAGGGTAGAAATGAGGGCTGGTGTCTCCCTTCCTATTTAGATGGTGACCACCGGTGTGTTATTGTTGAGGTAAAATCTTACCCTCCCGTCTTAGCGCCAAAATGTAGATAACTAACTGAAATATGAATGCTGTTTGATCTTAAACATCCTCATTTAAAGTGTGCCGGCAACTAAAGAGTTTACTAAACGTATACGTGTTAATATCCTCCAGCAGATAACGTCACACTGCGGTCATCTGCTACCAACCGTGATAATGCCATTACCCCCAAGACCATTCACTGTAACGGTCAGTACCGTCCACGGTGCACCATGTCTTGCAGAGGAATTTTACAGCCTAACACGCACTTAATAACCTCGATTGCCCTTGAACTACACCCAAGGATAAAAACAATCAAACAAACTAGATGGGTACAGATGATAACAGAATGCTTTTAGCACATTCAAAGCACAGTTTCAAGCACTTTTTTCAGAAAACTATCACATCGCGTTTTAGTGTCGTCGACTACTGACGACAAACTATGGTTGCTACGTTTGTATCGATTTAACTTTACTTGTACTTAACAGCATCAAGGTTAAGTTGTAAACAGATATTATGTACAGCCAGCATCAGAAGCAGATTAACATTACTAAAATTTCAAAGCAGGTTTATAAATAAAAACTTGTTAGATATTATACTCGTTACTAACAAGGTATTAAAGAGTAAAGAATATTTTAAAGAATAATCTTCTTTAAAATATTCTTTACTTAATTTTTTAATTAAAAATAATAGCTGGGGTCTCCTATACTCATCAAATTTTAATAGTGAAAATTCCGAAATGTTAGTCTACTTCTGTTGCTGACCGTACCTATGTGCGGGTACCTATATAATGTAGGTACCAGATAGATGCAGTGTAGGAACGAACGGCGAATTAATTTTTTTAAAGATAAATAATAGGTGTAGTTGCAGTGTCTGATAGAGTTCAAAAGTTAAGTTTTTTATTTAACATTCATGCGTTGTATCCCTCCTTTGCAGGACACATTAACGATTGGATACATAGAAAGCAAGCATTCAAAAGGATGATTGGTACACATTACGACAATTTCCTTGCGTAAAGAAAACGCAACGTACTTACCTACCTCCATAATTATAATTAAGGAAATACTACAGTAGGTAGGTACAGTCCCTTCACGGTTAATTTACCTCTGGCAGCTGTAGTCCAACAACAACCTTGTTGTCAGGAAAATAAAGATTACTATAATATTGACAGACTTGACAGTGATAGCAACCCAACAACATCCTTATTAATACGGTCATAAAGATCATTGTGAATTTGACAGCGACGTAAGGGCACAGGTAAATCGCCGTCCGTCCGTCTTATGACGACAGGCCGTGTCGACGGCGCGTTCGTGTTTCACGCGCGCCTCAAAGTGTTGTCAGCAAACAGGATGGGGTCCGAAAGGACCGATGCCTGCCAGGGTTGCGGGACTGTTCGACAGAGATACCGCGGCCCTGGAACACAAAGGGCAAAGGAAGGAACATGGATGGGTTTTAGTCAGTAAAAGTCTGACACTTCCCTCTTGCTCAAACCAGAGCGGGAGGGGTTATTTGATGATTTACCATCCGAAAAAAAAAGGGCACAGGTAAAACCGTGAAAGGACTGTACTATTGCAGTGGCTGTCATACATTTCTAAATGTGAGTATATATCAATCACCTTGACTATTGCGAGTACCTACGTCTAAGTGGCTTCATATAAACATAATAAAAATAAACATAGTTCACGTTTGTAAGCGGATACAGTAAGTGGAAAAACTATTCTTTTTGTATTTTATTGCGTGCAGTGCCCAATGACTTCCTGGCAATTTCCTTAATTGAACCTCTTTACGACACCCGCACGCGCCACGATTATATTGAGTGCTATAGCATGGAAATGGCTTGTTGTTTGAAAGAGGGGACTCTTTCCCCTTTTTCAAGTTATGTTTGTTTGCAATGGAAGATATATTACAACTGATATATTATCTTGATATATTTAATACTAAAAAAGGTATATTCAGGGAACAATTCATAACGTCAGTTTATGGCGAGCTGACAAAAATAACTAAATAAATATAATTTAAACAGAAGGTATAGGTACTGACAATCACCACACCCCACTATGACATACTCACACACGCATTTGCAACTCTTCATGCACTCTCCTACACGCTCATTCACGTTGTACTCTTAGCAATGTATTGTATAGCTATTAAATCGTAAATCCGTAATTGGCTGTAGGATTAGTTTATATATTTTAAGATTAATGAAAGAGCTGTGGATTTTGTGAATAATAAATAAATAAACAGCCTCGTTGGGTCTAGAGTTCGCAAGTGCAACTGCTGAGCATGAGGTCCTGGGTTAGATTCCCAGGTCGTCAAGGTGTTATTGGGTTTTTCCATGAGGAATTTGTCAGTAGCAGCCACGGAGTCTCGTTTTATGGCCGGTTGATAGCAATAGGCTCACCCCCTATTACGTGGGACTGAAAAATAACTGTCGAAATGTGAGTGTCCTATTTGATACAACTCTGCCTAAACTTTCGAGAAGTACAGGGGCCTTAGTCTGCTATTGCAATAGTGTCAGAATGGTCTATAATTGATTTAATAAGGCCCCTAGCCCACGGCGTATTGAAGCGAGTTCGAAACTCGTTTGACGTGCGTGCAAAGGGTAATTCGTCTGCGCGGGGCCT
Source organism: Eugnorisma glareosa (assembly GCA_947578425.1). Taxonomy (NCBI): domain Eukaryota; kingdom Metazoa; phylum Arthropoda; class Insecta; order Lepidoptera; family Noctuidae; genus Eugnorisma; species Eugnorisma glareosa. The sequence continues at coordinate 10,839,564 of OX387974.1, read as the reverse complement.
TATTAAATCACTGATAGACCATTCTGACACTATTGCAATAGCAGACTAAGGCCCCTGGTGTAATGATTTTATTATGCATAAAACGGTGTTTCTTAAGTTCAGCAGTGATGTCTTCTGAATTGATGGTTTTGAAGATGCAGGTAATCAGTTTACCTTTTTAAAAGTTGACGATTAGTTTCCCCTACAAATTCTTAGGCTGATACAATTTTAACTTTTACAATGGCAAGATTTTATTTATGTACAAGTACATATTGGATCTGCCTCTTGGGTACCTCCTTGTTTGAAAGACATCGATAAACAACATGAAGATACCTTTAAGGAGGATCTAAAAGTCTTACTTTTTAAGTAGGTAGTAAGTAAGTAACCTAATTTCCTAATAAAACAAATTACCTCTTGGGTCACTGTTTGAATAAAATCGGACATCGTGGCTACGTCCCACAACACGTTACCCAAAAAATAGTTGTTTTAGTAATGGACGACTGGAGAAGCACGATATTATCGCCTTTTCGAACAGCTGCTGCCACGTAAACTTCTAACGTAACGATCCAATTCGACCCTGAACCCTACACAAGGTGGTAAACTTATAGTGTGCCTTTACACATCGAAAGAACAAATTAACCTATAGCTATCGAACCTACTGTATTTACACATAAACCTTGTCCAAACGTAAAGGTTGTAACCATTGTATTTTGATTATATTTAGCGCAGGTATATCAAACAGTAATATTATAGTTAAGCACACAAAACATGAGAGAATTTTATCAGCGCTTATCAGTTTCGAAGATATCGTCGTTGATAAGATCCAGTCGAAAACACACCGCGGGCCGGTGATGACGTCCGACATGGACAAAGATAAGCCTAGACCACCCATCATCAGACGACCTGATGTCTTGAAGAAACTCAACGCGGACAGCTTGTTCATGATAGAGCGAGGTCTGCTCGGAGACCTCCCAGACAAACTCAAACCAGCTCCATTTGTGCCATCTCGAGCGCAATCTCATGAACTCGCCGTAGCTAAACCATCCGGATTCTTATCTGCATGTCTGCCCATCCCAGACTCACCTGTGTCGGAGAGATTGTCATCATCCGACGAAGAAATCTCCAGTTCTCCACTGAAAAAATCGTTTAGCTTCCGCGACAGACTTTCCAGAATAAGTTTCTTTAATAAAGACAAAGACAAAGAAAAAGAAAAGCCAAAATGGAAAACCATAGTGGAGGACGAGAAAACGGAAGACCTAGTAAAAGAGCTCGGAGCGCCGAGGCTAATACCAAAGAGATCCGACACCAAAGCGGAACAAGACTACAAAAGCAACAAACGTTTCTGGTTTTTCCGAAGTAAAGAGCTATCTGAAAAGAAAGAAAAAGGTCATAGACCCGTCTACACGCGCAGCAAGAGTTTCGAATTCCTGCCCAGAGCTGCTATCGAAGAAGAGGAGGAAGAATTGTCACCAAGAATAAAGAAGATTTCGTCATACGTGTTTGGAAGCAGTGATACTATGGGAGAAGCATGGACGTCCAATGAAAGCCTCGAATATATAGCTAACATTTATCATGACAGTGACGACGGAGTGTGCCTTAAAAGTATTAAAGAGCTGGCTTCAGACCTCTCGCGTGATAACTCCAGTACATCAATCCCAACATCTGGATCTAGTGTTAACGCTCGAAGCATTTTGAAGACGGAATCCGTCGAGAATGTCTTCCAGGAGTTTAAGAAGGCTGTGGAGTTATTCAGTGAGACTTATCTCAGTGATTGCGAGCCGTACACAAAATCGAAGGATTTGACCATCAAGCAGAAGAGAAAGAGTTCTTCTTTCGCAACATTGCCGTCTCCAAAAGTGGTGCAAGTGAATAAAGTGAGTGAAGCAAGTGAAGACTTTAAGAATGAGTTGTCAAGAGTGTTAAATATTAAACGTGAAGTGCGGACGGCTAGGAGAGGTTCTGTGACTGACTGGTTTGTGCTAGAAGACAAGGCAGCCCCTGCTGCGTCTACCGTCCCAGAGTCCAACAAATACAGGAGGGGACAGAAGAAAGACGTGAACCGAGTTCGGAGAATCAGCTCGACGAAATATGTAAGTGGACCTTTTATCTGATTGATAGTACCGTGTTGCACTATGATAAGCACGGTTGAACGCTGATTAGCAACGGTATCTTTGTTAGGTCTTATTTGTCATTGTTTTGTGTATTTTTTCGAAACGGAATCATTTCACAGTTTTGAAGATGAACAACATAATCTTTTCTTAATACATCGCGAATTCGGGATACTTACTAAGATCTCATTTATATAAGTTTATATAATCATTTCATTGTCATTGCGATATTTGAAAGGAAACACCCTTTTTTTTTTTTTTTTTTTACCGATGTGAAATCATCAAATAACCCCTCCCGCTCTGGGCTGAGCAGGAGGGAGTGTCAGACTTGTACTGACTAAAACCCATCCATGTTCCTTCCTTTGCCCTTTGTGTTCCAGGGCCGCGGTATCTCTTTCGAACAGTCCCGCAACCCTGGCAGGCGTCGGCCCTTACGGACCCCTTCCTGTTTGCTGACTCTCTTAAGGAAACACCCTTGGATCTACATAATTTCACAATCGGAATTCCCAAACAAAGAATCAATAGTTATTGTGAATATACTTAATACAGTATTTATCTAAAACCATGACGAAAACAACATCTCAATGAAAATCAACGACTACCAACACGGGAAAAGTTTGTTTGTTCTGTACTTAGCCTCACTCATTTCCTACATTTTATATACGGCAGAAAAACTTAATTTCTCCGCTCCAGTAACACATAGCTGTAATCGGAGCATGCGTTGCCCTATTTTACCAATTAGATTACTGCTCGTCTTATCGGCAGTTAGCTGATAACGACACTGTGTGAGTCGATAACTAATGATTTCTACACTTGTACGAACTGTTAGTTATTTGTTGTGATACCGACATTCTTTACTTTTGCTTCATCATTGGTTACTAAAATATGGTCTTGATTGCCACGTGTGACGGAGTGACTAAGGGTCATGTGTATCACGACACATTGATCGACGGCGTTCGACGGTTTGCCCATATAAATAAAGAGCACAAAGACAGGCAAAAGCAGGCAGGTCACCCACCGTACGCATCATTTCGCATCGGCCGTACCGAACGCACCGCCTATAGATTATGCTCTTTTTGTAAGGACAAACCGTCGAAAGCCGTTATGAACTCGTGATCCTAAAGGTACCTACACCTCTAATGGGGACCGCAGACCGCAGGAGTTAGCGGTATTTGTCTTTTTCAGTTTAGTCGTGTCGTTGCTGTCAGTCTTAGCGTTCTTTGTCAGTCATAGCGATTTTTATCGATCTTTGTGAGTCATCTAGCGATCTTTGCCAGTCACAGCGATCTTTAATGGCGTTGGTTCGATCGATAATTAACAGTTGCAGTCGTCTTCGAAAGTGAAACTTTATGGAACGTCCTTTGTAGGTAACTAATATGAATATTGATTACATGCAGATCCAGTAGGAGGTACCCTAAGAATGCAGCTTACTTCATACCTGAAACTAAAAAAGGTGAAAGGTGCTATTTGTAGTAGACATGTAAAAATCTGCTGGCCAATACATTTGGGTCAAGGAGCTATTGAAATTTAGTATAGGGCAGCTGAATATTTTTTATTCCCGTGAAGAAAGTTCTTTAGTTTCAAAGTCTACCTTACCATTCTGATATATAATGTAGGTACAGGTCTCAAAACAGTATTTTGAAGCACACAAAAGGTGGCTCCCCTGTAGTATGTACCAAGACCCAAGTTTTAATAGACAATATAAAATAGAAACTGCAGTGTTAATAATATGGCTGTGCATTTGTTAAAGAGAGCATGACTAGTTTCTGCAAAGGGAATCCGAGACCTGACAAAAGGGAGGATAAACAACAGGAGTTCTGTTGAGGTAGAAGATTTTGTTACCGAGAGAGCTTACCCATTCTTTATATTTAATAGGTACCGTACGTTAGGTACTACCTTTCTTTTTTTTTTTCAGGAGGGAGTGTCAGACTTTTACTGACTAAAACCCATCGATGTTCCTTCCCTTGCCCTTTGTGTTCCAGGGCCGCGGTATTTTTTTCGAACAGTCCCGCAACCCTGGCAGGCATCGGTCCTTTCGGACCCCTTCCTGTTTGCTGACTCTCTTTGAGGCGCGCGTGGAACACGAACGTGCCGTCGACACGGCCTGTCGTCATAAGACGGACGGACGGCGAGCTAGTCCATAGCTCACCGTCCACAGGCCCGCGCCTACGGTGGCTGGGGGCCACCACGTGGCCCCCGACGCCCGGTGCGTCTCCCGCGGCGGCTTCTCTTCCTCTTACGTTCCGCCACCTCCTTCGCTAGCATGACTCCTTCGCGCGTAAGGTACTCCTGAATGACCATTCATTTAAAAATGAAAAACTTTGAAGTCCATTAACTCTGCGCAGGATTTACAAACAACAAAACATTCAAATAAATGATATAGTTAATCTTAACAGCCCGTGAAAACAGCGGTCAAGTCAATGATCAACCGCTTGTTACATACATGCTACAATAATGTCTTCCAAGCAAATAGGTTCCGTCTTATCTGCAAATATATTAGAGTAATAAATAATAGAGTTAATCTATTGGATACTTTTGTCTGAGTCACGATTTTAGATTTATCTGGAAATTCGACGAATTGTTGACGATGTTTCGTTATAGAGTCATTCGTTAGGGAGGGTCAGTCGTTAGGGAGTCATTATCTGTCCGCCTTTTACAAACAATGTTTTTTTTTTTACCGATGGGAAATCATCAAATAACCCCTCCCGCTCTGGGCTGAGCAGGAGGGAGTGTCAGACTTTTACTGACTAAAACCCATCCATGTTCCTTCCTTTGCCCTTTGTGTTCCAGGGCCGCGGTATCTCTTTCGAACAGTCCCGCGACCCTGGCAGGTTCCCAACAATGTTGAGGTCAGCTTCCAGTTTAACCGGACGCAGTTGAGTACCAGTATTTAACATGGAGCGATTGTCTATCTGACCTCCACAAACCAGTTAGTAGGTACTAGGTAATGCAATACCCCCTGGTAAGACTGGTTGCCGGACTTACGGGCCACTACTTGTAATGACTGTCAAAGATCTACAATTGACAGCAGGGCTTAAAGTGCTTTCCAAGGTACGGAGGAGTCTCGGTGTGTAACGGGCAGTCACCCATCCACGGACAACATAGGCAAGTGCGGCTTAACCTGAAGATCGATCCGAGCGGCTGTAATGCGAATTAATTATCTTACAAAAATGTTGTCATGATTGTTTTGCGTTCTTCCGTGATTTGTCATTTATTTGGCAATGTTTTCCGCGTACATGAAAATGTTTTGTTCAATGACACTACTCACTGGCAAACTGATAAAAACTTCACTGATAATAAACACGGATTAAAATGTGAAAAGTGCGATATATCAATGGCGCCTCAACGAGGCCAATGTCACTGCATTTTATGATGCTCTTTCTTTTTTCAATGAAAAAGTAAGCATTGCTGAATTGGAATTGGAAGACATTTCAGAATTGCCAGATTACAATATTGTAAGATGAAAACCATTATGTTAAGAAGGTTGTCTAAAACGAACTATTTCAGTGGATTCAACACACGCACCTGTTGTGGATTTTTCGGAATCATGTGCGTATTGTATAATATCACTTGCTTCGGTGAAGGACAACATCCTGAGGAAACCTGCCTGAGAGATGTTCTCGACGGTATGTAAAGCCAAGTCAGAGGCCTAAAGGCGGCATAAAAAAACTCCCGACACAAAGGTTAGGCACTAACCATACGATAAAGAAAGAACAGGTGGTGGACCTTACCTTACCAACGACCCGACGAACTTACCAAAAAGTTTTCAAACTGAACATAACATAGCCTCACGCGTGCAATCCCCAAACAGTAAGACAAAGGGGCACACCTTTCTCTTACTGTCTTACTGTAATAGCACATCCACATTTCGGAAGTAATTTCGGAGTATGTCCCACGTAATAAGACTTCGCCATTGCACACAAGTCTAGACTCCGTGGCTGCTACGGAGAAAGTCCTGGTAGAAAAAAACCAATAACACTTTCCCCGACCTAGAATCGAAACCAGGACATCATACTCAGCAGTGGTGGTTGCGCCACTAGACCAACCTATGAAAGGCCTATGAAAATGAGAATTTTTTATTAACTGAATAATGTGGCATATCTCCTTCTTTATTTAGTTTACAATACATTCAAAAACTGAGCATGACAGTACCCATGTCAAACCTTTGTGCCAAAGTAGGATGCCGCTATTATCAAGGTCGCCAAGGTCATATGAGAATAGACTAAAGACCAAGGTTACTCATGTGAATCAACCTGATGACAATAAAATGAATCTAGGCATTGTAGTTTAGATTTTACGGTAGGTATGACTCTCCTCGTTGGTCTAGTGGTCAAGGGGTCCTGGGTGCGATTCCCCGGGCATAGTGTTATAGGCTTTTACCATCAGGAATTTCTCAGTAGCAGCTACGGAGGCTGGAAGCCATAGCTCTTTTTATCTTATTAATTCCAAGATATTTCAGGAAGATGAGATTTTTTAAAATAATATACTAGCTGTTGCTTCGCTCGCGTTTTGGTCGAAAATTATCCTAGGGGTATGAAAAATAGATAGTAGCCGATTCTCAGACCTACTGAATTTATGCATATCATAAAAATCGGTCAAGCCGTTTCGGAGGGGTATGGTAACTAACATTGTGACACGAGAATTTTATACATAAGTACTCCTACATCTTATTGAAAAAATCTCATCTTTCTCGTAATAAGTGAATTGACAGTAATCGAGTCAGAAATGTACGTCATGTACGGCCAGCAACAGAAGTAATTTTAATTATTTGATTTAAAGGACTCTATTTTTAATTTGCAGAAGATTATTCTTTAAAATATTCCTTATTCTTCAATACCTTGTTAGTAACGAGTAATATCTAATAAGTTTTTATTAAAAAACCTGCTTTGAAATTTTGAGTAGGTAGTCTTAATCTACTACTGAAGCTGACTGTACTAACCTAGAATGATTTTTTCATTTGTTTAGCTAACAGTGTTTCAATCATCAACACGTATTTGTAATGACCACCTGCGTAATTACAACGACGTGTCGATTCCACATACCGCAAAATCTTAACATTTTCAAAAGCAACATTACAAAGACTTTCCAAGAAATACGAAACATAAGGAGACCAGATAGCGGTCGATAGTAGATAGAATGTGAGCTATCGCTAGCTTATCTATCGAGTGAATGAGATTGACGATAGCTTAAACGTCAGCCTCAGCTGATTGCACGTTTTATCAGACTCACCAAGTTTTAGAAGAACAGAGGGCTCATAAAATGCGCCCAAAGGTAATTACCTACCTTCAAAGCGACTTTATCTATGTATTTAGTACACATATTGCAGTACATAACTTATAATCACGCGTGTAACCCCCGAAGGGTTAAGTAGGGGTGTACCTAATAGTAAACCCTCATTTCGCCAGTTATGATTAAAATCCTTGTAATAGGAGTGAGAAAATTACCATCAGCCGGTCAAAAATCCAGATTACGTGACTGTTACCAAGAAATAAATTACACACTAAGCAATTAATGGAGAACAATGAAATATTATAAAAGCCCTGGCATGTATGTCTATTACAAGAATACTCAGCATTCACCACTGTGCCAGTCATAAGTCGTAACTTTCAACAGGAATGATAATTATACAGGCTGGCCGCGGAAGGGACACCGACTCAAAACCGGTTACCACGTATTCACTACATCATTCTGAATCTGGTTACTAAAAAAAAACCCAGGTGTTTCCTACGAAACTGAAATACCTACACGATCAAAATGTATGGAACAACTCGAAAAGGTGATTAAAAAAAATTAGATATAAAAAATATGTGGTATTCCACCCTGTATAGTTTAATAAGCTTTGCGGAAGTCAATGTCAGTCCCTCACATTTTTGGGCTATCGCTGATGAAATGACGCTTTTTTGGATAAAGGGTGGACTGAGCTACTTAGTACTAGAAAACCATAGTGAGACAAGGCTACGGCATGTCGCAGAATTAAAAAATCGAAGACTTTAACCAACCGCATTGGGGTCAAATGGAGACGTTGGTCCCGGCTGTCATTTGTAGATCTTTGACTGTCGTTACACGTCGTCAGTGTCCCGAAAATTTGATAACCAGTCTTACCAAGTGCATCGTATTACCCATACCCAGTACTAACTGGGTTGTGGAGGTCAGATAGGAAGTCGCTCCATGTAAAATACTGGTATTCATCTGCATCCGGCTAGACTGGAAGCTGACCCCAACACAGTTGGGAAAAGGCTAGTCGGATGATGATTGAGGTCAAGTGGACGATTATGGCCCACCCCATCTCACAAGACGAAAATTCCCCAGCAGTGGGAACCCTATAGGTAGTCTGAATTCTAATGATCTAAGAGGCTGGTTATGCTGAGCATTTGCTGACGTTATATCATACTCTTGCCTCGGAAATAGGGCTACCCTAGTTAAAGCACAATCTGATAAAGCAAATTAACCTTTTGACTGTCCTTAATAAAGAGACGACAGACACTTCGTACCTCGGCCCAGACATGCAATTATAGGTAATGACGACATTGATTGATTTAGTATTTATTTTAGTTAAAAGTAATGCAAATTACCCTCCCGCCCGCAGGCTCCATGCATGATGCAACCAAACGTATACTAGTAACGCCTCATTCCATGGTTTATACATATTTTATCTGGGAAATGAGAAATGTAAACGCATCATTAGATTTATATAAAAAAGGGGGCCAAAGGGGCCAATAAAACTCGTCAGTTCAAAAACAGGAAACATTAAACTTTTTATAATTGACTTTATGGTAACTGGAAACGGAAAGGATAATAGTGTGAAAGTAAAGAAACAACAAGTTCGTATTTATACGTAAGAATATAAATGTTGATGGATGGAGAAGGAGAATAAGACCAAAGAAAAAATGGATGGATAGTGTGATGATTATACAGCGTGTAACAGAAAGGGTATTATCATATGGAAGACTGTGGTACGGACCATCAAACTGAACAACTTTCTCTATGGGACCACCATCGAAATCGTAAAAAAATAATCAGCTGTCCTATACAAAATTTCAATACCTACTCGACCCAAATGTATCGGTCTAATCCTGTGGATGCCTGATGCCTTGAATTTAACGCCTCCAGCCAGGGGCAAATGAACTTAAATACTAAGCAACCACTCGCTAAGGGCACCCCCTGTGGGGTACGACCCCCGGCTTAGGGCGTCGCTGAGGAGGGCAGCAGAGCAGGGCATGTATGTCCGTTTCTTAGTTCCCTCGTAACTCCTAAATGGATGAACGGATTTGTATAAATTATACGTCATTAGATTCGTCTTAGTGGCGCAAATGTCACTGGCTACATTAAAACTAAAAAAAAACAAAGAAAAATGTCGGATTTTGGGGTGCCACATCGTTTCGGAGTTTGAAATTTTTTTCTACTTCCAATACCTTCGTGTGGGGTATCAAAATGATCCCTTACACCCTGTATGTTACCGTAAAATTGTTAATACCGTTAGATTATAATCTATCTCGCGAGATTGTAAACTGTCAAAAGATTGTGAACCGTAACACACTGCTTACAATTTAACGTATTATTTTTCAGTAGATTATAATTTAACCAACCGTTTAACAAAAAAAAAAAACATATTTTTGAATTGTTGTCTGTCTGTTTGTTCCGGCTAATGTTCGAAACAGCTGGACCGATTTTGACGGGAGTTTAACGGGCGGATAGCTGATGTTATAAGGAGTAATTTACATTAATTTTATAAAAAAGTTCAGCTTCCGTGCAAAAAACTTAAACCGCTTGAAATTGTTAACAAAATCTGATTCAAATAGGAAAGTCAAAGGTACACACGGCTAGACATCAAGCTATACATTTCCAGTTTATGCTGATCTCGCATTGTATAGGATTTCCGTATAATGTGAAGTCAGCTTATACTGGAAATGCTTGATGTGTAGCCGTGTGTACTCAGACAAAGGTCACAGGAAGTACTTTATTTTTTATTTTATTTATTAATGAAGTGTTTACAAAAACAAAAAAACCTTAACTTAGAAACTATGCCCTACAAAACCGTTTTCACGGTTTGTCTGTGGGTATGGAACAAACAGTACTAAAAAATTAGGTTTACTAGTGCGGACCATTTGCACTTATTGGGCTTTTTTTTTTTTTTTTTTTACCGATGGGAAATCATCAAATAACCCCTCCCGCTCTGGGCTGAGCAGGAGGGAGTGTCAGACTTCTACTGACTAAAACCCATCCATGTTCCTTCCTTTGCCCTTTGTGTTCCAGGGCCGCGGTATCTCTTTCGAACAGTCCCGCAACCCTGGCAGGCGTCGGCCCTTACGGACCCCTTCCTGTTTGCTGACTCTGAGGCGCGCGTGGAACACGAACGCGCCGTCGAGACGGCCTGTCGTCATAAGACGGACGGACGGCGAGCTAGCCCATAGCTCACCGTCCACAGGCCCGCCACTTATTGGGCTTATAAGCAAACTTAGTATAATACCCACATTTTGCCAGTTTTGTTTCAGTTCCATCTAAGAACGATCATATTATAAACACATTTCGGCTCAAATCTCGGTTCAATAATGGGCACTTACGTCTGACATTTACAGTGTACATTGGTATAGAAGTGGCGGAGCCCTGGGGTCGTGGGATCAAATGGTGCCGTTTGACTCCGCGCTCCGATTGTGTATACTGGGTCCGGCCTGGACATTGAGAGAAGTATAGATGGAGTGCTAGCTAACACGCTCTTTTTTTTCCTTTCGAACACGATTGGAACGCATTATTTTATACACTGATTGACAAACTGATCAGAGATTGTCGACAAACTTTTAATTCAATAAAGCAGTACGAGTATATGCGGTAAAACCCCAAAATTTGCAGTCAAATAGCGATGCCACTGACGACGCCGTGGAAGTAGCAAAGTTTTGGCTCAACAGAATGTTAAATACTGTAGTGCGAGTAAAATTAAGACGAAGAAAGCTCTGCTAAATGACAACTGCTTCTAGGATTCGCGGAAACACACTATAAACGATCGCCTTTGCAAAGTTGCGGATCGTTGGGGCATTTAAAATGCCCTGAAACCAAGCACCCGTACACATGAGCGAATGAACCATTCTTACTCACATACACATGAATTAATGATTGACCATTGATTGACAAATCCAAGATCATCTAAGAGTGAGTGCTCCATTTCCTCCTACTCCTTGCCTTAGGAGAGCCACGCCCTGCATGCTGCAATACTCTGTGATAGTTTGTAAAGGGCACGGTATACCTATGTGACGGTTTCGTTTGTTTCCAGTATTTGTAGAACCAAATAGTTTAACCGCTTATAGGTTGCCTTCACTTATCTGTGGCCTGCAAATGGATTTTGATCTTGAAGTTTGTAAGATTGGATGTAACAGGTAATTTCCGAAACTCCTCAACCGATTTCAAGAAATCTTGGCTGATGAAAAGCTACACTATTGTCAAGTGCCAGAGCGTCTTTAAAGCGGGCCAAGTCGCGGGTAGAAGCTAGTTAAATACATTTTAATTGATACTATATCGCTATAAATGAAACCTTGTCCTAATTTCAATCTAAAAGGATAAACTGTCGAGTCGATGTATGCAGATTGGAAAGCCTTTACGTAAGTGGGCGGCTCAAAGGCTTCGTATATTGGATAGTTGGGTCCGACCCATTGCCTAATTAATGAAGAAAGGTTCATCGTACGGCGTAGTAAATTAATCAAGATAAAGGACGGCCTGGTAATTTACAATCTATAGGAAAGTGATGCGCTAGTAGAGAGGATAAGGGAATGTATCTAGCGTAGACTCCTTCTGTCTTTGTTGATTTAGTTTAGTAATTATGTAAAAAGGAAGATTAATTTTAGTAGACAATATCTAATAACCATTCTTCGATTATAGCTGCTGCTCTTGTAATTAAATAAATATTAATTAACGCAAAATAAATCTCTTATTAGTGCAACGGTTGCTGGATGGAATTGAAGACATTGTGAATCCAACTAAAAGCAACTGCTGATCTCGAATTGATGTATTTTAATCAGACCAAAAGAAAATTCAACTAACACAAAATTATAAACAAAAGGTGTTTTAGATAAAATGATAAAGAAAGAAGAAAATACTGAGATGACAACTGATACACAGAACAGGCAACATACCACACCCTCCCCGAACAATTGCTGTATAGGTTAAACCATAGATTCGGCATACCGCGCCAAAAAATGTTCACGTTTCTATTTCGTTGTCAAGGAGATTTGGATAGTATTGCCTCTCTCACTCTTAATGCACCTGGCCACCTGGTATCTATCAATTCATGCGGGATGTGCGCATCGATCTATCAGACTATTATTGATCGAAGGGGATGTGCGACTTCGCTCATCTAAGTGTAGGCACATTTCGCGCGACCTAAGTACGGCGAGGGAACGTCTATGATTTACATCTATGACTACAGAAGAAAGTGTAAGAAAGAACGCCATTATACAAATCACCTCATAACCATGCCATAAAGCATAATTACGACTCATCCAACATCAACAAATGCATAACACAACACATCTCCAACATACGCGCTGTGCGGAGTATCGCATGCCCTGCGCAGACGCACCGGACGGTGAAAGGCGACAGCGTTCCGCCCTGAATGGTGCGCTAGCGCAAGTCTGTTCGCGGTTTCGCTTTTACTAGTACTTGCGTAGCGTCATCATAAGCCTAGTCTTTACCCATCTGTGTTGGGGTCGGCTTCGAGTCTAACCGGATGCAGCTGACCACCAGTATTTTACATGTAGCAACTGCCTATCTGACCTTTGCAATCTAGTTACTTCGTAAAGCGATACCCTTTGCTAAGACTGGTTGTTAGACTTTCGGGCCCGAAAATGAGACCAACGACACTGAGCCGTGGAAAACCAGGAACGAGATGAATAGAGTGCGACGTGGATGTCTTTCTTAAGTATTGGAAAGCAGTAGCCAATAATAGTGACCGATAGAAGGTATAGAGGGAGGCCTTTGACTATAAGCGGAAAAAATAATTACGTTGCGGTGATTACGGATTCTTTGCGTTTACGAAGAATGAACTTATCTTTAACCTTTGAGGGTATGGAGAACAGGATGTAAAGTTCTTCATCCTCCATAGAAAAGAGAGGCTCCTCCGACCAGACGGGTGTTGTGTCTGGTGGGCTACTGCCCGACAGTTGTTGTCGGGTTCTGCTATATAGTCTTAAGTCACGGATAACTTTACTTGCGCGATGTAGGACGTTTTCGATGTTTAGTTCTTCGTCTGTGACATAGATGGCGCTGTAGTACTTTTTGTTCCATATTGCTGCAGTATTCTTATAGTGTTGCTACAAACTAATGGGTTCCTTGTCCACTTCAGTAAGAAAGCGGCCTGTCTCATAGATCTTCGGAATGAACGGCGGTCAGAAAAAGTATTTATCACCAGGTTTGGCTAACATAATGCTGAGCGTAGTGATTATCAGAAAGTAGTAGAATATCTTCGCGAGAGTTATTGGAGTTTCATTGTACATAACCTAACAGACAGACAAGTTGCTTGCTAGGCTGTTTGTTCGGTCACTTCTCCACTCTGGCTTAAGGACCAGAAAGTAGTTTAGGACGGGTGTCTATCTTATTATGCAATTCTGACGTTCAAAAGGTACTTATCACAAACAAATGACTTTTAATTTTCTCCTGACAATGTTGCCTTCAACATCCACAAAACGAAAAAAAAAAATGGGTGTTACCTTTTCTCTACCGGGGAACATCATAGTATCATCTATTACAGTAAAAAAACTAAACACTATTGAATTCCATCGCCACATTCTCGCCATTAATAACCCGATTAAAAACTGTCACGCGTCTAATTTAGTAGAAAAGTATCAATTAACAGACAAACAGACCTTTACGAGCCCGACAACCGTAACTAAGTACTGTCAGTCATTAGTGCTCACAGTATCTAGGCTAGAAAGCGATTGTGCCATCTGCCTATGGCTTGACGTTGAAAAACGAGGCTAATATATCATATTGAAGCATAAATTGTTGTATGAATGCCGTAATTGTGCGCGAGATCCGGCTGATAGGTCGTTAATATTACGTGTCAGGTTGACTGTCTTTATCTTTATGAACTGCTTCAGTCCGGCTTATCAAGGCTTGGTTTTGCTACTACACTTTTTTTATTCAGCCAACATGTGCAGTAGTGTTTATATTTTACTAATTCGATGGTAAGGTGTGCATAGGTACTTCTCCGGACGAATTCTTTAAGTCAAGTCAAAAAGCTCCGCCACTTACTATCATTCAGGGTGTAACAAGACCCTTAACGAAGCTGTCAACCAAGCATTATGTACAACAAACTAAGTAACTTTACGCAAAAATTATTGCTGGGACATGGGAAACGACTTTAATTATTGCTGGGATTCAATATAACGCATTCAAAACATTGTGCTGATGGATGGATTGAATAGTGGAGGTGTTTTCAGTAAAAATTTTACGTTACGGCTTTACATTCCGTCGAGAAATATCTCTCAGGCATGCTGGTTTGGTTTCCTCACGAAGTTTTCCTTCACCGACGCTAGTGATAATTATACAGCATACACATGAATCCGAAAAATCAGAGGTGTGTAAGACGTGGCTTGGGTTCGAACTCGAGACGTATGACGTGGCAGTCCGACGGTCACACCACTAGGCTATCCTGCTCCATGTATTTAAAAAAAGTTGGAACTTTGACCCCCAATATCTCCGCTAGAAGGTTCCCAGGTATGGTCTAGAACAAAAAAATGATCGCAATGACGGGGAGAACTAGTATCTTTCAGCTTCGTTAAGGTTCTTATTACACACCCTTTATAATTTGCACACGGAAGATCAGAAGTGGACATCACTCCTCCCTGCAGCGAGAGGCATGTGCAAAAACAACAAATTCTAATATTGTAGGTATGGTTATTTTTTCTCATTCATTTTAAGCAGTTATCAATCACAATTAGCCGTTTAACAAGTGTCTTGACTTGGTATGAATCATGCATGCTGAATATCTTGTAATCGTGTTGATTTACCGATGATTGATGGATCACTATTCACAATCATTATCATAGCCTTTTTAGAAGTCTTGTCAGTCAGTGACGAGGTGACAAATACTGATTAGTCTCGCGATCTATTTGTTGTTAACGTAACTTTTACTGATAGTCTTCATATGCCATTCATCATCATTTTAGATCTTAAAGCATGTTCACATGTTGATAGAGAATAGTCATCATTATTCTTCTAATCATCGTCACCGTCCACAGCCTGAATTCACGCACTGCTGGGTATTGGCTCCTCTTGTTTGTGCCAATTTCCACGTTCTTGTGCCAGTCCCATTTCAGTTTTCTCCCGATGGCAAAAATATCGTCTGCCTTAACTTCCATCAATTTGTTGCTTCCTGTTTTCTTTTTTCATAGGTAAGCCTTCTTCTTCCGAAGTCACCCCCTTAATAGCCATATCATCTTTCACTTCATAGATTCATTTTTGGTCTACCCTACTCATAAAGTTATCCATATTCATACTCAAAGCCTTCCTCACGACATATACGCCATTCCTCCGCGTCACATACCCTTACCTAGATGATTGATTTCCACACAATTTCTCAATCACCGACACCATTATGTTGATAAGGAATAGTCGATAGACAAATAAATAAACCACCTATTTGTCTTAAGTTACCCAACTATACAACGCTTTGAGGTACAAAATTCAAACGGGAACGTGAGAAACCTTTACCAGTAAATGTCCCAATTCACAAAGACACCTTTAAGCATTGAATTACCCTAAATGTCAAGTATGACTATTGAACTTAGAAACTAATATTATTCGCATAGTATTCGTACTTAACCGCATATAATATCATAAAGGATGTGAATGATATGATATCTAATAAGACACGAACTGCTATCATCAAATAAATATTTACTAAAGGAGACAATGGCATGTCTATGGCCGGCTGCATTAAACGCATTTATGAAATCTTTCCTTTTCCGTCAATCGGTTAAAGTCAGAGAGACAAAGTGATGACATTTCGCCAGTAATGTTTATGTCTCATATTGGTCTCATGTAATAAATATTTCATATTAAATGGATGTTATGTTATGTACATACCTAGTCTAACATGACTTTGTCGAGGGAACCTGCTTAATCCTCGCCTACCAAGAGTATTTCAACCTCAGCATCATTATCTTGCAGCATAAGCATAATCGACCTATAATGTTCCCACTGCTGGGACACACGGCCTCCTCTCTATGAGAGGGAATGGGCTATAATCCACCACGCGGGCCCAGGTGGGTTGGTAGATGTCTCTTCGAATTTTTGGTTCTAGGACATGCCGGTTTCCTCATGATGTTTTCTTTCACCGTTTTGAGAGCAGTGGTGATGAAATTAATTACACAAAGTAATGCCCCTCGCGCTCGCGTTTGCGCTCGTAAGTCGGTGCCGCAACCACTGGGCCACCGCTGCTCTCTATCTTGCAGTGTTTATCCCAATTTATTTGGGGTCGGTGCACCATGTCCTCTACGATTCTTCTCTTCTAGTTTAGTCGTCATTCAAGAACCCCTTTTCAGCTACATCATCTTTCGCAAGTCCATCCATCATTTTTTGTTCTTCCCCTACCCTTGTACCCACCCTCCATCCACATTCATACTCAAAAAAAAATCCTCATTCGTCTTTCCTCATCAAAGAGCATTTCAGCTTACACAGATACACACTATCGTTTCAATATATTATTTACATATATTTACTTGTCGGTGTAAAGGTGAAAGTTGCAGTCAATGCGGATGAGTCGAGATGCAAGACTTCGCTTGCATTTAGCGTTCGATCGCGTTAGTCGACGGGAGGGAGGGGAGGCTTAAGTATAGCTGCTCTAATTTGACTATCATGTACGTTGTGGGTTTCATGGGAACCGGAATTGTAGTTTTCAGCCTCATGGGAAAATAAACAAGATGGAAAATACGTTGCACGATAAATCAATTCGTCGTTGATAAGCTACCTAATCGATGAGAATTAATCAAATATCCTTCAGCATCTCTGTGTGTAATAATGAATATTCCATTTGTCTAAAATTACATTTTACACGCTCTATCTGCTTACATTTTTTTTTAGTTTCAAACGAGCTCAGTGTAATTATCATTTTCTAATTTAGAGCACAACCATCAATAACGACAAGAATCGATAACAGCAACTCTCTAAACAATCGATTAAACGTACCCAGACTAGCAAGTCATTCGCATCACTACAGATATTCATAAATGGAAGACAATACGCATACAGAGGCGGAAAACGTTACGTGTTATGAAAGCGACAGTGACTTTGACAAACAGCTGATTATGACATGTGCACAATACCTACTCACAATTCGTACACTTTCGGGCATGCTACGTTAGGTGAGGATTAGGCATCGACATACGATATTTCTATGGGTTTAGGCTATATTTAGACAACTACGTTATAGGTTGAGGGGCAAGTGTGAAATTAAGCGTAACATAATTATGGACATTTCGGTGCGTGGTCAAAATCGGAACTAACTCCACTATAATATTATTTCATACTTATAACTAATGAATAATAACCGTGAAACTATTTAACAAATCTCTACCAAAAGTGACCCTCTGTCATAGACAATAGTGTAGTAAAACGATAGTTCGATACAATGATGTCAACGCGAAAAATAACGATAATTTTTAAGGCTTTCCCTAATGTGTCTTGTTGCTTTGTACCTTTGTAGATAGTCACTTTATGAGTTATCTCTTAAAGAGATCTGGCCTAGCACCTGTTATTGTACCAAAAACTTCCAAGTGTCTTTGCTGGAGAGTTTGTCCCACCACTTCTGATTCCCAGCTAAACTAGGAAGTGGTGACGAGCGAGCGTTTTGGGAGACTGTCTTACAGGTGAATGAATTTTGAGATACTTTTGATAAGTACAACCCAAACCTAACCAAGTGCATTCATAGATGCACATTTTAAATCAATGCTTTACTGTTTTTAATACTAATAATATTTATTCATGCATGCAGAATGGAATCGGTTATATGCAAATGTGATCGCACGCCGAACGCATAATAAATGCATTATTTGCAAGTTTTACTCTGAATCTCACTATGCATTGATTAAAGGGAAATGATTAATGACTTGTTGTTGCCCGCGGTTTCAGTCACATTTCTACCATACATTCATACACAAATTCACGAGTTATTCCGAAAGGGCAGGCAGAAACAGAACGCCACCTGCTCAGATCTAAACAGAGTCTTTTTGCTTCGTCCACGGTCATAAATCTAGTAATATACTAGGTCTACCATTCAGCCGTTAAAGCAAACAATTCACTGGAGGACCAAATCCCGCGACACATGTCTGTCTCCAAAGGCGTCGCTTGACTTTACACGATACAATATTTCTGAAGACATGGAAACAGATCTCGTCAGAAACATTGTGCGAAGTTGGTAGTTTCACAATGTTTCTGTCGACATCGAACGATGTATCTAAGACACATCATCTGCCCAGCCTTTTTCCAACTACGCTGGGGTCGGCATCCAGTCTAACCGGTTGCAGGTGAATGATGCCTTCTACCCGACTTCCTCAGCGATTGTATTCGACACACCTTTATCATTTTTCCGAAATGAATATAGAGTCTAAATGACGGTGAATGAAACCGCAACACAATCCTGTGTGTTATTTCGAAAAATAGCGAGGTCACATAGACAGCTACGACAAAAAGCACCTTTGTTTAAAACTATTTCTATGTAGATATAGAAAATGGAACGAGTGATTTAAACGATTTGAGGATACATAGAAAGATTTAGGTTCAAGTGACGTAAATGTACCCTACAACAATATCTACAAACCATCTATATACCATCATCTATCTTTAGTATATGCTGTTGCAA
The DNA here is from genome assembly GCA_947578425.1 of Eugnorisma glareosa. Taxonomy (NCBI): domain Eukaryota; kingdom Metazoa; phylum Arthropoda; class Insecta; order Lepidoptera; family Noctuidae; genus Eugnorisma; species Eugnorisma glareosa. Next base: position 10,820,631 of record OX387974.1, on the reverse strand, counting down.
CGGTAACACAGAAACATCGTTTAACACACAAATGCTAACAAATATATAATTCAAACTAGCCACAAGCGCATCATTACAACGCGCACGGTAACGCAAATATCACTTTACGATGAGAAAAAACTTCACAACTATTTGCTTATTTTGTTACATTAGTTCACATATCTAGAATGCTAAGTAGATTATCCAGTCCCACGGGAAAAAATGGAATATAGAATGACATATTTCGTGTGTAGTAATCCGCAGTCTTACCAAGGGGTATCGTTTTACCCAGTAACTGAGTTTCGAAGGTCAGATAGGCAGTAATAGAGCCTTGTAAAATACTGGTATTTAGCTGCAGCCGACTAGAAACCGAGCCCAACATAGTTGCTAAAAAGTTAGGGGTGGAGTAATCTGCAGGGCTATTGCGTATCTCTGTTGACAGTTCATAGTGATCATCACTTGGCGAGTTTTGATATACAATGACAGTTCTGCACGGGTAGCGTCAGTTGAAACCAACAAGAACTGTCATTGTATATCAACACTCGCCAAGTGATGATCACTATGAACTGTCAACAGAGATACGCAATAGCCCTGCTGTGCTGATAGGATCAAGTTTGATCAGGTCTTCAAGTTTACTGACAGATGGCTTGATGGAGAGTTTGTTCTCACTTTTTTTCCCCAGTCAAACTAAAAAAGACTAAGCGCTGGCGTTTTGGGCAACCGTCTTAATATGCAGTTTTGACGTATAAAAGGTGCTGATTGTCTGTCTAGTTTCTATATTTATATGACTTAAGATTTCGATTTTGATTTATCCGCGAATCCAGAAAAATAAACTCTTATTGCCTTCCACCAGACTATAACTTTGAAGGGTCAACTAACTGACCTATCTCAAGAGTGTTTTCGTGATTTTGAGGTGATGGTTGTCAAGACAGAAGACAGTTTCGTTAGAGTAACTTATCCCAAATATTTATTTATTTTTCCCAAAGTATTAAGCGGAGGAGTACGAATCTGTTGCGGGACTGTTCGAAAGAGATACCGCGGCCCTGGAACTCAAAGGGTAAAAGATAGAACATGGATGGGTTTTAGTCAGTACTAGTCTAACAGTCCCTTCCGCTCCGCCCAGAGTCATCATCATCATCATTGCAGCCGAAAGACGTCCACTGCTGGACATAGGCCTCCCCCTAAGTGTCGCCACACTGACCGGTCCCGTGCGACTCGCATCCAGGGGATTCCCGCAACCTTCACCAGGTCATCGGTCCACCTAGTGGGAGGCCTTCCAACGCAACGTCTTCCGGTTCGTGGTCGCCACTCCAGAACTTTTCGGCCCCATCGGCCATCCGTTCTGCGAGCAATGTGCCCTGGCCACTGCCACTTCAGTTTGGCAATTCTTCAGGCTATGTCGGTAACCTTGGTTCTCTTGCAGATGTCTTCATTTCTGATTCGATCACGCAAGGAAACTCCGAGCATAGCCCTCTCCATTGCTCTTTGGGTGACTTTAAGCCTTCGAATGAGGCCCATTGTGAGTGACTACGTTTCGGTCCCGTAAGTAATCACTGGCAACACACACTGGTCATAGACTTTCGTCTTCGACTCCGCCCAGAGTGCGAGGGGTCAATTGATGATGTCCTATCAATAATAAAAAGAAAAAGGTGTACGAATCTCTGGTACCACCCAACCGAATTCAATGAAAATTTTGAGAATGTGTATGGTTGGTTATAGCTTGAAAGATAGTTTTAATTTTGGAACCGGATGGGGTACTGTGCGAAGCAGGGGCGGGTCGCAAGTATAAATATAAACCCTATATCCACTCTCCGTTGGTAGATTTTTGCAACGTTTTAAACAACTCCAAAACAAAGTAACACGGTGGTCTAAGCAATACTTAAGACCACACAAAACGTTTATAATACCATCTGCAATCATAGACTAGTTCTACTTTTCTCACATTCTAGAGGCATAGACAAAAAGTGTGCCATCATTAAAATCACATAATGTATGCAACGTAACATACTCTACTCAGGTCTAAGTGCGAAGACGGTGTTGCCAGACTGAACTGATTGAAAAATAATATTGGATGACATAATAATTATCATTATACCAATGACTTTACGAGAAGTTCAGAGAAGACTACAGACACGAAGGAAATACTGTGTGAAAAAAAAATTGACTAGAAAAGCGTGACATAATATGTCGGCAACTAATGCACGACTAATACAGAATCCAAAAGGAAGATTCAAAGGCTGTGTCGACCACAAAGAAATTGGTAGGTATAAGGGCAGGTAGGATGATCACTACATAGTATAAAACAAAGTCGCTTCCTGCGGTCTGTCCCTATGCATGCTTGGATCTTTAAAACTGCGCAACGGATTTTGATGCGGTCTTTTTTAATAGATTCAAGAGGAAGGTTTATAAATGTATAACATTGCAACCGTGCGAAGCCCGGGGCGGGTCGCTAGTTTATTATAAATGTCAAATTTAAAGGATTCTTGAATTAAAATTAATTTATAAAGTATGACTACTTTAATATTGTACTATACTTATTGTAGCCTTTTAAACTATCTTTGACATCACAAAAGCTGTACTAAAACAGTTGAGAACCATAAGCTAAAATAATTCAATTTCAATGTTTAGATTGGCAACACCGGCCAGCCTGCAACAATGCCGTGAAAGTAAAAGCCGTCATAAGTCGTGTGATCGAGTCACGGAGGCGATACGAAACAATATCACGAGTCGATCGATACCAGTCGCTTGCAAGTTGTATTCATTCTTAGCACTTAGCATAATATGGTGAACTATGGTGACGTCGATACGACTGGTGATACATAAAAGGGGTGAAAATAATAAACATAACATAATACCACGCCTGTAATTCCCGAAGGGTAAGACGAGAGTTGTACCTATTAGTAAACCCACATTTCGCCAGTTATAAGTCCCATGTAAAAGAGAGCGAGCCTATTATAACCAACCAGCCACAAATCTAGACTCCGTGGCTGCTTCTGAGAGATTTCTGATTGAAAAACTCAATAACACTTTGCCCGACCCCGGAATAGAACCCAGAACTTCATGCTCAGCAGTCGCGTTTGCAACCACTCGACCAACGAGGCTGTAAATAAAAATCGAGCTCTATTCCAATGGTTCAAAGTCAGTCATTGATATAAATTGGTGCTTTGTAATTATCCAGTCATTAGCAAGATAAAACAGTCGGCAGGGCCTAGCAGCAAATTTGTCTACTACAACTGATGACTTGAAACGTGTTTTTATCGTGTGCTTCATAATGTTAAAAGGTCACATCTTAAATCATACAATCAGATTAATAACTTCCCGATGTCTGTTTTTAGATTGCTTTTTTTACCCGACTGTGCCTACAGAAGTGTTATATTCTTCCGAAGTGTTATTAGTGATAGGATCTTCGTAGAATCTAATTATATATTCCACGAGATCTTCAATTACCCAGTAATAAACATTAGAAACAAACCAAAAAAATTGCAGGGAAACAGAGGATTTGGTCCTAATTTGAAGTCAACCATTGAAACCTTCAAAATAAGGACCAAATTATCATATTCGTAGATACACGCCAACCCAACTGTGGTGGAATAACTGTGTGAAGGATGATGTGGCTAGAAAGGAGGTGACTGCTGAGATGACGAGTAATAGTGAAGTATGGAAGAAGACATGCTGCGCCGACCACAAATAAGTTGGGCATAAATAAGGGCAGGAGAATGATGATGTACACGCTAATCTTCGAATCCACCCAACCAATTTCAACGAAATTTTGTGAATGTGTATGATTGGTATCAGCTTGAAATATAAGATAGTTTTGGACCCATTAGGTGGTTCGGGTCAACGGGTTGCTAGTTGTGGTTATACATTTTTCAATCCTCTACACTGTTATTTACAGTCATTCAAGACCGTAATAGTGGTTGACTTGCTCTCCACAGTCACATATGTGTCAAGTTTCCGTGCTCTCGAATAGTACTTCTACCTATGCGTATTTACTATTTACCGGTGAACACGACTAGTGTTGTGTCGTGTGCTGCACGTGCATCCGGGACATCGGGGCGCACGTGTGCTGCCGTGCGCCGTCATTGGTTAGGACGGTGTTGAGCGGAGCGACTAGCGATTTTGGTAAAAAAACGTTGCAAGTCACGAGACTTGAGACAAATTCAACAAAAGGAAAGATAAAGGAACAGGTTAACTATTCGCATTATTCGCAATACTTGTTTGATAAAATAGACAATTGCCATGAACCGCAGATGCAAAAGATTGTATTTTTTCTCCATACCTTCGGCTCAAGTCCACTGAACCTGCGTGGTGGAAGACGATCCACTCTAAGACAGTAGGCTTGTTGCACAGAAATAAGAATGTTATAGACCTTAGACTAGGCGATTATGGTACCCTTGTTTCAAAGGTTCGCGTGAACACTACGTGAATAGAGATCATAATCTGCGTCGCCTTTTCCTAACTAGGTTGGGTCAGCTTCCAGTCTAACCGGATGCAACTGAATACCAGTATTTTACATGGAGCGACTGCCTATCTGACCTCCACAACCCAGTTAGTACCTGGTAATACACGATACCCCTCGGTAAAACTGGTTGTCGTACTTGCGGGCCACTGACTACCTGTAACGACTGTCAAAGACCTACAATTGACCGCTGGGACCAACGGCTTAACGTGCTTTACGAGGCACGGAGGACTCGGTATGGAATGGGTGGTCACCTATCCACGGACCAACCCAGGCAACCGCCCTAATAGTGGCATAAAACAATAGAGGTCATATCTGAGACAGATGGAATTCCACCGTGCAGGCCAGCACGTTCCACTCATGCCCATAGTGAAGCGCAAACCATCAAATGACATCAAACGGCTAAGATTTGCACGAACATTGTCATCTTCTTTGCACGATTTCCTCAGATAATATCGTACGATTATGCCAATGTGTGATAAATAGAATAGACATTATATAAATAGAGATATACAATCTAATCTGTTATAGCAAATGTTACGATTTGTAGCTAACGGAGGTTTGTCACGTAAAGTTTAAAGATTGATAAAAGAATAGGACGGTGTGACTTTTAATACAAATCCATTTTGTATAAATCCATTTTTTCTTCGACCAAGCCCTAGTTGACGAATCAGAACCGAGAAGTATGGCAGAATAATATAATAACGGGGAAGCCAATACCCGGCAGTTTGATTCTGGGCTAAGATGATGATTATGAAGCCTGTGGTTGAAAAGCAACGTGTTTTACACAATGATCATCTTTAAAGGTATAAGATCTAATTTCATTTGGCGTCAGCACAGGATGTCTTCGTCTTCCATACCAACATCTTTATCAGCTGTTGTTTCTTCAACAAAAATAACATTACTAAGATTATCAGGAGACACAATATCAGTGACAAACGCTTGCTTTGCTTTCCAACGCTATTCATAATTATTCTACTCTTATTCAAATTTATTTGGGGTCGGTGCAGCATGTTTTCTTCTTCCATACTTCTTTATCACTCAGCAGTCATCTCCTTTCTAGCCATATCATCGTTCAAACAGTCCATACATCGTGTCTTTGATATTGCCTTCCATCACCATCTTTCTGCACCTGCCCCATATTATTTGGGGTCGACACAACGTGGTTATCTTTCATTCTCCCCTGTCAATCGTCACGCTATCCTGCACTCCTTGTTCCTTCATATCATTCCTCACACAATCCATCCATCTTTTCTTTGGACTTCCTCTCCCTCTCCGTCTATCAACATTTATATTCATCACTCTTTTAGTCACATGTGTTCCATCCCTCCTCATCACGCCACATGTTCTTGCTTTCCAATCAAACAATATTGCGCGTTTAAATTCGCTCCGCTTATCACCATGCCCTCTACCGTGACCAGTAGTCCAATTTGTGCTCGCCACGCCATGCGTGACATGCATACTAATAAGGATCCTCGTTTATTATGTCTTTTATATACTTTTGGATAGATGACTTGCTCTTTATAATCGCTCCATTGAAATACAACTTAATTATGTTCAGGAGTAAATGAATTTGAGTGCTATGACTGATTTATAATGGATTTTGTTTCCTTTTACTTCAAAGCGTGTTCGGTTTAGCATTAAGCGGTTATTCTCGTGTAGGTATTTGTTTAATCTTTTCCTACTATACAGTTTATAAATATATGAGCAAAGTTATTTTGGTTCCTGTTAATGAGTAAGTTCTCACATTAAATGTGTAAAATGTATTTTGACATTGAAAGTTAATAATACTTCACGGCTAATATGGCCGGCTCATTGCCCTTTAGCGTTCTTATTCTGTGAGCTATGCCGACAACTTTGGTTCTCTGTCGGATCACCTCGTTCTGGATTCGTTCTCTCAGAGAGACTCTAGCATAGCCCGTTCCATAGCTCGCTGAGCGACCTTGAATTTATTGACCAGCCGCTAGCCGTACCGTGAGTGTCCACGTTTCGGCCCCGTCATAAGTCCCAAGTCATAACAGGCAGGACGCACTGATGGAAGAAGAAAAGTCTTTACGCTCTATGGACTACGCGACGAGAAGTCTCGACGAAGCTTCCCAAACGCTGCCCAGCCCAGCTGAATTCTACTCTTTGCCTCCCTCTGAAAGTTGTTCTTGCCAAACTGCAGAGTTAGCCCGAGGTAGACATTCTAGAACAACCTCGAGAGGACCGCCGTTGACTACAATAGGTGGCAATGGATGGCTGGAGTGACGTGTTCGTTAAACATAAACTGGGTTTTGTACTCGCCGTTAATGTTAATACCCACACACATCCTACACTGCTTTGGTGAACAACTTTGGAAAACACTTACCTTTTTAGTAAATGAGAGTGTAAAAAAAAACAAACATCCAGTTTTAAATAAATCAACCTAATTCTTCCCTTATTCTGGAATGAAACCTTGATTCTGTCTATTACTGTGTTAATTTTTATCAAATTCATAAGAATACATAAATAAAGCCATACAAATACTTTTAGAAGTAAATAGAAACCTGTAACATTAACAACACGTATTTGGTAGAACCCGCAATGCAGTGCAACCAATCAATTTAAATACTAGTACGGTTTCGATTGAGAGGTGAAGGTCACTCTTATACGGCTTCCTCTATATATACTGATTACTTTTATTTTACGCTTCAAACTAAAATAAACTCAGTTTGGTGAGCTGACGTCATTTGTTTCTGAAAAAAAGCGCATGTCTGTCTAGACGAGATAAATTCGGTATCGTTGGTATTGTCAATTATACAATGTATGTATGTGCACTGTATGTCTGCTGGTAAGCATATGGTAAGCAGCACTTCACTTAGGTACATGGCACATCATGTCAAAAACATCACGTCTGTAATACCGAAGGATTAGGCAGAGATGTACCTAAAAGGTGTAACAAGACCCTTAACGAAGCCGAAAGGAATAAGCTCCACGTCATTGCGATCATTTTTTTGTTGTAGACCATACCTGGGAACCTTCTAGTTACGGAGATATTGGGGGTCAAAGTTCCAACTTTTTCACAAGTTTTTTTTTTATTATAAGATTTTTACTTTAAACACCTCCACGACCCCCGTACTATTCAGCCCAATGTTTTAAGTGCCGTAAAACGAGTTGTTTCAACCGAAAAAAGAAAAAAAAGTTTCCCAGCAATAATTTTTGCGTAAAGTTACTTAATCTGATGTACATAATGCTTGGTTGACGGCTTCGTTAAGGGTCTTGTTACACCCTGTATAGTACTCCCACCAGTTATACCTAAGTCCCATGTAATAGGGGGCAGCCCCGGATCTAGGGGGGGGCAAGCCGGGGTACCCGCCCCGGGCGGCAGTTTCAGGGGGCGCCAAAATCATAATATAGTTTGATTGAAAATACAAAACTTGCTCCAAAAAGCGCCTAGGAAGCCTAGTTGGATCCTTCTTCTGCGAAGCAGTCATGCTAGCGATGGAGGTGGCGGGACGTGAGAGGTAGAGGGCCTCACGTCCCAGCCACCGCGAGAGACGCCCTGGGCGTCAGGGGCCACGTGGTTCCCGGCCACCGTAGGCGCGGGCCTGTGACTGTGGACCGTGAGTAGTGGACTAGCTCGCCGTCCGTCCGCCTTATGTCCTAGGTCGACGGCGCGTGCACGCCTGAAAGAGGTGTCAGCAAACGGGAAGGGGTCCGAAAGGACTGATGCCTGCCAGGGTTGCGGGACTGTTCGAAAGAGATACGGCGGCCTTGGAACACATAGGGCAAAAGAAGGAACATTTTAGTCAGTACAAGTCTGACACTCCCTTCCGCTCCTTTGACGATTTCCCATGCGAAAAAAAAACCCTGGTTGGATCTAGGTAAATAAAAAAAAACGGACAAGTGCGAGACGTACTCACTCGCACACAGCGCAGGGTCCGTAGCACCAAACAAAATAATAAAAATATTTTGAAGGCTCATTCATATAAATCAATACGATTTATATGAATGAGCCTTCCAGATATTTTTACATTCAACAGCAAAACCAAATTTGTTTTTCAAAGTATGTTCATGAAAAACAAAGTTACTGCTGCAGTTTGATGAAAAACTCCCATAGCTCAAAAACTAAACATCAAATCTTATTCAAACCAATTTTCGTTGAAAGTTTTTTTTACGTTCTACAATCCTACATTTTTTAAAATTAATTTTAAATCCTACTCTTACTTTAGAAATTAGACGGGGGAGGCACACATTTTACCACTTTGGAAGTGTCATATCTTTCAAACGATTTACTGAGAAAAAATGGTTTTAGGAACCTTAATGTAATTTTCACGGATAGATTTGATGTTTTTTTTTTAGTTTCAGATCCATAGTCTTTGGGGAGTCCCTTAAGGCGCCTCCCCGAGCAAAACGTAGCGGTAGCCGTGTTTTGTGCAGTTTTTTGGAGCTATCTACTCTTTACCCAAAATAAATACCAACTTTTAAAATAAACATGAAATTTCTGCATACTCTTGACTCCAAAATGGTAGTTTTTTTTTTTTTTTTTGTAGTAAAATGTAAAATTAATCTCCTCACAACAAAACCACAGAAATGAGGCAGGATTATTGATGAATTGCATCTCCTCGTAAAGTAACCATAATTTTGATTTGCTTTTTACACTAGATGGTAGGCAATTTAATAATAAACATTATGCTAGTTTTATTTTTATCAAAAGACGTAAATTTGATTTTATAAAGATTTTATTCGAAAATCTGAGCGTACTCGCTACGTATATTGCTATTTTCTATCTCGCGAGCTTATGCTGGGTGGCATGCAGAGAAAAGGGACGAATGCTCAAGGTTATTTGGTCAGGGTACCGCCTTAATCTTTTTTTTTTTGTATAGAAATCGTAAAGCGGTTCACAGAATACATCTACCTACCAAGTTTCAACTTTGTAGTCCTAATATAGTTTCGGAATAAAGTGGCTGTGACATACGTACGGAAAACAGACGGAGAGACATATCGGATCTATAAGGGTTGCGTTTTTTATCATTCGGCAACGGAAACCAAAACAGGCGAATCGGAGAGAGGGGCGCCAGTATCAAGTTTCTGCCCCGGTTCGAAAAAATCGTAGATCCGGGACTGATAGGGGGGAGCCTGTTGCCATCAACCGGATTGAGAAATTCCGGATGGAAAGACTAATGACACTACTGAAACTGGGAATTGAATACCTCTAAGCTCAGCAGTCGCGCTTGCGACCACCGGACCAACCAGGCAGACTATATTAATGGGCTTTATTCTTCAAAAATGGCGCACATAGTTGAAATTCTTCGTATAAGTCCATATTAGGGAGCTAGTTTTTTTATGGTTTTAAAACTGTGACGTTAACCCACATTGCTAATGGCTTTGTAATCGCACCGTGTGGGCTGTGAATCGCTGCAGCCATTGTAATTTTACTTTTTAGTTTAACTATAAAATAGAAAGTTGTTGTATAGTTCGATTAGAAGCTATTCTTGTGTATTAAACGGTGTAGGCAAAGAGAGATGCGCCCGTTTTAAAAAAAAATATTAGTGGACGATAATATTGAGAATTTCTTGTTTGTGACTTTAAAGAAATGTTTATATGTTGATGTTTTTTTTATGTATTCTGGAATAAAAATAAAATAGAAGTCAGCTACACAGCTAACTTAGTGTTCAACCTGAAATTTTACAATCCAGATTTTCTTGTGAAAATGGCCGCAGCTGACGAATTCAAAGGTTCAAAGTCGATTAAAGTTTCATGCTGAGTGACTTTTATCCAACGTCTGCGACTGACTTATTACTTGGAAATTCCCAAATATTCTTAGCAATAAATATTGAATTAATAAAAATACCACTAACGACTAAGAACATTTTGATCTTAGCAGCATCAATCCATACCACAATATTATTAAATACAAAAGTCTGTCACTGTCTGTCAGTTTTCTTGAAATTTTGTATACAGGTAGACTATGACTTGCTAGAGCTACCTAAGCAATTTTTTTTATTGAATTCAAGATATCAAATCATATTAAACATATTTTAGCAGTAAGTATCAATATTGTAAGTAAGGAAGTCAGACTCCATAATACTATCAAAATCAAGCAAACATTGTAACAGCGAACAGAAAAAAAAACTTAAGTTTTCCGGCATCTATGTCTAGGCCAAACTACTACGTAATAAGTACCAATTAAACTGAACGATGATTGTTACTTAATTGCAAATACAATAATGAAGAACGGCTGCCAATGACTGGGAGTCACGAAATAGCTAGGAGTATAGTAGGAGGCAAGTGATGACTTCAGTGTAAGAGGGCGTCGGACGATTCGCCATAGTTTTGATTGCGTACGCGAGTTAAGGCCACGACACTGACTTTGTGATATTTTTTTTTAAAGATGGTAAAGTTTGAATTGCAAAAAACGAAACAATTTTTATTTTGCAGCCTTGATTGTTTACGTGATCTTAAGAACCACCGAAAAAGTGCTTTAAAAAACCCGATGTAACAACCTTTAGCAGCTTAATAGACACAGTTGCATTTTCAAAGTGAAACTCCAAATTCCGAAAAGGCATTACTATTTTGGCAAGCATTAACGTCCTTGGTACCTAATTGATTTGAATTTGCTTTTGGTTTTTTTTTTATATTTCTGCCATGTCTCACGTCTTTATCTAGAACTTAATAAGTCTGTTAAAACTCTAAACAACAATCTTAATAAAAACAAGTGCAACTTCGAGTTTGAAATAGATCCAATTTATTCCCATGAAAATAGACAAGTCAATTACTTTCTTTTACCTTTCCGACACATTGGAACTTAGATTACAAGAGCATAACGACATACTGACGATCTGAAGTAAGAAACACAGACAAGTTACGTCTACCAAGATTCAGGAAGTAAAGATAGATTACAAGTAACTACACATTTGATATAATCTGTATGCGATCATAGCCCAGCATATGAATTACATAAAACATACATAATCACGAGCAGACGTCCGTGTGGCCATAACGAGTGATCTTCACGGGATAGTGGTGTAAATACTATGATTGGATGTATTTCATCGGAGGAGGATGTTATGTTTCATGTTGAAAACGGAAATAAATATGTATACCTACATAAGCAGGACTGTATTTAGCTGCATCCGGTTAGAATGGATACCGACCACATCACGGTTGGAAAAGGCTGGGCAGATGATGATGACCTAATACATAAAGAATTTGAATCAGCTTGCAAAATAATGCAATAAATAAAATAGATTGTCTAAAAGATAACAAAGCAAAAAATGCATCTCAAAGACGCATACGGCGCCCTCACCTTCCGCCTGACGCAGGTCCTCACCGGACATGGTTGTTTCGGGAGGTTCCTGCACCTAATCGGCGGGAGGAAACGCCCGGGTGTCACCACTGCGAGGATCGAGCGGAGGACACGGTGGAGCACACTGTGCAGGTCTGCTCCGCTTGGGCGGAGCACTGCCGTGTCCTCGTAGCGGCAATCGGCGGCGGCGACCTCTCGCGTCCGGCCCTGGTTCAATCCATGGTCCGGAGCGAGAGGGAATGGGACGCCGTCACCTCCTTCTGCGAAGCAGTCATGCTAGCGAAGGAGGTGGCGGGACGTGAGAGGGAGAGAGCCTCACGTCTCAGCCGCCGCGGGAGACGCACCGGGCGTCGGGGACCACGTGGTGGGCCCCGGCCACTGTAGGCGCGGGCCTGTGGACGGTGAGCTATGGGTTAGCTCGCCGTCCGTCCGTCTTATGACGACAGGCCGTGTCGACGGCGCGTTCGTGTTCCACGCGCGCCTCAAAGAGAATCAGCAAACAGGAAGGGGTCCGTAAGGACCGACGCCTGCCAGGGTTGCGGGACTGTTCGAAAGAGATACCGCGGCCCTGGAACACAAAAGGCAAAGGAAGGAACATGGATGGGTTTTAGTCAGTAAAAGTCTGACACTCCCTCCTGCTCAGCCCAGAGCGGGAGGGGTTATTTGATGACTACCCAACGATAAAAAAAAAAAGGTTGCGGCTAAAACAAATGTGGAGGATAAAAAAGAATCTGTAATCATCAACATTTGCATACAGGTTAGTGATCACAGTGCTCTTTTTAATGCAATCGTTGATGATCCACTTGTTACTTTGACAGATACCAGAGGCAGGCTAGGTAGGTCAATTATATCAAATCACGCTACTTAACTCCGCCTTAAATGCAGTTTTTGTACGTCCGCCTCTCAACATTAGTTACCGTTACACTTGAAGCGTCGCTTCCAAACAAATATGGTCAAACAGTGACCGTATTTCCAGATTATACACGACACAGAATGTGACAAATTTTGTCATTTCTTTGTTAGTTTTAGCAAATGAGTCGAGGTGAAATGTAGGGTACGTAAGCCTTCGACATTTCATTCCTTTAACATTTGTTCGAGATAATTGACAATGGTTTTTTATACTGTCTGCGTCTAGAGACATGAGACGAGGGCTGTCAAAGATAGACTTGTCTTCTTTCCAGTGTTAAGTTCGCAGGATTCCGTTATTTGAGAATGAATAGAATATTCTTTATTATGTACATCGACCCATGATATTATAAATAAAAAGAGGACATACCCCATACAAGTAACATTCAAAAGAGAAAACATTTGACATAGGGTGAAATGACAGACAGCAGAACAAGAATCTGAGCGACTTTTCTAACAACGTTAATGTTCTGGATTTGACAAATTGTGTAGCTCGATACACTAAAGTATTAGTAAAATGTTTAAAATACTATTGTTTACCGGAATTTTAGATAAGCTTTTTATCTACAGATAAATTAACAATTTAAACGAACTGATCCGGTAACTACCGTTACCAAATCCAATTCTAGACTTCCACAAATTGCTGACTAACACAGTCGGCGAACCAACACACAAAAGGCTTCCCATGATTAAAGTTCAGATAAACATATGACTCACATTCTAACTGTACAATATACACTAAACATGAACGTATTAATCTTTTAAAATCACAATAGCACAAAATGTCCGACTCATCGCGTCATTCAATACTTCCGCCAAACCTTTTATTAAAGCCCCATCAGCTAAAGCAGAAACTGCAAACAGAGAAATTGCTACACCAACCTAAACTCTGTCTCCTTCTAATAAGAGTGGTATAGTGTTGTAAATACAACAAAGTGCCGGATGTGGGCAATGGAACGGTTGTCGGGTTACCTGACATGCGGGTCTTGAGTACACGGTAGACCACAGACCATTGATGGTTGCTTACATTGTGCCAGCAGTGGTCCCACGATCGTGTTAATGGGAAGATTCAACATGGATTCAATTATATTTGTGGGGTCATTGCATAACACATTAATGACCCCAATACTGTTTATATTGACAATTCAACAATACTCATTGCGTTATTAACGCTCTCGAGCAGATGACGCAATGTATTATGAGTTTCAAAATCGTCTAATCATCCGCCAAAATCTTCCAGATTGAAATCTGAAAATTGGGATGCTGTTTTCTAATCTCATAAGAACGTAGATAACTGGTAGCCAATTTTGTTAAGGTGGAAGCGCTTATAGCTTAAGCGAACTTATAATCATTGATTGTATAGATGATTTTAATGATTATTATGAAGTTCATTTAACCCAATTGAATGACGTTTTCATGAAATAGTAACAGAATAGGGTTAAATGAACTTTGAGGGTTTGGATTAATGATTCACCTTAAAAGAAATAGCGAACGACTTTAACTCATCATCAGATTATAGTCTTGATTTGAATAGCTAATGTGGCCTTAAAAAAGGCGGTTGCAGGACTTGCAGGGATAACGTAGCAAAATAATGATACCAGAAAAGAGAAGCATGAAGAAATACAGAAATCTAAAGATGCATACAAAATGTTAAAAAAGTTAATATCTACCTGACAGTGAATATGTTTGCTACATAAAAATTGGTCTACTTGCTCTCTATATGAACATTAATATTTTCATAACTATAAATCACTGTTTGAACCGCTTTTAAATTGTATGTCATGATGGATATCATTATGATACGTTGCTCAAATATTACTCATTATTGTAAGCATACTACCTATGATGAGCATAGGCTTATTTCTTCATGCTTACAAAACGATTTTTTGTGTAATAAATGTACTTTGAATTGTGAATTGTTCGACTAATGTTCTATATCATTATGATCAAAGTTGCTTGTAGTTTGTGGAGTAATATCATTGTTAAGATGAATGGTCCTTGCGTCTTTACAGATTTGAGAGATCGGATGTTGAAATAGAACGAGCATTATTTATTCTGTCGTGTCGTTATTCACAGGCTATGTTATGTACTTTTTATGCGTTTTCATTCAGGAATGTGATTTTTTGTACATTCTCTAGTACGACATTTTATAAGCTTACTTTCTCTAGATTTATCGTTTTTTTTGTCTTCAAGTCTAGACAGACTTTAGTTGTATTTTTTCATGCCAAGAAAAAAAGTTTTTAATTCAAAATCTAAAATGTCAAATGAATATCTTTGGATGAAAATAACTTTGTTGGCGAAGCGTAATAGTCCTAGGGTTGTACCCAGGTGTTATTGGGTTTTCACCAAATTCTCCGTGGCAGCCTGGATTCTGGAGTTGTGCCTGTATTTACATGGAACTTAAACGGAACACAGAACTGGAACGGACTGCCTCGTTAGTCGAATAGTCGCAAGCGCGATTGCTGAGCAATGGGTCCTGGGTTAGATTCCCGGGTCAGGCAAAGTGTTATTGGGGTTTTTCATCAGGTATTTCTCAGCAGCATCCACAGAGTCTGGATTTGTGCCCGGTTGATGGCAATAGGCTCGCCCCCTATTACATGGGACTTAAACATAACTGGCGCAATGTGGGTGTACTTTAAGGTAAGCTCTGCCTAAACCTTCGGGGTTTACAGGCGTAATGTTATGTTAAACGGCAAAGACGAAATGTTGGTGTTCTATGGTTATGCAGAGGCTAGGTCTTTCGGGCAAAACAGTCATGATGTTAGCAAAAATTGTAAGGCCTCCAGGCTTCAAGAAACCTGCATATTTTCTACTAGCTGTTACCCGCGGCTTCGCTCGCGTTTTTGTCGGAAAATATCACACGGGCACGTTGTAAGTATAAGCTATGGCACTTGGGGATAATGTAGCTTCGTATTAGTGAAAGAATTTTCAAAATCGGTTCAGTAGATCCAGAGTACTCCCTACATACAAACTTACAAACAATTAGTATAGATTTCGCAAAACAACACCAGTGAATACTAGTCTAGTTTTTTTCGAGTACAACTAGTTTAATTCAGATCAAGTTCAATACAATTTGTGTCAGATAAGTGTACCGAGCGACGGAGTTTGGACCATACAAAAGTTAATCCAGTTTTCCAACAATAAAACGTTCCCAATACGATGTTTTTTGTGGGAAATGTACCGTGAAATAGATTTTTTGAAGCAGTTGATTACAGGCAGCGGATGAAGTGACAGTTATGGTACAGACTCCAGCACATTAAGCTACTACAATCTGTCATTTTTTTTAAATAGATTTTCAACTTTATCGCTAAAGCATTAGGTTGCCCTAATTTATGTCGAGAGGGCACAGCGCGCTATTCTCAAAGTTGGTGCCGGGCTTTCTTATTTATTCCCTACTGTAGACCTTTTTAAAGAGTGGGATGTGCTTACTGTAAGACAGTCCTTCGTATTGCGTACAGTGCTGAAAGAACACTCCTTATTGAAATACAACCCGAATCTTCAGAAGGATAAGCGCCGAAAAGGCAGGGTATGCCGGACACAAGCATGCAACTGTGCTCACTCCCATAATTTCTTCATGTTTCTCGGACCATACCTGTATAATAAATTAAACAACACTCTTAATATATATCCTCTAACGAAATATAAATGTAAAACCTCAGTCACTACATATTTGAAAACTTTAGACTACCAGGAAACAGAAAAACTGTTGACCCCTCTCAGATAGACAATCTCTTCTAGCTAACCATCCTCTCTGCTGCTTTTAAATACTATTGTACTCGAACCGCAGTCTTCCTACAATCTTGCTCGCACCAAATTTACTTTCAACCATCCTCACATCACAGTCACATAATCAACCTCCTACACATAGACACCTAATCACATTTCGATCATACACACTCTCTAGATACTCACACACGTTCTGATATTTCCACAATAAGTTGTATTTTTTATTTTATGTTTTTAGTTTGTATTTTAAATTAGTTTCCTGCACTCTTCTTAATATGCATAAACTATTCCATTAAAGTTAGCAGGCAAATAGCTGCGGGAGGGCCCTGGTGAATTGTAATACAGGTTTCTATAGAGACCTACTTCAAGCACCAGTCTCTCACAAAGTTAATTCCTTGTTCGTGCTCCACTGTAACCCTAGCATTAAGTAACTTGTGTAGAGAAATAAATGATATTTTGTTGTTGTTGTTGTTGTTGTTAGGTTGATTGAGAACATTTTACAGTTTCGGATAGCTTGATGTTCTGGCGTCTGCTGCACATCGAATTACGTTAGGAGACTTTTTTGTTCGGTTCTGTAGTTGAACGGACGACGCTTCTTCTTCAGGTCATCATCTGCGTAGCCTTTTCTCAACCATGTTGGGGTCGGCTCCATTCTAATCGGATGCAGCTGAATACCAGTATTTTACATGCAGCGACTGCTCTCTGACCTCCACAACCCAGTTAGTACTGGGTAATACTATACCCCTTGGTTAGATTGGTTGTCAGACTTTCGGGCCACTGACTTCTTGTTATGACTGTCAAAGATGACAGCCGGGCAGAACTCTGATAGATACTTCAGTAAGGCATCTTTCAGAGTCTAGTGTCCAGTGCTGCGACCGTAATTTGTCCGTACTAATATGACATTTACTCGGCATACTATACAACTGTAAGGGGACCCCAGCCCATCAATCTCTCGTAACCAGCAAACTCACTAGAACAGTTCCTCCTGACGTCACTCAATGACGTAGATGTCTGAGTTTCGAAGATGCCCCCAAATTGACGTCAGGAAAGGGGGGAAGACGTCAGAGGCGACTAACCTTAACCCGCTTTATTATTGGATTTGTCGGAATAGTGACGCGGGGAACTAAAAATAGTTTGGGGCTGAACTTGGGTAACCTCGATAAACGATTTTGTGGTGATAGATTGTTGGTAGGAATTAGTGTGAAAGGTCATTCGATAGTTGCTAGTTTCTTAGCTACTAACTATGCAGTGGGGAAAGTGTAATTTTTTGTTAAAGGTCAAACGGACCAAAACGAAAAATGCCTAGGATAAGCGTCGGTGAAGTATGGGATCCAGTAACTCAAAATGACTGACAAAATGGCTGACTTCATGCAATGTTATCCATATTCTCTAAAAGTATTACAGTGAAAATAAAATAAAAAACGAATGGAAGATGCATTTTGTGGCAAGAAGAATTGAAAGTTCGAGTATTCTGGTTGCCTTCCTCTATTTACAGAATTTAGGCTAGAAAATAACGCATACATAACATAACATTACGCCTGTAATGCCCGAAGGGTTAGGCAGAGATGTGCCTATCTAATACATAGTACACACAATTTCGCCAGTTATGTTTGAGCCCCATGTAATAGGGGGCGAGCCTATTGCCATCAACCGGGCACAAATCCAGACACGGAGGCTGCTACTAAGACATTTTTAGTGGAAAATCTCAATAACACTTTGCCAGACCCGGGAATCGAAAACACCCAAAAACACTTTGCCCGAACCAGGACCTCATGCTCAAAAGTCGCGCTTGCAACCACTAGACCAGCGAGGCAGTCCACTTATAATGACGCTAATGCTAGAATTACTTAACTATGTTTAGATAGAGATAACTAAGATAAATGGAATTTTTAGAAGCATTTCCATTTTTTCTACTAATCCGTCTTCCCTTTCTAAAGACACATCCTGTCAAATTCCAAGGCGTAAAGCGCAGTCTATGTACGACATTACCATGACATAATATCGTCATATCTGCAACACACCTCGCGTCACGTTCACGTTTAATTAGACTGCGCTCGCACAGTGAAAGCGAGCGGAAACGCAAACAAGATGGCCGCCGGAATAACAATGGTGTATTAATATCTTGCGTGGATGATTATGAAAGATTAATTTGTCCAATTTAAATGGTGGTTTTATTATAACATCGTTTGTCTTTTGTTTTGGGTGTTGACAGCTGTATGTTTGTGATCCATCCGTCGTCGGTAAGACATCCGTCTTCCACCATTTTCCCAAATGGTGGAAGACGGATGTAAAGGAAATAGTGGAAGCGTCGGATTAGTGTGTCAAGGTCTTAGTAGTTGAACTGTGAGGAAGATGATATGGCTAGAAAGGAAGTGACACATTAGAAAGCGGCTAATACAGAAATGTGGAAGAAGACATGTTACGTCGACCTTAAATTGTGATGGGCAGAAAAAATAATGACTGTTGAAAGAAGAGGAGAAGTGAAACCTCAACTCGACTTTGTTTTAGACAGATAGTTTCAAGGTCATCAAGGCGAAGGTGGTTAAGTCTAACTAAAAAAAGTCTGGCGAACTGCTGTTACAATTAGGTCTGTATTATATTTGGTGTTGTTTATCCTCTCAGCAACGTGCTGAACGTGCTTGTCTAGGTTGGTCTGTCCCAAGTTTCCTCTGGGCCTCGGAAAGCAGTTTAAGCCGTTGGTCCCGGCTGTCAATTGTAGATCTTTGACAGTCGTTACAGGTAGTCAGTGGCCCAAAAAGTCTGACAACCAGTCTTACCAAGGGGTATCGTATTACCCAGTACTAACTGGGTTGTGGAGGTCAGACAGGCAGTCGCTCCGTGTAAAATACTGGTATTCAGCTGCATCCGGTTAGACTGGAAGCCGACCCTAACATAGTTGGGAAAAGGCTAGGCAGATGACCTTTTCAGCAACGGATTAGACAAAATATTCCAAACTTCAACTTCAGTCCTGCAGCATCTTTATCTTCTAGCATTAATCAAAAGTTAATGGAATTTTGTTCAGAATCTATAAATTCATAGTTTAAATTCGAGACTTGCGCAATGTGCATGTGGGTTATCAAAAATGGCTCGTAGCCAGACGAAACTATTATCTATTTTAGTTTTACATCGTCTATGCAATCTTGTGCGTTGAGTGTGCGTTACGACTTGTAGCTTCGGATGGATTCAGTATTTTCAGTCTTCCAACTACGGTTTAAGAATTGACTTCATTATCATAATCTATCTAGCCTTCTGCATGTATGTTGTGTTAATATTACACTCTTGCTGTCTAACCAGTTGCAGCTTAATACTACAAGGTGTAAACGGACCGTTTACGAAGCTGAATACTACAAGGTGTAAACGGACCGAGCGAAGCTGAATACTACAAGGTGTATACGGACCGAGCGAAGCTGAATACTACAAGGTGTAAACGGACCGTTTACGAAGCTGAATACTACAAGGTGTAAACGGACCGTTTACGACGCTGAATACTACAAGGTGTAAACGGACCGGTAACGAAGCTGAATACTACAAGTTGTAAACGGACTGTTTACGAAGCTGAATACTACAAGGTGTAAACGGACCGTTTACGTAGCTGAATACTACAAGGTGTAAACGGACCGTTAACGAAGTTAAATACTACAAGGTGTAAACGGACCGTTTACGAAGCTGAATACTACAAGGTGTAAACGGACCGTTTACGAAGCTGAATACTACAAGGTGTAAACGGACCGTTAACGAAGTTGAATACTACAAGGTGTAAACGGACCGTTTACGAAACTGAATACTACAAGGTGTAAACGGACCGTTTACGAAGCTGGATACTACAAGGTGTAAACTGACCGTTTACGAAGTTGAATACTACAAGGTGTAAACGGACCGTTTACGAAGCTGAATACTACAAGGTGTAAACGGACCGTTTACGAAGCTGAATACTACAAGGTGTAAACGGACCGTTAACGAAGTTTAATACTACAAGGTGTAAACGGACCGTTCACGAACCCGACATCCAAGCATTCTGTACATCAAACTAAATGACTCCACGAAACCTTTTTTTTTTTGGGTTTTGTAGCACGGTTTAGGGCGCGTTCCCACTATGTCGTGACGATTTATTTATCGTTGGATATTATTATGGAAAAGTCATGGGCGACAGTTAATCGTGTCGTCCTATATGTGAACACCTCCATTTAAATAAACAAGCCACGACACTTAAAACTACACGATTATCTGTCGTCACGACACGGTGGGAACGCGCCCTTAGGGTAGGACTCAATGTAATGCACTCAACACATTGTGCTGATCGATGCATTGAATAATACAAAAGTTATGGAAAAAAAAAGTGGCAAAAAAAATTTTTGACCTACAATTTATTTCCGTTACTGAAACGAACACAGCTGGTATGGTTCAAAACGACAAAAAATATTGCTATGACGGGGAGAACAAGTTCCTTTCGACTTCATTAAGGTTCTTTTTACACCCGTTATACTACAAGAAGAAACATATTCCTTCAGTTTTTCATCACAATGAAATGGATCGAATCTAACCGTAAAATGTGTAGAACTGTCAAGCAATAATTACAAGATACATTGCATTTCCACGTAAACTTTTGTGCCGCAGGTCAATAAACGTTCTTTAGCAGTTGAAAACAGGGCAATTTTAAAGTTCATGTCACGTTCTAATCTCTTGAGTTACATATGTCACGGGGCTTTTGTTTAAAAAAAGGCAACACCAGCTAGGGCATAGACAAGCTATTAGGAAATCGTATGTTGAAATTCCAGATCGACAGATTGTGGCAAACCCACCTTTAAAGAACGGTTGGGCTGGACTGGATGCGTAAACCAGGCGTTGTGGTGCCGTTTACGAATAGTCAATTCAATGTCCAAGACATGTGTGACCCAGGGTTGTGGGACTGTTCGAAAGAGATACCGCAGCCCTGGAACACAAAGGGCAAAGGAAGAAACATGGATGGGTTTTAGTCAGTAAAAGTCTGACACTCCCTCCTACTCAGCCCAGAGCGGGAGGGGTTATTTGATGATTTCCCATCGGTAAAAAAAAAAAAAAAAGACATTTGTGACACACAATGTGGACTGTGAATGACAGACGTTTTTATAGACCCAATACTAAACCGCCTCGTTGGTCTAGTCGTCGCAAACTTAAAACATAATTGGTGAAATGTGGGTGTACTATTGAGTACACCTCTGCGCCTGTAATCTGACCCTTCGGGTTTTATAGGCGTGATGTTATGTTACTAAACCGAAAGATATTTTTAAACTTATCTATACTTCTATACTAATATTATAAAGAGGTAAAGTTTGTGAAGCCTTAGTGGCCTGTAGCACTCGGGGATAATGTAGCTTCCTATTAGTGAAAGAATTTTCAAAATCGGTTCAGTAGATCCACAGATTACCCCCTATATACAAACTTACAAACACAAACAAATTTTACCTCTTTATAATATTAGTATAGAAGTATAGACTTAAAACTTCTACATTCTTTTTTAAACGTTCTTGTGGATATCTTTTGCAGGAGAGAAGGTGAACCATTTTCCATTTAGGTATATTGCCAGGATTGCGGGACTGTTCGAAAGAGATACCGCGGCCTTGGAACACAAAGGGCAAAGGAAGGAACATGGATGGGTTTTAGTCAGTAAAAGTCTGACACTCGGTTATTTGATGATTTCCCATCGGAAAAAAAAGGTATACTTACATGTAATTCTAGATTTTTTTTAAATATAAAACCAGAATCAAGATAGTAATAACAAGCTAGCCATACTTAATTACAGTACAAACGTCTTTCTTTATACATTTCTCAAGTCTTACGCGGAAACCAAGCCAATGCGTTGCAATTACGTAATTCCGTTCCATGCCATGAAAACACGCGCGACCTCGAACAGTAACATATTTTTTGTAACTATTAACATTTGTAAATAGCGTTACACTAATTAATAAGTAGCTTGTGCCATAATTATAAGATACACAGCAATTATTTTAAGATAACAATCAAGACGGTGATAATTTAAAATAAAGTTGGGTAGGGACAGGCTATGAAGACGGCGTGAAAAATTGCAATGGTTATTTTATATTTAAAGAGGTTGCTTGAGTCAGTCAGGCAAAACAGGCCGACATAGATTTTAACGTAGGATGGTCAGTTTTGGGGGAAACGATGGATGGACTGTGTGAAGGATGAAATGGCAAGAGACGGCGAGTTATAGAGAAGTACGGAAGAAGATGACAATAAGGCTAGGAGAATGATATGCTGATGATCAGATTTGGGGGTTGGTAAGGAAGAGGACTGCCAAATAAAACATGGATGGATTGTGTGAGGAGGGAAAGACAATGGAGTAAATGATAGCGTGACGGATGGTAACATGAGACGGGCAGGACAGGAAGATGTTGATGATAACCTGGCTTGAGGGACATTATGAATGAGCTATCAAGTATTTTAGTACTGAGTCTACAAACCTTGGGCGTTACGCGCATTAACTGATTACATAAAAAACCTATTGTATCTTCGGAACAACAAGCCCAGCCTGGATTACAAACTTCTAAAATTGTTTTGGAATTTACGCTTCTACGTCTATATTTAGACATTCCAATTCCACAAAATCACAGCATACAGACACCGACATTATTCAAGATATTTCTCCGCACTAGTTTCTAACCACGAACAATTCAGTTTACCGCAAACATAGTAAACACAATTCCTTCTAATGAGTTCCCCGCGGTTCTAGTGGCCTCTGTTATGAAACAACTCTGCTGGTATCACGTATCTCTGTTGTCATCACTACACGTAACAGTTGGTATCTGGAGTAAGTAACTATATGTATTAATTATCACCTTCTGTCGCCTAGCCTTTTCCTGTGTCCAGGATCGGCTTCCAGTGTAACCATATGCAGTTGAAGAAAGGCTAATAAGCATATAATGATCTACCTGGCTTTTTCACAATTATATTGGGAGTTTTTCAGTCTAACCAGAAGCAGCTGAATACCAGTATTTTACATGGACTGACTGTCTATCCGACCTCCACCCACAGCCCAGTACTAGGTAATATGACAATGACCTTCGCTTAGACTGGTTGTCAGACTACTTTGGTGCTTCGGACTACGAATGCCGAAGATGTACGAATGACAGCCGTGTCCAACTAACGGTTTAGCGTGGGGTCTCTATGTTTGTATTGGATGGTCATTCATCCACGGGACGACCTTAGTAGCGTTGCTATATCTAGCTCGCGAAAGTGCGACTGTTTCGCCATTATTTGCCACAAGCCCGTCGAATGAACAACATTTTTATAAATAGTTTAATTCACGACTTTCTGAGACCTGTTACCTGTATTTTTTGCGGGACTGGTTTTTGAAAGGATCTGCGCAAAAAATCTTAAGGACAGATGGGTGAAATCGATCAGCTCGCAGCTGCTGGCATTGTAAAAATGGGATTAATAAAACATAATGTAACTTTTTTTTTCATCGGAGGTTATATTTTATCATTGATTAGATATATTCATTATGAAGAAATTATTACGGAATCCTATAAAAATAAAGATAGATTTTATGTTTTTTTATTGCTTTTGTTGTATTCTGCTAAGTTTGTTTAATGTATGGAAAATGTAAAAAGTTAAAAAAAAAAACTGTATCTGTGTCTGTATCTGTATTTTGTTTTAAATCTTATGCATGACACAATATGCAAGCACTTTCCCCAAAAAAGGATATTGAAGTGACACTGATTTATGTAATAGGTTTTGTACCACAAAAGCATTACAGAAAAAATAGACTAAAAATATGGACTACAAAAAATAAATAAAATCGTAGTGCAGTTTTAGACTCAGAACTTCCAAAATAATGTAGCTACAACAATCACTGCTCCAGTAACAATTGTATCGTGTGCGAAAGTGAAAGGAAGCGAAGGGCCAGCAGCCGGTACAATACTGACTTACCGCGATCATGTCGGGCGTGCACTCTCGGAAATTGAAGCTGCTCCTTTAAAGCTATGGGTGTGGAGTGACCTAGATTTGTATAGGGCATAGTATGCTGCCTTGGGGGACACTTAGGTCCTTACTTTAAAGAATTTTATCTTAAGGAGTTTTACATTTTCCAGAAAAAACAGGTACGTAGTACTCTCAACCGGCGTGGGTGTATAACTGAGGATGAAGTAAAATGAATATATGTAGGATTGTGTTCTGAAATTTTTGATAAATGTATGTAAAATATTACATAAACTCACGTCGAGTTTTGTGCGTATGTTTTACAGGATACTTTAGAGGATTGTAATGAACGAATAATAGAAGGCCCATTGAAAAAGGAATAAATAAATAAATAAAAGACAAAAGGATAAATCATAGGTCGAAAAGACAAAATAATAAGCACGAGTCTTAAAACGATATTTTTGAAAATCATGTAAGCGTAGAATGCATTTAAGGTGTAATTGGATACAAATAACAAACACCGTTATTTAATACAAGTGCATTGCACCTTTACCTTGGATTTGGAAGCCATAAAAATACACCTGTTCGATTTGAAAATGTTTTACTGCATCACTTTAATCCTGCTGGATTGAAATTAATAGGATTCCACTTGTTATAGGGATTGGTATTGGAAATCTCTTGAGCTTTACAAAATCCCGAAAATGTCTGTGAATGACAGCTATCTACTAGAAGCGCGTTCGATCAATGTCGGTGAGCATCAGTAATCGTTTGCATGATAATCTATATTTCGTTGGATTTACAAGAAGGAAAAGTTTGAATTTAATTTTCAGGTGTTCTTTAAATTGACGTTTAATTTAATTGTAAATTGTTCAACGTGGCAATTGTGCCGGTCTCCAGGACATGTTCCCCGATGACAGCGATGCGGAGGCGTACTTTGACGCCTAAGTGTCTTAATATTGTCGTCGTCGTATGCGTGCTTTCCGAGGCACGGAGGAAATTCAGTATGTAATGGGTGGTCAGGGTCACCCATCCACGGACAAACATAGGTAGAAACGACTTAACATAAAGATCGACTCCAGCGGCTGTAACTGTTTAACTTCAAGCTCCTCATATTATTATGTTTCTATTAAGAGTTAAAATGTTAAAACAGGTCAGTAACTCCTTGATTCTTTCCCTGCATATTTCTAAAGTCAACAAAGGTGAACTGGTTGTGCAGGTGCTTGTGAACAATAGGCTTGTAACCTGTTACCCTGTACCCTGCATTGTCGTAAATTTTAACGTTAGAACTTAGTGTTTGTAAAAGATCTTTAGTCCAAGAGTTGCCTGTTTTAGGTTCCTTGTTCTTTGTAAACTTTGGTTTTGCGTCACTGGTTGTTCACAGGCTGTTCCACTACGAACTATATAGTTATCTGAATCAGTTTTCATTTGTGGTTTTATAATTATGTTTTCTTCATCATTTCATCATCGTCTTCCTGCCCGCGTCCTATGTTATTTGGGTCGGCGCAACACATTTTCTTCTTCCATTCTCCCCTGTCAACCGTCACACTATCATTTATTCCTTTTTCCATCATATCATTCCTCACACAATCCATGCATCTTTTCTTTGGTCTCCACCCATCAACATTTCATTTTATATTCATCATTCTATTAGTAGTCACATGCGATTCTCTGAATTCATTTGAACAGCGAAATTTTCAGTCCCTGTTCATTACCAAATCTACGTTCATTCTTTTCTTCATTATCTTCACATTAGTAGTCTCTGACGGAACAAGTATGGAACTATAAATACAAGTGTGAATTACTTTATATTCACCTCTCACATAATATATAACGACGTCCCTCGACTAACTTTTATGTAATACATAGGAAATGGCTTTGAGGCTCGTGTCAGCGTCACGCGAAATGTTCACAAGAAATGGTTCGTAAGTAAGTGCAACTACGAGTCTACAGACTAAGATTAGTGCTGCAGATACCCTGGCTTATTAATTGTTTGAGTTAATTTTAATTTTATTATTAGTGATAGGCTGTAAAGATTTGTTATACTAATAAGTTTCTAGATTAGAGATAAGTATTGGTTCTTCAGAAAAATGTCCAGTAGCATTAATGACTTTTAAAGCTGATCATTTAACAATAGTTTATCTCCTTGGCGGTGTTCAAAAGAATACCTTTAGCAATTTTGTTTTAGTAAGTTATAGACAAGCAGTATTTGATCTAAGTAAATATCGATCAAGTAAATTAAAATATTTCTCAAAATAGTTTACGCTGATATAGTCCCTGAAGCAAGCGGCTGTTTCGTAGTTACTGTAGGTACCTAATTAAACGGACGGTTTCGTCTCTTTTAATTACCACGCCAGCTTCATGTGGCCAGACTATAAAACTTAATTGCTCTTTGATTTCGGCTCTAATTGCATCAACCTTAATTTCTTAACAAAGCCCTTTCTATAAAAGATGGAGCATCTTAGAATCTGTTTGTATGATTACTTAATTAGTTTTAAACCCTTTAACCTTGGCCAGATTTGCAATGACATAACCGCAGCTTAAAGTAGTGACTCAACGAATGCTCTAATCTAGATATTAGGAGTGTTTACCTAAACCTTTAATAAGGTCGCAGCCGATTAACTTTCTACGAATGTTTACTCTATGACCGCTGAAGAGCGCAGCCGTCGCCGGCCGCCGCGCGCTCAGTTGCGACTCGGCTATGGCGCGGTATACACGTTATATTTACTGCGCGATTTTTACTGTATTGTTTACGTAAATAAGCCTGTTTTCCTACTTCATTGTTAGTATTGTTACTACCGACTTTTGTTGACGCGAGTGGTGGTAAATGATCAGTTTGTAAAGTGATAGTGTTGTGTGAAAAATGGCTAACTTGACGCTTCGGTACCTGGATGAGTTGTCCTATGTTTTGAACAGCCGAAGGCATTTGGCGAATCAGGCGAAAGCATCTTCTGTTGGAGATTTACTTAATGCTGAGGAGGAACGGTTCACACCGGTATGTAATGCTTGTGGCACTGTTGCACTAAGATTTTATTTAGTAACTAAGAATTTTGATCTAAACAGCAAAACTGACAATCACTTGACTGCTGACGTTTGAAATTCCGTTTCACCGAAAAAAAGACAAAAAATTATACTCTTTTAAAATGACGTTTGCGTTCTAATTTCGTTTGTAATGGGAACGTTGTTAAGGTGAGATTTCACTGCATACGATTTAACCAGAAGATTGTAATCAATTGATTGCAACTTGTCGGCCAAGGTCAAATTAATAATTCAGTGATTAGTTTTCCAACGTCAAATCGATGGACCGAGTTGAAACTATACATGGTTGAAAGGAAAGCGATTAATTGATTACGTGTATATAGGTATGTGTAGTCACGTGTCAGGATGACATTTGCGATAAAAATACTAAATGCATTCAATATTATTAGGTACCGATATCGTTATTACTATATTGCACCTGACTAATGTATATTAAATTAATGTCAAACAGGTGTCGAATTCAACATTGAATTTGTTAGAATAACAACAAAAAACTTGATTCGTGAAAGGAAAACAAGAAGTCAAAAGCGAAATGAGGTCGCAACGGCATGCAACCTTTTAAATGCAATCCAATAAATAATACTGTTGAGACTAATGAAATGCTTAACGTACTTTTTAATGCACTTTGATTACAAGATTTAAAGTTATGCATTAATATTGCCAAAGATCAATTCTGAGGTCTTTCGAGTTATTGTATTCCATCAAGCATTTCTCAGTAAAAGTCGGGATTTGTGCCCCGTTGACGGCAATTTTATTTTCGACATGGCCTCTCAGGTAAGTCCTCCAGGTCGATGGCAATAGGCTCGCCACTTATAACATGGGACTTCATATAACTGCCTGAAACTAAGTGATGGTAGGTACTAAAGGTACAGCTTCGCCTACCTTGGGAGATTACACGTGTGATGTTTCGCTATGTAATGAAGTTTTCAATGATAACATAACAGTTATCAGAGAAAGTATTAATGGAAGTTAAACGTGTAAAATCTTGATTATAATGGTGTTTAGACAAGGCATGCCAATCACCGTTGTATTTTATATCCCACGCCAATTGTCAACACACTTTGTGCTCATAAGATGGCTATAGAACATGAACATATAAAAAGTAAACATATAGGTAGTCTTACTTCTTATACACATCCTAGTTTTACATATTACATAATATGTATAACATAATGCCTGTAATCCTCGGAAGGGCTGGATAGAGGTGTACGTTATAGTACTTCATATTTCACCAGATAAATTTAATTTTCATGTACATGTACCTAATAGGGATTAGTCTGTTGTCTTTAAAGGGGCACAAATTCAGACTCTATGGGTGCTACTGCGAAATGTCTGATGGAAAAACTCAATCAAACTGTTCAATAGTCTGTAACGCTTGCGACCAATATACCGCTATTCTCTATTTACGGTAATGCATCTTTAGATTTTGAAAATCGAATCTTTGGAACTCCCCCTTAACTTCATAGTAACCAGAGATTACAATTTAACATGGAAACCTATTTGCTTGTTGCAAAAAGAGTATTATTGCATAGAAAGGGTTTGAATGGACTGAGGATACTCAGATATCGGATACAATAGGAACCGGTTGCGTCGCGGTTCAACGGTTCGACAACCATTCATGAGAATCGGCCCTGTGAGACTGTGACCGTTCTGTTTATTCATAAATTGAACTATTTGTATTGAACGAGTTACACAGTAGCTTAATTTACTTTGTATTAATACTAGCTGTTGCCCGCGACCTTCGTTCGCGTAAAATTATTATTTAAAAATACTAACTGATTTTGAATCGGATTTTGTTACCAACTTCAAGAGTTTTAATTTTTTGCACGGAACCCTAATTCTGATTATAAAATAAAACCAGTACAACCTTTTTACCAGTAAAAGTCCTGTCAAAATCGGTCCAGCCGTTTCGGAGATTAGCCGGAACAAGCAGACAGACAGACCAAAAGGCAGACAGACACAAAAATTAAAAGACAATGTTTTTTTGTTTTAAGTACCGAATATACTTACTTTCATAAGCATTTAATAAAAAGCCGTTGTTTTGATATTACGAACAGACATTTCAATTTTATTTACTTGTTTAAATAATTTACTCTACTTAATAAACTTATGTTTGTATAGATAATTATTGACTTCCGAAGTTATTTCAATTGTATTTAAAGTGGACTTCCTTGAATTTGCGATAATTATAATTTAGCGCGACGCACGGAGCCGTTACGACATTAATTATTTCAGTTTCATGAATTCAGTTATAGTTAATGAGTTTCTATGGGATTTCAGTACTAATTCATTTAGTTTGGAGTACGCTATCATTTGTGTTTTCGCGTTTTGTGATTTCTTGTAATTTTAGGCGATACTAAAGCCAGTGCTGCTAGTTTTTATAATTCGAATTCTGTAAAAAGAGGTTGACGACTACTTTTAAGTTTAAAAAAACTTTAATCTGAGTTTTTGTTACTTTTGCTCAGCTTTCGTGCTCATCGAATATTTTTTAGTTTCTCTTTCATTCTTCGGAATGAGTGTCT
The DNA here is from genome assembly GCA_947578425.1 of Eugnorisma glareosa. NCBI lineage: Eukaryota > Metazoa > Arthropoda > Insecta > Lepidoptera > Noctuidae > Eugnorisma > Eugnorisma glareosa. Next base: position 10,790,819 of record OX387974.1, on the reverse strand, counting down.
GAGGTTACTTTATGTTTAAAAATACTCTGTAAGTTATAAAGCTTCAAAAATCTACCGAGTTTTCACAAAAAAAAACCTCGTAAACTATTCGAGCAACATCAATATGCTGAAATTTAGCAACGGTTTAGTATCGTTGGTGTGAAAATATAATAATAATGCCTTACTTTATGATTGTTCCGTCCACATAATCAAATTTAGACGTTGACTTCATAATTTTACAGTGTATTTTACTTCGATATTGAAGCTACAAGTGAATCTTGTCGTGTCTGGAGAACGGTTTGATGACTTTTATTGCAAGACACGAACGTTTTCGCTTATTTTTTTAATGGTAAACGGTTTCCGAGATTGAAATACGACTTCATACTGTGTGACTTTAACTTGATGAAATGCAACACCTGATGATGTTCAGTTGATTTCGTTTATTTCTGGTGTAATGTGAATTTGATTAAGAACTTCTAAGTCAACTTTAAGTTAGGTTTATGCTAGGTTGGACTTTGTCTTCGTCATTTTTTTTTTTAACTAACGTTGCCCTTCACTAGGAATTTCTTCTATATCATGGGTGCGTTTACAAAAATTTAAACTCCTGCCAGACCCAGGACAACTACCTGTGAGTCACACAAATATTTGTTCCGTGCGGGGATCGAACCCGCGAGCCAATCGCTAAGCCACTGCGCCATTATCATCAGGATATACTTTTCTATCAGTCTTCACAAAATATTATTCATTAGCTGTTGCCCGCGGCTTCGCTCGCGTTTTGATCGGCAATAATTCCACGTGCGCTTTGTAAATATAGCCTATATCACTCGGGGATAATGTAGCTTCCTATTAGTGAAACAATTAACAAAATCGGTTCAGTAGATGCAGAGATTACCCCCTACATACAAACTTACAAACAAATTTTACCTCTTTATAATATTAGTATAGATTTCCGAAACACAACTCGATCCACGGCTCCTTGTCATGCAGCTTCCGCCCTGCCAAGATGGTCGCTCCACCTTTAATCTTACTTTTGATAACAGTTAGAACCAACCTACCGTTATCATTTGTCTTATAAAACATAAAACTTATTAAGCCTCGCCCGCAGATACCTTACATTGGGCTAATCGGCCTAGAATCGGGGTATAGAGAGAAGATTTTTTTTAAACCAGATATTACAGGAAAGATTTATTCTTCAAATATTTAATCCCATTGTCAAAACACAGGCCTCTCAAATAGGTACCTCAAATTTCCAACAGCAAGTTCCAATGTAAATAGTTCTGCGGCAACAAAATCCAATGAAGCAACATTTGCCAGACAACTGCCGCGCAGCCCCATTTGTATTTAATTCTCATACAAACAAAGAAATCTAAATGATGTCGTTATTTACGCAAACGTATATATGGACAGAGGAATTACTTGTGGACATTGTGGGACTGAATGATGTTGGTAATCAAAAACTAGTTTACTAAGAACGGTAATTAATTAATTAGTAATTAACTTTCTATAACAATTCTTTGATTATAAATAATGCTGTATATAGATGTAGTGCGATTAAAATATAATTAGCGATAATACAAAGTACAGTAATAGGGATTTTTCTCAAACATGCTTGGAAATTTGAGCATTATTTTGACAACCTTCTTGGAGATAAATCGAAATTGCTGTACTGGCCAGATACTTGAGACTGGCAGCGGCCGGCAAAAGTTGTATGAAAATCCATTTCTGTCGTGTTATTTAAAAATGGAATGATCTTTTACTCTGAAACAAGGCAACCAAGGAGGTAACTTAACAAAGGTTTTATTTAATTTAGAATTTCGAATTGGCTTGCAAATATAAAGCGGCTTTTAAAGTTCTGCCTATGTACTACTTAGTTTTAATTTCCTCGCATTATTTGTGAAAAGTACTATACAAGCCTTGGCCACAACTGCCTCTGTTGCTGGCCGCTGCACTAATGTACTATTCAATTAAATTCCACATCAAGGATATTATGGATCTCCTGCTGTTTTTATTTGATTTTCTTCTGCTTTCAACTTCTTGTTTATTAGCATTCCTTGTTTTCAAGTCTTCTTATTCTTTTCCTATCAATAAAAGTGATGATGATCAGCTTGCTCCTTGGCTGAGGTCCTTAGAGGTATACAAACTCTTGATAGCCGATAGATTTCACGAAGTCATCCATATTTTTTATTTTAAGCTAGTCTTCAAAGAAGTGAGTCAAGGTATCGAACGGTACAGCACGACAAAACCTTGAATACCTCACAAACCGGTCATGAGTGAAAGGATCCCTCCCGTCCTCTGGAGTTACGTACTCCCTAAGGCCTGTACTGTCACAACACATCGCCTTAGACCTCACGTTGAATGATGCGAAAGTGTGGCAACGTCAGGTACCCGCTTAGAATTATAAATAGACCACAAGGCAGACCAGGTATGAACCTGGAACGTGACAAACTTGTAATTAAGATATATAGGTAGCTGAATTGATGTCAGTATTAACCTCATTTGATAAGGGCAGTTAGATTTTCCTGTCTCAGGAGTGTAGAGATGGGCACAAGCAAGGAGGTTTATGCAAGCATGGAGGTGGATCTTGATGGAAGATAACTGGTATTCCATCTATTTGATCTATAGTTGAAGAAATGGTTCTTACAGCCAAATCAAAAAGCTTTTGATAATGAATCTGATAATAATGTTAGAACCAACCACATCAGCATAAACTTGTCCCTACTGTCACCTTTTAGTCTGAACGGGTGCAGTAAAGTACTAGTTCAATAGCAAAGTAATGGTATTGAACCAGAACTTTACATGTAGCGACTGCTTAACTGACCTCCACAACCGAGCTGCTGGCTAACATTATCATAGGAGGTTATTGCTAATTGTTACCATGAATTTGACTCTTTTTTTTTGAAAATGGCATCTCGCAGGTCAACCTATGAGGCTGGCTTCTGCTTAACCGGACTATCCTGATTCGACGCTACCTATATAAGGCCATTGATACCAACAACTAGTTGTCAATAATTTATTTGAATAACTGTTAAAAACAATTGGTTAAAACTAAATAAAAACGGGAAAATTCCCATTAAATCTGTTCACTCGTGGGTTACTAATGTGCTGTTTACTAGCTTATTTTTATATTATTATTGTGATTAGGTAGTTCAGTTGGAATCAACTCGTTTCCCTTTGCACTTTGCTTTGTGGTAAATCTTTCATACATATCTATTTTCATTATATACAGGGTATAATAAATATTAACAATACTATACACCTAGTTATGCTGGCATCTGGCAAAACACATCAGAAGTGGGAACAAATGTTTAATCGTGTTGTCATAAATTTTCAGTTCGGGCCCCGAACTACTGTTTTGTACGAAGGTGATACAGAGTAGGAAATGCTCGAAAATACGGATTTCGTACTTAGCATTCAACTAAAACTCCGTAGTACGCCAAGCAAGGTCAAGGTCAATGATTGCTGTATTAAGACCGACGCCGACGTGCAGTCTAGAGTTCTTATTCATGTTGCAAACAAAGATTTGTAGTAGTTGATTGTACTTTCTTACTATGTTAGTTTACTTCTAATAATGTGACACTTCCCGTGACCCAAAGGCTGGCTTTTACCTTGGCCAAAAGCTTAAAGTTGCCATATATAACGTGGCAACGCCGCTAGTCTCATGGTGACATTTCCAGTTGACAGCGTTGAGGAGGAGTATTTTGACGCCATTTTTTAAGATTATTTGTGTTAGTTGAGGTTATTTTAATTTATAAATGTATAATAATATATTATTGTTAATGTATAATTAAAGTAACCTTACAGTGTTGATTATATTGTTTTCGGTTTGCTTAATGGTTGAACTTGAAAATTTACGATCTGTGATTTGTTTATTTATTTATATTTCATTGCCTACACTCCTACAGTACAAGTGTTGTAATGAGTTTCGACTAATAATGCGAATTAAATGAAGGTCTACTTTACTAAATTAAATGAAGGTACTTTATATAGCTACAGTGAAAAAGGGTCTTTTTTTTATAACACATCTGCTCGTAAAGGGTCTCTTATTTCACCAATTTCAATATCGTATTGTATCTCAATACGTACTTGTGCGTTATTGTAATGTAAAACGCACGAGTTTCTTTTTAACAAGGTAAAACGCACGGTTTATCAAGATGCTTCGTCTAAAACGAACGGTACTTTTTTAGAAGAGTCAGAGAGTTATCTTAGAAGAGTCATTATGTCACAAAAGTAGTCAAATTTTATGAATAAAATTAACTTTGGGAGATCAAATATATTAAATAAACATTTAATTCTTTAATTTAATTAATTTGGACAATAAATTACAACCATTTATCTGTAACAAAAACACAAAATAATCAATTTTACAAATTGTTTAATTTTTTTAACTGCTTTAACAAGTGATTAAAGATTTATTCGTATAAGAAAGTCCGAGTTTTGTTTATTTCCTCGCAAATATGTAATAAAACGTCGTATGACATACGTGCGCTTCGATAATTGCACCCTCTGCTTTCCTGTAGCGCTCGCCTACGGCTCGGGCTAGCAATATCGCCTCGACTGTAATTTTCAGATTACCGCACTTAGATCATTTATAATTTACTATTACTAATGTGTTAGTACTCTGTACTATTATTGCGTCCTGCGAGTCCTATTGTTTGTTCATTACAGAAACTGATGGACGCTACTGAAGACGCCAAACTAGTTGCTCAGTTTTGGGCCGACACAATTTAGAATGCCACCGACAGTCGACACGCTAAGAAAAAGAAGTACTGTAATTATTCTGTGCTAATATCTTCGTTTTTATAGAATCGATGATAGTTTAGTCTTACCTACTGTACAAGAATACTCTTGTAACACTGAGTTCAGGTGGTTCAGGTTTAGACAGGCAATTGATCCTAACTTTTAATGTTTTCAAACTAAATACTCAATAACGAACAATCTAAGTCTAGCTTTCAAAAACGATCATCATCAATTTCTATCGACTAATAGACAATCAACTGAGCGTGTTTAATTTTTATAGTCAACTTTCATTAGTCTACGTCCGGCTGACTTCCTGACGTTCCTTATTATAATTGTCTATGACTTGCATAACATGAGGGGCACGTGGCCTCACGTGGCTAAATAATAACAGTCTTATGAGTCTCATATTTGAGGTTAAGCAACGTTTGCTTTAGGTCCACCGATCAACCAATCGGGGACCATCAATTATGAGTTATGATCTTCATGCCTCAAAAAATTTGGTGTTACAGTAAAGCCACCCCCCCCCCCGCCTCCCCCCAACTGAGCCAATACCTTTAAATGAGCCCCTAAATAATGATATCACTCAGATCCAGCTTGTCCCTTTGCTGCCCTCCCCAACGACGACCTGAGCCGAGGCTCGTACCCCACAAGGGATGCCCGAAGCGCGCTGTCGCTTAGTTTATAAGTTACTAGCGACCCGCCTCGGCTTTGCACGGGTGCAATGTAATGACATAAACCTTCCTCTTGAATCACTCTATCTATTAAAAAAAAAAACGCATCAAAATCCGTTGCGTAGTTTTAAAGATCTAAGCATAAATAGGGACAGATAGCGGGAAGCGACTTTGTTTTATACTATGTAGTGAAGTTATTGCCTGTCTGGAGGCCTTACACTCAAGGCACTCACAGGGTAGTCCGGTTAAGCAGAAGCCAATTAACCTCATAGGCTGACCTGCGAGTTGCCATCACATTAAAATAATGTTATACCTAGTACCTGAAGGTATGTTTCTTTCGACCGACGAATGTTTTTGGTCCTCCGTACTCATTATGATAGTATAAATATTGTATAGTGTTACTACTGTTATGTTGGTAGTTTGTTTTGTTTTTAGTATAAATCGATTTTGAATTCAATGCAGACTGTTTGCTATTGAGCATACGATTGAAGTTGTTGCAAATATAAATCGCGATATCAAAAGTAGTTGTAGTACAGCCAAATATTTTTAAACAACGAATTCGATTCATTTGGAGAAGAATAGCTTTTAAATACGTTTTAGCTTTTCTTTATACATTTGTATGTAATGTGTCTTGTAGCTGCTAACAGTAGTGACTACCTGCAAGAAATAGTACATTATGATATAAGTGGGGTAAGTTGAAAATTACAGCCGAGGCGATATTGCTAGCCCGAGCCGTAGGCGAGGGCTGCAAGAAAGCAGAGGCTGCAATTATCAAAGCGCACGTATGTCATACGACGTTTTATAACATATTTGCGAGGAAATAAATAAAACTGCCTCTGAGACTTCTGGCGGTGTCAAATTAATACATTCATCATTACTTGACGACATTTTCAAATAAAAACAATACAGCGAAACGAAAAAGCGCGCGGAATAATTTTTACTTGTTCACAAATTAGCAATGCGCGCGCATCAGCGCTTCTTCTTAAGGCAAAGTCACAAAAAACAGCCAGTATTACTAATAAAGTAAATTAATATTTTTGTGTTTAGTTACAGATAAATGGTTGTTTTATTTTTTATTTTATCTCCCAAAGTTAATTTTATTCATAAAATGTTGACCACTTTTCTGACATAAAAACTCTTTGCTAAGATTTAAAAAAATACCGTTCGTTTTAGACGGAGCATCTTGATTAACCGTGCGTGTTACATTACATTACCGCACAAGTCCGTAATGAGATACAATACGATATTGAAATTGGTGAAATAAGAGACCCTTTACAAGCAAATGTGTTATAAAAAACATTTAAAATTTGAATGAAGCTGTTTCATATGCTTTTGGTAAAATTCAACGGTGGTATTATTATAATTTGTTACACCAGTTGTGAAATAAATTCCGTGATAAATTTGAAACCCACCTAACTTACTTATAAAACTTGGAATTTTCAGTGATAAGCCACGTATGAATGCGTTAAAACGTGGTTAAATATTCAGTATTGGCGCCATAGCCGTGGCCCGTGCGTGACATTACCAACAGTTAATAATTATAAATCTGCTTTAAATAAATTCCTCTTTAATTTTTTTAGTTACCTGAAGCTATTTACCGGTTCAAAATAGTTTATCAAAAACAGGCACCAGACTACAATTTTATTTTTACAAAAACAAATTATGGTGAGTTTTCATTTAAATCGGCTGTGAGACTTTTTCGAGTATTTTTTACTTATATATCAGTCGCGAAGGGTCAATTTTTGTAAGAGGTAAGCCGGAGTATCTTAAATGTGATTTTACTATTTGTCTATAGAATACTGACTGCGCCATTTTTCAAAGGGAAGCCGGTAGGAATCGAGTTATAGTGAACCTTCGCCACTGATACATATATGTAGATGCGGTAAGCTCGTACTTATTTATGACTGCCTAGTACTATAAAGGCATGAGACGTTTTCTATATTGACGCATAACAACGAAAACTTTTCTATTTTGTTTAATATTGAAGATATCATGTCTGTAAGAGTTCTTCTTTTAATTGAAGTTGTTATAAATTGATTTAAAAGACATACTATTTTTTTCTTACTAACTGTGCTTTTGACACGCATACGATAGCGCATCGGGAATATCGATATAGAATAAAAATTGTTTTTGTATGATGGCAAATCGGGACATCTTGTATGGAAAAAAAGTGACCAATCGGAACAGTCACGAACTAGGAATAACCCCTTTTTACCATGAGTGTATTAGGAAGAAACTATTCTCTATTTCATATAGGTTCGAAATTTTGCATTCACACACACTTTAAAAAGTCACCTGTATCAGCCAATCTTCTTTTCAAATAAAGAGGCCTTCTACATCTGAATAAAACCGCATTTAGATTTATTAAAATTCATCCACAAAACATTTCAATGCATTACTAAACACATACAAACATAAACAAGTGAACTGTCAAACTACGTGACAGGATCCGCGTAGAGATTTACGCATTGGCCTTTACTGCTGATGGAAATTCAACCTTATGAGTTGGTGTTAAGGTTGATGGGTTGGTGTGTTTGTCAGATGATAGCAGGAAGCTGTGGGGAGCGACAGGATGGCTACAATTGAATGAGTGCCCTTGCCAGAAGATCATCCTGTTCGTTTGATTGCGCCTCGGGCATTGTTTGATGGCCATGACTGACGCAGCCGCTGCATATACAGGGAGATGTAGGTATACAGGCTGGCGTGGGTTGGGTATACAGGGTGGCGATTTAGTCACACACAGGTAATCGTCAAGGGGGTGATTCTACCCGTCATACTAAACAACTGTCGCTGTGAAGGTCATATCTGAATCGTACAAAAACAAATTTCAATACACCATTATCTAATTAATTTAAATTAAAAAAAAAGTAAGCTATCATTTTTTTGTATGTAAACCTAGATTGTAAGTTTTGCTTCCTCGTTTATTTGCTTTGCTATACATCAGGCTGTTGTAAATCACCCGTATTAAAACGCAACCCGTTTGTACCTAGCCCAATAAACGCGCCGTCACACACACAAACGCAAACGTTTATTCCACAGAATAATTATGGCCAGTATGGAAAGTAGGCGGTCGTTTACGCTGCGGATTTCAGTAAAAAAAAAACCTACCCTTTTTAGTATCGATTCGGGTCGAGAATCATTAGTATAGATACCTCCTTGAATTTGACCAGGGGCCTTAGTCTGCTATTGCAATAGTGTCAGAATGGTCTATCATTGATTTAATAAGGCCCCTAGCGCACGGCGTATTGAAGCGCGTTCGAAACTCGTTTGACGTGCGTACAAAGGGTAATTCGTCTGCGCGGGGCCTTATTAAATCAATGATAGACCATTCTGACACTATTGCAATAGCAGACTAAGGCCCCAGGATGCAAAACGGCAACCTGTATAACTGTGGGACTTTAAGTTTCTGAAGATATTATTTACTCTACCTTAGGAAAGCCAATCTAGGTCAGATCTAAATTCGTGTCTTCTACTGATAAAAATAATATGAAATACAGTTGTAGTTCTTCTCAAACAATGTACATTATAAAATGGCAATATCGTGAGGAAAACCGCTGCTTACAAAATAATCAGTAAAAGGTAACCGCGACCGCATTGACATACATTATCTGTAGGTACTAATTCAGAATGTGGTAAATATTTGTACATAAGCCAAATCAGCCCATAACGTTCCCACTGCTCTCAGCTGGGAGACATGCCTCCTCTCCCTGAGGGCCTTGGATATTGTTAGGGAATATTTAAACTTACATAACCTTACCAAAGCTTCACAACCAGTCTTACCAAAGGGTATCGTATTACCCAGTACTAACTGGGTTATCGAAGTCAGATTTAATGCCAATTAATTCGAGCCACTCTCTGCTATCTTTTTTATATGTACTTCGTAATTAGCGTAATGTTTAAAATAATAATTTTAAGTTAATGTCAGCTGTGAAGCAACCTTTCAAAAGATAATTCTACCTAACCTTTTTTTTAACTGTGGTGAGGTCGGTTTCCAGTCTAACCGGATGCAGCTGAATGCCAGTATTTTACATGGAGCGACTGCCTATCTGACCTCCACAACCCAGTTAGTACTGGGTAATACGATACCCCTTGGTAAACCTGGTTGTCAGACTTTTAAAAGTTCTCGATTTTAAATTATCGATTCGGAAACCGGCTCTGACACTGTCAGCGTAAAGAAATATGGTGCAATGTGGAAAAATGAGTAATAAATAAGTAGCATGTAATACGATCTACTTATTGTTAAAATAAATGACTCATCATCATTAACAATATTGACCAACAAAATGAATTATTCTATTTATGCTCTGCTATATTTAGAAGAGCACCATTTATACATGTGTGAGGTTCTGGAGGAGCTTCTGGTTAGGTTACATAAATTATAATGACTAAACTCACACCTTATTCCCGTAGGGAGTAGACAGGAACTACAGAACGCTACCACTACAACAGGCTCTACGCTGCCACGATACTGACTTATTTATTTTACTTCGTATAAGTTTATACATGAACATGTTGTTATACATATTTTTTGTATTGTACATAATTAAGTATATTCTTATATTTTATTTTAAAAATAGTTATGTGCTTTATGTATGTATACGTCTCTTTTTTTAGTATCTCCTAACGCAGGTATATGCTGGAAGAGATTTCTTTAGAAATAAGCATCACTTTTGTACTTACCTGCTTTTCTGTTCCTTATTTTCTGTATTCAGTGTGTAGGTACAATCGATCCAAAATGAATCTGATCACCTTACGGACTATTTTTGCTTGCAGCATCCGGCCGCTATAGAAGCGCTTAGTTAAAAACTTTCTCTTCATTGGTCCTTTTTTGTGTTATTTCTATTAGGTAGTCAAAAAAAGGTGGTCAAACATGACCTAAGAATTTGTGTAAAACAAAAGATAATGTAAAAAGAACGCATTTTATTTTTGTTGTACTACTATTGAACCGCACTCAATAGTAGTAAGGGTGGTGAACAGATGTGGATATCGTGTGCACGGGATTTTGTTTTTGAGCAGATTCATCTTTTGGTGATGGTACATAAATTGTTAAATAAATAAATGAATGCCAGTTGCGAATATTATGAACCTTCGTTAGATTGACTAAGTTATAGTTATTAGTCGACAAAGTTTGTGCGGGTTGTCTGTTACTCTTTCTTTAGAACAAATACCACTGGCTTTGGCTGAAATTTGGCAGACAGATAGTTTATAACCTGGATCAACACAGGATACTTTTTTCCCGGTAGTAAGATGGGGCATTTATTGAACTCCACGCGGGCGAAGCGGTGGGTATAAACTAGTTCATTATAAAACTGCTTCTTACTTGTAAAAAGATATATGTATTAGTAGGTAGGTATGTTATCGGCCGTAATAAGCTCGGTTTATAAATATATATATGTTACCGGCCAAACCCGATTTCAGGCCAAACTAGTTCGTCCTAGGCCAAACCGGTTTACTGGTTTACCCTGACTAAATGGGTTAGGTTAGGTTAGGTTGGTGACCAACCACGCGCCGCGGCAGCGGCTGGCAAGCGCCACATCCAAGATGGGCGCATTGTAATTGCTTTGTTTGGTTTAGACACGGTAAACCAGTAAACCTGTAATAAAAAAAGTCTGGCTGGAAAACTGCAAAACAGATTGTCGGCAGTTGTTCTCGTTTCACAATAACAATTAAAACAAATTTAGATTTTTTTTAAATAAATTATTTTTACTAAAAAGTATAAAAAAAGAAAGTGAATTTACAGATAGGAAATTCTCTCATTTTACGTCCATGGAAAATTGCTATTGTCCATAGATACAAAATTAGCTATGCACACAATGAGAGGTAGTGTTTTTTTAGAATAATTTTAAGTTGATTGGTTAATTTGGCATGCGATATTAACAGTCACTTACGGGATGTTTTCCGTGATTTCCCATAGTTGACAGTGGTTTTGATTTTAATTCTGTAATAACATATAATTCGTGTTACGGTCGCGAATCCTATTTTGTTCAACCTGCGAATTTCAAAAAACCAAAAAAAAAAAAAAACATGAGCTACCTTGGCGCTGGTCCCGGCTGTGATTTGTAAATCTTTGACAGTCGTTACATTTAGTCAGTAGCCCGAAAGTCTGACAACCAGTCTTACCAATGGGTATCGTATTACCCAGGAACTGGATTGTGGATGTCAGATAAGCAATTGCATGTTTAATACAGATATGCAGCTGCATCCGGTTAGACTGGAAACCGACCCAACATAGTTGAAGAGAGTCTAAGCAAGTGAACAGTGGAGGCCCAGTGTTAACAGTAGTGACTTACGAATAGTGGGTCGTGGATTCAAATCCAGGTAGGCGTGACTTTGTGTAGTTTATCTCATCACCACTGCTCTCAAAACGGTGAAGGAAAACATCGTGAGGAAACCGGCCATACGCCCTAGAACTAAAAACATAATGTGTCACATAAATTTCGAACCCGATGACCCCATCACCCTCCTTCAAGAGAGCTAGTAGGGAAACCAGTACACTTCGCAAGTACAAGAACAAATACCGACCGCGATTCCGGCCCCGCCCCCGAGGCCCACCGCGACCCCCCGGTAACATCACTGACCGACCCTTGCTCGACGAGCCAGCCCGCGCCGCTGAGCATGTAACGTTAAATTCCCCATTAAATAATCCGACCCAGCCAAACTCTAGTTGCCCTCCCCTCAATGACGCACTAAGCCTTGGGCCGAACCCCGCAGGGGGTGCCCTTAGTGACTGTTCATTTAATGTGTAATTAAAGTAATTTTCGGCCACCACAGGATAGTCCGGTTAAGCAGCATCAACCTCAGTAGAGTTGTTGCGCTGCGAGTGGCCAAACCTAAAAAAAAAAATGTGTCACATAAATGTGTTTGAAACACATTATGTGACATCTACCAACCCGCACTGGGCCCGCGTGGTGGATTATAGCCCATTCGTTCTCATAGAGAGGAGGCCGTGTGTCCCAGCAGTGGGAATATGATAGGCCAATTATGGTTATGCTTGATTATGCTATGATTCTTTTGAGTGTAGTTAGGTATAACCTTGTTGACATAGATTGCGGTTAAAGTAAGATTATTATTGTTGTATAAAATAACATATTATTGTACCCCATTTATTTATTACTTATCTCTTCGGTTTAACCGTGCCATGTCATAATCATACCTATAACATTAAACACGTATTTCACATCTATTAATCTGAAAGTTTTGGAATTCCTAATTAGAGTTGTTTTGGCTAATGGAATTTGTGGTTTATGAAAACAAATCATTGCGAGGTTTGGTAAAAACAAAGTCATTTAATTCCCATAATTCTGTGAACACTAAACAGAGTAAATCTCAAAGTCAAATCATTTATTGCAATCTAGCGACCCGTGGCGGCTTCGCACGGGTGCAATGTTATCCATATAAACCTTCCTCTTGAATCACAATAACTTAAAAAAAAACCGCATCAAAATCCGTTGTATAGTTTTAAAGATCTAAGCATACATAGGGACAGACAGCGGGAAGCGACTTTGTTCTACACTATGATTGTAGTGACAAGTTACAGGCACCATCGAATTCCAAAGCGTAGATCTCTATGGAGAAGAATGGATAAAAAAATCGTGGACACTCTTTTACTCGTAAATTAAAGTATCCTGCCTCGTTGGTCTAGTGGTGGCAAGCGCGACTGTTGAGCATGAGGTCCTGAGTTCGATTCACAGGTAGGGCAAAGTGTTATTAGGTGTTTCCATCAGGAAGTTCTCAGTGCGAAGATTTGCTCAGTGTGTTGGCAATTGGCTCGCCCCCTATTACATAACTCGCAAAATGTGGGTGTGCTATTAGGTATACCTCGGCCTAACCCTGAGGGGATAACATGCGTGATGGTTATTAAAGTATTTAATATAACAACATCCGTAATAATCAAAGAGTACTCCTCACCAAACTCAATAAAAAAAAAACATTTCTACCCAATTAACAAGGAACCAATTTCATTATACAATTACGAACGGTAAATAAGGAAATCGTTTATCAAAGTTTTTGCATGCCAACGGAGATTTTTATACTTTGTTATTGAGTCTGAACATGTTAGCACCGTTATATTCAGTTATGCAATAAATTTTTAATCTTTAGTAGAAGAAATCTTAGTTAATATGCTTCACGCTACATTGGGTGATTGGGCGGTAGACCTCGGAGTTTATGCCGTAAGAACAGGTAATGATGGACCAGAGGTATACCGTTCAAGTTTACTAGTAATAGGTAATGAATTGGTTCATTTTAATATAGGGTAGAAGGTGGTAAAAGAGCTGAAGATCTGATTATAAATGAAAGAGACATCGGAGTAGGCCTTGAGCAAGAAGTAAACGCTGTTGAAGCTAAGAAGACAGCTATTGGTCTAATTCCAGATATGCTAGCTATGCTGCCCACTTTGTCAGGTAACGACGAAAGTGTCGTTAAGATGAAGATGAAGGCATAAAGACGATTCTTTTGTGTTACGGAAACGTTTTGTCATTTTGTGAGTCTCCACCAACAACTAGCCATTCCCACAATTAATGAGGAGATTCGGAATGTAGCAGGGAAATATAAAGAACGACTAGCCATGCACCCAAATGAGCTGGCTCGTCAGTAGACACAACGAGACTACGTGCTCCGCTTGAAGAGCCACAGTATCATGTCACTAGAAGACCGGCAGTAAAGCCGTAGCACCTGCGAGTAGATGGCATCACTGGAAGCCACACTCTACACTACAAGCAACACGGAACTCATCCGCTCATAGTCCGAGGACTGACTGCAGAAAAAACCCGGAAAAAAAATGAGTTGTTTAACAAACCTATAAAAAAATACAACCGAGTTGAGAACCTTTCGAAGAAAGTCTGTTAAAAAGAAATTTCTACGGATATTGAAGTTACCGAAGTCTTGCAAGTGTAGATTTAAATATTCAATTTATTGAACACATGCAATATTGTGAAGTGCAATGTACTATAAACATGTTATTGTATGTTACTAGAATCGCCACACGCCCAATATAACAATAAATGAAATACGATTCCGTACGCATTGTCCAAATAGTATCGTATTGCGATGACCTTGTGCCTTGAAACAGGGAAGTTTCGCAATAGCACAGTTTGACTAATAATAACATAAGCTGATATTACATAAATGTAGTTACGCAAGATAATGGTCGCGAATATTCCTGTAACTATATCAGTGTGAACCAGGGACCATCATTGTTTAATGTTGGACCTTTTGAAACAAACATCAACAATTTGAATAAGGAACTAGGAACAGACATTGACAAAGTTATAGTAGATGAAAAAGAAAGTCACGAGACTGGGGATAATATAATTAATGATTTATAAGGAAATAGATTGCTATAAGATGAAATACGATGTGAGGATCATATTTTTGAATCCTTAATTGCAAATAGATGTAATTGGAAAAATCGAGCATAAAGAAATACCGAGAAGCCTAAAACTCTACTAGTTGACAGAATTCGCAATACCACAATACGATTCAAAACTGGAATCGCTGATGTGAGCAATAAGACTGCTGAGTTGAAGTGGGATTGAGCGGGCCATGTCTGTAGAATGCATCAGGACCGATGGCGCTGCCGATGGACCGCTGGCTTGACGACCAGTTTCACGAAGTTGATCGTGTTAGAAACGTAAGGTACCTAAATGATAAGCAATACAAAAGTACTACCGTTATGTTAGTAGCGTTTATATCAGAAACAGTGCCTTTTATTTTATGTGAAGAAAATCAGAAGGACTTGCCGAAGCATCATTTTATTGGCGATACTGATAACGCTGATGCAAGAGTCAGAACAGAAATGTATAACATTGAAAATTGAAGGTCTTTAGAGAAATCCGAATCACTTTAAAACAATTGCCACTCGCCGAGGCCCTCTTACATTTTAGCTCCATCTAAACTAAATTGGTTTCTAACTGAATTTTATAAATTTCATTAAAAGAACCTCTTATATACTTACTCTAGCTCTATATACCTTTCTGATCGCGTCCTTCGAATTGAATTTCCTTTTTTATTCGATTTATTATCTAATATAACGTTTCGTGTTTCTATTAATAAAGTGATCCGTCGGACATTATTTGAAGGCAAATGTAGATTGAATATAATATCTACACACTGTGTAACTTAATAGGAGAACTAAAATACAAGTGTTTCATTTGATGAATTTGCTGTAACTTCAGATCTACCATTAGGTTCCTTGATCGTATGTTCAATGTGTTTTCTAGCCAACAGAAGTTCATGCAGATTTTTGGATGTATCTGTAGTGTTAGTGTGATCTGTATTTGTTACCTCTTTTCCGCGCTTTTTGAATCCTTTACTTTCTTAAGAAAATGTTACGGAATCAATGATATTTTCATTATTATTGCCGTGTGCACGTGAAAGAATCCAAGTCTTCCACATTTCACTTACGGAGACATGAATATCTGCATAAATACAATTACGAGCACTTTCAAAACGCTTGCTCAATGAAAGTTTGCTGGAGTCGTTTCATTTATTTAAATACGCTTTGTCCATTGGCTGAACTGTTTCTGTTATGTCGTTTGTCAATCATTCTACATACTGAGTTTGAGATTTAACCTAAACATCTATACAAATAAATAAAATTGAAGTTAATAATGTGTAAATCTCTGTTTGTTCCGGCTAATCTCCAAAACGGCTTGGCCGATTTTGACGGGACTTTTACTGGTAGATAGCTGATGTTATAATGAGTAACTAGGCTATTTTTTTATTTTAGGAAAAGGATTAGGGTTCCGTGAAAAAAAAACCCTTGAAATGGTGAACAAAATCCGATAAGAAACGAATAAGAAAGAAATCTAATAAATGTGTAAAAATCTCGTGTCACGGTGTTTGTGATCGCACTCTTCCGAAACGGCTCGCCCGATTTTTATGTGTATTTGGTAGGTATGAGATTAGGTCGTAAAGCATATTTCACACCGCTGGGTGATTAGGGGGTAGGTAGAATAGGTTAAAAAATAATAATTGAATAATCTAAATTATCATTAGCCTTTACCCAACTATGTTATGGTCGCCTGGTGGGCTTCCAGTTCTACCGGGTGCAGATGAATATCAGTATTTTATATGTAGTGACTGCTTATCTGAACTTCATAACATTAGCGTGGAAAATGAGTAACTCGATACCCCTTAGTTAGAAGCCAAAGTTTTAATTGTTACTTCTGACTACTGACTGACTGAATGACGTGATTATATACACATTAATTTCTATGCTCCCCAACTGATCTATAGAACAACAAAGCAAGATTTATCTCACTGTTATTTATCACAGTAGGACCAAAGCTTAAACCACATGTGTTTAATTAGATAATTAATTCGTTCGTAATGCTAATTAATCCTGTTTATTATAAATTGTTAATTATGACCATTGTTTGTAGCGTAGACACAATAATTTGCGTTATTTTTCTATAGGATTTGTGTCAAACTACATTATTTATATAAACTAATATAACAAAGGGGTAAAGTTTAGAGTTTGTGAGGTTAATCTCTGGATCTACTGAGCCGTTTTGAAAATTCAATTCTTTCACTAATAGGAAGCAACATTATCCTAGTGTGCCATCACTACATAGTATAAAAAAAATGTATAACATTACACCCGTGCGAAGCCGGGACGGGTCGCTAGTAGGCTATATTTACAACGTGCTCCTGTGATAATTTCCGACCAAAACGCGAGCGAAGCCGCGGGCAACAGCTAGTGTATGATATAATGATGATAACATAGCTACATACCATCACGCCTGTAATCCCCGAAGGGTTAGACAGACGTGTACCTAATAGTACACCCACATTACGCCAGTTATGTTTTAGTACCATGTAATAGGGGGCGAGCCTATTGCCATCAACCGGGCACAAATCCAGACTCCGTGGCTGCTACTGAGAAATTCCTAATGGAAAAAGTCAATAACAACTTGCCCGACCCGGGAATTGACTCCAGGACCTCACCAATCGCGATTGCGACCACTAGACTAACGAGGCATATCGAATTACATAATACAAACAGTCTGTAGTTCGTATGATGTAACAAGGAATTTATTTCTTTAAAAGGTAGTTTTCTTCAATGTACCTCAGAATTTCTTTCTATAAAATACCGATTCTATTTCTCTCAATAGGTACAGTCACCAAAGGAGACAGGTAACCAGGGTCGTCGGATATAGTTGAAGTTTAGTAAGAAACTGACGGAGGTTTTCGTATGAAATTTAATTTGATAAATGAACTGTTTGTGTTCTATTAACTAAATTAAATTTCATTCGAAAACATCCATCGGTTTCATACTAAACTTCAACTATATCCGACGACTCTGGTTACTTATCTCCTTTAGTGACCGTACTATGACGTCAGTACTTCCACTCGATTGACCACGACTGTTCGCCTCGACTGTATTCATTAACCTGCATTCAAAGTAAATTCGCACTTGTCTCTAATATAACGGTAGTGTCATTCGGTGAATTACGCGCATTCCAAATTACTGAGTCCGTGGCCAGTGTAACTTGACACACGGCTTATAAGAGAACTAATTTGGCATCAATGATAGTCTTTACAATCAACGCCATCTTGATATCTCAACAGATACTGGTCACTGGTCAGCCTAGGTTGTATATTATACTGGATCTCTGTTTTACTTGATTACTTTTGGTAGCTATGGTCTAAGTTTCAAAGTGTGTCTTCCTTTAAATCAAATAAGCATTACCTTATTTAATCTGTGGCATAACATATCTAATAATTAAATTGCTGATAGCATTGAACGGCTGAACAGATCTGAAGGAAAATTGTCACAGAGATAGATTGTCTTGAATAGCACCTAGGCAGTTGTTCTCACACATTCCCATCAAAATAAGCAACAGCTATTATTGCATTATATATTTACATAACAGTAAGTTTCCCCCTGCTCTACTAATCAGCACTGGGCCCACGTGTTGGATTATCGCCCACCCCCTCACCCCCAAAAGCTGTGTCTCCTGGCTCTGCAGTCTCGACATACATAGCGATCGCAAAACAACCGAATTCGGTCGCAAAACCATAACGATGCGGATTTGAGGACGACGCGAGACGGACGAGACGGACGGACGCCGGTGTCGGCTTCCACTTTAAATCCACATCGTTATGACTTTGCAACCGAATTCGGTTGTTTTGCGATCACTATCTATGTCAAGACTGCAGGGCCGGGTGTAGCTGGGACCATTACTTACAGGCTCATTATACTAACTGTGCCCATATTGATGAGAGATGTACTTGAGACAATTCAGATTGGTCTCCTGGACACGATTCTCATAAGATACCTCTGATATTGCAGAGGACCATAGCTGACGGTGACCATTGGACCGACTACCCCTATGCCACTTTTTAGAGTTTCTTATATTTGATAATGAAATGCAAAATTGTCTTGTAACAATTTGTGATTCGCAAATATGGATATAAAAATTGACATACTCGTAAATATTGAACGAATGCTGAAATGAATGCCTTTACACGAGAGCCTTCCTTGTCATTACGTCACAACTCACAAACAACATGAAAACACTTTCATGTGAATAAAGCGACTCCTACACACTCACAATACTACGCTATTCCTAGCTAGTTTTTTATACGCGTAGGAATATTCATATCTGCTCGAGAGCCTCATATTCTTTTATTTCATTCCCATAATCTGGTAGGTATTGTCATCCTATTTTGAATGATACTAGCACTCCGCCCGCGACTTCGTCCTCAAAAATTTTGATAGCTCTGCTAATTTGCATGATATAAATATAATGTATAGCCTATGTTACTTCCTGATTACTTTACTTTCTATTGGTGAAAAAATAGTTAAGATCGGTCCGGTAGTTTTGAAGCTTATTCGGTACAAACAAAAAAATCTTTCCTTTTGTTAGCTTGTCATAGTCTATTACTGGCTTCCACCTGCCAGATCAAAAAAATGTTGATGGATGGAGGGGGAGAGGAAGACCAAGGAAACGATGGATGGATTGTGTGAGGAATTATATGAAAGAAAATAGAGTAAATGATAGCGTGTCGGTTGACAGTGGAGAATGGCAGAAAAAAACATGTTGCGCCGACCCCAAGTGACATGGGACAAGGGCGGGAAGATGATGATATGTCTTAAGATAATATCACAAGAGAAACCTTCTACGATTTTAGCTTTTGACTTAGCATTGAAAAATTTTACCTGCATCATCAGGCGTAGCATGACCAATTCCATCTCTATTCTACCAAGAATAGACAAAGCTCTTTCTTTCTTCTTCCGCTCTTTCTTTCGTCTGTTGCCTATACAACTCGACATGTCTTCGCCCAAGCATAGGACGACGACTCGAGTTTCTACGAAGACAAAGATATAGAAATTCCTTCCATAGCAACGAAGAAGTAGCTAGTGATGTAGGTAATATAATAATAGTAACTGTTAGTAGCTTACGACTGTTAGCATACCGGGGTCCTCCGGGACGGGTGCCTCGGGGATCGGGGTACTCAGGGAGTAACCCGTTCAAGTGTAGATTTGACAAAGAGTTTTCTTCCCTTGTTTCATTCTTCGGTAGTCTAGGCGGTGTGTCGTCTGCAAGTCATGGAATTGTTTTTATGTTAAGACGGCCTCCATTATTATATTAATCGTTGCATTTTAATTCATCATCAGTATTCACATCATTATGTCCACTCCATATATCTCTGGGTTATGGTCAATATATTCCGATTATTCTGAGAGAAACGCCGACTTGTAATAAACAGATTAATGGCTACTAAAATTCGTCTGGTAGCATTTGACTAGACTTTATGTTTATACATAAGAAGCAGTGACCTTAAATGTGCAGATACGAAGTTTTTATAATTATGTTTCTTAAGTTTTTGTTATTAAGTTTCTTTTTGTTAATTTATATTTCCCACAGAGCATAGTTCAATAATCGTCCTTGTATATCATTTTAGATGCAACGTTTTGTGTTTAATCAGCAATGTGGTGCTTTATTTGAAACTATTCACATTCAGATACTAATGTGTTTTTGTTTTACTTGTTCTTGTAGGTAGATTTTTGGCAACCAAGAGTATTATTTTCTTTGATTGGCTTTTTCGTCATAATAATGTTATAATGTCATAGTCTTCTAGCCTGAAAATTTAAGAATAAGACGAGACTAGCAGAAGCATTAGGGCGGATGTCAATGCTGAAAATTATGATACCAGAATCTCAAATAAAACTAACGAAACGGTACTTAGTAGAGACGTGGCTCCTTATAGAAACAGTAAAAGCGAAAGCGTAGGCATTAACAAAAAGAAATATCTAAACAGATGTTTCCTGTAAACTGGCGGTAAATACAGTAATTCATTTTGAACAAAATGAAGACCTTTCTCCAGCAACGACTAAGTAATTGCAAAATGATACGTACAGATACCTGAGAACCTCACACAATGAGTGACGGTAACAAACGGTAAGATAATGCATACTTGTTTGCTCAACGTTACGGAGGAAGAAGCAAATGGAGTGACCATGTACGGGGCATATGGCGTGAAAGCCAGCACATAAAACAGACCTTGAAGAAGTCTATCTCAGAAAAATCAGGACCAGAAGGGGTAAAATGAACCATCATGTCTGTTATCTTCTTATGATGATGGACATGATCGCAATGACGAGATGAAAAAGATGCTTGACGAAGCCGGCTCACTTGGAGTATGTCGTCGGTTTCCGAAAGCATCTGTTTATGTTACTTCCACGCTGCCTTCCTGCTTCGAAATTGTACCATGAGACACTTGCTTGACTTTATTTTGGTATACAATTAAGGATATTCCAACTTTTATCTTCCATTTAAATCTTTTACAAGAAATAACACAATATTGTCCTATCACACCTAATGCCCAATATCGAATATACAATTTGTGAAACTTATCGTAGCACTAAGATATTGCATTAAAGAATGCACAAAAGAATGTACTTTGTTGGAGTTTGCATATCACCATAATAGATAGCATTCCATTTGCTAATTACTCTGTGGTTAACCCCGACTATTGTTATTTTTGTAGACTTTGCGCAAAACGGGAATTGAATTAGTGCCTGTTACAGTTAGTTGAATTTTAATGCCAAGGTGTCCTGAATGACATTTGCAAGGTTATGGATACTAGCTGTTAAGACAAAATGTGTTTAAAACGTAAGGAAACGTTATAATAAAAGCAAATAACTATAGGTAGCCTTTTTGAAAGTTTGCTTGTTGTCCACTCATGAGTTTATTTGATGGCCAACAACTGCTTTAATTTGGTTAATGATATCTTCTGTGGGGTTAAATGTTTCATATTCTGAGAGTCTAATCTGATAGACGCAAGTTTTCTTTTTTAATAATGGCATCTCTCGGGTCAGCCTTGAGGCTGCGGTCAGCTTAACCGGACTACCCTTTGGGTGCCTTGAAAAACTTAGAAACTATATGACTTTAAAGGGTGTAACAAGACCCTTAACGAAGCCGAAAGGCATTTGTTCTCCCCGTCATGGCAATGTTTTGAGTGCGTTCCATTGAATTTGCACCCCAAAAAAAAAGTCGTTTGCCAGCAATAATTTTTGCGTAAAGTAACTTAGTTGATGTAGATAATGCTTGGTTGACGGCTTCGTGAAGGGTGCTGTAACACCCTGTATAGACGCAAGAAGAAGTATGATCGTTTGTATCGATAAGACACTGCTTATTGTAAAAGTCTTTTTTCATACGCTTAATTTGTATGGCATTTCTAAAACCAGGAATCGTTTACACAACCTTCATGTAACCTTATTACAGTCTACCCTACTGCACCATTACATACATCCCTATGTGCATGTATGTATTGTGTAGTAAGTTTAATTGACTCTAATTGACAACAAACATAACTCAACAACAACACACTCGACTTTTTTCACATCCTGAAATTGAAAGCAGAACTTCGTTAAAATGTTCGTAATAGCAGCAATAAATAAGATTATAGCAGGCAGCGAGCGGACCGGTAGCTCTTACACGAAAATTACATTATCGGTAAATTCTGTATCGGCTAGCGACCCGATAGAGCGAATAGTCTTCTATTTACGCCTATCTGGATGTAAGTCGGGATATAGACATCATATCTTGTTGTTTAGTGAAATAGCATTTTTCTGAGCGATGCAGATGGCCGTTTTACAAATTGTTGTGTTCTTTATTTTAATTCTTTTTCGTGCGTATCTTATAAGTTTCTGTGTAATTTTCTTTATCACCTCGTATATTCCAAATGGCTGGATGGATTTCGACGATTAATTTATCATTAGATTCGTCTCAAAAACCCAAGTGTTCGTTGGTTTAAAACAAAAACAAAATGGCGGATTTTTGGCGCTAAATTATAAGTCGTTAATATTTTTTTTCATCCAAACCTATCGAGTAGAGTATCAAAATGAAGGAAATTAAAAGGAGATTACAAATATAATTTATAAAACTACCTACATTATACAATTTTTAGTCGGGTTTTTAGATACTTTTAATTAAATGTTACTTTTGTTTATATTTTACGCATAATGCAAGGGTTCAAAAATGATTTTTCTTTGTTTCTTTTAGCCTAGTGTTTTCCCAACTATGTTCGGGTCGGACTCCAGTCTAACCGGTTGCATTTGGGTATCAGTATCTTACATGCAGCGACAGCAGATCTGTTGAATGTAGACCTTTTTTGTGCAGTCACTGTTGGATTTGTAGTTTTGATTCTATACTTAAAATTCTATACTTTAAATTGAAAATGACTTTTGTATTTATTCGTCAATGTGACCGCTGATGGCTGCGCTCATGTATTTTCTAGTAACTTTATTTTACAATATATCTGGTGTACGAGTTCTTCAAGTCTTTGATTGCATCCACGAAAACCTTCTACAAGAAGTTAACAATATCCGACCCCCACAACTCAGTTACCAGGTAACATTGGCTGTCACATTTTCAAGCTTGTGATTGTCCGAACAACGGTCATATTCAGCGTATAGACGTAGTTGTCTATTTTCGTCTATCTGCGGCAATAACACAGGATATGATCGGATCTCTGGTTAAATAACTGCGTCAATCGGTAAGAGTATGACGTAGACCATATTCACAATATCTGATGTAATTCCCGAAAACCGACTGAGCTTTATAATGGCTTCACAAGTCTCTTGATCAAGTCAAAAAAAGGCTTTCAATATTTACCATCAGTCTGACGAATTTACCATTTTTTTTAATGTGAATTTTTGTCTGAATTGAAGACTCTTTGCATTGGATTCGAGAATGCTCTTATTGTTTTATTCACACCCTAGAAAATGCTGCGATAGGACTAGAAACGTTGTCAAACCTATTTTGATTGAAAATCCTTTAGTCGATGGTTTTGCCAAGGGAGTTCCCCTGCTCCTTACTAAGACCACACACTGCACGAAATTTATTAATAAACAAACAGAAGAAACGCAACATCGGTGCCAAACAGTCCCCAAGTAACAATAGAGTCAAG
The DNA here is from genome assembly GCA_947578425.1 of Eugnorisma glareosa. Taxonomy (NCBI): domain Eukaryota; kingdom Metazoa; phylum Arthropoda; class Insecta; order Lepidoptera; family Noctuidae; genus Eugnorisma; species Eugnorisma glareosa. The sequence goes on along the minus strand of OX387974.1, from coordinate 10,767,009 downwards.
TTTAAATGAATGCGTAATATAGCAACTTGATCAAGACCGTATAAATCGACGGGTGATCAGGCTCGAACAATGAACAATGCCAGTCCTATGTGCCTACATGTGGATGTAGATGGTAATGTACCTAAGTACTACTGAGAAGGAAAAGAATTTGAACTGATCGTGTTTTGTTATTGTGGTGTCTCCTGTCGGGAATTGGCCACCTAGAGTGAATGCGGAAATGTATACAGGGTGGATATGACGAACAAACGGTTACCATGTATTCAGTGCTTACATCATTCCGAACGTTCCAAATTTAAATTTTTCATCGAATATTTTTTTTTTAATCTTCTTCCCACAAACGCCGATGAATTTTGATATTCGGAATGGTGAAATGAATGGGTAGTAATGGGGGCTATCGCGTATGAATTCGCCGCTAGAGGCGCTAGTGTTGCGCAGGGGCACCGAAATGTCAAATGTCATAGATTGTTCGCGCGTTGCGTGCTGTTTTAACAAGTATTTTTACAAATATTCACGATTGTGGTCTAGATTGAGCCATTGCTGATTAATTATGACTTGAAGATTTTAAGTAGCAACTTAGAATCTTAATTTTCAGTACTTGGAGGTAAAATGATTTTTAAATGTTTCAGCCTTCTAATTTTAGGGAGAATATTGTAAATATATGAATTTGAAGTTTACACTGTGTTGTCATACGCAATAAAATAAACTTTTTATGAAGTTATTGTTACTCTAGAGTTTAAAATAGAATTATTGACAGGACCTTAATCGACAGTGGCGCCATCTGAGGAGCTCAAAAACGATAGCCCTCATTGTTTATATGTCGATGTACCTTCCAATCCGTAAAGAAGCGTACGTCTAGCCTCGCTTTTCCTCGATTGCTCTCCGCCCTTGTCTGTCGGTGTTTTGCGAGACGTCTCGTACAGCGTACAGCCACCGACGGTTCAAAACAAATGCTCTATGGAGATCCAATAGTTGGTTGTAATTTTATCCAAAATTACACTGTTAGGTAATGTTCAGTTCAGATCGACGACTGATACAAAACTCTTTAAGATGACGTAGGTGACCAAAGCACTAGCGAAGGTTTTGATCGTTGTGTTTGCATTTTCGCAAGTAAGGGATAATGAGTTAATTGTTGATTTGTTTGTCATTATAATAATTATGAATTATGATTTAATAGAAACCGAACTCACGGTTACAACATTGTCATGGTGCCATTATTATGCTGCGTTTAGTACCCCTAATCGAACATTTTTTTCCCACATGTACAATCTCTTATATATCGTCGTTGATTTTCTAACACCACGTAAGTCAAAAATAGCAACTTTACAGGAGAGTGAAAAAAACTGCATACCTTGGTATCAGTACCATTTTACGGTTCCGTACTTCAATCGGCAAAACGGAACTCAGGATCACTTTGTTGTCCGTCTGTCTGTCAAGACTCTTTTTCTCAAGAATGCGTGGCGGTATCAAGCTGAAATTAATACCAAATACTCAAGTGTGCTACCCCTTAGAGCAACGAAAAAATCAAACTTGTAAGTCAAAGCGATCAAAAGATATGACGGTTTATGTCGCATATTATGCGATTTCACAAGGAAATCAAAACCTATAGGGTACTTCCCTTTGACCTAGAATCATGAAATATGCCAAAAATCAAGGCCTTACAGCCAAATAAAGGAAAAATTCCAAACAATAAAAAATGTTGTAAATTAAAGTGTGTCCCCATACATACACAGTTGACGCCACTTAAGATATTTTTTTTAGATAATTCTACGGAACACTTAGTGCGCGAATCCGACTCGGACTTGGCCGGTTTTTTTTTTTAAATTTGTGTTCGCTTCAAATTAGATAGAGACGTTGCTTGCTTCTGATTCGCTGAAACAACGCGTCTTCCGATTCTCTAGCAAACAGCATGAAAATGTCAAAAATCTTTGAAAAATTGACTTACGCGGTGTTAGAATTAGAATGTCCACGATGATATATCTGTATTTACTGTTTAGCGTAACAGCGTAGTTTTAGTGTTGTGCAGCATACTTTTAGTCTTTTAGAGTCTAAAGTATTTTTAGATCATTTATCAAGATTTCGGTCGGTGACCGATAGGGTACAGAAATACAGGGTGTAACAGGACCTTTCACGAAGCCGTCAACCAAGCATTACGTACATCAAACTAAATAACTTTACGCAAAAATTATTGCTGGGAAAGGTCTTTTTTTTGGGGTGAAAAATCACGTTTTACGGTAGGAAGGAGTCAATGTTACGCACTCAAAAAATTGTGCTGATGGATGGATTGAAGAGTACGGGGGTCGTGGAGGTGTTTAAAGTAAACATCTTACAGTAAAAACTTGTGAAAAAGTTGCAACTTTGACCCCTAATATCTCCGTAACTAGAAGGTTCCCAAGTATGGTCTAGAACAAAAAATTGATAGGAATGACGGGGAGAACAAGTGCTTTTTGGCTTCGTTAAGGGTCGTGTTACACCCTTTAGATTGTTACACACTGTTAGTCTGTTACATGGTTATTTTGTTTTATACACTGCTATCAGACAATTACCATCACATCCGTCAAATTCCTGCTTCAAAACCTCTTGCCCTGTAAAATAATCAGTTTTTTGTTAATCAACTAATAAGCTATATCCGTCAAGATCGGATAGGATTATAAAAATAATAAACTTCCTTGAAAAATTACCTCACGATCTTTTTATAAGTAACACCAAAAGTATACAAAAATATATATATATATATTTAGTAACGTGAAGCTAATTTGCGTCAAAACAATAAGCCAGACTGCGCCGGCGCACGTTACAAAAACTAACCGACATGTTTACTTTCACGTCACAAGCGCCACAAGCGACTTCCACAGTTTGTTCAGCTGCCACAAATACCTGTCTCGCTCTTACGTGTGTCTTTGGAAAGGAAAGAGAGAGATGGATAGAATTTATGACTTTTTTATTTTGGAAAGGAATGTCTTGTTTTGCATTTCCGTAAACAAAACTGTATAGTGTTTCAGGTTTTGTGTTTGGTTGCTTTGTAAGTTCATTGGGGACGATATGGGTTCCATCAAGTTTGATCTGTCAGACATTTTAGGAATCCCATCTCCTGCCTTAGTAGAATTTGCTATTACCTTCACCCTCGAACAGATGGAGTACAGAAATCCTGTCAGCTTCTGAGAAATTCCTGATGAAAAAAAAACAAACAGTAACACTTCGCCCGACCTGGGAATCGAACACAGGACCTCATGCTCAGCAGTAACGCTGCCAACGACTAGTCCAACGAGGCGGTCTCAAATCAAGCTATACAAAACCAGTTTTTGTTGGTTTCTCATTGTATAGGAAATTTATACAAAGCGAGGCCAGGTTTTACTGAAAATGTACAGCTTCATGTGCTGCCGTTTGTACCAATTTAATAAATCCGTCGGTGTATGAAGTTCTAAAACAATGTTTTTTTCCTCAAAAGATAAGAAGGTAGAATAAATTAAGCAAATGATAAGCATTCATCATTCTATTCAAAGTTATATATAATTAGGTGTTTAATGCTTTCCTCTTCGCTACAATCGGCGCTATTAACATCCTCCAACGGACGGATGCCCGCTAGAAATCTTGTTAAATTGCCTGTTTTTGCCTACCTACTGTCAGAATCTATTAAGAATGATATACGTTATGTCTATTAAACTATTGATTATTTCCTGAATTACCGGATCATTGGATTAAGTTAATCGTGAGAACAACTTGGAAGATCACCACCACATAACATCACACATTTGTAATCCCCGAAGATATCGAAAGACCTCTCTAACTAGACAAAGGTATGTCTATAGCACCTTTACCTGCATTGCCCCATGTCATTAGTGGCTTGTAATAGGGGGCCGAGCAGCGGTGGCCCAGTGGTGGCGGCCCCGATTTAGGAACAGTAAGTCGTGGGTTCGAACTTAGGCAGGCGCATTACTTTGTGTAAATTATTTCATCACTACTGCTCTCAAAACGGTGAAGGAAAACATCGTGAGGAAACTGACATGTCCTAAGACCAAAAAATTCGAAGACATGTGACATTTACCAAACCGCACTGGGTTCGCGTGGTGGATTATAGCCCATTCCTTCTCATAGAGAGGAGGCCGTGTGTCCCAGCAATGGGAACATTAAAGGCGGATTATGCTAATAGGGGGTCATCCTAATCTCATCAAACTAGGCCCAAGTCAAGACTACGAGCTTCTTCGTAGTAGAGCTTGCGACCACTAACCAGCGATGATTTATAAGTACCCAGATACCGTTTAAAAGTACAAAAAGACAATTAAAAATAAATTTGGAACCACCCACAGCCCACACGAATCCGATCTGAGGACTTTCGTATCCAAAAATAGAATATTCTCACAATTTCCTTTCAATTTAATTTCTTTATGAACCAAAGAGGCTTCTCTAAATAAATAGGAAAGAAATCCATCCTATTTGATCTTTTACAAAAAGATTCTCCACATCAGTGATTTCCATCACGTTTTTGTAAGATCAAGGGCTCTTTGTGTACTTACATACATAAAGGTGCCTAATATAGAGAACACGTGTGAACGATTGAATAGGACTGCTCTTGCTCCAGGTTACTTGGGGTCGACGCAAGACGTTTTCTTCTTCCATTCTCTCCCGTCAACGGTCACGTTATCTTTATCATTTACTCCCTCATATCATGTCCTACAGAACCATAACTGAATAGAAACAAAACAACAAAAATGGATGAATCTTTTTCTTACTAACTGTATTTTTTGACACGCAAATTTATACTGATGACGAATCGGGAACATCAAAATTTAATAAAAATTCATTTGTTTTGTTATAGGAAAAAAATTGGTGACCAGTCGGAACAGTGACGAGTCGGGCATAAGCCATTGATTTCAGTATGGTACCATAAATGTAAAAGTAGTTATAATCAATCATCGGTAAGAACTTCTACCCCTTGAAAACGAAACATTGAATCCAAAGTCAAAAGACCCTGTTGAAGTACATCTACGATCAGCTAACGATCTAAGGGGGATAAGACCTATAGTCACTATGCTTGGCAGGCTGACTGGTAATAGCAGGGAGATTTTATCAGCATGCAAAGTCGTTGCCCTAGTGCACTAAAAGATTTTGCAATGCTTTACCATTTAGGTTTAAAGAAAAGGGGCATTCGTACATGAGCCTATCCGGAATCTGAGTTAGAAGGGTTGTGTCTATGTTTATAAACAGCAATCACATTTAAAAATTAATCATCGAATTCGAAGCTTATCATTACTTGATAAGCTTCGAATTCGATTAGAAGTCTCGTGGATAGCTGTGTCCATAATTCTTCAGTATTATCTTCGACAACTTTAGTAACACAATCATTAACCTTTCTAACTCGTAACTTCTTAGTTCATCCACCATTTCTATCAGCTGTCACCTGATTGTATATTTCTTCCTAATCTAAATTATGACCTAATCATCATCAATCCATATTTTAGTCTCTTTCTCTTACTTATTACCATGTTCATCGTAAATCTCATCATTTGCCTAGCGTTTTCCCAAGTAAGTTGGGGTCGGTTTCCTGTGTTACCGGATTCAGGTAAATACCAGTATTTTACATGCAGCGACTGCCTATCTGACCTCCACAACCCAGGTAGTACTAGGTAATACGATACCCCTTGGTAAGATTGGTTGTCAGAGTTTCGGGCGACTGTCAAACATCTACAAATGACAGCCCGGACCATCAGTTTAACGTGCTCTCGGAGGCACGGAGGAAACTTGGTATGTAATGGGTGGTCGCCCATCCACGGACCAACCTAGGTAAGTGCGGCTTTAACTGAAAGATCGACCCGAGCGTCTATTATTATTTAGCATATGTATAAAACTATAACAAAATCCCTGCAGCTCGACTCCGTTTTATGACTGCACTATCCAACACTCGAGGCCGTCCGTTCACTCGCTCTTTAAATCCCGCGCTCCATATTGCACCACACTGTCTATACAATATACATAATACATGTATTATTTTTATTATATTGCTGCTTTTAACATTTATTATGTCAATTTATGTATAATTGATCGTATTGGCCAATCATGCTACGGAGATTATTCAGGTCTCGAACGATACTTTGATTTCAATTGGTATTTAGGAATAGATTTGTATGCAATCTGAGATATAAACCTGGGCTACTTTTAAAAATAATGACAGATCAAAATAAAACTATAGAGAACGGCGGAAGACGCATTAGATAAAATATCGCCACATCGTAGGTACGTCCACGTCTATGGATTGCTAGAAAAGACTATTTTGCATAATAATAGATGAGGAATCCACCTGTAGAATTTGCAAATACTTAAGTTACCTTCATTAAATTAGCGTTCAAAATCATCAGTCGTGCGTGACGTTTAAAACCAAAAGCAATTTCAGAAGCTGTGTAAGATTAAATCAAAAACAAATTACCTAATGTTAAGGATGACAAAGTTGGAAAGGGAGCTATAACTGAGATGTCGACTAATAGAGAAGTTTGGGAGGAAATAACATGCTGCACTAACCCTCATATAAATGTGGATAAGGGCAGGAGATTAATGATGATGATGATGACCCAAGATTACGCAGTAGAAAAAGGAAAAATAAATTAAAAGCGAAACATGAAGATAAAAGAAAACAATGCCTGATAAATCATTTCTACTGCACATGTTTCAGAGGTAATGAGATAAAGACGCTTCGTTGGCCAATCTCGTCGGGCCAATCTTGGAAGCCATTATCGTAGATACTTAGATAGTAAGAGTATAGAAATGTACTCAATGCTGGCGTTTGGTGATGTAATTTAGTTGAGTTTATCATCTTTATTGGAAGTGATTTACTTACATTTTTTTTGGCAACTTGAAGTCATCTTTTTCTGTAAATATTTGGCTGTCATCTTAGAATTCACTTCTTACTAACTTAATCATACAAAGTTCATCCATATTATGGTCATCTTGAAATCTTACTTCAACGAATTTTGTCGGGAGAAATTGTGAAGCATCACCAGTTCGTTAATTATTACGGAAACTCCGTGGTCGTGTAACGTAATAAACACGCTACTGAAGACAAAAGATTGGTCTTAATTTTAAAATATGACCGTAACGAAAAGGTTTACAACAATTATATTGTGACCACACTAATAACAATTAATATGCGTAACAAAAAAATATTGCTTTACGTATAATGTTCAAGAATTTTCGTAATCGACGCATTAATTACACAAAACTTTATTTCATAACACCTTCTTATTAAAATGCTGCTACAAATATGCATGAGACGTGCCATTTTTACAAAGGAATTACACGCGATTATAGGAATTTTCTTCAAGGAAATACAGTGTATTTTTGTGTGCTGCGAATAGTCTAAATGAAAAAGTAGTTTACCCGTTTTTATAGTGGTTATTACGTACCGAAAAAATATCTATTGTGTCCAGTTACATCAGTCGCTTGCGGTTTTGAATTTCACCGAAAATTTCGTGTCATGCTTTGTTGTTGCCGCTTTGCCAGCTGTTTTTTTACAGTTCTTCGAATAATGCTTTAAAAAACTTATTGCACTTTGCAGAAATCTCATGAATTGTGAGCTAGAGTAAGCTAGCAACAAGAAAGTAGAATATTGCCTAAATTATGCCGTTCGTTGCTACTTGCATCTTACTTTTAAATACCATTTGTTTTTAGTTGTTTTTCATGAATATCTATAATGATTTCATGTACAGCAGCTTTGTCCGGAGTACTCATTAAGATACTAACAAGTCCCTTAAAGCGTCAGAATATTATATTGTTTTCAAACTGTCTGTCAGAGGTTTCTTTAAAAATTCATTGTACAGTATGGTCTCATCATCACGTTTACTTTGATCTTTCCGCTTGAATGTTCAATATTATGTATTTATACATAAATGGTATTATAATAAACACATAAAAACGGGTCTCCCATAAAAGGTGGACACGGTTAAATGCTGCTAACCGTTACCTCCCAGTATCTACTGTTAAAGACAGGTTATTGAATATTGAAACCTTGGTGATAATTAGAGTTGAACCGACCAGTTAGTTATATAATACGTGCGTCTGACTTGATCTTGATAATGTTAATAATAGATAGATGGATAAGCCTTTTGTTAAAGTCTCATTTTGTTAACACTTTCTTTGGGAATTTCTTATTGTTATTTTTTTCTAATTTCTCTTTTACTGCTGTCTAAGAGATTGGATTTTTATGAATGCTTGCAAATGGCTAGCAAAAAAGTTGGTCTTTCATTCTTTTGTCTTAGCCATGTTTTATCTCACTGGTTCTTTAGTGTGAGTAAGAATCCAAGGAAATTAACTTCTCTTTCAAAATCGTCATGAAAATGGACTAATACTTAGGGTTCATGTATCCCTGATAAAATTCGATCTCTTTGCTAAGCGATGTGAAATTCATGCTATCCTAAGTTCATCACGAATTCACGATAACGCTGTATAAAGATCTTCCCTCTCGCTCCCTCCTACACGTTCAGTCCTTAATTTATCAAAAAACGATAGTCCTATCTTTATCTTTCCATCTTCGGAGCCCCCATTAATCAGTTTTCGTGGGCAAGCCTCTGCATTGTCCTAACCTTTTTAGTACTTAGTCAGCCTTCTTAATCTGCTCTACGATCATTACTGTTACATTTTTTTATCTTTATTCGTTTGCTGTATGAACACAGTTTATTAGCAGTGGCGGTAAGCTAAAAATAGTGATTAATTTTGTGACCTTTCTTAAAATGAATACTTACATATAAGATTTTTTTTTCTTGGTACTTAATAATATTCCGGTTATAAATATTGCTGCATAGTAGGTAGTTGTGGTATTTTATTCTGAATCCATGACTACGGGATTATTACTGTCTTCAGTGACTATCAGGGGTAGGCAGTCGGCGGCGGCGACCTCTCACGTCCGGCCCTGGTTCAATCCATGGTCCGGAGCGAGAGGGAATGGGACGCCGTCACCTCCTACTGCGAAGCAGTCATGCTAGCGAAGGAGGTGGCGGGACGTGAGAGGGAGAGAGCCTGACGTCTCAGCCGCCGCGGGAGACGCCCTGGCCGTCGGGGGCCACGTGGTGGCTCCCGGACACCGTAGACGCGGGCCTGTGGACGGTGAGTAATGGGCTTACTCGCCGTCCATTCGTCTTATGACGACAGGCCGTGTCGACGGCGCGTTCGTTTCCACGCGCTCCTCAAAGAGAGTCAGCAAACAGGAAGGGGTCCGAAAGGACCGATGCCTGCCAGAGTTGCGGGACTGTTCGAAAGAGATACCACGGCCCTGGAACACAAAGGGCAAAGGAAGGAACATGGATGGGTTTTAGTCAGTAAAAGTCTGACACTCCCTCCTGCTCAGCCCAGAGCGGGAGGGGTTATTCGATGAATTCCGACAAGAAAAAAAAAATGTGGTAGGCAGTGGGTAATTACAAAAAGCTAAGGTCACAAAGACATTACATTTTTTTTTTTTTGAGAAGGTAAGGGTCTTGGAAACTCAAGACCTCATAGAAAGCAAAGTACAAAGACGAAACTGTAAAGCAAAACGAGGAAAGCTGATCTCCAGGTCCCCACAGTGTAAGACTGAATCAAGGAACAGAGAAAGGAATACCGAAAGACAACCCGAGGGATGTGTAAAATATGGTACTCAACGCGCCCCATAATACAGTCCGAACTACAGCAAGCTAGGTTCAATCAACTATTGAACTCAGCCTACCGCCGTCCACTGCTTATGGAACAGAAGAGTCCCAGAGTGGAGACCGTATATCAGCAAGCATTGTGTGGGAAGCTCTCCAGCTAGGTAGACCCATCATCTGCCTAGCCATAATCCAATTATGTTGGGATCGGCTTCCAGTCACCGGATGCAGCTGAATAACAGTATTTTACATGGAGCGACTGCCTATCTGACCTTCACAACCCAGATAATACTGTGTAACACGATACCCCCTGGTAAGACTGTTTGTCAGACTTTTGGGCCACTGTCTACCTGTAACGACTGTCAAATGACAGCCGGGACCAACGGCTTAACGTGCTTTCGGAGGCAAAGAGGAAACTCAGTATGAAATGGCTGGTCACCCATCCACGGACTAACCTAGCCAAGGGAAGCTTAACCTGAAGGTCGACCCGAGCGGCTGTTGCCATTCAGCCACGAGCTCCTCAGCTCCAGCTAGGTAGACTAATGACCTTGAAAATGACCTTAAAAAGATGGTTGGGTCAGACTAAATTCAGAAGACCTGGGGACCTGGTGCTGTGTGCTGGCGTATTTTGGGGAGAGGCCTATGCACAACAGGCTGGGTTGAATAAAACATTTAGGTCACTACCTAAACCGTAGGTATCCTAAACGAGAAATAACGCCAGGGGCAACCCAGCAATTAAAGTCTACCGTAATAAAAGCATTGTGTACGTTGCACGGAGCGATGAGTAACGTGTCGATTGCCAGTTAAATGAGTGTGATGACCTTAGGCTGCGCGTACGCTTCCTAGTGCGCCGACGATCGACAGACAGGTTGGAAAAACTTGCGAATTTTAGATGGCTGTGTGTTTGGTGCGGTATTTTATTGAGATAGAGAATACAGCTTGTGACTCTTTTGAAGAACCTTGTTACTCCGGAAAAGAAGATAAAAATTGTTCATAACTCTGAAATCAAAATGAACCAGGATTATGTCCAGGGTGAACAGTTTTTCTTTTGATGTAAGAAATGGTTGCACAGAGATGGTAGACCATCAGCCAGATAAGTGCAATCTACAAAATATCGTTTGCCTGGCAAACCTGAGGGCCTTGACAAGAAGCAATCGCTTCGATAACGTTTCGTATTTCTACAGCGCTTTTCAAAGTAATTGACATATTTTTTACGGCTTTTTGAGTTTTCCACTAACATTATCGATTTATAGCTAGTCACTTTGGTTGCCTAGTTGTTAGGACCTCAGTTCTATCTATGACAGGCCGTCTAAGTCGAGGGTCGAAACAGAAGGTAATGTAAGTGACGTCATGAAAATTGAAATGGTAATTTTCTTACACAAAGTTGTTCACATCTATACGGGACTTATCTGCTTCGTTTCAGACTCTCGACCCTACTGGGTTCCGAACAAAAAAAAAACATTTGAACTTAATCGTGGATTACGAGAATATTTATTTAGTGTCATTGCTTAAAATCAACTGTATACAGGGTGTAACAGGACCCTTCACGAAGCCGTCAACCTAGCATTCTGTACATCAAACTAAGTAACTTTACGCAAAAATTATTGCTGGGAGACGATTTTTTTTTTGGGTAGAATAATCACGTTTTACTGTAGGACTCAATGTAACGCACTCAAAACATTGTGCTAATGGATGGATTGAATAGTCGGGGGGTCGTGGAGGTGGTTAAAGTAAAAAATCTTACATTAAAAACATGTATTTAAAAAAAAAAAAAACTTGTGAATATGTTAGAACTTTGACCCCCAATATCTCCTTAATTAGAAGGTTCCCAGGTATGGTCTAGAACAAAAAATGATCGCAATGACGGGGAGAACAAGTGTATTTCGGGTGCTGTTACACCCTTTAGATACAGATACAGCCCGCTGACAGACAGACGGACAGCGGAAGCTTAGTGAATGGGGTCCCGTTGGTTACCCTACGGGTATGAAACCCTAAAAAAACGAAATTACAACTGGTTTCAAGGTTCTATGCCAAAATTTTTCACTAGCTTTCATGCCTCCATTTTAAGGTGCTCGTTCCCATTTAAATTGTTTTAAAAACGTCTTTGTTAGTACGATTAATGGAAGAAAAACAGTTGGTTTACAAGTTACTTGATAATAGCTGCTATTAGACAATTTCCTTATAAATTACATGCTACATAGTTGGACCGTTGACAACCAGCGGCCGTTGACCTTATTGCAGTACGACTATTGCCAAAGCAATTAGAAAAATGTTGCAAATCGTTCGGTGTCAAAAAGGTACCTATTCAAAAAAGATTTTAAACAAAAAAAATGGTTTGTGGTTTGTTTAAAACTTTTGTATGTCTCAGAAGTATCTGCCAAATTATAGACTATTTTAGCTTGGAGTGCAAAGGTTGGGAAAAATGATATCGTGTCCTGCGTGCCCTGATGCCTGTACAGGAATTGATAAACACTAATGATAGCGTCAAAGTCGTAGCTAAGTTCTGGGCCAACTCTTCATAGATTGCTATCGATGCGCCAAGAAGAATAGACTAAGAGATAAGCAACTGGTTTTGATACCAGTGACGCACGGCCTACCGTGCAGGTAATTGCTTGAGTCTTCCTACCTAAGCGATTAATTAAGCAACAAAATAATATTAGGACGGTACTGATATTGGTGTCAACTTTGTAGTTTGGTTTCTTAATGACTTCTCGACTTCGACTTCTCTCTCTTCTTTCTCTTTCTTCTTCTTCTCTTTCTTTTTTTCTTCAGTTTATTAATGACTGGAATATATTTACAGCCCATGTGGAACCATCATCGAAATTACGCCAACCGCATAATAAACAAAATATTATGGTCCAGGTAAGGACCAGGATAAAATCATAATATTTATAATTATGGATTGGAAAATGTCGAATATATTCATAACTAAATGCAGGAAAAACCATGCGTTGAAGTTATACACCGTGAATCATTAAGAAAGCAAAATGGATGTCTTACAAAAACCGAAATGCCCGAATCTGATATTCTTCTTCGGATGCTTCTTCAATTAATTGAACATCAACTCCGGATTATATCTCCTTATCCTTTGCGAGGGTATGACATAAGGTAACGAAAATTTTTAGGCAATTAGGCATGCCACAAGGAGAACCAATAACTTGGTTAAGGCCGCCGGAAACCGCTGGCTACATGAAGCGTTAGGACTGGTCAATATGGCGACAACACGAGGGAAGTTAATTGATAAAAAATATATCATGATGATTCAACGCACGAAAACCCGTAAAGCACTCTGTTGAGTATTTTAGACAGTTTTCGAGAGACTACTTTTATTAACAAAGCACAAAAGTTATCACAGAAACCAAAATATTTTTTAAGGAGTATCTTGCAGAAGCCACTGCAGTAAAACCTGATAAGAAAATTAATTACCTGCATAAAATTTGATTCAGTGATTTTCGAGATGAGTATTAGATTACATATTTAGACCATCACTTCCTTTGTTCTACACAACGGAATTAATCGTTTCAGTATGTATTAGAAACTACAAACCTACATTATCTAAAAGACTTTTAAAATTACCAGCTAGGCTATATAACATCTCCTATTTACATCTTTTCTCTGCAGTGGAACCTAAAAAAATCATTGTAGTCTGGTTGCAAGTTCAATTTTATCTAAACCTAGGTATTCAACTGATTTCTTCAGGGATTTCCTCAGTAGTTTTATGTTCTACGTACAGATTTCTTAGGTCTAATTTAGCTTTGTCTGATATTGTATTCGTAGTTTCAATCTCAACTACGAGTATACGAGTAAAGTCTAATCAACCAGTTCTGTACTCATCATCACCTTTCGCCCTAGTCCCATTAGAATAATAATTTTATTTATTACCACGAGGTTCATGTACATTGCACACTGTATACAGATTAAAGTTCTTAATTTAGCATAGGTAAAAAAGTAGTGCAATAGTTTCAACCCTGTCCCCTCAACTAGGCTAGGCCTGTATCTTAGGGGGCAGTGTCCGGCTATGGGATATGCTTATATAATTCTATTGTGGAAGACGTGCCGATGGACTGTTTGAAGTGGGTGCATTTCTGATCTTCTGGTAAACTTTCAAAATGTGAGAGTGAATGAGCGAAGAGTGAATGATGTAAGGTCAAGTGTTAGATGATTGTGTGTATCAGAGCTTGGAGTGTTTTGTGCTTATCGTGATTGGAGTGAATGAAGTGAGTGTATGTTTGAGGTGTGTTATGTTATAGATGTTGAGGTGTTTAGCGCGTCACGAGAAATAGGTGAATGACACAAAAAGAGTGGATGTTTATTAGGTGACGTAAGTTAGAAGTGATTCCGTTTTATGATAGTCCTGTTTGAGTAGCCATTCCATTACTGTACGTTTTAGTTTAAACTTGGGGAGACCGAGAATATTTAGTTTTTTTTTTACTTGGTTATAAATGTGCATACTTATGACGTAAAATTGGTGCCTTGCAAACTATTAGCTTTCTATTCATTCATTCTACTTGGGGTCGGCGCAACACGTCTTCTTAACCACTTCCTTAATAACTTAATTAATTAATAACTCCAAAGACGGGATAGGTAAATAAGAATTTTGAATTTAGTCTTAATCAAGGACACTTGAGAATACAGAAACTCTAGAAGCTGGAGCTCCTCATTGTGACTTTAATTCATTATTCTTAGTTGGAATCTGAAGAAGCAACTTTTTATGATCTTCTGCAATGGGATTTAATAACTTCGTAAAATTACTTCACGCCTGTTTATCCCCGAAGAGTTAGGCATAGGTCATCATCATCCTTCAGCCTTTTCTCAACTATTTTAGGAATGCTGAACCAGGATGCAGCTGAATACCAGTATTTTAATTGGAGCGACTGCCTATCTGACCTCCACAACCCAGTTAGTAACTTAGTACTGAGTAATACGATGCTCCTTTGTTAGACGATTACCTGTAACGACTGTCAAAGATCTACAAATGACAGCCGGGACCACCGGCTTAACATGCTTTCCGAGGCACGGTAGTTCATAAGTATACTTATAATACTCACACATTTCGCAAGTCATGTTTTAGAAATACCCTGTTCAAAAAACCTTCAGTATATTTTAGCACAGGCGGCTGTATCAGACATGTAGGTAGCATCTATATCTACACAGTTACACAGGGATTTCCTCTCGGCGACCCGCGAAATGTCAAGGTCGGAGTGGCCTTGGCGCGTTGCAGCATCTACCCTCGCCCCTCCCCTCTAAATCTGGGAGAGGTGGCATTACCACAGCCCCCTGTAGGGTGGTGGTGCCAGAAATAGAGCCATGTAAGCGTTTAGTTTTAATTAACTGAAATATATTGCTATTAGGTTGGCAATGTGCGCAGATTCTAGAAGTCTTGTTTTGCATTGGGAGGTGAAATTGCATTATTGAGGTGGGGGACCATATGCTTGTCACCAAATTATTCATACGCTCTTATTAAGCCAGTAGTTTAGCAATATTGATATCTAAACCATCAGGTTCTCTATTAAATGTACGTGCAAAAAAAAAAAACTCAACATGACTTTCGTTGAACATGCATATACCAGTACTGCAAATCTAGAATTGAAATAGGAAGTTCTTCAATTCCAGATTTGCAGCACTGTCCTTATTCAAATTTACCTTTCGCATGGACAGGTAAATAGACAGGACCTGGACTGGTGAGCCATAGGCTAGCTCGCCGTTTATCACTCAAATCATGAAGAATTTAAAAGGAAAATTGATGTCGCTTGTCGTAACGTCTCAATTATTGTCAACTCGACAACGCGACCCGCTCCGGCTTCGCACGGGGGCAATGTAATACATATATACCTTCCTCTTGAATCACTCTATCTATTAAAAAAAACCGTATAAAAATCCGTTGCGTAGTTTTAAAGATCTAAGCATACATTGGGACAGTCAGCGGGAAGCGACTTGTAGTGATTGGTTAACAAAGCCCGCAGATAAGAGATTTGACTTTCCAGCTTTCTGATGTCATAGTATCCTTGGATTACCACTTACGACTTCACCAAAACGTTTCTTAGAAGAGTTTAAAGCTGTGCAATGACTTCTTCCTGTGTATCGTAATGAAGGAAAGAATATTGTCTATGCAAATAAATGAAAAAGTGTCTGTTTGTAATTTTATAATTACAGATTTTTACTGAATAATGCATGTGAAAGTAATACGGTAATGATAACAAAAAAATAAACATTATTTACAATTTTTGTCTGTCTGTTTGTTCAGGCTAATCTCCGAAACGGCTGGACCGATTTTGACGGATTTTTGGCAGATAGCTGATGCTATAAGGAGTAACTAAAGCTACTATAATTTAGAAAAAACCCGAATGCGTAAAAAAAAAAAGTATAGAACATAGCGACTTAACAGTCCGAACCCATTATTGGGACGATTTAAGCCGGTCTATAAATGTCAATGGGTCCCGACTGTTAGGTCGCTATGTTCTATGCTTTTTATTTTATTTTTTTACGCAGTCGGGTTTTTTAATTTTTTAAATTACCGTATTTTTTTTTTTTTTTTGATTTGCCCAGTTTCACTCTCACAGTGAATACGAATCTAACGAAACCTCTCAAGCTAAAATCCATCGAGCTGTTCAGGCCACAGAGCGTGCCAAACAATAATACGTACATCAGGGGCGTGCCGTCCATAGAGGCAATTAGGCCTAGCCTACCCTACCATTCCTACCAACAACGCAACAAATGCATTTATTATAACTATATTAATAAAAAATAAAAAACTCCTGTTATAATACTTATAGCAACTTGTCGCAGCCGTGTGACGTAACTGATAAATACTACGACGTTCGCTCCCGGCCGTTTAGGCAAGGCCGCAGCCGGCCTAATTTCCATTGATAAATTTACGCACACTGATCGTTATTTTCGTGTATATGAACGGCACACATAGTAAATAGGGGCGTAAACTCCTGCGAGTGTAGCTGGCTAGCTGGCCACTGATTGGCTGCCCCACAAAGTATTATCCGGCTAAAACGGTATGCAGTGATGCAATTATATTTGGTAGTGTTTTTTTATCGACAAAATAACAATTGTATTTTTCTTAGAAGCCATATTTGTTTCATGTGACTAGCAAAATTTATTTCGCGATCTTCAGTGTTTTGATTTTTATAATATCTGACGTTTGTAATTCGTTTTGAAACGTATAGTAGTGTAAATATTATTTGTTGTATTTGTTTATTAACTTAGAAATGGTGTTCTGTTGTGAAGTTTGCGCTTTTAGTGTGTATGTTAAAAGTTAAAAACAGTAAGTATTCACAATCGTTTAATGATAAGATTCAAGTTATGTCCAAAGAAAGATGTGTAGGTACCCGAATTACGAGAATTAACCTAAAATTCATCGTCATTTCAAATTAATCTTTCTTCTGTTTGCATTGTCAGTAAATCGTGATTTGAACCTTGATTAATGCAGAGTTCTTGTATTTATAACTTTGGTTTTAATAGGCTTATTTTAAAGGTTTGTTTTTCAAATATTCCGGTCAGAAAACTCTACCTTTTTTTTGTTTACAGCGCTCTCTGTTTTATTTTTTAGAATTTTTTGTAGCGGGGCGACATCCTTCGTTTTTGTATTGACAGAATTCCATTGAAATTCCTGATATTTAAGCTAGATGGCGTTGTTTCTCATAAGTGAATATATCAATAGATGTGAGTACTTTGAGGGTCGTCTTAGCGTGGCTGGCCTGCCTTCCGCGGAGAACCACTGCACGCCACTGACGTACATACATACTCTCGAAAAACATAACCCTCCTTCTGGCGCAGTCGGGTTAAAAAGATTAGGGTTCCGTGAAAAAAAATTGAAACCCTTGAAATTGTTAACAAAATCCGATCCAAATATACTCGTAAGTCATATTTTTCACGCTGACGAGGGTCGCGGGGCGCAGCTAGTACAACAATATCCAGATCTTGGTAAGGTGCAGGAACTGACCAATTGGTGTATTACGGCTAATATCTATTCATCAATTGAGGATGACGCGACGACATTGTCTAATTGACTGTTCTTCCAAATGTCGTTGTCCTATTGGATAGTTTATCCATTATGTTCCAATTTGGATGTAGACCTTGACCTCATACTTTTGAATCGTAAAGTTTATTCATGTTGTCTGGATTTGGGCGCTTGGACTTTTCACTTTGAGTTTTTTGTCTCAGACAAAGGCAGATACCCAAATCTGGAATTAAAATGCAGTAATACGAGTACGTTAGAGTTTTTAACACGGTTTTATTAGCTTTACCCGTAACTAACTAAAAAATCTTAGAAGTTATACAGCGTGTAACAGAAAGGGTATAATCATATGGAATACTGTGGTACAGACCATCAAACTGAACAACTTTCTCTATGGGACCACCATCGAAATCGTAAAAAAATAATCAGCTGTCCTATACAAAATTTCAATACCTACTCGACATAAATGTATGGGACAGCTGATTATTTTTTTACGATTTCGATGGTGGTCCCATTGAGAAAGTTGTCCAGTTTGATGGTCCGTACCACAGTATTCCATATGGAAGTAGTATTCCGTATACCCTTTCTGTTACATCCTGTATATAGACCCACTTCTCGGTTTCAGATTGAGCTGAATTTTTTCATACATGTTTAGTTTGGATGGCAATGCATGGTTAGCTAAGTGACGTCATTTTAAATCTAATATGGCGGACTCCCAAAGGTGGCGGACTAGTTTTTTATTTTTTATTTTCCATGTTAAGGGTTTTAAATGAAAACGTTTGCTGAAGAAAAATACGAGAAATAAATGACGTCACTCGAAAGCGAGTTTTTTTAGTTTTTTAAACTATAATATTAGCTAAATTCAGGACCCACACTACAATAACCCGCAAAGGGTACGCACTACACATACACTTGCAACAGTTTTTTGAGAAAGCTCATGAAAACAGTGGATATTTACAGTCATATAGAAACTTGATTTGTTACCGCTGCCGTCCTTTTATATTTTTGAAATTTGTGTGTTTGTGTGGAGGCATAGGGAATTGTTTGCAAAAGCAAGTGATGGAAATTCTCGCAGCAGGCGCGACCCCTACAGACTCGTGTTAGATGTTCTCCCAAGGCTTGCGAAATATAATAAAAACTGTATGTATATGTGTGTCCAGGTATACAATAGAATACCAAATGAATTAAAAACATTAAATACAAGATTGTTCAAAATTAAAATATACAAATGGCTATCTGCTAATAGTTTTTACAAAAAAAACGCAATTTTTTGTAAAATCGCATGATGTCTGATGTTTCGTTATGCCTGTATTTGCATGCTTATACCTATTAAACAAAACATGTTTGTTCACATTAATTAGCACTACCATCATTTATACCATGTTTTTAGCAAATAAATGATATTCTATTCTTTTATAAACACAGGTACTACAGGTAAACTATTATAAATATATCGCGTTTCTTTATCTATGTAAGTAACAATATCAGTGTTCATTCAATCTTCTGAGGCTTCAGCCTACAAAATATATGGCAACACAATAAGCTAGTGATATTTTCGCACACTGTATTTCTGCAGTTGGCAACATTCTCCCGTCCCCTTGTAAGTGGTCGTCGTTTGGGGGATGATGGATCGTCCCCCACCTCCTTTCGAGCCCATGCCGACGTATTTTGGGATCGCAATGTAAATAACATAATACAGACATAATCTGATATTGTTATGGATCTATTTTGGTATGTTTACTGTGTATTCGAAGGTTGGTTACCGGCTGATAATGCTTTTATAAACAAATGACAAAATGGTTATTTAAAAGTGCAGGCCGACCCTTTTGAAAAGCTTTAATGTCAATATTGGCCCCGGATTCATTATCGTATTTTTTTATTTTTTTTTAACCTCCGACACAGAAAGATGTTACCGCTGAACTAAATCAGACACTTTATTCATTAAGTACTAGAATTTCCGTCCAACTTGTTTCGATACGATCAAATATTTGTTGTAAATCTAGTAATCCCGCTAGATTACTAGATTTTGTTCAGCAGTACCCCACCGCGACATTGATAGCATTTTATTATCTATTTGTATTGGTATTACTCTATTGGTGTTACTCGATCGAATTTGGTAATGAACAATAGGTATTATTTTTGACTTTTCAATATTTTTTCGCTTTTCTTTTTTGCGTTGGGGCATTTTAAATTTAATTTTTCTATTTTTTTCGTATTGAGGTGGCTATGATGTTTGCAAATCTAGAATAAATTGAGATTTTTAAACATAGCATGTTTTATGTAATATTGGTCGTCAGCAGCTGGGATTCTTTTGCGCTAAAATTGCCAGGACGCAGATATCAAGTGACGTCATTTCTCAAGCTTTTTTTCTCTGTATTAGAGGAGGCTTTAGTTCTTGGAACAGCCCGTATTCAGTCAATGCTCTCCGTTCTTGATGAATCATTGATCACGACGATTTATGATAATGAAGTCCGCCTACATGTCCCATCGAAGTATTTCCCTTTGAGCACAAGAGCACCAATGAGGGCACCAAAGATTTTCCCATTTCAGCACCCGTCAATATTTAGCTCGTATAAGCATCGGTACTTATTATTTTGTTCCTAAAGCGATCAATCTTGATTACGAAGTCACTAAAGTTCTGTTTATGGTCATCATGTTTTTGAAGATACGTGTATGGAATTTTGAATATAAGAACGATGTTTCAACACTGCCCTTTTAAGGTTGGGATGATTGATGGCTTAAATTGTTAATCGCGGTGAAGAGCCTGAAGAGGAAGATATAAAATAAAGAAGTGGCGTCTGGATTTGGTTATCAGATTTTGAAGGTTCGATGCACCACAGGCAATTGTAGAATAACCAAAAAGATCGACTAGATGATGCCAGTACTTGTATCACAGTATTATTGAGGCTGACTGACGGCCTTAGGAGGGCCCTTCCCGGTGCGTCTATCGTCAACGCGAGCATGGTCGAAAAGCTTGTTGTTTCATCCAGAGCCTCAGCGGCGGATTTTCTTTCAATTTCCCCGTCTTACCCCGCCCCGAACCCACACATCTCGTCTCCCGTGCACCTCATACCGCTTAACGCGATGACATTGAACGAAAAATAGTGTTCGAAAATTTCTTACACTTGTTCCAGGAAATACGTGTTTTTAAATAAGTCTTAAAAGTGTGTGAAATGTGCAAGGTTTCTATCGAGATGTTTTCTTCACTTTTACAGTTTATGAGTACATTATGAACGGCCATATGAATAGCAATTTTTGGAGGCTTGTACTGAATTTGTTTCTACAATTTTTGTTTTTTTGCTACCATAGAAACCTAGATATAGTGCACAAAATACCTATTAGTTAAAAAAAAATCAAAGATAGATGTGTAACAACTGCATAATCACGTACGAGCGTTTGTATGAAAAGTATGACGGGTTGGCCGCTCTTAATAGCCAAAAGCAAAACAAGCAAACCTCTTAAACGTCATCATCTGCTTAGCCTTTTCTCAACTATGTTGGGGTCGGCTTCCAGTCTAACCGGATGCAGCTGAATACCAATATTTTACAAGGAGCGACGTCTATCTGACCTAAACAAAGACATATCTAAGACCCATGTAGAATAAATAAATAAATAAATATCACTGGACATTACACACAGCGCCATCTAGGTGCCACACTAAGCAACGAGGCTTGTGTCGTGGACACCAGATAGTTGAATACTACATAGATATTTTTTTGTTTGTAAATACATACTTGTTATACATATAAACATCCATGACTCGGAAGCAAATGTCCATGCTCATCACACAAACATTTGCTTCTACCGGGACTAAACCCGGGACCCTAAGAACGAAAGGCAGCCTCACTACCGCTGCGCCATTCGGGTCGTCGAATAAGACCATCATCGTATTTGTCCTACCATAAAACCCTTTGATTTGAAGAAGCTTGTCTTGAAAACTCACGAGTAATCGTAGGAAATCTTTAAATAAAATATTATTTTTTACTGTTTCAGTTCAAATAGATCTCGAAAATGGTTGTCGATCTCGCCGCCATTTTCTCGGTAGCTGTAGTCTATGACCTTTACTGTACATTTACATTGGCGCGAAAGCAATAATAGCTAACGGTGATATCCGATCGACCTTGTTGTTAATAAACTAGTCAATAAACGGATAATCTTGTTACTGGCCGGGTAAGGTGGTCTAACTGGTTCGGGTGGTATCATAATGAAAATGAGTATGAATGAATGTTAATTCATAAACTGCTTCTGAAAGGATGCTTCACTACATAGTATATAACAAACTCGCTTCGCGCTGTATGTCCCTATGAATGCTTAGATCTATAAAACTACGCAACGGATTTTGATGCGGTTTTTTTTTTAATAGATAGAGTGATTCAAGAGGAAGGTTTATATGTAAAACATTGCACGCGTGCGAAGCCGGGGCGGGTCGCTTGTAATTTATAAAGAAAGAAATTGAATGCATATCTTCATTTGTAGAAGATATATTAAGAAAGAAAGAAAGAAAATATATTTATTTGTCGCAGGGACATGACGTGCATCATACAAAATGATAAAAACACAAAAAAAAATAACAATAAACATACAAAGCATAAATTAAAAAAAAGACGTTCGTAGCTTGCACGTCGTGACTGCGACAAGCAGGTTACCACTCAGCATGATGCTGTGCTATGGGGGACCCACAGCACAGCGCTGGTTTTCAGTGGTCACCCTATTAGAATTAGAGAGACGAAGGCAAAGATATAGAGAAACTGGCTGTTGCCCGCGGCTCCGCCCGTGTGAAGTTTGGTAACTGTCTCCCGGGATCATACTAACGCGATAATAAGTACCCTATATGTTAATCCAGGTTATAAATTATTGATGTGCCAAATTTCATCCAAATGCGGTCAGTAGTTTTTGCGTGAAAGAGTAGGCATCCATCCATTCACACTCGAAGCCAAGATTGCTATAAAGGCTTGGGTTCAGGACCTGACCTATGATGAAACAGAATATCTCTTGTGCCCGTTGAAGTAACTAGCACTCAAACGTCACTCTCATAGTCAAGACGACACTCAGGTTGTCAAGTCCCTTCCCGGCTCCTGTCTTGAACTTTCTAACATAAACACACACACACAGATACGCTCACTCTCACACACACACTACTCTTTCAACCATCCAATTAATAAAACCATAATGTTTACTTGTCTTTAGTTACGCATGTCGATCTTCTCTTTGACTTTATTTTGGTTTGGATTATTTTTATTTTATTGATTGTTATTATTATTTTATTTTGATATCCGAATAATTTTAATTCCTATTTTCTTAATTAATTGTCACTTGTGTCTTGCTGTGCTGTGTCACGCTTACCAGTCAATAAGTCAATCTGCATTTTCTGTCTATATTGGGTCACCAAGATACAGGCTGTGCCTAGTTTGGGACCCACGGTTACTTAATCTTATGTACTCTGCTAACTATCATTGTTTCTGTTTGTATGTTTTTTCTTTAACTTGTGTGTGTCAATAAATTAAATTATTATTTCCTTTATTCATATATATAGGTACATATAAATTACATTTTTAAATATTTCTAAACAAATTAATATTAAAAAAACATTTAAAAATATAAAAAATAGTGGTCCGCCGGTATCGGGAGCAGGGTCCAAGCTACCGGTGGTTAGGGCTCCAGAGACAGGAACCTCCTCACAATGCGAGCCGTATCGAGGAGTACTGCCTTCTGAATCAGGCCCTTGATCCAACCGCCTAAGGAGAGCCTCGAAAGGTGGTCGTCGAGGCTCTTGGCCATAAGGCCATTGGCCGTCACGACAATCGGCACAATGATAGCCGAGTTCACATTCCACATGTCGACAACCTCGTGTGCCAAGTCGAGATATTTTATTTGTTTCTCCTTCTCAGCTTTCACGAGGTTCTCGTCATGCGGAATGGTAACATCGATTATCATTACGCGGCGCGCTGATCGGTCTATCACCACTATGTCAGGCTTATTGGCGACAATAGTCCTGTCAGTGATGATAGACCGATCCCAGTACAGCGTGACATGGTCTTTCTCGAGAACTGGGTCGGGCACATACTTGTAGTACGGTACCTCTGATTCCACAAGTTTATATTTCAAGGCAAGTTGCTGGTGGATAATCCTGGCTACTTGGTTATGCCTGTGCAAGTACTCGCCGTTAGCCAGACGAGAACAACCAGAAATAATATGTCTGATGGACTCACCCGGACGGTGGCATGCCCGACACACGTCAACCGTCCCGTCCTTCATAATATATTTCCGGTAGTTGTTCGTCAACATAACTTCGTCCATAATCGCACAGACAAAACCTTCAGTTTCCCCAAAGAGGTCACCGAAACGTAGCCAGGACACGGATGCTAGAAAATGTACATCGGGCCCATGAAGAGCCCGGTAGAAGCGCCCGTGAAGCTCCTTGCCTTGCCATACTTCCTTGCGGTCATCGGTAGTAAGTACTACAGGTTTGCGCCAGTTCTCTTTAGCCATGGACAGCGGGGTGAGGCCCTTGTCCACTGCGACCACATCTCGGTGCATACCCACCTCGGCTTTTAAAAAATATTCTCTGAGACTGCATACCTCGCGGTTGTGGAGCGTCTTCGCGTTTAAAAAGCCTCGACCCCCACACTTCCGCGGGATATACAGTCTCATCACCGATGATCGTGGGTGATGCATCCGGTTTGCAGTCAGCAGTGTACGGACTCGCCTATCCAGGGTATCGAGTTCGGTCTGAGTCCATTTGAGTATGCCGAAAGAGTACATTAAAACCGGCATGACCCAACCGTTGAAGGCGCGCACCTTGTTCCCGCCCGAAAGAAGGCTATTTAATACCTTCTTCAGGCGACCGAAGAAGCGCTCCTTCAACGATTGCTTCATGTCAGTTACATTAATGCCTAACGCTTCCGACATACCCAAATATTTATAGCTTTCGGATGAGGAGAGGGATCTCAGGTGTATGGAATCCGAGAGCTGAATTCCTTCGGATTCCATAATCTCCCCTCGCTTTACATACATGACTGCACATTTGTCCACACCAAATTCCATCCTGATGGCGCTACTAAAAGTTTCAGTTACTTTCAGTAGCTTCATCAGTTGCAATTTGTTGGGGGCAAAGAGTTTCAGATCATCCATGTAAAGGAGGTGAGATATGACCTGACCACCTCTCCTCAACCGATAGCCTAGACCTGAATCCTCCAGCAATGTACTTAGAGGATTCAGGGCTAGACAGAACCAAAGTGGACTCAAACTGTCGCCCTGGAATATTCCCCGTTTAATCCATACGAGCTCATCGTTCCCCTGAATCTGTCGACATCCTGGATATCGAAGGACCGTCCTCCATTGCCCCATACACGACTCAAGGAAGGCGCGTAGAGTTGCATCTATCTTGTACAACTCCAGCACCCTCATGAGCCATGTATGTGGAATCGAGTCGTAGGCCTTCTTATAATCTATCCAACATGTCGACAGATCCTTGCGGGATCGACGAACCTGTTGGCTAATGGCCATGTCGATGAGGAGTAGCTCCTTAGTACCGCGGGACCCGTTCCTACATCCATTTTGAGAGGCGGACATAATGGAGTTTTTGTCAATGTGTGTATTAATTTTCGCTCTCAAAATGGATGTAAGAAGCTTATAGACCGTCGACAAACACGTGATCGGTCTAAAATTCTTGGGTTCCGCGGGACTACCTGACTTATGGAGCAGGTGGGTAACGCCTGTTGTTAAAAACTGCGGTAGAGACCCAGACTCTAAGGATGACTGAAATTGAGATGCCAGGCAAGTGTGTGAACTACTAAACCATTTGAGCCAGAAATTGTGCAGTCCGTCCGGTCCCGGTGATTTCCAGTTCGGTAACGGACGAACTGCTCTGGCTACATCTAAAGGTGTAATTACAATTGGTAAAATAATTACAATTACAAATTATTATTATTATTCATTCTCACAAACTTTTGCATTTATAAGTTTAGACATCATCCTACTAATACCTAGGTTTAGCAGTTATTAGTAGGACGATGTAAGCACGACACAACACGGATGAACGAGCGTTCTAAGGAAAGACTCGAGAAGCAATGGAGAGAAAGTGTTTCCCTACCCAACCCATTTGAGCCATTTGCTGAGGGTCTTCCTCCTGGACACGAGTAGCCATGGCTGACCTGGAAGTCTTTAAATAGTCTCCGGACTGAAGCAAGGAAAACCTGTTCAGGTGGAGATTCATAGTTAACTAAGCCCTGGAGTGTAAATTGTTCCCCGAACGCATCCTGTCCTGCTTGCTGTGTTGCTTGTACATTACAGGAGTTGATGGACGCTACTAAAGTGCCAAACTCGTCGCCAAGTTTTGGGCTTAAAACGAAACAAGTCAATTCTATTTGACTATTCCAAAGGACCCAACATATCACAGAGCATTCCTCAGGGAGATACAAAGATACTTTGAGATCTAAACTCACAAAAAACTGTGATTGCACAATATTTAAGGTAAATGAATACAGAGAAATACTAAACTTTAGTTAAAGTGAGATAAGACCCAAAGATGTACGTGAGCTGTTTTTATTCAGGGGGTAACAGGACCCTTCACGAAGCCGTCAACCACGCATTAGGTACATCAAACTAAGTAACTTTACGCAAAAATTATTGCTGGGAAACGACTTTTTTTTTGGACGAAAAATCACGTTTTACGGTTGTACTGAATGTAACGCCCTCAAATCATTCTGCTGATGGATAGATTGAATAATACGGGGATCGTGGAGGTGTCTCTCTAAAAGTCTTATATCAAAAACATGCATTTCAATAAAAACTTCTGAAAAAGTTAGAACTTTGACCCCCAATAGTTACGGAGGTAACTAGAAGGTGGGAACCTGGGTAGGTGGGTATGGTCTAGAACAAAAAAATGATCGCAATGACGTGTAGAACAAGTGCCTTTGGGATTCGTTAAGGGTCTTGTTACACCCTTTATGTAACTAGCTAGCTTATGGCCGCAGCTTCACTCGCTTTACAGTAGAAATTGTCCCGCGGGACACTCGGGGCTAATGTAACTTGAAAGAATTTTCGGAATCGGATCAGTAGTTCCCCAGATTATCCGCTACATCCAAAGTCCAAACATAAAACATACCTCTTTATAATGTTAGTATAGATGAACCACATTCTAGTGGCGTAGATAAAAAGTCGCATGGCTAAGATGAAAACTGCAGTACGAAATGACCTCATTAAGACGCTGAAGTGAACTGAAATGACAAAGCCAGGACAAGTCGAAAGAAGTGTGCAGAAAATTGGAGTGGATATAAAGCTGAATTAGAGCGATGGATGCATGTAATAATGAGAGTTAATGAATTATGCATGTAGGAGAAAGGTTATTTTCATTTTGTTACATTGCGTAAAGAACATAGTATTTACGTGGATCAAAGTTTATAAAAAGTTGTAGAAAATTGGCGTTATTTGGGCATATTGCTTTGCTTCTTTGATCGTCTCATTATCACGATTAGTTTGGAATCATTTTGTGTAGGTACACGAAATTTGCTAGTCATAACTTCCTTCGGTTCTCATTAAAGGCCTCTCTCCATTAAGCCTTTGCGTCTTTTTTAACCAGATCATCTTTGACACAATTAACCCAATTTTCCTGCATTTTTACCTCATGATACCAAGAACATTCTTAGATAAGCAGTTCAGCTGAACAGCATAATGTTTTGCAAAGCCGTCACGACAGCAATTATCCTAACTACCGGTCGACATGAAAACCTCTTAGCAACTGAGCGAGACAGTTGCAAAACAATTGTTTGTTAACGGCAATTGTACGATCGTCGCTGACTCGTAATTATATAATTAGGTCATGGGAGATCAATTAGGTATGAAGGAAAATGTAGATAATTTTAGAGTGCTAAGTGATGCTAGATTGTTTGATAAAGTAGGTAATAGTGATGTTCTTAAAAAAATTGGTAGAGATAATCGATTTATGAAATGTTTGGATAGAAATAAATAAGAATATAACATAGGTATTTTATTGTATACCAAAATTTGATAAACATACTTACATTTATTTTAAAATATTGTATTTTTTTAACGTATCTTGGTGAAAACAATGAACGAATTGAGAACATGTTGAAGAGACTGTCGGAAAATAATATGTTAGAATCAACACTAGTAAGATTCTACGGCCAACGAATTGGGTTAAAAAATCTTAGAATGGTAGGAAGAATTAACATGAGCGAAAACATGATCATCAAAGCCTTCCCAAAGTAAATATATTAAGGTCCAACCTTTGCTTTTACGTAGATCCTAGACATATTGTCGAGGGACCTAACCCTAGATCCGAGAAAATTCCCAACTGATCTAACTAACAACTTAGGTCCAGTGCATTAATATTACAACCAAAATTAACTTAGAAACTGCTACCAGGCTATTAGATGTCTACATACTAGTGTACACATAGGTACCTTCGTAGACATAGACGGCATATCAAGCTATACATTCCAGTATAAAGTGATCTGTTATTGTACAGAAAGTCTTTACAATACCAGGTCAGGTTGTAATGGGAATATTGGTAGGTATAGTTAAATATTGTGCCGTCGTATGTACCACATACTTCATCTAAACATTGCACCTTGCTCCGAAACAGGTTGGTCTCGTCGCGAGGATCCCGTTAGGCACCCATGTAACAAAATATACTTACTATAGATAGTGAATAATACGGGTTTTAATTGATAGCCTCCATCATGGGTTTGTGGTCGACTTTCTCTTCACTTGTACATTTATATGAGTTTTTTATTAGTTTTCGATGGTTGTGAGATTCTGTTTGAGTGGTTTTGGTATTTGAATGATATCACAATACTAATTCTTGTTCTTTTCTTTTTTCAGGTAAGTTATCATTCCTGTGTTCCTGACGCCCTGTAGCACTGGTGATAAAATTATGTATTTTCTCGGAAATTATCTTTACTTCTTTTAATTTGTGTGTAATATCTTATAAAATAACCGACGAAAAAAGTTGGAGGTTCTTAATTTGTTCTTTAATTTCTTTCGTCTGTATAATGCATAACTATTATTTTGTTATTGTTGCTTCTCTTAAAAATGAATTGCCTACGAACTTACAATCTCATAGTACGACCTTATTGAAGAAAACTGACCGATCTAATATTTTCTTTCCCTATGAGTATAGGGAAAGAAAATATTAGATCGGTCAGTTTTATGTTATTATTATTAATGTATTTCTTCCAATTATTTCAATTACAGGCACATTTAAATACACATTCATTCACACAGGATTAAAAAATGAGGTAATTGCCTATTCCAAAGCATAGTGATTTCTATCGACTATGTGAAGGATGATATATGTCAAGAAAGGAGGTGTCGGATGAGATGACTAGTAATAGAGAAGTATGGAAGAAGAAGACATGCTGCGCCGACCCTAAATACACACATCAAAAGTGTCTAGGGATCAAGCATTTTTATGTGGATTTCTTGAGATTGAGATGTGGCTTTGTAATAAATTTATGATTTTATAAATTTATATGGATCCTTTTTGGTGCATTTCATAATTTGAATCAGGAACTGTGAATCAAATTCGAGTAAAAGATGAAAATCAGCTGTCAATATTTTCCCTATAAAAACATACAACGCATTGAAGACATTATTAGTGCTACTGTTTCCCTACTACTGATTAAAACCAACGTTATTATGGAGCGGCGACGTCATTTAAGCAGGGAAGAAATGCTCAGAGCCGTGGGAATGATAGAAGCTGGTTCCCGGCAACGTACTGTGGCTTTAGCTCTGAATACAAGTCAGAGTGTTATCAGTCGACTTTGGACACGTTACCGAAGCACTGGTACCGTGGCTGAGCGCCATGGAGGACGGTATCGCTGCACCACACGGAGACAAGACCGATACATTCAAATCTTAACTCGAAGAGCTCCAACAATAACCGCCATGATGTTAGCCGTGAGGCTTCATCACTCTTCAGGGAACTTAATTAGCGACCAAACAGTCAGAAACCGCTTGCATGAAGTGAACCTTCATTCCCGAAGACCGCTACGGGTACCACCTATAGCAATGCACAATCGTAGGATACGATATCAATGGGCTCTTGAACACAGAAATTGGGCAGAAGAACAATGGCGTTTCGTGTGCTTTTCTGATGAGTCTCGTTTTGGTATGAGACCGGATACAAGACGTATACGACACTGGAGAACCCCTGGACGCCAACAGCGATTAAAATCCTGCCAGGAAGTCCATCCTTATAGTGGTGGAACCATCATGGTATGGGCGGGTATTTGGATCGGCGGAAGAACTGAGTTGATTTGGATCAGAGGCAACCTCAACGCTCAAATTTATGCTGAGACGATTGTATCAGACGTCATCGTTCCTCTACAAGTGCAAATCGGTCCCTTATTTCAGTTAATGCATGATAATGCACGACCGCACACCGCAAGAGTTGTAAGACAGACTCTCGCCGCAGCTAACATCAATGTCCTGCCCTGGCCTGCTCAGTCGCCAGACTTGAATCCGATTGAGCATGCATGGGATATGCTACAGAGAAGAGCTCTGCCGAATATGGAGGGTATCCAGTCGCAAGAAGACCTTTTTTTGTTGTTGCAACGAACATGGGCGGCCATTCCACAGCGTGATTTGGATGAACTCATTTTGAGTATGCCAAACCGATGTTCTTGTGTTGTTAGTGTTCGCGGTAGAAACACGGATTATTAATTGTTTAAGTTACCCAATAAAATTTTAAAGAAAACTGTTATTTCAGTCTTTTTTTCGAACTTTTGTGTTAGTGGTTCAAATGTCAAAAATCCCTTTATTAGGAAAATGGCAAATTTCTTTATTAATGCAAAGGTGACTTGGTTTATCGTTACTGTGACAAACGAAAACACTTTATTTGATGAATCCTTAAAGAAAATTTTAATTAATATCAATCAGGAGAAAAGTTATTGCAAAAATATATGTTGATCCCTAGACACTTTTGATGTGTGTATATTGGCATAAGGGCAGGAGAATGATGATGAATGGGTCCTATGAAGCAAAACGGGTACGAAAATAAAAGAAATAAATAAATTTGGTACCTTTATATAGTGTAGTAGTAGCATTTGGTATAATATAATGAAGAAAATGCCATTCTCGTAGAAATGTGCAATACAGTTGATAGTCGTAACGTAAAGGTCAGTGGGGCGTTTGGCTCGCTGTCTGATGGCATCCGAAAAATGCCGGCGATCCAAATGGATTCCGTCCGTTTGCGGAATTGTCGTAATACCTTCTAAGCAAGTATTTTCGACATTTGGAGTGTATAATATTGTCGGGTTTTTCTTTGTAGCGGAGAACAATAATAGCGCGATTCAAAATTTTGATGTCACTTCTTCATTTGAGTCATAGATGGCGCTGTACTTTTTGTACTATATTGCTGTAGTACTTTTTTGTAGTACCACTACACTCTTTAAATTAACTAGCCTTAAAAGAAACAAATTAGGCGTTAGATGAAGAACTACAAGTGCCCATAGTTTTTTGCTTACAAAGAGAAACACAAAGCTGACTGGCAACCTTCATTTATTGGAGAGGCACTTTAAGAAATAGAAGACCGCGAAGTGCTGCAGTACAAGGTCAAAATGAGTTTTATTTTTTCTTGAGTCAACTATTTGATAGTCAGGTACCTAGTTTATTTTTATTTTCGTTACCCTATGCTGGAGTAGCTCTATTGTAGTATTACTGTTTGTTTCTGTGTTATTGGTGATTGTAACATACAGTGGACCCCCGGTAATCCCCTGTCTAATCTGGAGGCCCCTGTAATCCGACATGCCTATCACTGTTGAATGTAGATACACAAACATTATTTTGGCAAATCTACACTAATGTAGGTAATGTATGATTGAACAGGTTGCACTTTGATCTGTATTTTGTCGGATTACAAAAAATAAAAACTGAACTATAGGGGGTCTTAGGCATAGTCCGGTTTTTTTTTTTTTTTACCTTGTAATCACTAGCTGAACGCGCCCCAAAAGGTGGTAGCCGTGAGGCTGGTCCAGGGATACCGCACGATATCCGGCGAGGCGGCGAGCCTCCTTGCCGGATTGCCGCCATGGGATCTGGAGGCGATAGTCCTCGCGCGTCTGGCGCGTGGAGGCACTACGCCGGGGGGTAACTCCGCTGCCGCGGCAAATCGTCGCTCAGCGGACAGACCTCCGGCGCGATCTCATCATCTCATCACGCCACAATAGTGGCGATAAGTCCCCTCTTTGAGGAGTGGCTAGAGAGGCGCCACGGCGCCCTCACATTCCGCCTGACGCAGGTCCTCACAGGACACGGTTGTTTCGGGAGGTTCCTGCACCGAATCGGGCGGGAGGAAACGCCCGGGTGCTACCATTGTGAGGATCGACCGGAGGACACGGTGGAGATCTGTCCCGCGTGGGCGGAGCACCGCCGTGTCGAAGTCGAAGCAGTCATGCTAGCGAAGGAGGTGGCGGAACGTGAGAGGGAGAGAACCTGACGTGCCAGCCGCCGCGGGAGACGCACCGGGCGTCAGGGGCCACGTCAGTCCGTCTTATGACAACAGGCCGTGTCGACGGCGCGTTCGTGTTCCACGCGCGCCTCAAAGAGAGTCAGCAAACAGGAAGGGGTTCGATGCCTGCCAGGGTTGCGGGACTGTTCGAAAGAGATACCGCGGCCCTGGAACACAAAGGGCAAAGGAAGGAACATGGATGGGTTTTAGTCAGTAAAAGTCTGACACTCCCTCCTGCTCAGCCCAGAGCAGGAGGGATTATTTGATGATCTCACAGCCAAAAAAAAAAAGGTGTTCTTAGGCAGTAGTCTATAATCAGACAAATTCGATAGTCCGACACTGCCCTGCAAAACGTTTGTCGGATTACCTGTTACGTCCACTGTATTTTATTTTATTTTATTTGTAATTATTATGCAATTACAAGTAAAACAAATTACCAGCAACTGACGGCTGCTTAAGGCATGGCAGTGGTAAGAATATTATAAAAGGACTGAAGTCTGAGTCACTGACATACACACATCAAAAGTGTCTAGGGATCAACATATATTTTTGCAATAACTTTTCTCCTGATTGATATTAATTAAAATTTTCTTTAAGGATTCATCAAATAAAGTGTTTTCGTTTGTCACAGTAACGATAAACCAAGTCACCTTTGCATTAATAAAGAAATTTGCCATTTTCCTAATAAAGGGATTTTTGACATTTGAACCACTAACACAAAAGTTCGAAAAAAAGACTGAAATAACAGTTTTCTTTAAAATTTTATTGGGTAACTTAAACAATTAATAATCCGTGTTTCTACCGCGAACACTAACAACACAAGAACATCGGTTTGGCATACTCAAAATGAGTTCATCCAAATCACGCTGTGGAATGGCCGCCCATGTTCGTTGCAACAACAAAAAAAGGTCTTCTTGCGACTGGATACCCTCCATATTCGGCAGAGCTCTTCTCTGTAGCATATCCCATGCATGCTCAATCGGATTCAAGTCTGGCGACTGAGCAGGCCAGGGCAGGACATTGATGTTAGCTGCGGCGAGAGTCTGTCTTACAACTCTTGCGGTGTGCGGTCGTGCATTATCATGCATTAACTGAAATAAGGGACCGATTTGCACTTGTAGAGGAACGATGACGTCTGATACAATCGTCTCAGCATAAATTTGAGCGTTGAGGTTGCCTCTGATCCAAATCAACTCAGTTCTTCCGCCGATCCAAATACCCGCCCATACCATGATGGTTCCACCACTATAAGGATGGACTTCCTGGCAGGATTTTAATCGCTGTTGGCGTCCAGGGGTTCTCCAGTGTCGTATACGTCTTGTATCCGGTCTCATACCAAAACGAGACTCATCAGAAAAGCACACGAAACGCCATTGTTCTTCTGCCCAATTTCTGTGTTCAAGAGCCCATTGATATCGTATCCTACGATTGTGCATTGCTATAGGTGGTACCCGTAGCGGTCTTCGGGAATGAAGGTTCACTTCATGCAAGCGGTTTCTGACTGTTTGGTCGCTAATTAAGTTCCCTGAAGAGTGATGAAGCCTCACGGCTAACATCATGGCGGTTATTGTTGGAGCTCTTCGAGTTAAGATTTGAATGTATCGGTCTTGTCTCCGTGTGGTGCAGCGATACCGTCCTCCATGGCGCTCAGCCACGGTACCAGTGCTTCGGTAACGTGTCCAAAGTCGACTGATAACACTCTGACTTGTATTCAGAGCTAAAGCCACAGTACGTTGCCGGGAACCAGCTTCTATCATTCCCACGGCTCTGAGCATTTCTTCCCTGCTTAAATGACGTCGCCGCTCCATAATAACGTTGGTTTTAATCAGTAGTAGGGAAACAGTAGCACTAATAATGTCTTCAATGCGTTGTATGTTTTTATAGGGAAAATATTGACAGCTGATTTTCATCTTTTACTCGAATTTGATTCACAGTTCCTGATTCAAATTATGAAATGCACCAAAAAGGATCCATATAAATTTATAAAATCATAAATTTATTACAAAGCCACATCTCAATCTCAAGAAATCCACATAAAAATGCTTGATCCCTAGACACTTTTGATGTGTGTATAATGACAGTAAGGTTTGCTAAACTTTTTTACTAGGGACAGCGACGCCGACGCCCAAATTGTTACACGCATTCGGTACATAGGTTATGATTTTAGCAGTCTATGAATGTATATAAGTATGTATGTATCTATGTTTGTATTTACGTATGTTGCTCCGTAGCATCTAAACTATCCATCCGATTTTGATGAAGAAGGTGTAATTTTTTTTTTTTTGTCCGCAGCTTACAAACTAAGGATATACATTAAATGAGCGTTCACTAAGGGCACCCCCTGCGGGGTTCGGGCCTAGGCTTAGTGCGTCATTGAGGGGAGGGCAACTAGAGTTTGGCTGGGTCGGATTATTTAATGGGGAATTTAACGTTACATGCTCAGCGGCGCGGGCTGGCTCGTCGAGCAAGGGCTGGAGAAGGTGTCAATCGAATCGATTACATAGGCCACAATCCGAAAAAAACTCAGATTAAAATTAGAGCGTGATTTTTCAGTAGTCGGATTTTTATTTATTTATTTAACAATTTATGTACACACTAAATACAGACAAGGAGAAAGGAACAGAACAAAGGTGATGCTTATTTTTAAAGAAATCTCTTCCAGCATACCTGTGAAAGGTTGGAGGAAAATCTAAAAAGAGAAGAAAAGGGAATACAAAACATAAAGCAGAACTATTTAAATATAATACTTATACCATTTAAGAATATACTATCGTACTTATAAATACAAACACAAAACATATAACAATAAGTATAAATACAATAAAATAACGAATAATACATACTTACTTATCGGTTGTGGTTGTAGGTGTCCCTTCTTCCCTGTATAGCTGACCATAGAATTAGGCATACTACCTACCAATAGCTAAATATGGTTGTCTTAACTCTTTCAGTACCTGACCGTAAATATGGCACCTAAGAGTTGTTTGGCTGTGGCTGTATGACTTGAGCTTCGCGGTCTCGATCACTAGAGCGCAGTAGCCATGAGTGGAATCTTTTTAAAGTTTGGATGTGTCACAGGCCCATAATTATAATTTATTCACGCCTGGGTACGTTCGATAATTCGATTATAACATGCCTTTCCGGACGCAATCTTTATTTTTCACACAATGAATTATTGACTCACATTAAAGGCTATTTTATTAATCTGCATTGACTGTCGGCAAATCAATTCAAAGTTATCGTTGTCCTACTTCCCATCGTCTGCCTGTCTGTGTGTCTGGCGTGGGTGCAGATAAACTACAAAATATAACGGTTCTTTTGATAGACAATGCATTTGTTTATTAATTGCTAATCCGTTTTGCGTACCGTACGAATGGCGAGAGAACAAATTGTGGTATTGTTGTGGGAGATTGTGATAAATATTAGATTTACGATACGGTATGGCTACTGTTTCTTTGAAAGTTTGTCATGGAATTTTGCTTACAATCAAAGTGCAAGTAAATTTTTGGCGGTTTCGACATTTTGATGCCATTGGTTAGAGAATCGAAAGACGCGCTGTTCCAGCCAATCAGAAACAAGCAACGTCTCTATGTAATGAGGGCCTATCGTTTTTGAGCTCACCAGATGCCGCCACTGTCAATTAAGGTCCTGTCAATAATTCTATTATACACTTTAAACTACCAATAATTTCATAAAAAGTTTATTTTATTACGTATAACAACATAGTGTAAACTTCAGGTACATATATTTACATTATTCTGCCTAAAATTAGCTTTTAAAATCATTTAACCTCCAAGTACTGACGAATAAGATTCTATGTTGCTACTTAAAATCTTCAAGTCATACCTAATTAATCAGAAATGACTGAATCTAAACCATAATCATGAATATTTGTTAAAATACGTGATAAAACAGCACGCAACGCGCGAACAGTCTATGACGTCTGACATTTCGGTGACCTCGCGCTACACTAGCGCCTCTAGCGGCGAATTCATACGCGATAGCCCCCATTTGATGTAACACACAAATTTTTTTTACTGCTACTGATCTAGTAGAACTTCAGCGACGATTTGTTTCATCACCACTGCTCTCGAAAACGCTAAAGGAAAACATCGTGAGGAAAAACGATTTCAGATTTTCTTTTGAATTTACGACAAGAAACTCGAAGTCCGATGAGAGATTGTCTTAACAGTCGTAAGATTTGATTTTGGTGTTGCAAGCCTATAAAATCATAAGCAACTTATTCCATTATTTTGAACCCACAGGGTTCAAAA
Source organism: Eugnorisma glareosa (assembly GCA_947578425.1). Classification (NCBI taxonomy): domain Eukaryota; kingdom Metazoa; phylum Arthropoda; class Insecta; order Lepidoptera; family Noctuidae; genus Eugnorisma; species Eugnorisma glareosa. The sequence goes on along the minus strand of OX387974.1, from coordinate 10,730,694 downwards.
TAATGGCAATCGTAAAAGTTTGCAGTTTTGTAGGATCCCAATCCTACAAAACTGCAAACTTTTACGATTGCCATCTTGTATAATAATCAATCAAATGAAAGTACTAGAAATCTTGGTATTAGGTACTTACTTTGTTTAATGATTGTGCCTTTTAAATGCACTTCACAGCCCTTTCACACAGGTATGAGGGGCAGAACAGAATAACATAATACCACGCCTGTAATCCACGATAGGTAAGGCAGAGGTGTACTTTATAGTACACCCACATTTCGCCAGATAATATGTTAAAGTCTCGTGCAATACGGAGCGATCCTATTGTCACCAACCGGGCATAAATCTAGATTTCTTGGCTTTCTACTGGGAAATTTCTAATGGAAACACTCGATAACACTTTCTTCAAATCGGGAATTACACCCAGAACCTCGTGATCAGCAGTTGAGCTTAAAACCGCTAGACCTAAGATGCACTCAACTGTGATATAACTAGCAGTCCACCTATTTCATAAACCACTAAATGTATGACATTCCCAAATATATCTATGACCGTATTTTCAGTCGTACAACACTAATTTTGAAATGTCAAAACTATTTGAACTTCCCCCATACAAGCTCATTTAAAATCTTGTTTCATGCGTAATAAAGTCCTTTTTGCTGTGTCATAGCATTTTAACTTGTTAATAACGTATGTGAAAACTGTTTTAAATTGTATGGACTGAAAGACAAAGTATATTTTCTCTTGTAACACTAGATTGTTGCAGTGTGAATTGCTGTTATGCTATTTTAGACTGTAGAGTTTTAGTTTTAAGGTTAGTTTTTATTGAAAGTCACAGGATAAAGTTGTTAGGGTAGAAATAAACTGGAAAGTATTTGGGCCAGACAGTTTGGCGCCGTACCAAATAGACAGCCACCAGTTTCCGAATTAGAAACCAAATCAATGGCGGCTCACGCGGATTTTTATTTTGGGAAGATCCATTTTATTCATGTTAACTGCATAAGTAAAGCTTTTTGTCTAGTTTAAGTTGACTATCAGATCAAGTTGCATAACTTATTTCTACAACGATTTTGAACCTTATTGATATTAGCTTGTCGGTAGCTTATACAGGGACTTACAGGGTAGAATCCCACACCGACGCACAAATAGCACGTGTATTCGGTACATACCTACAACATTCTGCCCCCCCCCCCCCTTCCTACATATAAATTTTTCATCGACAATTAAAAAAAAAGCTGCTGTTCCTTCATGTTTACCGTGTTAGTATTGCAATTTCGTAGAAAAAGCAGTTCTTTTTTTAAAATTGACAAATAAATGACAAATTACTGAATACGTGGTAACCGTTTTAGCAGCGTGGTCCGTTCCACCCTGTGTACATTTTTGAATGGGCCGTCTTCGTAATCGCTCATAAGATGTCATTTCGTCCAGGCCCACAGTTTGTCATTTGGAAGATTTTATGTATCAGGACCACTTCAGTAAGTATCTAGATTTGTCATGAATGAAGAAAAATAATGTTGGGCCACAAAAGGGTGGATGAGAGGAAAATGTCACTCTATCTAGGTCCTCTAGCTTAAGGTTAATTACCTTGATTATTACTGTCCTAGAAGTGCAATTTTCTCAAACATGCTTGGAAATTCGAGCGTTATTTTGACAACCTTCTTCGAGATAAATGGAAATTGCTGTACTGGCCAGATACATGCGACCAGCGGCCGTCAAAATTTGTATGAAAATCCGTATCTGTCGTGTTTAGCGGGCAACTAAATTAGGGTTAGTCACCAACTGGACACGATTACATAGTAAACTCATATCTGTCGTGTTATTTAAAAATGGAACGATCTTTTACTCTGAAACATGGCAACCAAGGAGGTAACATATGAAAGGTTTTATTTAAATTTCGAATTGGCTTGCAAATTATACAATACGGTTTATTGAAAAAAAAAACAAATGAACTCTTCTGCTTCAACGCGCGAAAAATTATTGTTGTTTGTGTGCATCATTGATTTTGAAAAGTAATTGTATTTTCCTCGCATTATTTGAGAAAGTACTATACAAGCCTTGGACACAACTAGGCATTGATGGACTTACGTATGTGTGCCTCGGCTTCGCTTCGGCCCACGTTTATACGTTCGTCCATCAATGCCTCTGTTGCTGGCCGCTGCAGTAATGTACTATAGTTAATGTAGTTAAATTACGTCTTTGATTAAACTTTCCAGTTAAGGATTTAATTGAACAATGACCATTAACTTTGAATTGCAATCGTAAACTTACGAAGTTAGGATTACTTTTTCGCTTCTGAATGTGATTTAATCATACCATTTGAAATTATACTTTCGTAACTGACGTCCCATATTGTCAAACCTGTCGTTTGTAGATCTTTGACAGCCTTTTTTGGTAGTCAGTACTTCAACAGCCTGAAAGTCTGTCAACCAAGAGGGATCGTAAGTAAAACCCTGGAATTGGGTTGTGAAGGTCAGATAGGCAGTCGCTCCATGTAAGATAACTGTATTCAGATGCATCGACATACGGTTAGACTGGAAGCCGATTCTAACAGCCGAGCTTGTCTGTTCCCAATTAGGAACAGGCAGACAGATTGATTGAACTATTGAACCAAATACGTTCAATGGTCAAATCATCCATATCTTAGAAACCTTTGCTCAATTATTTTAAACATAGTAAAATATCATCTTGCAAATGGGTTTGATCATATTGGTCGAATTTCGCAGTTTCAGCTGCATTCCGGACAACCATAACTCAGCCATCTGTGCACTTAGATTTGTGCACAAATTCCTCGGGATCTGGAACCCCACGCATCCACGCATCTGTTAGTCTACTTATACATGTACTGTACCTATACCTATTATTATACCAACCCATTTAGATATAATAATAAACTCGATCAGTTGGGCGTGGCTGCTGGGTGGGCCATTGACCGTATCGTTACACATGACTGGGTCTTGCCTCCACAAGTGTCCACAACATAGGTATGACGAATTTATCGGAGTTCTATAGATTCTATAGAATTCCGATAAATTCGTCATACCTATTTGTCGGATTCTGTTAGTAGAAATCTCGCCAGAATAGTAAAGTCCACAACATACTGTTACCCTGCGTAATCCCACTGCTGGGCAAAGGCTTTTCTCCGTGACTTCCAGTTCCCTTCATCCAGTCAAGAGTCAATGTGGATCATGTTTTGTTGAGCACATCCCACCATTTCCATCAAGGTCAACCGTGACGCCGTTTTTTTTTGTTTATGGCATCTCGCATTCAACCTGTCTGCTTAACCGGACTATCCTGAAGGTGCCTTGAGTGTAAGGCCTCCAGCCAGGGGCCGAACACCGTCTGGAAGTCCACATATTCATAATTTATTCTCGGTTTTTGAAACCAGTTTTCAATAACTGTTGAGAACACAGCAGAATTATTAAATACAGTCACCGTTAGAAACCAACAAATTAATTTGAAGACAGCAGCAAACTTTTAAAAGCCAAAACAACGGTGACTAATCGATGAAGGACCGATAACTACCGGTTTTGCTATCGGTGTCGAGCGTGTGACCTTCTGACATCCTTGCGATCAACCAGCTGGAAAGCTGAGGCCAAGGCCGTGATACAAGGCCGGCTAAACAAGCTCCGTAGAATCTCCTTAGAAGCTAGCAGCTTTTAAGAATCAAACACAAAGCCACTAGATTTACGAGTCATTCCTTTTCGTATCTCGGACAGCCGGTGGACCCGGCTTTTGTCCCTGAGATGGGTCTCGGTATGTAATAGAAGGTCACCGATCCACGGACTGATATCGGCAAAGGGATTCTTAACCTTGAGGAAGACCCGCGTGGCTGCTGTTATTAAGCCACGAGCCCCTTCAATCCATAGTATAAAACAAACTGTCCCTATGTATGCTTAAATCTTTAAAAATACGCAACGGATTTTGATGCGGTTTTTTTTTTAATAGAAAGAGTGATTCAAGGGGAAGGTTTATGTGTAACATGCACCCGTGCGAAGCCGGGGCGAGTCGCTAGTTGGTAATAATAAGCTCGTGTAATATGATTATCTGTTGATGTGAAACGTTAACGGTCCCTTGAAATTGTTAACAAAATCCTTTGTCGGATTTTGGCAATTTGTAGGGTTTATTTTTTTGCACGAAACCTGAATCCTTTTTCTAAAATAAATGTAGTTTAAGTACTCCTTACGACATCATATATCTGCCAGTAAAAGTTCCGTCTAGATTGGTCCAGCCATTTCGGAGATTAGCCGAAACAAAAAGAAAGAGAGAGAAAAATAAAAATAAAATGTTTTTTGTTTTATGTACCGTATTTATTTTCATACGCATTCAGTAAATATATGTTATTTTGAAATTACAAACAGGCACTTCAATTTCATTTATTTGTATGTAATATGTATAGATTCCCCACATTGCGAGGATTATGTGACCTAACGATAAAATACGTTGAAAAAAAAAACAGTGCCAGTGCAGCCTCCACTCGTCTGATTTCCCACCTTAATAGGACGTAGGAATAAAACAACGAGTGTGCACTATTAATCTTATAATTTAACCGTTATAACGTTACAAATAACGTTAAAAAAACAATCGTTATAACGATAGAAACTAAAATTACTAGGTTGAGAAAAAAAAACAAAATTGTAATTATGTGACCATCCTTGTAAAGTATCCAACTGGAAAACATTGACCAAGGACAAAATGCAAGGTCGCACGTAACTGGCTGTTTCGTGCTTATTACACGTTCCACTAATTATGGGTGCAGGTAAGAGTTATCGACACGCTCGACCCATTGAAATTCTGTATAACTGCAAAAATATTTAACAAACAGACACATTGTGATGCCTGTAATCGCCGAAGGATTAGGCAGAGATGTACCTAATACTACAGCCACATTTCGCCATAATAGGGGACGAGCCTATTTCCATCAACCGGGCACAAATCTAGACTCCGTTGCTGCTACTGAGATATTCCTGATAGAAAACCTCAATATCACTATGCCCGACCTGGTCATCGAACCAGAACTGCACAGCAGTAGCACTTGCGGCTACTAGATCAATGAGGCAGTCCAACAAAACCTTTTTTTTTTTTGGATGGGAAGCCATCAAATAACTCCTCCCGCTCTGGGCGGAGCAGGAGGGAGTGTCAGACTTTTACTGACTAAAACCCATCCATGTTCCTTCCTTTACCCTTTGTGTTCCAGGGCCGCGGTATCTCTTTCGAATAGTCCCGCAGCCCCGGCAGTCCAACATAACCTTAGTTCAAATATTGGAATTCTATCAGTCTGTCTAGTTAATCTAATGGATTTTGTTACTAAACCATAAGATTACTTTTCTCATCCTCGGCAAGATTCTGAGGTCAGCGACACGGTTCTTGTCGTATCTTTCTGAGCTCGATTTTAAACTTCTCTGCATCTTCGGCGCCTGGCATTACTCATACAAATCACGTACGCAAACAATGCTAACTAGGTACTTACCTGATTTGGAACATGTTTCTCTGTAGGTCGTACAAATGATTGGCCTACTTCAAGTTTCTTTAAAATCCCCGACTTGTAAGCTAATCTATACCAACCTATCTGATTTAGACTAAGTTGAAGTATATATCCTTCACCGAAGCAATTAATAATTACACAATACACACGTGGATCCGAAAAATCAAAGCTGCGTTTCTTGGGATCGAAGACCTGGCACTTCGGCAGTCGGACGGTCACACCCATAGAAATATAAAAAATATATCTATGGTCACACCACTAGGCTATCTCTGCTTAGCTTACTCTGTTAGCGTACTCTGCCATTTACAAGTAGACTAGAATCTATACTTCTATACTAATATTATAAAGAGGTAAAATTTGTTTGTAAGTTTGTATGTGGGGGGTAATCTCCTATTTTGAAAATTCTTTCACTAATAGGAAGCTACATTATCCCCGAGAATTTCCAACCAAAACGCGAGCGAAGCCGCGGGCAACGGCTAGTAAATTGATGAACTAATAGGAGCAAATTGAAGTGTATATTAGAAAATTCTCTGAATCTGCTCTAGCTAAAATAACGTCATTAAGACTAATTAATTAAATTATTAATGATGTTTTTTGTCGTTCCTAGATTAGTAGGATTTGCGTTGGCGGCGCCAGTGGGTAGCCTATCAGTCGCTGATAGCCGCTGCCTAGCACCACATACCATATTGGATGTCTATAAAAACGGGTTACAGCCCACATGAAAACTAAGCATAAATTAATTAATCAGTTTTCTTTCTTTGTACATTCTAACTTTCTAAGGCATAGAACCATATTCCAAAACCACCAAATTAAGTATTTGGTACTTTTCTGGTTTAAGTAAAATCAAAATCTAGTATTTTTTTTTCCGAACTACTGTGAAATAGTAAGGAATTAAGGATAAATCCAAATTCCAAACCACCAAATTAAGAACCTTGTACTTTCTTGATATAAAATCAAAATTTAGTTTTTTTTTTTTCAAATTACGGTGAATTAAACAAAAATAAAACCAAATTCCAAAACCACCAAATTTACTTCTTGGTGGGTACGTTTTTGTTAAAAAATCAAAATCTAGTATTTTTTTTTCAAATTACGGTGTTCAACATCAGTTGTTTTTGAACGTCAAAATTACATCCGTCCCCTTCGTCCACTTCGAAGTATTTCAGCTGGATAAAGAAGTGGCGCAACAAGCTCGTCAGCGACACATCTGTATGTCTATACTAGCCTAAGTTATTGAATATGACCTACTTATTATAACATAACATACCATCACGCCTGTAATCCCACAAAGGTTAGGCAGAGCTAGGTGTGCCTAATAGTACACCCGCATTTCGCCAGTTATGTTAGTCCCATGTAATAGGGGGCGAGCCTATTGCCATCAATGGGGTATAGTTCCAGACTCCATGGCTGCTACTGAGAAATCCTGATGGAAAAACCCAATAAGCACTAGCTCAGCAGTCGTGCTTACCACTAGACCCATTATAATCCTATTTACTCTTATGCTAGTACATGCCTTCAAAACTTCAAACACTTTTTCTGACCTTTTGATACACCCACATAAACCAACAGAGAAAGCAGGCAAGTATGCAAATATCACACTAGTGTTAACCAAACCAATCATCGCACAGATCCAATAACAGTCGCTTGCGCAACCACAATTTCATAAATCACGGCTTGACTGCGCCTGCGCACCGGACGGAACGTTAGATCGGCCATTGTGTGTGCAGGCTTTGACCTAGCAAGGTCGATGATTTATTTCTTAGAAAGGACTCAGTTTTGAGGCCAGAGAAAGCACTAAATTTCGTTTCAATAACAGATAAATGAGTCCCATTTATCAGTATAAGCCATGTCTTGATATCAAAGGAGGTTCGAATCTATACGAAGAGTTTATGGCTTGTCAAAATGAAACACATTGAAGTATTTTTTAACCGGAAATGTGCTAGTGAAGGTCGATTTGTAAGTAGTTTCTTACTAATGCATGTTATATTGGTCTATTAGATTATTAGTTGAGGAAATAAGAGTTTTTTTATAGGCTTAGTGTTGTTAAAATAATTGCCATCCTAGAATTTGGACTTTGATTATAAGCTTTGAATCTGTGAATCCAAAAAACTTACACACAATAGCAGCTAATAAAATAATATTTATGTAAATAATAAAGAAGAAGTTATGTTATTTGATTCTATAGAATAATGTTTTATGTACTTAATTTTAGACTATTGTTGAAAGCTTTGTGTGAATTTTAATTTTCCCACCAAAACAGCGTGGTTTCAGTAGCAAGAACTGCTAACGCCATCTAGTTCGGTCGTGTGCAAACTAAAGTATCAGACAGAGCCAACAACTACCGAGTCTTTGAACACGCCAAGCTTGCGCGTAGTTCATTATAGTGTAGCTAGATGGCGCTGACATCCACTTTTATCAGTCCTTTTCAATATTAATGTTGTATTTCGTTATGTAGTGTATTCTGCAATAAAGATAAACAAGTTATTGACTTATTGTCCTTATTTTGAGTAAAAAATAAACGTTATTCAATCTAAATATAAAAGTAATTAAGTGTAATCGACTCCTTGTGTCCTGGAATAAAATAAACTAATATATTTCAGAATGACATACTAACAAACAAGTTTAATAAAATAAAATTGATTAAGTCCACAAGATGCAACTAATATTTACAAGGAAGTTTAAATCAGTCCAAGTGTTTCTCCGGCCACCCAAATAGTAGACTATCACCACATCCTCAATGCATCCCCACCGATCGATTCACATGTTGTATAAGGGATAAAACCCATAAATTATATTAACACGTGCCCAGCAGCGGACGTGCACTAATAATAGATATATTTTTAAACACAAATAGGGCATCTGATAGATTCATTGGATCCATTCATTGGTGTTATGGTGATATGGTAGAATGTTTAATGTTTATTCATGTTTTGTAACTTAAGGACGTCTGATGATGGTGAAGTTTGGGAGTTAGTAAGCAGAACTTTGAAGGATTTTAAGTTTTACTTCCCATCTGGTGCCAGGTTTTGAATAATTAGTGAACTAGGAAACTCATGAAACTTAGCTGAACAACGGCAAGGTATTTGCGTAGTATACATCGATGGCAATGCCTAACATTTTTTTCATTTTGACCGTTCAAATCATCAAATTACCTAACGTTGTTCATCATCATCTGCCTAGCCTTATCCCAACTATGTTGGGGTCGGCTTCCAGTCTAACTGGACACAGCTGAATACCAATATTTTACATGGAGCGACTGCCTATCTGACCTCCACAACCCAGTTAGTAGGTACTGGGTAATACGATAACCCTTGGTAAGACTGTTTGTTAGACTTTTTGGGCCACTGACTACCTACCTGTAACGACTGTCAAAGATCTAACAGATGACAGCCGCGACCAACTGCTTAACGTGCTTTCTGAGGCATGGAGGAAACTCGGTATGTAATGGGCGGTCACCCATCTACAGACCAACCTAGGCAAGCACGGCTTAACCTAAAGATCGACCCGAGCGGCTGTTAGTATTTTGTCACGAGCTCCTCCAATTACCTAGCGTTGTTATACAGATGAATTTTACCAAATGACGAAAAAATTTTGACTTTAAAATCCTTTGGATTGTGTTGTGATTGTAATTGGTGTGCTGATTCTGATGCTGTTGAGCGTAGGATGTCAAGTCTCTACCTGCTTACCTATGACTCTTTGGTGATTGGTGAGTTTCGATAAAACGATTGGCCTAAACTACAAACAGTTGGAAACGGTAATCAATAAGTAGCTCATGGCGACCTATCACTGTATTTCTTCAACAGAAGTATAATTAATTTATGAGTTGAAATAATGAAGCAGAAATAAAATATTCATAAATTACAGCCTCATTCTTATTCTTATTCTTTATTGCACACAACATTACAAATATAAATACAAATTGCAATAATATAGCTTATGTACAAAGGCGAGCTTAACCCAGAAATGGGTTTTCTTACAGCAAACCTAATTTTGATTGCCTAATAATTTTGCCTAATATTTTTTTTTTTTTTTTTTTTTTTTTTAAATTTGCCTCGTTAAAGATTTCCACAATTTTAACTTACTGACTAGTGTCACTTTGTATGCTTCGTAGGCGACGAATACATTATGAATATTGTATGCGAATAAGATTGGAAATGTCGTCATTTTCTGCTGAACAAAAAATAAACTGTAGGTGTCAAGCATTTTAGCTAATTAGGTAGCTCGCTGCAGTTAATATTTAGCAAAAACAAGTCCTTGAAATATCATTGAAGAAACATGTTATATTTGCATCTTGTGATTTCAATAAGTACAGGTCATCGGTTTATCGCTGAACGTCACAATAACTTGCTTAAATACAAAGTAAAAATAATGTTTCTGCTTATTTTATTAAAGACTCTTTTGTTCTATTTTTGGAGACACAAACTTTGATAACGACTGCTGGTACCTATTTCAAATACAAGTTAGTTTTCGATTATTGAGATATTAAATGTAGGGGTGTCTGTGTACCAATAGTGGCGATAAGTCCCCTCTTTGGGGAGTGGCTAGAGAGGTGCCACGGCGCCCTCACCTTCCGCCTGACGCAGGTCCTCACCGGACACGGTTGTTTCGGGAGGTTCCTGCAAATGGCGGGAGGAAACGCCCGGGTGCTACCATTGTGAGGATCGACCGGAGGACTCGGTAGAGCACACGGTGGAGATCTGCCCCGCGTGGGCGGAGCACCGCCGTGTCCTCGTAATCAGGGGCAATCGGCGGCGGCGACCTCTCGCATCCGGCCTTGGTTCAATCCATGGTCCGGAGCGAGACGAAATGGGACGCCGTCACCTGCTTCTGCGAAGCAGTCATGCTAGCGAAGGAGGTGGCGGAACGTGAGAGGGAGAGAACCTCACGTCCCAGCCGCCGCGGGAGACGCACCGGGCGTCGGAGGCCACGTGGTGGCCCCCGGCCACCGTAAGCGCGGGCCTGTGGACGGTGAGCTATGGGCTAGCTCGCCGTCCGTCCGTCTTATGACGACAGGCCGTGTCGAGGACCGATGCCTGCCAGAGTTGCGGAACTATTCGAAAGAGATACCGCGGCCCTGGAACACAAAGGGCAAAGGAAGGAACACGGATGGGGTTTAGTCAGTAAAAGTCTGACACTCCCTCCTGCTCAGCCCAGAGCGGGAGGGCTTATCTTGATGATTTCCCGTCGGAAAAAAAAAGGGGTGTCTGTATATGAAGGCCTCTGTGCGCTGGAGAGAGTTCGAAACTGTTCAAAGATTAGCACGAAGGAGGATGTCTGCTATCGTCTTCAAATGATGGTAGTCACCTATTCCTATTTAATTGGCGATATAGTTTTTAAAACAAATCCATGCTAATTCTTTTTCTTTTCTCTTTTCAGGTAAGTCTACTTCATCATTCATAGATTTCTGACGGCAGTCGTGCAGACTGGTGAGAGCTAAAGAATCTAGCATAGCATTTATTTAAAGCTATTCTGTTGTCATGGATTTGCATTACTGGAGTCTCCGCATATTATTAAGGAATTATCCAAGACTTAACTTAACTCAATCAGATATTAGAGACCTGTTTCTCATTCACTGGCGGAATACGAACAGCTAGCCATTGATAATCTAGTGGTGTGACCGTCGGATTGTCAAGTCATAGGTCTCAAGTTCGAACGATGACAGTGACACGTACCTCAGATATTCCGTATTTATGTGCGTATTATACAATTATCACTTACTTCGGTGACGGAAAACATCGTGAAGAAACCAGCATGCCTGAGAAATAATTATTATTCGACGGCATAAAAGCCATGTCAAATGCCCATGGGTGGCATAAAACTCAGACACTGGTTTAAGCCATGTGTTCATCAGCGTTGGGTCTAGCAGCATGAAATGTTGTGTCTTAAGGCGGTACCCTGACCAAATAACCTTGAGCATTCGGCCCTTTTCGCCGCACGCCACCAAGCATAAGATCGTGAGATAGTAAATAGCAATATACGTAGCGAGTACGCTCAGATTTTGGAATAAAATCTTTATAAAATCAAATTTAGGTCTTTTGAAAAAAATAAAACTAGCTTAATGTTTATTATTAAATTGCCGACCATCTAGTGTAAAAAGAAAATCAAAATGATGGTTACTGTACGAGGAGATGCAAGCCATCAATAATCCTGCCTCATTTCTGTGGTTTCGTTGTGAGGAGATTAATTTTACATTTTACTACTAAAAAAAAATCCAAAACTACCATTTTGGAGTCAAGAATATGCAGAAATTTCATGTCTATGTTATAAGTTGGTATTTATTTTGAGTAAAGAGTAGATAGCTCCAAAAAACTGCACAAAACACGGCTACCGCTGCGTTTTGCTCGGGGAGGCGCCTTAACAAGACAAGCACTGCCGAAATATTGTTTTCAAATTAAGAGTTCGAGTTTTTTGGGAGATTAAAGTTTGTATGGAAATTCATCAGTTTTGCCGAATGAAAATCTCATCGGTCACATAGATTGTATAGATATTAGATAGATACTAGCTGATGCCCGCGGTTTCGGCCGCGTGGAGTTCGGTAATTGCCCCACGGGACCGCACTACGCATAAAAAGTATCCTATGTGTTAATTAAAGTTATAAACTATCTGTGTGCCAAATTTCATCCAAATCCGTTCAGTAGTTTTTGCGTGAAACAATAACAAACATCCAGACATCCACACATCCTCACAAACTTTTTTAGGGTTCCGTAGGGGTCAAAATGGAACCCTATTACAGACTCCTGGCGGTCTATCACCAGGCTGTATCCCATGAACCGGCACAGCTAGACAGTTGAAATTTTCATAGAATATGATGTATTTCTGTTGCCGCTATAACAACAAATACTTAAAACAGAACAAAATAAATATTTAAGTGGGGCTCCCATACAACAACGTCAGGAAATATTACGGAACCCTTCGAGTCGCACTTGGTCGGATTTTTTTATAATACTAGTAGGACGTAGGATAATCTTGTTTTTATAAATTGCCCTTATTTTTATATTATTGAAGCCATAATAGGTACGTTTATGTTTTAATTCACACCCCTATAGTGATAAAAAAATAACTATCATATTTTGACACTATCATGCGGGCGATACGATTAATAATACGATATAATTTCGTATCAATTAAAAAGGTATGTCTATGTAACCCCTATTTAGGGAACCCTTTTGTCAATATAAAAATATCGTTGCTTTTTATGCAGGTCACGTTAAGTCATTTTGTTACCGGCTTCTAAAAAGGCGGAGGTTATGAATTCCACCAGCATATATATATATTTTTTTATTGGAATCTACTTGCGAGAGATAGAGAGGTGATCCTTAATCACTTTTGACTTTGTCAACAAAAGGTGCAGATAAATAAGTTTTTTTTTTTTCACAATTTGGTACACCCGTCGTAAAGTATTACTGGCTAATTTAATTTGATTTCAAACGAGGTACGTTGGCTTCCAGTTGAATCAGTCAAGTCTTTAGCTAATGCAACATTACTCAGTCTTGTCAATCTTTAGCCAAATTCACATTTTTATGTTTAAATCACGCTTGGTCGTTTGCCCGAAGTCGATTGCTTATGGAATTCGGGCCAACGACCATGTGTTAATGAAGTAGTACGAGTACGCCCGTCTTCGGACAGACTCGTCCGACTTCATCGTGTTCGGGTACAGGTGCAAGTACTCGTCTTTCTAACTACTCGTCGTTAGCTCGTATTCCATTGCAATGACCAGTGTAATAAATCGCATCGGGAGCCCGAATTTGAGTAAAGTCATTCGATCACCCGAATACGGGCTCAACGACCAAGTGTTAGTGCGTCTTTAGCCAAGTAAGTTCTTAGATAGGAAAGAAGAACATTTGATCAATATAAAAAAAAAATGAAAAAAAAAAACAATACATGTGATGCGTGTCTGTGAAACAGAACACGACGGCAACGCGTAGTGCGCATTATCAATATGTATGCGATACCCGGGAATCGAACCCGCACCATCATTACATGATATGCATCGCAGATGAACAGAGAACACTGTGGTTAATGTAAAAAGCTAATTACATACTTAATTATGCTTTCTACACTTGCATATAATCAGATTGCAATTACGGCATTTATATGTTTTTTTATTCGCCACTGAGCCTACCTTGTATGAATTTCTTTGATAACAATGTGTTCTGTAAATAGTGCATTTTTTCTAGTAAGGAAATAGCTAATCCAAACAGCTGAGTCTGAACTAAAAGTGGCGCCTTAACTTAACGTTTGATTTCGATCCCACCCAATGGGCCGGTAATATGCACATAATGTACAAAGGCGGTCTTAATGCCTTAGGCATTTTCTACCAGTATACCTTAGGGTCATGCAGAGACAAAACAGAAGGTGCAATAGTATAGAAAATTTCCAAGAGTAAAATAAAATAATAAATACATAATTATAAGTAAATATACGTACAAACAAAATATACAAAGTAAAGAGTGATAAAAATACATAGATGAAGAAAAACAACAGATTTATTGATTGTTCTACTTAATTTATTCTTGGTCATTAGAATATTAGTAAGGTACGATAAACATTTCCAGTTTTTTAGTAAAAATATATTATCTTAATCGCTTTGGGAGGCCTAGAAAACGCTGGCGTGACGATTGGCGATTTGTGAGAGATTGGCTGAAGAAAACCGCACGGAGAGAAGAGTGGAAGGCTATGGGGGAAGCTAGCCCAAACCCAGTGGGACAATAGAGGCTAAGGAAAAAAAAATATCTTAGAAGGTAATCTTCAAAAGACACTAGATACACTAGCTAGATTGATCACGTTGCAAACTAAACCTAACTTAGACTGTTCGGACAATGCTATAAGTGAAAATATTCTCTCAAAGACGAAGCGCCTGAAATAACCATTCACCACTCAGGATTTATTATATTTGTCTAAGTTCGTCCATTTTACGAACGTTGTGGATCCTAATAAAATATTTACGAGCTATCGAATTGATACATTAATGGAGATCCCATTCAAAGCTTGGCTTGGCCTAGAAGCCACTTTGATTACACTTTCGGGTTGAATGAATTTAGAGTTTTTTAATTACTTTTTTCATAGCTAAGGGGGTTAAAAACTGCAGTAGTTGCAATATACCTTGAAGCTGGTTGTTTACAACATTAAAGAAAAAAATATGTATCTGCGCTTGACGAATTAAATAATAAGTACGACCTGAATGGCGCCCGAATACCGACGACCCGAATGGCGCAGCGGTAGTGAGGCTGCCTTACGTTCTTAGGGTCCCGGGTTCGAATCCCGGTAGGAGCAAATGTTTGTGTGATGAGCATGGACATTTGTTTCCGAGTCCTGGATGTTTATATATATAATAAGTATGTATTTACAAACAAAAAAGTATCTATGTAGTAATATCAGCTATCTGGTGTCCACGACACAAGCCTCGTTGCTTAGTGTGGCACCTAGATGGCGCTGTGTGTAATGTCCAGCGATATTTTTTTATTTTATTTAGTAGACGGAAAGCAAGCTCCAGATCCACGCAAAACAACCGCGTCACTGCTGGTATGTTCATCATCTGTCCCATGTTTTCCTAACTATCTTGGGGTTGATTTCCAGTCCAACCAGATGCAGCAGTGGTTTACATAGAGCAACTGTCTTCTACAGCCTAGTTACTGGGTAACAGAATATCGCTTGGGAAAAAATCGTTAGCGGCCGTTTTCATATACAACATGTAACAGAAAGGGTATAATCATATGGAAAACTGTGGTACGGACCATCAAACTGAACAACTTTCTCTATGGGACCACCATCGAAATCGTAAAAAAATAATCAGCTGTCCTATACAAAATTTCAATACCTACTCGATCCAAATGTATGGGACAGCTGATTATTTTTTTACGATTTGGATGGTAGTTCCATAGAGAAAGTTGTTCTGTTTGATGGTCCGCACCACAGTATTCCACATGATTATACCCTTTCCGTTACACGCTGTATACATATAACGGTTAGTTAAAATGCCTTACTCTAGTAGCTATCGGTGTTTCTATAAACAAAGTTAGCAGTGAATTGACAGTAATATCCTATCCACGTCACTTATCGGTCGCTCGGAGGGTTGACGGTTAATGTTTCTTTAACTATTTATCTGAGATAGCAACATTCCGTTAACTGTTAGTAAGTTATGGAAAACGGCCGTAACAGACTCAGGATTCCGACTACCCGAAATTACTTGTGTTAACCAATATTTTGCTATATCTATTTTCCTGTCAGAGTTATCTTTTAGTAGACCTTGGCGGCATGAGCCAATGCCCTTGAACTGAGGATGTATACTAGTTATACTTCGGTATCTCTTATGTGTATTGGTTTTTACATTGTCCGAATTCATCGATTTTCATGCTATCATGAGGAAAACCCGCGTTTGTTCGCGGTACATGCGTTAACAGTATCAAAACAGCACGGATGCTGGTGTCTGAATTTTCCGAAATATTGTGCTATCTCTTCTCGTGTTCCTGGACCTAGCTGAAATCATACAGTCCTTTTCATTCTCTCTCATTTCAACAAAATATAACATCAAAATATAACATGTGAGCAGCTAGCTGTGGTCCAGTTGTGGCGGCCCCGACTTACGAACAGTAAGTCGTGGGTTCGAACCCAGGCAGGCGCATACTTTGTGTAATTTATTTCATCATCACTGCTCTCAAAAATGGTGAAGAACCAAAAATTGGAAGACATATGACATCTATCAACCCTCACTGGGCCTGCGTAGTGGATTATAGCCCATTCCCTCTCATGAGAAGGCCGTGTGTCCCAGCAGTGGGAAAATTACAGGCTGATTATGTATGTATAACATCACGCCTGTATTTTCCGAAGGGATAGGCAGAGGTGTACATCATGTTCACCTTCATTGCGCCAGTTATGGTTAAGTCCCATGTAATGAGGGGCGAGCCTATTGCCATCGTCTACCATATCTAAGTTTAGACTTATAACATCATGCTATTTATCCCAAAGGAATACGCAGTGGTATCAAAGTGCATTACTCTCATTACACCAGTTGTATTTCATGAGGGGTGAGCCTAATGGCATCAAACGGGAAACAAATCTAGACTTCCCTGTGTCCCAATTTTAGGGCTGTTCATTATAAAAGAGGTTACAGTCATCTTTGAAAAAATACATAACATCATAGTAATTCCCGAAAGGCGGTTAGGCAGAGGTGTACCTAATAGAAAACCCATATTCCGCTAGTTATGTTTTAAGTCCCATGTAATAGGGGGCGAGCCTATTGCCATCAACCTGGCCCAAATCCAGAGTCCGGAGCTGCTACTGAGAAGTTCTTAATCGAAAAACCCAATAACACTTTGCCCGACCCGGGAATCAAATCCAGGACCTCATGCTCAGCAGTCCCGCCCGCTCGAGCAACGAGGCGTGTCTCTTTTAATATTCATACTCTCTTAAGATTCTCTTAAAAACTTGTAGAGCGATAACTAGCGCTCTCTATAGTGTGTGTGCTCTTGAACAGTTGACAGACAGCTGTTCGGTCCAGTCACCCGGTCGAGCACCAATTCAGGCAATTTAGACTCGCGAGCAGCTATACTAATTGTGGCCAATGTAGCTCAATTAGAAGATCATGTCGTTTTTGGACGCTATTGTGGATTAAAATGTGGTGTGTGTTCTCGGCTTGTTGTTCCGGCGTTTTTAATGCTCACGTAAATACAATGGCTAAACAGGGTGTAACAAGACCCTTCACGAAGCCGTCAACCAAGCATTATGTACCTACATCAAACTAAGTGACTTTACGCAAAAAATACAGCTGGGAAACGACTTTATTTTGGGGTTAAATATCATGTTTTACGTTAGGACTCAATGTAACGCACTCAAAACATTGTGCTGATGGATGGATTGAATAGTACGGAGGTCGTGGAGGTGTTTACAGTAAAAAACTTACGTTATATACACGTATTTAAAAAAAAACTTCTGAAAATGTTGGAACTTTGACCCCCAATATCTCTGTAACTAGGTATGGTCTAGAACAAAAAATAGATCGCAATGACGGGGAGAACAAGTGAATTTCGGCTTCGTTAAGTGTCTTGTTACACCCTTTACGTTCTTATTCATTGATTTAGGTACTTACTTATTGTTAGCCTGTGTCATCCCACTGCTGGGCAAAGGTCTCTCCCCAGGACTTCCAAATCCTTCGATCCAGGGCCCATGTGGACCACTGGTCGTTTGTTGTCCAGCTCGTCCCCCCATCTCCTGCGAGGTCTACCGCGTCGCCTTCTGGCTTCATTGATTTACGGACATTACCAATGTTCTTGTTAACCCCTCCAAAGAAGCAAAAGCTGCATTACTAGAAGTGCCCATGGTCTCCCATCCACAGACCGACCTTGGTAAGCGCGGCTTAACTTTGAATCTACAATTTAGATCGACATTTATGGAGATTAAAATCCTGCAAATATTGTTAACAGACTCAGTTCTTATGAAGGCATATTGATGATACGATATCGGTTACTGATGTAAGTGGTCAGATACATTGTAAGGATGATTACCATCTTCAAAAAATCAGTAGTCAGTAAGGATGCAATAAGAGAGAGTTGAAAGTTCGTGACATCCTGTAAAACCCAAAGACAAAATGAGTATAAAACCTTTTCAATCGTGGTCTGTCATTTTGATTACAATTTTAAAGACACATGAAAGGCAAGATCTACTGTATATATCTATACTTCTATACTTATGTTATAAAGAGGTATAGATTGTGAGTTTGTGAGGTTGTACGGGGTAATCTCTGGATCTACTGAACCGATTTTGAAATACTTTTACTAATAGGAAGCTACATTATTCCCGAGTGCCACAGACTATACAGCGTGTAACAGAAAGGGTATAACCATATGGAATACTGTGGTACGGACCATCAAACTGAACAACTTTCTCTATGGGACCACCATCGAAATCGTAAATAAATAATCAGCTGTCCTATACAAAAATTCAATACCTACTCATACCAAATGTATGGGACAGCTGATTATTTATTTACGATTTCGATGGTGGTCCCATAGAGAAAGTTGTTCAGTTTGATGGCCCGTACCACAGTATTCCATATGATTATACTCTTTCTGTTACACGCTGTATATACAACGTGCCAGTGGGATAATTTCCGACCAAAACGTGAGCGAAACCGTGGGCAACAGCTAGTCGACAATACTTTTATTGTCGACTAGCGTGTGTCTGTCTAGTAATTCAGGTTACCAACATCAACCCAACACTTATCGTTTTCCTAAAAGCCATTTTATACCAGGCAAGTTTTACGATGATAAAGAGCAATACGGCCTACAAGAAATTGAAAAATTAACAACTGAAACTAAGATAAAAAACTATGTTTTAATTACGGTAAACGGGCTAGGACGGTTTATCTACGCAGAAACTGTATAGTTTTATAGACTGCTATCTTCATTCTAAGCCACAGCTTTAAAGGTTATTCCTTGTACTATTTATTCTGTGGTAATTTTATGGTGAAACCGCAAGGGTAGCTCGCGAAATTCAAAATTTCTCACTGTTTTTGCAATTTGCTGGTCAGTGTTGGGTTGTATGTTGCTTAATATATGATCCGCTACCGTTACAAATATGACTTTACAGAGTTTTAATCATTAAACTCATCAAAAGAGCTGCGGTGGCCCAGTGGAGGCTGCGCGGCCCCGACGTACGAAAGTAAGTTGTGGGTTCGAACCCAAGCAGGCGCATTACTTTGTGTAATTTATTTCATCACCTCTGCTCTCAAAACGGTGAAGGAAATATCGTAAGGCAACCGGCATGTCCTAGAACCAAAAAATTTGAAGACATATGACATCTAGCAACCCGCACTGGGCCCGCATGGTGGATAATAGCCCATTCCCTCATAGAGAGGAGGCCGAGTGTCCCAGCAGTGGGAACATTAAAGGCTGACTAAGCATCAAAACAACCCTCTATGTCTCTATTCAATAGTCATTCAAATAAATACATGCGTATTACAGCCGCGAATCATATTTTGTTCAAAATTCAGCCTGGCTGTGACCGGTAAAACTTCGCGGGCTACCACGGTGCTTTCCTCCTAAGGTGTACTTTAGCGACAAAAAGAATTCGTAAAGCGTTATAAGGTAATGTGATCTTTAAAAATTCAATTGTATGAAAGGCAAAGTCGGTTTTGTCGTCTTTGGAAGTTTATTTTAAATAAAAAAAAACATAAATTATTTGAATCAATCGCTGCTTCGTAGCATTAAAAGTCAATTGATTGATTGATTACGATTGGTTGAAAGTATCAATCAAACGTGGGCTGTATTTATGCTTCAAGAACAAAACATGAAGATGGTATTTTTCATCAATTTTTTAAAGTTGTTCTTCTTTTCTATTGTTGCTAAACGTGACATTACATTTAGCATTAATATGTTGGTTAGTTGAATAAAAGATACCGTTAAGTACACTTGATTTATTTACAGCAGACACACTATAATAAATACAGACAGACAGCAGTATCCCAGATAGGATCAGATATGGCAGTGACCGGAGTGAGCTACCGGAAGTATCTACTATCAGTGGCGTACACACTAATTACTTACTAAATAGTGATGTCACAACAAGCATCTCTATCACTATAATCTATTGTTTTTATTATAATCATGCTCTTACACTTGTCATAAAATAATGCTAATTGGTGCTTTGCATTTGTTTTATTGACCCAGCATGATATTTTTTTTCAACTGTTGAAGTATTTCTTAATGAATACTTACTACTCTGAAACTTAATATTTTTATCTTGTATTATTCTATTGCTTGTTCGTGTACTTAATGTAAATATACTCACCTTGTTATTGTAATTATCATAGTTTAAATACGCCAGAGCAAATAAATACATACCAAGTTTCTGAGATTACATTGTCTCTGTTTTCTTTCTACATATTCCTAGTTAAGGTAAGGAATCATTATAATTTTCGCGCCTTCTTCTTCTGCATGTGCATATTTTGCGGGAAAGTGGTGGCATTATGCATCCTAACTTGGATCTAGTTTTTTGCAGAATCAAAACTAAATTTTACGAGTCTTACTAGAATGCTATGTACTAACTGCTCTGACTTTTGTTACAATTGCGTATTAGCGTCGATTTTCTCCCATAAAACTGAGCTCAAAATGGCGCAGGGAATAAATTGGTCAGTAAATGTTCGTAAAGTATAACAATGATATTTATAGTTTTACTCTTGAACTAACTTAAATTGAAACTTCACTGTTAACTGCTCCAATGGTTCAGTGCTAACGAGTTACGCAAACGGAGCCTTTAGAAGAAATTAGAATTGAAGCTTGGGGTGTTTGGTAAGTTTTAAGTTAGCTTTTAGTTATGTTGGTACTACTGAGTGCACTGAGGCTCGACTTTTCAACCTTATCACTTAGAGGATAAGAGTGAAAAGTGGTATACAGTCACTGAACTCGATAGTACTTATTTCAAACAAACAGTCAGTCTTTGTCTGTGCAACGCACCTGCAAAGCCTCAGGTACTACAGATGCCCCAAGTATTGCAGATGTCTAATAGCGGTAGTAACTAATAATTAAATACTGGTTTAGCAAATAATTACATTTTGAAAATCAGTTTCTGTGTCGGTATATAGTTCTTGGCAATGAATATGCACCAGTTAAGGAATAATATTATGGAATAATAATAAAGGATTTTTTTTATCATTAACTCTAGAAACGGGATATTTACCATGTTTAATGTTCGTTTCTAGTTTTAATGATAATTTTAGTGACCATGACAGTTTAAAAACTTATAAGGATTTTTTTTTCCAATTTTTGGCGCCATTTTTCCTTTTTTTTTTTTCGTGATACAGTTTTCCATAGCTCAAACAAGCGCATAACGTACACAGGTATTTATGCATTATTATGTTGTTGGGATTTGTGTGTGAAGGTTTTTTTTTATACTGTCAATAAATTTTTTTTTAGTAATTAAGTAAAGTAGTTGAACTGATAAAATTATGACAATAATTATCCAATTGTATTTTCGTCGCTGAAAACTTAAAATAAAATTAAGATAAAATATTAACTGAAATATCACCTACTTTCAAGCTTATTACGGTCCTCATTTGCTTAGAGGAAATGAAAGCTGTAGACACTACCTCAACATAGCATCTTGACATGCACATGCGAACTCCTGAAACAGTGGCCGTTCATATACATGCTTCCATCACATCTGCCCATTAACATTACACGGTATATTCTAAATGCTAAAGTTGATATTACGTCGTGAGATGTGGGGTATCATTAGTCTTGCCAAATAAAATCACACTCTAACACGTACAGTTCACAGTTGATATTGTAGTAAGAGGTGTAATATTGGTATTCCATATGAATGGGCTTTGTGATGCAGTTAACTTTGTTCATTGAGCTTAGAGTGACCATTCTGTTGAGGAATTTTAGGATAAAACGGCTAAGTTCTTTTGAAAGGTCGAAATTGCAACTGATAGACTAAAAAGTCATACGATCGATAAGTACACGAACCCGCTGAACTGAGAGATATTTCTCGACGACATGTAAAGCCAAGTCAGAGGCCCATGGATGAGATAAAAACTGACACCAGGTTAGGCACTAACCATACGAAAAAGAAGAAGAAGTACATAAAAGTTAACAATAAATCGTAGCTTATATAATTATTTTAATTATATCATTTTGTTTTGTTTTGTTTTTTTTTTGTTTTAGTGCAGACTTCACTACTTTCAATCTTACCTTAAATTGTACAGAAACTACTCCGGACATGACATTCTGCATAGCTTGTACCACGAGAAAAACTGCCAACCTTCACCTTGTACAATTTTCTTTACTAAAGTACCGAAAGGCGCCGGTTCCCTCAGTCATACATTATTAAAGCATGCCTCACAGGCAAGGCAAGACGTGAGAGTTGATATAATTCAGTAGCTTACACTGATGAGACGAAGAGGTATTTTTGAAAGACAAATGAAAATTCATGAAGACACGTGACAGAAAATCCGAGCAAGACTTTTTTGCTTGGCTTTTGATTAACATTCAGGAACAATCCTTACTACAATTATTTCGTATTTCGATCTTATTTTCAATGGCAATTCATTTTGAAGAAATAAAATAGAAAGTCGGAAACTGATATTATTGTCGTTTCGCATGTTCACAATGATATTGCTAAATTGATTTCAGATCAAGAGTTATGTAATAGGTATACATAAAATGTTTCTTCCGCATTAGATTAATTCATCCTGTAAAACTTCTGTTTACTAGTAACTCTTGTTTATTAGTAACTCTTGTTTACTAGTAACTCCTGTTTACTAGTAACTCTTGTTTACTAGTAACTCTTGTTTACTAGTAACTCTTGTTTACTAGTAACTCCTGTTTACTAGTAACTATCGTGCAAGTTGCAAAACGTAACACCTGCAATCCATAAAGAGCTAGGCATAGGTGTTCCTATGGTGTGAGTACATCCACATTTCACCATAGTGGACGAGCCAATTGCCATCAATCGGGCACATGTTCAGATGGCCGAGCTTCTTCTGAGAAATTCCTGATGGAAAGACCAAATAACACTTTGCCTGACCTAGGATTCGAACCCTCAAATCTAAGACCTCGTCGTAGTCAATTGGTCAGAGGGTTGTCGGAATACAGATCGAAATTAATTTATAAAATATATGATGATAAAATTATATTATATATAATACGTTAAAAAAATACAATTAGACCTTGGTTTGATATGGGAATGTGAATTAACTGACAAAAAACTAACAATTATTATTACACAATAATTCAGATTGATTTATATGTTTTTTTTTTGGCTGGCAACCCAGCCTGTAGTAACAACAATACTGTAGCTAAAAACCATAGATTGTACAACGGTTTGCTCTCCCACGGCAATAAAAGTCAAGGAAGATCATCGGCCCAACCTTTTCAAGTGTGTCAGGGTTAGCTTCCAGTCTAGCCAGATGTTGGCTTTATGGATTCGTTTTAGTCATAATCTGAAACCTTTTACAGGTTAAAGAATAGAACGTAAGCTATAAAAAACCATAGAGTAGATTAGCTTAGTTATTTTAACATTTTTTTTTTTGCATAAAATGGCGTAACGTTCAAAATCTTGCAGCAACTAAGTCAAGCGAAATCTTGCTTTTTATTTAAATCTTTTTTAGATGGAGCCATGCGTAAGGTTTAAAATGAAGGAGTTTATGAATAGTTAAAAGAAATGTTATCTATCCGAGGTGCTTAAAATTTTTGAGCTCACTCTAATTTTTTTTAAATTTCTGGGACGCCAAACCGCAACAGAAAACCAGCGCTGAGATATTTTTTTTCTTGGGTGTAATTTTAGTTATAGCAAACGATCCGTGACATTTAAAATTCCTTTAAAAAGGTAAAATAGTCCATTGATATAGTTTTTCTGCCAATCAAAAATATGCTATTGTTTTGGTAAAACATTGAAGGATACAAAATTATACAATAGGAAAATATGACTGAGGATAAAAAGTTTATTTTAAGGGTTTTCCGATAAAGTTTAAAATATAAATTATTAGTATACCGCGGAAAGGTGGCATACCCGAATTAAGGGAAGCCATGTAGCATCTATCTAGAGGTACGTACTTTCATAAAAATAATGTAGATGACTGGTTGAAATAATTTCCAGAAACAGTTTCGACCTAAGTTATCAATGTATCATCAACCCATCGCAGCCCTTTTACAAATTTTATTGGGGTCTGTTTGCAGTCTCACCAGATGTGCCTGAATACCTTTCTTTTTCAACTTTTTTAGTAACAATATATTCCACATGAAGCATGGATTGAAGGTAACATCCCAAAAGTAGAATATTATGTATTAGGTACCTACCTAAAAGCTTCAGCTCGCGGCGTCGCGCGTCGCCTTAGTTTGATTTTTTTACACAATATCATTAAAAATTATAGCGTGACATTTGAGTTATGCTGAAGTTAAACTTATGTTACTGTAAAGTTTCATCAAAATCAGTTCAGTAGTTTTTGCGTGAGAGACTAACAAACATCCGTACATCCATCCTCACAAACTTCCGCATTTATATCGTTTTTTTTTGTTTTAACTTTTTAATTTTCTTTGTACTTTTCATTTCAATTTATCCTATCTATTGAACTGAGTTACATGTATTCATTTCTTCATCATTTTGTAGGTCCAACTGTGGCTTCCAAGATATTTAACTGAAACGAATAAAAATACATTGTAAAACATAGTTCACTTTGAATCAAACGAATAGGTACTTAATATTCTTACCAAGAACTGTGGTCATTCTCAACTCAATATTGGTATCAAATCGGTAACTTACACAAAGTGTAGTCACCCTCCCTAGCTTCTGTGGGTTGCGCCTACGACCACATTCAAAGTGAATTTTAAGGAAAACTACGACCATAAAAGTCGTTTGATGTAGTGTATTGCGAAACAGAGGTGCATCTTCATTTTAATAGCATAATATAACTTGATAGCTTCTTAACTTTTAAGCGAGTGTTTCAAAGTGGGCTTGCTTTAGATCTAAAACCGTAAAAGCCAGGAATTACTATTGCGATGGACCTCTCTCCACAGTAGTTCTAAGGTTTGGTGTACCAAAATTACCATCTTTAACAAAACTATTTGACGGCACGGTTGGTGCAGTGGTGATGCGCGTCGCGGGTACGATTCCCGCACGGAACAAATAGATTTCGTATGGCCTACCGTTAGTTGTTCCGTGTCCATCTGTTTGTGTATCTGAGTTTAAATGTTCATAAACGCACCCACGATACAGGAGAAATTCCTAGTATGGGGCAAAGTTTAAAAAAAAAAAAAGAAAAAAAAAGTACCTAATATGAATGCTTAGTCACTTCTTTAACGCCTGCAAGTCCTGCAACTTGAGTCAACGTCACAAAGAGACCAAAAACATCAGTTCCGGTAGACTTACAGTATTAAGTCAGAAATGCTCACAAAATCTAGAACACATGGTAGAGTTTCCATGGAATTTATTGTTCAATCGCTCTTCACGATTATCCTGTTCAGAGGATTCAACAACGTACTGCTATTATGTTCCTTATTAGTTAGAAAATAGGTTTTAAATTGGCACAGGCGTTTATTAGACGCATTTGGCGTTCCCAAGTTCAGGACAGGAAAATATCGAGTAAAACAGATAGATACCTACATTTAAATTTAAACAAATGTTGTTTGAAACTCGAACAGGAACACATAGGAATTGAAATTGTTATGCCTCTTCCAATGTCTGTACATACTTACTTACTTTAAGTATATTGACAAGCACACAACTTTATGGCCCGTATCGAAACAATTAAACATAGCAATAAATATGTACATGTCTCGGCGCCTGATCTGTCTTATCTAATGCACATTGCATTTAGTTTTAGTGTGGTTGCGCCACGCTTGCTCCAGCTGCCACAGAAATAACGTAGAATATCGGTCACACAGACGCGAGCGCAGAATGAACGCATCCAATTAATTGCCGGACGGCGCACCACTATCGTGGTGGACGTGCCGCGCGCGGACGCTTCCGCTACACCATTTAAAATTAAAAAATAATAAAAAGCGCGCGAACTTTATACCTAGCTGTCAGTGTCAAAATTACCGCCTAATTTTTTTTTCTTTTTTTTTTTTTAGAAAAACACTTAGTGCTGTTACAGAAAATATTTTGAAAAACACAGTGATGTCTCACCAAAAATTAGAGGAGCAAAAATAGTCGGCTATCAAACAAAGGTCAAATATGCGTTCGTCGTGTATAATTAGGAAAATAATGATAAGCGATCGCGGTCGAGTGCAAATGTCGTCGATATCGTACGCGCGCTCTACACTGCTATGGAGACGTCAAAGCTTAGTTTCGCGGAATCCCGCGTGTTGATTCATACACCGGTTATCGTACAGCGGCGGTAAAATGTGTGAACTAGCAAGTTGGATTCCGAACGCAGTCGCGGACACACTGCGCTCCGAGACAGCGCAGCCGATTATCGAATGGCTCACGACGATCCGGCTGGCGATCGAGGAGTACGACCCGCTCATAACGATCACACCGCCGGAGCCCGAACCCGACACTTCTGACAGCAAGTTCGACGAGATATTGTCGCAGCTCGGCAAGGAGATCTACAAACTTGATGAGTACCAGCGCCACCTGGCGCCCTCCGAGAAAGAAGTGTCTCTCAGCATTCTCAACATATTCGACGAATGTTTGGAACGCATGAACGAAGAAAAACAAACAAAACACAGTGAGAGTGAATGTGAATCGACCCTATCGGACGTCTCTTTCGTGACAAGCACACCGTCTAGTGTCAAAGTGAATAATAACGTAAACACGATCTTCGACAAGGGCATCGGCACACCGGTACCACCGCGGCGGGCTCGGTTAAAATCGATGTGCGACAATTCGATTTCAGATATGGAATCGAATAACCACGAGAGTGAATCGTCGAGTGATTCAGAGAGCACGTGCTGGAGCTACAAAGAGTGTAGTACTGACGACAACGAAGCTAACCCTTACGCCGCGGTGTGGGCCCACTCCACGGGCTTTCACAATTCCGACGAAATATTACGTCGCGTTTTATCGCAGCACCACGCTACAGTATCGCGTCTTTCGTTCGACACAGCGAGCGATTTTATACCTGCTCGGTATTCAGTGTACTCGCTGCACGAGGTGGGAGAATGTAAGGACAGGTGTGTTGACAGTGGCTCAGTAGCAATGACGCCCGACAAGCCGGCGGACGACGGCTACGAGCCAGTGCGGGACGCGATCACCGACGAGAATATATACGAGGAGATCGAATATGGATATAGTTACACCGACGAGGGGTGTTCTTGCGGTGGTAGTGTTGAAGTGGAAAGTTGTTCGATCAGTGCCAGTTCTGAGGGTGTCGGCCGTGACAGTCCCTTGTACGCGAATCTGAGAGACCACGACGCATACGCGATACCTCCGGATGTTATTCATTGGAAGAACCTACTACTGGATCCGTTCTTTAACGACGACGAGGAAGACGAAGTAAGTGTTTATTCATTAAATGTTAATAAGCTTCGTTAGTTGCGTACAGAGGCTATTATGGAGTGTGAATAGGTCCTGCCCGAATGTTCCGTTTGAGCTTTAATTTGAACGTAGATTATGGCTGTGTTATTTTAATTACGTGTTTGAATCAAAATAAGATCGGCTTTGGATAAAGATGCAGTACATGCACTTGACAAATCCGAGATAAGTTCCTTTATAAATGGCAGGTTTCTTTAACACTCCGCTATTTCCGTTTGTCCTCGACAACCCTTAAGAAAATCAAGTTTGTCTGCGTTCTGTGATTTAATCAGTGTACAGGTGGATGCTGCCCATCCTGTCGGATATAATTCCTTTTTCTCTGCTCACGATCCATCACTAGGGGTAGGGTGAACTATTTTTAGCGCACAGATCATAATATTATGATAAAAGAAATAAACAAGGGTTAATACTAGTTGTTACCTGCAGTTACACTCGTATGTCCTTAGGCAACTGTTCCATTTACCGATATAAAAAATTATACGTATAAATTCAGAATTTGATGTATCTTTTCGCCAAGTTTTATACAAATCCATCGACTCATTTATGCGTAAAACATACATATAGGGAAGCTCCAGAAAAGATCTGGAAAAAGTAATGTCCCTTGACAACGTAAAGTTTCCTGAGGAAAGTAATAGTGATCTCATCAATGCAAATCATTGCTTACCATTATTCTCTCCAAGCCTATCTGACGCACTATTTACAACAATTCTTTCAATACAAACATACATCGTATGAAGTAATGTGCAATATTTATGATTGAAGTCTGACGGTTAAATAAATAAAAACACAACATTTCTTGTTGGTATTATAATCGTTGCGTCAGATATAAAAATATACAAGAAATAGTTGTACGTCGTGGAATAAATAAAACAGCGGTATAAAATGGTAGTTAACATGGTTTTACTTTTGATGTTTCCTGAAATCGGAAACTAACCAACGTATATTTTGCAAGTCTGTTTGACTTTTGTTACTCAACCACTTCAAAGAATAAGATTGGGTTATAGAGAAGAATAGAACATTAGAAGAAATTCAAGGAATGGTATTCGCAGAACTTCATTGAAACTGCTTAGTCCAATTGATATTCAGAGTATTCATTAAGCAATAATAGATGATGATTATGATGATTTAAAAGAGTCCATTAATGCAGTAGAACGTTATAAAGAACACTGAAATGTGTCAAGAAAACAATGCTTTTCAGAAGACATTATTGATACTTTTTAATCCTATTTGAATATGCAGCGTATTCTTAAAACTTTATTGGTCATCTTATTGATGATTTAAAAGAGTTTAAAAATGCTGTTGAGCATTATAAAGTATCATAGTAACACTAAAATTGAATGATCCGTTAAATTTTACGCCAATGAACTGTTTTATCTGTTTGTTGGTCAGTTTTATAGTCCCCAATAGATGGGCTTCCGTATCAATGAAAATTCGTTTATTTATGTAACTATCTTGGACAACCGATAAAAGGCAGGATGTGAAAGAAAAGGGAAGTCTTGAAATGTCGACATACCTTGAATTCTGATTAAAAAATAATTTATTGTTGAGGAACAAACATTTATAAGAGGACGAAAAGAGGTTGACAAAGAAGAGTCAAACGTATTTCGAAGACGCTTAAGTTGAATTTTGTAATGTTGAGAGAACGGAAGCAATTTCTCCTTGCTTGAGTAATGTTTAAATTAAAATGAACGTAAAATCAAACAATGATTTTGATAAACATTAAAGTACAAGAGCTTGACTCAGTCATTGTACTGTAGAAGACAATATTCGTCAGTTTGAGGACGTAACAACAGTCATTATTAAAGTTGATAGAACAAGTAGGATAAAATTATGTAAACAATGCGTCACCAGTACTAATTAATGCTTTTAATTTCTATTTAACTATAATGACTAAGGCATTATAATGTTGTTTAATAAGTAATACTAATTACAATAACGACGTTAAACAGGAATTTTAATCTTGTAATAGAAAATCCGGAAATGGTAAATCCAAAATACTTAAAGAAGGACTATTTGACATCGAATACAAATAAACAACACGGTATAATGACCCTATATCTGTTAAAAAGGTACCAAAAATCTCATTTTACCATTGCCACTCGAAAAGGGGCATTTTATTCATCGATAACTGTGAATAAAACGCTATTTTACTCACTGAGTGAATAAAAACATTTTGAATTTGGAACAAGCACGAATTATGAATTTTTAATGTTTATATATATTCCTTTGTTAACTTATTATATTACCGATTAGGTATATAATAAAATGTGATAAATACTCATCTGCTTAGACTTATCCCAACTTTATTGGGGTCGGCTTCCAGTCTAATCGGGTGCGACTTAATATCAGTATTTTAAATGGAGCGACTGCCTTTCTGACCCAGAACACAACCCAGTTAGTACTAGGTGGGTAATACGGTACCCCTTGGTAAGACTGGTTGTCAGACTTTCGGGCCACTTATTACCTGTAACGACTGTCAAAGAAATACAAATGACAGTCGGCTCAACGGCTTTACGTACTTTCCGAGGCACGGAGGTAAGTCCGACAGACCGACCTTGGTAAGCCCGGCTTAACCTTGAAGATCGACCCGAGTGGTTGTTATTATTAACCCACGAGAAATATAAATAATATACTTCTGTTTATTTTCTCGCAGTCAATGGTAAAAAGTAGAGTACACAACTCGTGAAAAAAATAATTTATCTCGGTTCTTGTATCCCTCGCTCCGCTCAGGATTCTACTCTAGAATCCCTTGCTACGCTCGGGATTCTACTCTAGAATCCTTCGCTGCTCTCGGGATCCAACTTTGATCCCTCGAATTAAATTCCCTTTTTTTCACTTGTTGTATAATCTACTATTACTCTGTCTTAAACCAGCGATATAAATAAGTGTGGAATCACTGGAATCCCACCTCAAGTTATGTCAACTTCGTCCAAAAGCACGATTAACTAAAATGTAAGACCACTTCTAAGATTTAAGTAGGTATGTTGTACATTGCAAAGATGGTAATACGACCAAGTTTCGCAGATGCAATGTAAATAACTAGCGACCCGCCCCGGCTTCGCACGGGTGCAAGATTATACATATAAACCTTCCTCTTGAATCACTCTATCTATTAAAAAAAACCTCATCAAAATCCATTGCGTAGTTTCAAAGATTTAAGCATACAAAGGGACATAGGGACAGAGAAAGCGACTTTGTTTTATACTATGTAGTGATTATAGATACTTAAGTATTCAGACCAAAGACCAATTACATCGTAGTTAACTGACTAATTTATTAGCAGAAAAAGACGATGAGGATATATTAAGTTCTATAGGAAGTAAGGACAAATTCCAAGCATACTAAACAAAACGCATAGTTTTATCATAACATAGACAAGCTGGTAGTTTTCTAGATGAATCATAAAATAACATTCAAGCGTATAATGATTAAATTCTTTGATTGCAAGCAGTTATAATGAGTATGAATATTTACGTGAGCTGGATGACTATAAATATACCTGTCATTGCATAAATCATGCTGGTATTTCAAAAATATCGTAAAAC
This sequence comes from Eugnorisma glareosa, assembly GCA_947578425.1. Taxonomy (NCBI): domain Eukaryota; kingdom Metazoa; phylum Arthropoda; class Insecta; order Lepidoptera; family Noctuidae; genus Eugnorisma; species Eugnorisma glareosa. The sequence continues at coordinate 10,699,707 of OX387974.1, read as the reverse complement.
CCATCATTTAAAAGCTTATAGGTACCAGATAGAATTCCTTCGATTTGTTTTTTTTTATGCGCTTTACAGTAAATAGTTCTATAATAATCTTATGGGGATCGAATAAAACTGACAGGAGAGCGCAGTGGATAAAAATATGGCGGCGATAATTCTTATTTTGAAAACAATCCAAAAGATCGCCATCGCCATACAAAAGCTGTAGCGTATATTCCTTCGTATTGTTTTTTTTTCTTTTCATTCAATCCTTCTTGATACCGTGTCTCAGATCGGATTATTGACGTTAGAAACTCCATGCTAATTCTAGCCTCCTTGGTCTCACTTACGCTATGATGAATAGCGTGGGCTCCATTCATCTTGATCCAGAGCGCTCCTGAATAGATTAATAAACGTCTCTTGCAAGGCCGTGGACCAACGGATGTGGCTCTTACGCACTGCTGCTGTGAAGAGTGAAGATTGATGCTAAATGTTTTGTGAGATTTTGTTTTAGTCCTTTATGTTTCCTTTGGTTATGGCTTTAGATCTTAGCTTAGGACCAACGGAATTTTTATTATCTGATTATGGTTAATGGTCAAATGTACTTTGAAATGAGATAAGCGACAGACAGCTGTTTCTTTTAATGGCATCTTATCATATTTTTACCAAACAGAATTGGTCTCATTTGCGTAGCTTCATAAAAGAATTGGCTTCAAATTGAACTCAAAGATACCAGTTTAGCATTCAAAGCGATAAGAGGTTGTTATTTAAACACACGAAAATGTAAATAGCCTGACGTTTATACAAATCCAATTTAAAGTGCTCGCAATTTTTCAGTAATTTGGTATTAAATGCATCATTTACTTGAATAATTACGGAATTTAAAAGACTTAACACGACTTGTGCCTTGTTTTAAGATTACTGACAAATTAAGATTTGTAATGACAACATGTTCATCTAATAACTTCATTAACTGGCCTCGGTAATGTTGAGCAAAAACATCATAATCGACATAGTTTTGCTTAAGTTTCTTTTCCACGAAGGACCATTTCTGAGAGAGGCATTTCTACGCCATTAGGAAATTCAACATGTTAAAGAATTTTGGCAACTAAGCTTTTAATAATTGTATTACCTGGCTTTGGAGACGTGCCAAAATAACATAAGCGACATTTTTATTGTCGTTTAAAATTAACAGTCTGCCTCGCCGTTTATTGCAGCCAATTTTAGCTGAGACTATCCATGGATGCAGTGAATATTGTTCACAAGTGTGTTAAGTGACACTAGAGCACCCTATGCCCTAGCTCACATAGTCCAATATAATCTAACACCAAAGTACCTCGATTAATTACTCTGGTCCAGATTGTTTCCATGAAAGGCATTGCCAGTGTATAGTATACGTAACTTCCCATTTTCTCCTCTCTGTCTATATTTCATTTACTCATGCCCTAAGTTTTAAGCCTTGTCGCGATGTTCAGAAGTTATAATTAAACCAGCCTGCCTGTCATGATGTCATATCCTAAGACGCGTCATACTGTCATATCCATTGTGGACTTTTACGGAGCTATTGTTAACCGACTTGTTCATTGGAGCATTCTTTATGGATTCAATGTTTGTTGTTTGTCTTGAATTTGATTGTAGAGAAAAAGGGTTGAGACATAAGTGTGTGTTTGAAATTGAATTGATGGTTAAAAATGTTGAAATAGTATTATTTTTTACCAGAATGAAATCTATGTATTCAACGACTTAATTGCTTTTAAAAGTTGTATGCTTTTAGTTACTCTTACTCTATTACCACATAGTACATAAACAATACAAATCGTATGCCTTAATTTATGTTCTGAGGCAAATTTGTATAATATATGTATTATGTTCTGAAAAGATTCTAAAAAACAAACCCAATTATTGCAAACAAATTGAGGTTGCTGTAAAATAAGGTATTTGACCAGTCAGCACCTAGATGCAGCTTCATATACCATTCAACATCCAATACACCGTCATTGTCAAAAGAAAAAATAACATATGCAAAATAATATAAAAAAAAATCCATGCAATTTAATATGCCAATATTCACATGAACAATTTGACAGCTTCCAAACCAGCTGCTTACTGCATATTCTTCCGCTTCCCCGAACAAAATGCACACATGCATGCATGTGGGTTACACAGCATATGCGCTAGCTGTACAAGTACAGTCAGGAGCACTCACATGTCTAAATGTAGCAGATTTTCTTCCTACTGTATAGGATAATGTGATAATTACAAGACTTACAAGCATAGTATTCGACGAGTCAATCGCGTACATAATAGTGCTCATAGTGAGACAAGTTTTAAGCATGAATGTAGATGGCTCTAAACAAGGTGTTTATTGACCCTTCACGAAGCTGTCAACCAAGCATTCTGTACATCAAACTAAGTAAAAAATATTGCTAGGCAACTTAATTTTGGGGTGAATTTTACAGTTTACTAAAATAGTAACTACTGGTATACAGCGCGTAAGAGAAAGGGTATAATCATATGGAATACTGTGGTACGGACCATCAAACTGAACAACTTTCTCTATGGGACCACCATCGAAATCGTAAAAAAATAATCAGCTGTCCTATACAAAATTCCAATACCTACTTTACCCAAATGTATGAAAGAGCTGATTATTTTTTTACGATTTCGATGGTGGTCCCATAGAGAAAGTTGTTCAGTATGATGGTCCGTACCACAGTATTCCATATATGATTATACCCTTTCTGTTACACGCTGTAGAACGAATGTTAAAAACTAATTTAAAAAGAATAATGTAAAAAGTTTTAACTTTGACTAATATCTCCGTAACTAGAAGGTTCCTTGGTATGATCCAAAACCATCAATATACAAAAAAAATCGACAATGACGGGGAGCACAAGTGCTTTTCAGCTTCGTTAAGGGTCTTTTAACACCCATTCATTACATACTCGTACATATTTGTGCCCACGACTGTACCCACTATAGACATGTCCGTTCAGTGCATATTCGTATCTAAACCAAACATCATTCCCAGTTGCACGTGGCATTAATATCGGGCTGGAGTTTGTTTACCTCTCGTACTATGTAGATATAGGTTTGTTTGTCTGTCTGTATGTATGTATTGATAAAACCTTTGAACTAGTGTGTAGGAAAAGGAATGTACTGTAGTAGAGACAATTAGTTTAATAGTATTACTAATAAATCTAATACTTAAAGATTGTATTAGCTAAATATTATATACATTTATAAATTAAAATAGCCTGGGGGCGTCAAAAAACTCCTCAACGCTGTCAACTGGTAATGTACCCGAAAGACTGACGGCGTTGCCACCTTGTATGGCAACGCTGAGCCTTTGGCCAAGGTAAAAGCCAGCCTTTGGGTCACGAGAAGTGTCAACTAAGTGTTTTTAAATGTCCTTGAAAAGGCTGTGAGCACTCTAATATGAACACTTTAATCTAGTTATGTTCGTAATACCTACGTTGTGTTTCTATTAGAAGGCTAAGGGAAAAGCTCAACAGCCGGCTAACATACGACATAACACACTTACCATGCTAATGTATTTCATTTTGACAATTCAACATTATTCATTGCAATATTTACCATAGCGAGCTAACGAAATTTTCAAAATTTAAGTTTTTGAAAAATTCGTTTCAGCAATGGATTTTGATTTTATCCAGATTTTGATTAAAAGTGTGTTAGCAATGAAAGTGCTAGATTTTGTGCGCCAAGTCCTTGCTTCAACCAAATTAGTCACTTATATACTTAGTAGTTTCTATTTCCTGCACTATTAATTGCAGTTAATGGAACTTGATCCTATTTGACTTGGTATTTTTCACTTAAGCAACTATTTTAATTTGGATGTTGTGTTGTGTTGTGTTACGTTAGATCAAGGTCTTTAATTTAATCAAGAACTCATCTCGTTTAGGGTAAAGTGCCACTCTAAAACCACAAGGTCCTTTTAAAGTGTAACCAAACCAGTTTAAATTAGCTACCCGAAGTTCTTTAGTGGAATTAATGAATTTTGGGGTGCAGATTTTTATCAAAATAAGGCACTATAGACTCAAGACACTGATTATTAAGACATTTTGTATGTATGGGCCAACATTTTTCATTTGAAACGCAAAAGTAAGGAAGTTCTTATTTTGAGTGAAAGATTATTTCTTTTACACGTCGTAATGAGTTTGTCAATATGGGCACAGAATTTTAATGAGTAAGAACATTTTGTCTTAAGTGGAAAAACAATTCTTGGCCTCATCCGATTTTTTTATTTTATTTTGCTTGGTATTTCAGAATGGGTAACGTTGTAACAATTTATTTCAAACTAGCTGTTGCCCGCGACCTTCGTTCGCATGAAATTATTATAAAAATTATTACCCGTTTTTTAAATCAGATTTTGTTAACAATTTCAAGGGTTTTAATTATTTTCACGGATCCCTAATTATTTTTCTAAAATAAAAGTAGTCTATGTTAAACCATATAACATCAGCTATCTGCCAGTAAAAGTCCCGTCAAAATCTTAGCCGGAACAAACAAACAGACAGACAAAAATGGAAAAAAAGTGTTTTTGTTATAAGTGCCGTATATAATGTTACCTTAAGCATTCATTAAAAAGCTGTTATTTTGATATTACAAACAGATACTTAGCTTTTATTTATTTGTATATAGGTATCTAGCTTTATCAAAGCTTACAGTAAAACTTGTTAGTTAACATGTCTACATGTTGCTAAGCGACAGCTGTCCTTGTTAACTTGTTAGAAGTATGTCCATTCACATTCTCAAAAACTGGTGATCCAATTTGTAAGTTCTTTCCTTACTAACTTTTGACACGACTGCCCCAATATGGCTGAGACCAAACGAACGTATTTTTTAAAATGAGTCGCGGAATTTACACTGGACTTTAGTATGAAACCAAATGCAGCGTAAATACCGCGACTCATTTTACGCGACTCCCAGCTCTAAAAAATAATCTCGTTTGGCCTCAGCCTAATGGAGTCTGGTTTACTACACGCTGATTGTTTTCTAAAATACAGAGAAACTGGAAACTGGGGGCTATTATTTTGTAAAAAGATTAAAAGAGCTTATAATAATAACCCATATTCCTCGAAGAGTTAGAGGTGTTCCTAATAACCATCCCACATTACGCCAGCTACGTTTAAGTCCAAGGGTGCAAGCCTATTGGTACTAACCGCCACGGGGCAGAGATTAATACCCCGGGTTACTACTGAGAAAAAAATCGAAAGAAATAACTAATCCCAAATAATTGGCACTAATTTTACCTGACTTTCTTAGAATCTTACGTCTTCCTGATTAGCGTTTTCCTATAAGTTATTAATTCAGGTAGCTGTAGTTAGCTGAGGTTAATTACTTATATTGTATATTCATTAGTTTATTACTGAAGATTACTAATTGCATCTAATAATAGGCCTAATTAGATTATTAATATTGTTTCCTAAGTTGTAGAGCTAATCTGGTTTTTAAGATCAGCCAAAGTTATAAGTTGTTGCAATATTGAGTATGAAATACTATGTCGCAGCCATTAGCCCCACCTCCAAGAGGGAAGATGACAGCGTTCCAGTTAACCAGCAAAATAAACCACGTTAATATAAACCAGAAAAAACAAAATATGTACGTTTTAGATTTTGTAGAATAAAATAGGTAAAAATAACTAATAAAATTTAATTTTATTATTTATGCATGTGAATGTATGTACGTGTCGTGTATGTATGTGTATGCGCGTGAGTGAATGTGTGAGAATGTTTAGGTCTATCTATGTATGACCGTATACTATGTAAAGGTACGTATGTAAAGAAGTAATCAAAATAAGATTATTCCAGACCTCTCATTATTATTGAAAATTATTCCGCTTCTACTTGCCTTAACAGATTGAATAGTCAGTCAAATAAAATTTAACTTTCCGGTATTCCGCCAAAAGCGACAACAAAACTGTACTATTTATCGGCCCAGTTACACTCACTACATTGTCAAAGATTTGGACCGAATATCACAAGTTTTTATTGTTTTTATTTCGTAACAAATACATTAAAATCAATTATCATAAGCCTATTGACTAGTAGAGCGCATATTGCAATGTTTTGCACGCGAACACTTGCTTAAGCGTTGTGGCAAAAAATACTAAGCGCCAATGGACCAATAAACGCTAACTTTTGACATGCATTGGCGTTTAAAACTTAGGCAACCTAGACAGTCTAGTATCAAAATATAGTAATTGAAAGTGTGGTAACCTTCGAAAGTATTACAATATAGGTAACTATTGTCTTGTAAAATTACATTTGAAGGTTTCTTTGATCGGTGTTTTATTATGAGTTGATTTAAATGAATAAGGCCAATTAAATGAGGCAAGTTAGTTTTCTCGGAAATACCACAATTTTAGTCTAAAAAAAATTCAAACAATGCTCAGCCTTTCCATGTTTTTTTTTAAGTATTCGTCCTTTTTTTCTTAAAAATCCTATTTTCTGAAATCTTACACACATAGAGAGTGTAACAAGACCCTTCACGAAGCCGTTAACCAAGCACTAAGTACATCAGAATAAGTAACTTTACGCAAAAATTAATGCTGGGAATCGACTTTTTTTTTTTGGGTCAAAAAGCACACTTTGCGGTAGGCCTCAATGTAACGCACTCAAAACATTGAGCTGATGGATGGATTGAATAGTAAGGGGGACGTGGAGATGTTTAAAGTAAAAATCTTACATTAAAAACATGCATTAAAAAAAAAAAAACTTGTGAAAAAGTTGGAACTTTAACCCCCAATATCTCCGTAACTAGAAGTTTCCCAGGTATGGGTCTAGAAGAAAAAAATATCATATATTTTTTTTCTTCGCCTTTCGGCTTCGTTAAGGGTCTTGATACACCCTATAAAGCTCTTAACTTAACTCATGAGTATTTAAATATTCTTAGATAATGAGGGGATTAGATTTAATTTCTCCATAATCTAAACTACTTCTTAGACGAAAGGGAAACTGACAGGCCCATCCAGAACATGTAACATAGATCAAAGTCTGAACGCAGTAATTAGCGGGGTCACAAAATGTCAATCAGTCATCCAGACATGACGGAATTTATGTCATGTCCGCGTCGAAAGTATTCAATTGATCTAAATATAACACTACATAGACTGTTGATATGCAGGACGACTTTATTTAACTATCTTATTAATTTAAAATACTGACCCCCTAAACTAAGTCTAAACTCGACTCGAATACCTCTTCGACATTTTTGACAACTTAAATAGAAACGTCAGATTTTTGACACCAGCGACATACAGTCTGTTCATAGTTTATTTACCGCTAACTATTCAGTTGGCTAACGTTAGTTTTTTGTTCAAAAAATATTATACGTTCTACAGGGAAATAATTTAAACCCTAGGTTAGGCAACGTAATAGCTAACAGTAATAAACTGTAAAGGATTGTACTCAAGTCAAAACGTAAAATTTTTGACAGCTGTGTCATAAAATGTCATTTTTGATTCAGGGATTTCCCGGACAAAAAAAATCCTGGCTGTTACTTACAACTATTGTTATTTGTTACGTAAAATATCGAAATCATATGTTACGTTTTCCGAGTGGCCTAAAGATTTCGTGACTGCAGTTCTGCAATATTATTTATTGAAGTAAAACAATTTATGAAATATTTTAATTGTGTTTGGACACCATATATTTGTTGTTTTTCTGGATTGTAAAAAAAAAAATAGTTAGTCAAAACATTCCTCATAACATTCTAATTCCTACTTTAAGTATCACTAAACGACACATAAATGGACGCCAAAATATTACAGCTCTGTTGCAAGGTTAACTCTACGTTCAGAACAACAAATTCTCCGTAATTCTTATCTCTTTGGTAAATAAACACTAAAAACAAGCTGGTGATACTATCAATGTCATTAATAAGTCAACAACTTACCTCATTACAAGCCTGTACCAGCAACTTGAACTCATTTACATTGTTGATTAGTTAGAGAAACTGTTCACAATCCAATGAGCAACTGTTGGCAAGAAAGAAACAAAAAAAGGAAAGAAAAAAATGTACATAAATACACAAGTCGTTGGTCGGTAAATGAGCAGTTTGTTGCAATTCCTTGTATACAACGTATTAACATAATTTATATGTATGAGCTAGTTTTGCTGGGTGCCTTAATTGTTGGCTCTTTTTTAATATATGTACCTTTTTAAGTGGCAACCCTAAAAGCTGCTGTCAAAAGTGTTGCTTACCATCAAATTAAAAAAAAAGACTGCTTAACATAATGAAAATAACTGGCTAACTTTACAGACTTGACCGATATCGATACAATCAAGATAAAATATTATCTAGATAGTTTGATATCATTAGCCATCATGTAGATTAAGTTTCGCTGGCGAATTTCATTTGACCTAGTATAACTTTGCCATTTTTTTCTGTTGTCAAAATCAAAAGGATTGATATCTCATTTTCGGTTATATTTTGTGTCAAATAACGAAACTGTTCCAATTTCAGTTTTTAAAACATTAAAAACAAATGACAATCTCCGCCCGGCCCTATGTAATTTCGTTGCAGTACTGTATCGTAAATCTATCAAGTAGTAATTGGTTGCCATATACCGAGTTACGGCAGCGAGGTTCCGTCTGATTGGTCATGTGTGCCCAAGGACAGGAAGCTCATACTGAACGATCATTGACTACTAATATCCACCTACATGCATGATACTTATTGGTATAATTATTGCGAAATCTTTACATATGATAAAATCGTTGTCGTGACTGACTCTATAAATGCACAGCTCAAACCACTGGACAGATCGGGCTAAAATTTGACATACAGATAGCAATAATGACGTAAGCATCCGCTAAGAAAGGATATTTAGGAAATTCAATCCCTAAGCGGGTGAAATAGGGGTAGAAAGTTTGTATGAAAATTCGTCACCGGGCGAAGCTGGTGCGGGTCGATTAGTATTATTTTAGAATGGGTGACGTCAGGTTTGCGAACGTCATGCATTTAGTATTCATTTGTAAGCAAAGTGATGGGTGGTTAAGACTGTAGTAGCACTAAAGTATTGTAGTAGCTACTTTTTTTGTTGAGCCAATCAGGAAGCACAGTTCTGTTTAGAAAATGCAAATGGCAAAATAACAAGTATTTCTTTCTTAAAGAAGAAGGGGGGCAATTTGTTTGGACCTTGACAATACGGGTATTGTAGCACTTTATAACTTATCAGTATTAAAGGTCCTATCAACAATAACATTCTATTCGAAGATATCACGGCGCTGATCAACAAAATAATTAAGATACAGCAGTTCTAAAATATTAATTATTGCCACTAATGCTTAATCTTAATCAGTTTTAGATCTTCGTCCATTGCTCTTCTTCTCACTTCGGTATGTTATTTGAGATTAAGGCTGTTTTTAAATTAGGTTTTTTTTGTTTAAATTACTGTTTGCCCAACTGCTAGAGCTTTTATAAATTTGAATTATCTTGTCAAGCGCCCAACGAAGGGCTTAAGCTAGTCATACATGATCTAAAGACAAAATTTATTTATTAAGGGTAAGTCTGCCTGAACTGCGGGACTGTTCGAAAGATAGAAGATACCGTGGCCCCGGAACACAAAGGGCAAAAGAAGGAACATGGATGGGTTTTAGTCAGTACAAGTCTGACACTCTCTTCCGGTCCCCCCAGAGTGGGGGATCATGAAATGGAGATGGGAAATCATCAAATGACCCCTGTCATTTGATGATTATATGATTGCGGCTATAATAATACGAATCACGTTAAAATTCTTAAAATGGTCACAGACGCAGTTAATATTATGAACTGTCACTTTGTGACCATTTTACAAATTGTAACGTAATTCATTATTATTACCCTATTATAATTCTGCTAAAGCGGCCATTTTAGGCCCCCTGACCCTCACAACCTAGCTCCTGAAACCCCTTGAGATGACAAAATAGAATGAATCATCATTTTTATTTCATAACCCTAGTCTTGAACAAAGAGTTTTTACTAGAAAAAATCCAGGCCTTTACTAGTAAAACAGACATTTTAGTAGTACATACGTACGTGTGTAATGGACACAACACTTATCTTGCATTGAGGTCGAGCTGGCATCTGGCACTAGCAGGGAACTAGCCTGTGCTGTGTGACTGATATTAATTTTATATAGGCAGTCATTTGTTTTGACTCCCTTAAAAACAAATGACTTCTACTGATGTCACTGATTGCTTGAAAGTCTAGTGGAAATTGGTTTCAAAGGGGTTTAGGTCTATTATCAAGAATTTGTGTGGTATACTAACACTAAAAATCCGACTACTGAAAAATCACGCTCTAATTAAAATCGGTATTTTTTTTCGGTTTGTAGCCTACTTTACCCGGGCCATAATAACGAATCGATTGACACCTTATTCATCAAAATCGGATGAATCGTTTAGGCGCTACGGAGGAATATACGTTAATATAAACATACATACATAGACTGCTAAAATCACAATCCTTCCTTTTGGCTTAGCTGTAGTCGGGTAAAAATTAAAAGGAGTTGAATAACACTTAGCCCGACCTGGGAATCAAACCCAGGACTTCATGCTCAGCAGTTGCACTTGCGACCTCTCGAACAGCGACGTAGTTTTATTTAATTTCTCATATCGGTAATATCGAGTCTCTGCCTTAGCTCTATTTCTAGTACCGCCCAAAATCTTGGTTGGTCTTCATCGGTAATTATGGTTTTGTTTAAGTAATTATTCTCCAAACAAAGTTCTTGCCATCAATGTTCCAGACATGGTAGAAATTATTCTTCATTCGCAAGTTTTCACGACAACTTTGACGCCTTTCTTCAGAGGCGAGAATATATTTACAAGTTGATAAGTTCTAGCGCAGTTGACGTCATGACATCTGCATATTCGATTCCTAACTTGAATAATTCAGAGCACATGTAAACATCGTTTTCTGTAGACAAAGAGACAGGATAGATAGACAGATAGGATAGATTTCAGTATTAAAAAATGAAGTCGAAAAGTATGGTTACGATTTTTTTTAAACTACACGATTCATTGTTTGTTTGAAGGCATAATAAACTTCGTAATTTATTCAATTAAAATACTGAATGACACTTTGTCTGTGTATGTTGATATTTTCAATTTTGCTGAAATTTCCATGTATTAAGAATTGTTGTCAAAAGAAGTAAAGCATTATTAATCAATTAGAAAGAAAAAGAAAGAAAGAAAATTGTGTTTATTCGGCATTATTAAAAAAAAAATGTAACAAAATACATTAAAAAAATAAAATAACACCGCCAACTGTACTGAAGCTTAGGTATAATTAATTGTATCATATTGTTTGCTCTTACAAAACATTCGTAGTCTGAATCGAGATACAAACAACGCACTTCAGTTACAAAGTACCAAATTGAAGGTCATTTTGATAAAGCTTGGCGAAAAAACGGGCTAAATAAATAGAGACGTCGCTTGAATTCATGGCCGTGCATTCATTGACCAATCCTTCGCGATTTTTTTTTAATATTTATTTATTTTTGTAAAACATTTTATAACAATACTCTCTGTTGCGACTAGTTTGATTTTATTGTATTTTATTTGTTTTAATTTTATTTTATTTGACTTTATTTTATGTCTTGTGATTTCTGTCTATTTATATGTGGCAGTAAATGTTATTTACCGGGTCTTTTTATATAATTGTACTGTGGAATAAACGTTTGCGTTTGTGTGTGTGACGGCGCGTTCATAGGGCTAGGAACTGACGGGCTGCGTTTTAATACGGGTGGTTTACACTTACCGATTTCCGTAAAAAACAAAAAAATCTATCCTGTTTTTACAGGTCCCTCCTTGAATTTGACCAGGATGCAAAGCCTGTAAAATATTATAGATCTTTGACAGTCACTACGGAGAGTCAGATGTCTGATAACAATTAGTCTTATCAAGGGGACTGCGTCGTTGGTCTAGTGCAGAGCTAGACTGCAGAGCATAAGGTCCTGAGTTCGATTCCCGGGTCGGGCAAAATGTTATTGGGTTTCCATCAGGAATTACCCAGTAGCCGCCACGGAGTCTGGATTTGTGCCCGGTTAGTGGCAATAGACTCGAAACCTATTACATGGGACTAAAACATAAGTGGCGAAATGTGGGTGTACCTACTATTAGGTTAGTTCAATATCTCCAAATAAGTAAGTACCTACAGATGTATTCAAAATTTGCTAGGAGAAAGTGAGAGGTCAGAAGCCAGATGCAAGCCAGCGGGTGTGAAAGAGAAAGCTTTAGCACCGGCCGAAACCCCTAAAGAAACCTAAAGAAGGTTTTTTTTATATTTATTTGTTGAGTTTGATTGTAAAGTAAGCCGGATTTTTCGGCTTGTATGATAGGTCCGCCTCTCTATTCAGATGCATCCCGTTAGACTAGAAGCTGACCACAAAATAGTTGGGATCAGGCTAGACATAATAATGACAAGTTTGTATTTTGTAAAAGAGTATTTATTAAAGTTGAATGGATGGTTGTTAGTTCACTTATATTGCCCACGTCATGCGATGAGTCGATGGCACAGGATTTGATCCCATTGTAGTATTTTTTTATTATATTATTATATTAAATAATAGTAATAGTTATTAGTCATGTATTCCTCTGCCTATTTATTAGGAATTGTGGTTTTGACTTCCAGTGATTGAAAGAGCTCTGTGATAGTTTTTAAATGGCGAGGAAGAGATATACATGTACGTCATTGTTGAGTCCGGTAATGTTAAGTTGTGTTTTTAAATTTATCATCGTTGATATGTTATTGTGCTTGTGTAGAGCAATGGCCGCAAAGGCAAAACAATTTAGACCAGAGTTTCTTAATGCTATACTTTATGTCACTTTACCACCCGTAATGCAGTGGTGTCCTTAATTAACTTTAGAAATACTTATCTACTCCAGAAAACATCATATTGGTCCTTAACAAGTGCTATTTAAAAGAATAAAAATAGCACTGACTTTGACGACACACTTGGCGCAATGGCTGAGCGATTGGCTGCTGATCCCCGCACGTACCAAATACTAGCTGTTGCCCGCGGCCTTCGTTCGCGTGAAATTTTTATAAAAAATATTACTTATCTTGTTTTAATCGAATTTTGTTACCAATTTCAAGGGTTCTTTTTTGCACGGAGCCCTAATTATTTTTTCTAAAATAAAAGTAGACTTATTTACTCCTTATGATATCAGCTATCTGCCAGTAAAAGTCCTGTCAAAATCGATCCAGCCGTTTCGGAGATTAGCCGGAACAAGCAGAGAGACAGACAGACAAACATTGTAAAAAATGTGTTTTTGCTTTATGTTATGTATATCATGTATTTTTATATGCATTCAGTAAAAAGCTGTTATTTTGATATTACAAACAGACATACACTTCAATTTTATTTATTTGTATAGATGTATTTAGATTTGTATGGCCTACAAAGAAGTAATTGGTCCTATATTAATTTGGTATATTGGTTGTTGGTCCTTGGTTGGTTGGTATTGGTCGTGGTAATTCCTTATGGTAGTTGTTCCGGGTCTGACTGTTTCTGTATGTATAATTTTAAATGTTTGTAAACGTAACGATGATGAAACAATTATAAATGTATTTGTTGAACGAAACTTAAAACTAAAAAGGTACTGTTAAAGTCGATAAAGAAATACAAAATGCTTCATAACCATGACTCTGGGAAGTTCTTGAGTAGATCGTGTTATATTTGATTTATCTTTGTTGCTGGAAGCTGTAAGTAGTACAACAGTTCTTCTCTGAAATCGCTTCGTAAATCTATTCGACTTTGTAAATCACTGAAATAGAGTTAAATTATTCTAATTTATGTTGTAACATTTGACGTTTACTCGTATTTCATGTTTTGCATAGAACTATGATAATAACTAGAAATCATTGTTATTTCTCTGCTTCTTTTTTTGTTTTTCCTTCCTCTGGATTATCATGGAGTTTTGATGTGTGCAATAGAAACATTATCTTACTAATAATAATATAAGTGCGTATGTTTGTGAGGATGTCTGGATGTTTGATACTGTTTCACACTACTGACTGGATTTGAATGAAATTTGGCACACGGATAGTTTATAACCTGAATTAACACATAGGATGCTTTTTATCCCGGTAGTGCGGTCTCGTGGGACAATTACCGAACTTCACGCGGGTGAAGCCGCGGGCATAAGCTAGTTAACAATACTTTAAAATAAGTATATTAGCCTAGAATTCCTTAAGTCTGACCAATTCTTACGGATTATAGTCAGTAGTTGGTTTTCTTTTTTAATTTTATGATGGAAATATGTACTTTAAAACATTTTCAAGGTTTTTCTAATCTCAAGTTATGTTAGTTTCCGATCCGGATACAGCAATTAAGATACAAAGTTCGGGGATATACTCAAAGTATTTGTGGTCCCTTAGAATTTGTGTTCAAAGTTCAAATCTTTTCATGTTTCAACTTTGTGAACAAACCGTTAAAACATCCAGTAAGCAAGCAGTCACTTCGCGTAATACCCATAAGTAATTAATCCATGTCAACTGCGCATCTTTATTTGACATTTGCACTGCACATGCATTGCGATCGCTTCAGCTGATTACGGATTTCAAGAACTGTTTTATTTACTTGTATTGCGCAGGCGACGTTTGGGGTCTTCCCTTCTGAGAAAAGCGTTTTGTTTTTGTTTATAAAAGAGTGTCCTCACTTGTCGGCTTGAGCTGCTCAATTAGAGTTTTTTTTTTTCTATGCAGTTCAAACGAAACAGACGTGATTCGTTTCATTTTGATTCAGACTACACGATATATTCGCTTTTATTCTATGGAAATAAAGCTCTTCCTGTCTAAGGAAATGGAAGTGAAGTTTTGGTTGTCCCCGGACCGCGGGCAAAATGTGCAGACGAAATTTTGCCATCGCAGGTAAAACCTAGATGAGGCTGGCACTGGCATCAACATAAAGAGGCCTACACCCAGCAGTGGGTGAAGTCAGACTGTAGATGATGATGTAAGCTCTTTCTTCCCGGCTTAAGCCAATCTGCGTCGAGTGTGGTCACACCTTTATAGTCGTAATAACTGAACTGCTTAGAGTTATTGTTCAGATGAAACTGATTGTGAAGTCGTATGAAGTCAAGTGGTCGGAGAAATACGAAAGACGAAAATTTCGTTTAAGTTGAAAATTAAACGTTTTTAAAGTGGATCTGATAAGACCTGATGAAAGATTCTAAAAGTGCCTTGCGGGATCCCTTAAACTATAAAGGATGCGTCAACTTTTTACTTTTTCGAGTGGGTCGTATAGTGGTATTCTTTACGACATAATTATCAGCTCAAGCTAAACATGGGACTGCCATTGAAGGCAACAATAAGCGGCTTATTGTTATGATCACCATGCTCGGAAATACCACACAAACTTGTGAAGTAATCAGCGTCATCTTTTAGAACACCCAAGGTTTGTGGTTCTTTGATCGGCTGTCTTCATAAAGATAGACCGTATTAGCTATTTGCCCACGACTTGGTCCGCGTGTTTTTCTTGAGGTACCAGGCTATCTATTTGTCAAACTTACATGACTATTCAGTTATTTAGGCGTAAAAATGTGACTGACAGAGCTTCTTTTGCATTCATAATATTGTCGTTCAAGTGTGGTAACACTTCCATTTGCATTCATATTCTCCTCAGAAAACCTTTCCATAAAATCATTTAAAACGCCAGCATTTATGTCGAAAATTTTATGGCAAAAACAATATTAAATCAAAATTACACACTTGATTAAAATCACAATATCCGTGGTAAAGGCCTGCCGAAAGTCACGTAGTTTGACACTTAGACTGACGGACGCCCTGCAAGGAGCTAACTCATGTATCCAATATGGACACAGGACTGCGATTCATGTTTTGAATTTGTATAAGTAAAGATGGGTGCGACTGACAGCGGGTAGATGTGGATGTACCAGGCGAGCATGACGTAAGAAGGAAGATATTAGAAAAGGAATGGTTGGACAATGACAGTGATGATGTCACTGACACTCTACTCGTAGCCGTTAAAAAAGATAGTGGGATGAGCTGCACGTTAAAGAAGTGAGATGAGGAAAATGGTAAATGGCATGAGTGATAACACTGGAGCGGTGCTAGTCGACTTAATATTTTTATTTGAAATAGTTTTCTAAGGAAAAACAGCACTTTATTTAGTATTAACTTAGCTGCAGAGTTTACCTACTACCGAAGCACTAACGACATAAAGGACGTAGCAAGATTTAACGAAATCGAAAGGCACATGTTCTCCCCGTTATTTTGATATTTTTTTTGTTCTAGACCTTACCTGGTGCGAACCTTCTAGGTACGTAGATTTTGGGGGTCAAAATTCCAACTTTTTCACAACTTTTTAAAATAAATTTTTGTTTTGCGTCCGTAACATTGAGTCCTACCGTAAAACGTGATTTTTCACCGCAAAAAAAAAAGTCCTTTCCCAGCAATAATTTTTGCGTAAAGTTACTTAGGCCCGTATTACAGAACGTCTACCAAGACTCAAGCGTTACTTAAAAATAGTTTCAACCAATCAAATGTCTTCAATCTAGTTTTAAGTAATGCTTGAGTATTGAGCGATGTTCTGTAATACGGGACTTAGTTTGATGTACGAGTACATAATGCTTGGTTTAAGGCTTCGAAGACCCTTAAGGTCTTGTTACACCCTGTATTATTATTATAATATATTTCGGTCAGATTATTTTGTCAAATTAAGATAATTTAAAACATGTAGGAAATGGATTGAAAATACTTTTAAATTGATTCTCGTAAATTTTTGTAAAGTGAATTTTAATGGTTTCAAAGAGCATGGTGAGGAATGCCTAATGAACCGAATACGTGGATGAAATGTAAATGAAATAACTGTGGTGTAGATTTTATTGTCTTTTAGACTTTTATGATTACCATAACTATTGCAGAGTTGGCTTGCTGGCTCATATTATTTTCTTTGATGAGTCGGACAGGACTTTCTTGAGATACCGAAGGTAAAAATGTGGTGTGTGTGGAATTTTGCTGTGATAAATAGTATTTTTGTTTGTTTGAATCTGATATTCCTGGACAATTCCAGATGACTTTCGATTATTTAGCTACATCACCAACATAAATGACCTTTACTTACCATTAGACGATGACCTACCATGTAGTCTTATCCCTATCCCCGCATGTTAAGTCTTATTTGCTTTCGCAATTCGACAACCAGTCCTACCAAGGGATATCGCATTACCCAGTATCAGAGTGGTCCAGGTCAGATAAGCAGTCTCTCCATGTAAATGCTGGTATTCAGCTGCCTCCGGGTAGAATGGAAGCCGAACCCAACTTACTTGGGAAAACGCTAGGCAGATGACGCTTTCGCTACTCGCTTGCGGTGGCACCTTTCCTAACATCTTGGTAGGGACAAGCCTAGTCCTTACAATAGAGTTTGAATACTAAGTCGAGGTCTTAAGTGATATGTAAATTTTCCCTTTGTGTATTATAATACACTGTTAATGTCACTTCCTTGTTTGATATGGGTTTTCACGTTTCTTTAATGAGATATATTAGGAGCTTCGTGCATCGATACTAAATGATAATGAGGTTGTATGGAAATGAATTGAAACCTGCTTGGTTCTTCATTTGTTATTTTTTTTCTTTTCGAATGTTGTTACTGTCTGTTTCGTTTCTGTTTGAAATTAGAACTAGATTATTATTTTTGTCTTTTAGTTTATTCCTTTTAGAATTATTTTACCTCCGATTTAGCGTTGTTAAAGTCAAAGAGATTTTTGTTTTCGTTCCCCTATGATTACTAATGGGGTTGCTATCAGAGGTAAAATAACTACCTATACTACCTATACTTTAATTAAGTACAGGATTGGTTTTATTGAATGTTTTGCAATAGGCAACAAAAGCAATATTGCAAGTCGTATCAGTAGATATTATCTATTTCGAGGTATCTGCTCAATATAAACACACTAAATAAAATGCTTTGACTCGGACAGAGATCAACGAAATTAACCTTTTCATTTTCGTCATATCTTGCAAACAACAATATTGCATATATGTATACTGATTGGGAATGGTAATAATCTCTTTATTGAAAATTCCTGGGAATTTATTTTTGAAATTGCACTCTTTTGTCTCTGCATCATCTAAAGATAAACTGGTAGAAAATGCCTGTGGCGTTACCTAAGTCCACCTCTGTATATTTTGTATCAAACACACAAAAAACGAATTGGATCTTACATCGTAAATGCCTGTAAATGGTTTAATTGAATTCAGACTTTAGATTTTTACTTCTATCTATGGTATTTTTTATTTTAGTTTGAATGCCCAACTACGGATTGCCCGCCAATGAAAACAAGCAATTACAAACATTATGGCAAGTTACGTCTTCTTATAAGACTCCATTATAAATTCCACTTTCGTATCATGTAACTAGAAT
Source organism: Eugnorisma glareosa (assembly GCA_947578425.1). Taxonomy (NCBI): domain Eukaryota; kingdom Metazoa; phylum Arthropoda; class Insecta; order Lepidoptera; family Noctuidae; genus Eugnorisma; species Eugnorisma glareosa. The sequence continues at coordinate 10,681,343 of OX387974.1, read as the reverse complement.
ATACTTCTTTGTAACATTTATTCCCACAATCAACATACAATGGCATACACCAGATAAATGTCTATATCTGGCTAAAGAACAATGAATGAAGAATGCTATGATTTAAAAAAAAAAAAAAACTATTTCAATGGGTTAATGGTTATTGTTGCGGCCTACCTTTTTATGAGCTTTAAGCTTTGGCTTAACTTAGGCCATGTTGGATGCCGAAACCGATTGGACCTACTTTAGCGGTAAAAAAAAATGTAGGCAAAGTTCGAGTGAAATCTTTTATCGAGGTGTTGAAACTGACGTGAATAGTCCGCTGACTTCTTCGGGTGACATTGATGAGCGGTCAGTTTCAATGTCTCTAGGGCTGTTGGGCATGCACCCAGTATATCCGATTCTTTCAAGGTATTTGTAGAACCCTAAATATTTCATAACAATAATGACGCTGACAGCTCTTGACAGTGAACGGAGATCACGTGGCTGAGTTTTGAGCTAAACACATTTGATCTTTTTGCCATCGATACTCTAAGAACAAGAAGCTCTTGAACGCGGTTTAGATGTGCGGATCGCATTCAGTTTCATTGGTGAAATCCGCGGCGGCGCGCGGCGTTCAGTCTCGTGTCACATGCCGCGCGGGATTCGCCTCAGTGTGACCTGGGCTTTATTTATTTTAATGTGCCACAAAGTATGTAGGTTATGCATAACATACCTACCTAGTAGGTAATGCGTAATACTAATGTCATTTACTTTTTTTTATAATTTGGACAGTCCTTTCCTGTTCCATTCTAATAAGGCTTATGGTGTGGAGAAGCCTGTTTAGCAATACCCGATTTTTTAATTAAATAAGTTAATCACATGAGGTTTTAGAGCGTACTAAAACCCTACATTAGTAATTTTATAGCTACTGCACTATTTTAACAACTGCATTTATTTCCCGTTTTTTCGCTAACAATAGACGTTGCCTAAATAAATGCCTAATAAAAGCGCCTAATAGGTGTTCCTTAGAGTTAATTAACAAGAGAAACGGGCACATTATGCCTTTCCTAAAGATGGCTGTATTTCATATCCAAGCAGTTCGAGAAGTATATGCAAAGTGCTCTTTGAGTTTAAAACCTATAAACAGTCGATATAATATCGGCCCTACATTGCTATACTTATCCTACCCATAGCCATAATTATGACCCATCCCCACGTCGCACATTGGTTCAAGGGCGGAAAAAAATCCTTTGTTTCAACCTTATTTAAAATGTCTACAATTTGGTACACACATACTAGAATGTTAGTAGAAACAAGTCCTAAAATTAATACGGATAAATAATTATACAGTATTTAATTATATGATGCCAAAGTAGGGTGATCGAGAATTTACAAATTTCGTGCAAAAAATATTGTTATTTCAAGTATGAATAGAACCAAAATACTATAATTATCAACTTTCATTTTTAGTTTAGTCATAAGTTTATTGTGTGTATTAATAAAATAGTAAACATAATGTTATAATATAATGAATAATTACTTGCTATTACATTTTTAGTGAAGAAGGTCATTTGGAACCTTTTGTTTTCAATCATGAGATCATAACTAATCTCCGTTATCGACCGATACGTAATAATATACTTTCGGAGATTAATTAGACCCTATAGATTAAGAATACATTAGTTTTGGCTGCGATAACCTGCGATCTTGGAAATACCAGGTCCTTAACTAATGACGCTCTGTAATTAAGAAAAAGTGCATTATATTAATAAGTGTTTCTAATGAGGGTAATTAACATTTTATCATATCGTGTAAGTATAAATAGCATTGAATGGTAGTTTTAACTTCACTTACAATTATTTTCTCTTACGATAACAGTGTTATTATAGTGATGGATAGCTTTACTATTGTCTATGCCGATTTAGTGGAAATCATAATATCAAGTAATCGTGAGATACATAAATGCCTCGAAAATTTAAAACTTATGTATCCACAGCTTACAGAAAGTGTTTGGAATCAAGTTTATGAAAAGTTAAGCCGTAATTTTCTACCCGTATTTACAAAAAAGTGGCAAACTGCAGCGAGAAATAAAAATGCTTTTATGGCAAAAAATGAACAGTGGCTGAAAAATATTTTTACCGTTGAGACATCTTCGGTGCAGACTGATGTGGTGAATTGTGACAGTAATGTTCCAGGGCCATCAAAACGCTCTCATAGAGGACGACCAGAAAAATCATTTGATGAATGTTGCGATCGAACAAAGCGATATAAAGTTAAAAGATTGTGTGAAAGCGTTCCTGAAGAAATGATTAAGAAAGCTGCCTCTAAGGTACTCGTACAAGAAGAATCATCGGATACTATCAAGTTTACTCCAGAAAAAGCGTTGGCATTATTACTTGATGCATCACTTTCGAAACATCAATATCAAGTACTGAGAAATGCAGCAAAAAGTATTGGTTGTGATATTTTTCCCGATTATCATAAAGTACTTGAAGTAAAAAGGCAATGCTACCCCACGGATATTGATGTAACGGAAAGCTACGCTTGTGTAAGTTTGCAGTCATTACTGGATCACACAACCAGAAGATTATTTGAAGTAATGTCTGAAGACGACCTTACACAGATTAGTGTAAATTCAACGTTTTTACACAAGTGGGGATGTGACGGATCATCAGGTCATGCTGAGTACAAACAGTCATTTATCGACGAAAATGTGTCAGATTCATATATGTTTTTGACATCATTAGTTCCACTGCGTCTGTATGAAAAGGAAAATAAATCTGTTGTGTATTGGACAAATGCAACTCCTTCTTCTACAAGGTGTTGTCGCCCGGTACAATTCCAATTTCAAAAAGAAACTACAGAATCTACGAAAAATGAAATTGCTAGAATGGAGTCTGAAATAGCAAACTTAAATGAAACTGTTATTAGTTTAAAGGAAAAGACTTACAAAGTCTACCATAAACTTGTGTTCACAATGATAGATGGCAAAATAGCGCAGACAGTTACGGACACATCATCATGTGCAGTGTGTTTTATATGCAAGTCAAAGCCATCAGAAATGAATAACCTTGACCAAGTGCGAAATAAAACTGTGGATACGGAGGCTCTCAAGGTCGGTTTATCCCCGCTTCACGCACGGATTAAATTTATGGAATGCATATTACATATTGCGTACAATATGTCATTTACCAGTTGGAGAACGAACGCTACTACCAAACAACAAAAAGATGAAGAGAAGAAAAGAATCCAAAGTGAGCTGTTTCAACGTTTAGGTCTAAAAGTGGATTTTGTAAAGCAAGGAATGGGAACATCTAACGATGGAAATACGTCTAGAAGATTTTTCAATAATGCAGACATTGTAGCTGAAGTCACAAGAGTCGATAAAGAACTTATTCATCGGTTTGGTATAATATTGCAAACAATTAATTCTAGTGCATTAGTTGATTCGGATAAGTTTGGTAGTTATTGTTACGAGACTGCTGAACTATACGTAAGCCTGTACAGCTGGTATAATATGCCAAATACTGTGCATAAAATCTTGCTGCATGGCAAAGAAATAATAAGTGTTGCTGCCTTACCTATTGGGATGTTATCTGAGGAAGCTCAAGAAGCGCGAAATAAAGATTACCGCAATTATAGGTTAGGTCATTCAAGAAAATGTTCTCGTCTATCATGTAATGAAGATGTTATGAATATGCTCTTAGCTACCTCAGATCCCCTTATCAACAGTTTACGTGCAGTACCGAATAAAAAATACTATCCTCTTCACGATGATGCCAAAACTTTATTAGTGGATAGCACCCATCTCTCAATCAATGTCTTCTCTATTTAATATTTAGTTTATTAATATTTATTTATTTAAAAATGCTGATTTAATTATATGAAATTCATGTGAAAAAATTTGATGAATATTTTCATATTAATTAAAAAAAAATACGTGTTATATCTTTCTCTTTGTAAACTGGTACATCCATTATATCATTTTAATAAAGTATTATGAAGAAACGCAACGTCTTTTCATTTAAAAATAATATTTTCCGCATGCCCGTACTACCTGCACCACTGTGCGTCGCGTCGTACAACACTCGGTAACAAACCAGTCACAATGCTGCGCACACGCATTTATTGACGACTCCTTCCGCGCGCGTCTAACAACGCCCGTAACTTCCTGTATGCTTTGAACAAACAACTCGGGGCCTCACTATGGGAACTCGAACGATTATGAGATGTTAATTCAAGTTTGAGTGAGATTAAGTAGGTTTGAAGACTACTTTTATTAGGTAGCTTTTTTGCTACTAGCCCCTAACACTTGTATACTATGTTCTTCAAGAACTAAGACACAATATTTGATGTTTGAGTAATCTAAGATCTTTAAAAAGTAAAGAAGCCTCATCTTCTTTAACCAGAATTTCAGTGCAATCAAAACAAAAAAAATAATTGAGTAAGATATCTCTTCAAACAGCGAAAAAACAACATAGCACTATGTAATGAATAGGAGAAATGTATATAGAAGTAAGGGTATAAGGTATGCAATGTGAAAGGGACACAGACACCAATACGGTTACCACATTTTCATCATTCTAGAATTTTTTCCGTCAAAATGTATGGAACAGCTCATTATCTCCGACCCCATCATAGTTGGCTTCCAGTCTAACCGGATGCAGCTGAATACCAGTATTTTACATGGAGCGACTGCCTATCTGACCTCCACAACCCAGTTAGTACTGGGTAATACGATACCCCTTGGTAAGACTGGTTGTCAAACTATTAGGACCACTGACTACTTGTAACGACTGTCAAAGATCTACAGATGACAGCCGGGACCAACGGCTCAACGTGCTTTCCGAGGCACGAAGGAAATTCGGTATGTAATGGGCGGTCACCCATCCACAGACCAACCTAGGCAAGCACGGCTTAACCTAAAGATCGACCCGAGCGGCTGTTATTATTTTGCCACGAGCTCCTCCATGTAGGGAACAGCTGTTTTTTTTTTTTAAATTACCGATTAAAATGTTCAATGAGGTTCAGAATGATGTACTGAATATGTGGAGTAGCCGCGGCGGTGTCCTTGCCACCTTGTATAGAGATTAAAAAATAAAACTAAGAATGATTTAAGATCTGTGAATCAATTCTATCAAGACATACAAAACAGACGCCTTTAAATAACATTTCAACATAGTAGTAACATAGAGATTTCAAATGTTCTAATCGAGATTCTCACGCCATCTAAAATAATCACCAATAGTAGTGGCTAAGGTCAGTTATATAGGTTATTGCTCTTTTAGGCCAGTAATGTAAACAAGTAACAACTCGTACGCAGGGCTCTGAATCACACTAACTACTGGCAGCGAGTTAGCACCGGTCTAAACGAGGCATGGTTGTGTACTGATAACTGTAATTGTGTGTTCTAGGTAAATTGCGAAAGTACTGTTGTATGTTGTTGTGTTTGAGATAGGTGTGATGATGTAGGGTAGGAGTGAAATCATCGAAAAATAACAGGACTAGTTGTTTCAACAAATATTTGGAGTCCATAGCTTGTATTATTGCGGCTATACTTATGTTGTCCCATTGCTGAGCAAACGTCTCCTCCAGGCGCCATTGTCTTCCAGTCCGTATTTCATTTCGCCTTCTTCTTATCCTCCCAGAACGATCGTCCAGATAGCCTGCGTTTCCTAAGGTTGCTTTGCCAACAATGCCCGTCTTCCTGACGTCATACTTACAGAATTATAAAGTCAAAGTAGTACCCACCGAATGCGCCAAAAACAGTTTTTTTTTACCAGTACTGAAGAGACAGCCAATCAATTCAAGTATTTAACACCATTATTGAAAAAACAGAATTCATTCTCATTGACTAAAACTCATGTTCATTAGAAGTCGGAAATCTAAAATGGATTTGTTAAATTGAACCTCGTCCTGCGGCCTGCGGTTAACGTGACGACGACGGACGAACAAAAACACAATGCTTTTATGATATCATCAACAAAGTTAGCAAGTGTAAGTGTAATTTATGAGAGAAACTTTGATACCAACTAGGAGTCAAGAACTACATGAAACACACTGTGAAGACATACATACTGTGAAGTTTGGCGTATGATGATGAAACCCCAGCATATGCTGATTTCGATCAATCATCTTAATATGAATATGGATTGAGTAATATCATCTGTTACAAATGATATGTACATTGTTGTTGAATTAGAAATTAGTAATTTTAAAAGAAAAAGGAACAGAAAACATCCCAACAATGATTTCATAACCCCGAAAGAAGCATTTACATTCATAATAAATTATACTCAGGCCTTTTTTCATCCGGGCAGAAACTAAAGGACCCAGACGTGTTCATTACTTGCAGTAATACTTGCATATTCCTTCTGCTTCTTCCACATTCATACATTTTGGTCGGGCCAATAGGATTGTTAAGAAAAATGTTACCAAATATTAAAAGCTCTTTGTTTACGTTAAGTCTCTACTAATTTTCATATCTGACAACACCTCAACGTGTTGCTTCTCTTCATCATCCATAGGCCATTGTGTATACCACAAGGTGTGAACGAAAGCTTCCAGAATTGGAAAATGACTTATGATTTTAAAAATATGCTTCTTAACTGAACAAAAGCAGACCACTTTCATGTAGGTATGTACTTTTATATCCGTTCCATTTATTATTTTATTTCGTGGTGATCTTCAAATAATTATTATGACACGAGTAGTATTTCCCTTTCTGTGTTTATACACCGCATTTTAGAAAATAAAAATGAATATTTTTTTAAGAACTGCAACACCCTTTCTGACACATGACAGGAAACTTCACTTTTCTTTTTCGCGCGTTAACGACACCGCAAGAAAAAAGTTTTATCGTCAAATTATTAATTTAAAACTAAGTTTAAATTACATTTTACCAAAAAACAAAGTGTCGAGTGACACGAAGTGTCTTAAGTGCATCGTTAGTGAAAATCGTAAACCCGAGACGCAGAAATCTGAGCTAGTACAGGTTACGCTCGTCGCCGACCACGACAGTGAATATGCACCAACCAGAGGCATTAGGCGAAGCAGGAGTATAAACGCGTGTTCCTGATCACAACTTGGATGGAACGTATGAGAATGCCTGGCTTTTAATTGATCTCCGGATACGAGATATCACGGTAGTCATTAACACTGTAAATTACATGTGTGTGCTGTAAGCTTGTTAAAGCTCTTTTCCTCCAGTGGGTGCGCGACACCCCAATAACATCACATGTTACTAGCTGGATGGTAAACTATCAGTGCGTGACACGAGATGTCCTTAGCAAAGTCATTGAACAATGCTAACATTGAAAACCTAATTGGCATGGCAGGTGAGTCCTACATTCATGACCTATCAGTGCGCGACACGAGATGTCCTTAGCAAAGTCATTGAACAATGCTAACACTGAAAATCTAATTGGCATGGCAGGTGAGTCCCATTTTCATGACCTCGGTCAGGTAAATGTAATAATATGTTTTTTCATCCATGAGATGAAGGTCGCGAGACGACCTTGCGTTACCTTGCATACCCCATGTGGGTTATAATCTTGCTATTGTATTATATACTCTCCCAGTGAGTGCGGGATCATACTTTGATACCTGGATTCCCATCAGCGAGTAAAGTTGCCAGTTGTCATACATTTGTCATGATTACACATGCCTAAGTACGAGATACTCGCAGCATGTTATGTCCATATAATGTGATTTAGCTTAGCATCAAATATGATATCGAGGCAACCTTGATTATAAACTAATGTTACACTTATGTATATCTAATGCAAACACCAGGCCAATAAAATGGTTTTAAGCTATTTTGATCGTGGTTATGCCACAACTTGCCATCTTAGTGTTACAACTTTACATGCGTAAATACGAGATATTTACAGCATGGTATGTCCACACTGTGTGGTTTAGCTTCTGCATCAAGTATGATATTATCGAAGCATTCAATGCTATGGATAGCAACTAACCAATTATGAGTGTAATTGTATTACTATTGACATACATAGGTACACAAATTGTACACCCCATGGGTGTTAGTGATACAATAATGCTAATTGTAAAATCTGTCTCATCACCTGTGGCTATGCCACAAACTTGTAATTTTAATCTTTCAGCTACCAATTACTTGTTATTCATAACACATTGAAACATTAAACTTGAATTCAAATAATAGAACAAGATTCTATTCTATTCTATTTTTTCTTATGGCAAACAAAGCCGATGTCGACCATTCTGCCAATGTCAAAAGTGAATTGGGGGAACAAGATTCTTTGTTAACATTATTCTATGGGAGAACAGCTGATAAGAAATGTTTCAGACACTCATGACAGTTTTAACAGATATAACTGGAATAGATCAAACTGGTCATATAAATGACTGGGTACTCCTGTTCCACTACTAAATCTAAGGTGAACCTGCCCAACCAAGGGATTGAGATGTTTTCATGAGAAAAGCAATGACCAGTCTCATACTGAAAGAAAGAAGATGTGTATCAACTATTGAATGACACTGTATAACAGTCTGCCAACGTTCACCACCACCGTGCCGAACCCAGGATTCAATTATTTATACAAGAATTTTCTGAAAAATAATATTTTCTTTATATTATAGTAGAGAAAACCACACCAGACCTGGATAAGATAATCTTATTCCTAGTGTGTTGAGTGTTGTATTTTTAAATAACTAATAGATGTAGCCAAAGAGGTTTTGGCCTCCAACAACACCAGAGAAGTGGCAGTTTTTGGGTCAGATATATTGTCATGTCAATGACAAGAAGAAGATCAATAAGGCTGTTTGCGCCTAGCAATTAAAACATCCAACAAGTAGCCATTAGGCATCTTTCAACACTGAACACAATAATAGATTCTAGATTGTTAAGTCAGTAGCTCCTAAAGAGCAACGCATCAAGAGTGATACTGGAATAAATCAACCAAATGCTAAAAATTTGGTTATATACTAATGATTTGAGTACAAGGGTTCAAGAAACCATTTGTCATCACATCTAATGCACTGCAATGTCCTAATACTAAAAAACTATTAGTATTGAGAGGGGAAAAGGTTCATGAGACTTACAAAGTTTGGAGGTCTTAACAGTCTGTCAGTGTCCAAATGACTTTAACATTAACAACTAAACCTGCTTTAGTTCCAAATCAAATTGCAAATTTAATTCCACTCTGTAACCCCTCTCCCTCGTCCCCCAAGTCTTAGAACAAAGATAATATTCTTATAATCACAATGTATAGGTCAAATCTAAAATAAGATCTTTAATAGTAACTCATTGCTTTATATAGCAACCCGTGGGTACAATATTTAATTATGGGTATATTAATCATGTTATAATTTTTTGGGAGGTATTCCAATTACCAGAAAATTTATTTTTGCACTATATTGCATTTCAAAATCACTTAAATATAATAAATAACCCCATAATAATAACTAACTAAAATTAACTCCATCATTATTAATTACCTTTCTTTATCATAGTATTGCCGACATAAACCTAAAAATTATTAGGGAGGGAACCTTATGGTAACAATGTTTCCTTTACTTGACTGTTTAAAATTATCAAGACTGTATTATAACATAACTTAAAGGCTACTTTAAGTGAAAGTATTTTAATTTTTGGACTTGAAAATAACCATGATGAGAACAATTAACAGATAATTTGTTATGTCTGATTAATTCATCATTGACACTCAAAACATGTGTGTGCATTGAATCATACCATAAAATCACAACTGTAATACCCGAGGAGATAGGCAGACACATTGTGTGATTTATAAAAACTCTTAAAGAGAAAATTTCATTAATTTCCCCTACCAATCTGAGTATTAGTAGTTTTCTATGAAAGTAAGCACTAAAGTGAAACGATTTAAGAAACAAAACGGGGGGGGGGTTGCATGGGAGTGCAGAGGTAAATGGATTGTAATTAGAACATTAATAGATCAAAGGCCATACATTTCATGTAGACTTAATATAAATAAGATCCCACTACGATTCATAGCAATTGGTAGTACATTACAACAATGTAGCCAATTCCATAATGTTGCCTGAATATGAACAACATAGATATCCGTTACTTGCATTATACATTTAGACAGATATACAGATTAGAACACCAGAAGCACTCAATTCAGTTAACTCTAAGCTTGTCAAGCAATGACTAGAGTTTTTTGACAGCAGAGGTCCTTGAAACGCATTGCCAGGTAGACACTGCTGTTTTTTGTGATACACATAATAATATATGAAAATAGTTTGGGGAAATTATACTGACAAGTCAAGATGATTGCGTCAGTTCTGCCTAAATCTACTGCATTAAAGCAAATATTTTATCATCGAGAAAAGATCTCGAAGTACTATATTTTTTCTTCTAAGAAAAGACAAAAGCTTGTTGCTGGTGACATGGTGCCTGGGAAAACATAATAATAAAGTACAAAATGTACCAGATTAAAAGTATTAGTCGAAAAATTGGTTTCTAAAAACTTAAATAAATAAACAGTTTTGGGAAATAGCCCAGTTGTCTTTTTCGAATTAATTGATTACAACTCTGTTTGATTACAATTAATTGATTACAACAATTCTCAACTCACAATCGATTAAATTCTGCTCGACCAGAAAGGAGTGAATACTTTAATATCCATAATATTTAGTCATAGGGGTCTACTAACTAGACACTTAGCAATTTTCCTTTTGAGCTTTATTGACAGTAGGTACTACCTACTAGGTACTAATGAATAAAGTCAGCTTAGTCCCTACAACACGAGATTTCTATTTTTCTGATTAATTGAATCTAATACTAGAAAGAAACAAGGTTTCGAATAGACTCTAATATTGAACAATAGTTATAATAATATCTACTATTGAACAATAGTTGGCCATGATATCTTCAAGTATAAAAGTCCTACATTATACTCTCATAGCTATGCAATCACCTTTAGAGACGACAAATCTATGGAACTCTATAACATACCTTGGTTGCAAGAATTCTAACAAAAGGTCCCGTAAGTGAATAAACATAATACCAGCTGCAGTCTTTGAAAGTACTCTCAAACAATTCAACATTTGAGTTGATGAGCTTTTTACAAACTCATTAATTGAATACTCACTGCAACTGGATTACAAATTATAAAATTACTCACTGAGAGATTTGAGGCTATTATTGCCTCAACCATAGAACCTATCAAAAGTATTTAATCTCATTATAGTTTGATAAAATATCAGAAAACAAAGACATCTATTGTTGTCCTAGCTCTAATTTTAACCCATCGGAGTAATAAAACAGTTATTGGGAAAATCAAGCCCTAATATATTTTTAGTTTGTTACTTACATTTCAAGTGAAAGTGATATTTAAACTTCATAATGAACCTCTCACAGTACCTACAACACAAGCAGCAGCTCAAATCAGTGCTGGCTTCAACTAAGTCAGACACAATGCTGATTACAGAGTTATCAATTCAACATGCACAATATTCTTAAAGTTATAATATTAAAGCTATAATACCTATTCTTAAAGTAGGAAGTATTTGTATTTTTATCACATAATTAATTATTGCAGCCAACTCTAAACATCTACTCGTGTCATAATAATTATTTGAAGATCACCACGAAATAAAATTGGGAATCAAACGAGCTTACCTGTTAAGCGAAGTCTTGATTCTAATTTTATGAGTGGTGATCTGAAAAATAATTACCCACCCACCACTATATAGCTAACAGTCCCAAAGCTGCAATAATTAGCCTACCTAATTCAATGTTAACCTTTCAGGAAAACATAGTGAATGTAGGTATTTGGAACTACTCTATAGAGAGAACAGAGCTGTGGAACAGAGGTTGTTCCCAATGGTAAGATCTCTAAAATAAGTGAAGTTTCCTGTCATGTGTCAGAAAGGGTGTTGCAGTTCTTAAAAAAATATTCATTTTTATTTTCTAAAATGCGGTGTATAAACACAGAAAGGGAAATACTACTCGTGTCATAATAATTATTTTTCAGATCACCACTCATAAAATTAGAATCAAGACTTCGCTTAACAGGTAAGCTCGTTTGATTCCCAATCTTACGACACCTCACCTCATCATTGTTTTTACACAGTTGATGAACAAGTAGTTAGACATACCGTTCTGTGAATGTGGTTCCTATTTCAATTTTTTCCTGCCATCGATGATTCCACTGATTTCCACTCTTCAAACATCAGCTTTTCGAAAATCCATCTCTTCAGTCCTGTTTTAATACTATCGTATTCTTCACTTGTTGCATCTTGCTGAGTTTTGTCTTTCCGTCACATTTTTTCAATGATATTTTACTTCATTCGTCCTCAATGAAAGGCCATACTCATATTATCTACAGTACCTAACAAATATTATCTACTCTTGGAATGTGTAAGGAAGTGTCATATAAAATGAATCGGAACGCCACCACCGGATTTAATGAAGACGGCGCCACAAAATGACTTACCTAACCCAAGTGTACACGGTGACATCACTGTTAGACATAAAATAGATAATTCACGTATTGAAGAAACACTCCTTTGTGAGTCACGTGGTTTTTGAATTAATCAAATACCTAACAAAGTGAACATAGAACTAAAATAATGTAAACGTGATGGTATTGAGAAAACTACAAAAATTATCATTAATTTCTTGAATTTGGTTTCAATTTCAGGAATGTGTTTACAAATGTTGTTATTGTTATACTCGCCTGTTTTGATGTTGTGGATAGCAATGTTTTTGTATATAATTCGTTGCAAATTATTGTCACTCCAGTTAACTGATATTTACTCAACATTTTTAACATTTCATTCTTTATTTTGCTTTTTTCTCCGTTTTGTCATTTATGCTTGTTTTGGTGCCAAAATATCACAATCGTTTTTTTTCGCATCTGTTTTTCATTTTTCCGTGTAGGTAAAGCTACGTTGTTGACTTTATTTACTGAATTCCGCAATGTCGATAATGCAGCCCTTCCTTACGAAAACATAATTAGATTCTGGGACATTCCAATACCATGATACAAAATTTTAAATATTTATATGGTTAATATGGTTATTGTTATCATTGAGCAAAACCGGGCTGGGTTTTGCTTGTTTGTGTAAGGAAATCATTGCAATTGAGAGTAGGTACATTGCTCGCTTTTTCTCTGTATAAATTTACATTTTCAAAATTGTTTCGGTTGCCAAGGCTAAAAATAAATAACTATCTCATAGGGATTTACCCAATAACGAAGGATACTAATGTACATTGTTAAATGGATATAAATAACTAAATTGATGTTAAAATGAATTGAAAACAAGGATAAATGAAATGTTTTATCCTCTGCTATGGGAGTTAGTCAATTAGATCCTAATATATGCCTATTTAATTTAAATAGGTATGCTATTCTGTTAGATATAATTTTATGAATCGAAAATGGCGGGGCTGTTGTTTCTCAGCCTATTCTGGCCTGCTATCGCTGATTCCAATTTTGAATAAGCCACTTCACACAGCTTCACTTCGAAAGTCTATCTGTCCTCCTCTTCAGTCCTGCTTCTAACCTTGGTCTTCACTTATCTTGCCCTATAATTACTCCAAAAACATTATCCATATTTGTCTTTCCATCACTAATTCCTCTTGTATGACTTGCAGGTGTATATTTAAACCTATTGCAGTCAATTATTTCTTCCTAGTTGGTCCAATCTTTGATGTATGGGTAGCTGTTACTGATAATGATAATAAAAGAAAGGAAACAAAGCGAACCAGTTTTCAATTCTATCAAAAGTAAAAAGTTTGTTTGTTTATTATTATCATCGATACTATGTCGTCAGGTAACCTTCCGGTGTTCACTCGCATCCAATTTTACACTTGTTAGCTAAACAACCATTTCCATCTAGTCTTTCTAGAGTACTGAATATAGTAGAAGAATGGTCACTTACAATAGCAAGTCAACACATCGTAACTCTGTCATCATTCCTACATTTCATTCCAATAATACTCCACCATCCGTTTGCTAGTAACAATATTTTGACAGATACTATTGTTTGTTTAATCGCAGGTTCGGCTAAGTGCACTCATACGGTTTCACTGAAATTCTCATCTCTTATTCGATTGTGTTCTTATATGGCTATGTTGTTGAAAGATAAAATAATAAAGAATTATTGGAACGTGCCTGCTTCACTGTGTTACACAATACACACGTCAACTAATAGTAGTTGATATTTGTTTCTTAAAGTAAATTAACGTTTTTGCCTGGAATGGAATGGTTTTTCTCTGCTACAATTCGTTTTTTTTTATCTTAATTTCTCTAATTGTGTCAATAACTGAATTGTAATATCAATTCCAACTTTATCATTAACAATAAAATCGGGATAGGTATTTACCATGTTTACTGTTTGTTTTGAGTTCCCGATATTTCGGCGCTGTTGCAAGCACCATAATCTTGATCACGGATAAACTGACGTTATTGCGGTTATTACAGCTTTGTTTGCTACATTGTTCCCATAACATCCTATTTAATTTAATTGTCTCTTGATATTGCACTAAACTGTAGCTCTAGCTACATTTGTACGAACACTGCGTAGACAACTATCATATAGCACTCAGTGAGAATCTGAGAATCTCCCAAGAAACGTACACGAGGCCAGTTTCTCATCATTCTTCAAAACAAGTTATAAATCGCTCGTTTTTTGTTTCAATTCAGCCGAGTGTCTGTCACATACAGTAAAGTACAAAGAACTTTTTCACTCACATCCAATCATTCCTTGAATTAAGAATACACGACTAAAATGGTATCCTACAGCGAATCCAATTAAGTATCATGGTTAATTGACTCTCATTGACTTTACTTCCTGTTTCGTTTCGCAAGCTGCGCGTACGCTGTGCCAGAGAGGGACAGAGCATCAAACTCATGAATGGGAGCTCCATTCGCGTTGACTTGTAAGGTCAATAAGGTGGTTCAACTCTTGATATCATGTTATTAAGGGGTATTAAAAGAATGGAAAGCACACTGGGCTGGAAAGTGAAAGTCATACAAATTATTACTGATTCACGAGATTTTTAATTGTTGTTTTGCATCTGTCAAGTTGGTAAATCCATTAGAGAACTTCGTATGAGTGTCAATTCTTTTCGTTATCATGGGAAAAGAAGAGACCATCACTATCTATGTTTTGTACTCTCTCCTATAAAATCTATACTAATATTATAAAGCTGAAGAGTTTGTTTGTTTGTTTGTTTGTTTGTTTGTTTGAACGCGGTAATCTCAGGAACTACTGGTTCGAATTGAAAAATTCTTTTTGTGTTGGTTAGTCTATTTATCGAGGAAGGCTATAGGCTATATATCATCACGCTACAACCAATAGGAGCGGAGCATCAATGACAAATGTTGCAAAAACGGGGAAAAATTATTCTCTTTGATAGCTTCCGTTGCGTGCGCTGCGTAAACGGTTAAAGTTGCACAAATATAATGTAGCAGGGAATTATTCCTCTTAAAAAGGTCTCAAAAAAAGTTCGCGACGGCACATGCCTATCTTTTAAGGTTGACTCACAATAACCATTTTTATGATTTTAAAATTTGGTCAAAATTAATATTTTATTTGCGAAGGTGTTTTTACCGACATAGTATTAATCCTTATCAAAATAAATATGTTAGTCATCTTTAGCATTCAATTGTGACCAAAATTGCCCTTTACACTATTCAATTTAGATGAATATCTTAGGAGATATCACAGTTTTAAAATAACTCCGCATCAAAATAATGACCCGCGCGCGCTGCGAGGCGGGTGTTCATGTTGTTGGGAAAACCAATGTGATTAGATTCAATGCACAAATATTGTGGGGAACTTAGAGAAGGTTTTAGTTTTTGTTTCATGCTGTAATCAGTGCTCTCTATCAAAAGATTTATAAATTTAAAGTGTTCAAGAAGAACTTACCATCATTGTGTAAGATACATACAACGACATCTATTGCACCAAAATGGTACTAATTAATAAAAATGTGCTCACAAGATAACTTTTAGGTCTGAGAGCAAAAAGTACTCTAGATTAGTCTACATGACGCTATAACCCTGTAGAGTGTGTGTTCGATCGCTAACGGTTAAATTTCGTGCTCGATAGATGGCGCTATTAATTTCACTCCATTTTCTGAGTCGCGGTGTTAAGTTTTCCGTGAAAGAATGACCCTCACCCGTGTCAAATGTCTGAAGCTTGGTTTATTAACCAACGTAACAAAAAGAGGAGGTTCTCAATTCGACGCGTCTATATTTTTTTCTTTTATGTATGACCTGACCACGCATAACTTTTTACAGAGAAGTCCGATATACATGATCTTTTGTTTTTTAAATTGAGAAATCATGTTTGGGCTCATTTCCTGCACCTTGATGAGAACTTTAGATCTAGCTGGAGTATGACGTCATCGAAGGTCTGACGATGGAGACGGAAGGCACTTGCAAGAGGTCCTCAAGAGTTTGCAGCAACAATAACGTGTTTGGGCTCAATTCATGCACCTTGATGAGAACTTTAGGCCTTGCTGAAGTATGACTGTCATCGACGGTCAAACGATAGAGACAAATGGCAGTTGCAAGCGGTCCTAAACAGTTTGCAGCAGGTATAATGTTATTGGGCTCATTTCATTCACTTTGATGAAAACTTTAAACCATACTGAGTTGTCAGTATGACTTTCATCGAATGTCTGACGATGGAGAAGGAAAGCAGTTGCAAGTGGTCCTCAAGAGTTTACAGCATCTATATCGTGTCTGGGCTCATTTCATGCACCTTGATGAGAACTTTAGACCTAGCTGGAGTATGACTGTCATCGAAGGTCTGACGATGGAGACGGAAGGTAGTTGCAAGAGGTCCTCAAGAGTTTACAGCATCTATATCGTGTTTCGGCTGATTTCATGCACCTTGATGAGAACTTTAGACCTGCCGGGAGTATGTCTATCATCAAAGGTCTGACGATGGAGACGGAAGGCAGTTGCAAGGGGTCCGCAACAGTTTACAGCAGTTTTATCGTGTCTCGGCCCATTTCAAGAACTTTGATGAGAACTTTCGTTCTAGCTGATGTATGATTGTCATCGAGTGTCTAAAGATGAAGACGTAAGGCTGTCGAGGGTCGCGGGCCTGTGGACAGTGAGTAATGGGCTAGCTCGCCATCCGTCCGTCTTATGACGACAGGCCGTGGTGACGGCGTGTTCGTGTTCCACACGCGCCTCAAAGAGATGTCAGCAAACGGGAAGGGATCCGAGAGAAGCGAGGCCTGCCAGGGTTGCGGGACTGTTCGAAAGAGATACCGCGGCCCTGGAACGCAAAGGGCAACAGAAGAAACGTGGGTGGATTTTAGTCAGTACAAGTCTGACAATCCCTTCCGCTCCGTCCAGAGTGGGAGGGGTCATTTGATGATTATCCATCGGTAATAGTATATAATAGGGATTTACTCCTTTTGAGAGCTTCCGTTGTGCGTGAACGGTTAAAGTTACGCAATTATCATGTATGTCGGAATTGTCCCTCTTAAAAAGCTCTAAAAAAATATCCGCAATGGCCCTAAGTCTAACTTTTAAGGTTGACGCACACTCTCTCTAACCTCTCTTTCTTTTATGTACGCACGCACGCAGACGAAGTTGCGCGGGTCAGCTAGTGTTATGATAAAATAAGATTATCATAGCTCTTTAACAGCTATAGCATCAAACCTCTCCTTAACACCTAATTGAACGCCCGCATCATCAATTCATTCATATTTATAATAAGTGTGACAGAGACAACACTTGTCAATTAGAAGAAACAATAATGGCTTGATAACATTTACTTTATGATAGTACGATAGCAAATAATGAATGAGTTCCTCTCGTAATTTACTTTGTTCGCCAGACTGCTTGAAGTCAACGAAATCAGTGCATGCAACTTATTTGCAAGATTTATTCTTCATCGTGTCCTGTTTTGCATATGCAAAGGAACAATAGACTTTGTGGCGATGGAAAAACAGTGTTTTAAATCCCTCCCTTCTGTGGTACAGTTAGATATACTTGCAAAAAGTTTAGTTATAGCTCTCAGGTGAACATTTCTTCTTTGTTTTGATCCTGGTCTAAATAAGTTAGCATTATCAACTCAGTTGAAGAAAAAATCATCACCAATCAATACTATTATGTCATCCTTCAGCAATTGTTTCACTGTTTTTCTAAAAAGACCCGAACTCTTTAGTATTGTAGTTTTTTTATGGTTTGACATCATCTACGACTAGAAGTCACTACTGCCATTGCTGGTTGGACAACTTTGGAGACTGTCAATGTTCTGTGTCTAAATGAGAACGTGCTTGAATTAGAAATCGAAGCAAACTTCAGCTGATGTCGCTAAAAGTTATTTATAAGTAGACAGACTAACCTTGATTATTCCAGCTCCGAAATTAACTCTACAACAATACAAAAGAAAACATCTGACTCTCAAACCGCGTCTCCGAATGCAACAAAGATCAGTGATTCCTTAGATCAGTATAGCAAAGACATACCTACAGTCGCGTATCTCGAGTTTATTGCTTGTGATACAACTGATAGAGATGATTTATTCTCTTGATTATAATTAATGTTTTCCTTGATATGTTAAATAGTTCCCGTTTGACATTGTGGTCCTTTGGTACTGTAGTTTGTATGTATTTGTTTAGCATTATCTATTGGAGTCACGGTCTGTGCGACGTGAACGGAAACATGTTTTATGTAGTTGTGTTACTTACATGTGGACATTTTCTTTCGGCAGTTGATTAGATTGTTAAGGTCGTTTTCTTTAGATTTTAATTAATTTGATAGTCTATATACTACAGTTTGACTTGATTCTGTATACAAAGTATTACAAACATACTAAAATATAAAGTTCGCGAGTACATTCGGAAAAAGTTGTCAGTTTCGTCACAACGTTAATGTTTTCTTTTTATTTTGGTATGTCCGTGTAAATGTCCATTTACATTGATATATATATTTTGATATAAATTTATTGCATTTTATATATCCTTGTAGTATTATTTTCAGATATACACCTACCAATGTTTGTCTCTGCCTCACCCAAAGGTTGACTGGTAGAAAATGCCTATGGCATTAAGTCCGCCTCTGTATTTTGTGCTAAATAAAATATTGTATCCATTAAAATTTTATGACATCCCTTTGCTCACAATCATCTTACTGCATTCTCATCTTCTGGAACTAATCTTATTACATGCCTTCAAAAGCGGAACACCGGCCCTTTAGATACTATTTCTGATACTATTTCCATAAGAACAACCGTCTTTACTATGCAAGCTGTATCGCTTTACATCTTTAACTGCCTATCATGTTTTGTCTCTAACATTTCATTGCCAACACCTACAAGACCAATAACCTCAGACGCCTATTCTTCATTAGCATCAACACATCAATCAGTACCATTCATAACTTTGTCTATAAACAAAACACCATCAAGCAGGTTTTATCCGTCTACTATGGCACTGTAAACAAACTCCAACGCAAACTAGTCTTTAGGGTCAAGGAGACTGTATGTAACCGGTTCCGAAATCGCATCATCTCATTCATGATTTGAAGTGATTCATGACTGTGGGTAGACGTTGAAGGAAACACGTAACATTTAATGGTAATTGAATATGGAAAAACCTTGCTGCACCGTCATTAAGGTCAGATGATGATGGCCCTGCTGTTACGGTGACTGATAGCTTGAGATGTTTAGAATAAACATTTTTAACACGTTCATCGCCAAGCCAAAATGCTGAACTTACATAGATGGCCAGTATAAAAAAAACGTTGAATGTATTCCCTAGTGACCAAAAGAAATACCAGTTTTTTATGGCTCGTAAGTAGATAATTGTAAGGCATCATGCGACGTCGCGTGAACTGCCACAGCTTCACGCGACATCGCGTGATGTACCAATTAACGTGCGTTAAAATCACATAATGTCAAAGCTTAGCTTTCCTATGATATTTCTTTGTTAGGCTATTATTTCGTCATATTGTTGGGCTGTAAGTATAGCCGTAAAGATATGAGTTCTAAACCCTAATTTGACACTGGTAAGATGTAGAGGTTGAGGCTTATAATTAATTTACAAAGTCAGAAACTGCTAAGCTATCGAGCTTATACTAAATGGACCTGGCCATTGGCCTTTATCTTACAGCAGTGAAGCTAAGCCAAGTAATTGACTGCAATAAACCAACTAAGCTTAGTCATTGCTCGAAAAAGTTTCTACTTAATTTTATATCTGTATGTTCACCTGCCTAAATGAATTTAGTTTCTAACAGATTCTATAGAAGATGCATAATATCATGAAAATGGGTTTTTTGATAGCAGACTTCATCTAGCCTACTACCTGTATTCTGTGTTTGGAAATTGTTATTTTGAATTACATGTTTGGATATTAGCAAAGACTCTTCACAAATCGTTTTCAAGGATGTAAATGAATGATCAGTCCCGGTTTCTTTTAAACTGACGTCATAGCTAGAAGACGCGTTGTCCCAATCATAGAGTG
This sequence comes from Eugnorisma glareosa, assembly GCA_947578425.1. Classification (NCBI taxonomy): domain Eukaryota; kingdom Metazoa; phylum Arthropoda; class Insecta; order Lepidoptera; family Noctuidae; genus Eugnorisma; species Eugnorisma glareosa. Next base: position 10,660,918 of record OX387974.1, on the reverse strand, counting down.
AGTCACATGTAAGACCTACAGGTCAGTTACAAATACCAATATCCGGGTGCCATTTAGAATGGGAAGTGGTACCAAGGCCGAACGGAATGTGAATAGGCAGCCTAACTGTAGATTGGACAAGAAAGAGCTGGATTTCATTACACTTGATCTGTGGAGGGAATACAATCTCTCAAGTTGACTACTCTTGGCAGACAACAATTAGCCAGACCTTGCCACTGACAGCTTGAACAGAGTGAATCTCGTCCGTAATCTCGACCAATATGGTTGAACAAGATTTCAAAAAACGAAATTGACTCTGGATTGAATTTGCATGGAATTTCATTCCCTATCTTATTTCCCATGGTGATTTCTGTAACAACGTTTCTAAGTTCAAACTTAGAGGTTTCTCTTATGTTACAAAATATCACATCACTTCCTACATCTCCAAAAAAGTCATAAATATCAATATAATGAGAGTAACTACGATTTCTCGGCAAAAGGTCAACATCGCCATCGAAAACCATACTTAACACAATAAGGTGGCATTACTTAGCATTTTTCTAAAAATCGGACACCAACGAGACTGATATACAGTTTGTCATATACCAGTATATTTTGACACTTCATTAAGGCGCTGCTTGCAAAGCAAACAACTGAAAATCAGCTCAACAAAATGCAGTTCCTACTTTCGCCGTAGCTCAAGATTTATTGGGCCTTCTACACACAGTCATTGATTACGGCACGTTATAGCATTTACAAACGATAATAACATTACAATCAAGGTGTAATACATTTTAAAATCATCTTTAATGGAGGATGTTATGCAATATGACATTTCCTGATTCCTATTTGACGTTTAAATGTCAAAATTCCAAATTGTTGAGTCTCTTTGAGTGCCTAGTAAAAGATGATCATTATTGTTTAATTGTGTGTCTGCGTGTGAAATACTCTTAGAAAGTAGGTATGGAATGGACGTATTACGTATGAAATGGTCTATTGTTAGTCATAACGAGTATTGTTAGCATTTGGTGATTTTAGTTAGCCTGTAATCTGACACGTAACTGATAAGGACCTTCTCTGGCCCAGGGGAACCTAAAGGCTTATTGTATACGTACTATATAATGTGTAAGTCAAGGTTGCTATCTCATTGCATTCTTCCAAGCTCCAAGGAGCAATATTTTTTACCACTATTTTATGCTGCGAATGGACTAGACTAGGTAAATGACCAGGGGGGTGACGTCTAGCAGGAGTAATTCCAGTGTGGGAAAGTGACAGAGCTATACAGGTCGTCTAGCGCCATCTCTTGCCCACACTGGAATTACTCCTGCTTTAAGACGTCATGGTGGGCCACCTGTTTTGACAAATTAACTGAAATCATTATCATCATCATTCAACTGCCCTTATCCCAATTCATTTGGGGTCGGCGTAGCGTGTCTTCTTCTTCCATAGGTACTTCTCTATTACTCGTCATCTCATCAGACACATTAACTGAACTAAGGCTAATTAATATGTGGTCAAATGAAATTTCTTCAACTTCTTGAACGTTAAAATTAAATGAGGTAGTCCCTCAAAACACCGGCCCATTGTTTTTTTAGCTGGGCAAAATTGGTGGATCAAATTCCAGCTAATGTCTACTTAATACCTATAATTTATCTAATAGATATTGAAGTACCACTTGTACTTTTAACTCGCCAAGAATGCAAGTGAGATCTTATCTAGATCTCTAAAATTCTAACTGGCAATCAACGCCATCTATCACTCATAACCTCAACTGCATTAGCCAAGTGTCAAGAACTCGAGATACAAAGACAAACATAACTCAAATGATTGGCAATCAATAGAGTGTGACTTGGCAAACGAAGACGTCTGTGAAAATAAATCATGTAGTAGATGATCTCTTCTGTTGCTACGGATTACTGATGAGATAGATATCTAGGACGTATTTAACTAGCTTTTGGTCGCGGTTTCGCTTTCGTACAGGTCGGGACTTATCCCATAGGAACGTACTACTGGGATAAAAGTATAATTTGTTCTAATCCAGGTCTTGGTATTTCCGTGTGCCAAATTACATCAAAATAATTTAGCAGTTAATAGGGCCCGGGGCTGCGGGACAGTTCGAAAGAGATACCGGAACACAAAGGGCGATGAAGGAACATGGATGGGTTTTAGTCAATAAAAGTCACTCCCTCCTGCTCAGCCCAGAGCGGGAAAAGTTATTTGATGATTTCCCATCCAAAAAAAAAAAAGGGCGTAGGGCAGACAGACAGACTGAAAGACAGACAGGGTTACTTTCGCATTTATAATATTAATAATAAAGATATGAGGTTCTTGAATAATTGACATTCAAAAATTGCTGAATTTCGAGAAAGCAAGATTATCTAGGAAAGTTTTAACTGCAAAATCAGTTGCATTTGAAGTCTGTCAATGCCAATGCCATATTATAAGAATTTTGTTGGCATTGATCGAATAAAACCAAGTAGACATCAATCATGAAAGACTTAGGGATTAACCATTGGATTAGTGCTAACTACAGAAACCAGTAAGTACTATAAAGACTGGTGTTAACTGGCCTTCCATTGATCCCCATCTGGCGCCATCAAGGCAGGATGTGCAACAAGGAACGCTGTGCAAGCTGTAACATGATCGTGAAAGGAAATCATTGTGTTTCACCATCAATTTGCATTTAGTCTTAATGGATAGGAATGCTATTGGCTGTTGCGAATTTTATTCTGTTCGTGGAGGTCTGTAGTATTATAAGTCCTGTCAAGTACTTACTTCGAACGTTAGAACCCATTACTCAACCGACTTCACAAATCTTCACATTCACAACATTTAAACTCTGTTTTTAAATAAGTTCGAATGTTCGAATTCATATATGTCGACACCGCCACCGTTCGAATTTCAAAGTGATGTTTGACAGCAACTCTGGGTAGAGTTAACTATTCTGTTCTGGCAACTATGTCATCTTTCGGTGCGTGGCTGAAATCAGCTTGATCAGAACTAGGTCCGCCATCTTGTTTTTTGTTATGATACATTTTAATATTGTTTTCCAACAACGCTGCAAATGTCAAAACTATAAGGATCCCATGCTCAAGTGGTTCTGGTTGTTTTTTTTTGTTTTACTGGCCTGTGAATGGCAACTTTAATTTACAACTTTCGTCTGCCAGGACCAAAAAAAAAAATACAGTAAGTCTAAAATTTTCTCTGCCTGTATCTAACATAAACTTCTTCTTGTCCACAGTGGATAACACCAGAAGAATGTGCAGTGTACAGCAGAGACCAGAGGCCGCCTCTAGTCATCCCTCGCATCACGCAGTTCAGGGCTCCTCGACCCCGAGCACAGCCGATTGGACATGGATATCATGAGGTAAGGGATCAAAACTTCAAGGTTCATGGATGACCAAGGTATTCACAAAAGGATTTGACCCGTATCAACACCTCGGATCGTTGAGGCACCCACGAGAATTTAAACACCACTCTGAGGTTCTTATTTTATTAAGGACTCCATTTATTCTTGTAATTGAACTAAAACAACACAGGAGACGCCCATCAGTGATGATCTTCAAAAATTTTACAAAGATTACTTGTATTATATATGTTATCTTGATTCAAAAAGAATCCACAAAGCATATGAAAATGTCCCGCTTCCCCTACATTGCAACATATGAGCACAATGAGGTATATTTAGCTAATATCCTAAGAGATAAGAGGTGCTGATAACGCTACATCTACGTTGCATTCCTTGTTAACTTGTACAACTACAGTTAAAATATTAAATAACCATGGGAATATGTCCAGTACATATTCAATTACGACGTAGAGTGCTTCTGTAATTCTTTGAAGAAAAAGTTTTCCTTAACTTGTAACTTTGACTGTGCATGTTTAATCTTCCAGTTTCGGCAACTGGCGAGCCATAGTTAACCTGTTAATGACGTTTTTCAATTAATTTACACAAACGTAGACATTACTGCACCTGGAAAACATTTACAGGTACTGTGCACCTTTACGACAGCTCAAATAATAGTAGTTGCGACAGCTAAAATTGCTTCGTATGCGCAAGGCCTAAACAATAAAGATACTCTTTTCTTCATTATCTCAAAGCCTAGTGTATGATGAGTAAACCAACTGCCCAGTATTGACCTTAATTCAATATGAAAACAACCAATTACAAGTTGACATCCCATAAATAAAGCCAATGAGCGTAGTTCTGGTTGAATCATTATAAAATGGCTGCTAAACAAACGACCTCCTATTAGACAGACTAGATGGCGTTATACTCAATTAATTAATTTAAGTACCAGCCCTAACAAATTCTACTATCAAGTTAGGTACAAAAATATTTTCCTTGTTCAGCAAAACACAAGCAAACAGAATAAAGGCGTGTCGTGAGTCAGCGAAGACCGCAGGACCATAGGTCTGTGTTAATTTATCCGATTACTGCTCGTCGTGCTGTTAATTTATGCGCAAACGCACGCATTGTGTTGTTCACCCGTTCTAATATGGCGGCCGGCAGACTGTAGGGTAAGAACCGTAGGACAAGTTTGAAAGGTTGTTGTCCTTATGTGCCCAAATCATTGAGTGCTATGAAGACTCAACTTTTGAAAAATTTAAAAGCATATAATGGCCAGCCTGATCAAAAGTATGTACCGATCAGGTCTAAATACATGCAGCCGAATACTAGTATCTTACATGGAACGACTGTCTATCTGACAACCGTAACGGTCACTGAGCAACACGATACCCCTGGTAAGACTGGATCTCAGACTTTCAAAGATCTTCAAATAACAGACGGAACCAACGGCTTATCATACTTTCCGAGGTAAGGAAGGATTTCGATATGCAGGGCCACCCCGACCTGCTTATAAAACTTATCTGTGAACCGTTGTCGAATTGACAAAATGCTAATGCTAATTTCTAGGCTTCGTTTCTGTTCGATTTCTGTAATTCATCTGTCCAGTGTATTAAATATAATATGGCGTCGTATTCTGGCCAATAGCGAGTATCCGGCGCACCCTTCATGTCAATGTATCGACTCAATGCGCGATTCATTCGCGAAATTCAAATGGAATTTAGATTTCAATGAAAACAGACGTCAATGCTGATTTATTTTCACATTTTATGCACAGGCTGGGAATTGGTTCATGTGTATAATACCACAAGGATTCGGATTCTGGTTCGAATGACGTATAAAGGTGACGCTGTTGGTAGTATTTATGAAAGTGTTTTGTAAAGTCATTGAAATGTATTAAAAAAACAAGATGGCGGCTTTGACAACTATTTTAGGGACTCGCCAAAAGATCCATATTCAGCTACGAGTAGAATTGATTTTGGAAGGATAATAAAGATTCAAAAGTTTTAAAAAGGCAAGCAAGGTTTAGTAGTAAGTCTGGTGGACAAAGAGGTTCACACAAACTTGGACAATAAAAATAAAAAAACCGGTCAAGTGTGAGTCGGACTCATGCATGAAGGGTTCCGTATCATCGTAGTAGGCCCTCTTTAATTTTTAATTTATGTTAACTATTTGTTATTACGGCTTTCTTAGTTTTCCTGTAATGTAAAGGTAAAGAACATTTTTTTTTTCAAAAATTTTCAGCTCTTTAGTTGCAGAGTTAAGAGGGGGGAGTGAGTGGGGAATTTTCTTAAAAAGATTAAAATGTTTTTTTTTTTTTAAATTACAAAAAAAAAAATAACTGAGATGCTCACAATGAGCTCTTTCATTTAATATGTAACACGATATAGTTTGCAAAACTTTATTTTTTCATTTACAATTCAACCCCACAAAAGTGGCCCCCCTGTTTAAAATTCATTAATTTACGTTACACGACCGTATTAGCACCGAGACCGACTCACATATATGTACCATCGGTCCAGTAGTTTCGGAGTAAATTACATGTGACAGGCGAACAGACAGACAGACACGCGAGTGATCCTGTAAGGGGTTCCGTTTCCCTTTTGGGGTACGGGACCCTAAAAAACGTGTTTCAAGGAAAGTAATTTAATGTACTTAGGTAACTTGATTGAACTAACTACTAAGATTGAATACAACATCTACTTATTTTATTTAGTTGTGAAAAAAATTGTCCTAATGGTAAAATCCACTTTGCCCAACCTGAGAATTGAATCCAGGTCCTCATGCTCAGCAGTTGGGCTTGCGACCACTAGACTAACGATGCAGTCGATATTCAGCTTTCCATGCTGTTGAAATCTTGTCTCGAATTATCATGACTGTCTTTTGGGTATGATTCCACTGCATTTCTTCACCGTATCCCTTTCCATCCATTTCGCTATTTGGCGCGGCTTTTCCTGATGATGACTATGGGACACAAGCTTTGTGCAACCCGTTACTGTGAAAAACTGAATTGTTTTGTTCTTGCCTTCGCTTTTAAAGCTCCTTCTGACCTCGTAGCTTTTTGCTAAGGGCAAATGAAGTTCCCTATGACGCGTAATTTATCGCTCAAGTGGTATTGTGGTTTTCCTCTCAATAATGAGAAACAGTAAGAGGTACTTTCATTCAAATTTTACAACAAATTCTTTGACAAACTTAGTAACTAAATAATTGTTGCTGTCTCATTGGTGCAGCAGCCTCAAACGCCACTGTTCGGTTCGGTTCCCAGGTGTTATTGGGTTGTTCGATCAGGAATTTCTCAGTAGCTGCCCGGGGTCTGAATTTGTGCCCGGTTGATGACAATAGGCTCGCCCCTATTACATGGGACTTAGACATAACTAGCGAACTGTAGTCCTCTGCCTCTTCGGCGTTTACAGGCGTGATTAGTGTCTATTTTTTTTCCTGCTATTGCAAAATCTGATGCTAATGTAGAATATTAGTCGAAAGAAGCTATGCAATAAACGTATAACTGCTCCACTAAACTTGTGTTGGAAATTAAAACTAAAAACATAATTACAAATGCACGTAACGTAGACACTCGTATAGTATTCCTGGGGCCTTAGTCTGCTATTGCAATAGTGTCAGAATGGTCTATCATTGATTTAATAAGGCCCCGCGCAGACGAATAACCCTTTGTACGCACGTCAAACGAGTTTCGAACGCGCTTCAATACGCCGTGGGCTAGGGGCCTTATTAAATCAATGATAGACCATTCTGACACTATTGCAATAAACAATAGACTAAGGCCCCTGAACGGCAGTACTGCAACACACGTATGTGACAATAAGCATATTAATGAGATTAGACAACGTTTAAAAACATTTACTTAAGTAGTTGTTGAAATACATAATTGATATTAAATTCTATTTTAGAACCTTTATGGTCCGCAAAGTTGTTTGTAAATCCCATAGTGTCTAGGCCTAATTTTTTCAAAAAAAAAATCTTTTAATAGTTTGTTTCCAGTTTTGTAACAACTTTAAATAGTATTCATAGTTGAAGAATTTTGGCCAAACATTCCCAAACACGTTCCCAAATATCAAAAGCTCTTGCAATATTTTTCTAGTCCTTCGAATCGGACTGATGACAGATGATGACAGGATGACGCAGGCTAACAGTCTCAGTATCGAATCGGTTTTAAAATTCGATAAAGGCGCAGAATACCAAATTAACTACAACCAATAAAATCGTAGACATCTTAAAATAAAAGACGAAAGTCTATGACCAGTGTGTGTTGCCAGTGATTACATACGGGACCGAAACGTGGTCGCTCACAATGGGCCTCATTCGAAGGCTTGAAGTCACCCAAAGGGCAATGGAGAGGGCTATGCTCGGAGTTTCTTTGCGTGATCGAATCAGAAATGAAGACATCCGCAAGAGAAACAAAGTTACCGACGTAGCCCGAAGAATTTCCAAACTGAAGTGGCAGTGGGCAGGGCACATTGCTCGCAGAACGGATGGCCGATGGGGCCGAAAAGTTCTGGAGTGGCGACCGCGAACCGGAAGACGTTGCGTTGAAAGGCCTCCCACTAGGTGGACCGATGACCTGGTGAAGGTTGCGGGGATCCGCTGGATGCGAGTCGCACGGGACCGGTCAGTGTGGCGACACTTGGGGGAGGCTTATGTCCAGCACTGGACGTCTTTCGGCTGAAATGATGATGAATAAAATCGTATAGTATAAAATAAAATGATTAATAGCAGTTTTAAACGTGTAGTAAAATGTCAATTCTGCAATATACATAAATATATAAAAAATTATAAAATTGAAGTGTCTGCTTGTTATATCAAAATAACAGCTTTTTACTGAATGCTAATGAAAATATATACGGCACTTAAAACAGTTATAGCAAAAACACAATATTTAATTTTTTGTCTGTCTGTCTGTTTGTTCCCGGTAATATACGAAACGGCTGGACCGATTAAGACGGCAGATAGCTGATGTTATAAGGTCTAACATAGACTACTTTAGAAAAAAAATTAGCGTTCCCTTAAAAAAAAAAAACTCTTGAAATTGGTAACAAAATTATATTCTAAAAGGGAACTAATTATTTTTTACAATATAATCACGCGAACGAAGGTCGCGGGCAACAGCTAGTTCTGTAATAAATCTTACACTGATGCACCTTCACCGATGTTATTGCTGCGAGCAACACACGTGTTTAGCATCACTTATGTTTACTCGTAATCTTGAACGTTTGTTTACATAACAAAGGTGTAAAAACGTCATCAGTTTACATTCATACGATTCGCGTACCGAGTCTTAACGAAATTCCTGCAATTTCGACGATGTAATGCGAATTAACATCAACATTTTAAGGGCTAGCAAGTTTTCCATAAAAATGTAATGAAAACAAATGATCAACATTATGTGGAAATATAGTTAAAGTGAGCACACAAAGTTACAACAGATTTAACTGGGCTATTTCCTCATACACGTATGTAGTGGGATAATTGAAGTCTCAAGTTTCGCTTGTACGGCCACAGAGTAGTTAATATGCAGTGGTTCATCGCACCGTATGTCAGAATGATAGGGTCATCGTACGATACAAATAACACGAATATAGAATGACATAGTCATGTACTTTAAAAATTAGAACGCTAGTCTGAATGTTACGTTCGACGCTTCTAATTGCATTATTTCGATAGCACAGTCCTTTCACAGTTTATTTACGGCTAGCTAACCTGAGGTTTGACTTATTCCCCTGTAGATAATATTTTTTGTACACAAACCTCATTTTAATAACTTTTTATCTAGCGATAAATAGACTGTTTAAGGGCAGTAGTGAATGTTACACCCGAAGCTGCTAATGTCATTATTACGCTAGCTTGCTCTGTCATCAATCCTTCGTGGAATATTGTTGACTAACTGTACGTAGCTAGGCTGTGGTTCTACTATTGTTGCCACTTGACAGTCGTACCGCCTAGTGTGGCTACAGACAACACAATTATAATCAGTGCAGAGTAATAAAGTAAGATAACAATACACTTCCTAACATCGAATTGACGACCCGCCGCAGATAAGAGTACACTAGTGATGCGACATTATTTGTTCCGTTCTCCGGAACTTGACCGTAAATGCGGAAACTTTACTTCTTAGTTTAATCATAAGCAAAGCATAATCAGCCTATATTGTTCCCACTGCTGGTACACAGGTCTCCTCTCTGAGGGATTGGGCTGTAATCATAATTCTAAAGAAATAATTTGGTTGGATTTCTATTATATTTCATGGACTCTAATTCCTTCAATTGTTTACTTATGAAAGCTTTTAATTGCACTTAATATTTTTATATTATTGTGCAAAGTAAATAAGTACATTAACAGCATTAAAGGTAATATTCTGTATTCTTTTGTGCGTGTAATTGTTTATACAAGTACGTACATTTTATTCTATTTTCCAATATATCTTTTTATTAGCGGTATACCATAATTTCTTCCTTTTGAAATACATTTTGTTAGTATTTTATTTTATTTACTACAGCTGTCACACATTTTAACCACTCATTGTTATACGTAAAGCACTAACCATTTAATTACTTAATATTTTTTTACTTTTCCTTGTTCTGTTCCCTTTCGTTATTATTGTAGCAGATTGATTTGTACTTGTAAGTGAACGAACATGGCATTTGTAGGGAAAATAATATGATTATAATAAACTAGCTGTTGACCGCGGCTACGCTCGCGTTTGGTCGGAAATTATCTCACGGGCCCGTTGTAAATATAGCCTTTGGCACTCAGTTAAAACGTAGCTTCCTATTAGTGAAAGAATTTTCAAAATCGGTTCCATAGATCCAGAGATCACCCCCTACATACAAACTTATACAAACAAATTTTACCTCTTTATAATATTAGTATAGATACAGAGAAGCCATGTGTCTGTGTGTCGACGAGTATACAGATTTACTTTTGTGCGTAGTCAATTCGTAGGGGTATTTAGTATGGCAACAGGAGTTTGGAAGTCTGACCACCACTCTCACCAAGGGGTAAGACTCATGTCACCTAGTGAAAGGGTTATGGGGGTTAGACAGGCAGCCGCTTCGTGTAAAAAACTGGTATTCAGCTACATTTGGTTAGACTGGAAGGCAAACCGAACATCGTTGATATATTAGCATTTATAGATTGGTCATATTAACTATTTTGCTATTTGTTGGAGAATATAAATATTTATTATTAAGGAAACACACGATTAACTACATATTTCCTTGTTGACAAAATATTTGTTTCAATTTACAATTAACCATAGGTAAACTAGGGAACGACAGCCGTTAGAAATGTATCGATATATTTGCTCATCAGGAAAACATCGACAAAAACCATCGACGAATGCCCATCACTAAACAATATCGCTACAATGACACAACTGCAGTCAGTGTGTCACCCGCTACACGTACAAGACGAATTTATTGTCATTTTCCTTTAAACATTGCCTTATTTATAATACATTTATACGTTTAGTTGGACATTAATAATTTATCAAATATGTGGACTAGTGGTATATAGTGAAAATATAAGTTAAAACAAAGTTTTTCAAAGTTTTATTATGTTTAAACTGAAAAGAGGAAAGACATGGTTTCGAGAGGTAAATGTTTGAATATTATTTGCTCATTTATGTTCCTTTAGGAGTGGCTACAGCGCAGGTCGATTAGTCTTCACGGTTATGCAAAGTGGCCGCGGTTACGTATGGGATGGGTGACCTCTTCTCATTACAAGTACAGAGTCTGATAAGCAGTTAGACATGTAGGTCTAGCCATTGATGGGTACAAGAATATTCCATCGTACCCTACAGACCCTCTGACAATAAGGCACTCGCTTGTATGAAAGACCAAAAGTTAGACATGGAATGAGACAGATAACTCATCCCGTAACAGTACCTTATTAATCGTCCAAAAATAGGTCATCTCTACTTCTCATATAACATTGTTTAGCGGCACAGCTTCATCACCCACACCCAACCAACCAACCTATATATACATACGCCTATTTACCACGGGGTTGGCAGAAATTACGGACCCTATGCTACAATCCTTACATAGTCCTTTTGCTTCGTTCATGTTAATACACCTGGTCACACGCGCACGCCATTTGCGAGCACTACGCACCTGATCTTTCTGAAGAACCGTGGACATAATGAGAGGTCAGCTAGTCTGGAAATGTAAAGCTTGATATGTAGCCGTGTGTGTACTCCGTAGAGCAAAGTAGGAGGGTTTATTTGTCGAACCAAGAACAACGTAGATTCATACATTTCGGTTTCATACCGGGGATTACATAAGGTGTTACAAAAGTATATAGAAGACGTACCTACCTAAATATAGTTCTCTCTTGATCTAGTTAATAGTTCAATATATGACCATATAAAGAGGTCATCAATGTGATGTGAAACCGTGATTCATAGCTACCGAACTATGTGTCACAAACAACAAAATACTGAAACAAATAACGGCCCTAAGCCGTCATCATCGCATAACATAATATTCGTAATGAATATACTTTTGTATGTATTTACGAAAATAATCGCAAGATTCAATGAACTGCGTCTGATAAGGGCGCGATGATTCATAGTCTTCCAGCTGTAATTTTCAATTGAACTAGTTAATAGGGCCCTTCCCGGTCCGTCTATCGTCAACGCGAGCATGGTCAAAAAGCTTGTTGTTTCATCCAGAGCCCCCATCTAACTCCCCCATCTTACCCCACCTCGACCCCGCACAACTCGTCTCCCGCGCACCTCACCGCCACCGCCTATCGCGATATCATTGAACGAAAAACAGTGTTCGAAAATTTCTTAAACTTCTTAAGGAAAGGAAATACGTGTTTTTGAATAAGTCTTACAAGTTTGAGAAATAAATATTTGATATTAAGAATCCTCATTACATTTGCAAGGTTTCTATCGGGATGTTTTCTTTACTTTTACAATTTATGAGTACCTAGACCTTATGAACGGCCAAAGTTCAGGGAAAATTTGTGCAAAAAAGCAATTTTTACCTAGTTATACCTAGTTATACGAGTAGTGCACAATATACCTATTATTTCAAAAAAATCAAAGATAGATTTGTAACAATGGCATAATCACGAAAGAGCGTTTGTATGAAAAGTATGACGGGTTTTGCCGCTCTTAAGTGTCTGTCGCAGAGAAATTAAACGTTAAATTAAAGATTCAACTATAGTTTAGTTGGAGCCAAACGAAGTCAAAGGGTGCCATAAAATTGTAATACATGCCTACTAAGTAGTATTTCGTAGATAGAAAGCACATAAATAAATAAGTAATTGAAGCAATAGGTATAATTGACCCTGAGGAGTAAAGGTTTTGCAAAAAGTCGCAACAAAAAGCTAACAATGGGAAAGCAGACAATGGTCCTTGAAGCCGTATTTGTATTACTGGTAAAGAAATGCGGACTTATGTAAGATTGTAGTTACAGGGATTAAGCCCAAGAAAAAGAATCCAACGCTAGGCTATGTTACCTCTCTGGAATCTTACTTCTCTTTACTGTTAAATAAATATTGTTTTAATGAATAACTATATAAATTCAGAGATCTTAGAAAGGAGACCTTTTCTTCATGCCATGTGACTGCACAAGGAAAGAGGTATAAATTTGACAATAAGACAAAATGTTACCTAAGTGTCCATCTTTTCACCACCTACCTTGGATCATTGTTGAACAGCTGATTGTTATAACCTCAACTAATCTGTACCGACTCTGGACCAGGAGTCAACGAATCGGAAATACTGATTAGACACGGATATCAGACGCTTCCGGTTATGTATTTTTATTCACTGACATTAAATAATTTGAAAGTAGAGCTGAAATGTATCCGGCTCGAAGGACCAGTAAACACGTACTGAACTACTGATAATATGGCAGCGTGGTGAAGCATGTTGTAATAACTATTATCTAACGATTATAAACCTTGGTTGATGTTCCGATAAGTCGTTTTCAGAGCTTCTTTTCAACTGGGGGGCAACATAAAGTGAATTTTTATCAGCGTAAATTATGTTTGAAAAGTCAAAAGCCTATTGAAATGACATAAATAAGCTGCCAGAAAGCTTCTATCAATACTATTGAAAGCCGTTAAAAGATTATATCAAACCTTTTGAAAATCGTTGTATAAATCACAACACACACACACACTACACACTTTGAAAGCGACCACCATTTCTCTAGTCTAAGCTCTATAGTCTATGCTATTGCTTCAATATTTATTATAGGTACTTAGTAACTGTAGAACTCCATGAATGGTTCTGACGTGTATTTATTTTTGTCATAACGTCTTTACTGTGTTAAATGATGACGTGAACAAGAACTAATAAGCCCATTAGCCCATGGGACTTGCAACTTAATTCTGTCAGGTGTAATACAATGACGCACGGTCTTAGGTTTGATGGACATAATATTGAAGTCCTGTAACCAGGGACCGAATTACCGTTACTTTTTTTATAACGTTACCAAATACCGTTATGATAACGATAAAAAAGTAACGATATGAATAACGATACCCGTAAGTCCGTTAACGTTACCTAATAACTAAAATTAGTATCGGTAAAAGTAACGATACTTATATCGATAATTTATACGCCAATCTCTTTCTAACGATGTGGGTCGCGCACGCGCTCGCACAGTCGCACTAACTCTAGTCGCGAGTGTATGAATTACCTAGTGAATTAGTGATTGGTGAGTGTATCAACAAATTGTGAAATGGCAGGAAACGGTAAGTATTTTGGTATTTACATGTAAAGTTTTAAATAAGTAGGTACCTACAAGGTTTTAATCTAATTTAAACAAATTCCGTTTTTTTATCACTCGAGAAGACACGAGTAAAAACACATTATTATCTATGTTTTTAAATTTAATAATGTAGTTAATAGGTAGCTAGTAGCTACCGCTACTCGAGGAATGGGCCATTCGCAGCCATTCGGAATGGCCCCGAATGGCTCATTCCTCGAGGCGGTAGCAGCTACAAATGTGTAGGTACTAATAAAAGTAATAAAATAGTTTTGTATTTTTTCTTTGCAGATGGTAAACGGTTACGCAGACGCACTGTCTCCCCGAGCCTTCTCGACAATGATTGGGATGTTATGTCCCAATCAATTTTAGCAAGGCCAACGAAGAATTAAAATCTCGGAGGACTTACTGAAAAATCCAGCCAAACAGCAGCGGTAATTCCTGGTAATGACAGGGAATATATACGAAAACTGCAAAGCATGTACGAAAACCGACCCCAAAAATATGAACTACCATTTTGCTAAATTAGTGGAGTCAAGTTTAGAAGACATAAGGCCCTGCATTCTGCCTAATATTTATGCAAAAATCATCACATTTTGGCAGCCATGAGAAGAAAATACAATTTGACACTCAAACTAAATACTTACCAAAGGACTTTTTTTTCTAGACAAGTTTATAATAATAATAAATAATTACCATGTATATAATTTAGTTTTATTTCCTAACGCAATAACTAATAAATAACCCAGTCGCTGTGAGCTGGGTACATTTTGGTTTTCCCTCTCTTTATACCTAATACAAGGAAAAATAAAAAAACTATAATTTCTTTAATAAGATTAATTTTCTTTCTAATTTTGTAAAACACACACAAAAGTATAAAAAGTAAAAGTAAATATTATGTAGTAACTGTTACTACCTACTATTAACTTTACTTTTTACTTAAAACTTATTAAAGAAATTATAGTTTTTTTTAATTTGTCCTTGTATTACGGACCTTAGAGTCCGTGCGCGAGCTCAGAGAAATAGGTGGCTTAAGTACTTAAATGATCGGTGGTTTTATTTCAAGTATATAATACCCTCATAGAATGATTTCATAATTTAGTTCGCGCAGAGTGCAAAATTATGAAATCATTATGTAAGGGTAAAATCACCGATGATTTAAGTAAGCCAGCCACTGATTCCTTGCAGCTCGCGCGCAGACTATAATTACAGAAAAATAAAATTTGTTTCTAAGTTTTATAACAGAACAACTTTGGCAATAATCAGCACTAAATCTAGACAAATAAAAAACCTGATATTTTTTTCTCGATTTCAGGTTACACAATGCGTAATACGGTAAAAAAAATAGTGAAGGATCACTATTTGTTCTTACTGTATAACGCATTGTTTCGATTTAGTACAATATTTTCAATTAAATCTTATTTTAAATTGTATCTGTACCTAGATACTACAAATTTTAAAGATGAAAATAGCCTCTCTACACTGACTTGTGAGGCCGGGGCAACCAACACAACCTGACTTAACCCATATAAATAAGGAAACTTGTGTTTTTTGGTTTCCCAGTAATCAAAAACTTTTACTCCGCGAGATTGCCAGCAACATCAAGGCGCTGCTGGCCTTTCTCGAGGAGTTAGGGTGGATCGAAAAGATTTCCCACCCGTACGCAAAATACACGCTTGGACGTGGAGTTTCGGACACTAGCCCGCTATACAATACAATACAATCAAAAACTTTGGTAGTAGAATTAAGTAACTAAAAAAACTATAATTTTTTTAATGAGTTTAATGACTGGTTAAAAAAACCGGTCAAAATATAAAATATGGGTATTGGTACCTATTTTACGAATAATAACTAATTAAAAACCCACTCATATTACTGTTAGGTACCTTTTATTATTACAGTCGACAACACGTAGCTGCATATAATTTGACCTCTACAATTTGTCTTTTAAATATTTTCGTAATGAAAGAGTATCCAGGGACATGTGGTCGACTATAATAATGATTAAAAAAAAACATAAAAGTCCCATCATCAACATCTAACGTAAAGCTGCACAGAACACACTTTTAGGTATCAGCGGGGCGCGGGCGCAGCGGACGCATCCTCTTATTCATCTTGCTTGCTTGACAGTCACTCGCTCATTCGCAGTCGCAGCGCACTTCCGAACCTAATCTGTGTTCCGATTTTCCGAACCTCAATAAAGCTTGAACAGAACTAAGCAGTACTCAAAAGCACTCAATGGGACTTTTATGGTCGAAATAAATATTTTAATTAAAGATTAATATACATAATTAGAATGATATAGTTTAATTAGAAAGGTGAGTAGGTACACACGGCTACAAATCAAGCTATACATTTCCAGTTTATGCTGATCTCGCATTGTATAGGATTTCCGTACAATTAGAGGTCAGCTTATACTGGAAATTTAGTAACTTGATGTGTAGCCGTGTGTTTAATGTGTTATTGCACAATGTGCAAGTGGATGTTTTCTTTAAAACTTTTGAAATACTGATAAACTCTGTTGCACTTCTTTCGGCCCATAATAATATTTTTTTGAACAAACAACTAATTATAATAACAGAACAACAAAACAATTCTAATTTGGCGTACGCAATGTTTTATGACGTACTGGTACTGGACTATAAAATGAAACACGCGTTACAAGCGCGAGCAATTTGTCGCGTTTTCGTAGATATCTGTCCGATCGTTGTAAAATTCTAGCTGTTGCCGCTCTGATTAGCAGAGCCGAACGAAAAGACGCGCGGCGCGCGTTCGGTTTGGCAACGTCGCGCCAGATATTGTTACTTTTAGTGAATTAACGTTATTAGTAACGTTACTTAAATACCGGTAAATTCTATAAATTAACGTTATGTTTAACGTTAATATTTAACGTAGCATAACGTTAATGTTTGGGTAATTTTACCGGTATTTGTTTGGTAACGGTAACCGTCCCTGCCTGTAACATCAGGCAAGACTTTTGACAGTTCCCGCTAACTCAAACGAGGGTATAACTACCGTTAATTTATGCTTTCTCTGTTACTTTAAGGAGTAATGTGGAGACAGAAAGACTTTCCTGAAGGTCTACTAACATTCTATCAACGACACACTGTTACTGGAAAATAAAAAATCAAAAGTACTGACTCAAGCTATCGAAAAGCTTATGAACACTTCAGCCAACTTATCTGTACAGGCGGAAAACACAGAACTGAAATAAATGTAACAAGTTTGACATATCGATGCAAATTTTCTTGAAAAGCAAGGCCACCTTGAAATGCACACAGAAAGTGGTCATACTGTAGACTTTTGTACAGATTAGGTGTTAGAGTAAGCCTGTAGATAATGATAATAATTGACAGTAAACTAGTATTTATTTATTATATTTATTATGTAGTCGGGAAATGGTAACATGATAGCTAATGACAGCCATTTTGTTGGATTCCAGTTGTTTCTTCCAATCACGCTAGACAAAAAGAAACAGCGGAAGATGTGGATATAATGTATTTGTTCTTACTAGATCTAACATACTCCGAAGTAAGGGTATAATATACTCTAAATGTCATTGTTTTGTTTAGAGAAATTACCAAGTTTGACATATCAATGCATTTTTTCTTGACAAGCAGAGCAACCTTGAACTGCTGCGGTTATAATGTAAATCCTTTTGAAACTCGTTGAAATACGAACAAAGCGTTTCGTATTACAACGACAAGAAGAAAGTGATTATTGTCTAGGTCCTCAGGACCATGTTAAGGTTCAGTCGAACCGGCACGGACTGATTGAGGACTGCCTGCGAACACCGGACTCTGGCAGATAATGTACTGAAGTATCTGACAGTGTCCACTGTCCAGTGTCCGTAGTCAGTTCGTCTGTTGCCGGGTAGCCCGCGAAATCCTTTTTTTTTTTACGTTTTTTTGCAATTTGCAGGTCAGTGTCAGGCTGTATGTAGATTAAAACATGATTTGCGACTGTAACAAATATGGTTTTACAGAATTATAATCATTAAACTCATCAATTCAACCCTCTAAAGTTAATTTAATCCCAGTCAATGACTGAAAAATTGGCGTCATAAATTTCGCGGAATAAATACCCTGGCGCTTCCCCCTTAAAAGTGTCGGCTTAGTAATCGCCTTACGAAATCGCGATCATTAGACGTAGATGTATGTTTTGTTATAATAGTAAACAAAAATATGTTTGTTCCACATTTCTAATTAGTCCGATATATTACCGGCAGAGCAGTTAAATGCTAAATCAACCGAGTTGCGACCGGACACAGTGATCACCTATTTTTCTTTCCTTATTTGCCCGTAAACTGTGTGTGGTCGAATGATATTAGGTAAAAAATTAATACGAACGTTTATAATTAACTAACACGATCACGTGCACTGAAAAAGGTACCAAATTAGTAATCTATTTTGATTTGTTTTGAATAATAGTCTGTGATCTGTTTTATGCTTTCCTTAATATTACGAGGCTAACAGAGATAATCAACAATTAATTTATTGGATTTTTCCCTGTTAGCAACAACATGTTTGTTTCATTTTATGTACCCTCGTTTCTATCTCTTTGATACAATTAATCACCCCCCAAGTGCATAGGCTGTTACCCCTCAGGTGCATAGGCTTTGATAGGTTTAATACGTTTTTTCACGGGTGACCACTGAAAACCAGCGCTGTGCTGTGGGCCCTCCATAGCACAGCATCATGCTGAGTGGTAACCTGCTTGTCGCAGTCACGCGTGCAAGCTGTCCACGTTTTTTGTTCTGTCCTGTTGTATTTATAAGTATTTGTTATGCGTTGTATGTTCAATGTTTTTTTTTTGTCATTTGGTTTTGCCATACAAAATGACATGCGTCATGTCCCTGCGAAAATATATTTTTTTAAATTTCTTATAGAAAGTCCTAGAACAAAATGGTGACTACGTTTGTTGTAACCCTTTCTTTACGATGTTTTTCTTCACCATTTTTAGGGCCGTATTGAGTTTTTTACATGACAAATGGTGGAAAATGTGTGTTGCTTGTACTTCTTCTGTATTGCAATCTTAATTTAGTACACCCAGAGAGTCTTAAAGTCTTCATTAGGGTCTATCAGTTCCAAAACGGCAGATAATTAGGTCACGCAATCAAAAAAAACATTTAACGCAGCCTATTGCAGTCCACTGATGGACTTAGGCCTCTCCAAAGCTGCGTTACAACCCTCTGGCCTCCACCTTTCGTATTCAGTCTGACCCAGCCGCCTTTTGAAGGTTTCCAGTTTTTCTGGCCCACGCTGTTTGCCGAAACACGATCTCCACTCAACTCGTTTGTACCATCGGCCAGCAATCCTCGACTACTATTAAAACTTAAACGAAAATTTAAACCAAATTAACATCACAATTCACTCAAGGAGTACATGATTCTAACCACGGTGTTTGAATGATTCCAGGAGGACATCCCAGAGCAGGGCTCCCTGCGCGCGCGCGGGTACGAGCACCTCAACAACTGGAGTCCTACGTCCGAGCGATGCCGCGCCGATCTCGACCTTGGGTACAACAAGGCCAGCTCCGATAGCCCGCCTTTTGTCAGGATTAACAAAAGACTGGGTAAGTAGCGTCAACCCTGGGGAGTTAACGCCAACCTAGCTATTTTAGCTTACCTTAGATCAAGAAGGTCTTGTGAAGGAAGGTGTGACATATGTGTTAATAATTAGTTTATAGTGGGTCGGAGCACAAAATGTAATATTGTTCTGGATTGTCAAGGTGCGCCAGTCTGCGAATATACGCTGTGCTACCAAGTCGATGTCGTTTGATTTCTCTCCCGCTATCCACGTACCTCCATATTCTTCAAAGGGTTCAGCCGTTGGTTATTATGATTTCAAGACTTAGTCTTGTTAAACCAGTTTAAAACCTATACTAATATTATAAAGAGGTAATGAGATAAGAGGATCTACTGAACTGATTAAGAAAATTCTTTCACTACTAGGAAGCTACATTGTCCCCGATATTTACAACGTACCCGTGGGATAACTTCCGACCAAAACGCAATCGAAGCCGCGGGCAACAGCTAATAGTAGATATAGCCGGTAGAGTCCCCAACAGGATTGCTGAGGAGTTTTCAGATCATCACAGATTTTGACATAATTTTGTATCAAATCTTTATCCAAAGCTGCCAAGTACCAATCTTTCTCAGAGGAATCGTACCCATTCCGCCATATCTGTCTGTCCCTGGACGGAGAGAAGGAAGACCTCTGCCAAGCATTGGGACGATAAAGATTAGTAATTATAAATCTTATCAAATCAAACTGTTGCAACTCGCATTTTGACCCAATGATCCGTTCTGTTCTCAGGGCTGTGACCTGAAATAAAACCACATCAAACTAATTGAAAACATCTCAATTTCCAGGTGGCTCCACAGAAAACCTCCTCATTAACCCTAGAAGACCGAATCACCTGCAGCTCCCAGCGTCCTCGTCTGGGGATAGCCTGGATGTGGAGATCAGGGAACGGGAGCCGGCGTATGTCAGGAACAGGAAGTCCAGATCTATGGTGGCGACTAAGAATCGGATGCAGTCGCCCATACCTGCGCCTAGGTTGACATTGCAGCAACCGTCTGAAGTAAGGATCTTGAAATTTCGGTTTTATCAACCGCCTGCTTGGCTCTTTAACAATTTTCAACAATTTGCTCCTGAAAATTAGTTTATTGTACCGAAAGAGCAGTCTTCAACATTTAATATAGCTCCGCAGTAACTGACTCTCCATAAAAGACAGTTGAAAGTGGATTTGGCAATATTTTTTTCGAAAAATTCGCTTTCAATTAACGCTTGATGCATTTTTGAGTGTGGTTAACCTTACATTTTCTGAGTTCTGAGTCAGATATTTATATAACTCCAAAAAATACAAAAGTAGGTACATGATACAGACAAGGTATTTATTGGTTTTTATTGGTACATGTAAAACAAAGTTAATAAAATATGTTGTTAATTCCCAGGTGATTCTAGAGAGTTCTATCAAACGCACCAAGTTCCTGGAGGGCACGAAGAAGACCAAGAAGAACTGGATAGACTGCTACATGGTCCTCACACCCACCGCTCTAGTCTTCTACAAGGACCAGAGGACGTATTATGCTCCTGTGAGTATTCCAAGCTCTATAAATTACAGAACATTCCTCTGTTCGCTCCCTGTCATTGTTTCTATCTTTACATCACGAAGAAGACGAAGAAACTGAGGTCTTAGGTGCACATTTTGTTGTAAAGACTCGGGTGTAACTCCTAAGCTAAAGACATCAAACGCTTAAGTTAAATTATACACTAATAATTAATTAAGTCCAAACCTTATAGCCTGCCTTCTTGGGAGGTGGCCTAGCGGTGGCGGCTCGGACTTACGAACAGTAAGTCGTGGGTTCGAACCCAGGCAGGCGCATTACTTTGTGTAATTTATTTTATCACCACTGCTCTCAAAACGGTGAAGAAAAACATCGTGAGGAAACCGGCATGTCCTAGAACCAAAAATTCGAAGACATGTGACATTTACCAACCCGCACTGGGCCCTCGTGGTGGATTATAGCCCATTCTCTCTCATAGAGAGGAGGCCGTGTTTCCCAGGAATGGAAACATTATAGACTGATTATGCTGCTTATAGCCTTCCGATCTTAGGCTGCGATCAATTTATCTATAAGCCTTTGGGGGTGACGATTTTCACGAGCTCTGGCTCTATCAGGTGCTCCTTCAGAACTATCCTGGACTAAGATTCTTTACTGGGGTTATCAATTGATTACAACATGGTATATAACTAACTTTCCCACTGCTTGCAAACAAGTCTCTCTCTGAGAGGATAGCTCTGGGAGGTTGGTGGATGAATTAGAGTACTGTAATAACCCAGCATAATTATGATTACAGAAAGTATCTCGTCCCCCGGGCACCCCGCCCAGCCCGTCGGCGCCGCTGGCCGAGCTGGTGCTGCCGCTGCGTAACGCACACGCCACGCAGTGCATACAGAAACACACCAAGAGGTAACGGGATTTTTATATTTACGAGTATCATCTCTAGATGTCATCTGTAGATCTTTGACAGTCGTTACAGGTAGTCAATGGCTCAAAAAGTCTGACAACCAGTCTTACCAAGGGGTATCGTATTACCAAGTACTAACCCGGGTGTGGAGGTCAGATAGGCAGTCGCTCCATGTAAAATACTGGTATTCAGCTGCATCCGGTTAGACTGGAAGGACAACTATGATGGGGTCGAGAGATGATGGGGTCGGAGATGATGAGCTGTTCCATACATTTTGACGGAAAAAATTCTATGCATCTGGTTAGACTAGTCTAAGTCGGCTTCTAGAAGCCGACCCCAACATGGTTGATGACAATGAGTATCATCTCTAGTTAGCCTGAATAAGATCCACACTACGGGTGATGCTCAGTGTAACAGGACTTGGCTAGGTAACAACTACGGTCCTCGAACTAGTTTTACTGACGTTTCTTACAGTGGAACCCACGAAGGACTGCCTCGGGTCTGGTGGTCGCAAGAACGACTGCTGAGCATGAGGCCCTGGGTTCGATTCCCGGGTCGGGCAAAGTGTTATTGCGTTTTTCCATCAGGACTTTTTCAGTAGCAACCACGGAGGATCGCCCCCTATTACTTAGATAACTGGTGCAATGTGGGTGAACTATCAGGTACACCTCTACCTGACCCTTCGAGGATTACAGACGTGACGTAATGTTATGACTTAGGCACAGTGGACGGCACGTAGACACTGCTTCTAAATGTAAATAACCCAAATGGGTCTCCCGGTGACCGTAAACGGCCTAATCAATCAGGCTTGGCTTGATAAGATTGGTGATTGTTATAATCAGATAGTTCTGGCCATCATTGTGAATATTTCTTTGATACAGTTTACCTATGAGAAACCTCAGTAAATTACCAAACAATCTGCAACAGCACTTAAAGATATCATCTTGATTTATTAGTCCATCTGAACTGAACTCTAAATAACATTGTTGTTTACTTATAGGTACCTTAGATCCATCCTGCTCATAGTGGGATACGATCAGTACCTGATACAGGATGAAACAGAAGATGGAGCCAGAAAGTGGCTCGGACATATTCGAGGAGTTATTTATAACCTGGTAAGAATCTAGGTTTTACTTCATACTTTTTACTTTTTTTAAGAATCCGCAAATTCAAGTTTCTAAAGGCGAATTTCACCAATACGACTGAACTTAATCGGGACATTTAAACCGAGTTCAAGAGCTGTCACTGTCATCAGTGGAATTTTGACACAGATAGCTCTTGAACGTGATTTAGATGTGCTAATTGCGTTTTATTGGTGAAATTCGCCCTTAGCAACTTTGTTGTTGTTAAAACCTAGCTTTAAGCATAATTTTCCGTTTGCTGGGACAAAGGGCTCTGTTTGAAGGGGTAGGCCGTAACGTGCCACGTTTTGAAGACAAGTTATTTATTACCCACTACAATTCTAATTGAGTAAGGCAATTTTGTTTCAAAACAACCTTATCATTAAATAAAAGTATTAATGCACTGATAGCCGATATTTATAAATAAGTACATAGATAATAAACAATATTCTAAGACTTTTGTTTTTGTTTTTTTATGAGAAAATTAATAGATTATATGGTAACTATAATCTATTAGCTGAAAATGGAGCAAAATTCCAGATCTATAAATGTTACTTAGCATACACTTTGGCTTAGCGTTATTCCTGTTGCTGTCGCACAAACGCAGTACGATAAGAAGGAGACATAGGCAAGGAGCGGATTTCACCAATGAAACTGAACACGATCAACACATCCAAACCGCGATCAAGAGATGTCACTTCCACAGTAGTACTGACAGCTCTTGAACGTCCTTTACATATTGTGTTGATTGCGTTCAGTTACAATGGTGGTATTCGCCCTTAGTCATAAAACGTACTAAGAAATGTTTATCGATCTCTTTTTAACGCCCAATCCAAAAAGAGGGGTGTTATAATTTAAACCGCTATGTGTGTGTATCTGTCTCTGGCACCGTAGCTCTTAAACGAGTGAACTGATTTGGATGCAGTTTTTTGCCTCTTAAAAACTTTCACTGGAACCACGAAGCACTGACAATGTAATTGTTTTCCACAGTACCAGTGCAGCCTGGCAGGAGATTCTCCGCCCCCAGCGTTTTCTCAGAGCAGCAATACAGACCTGGAGAGCTTAGGAAGGACCCCACCAGCCGCCAGACACGTGAACAGGAACAAACAGAAAGGTACACAACATTCAAATCAGCGTATCATGTTCCCACATCTGGGACTCTGGCCTCCTCGGTATGAGAGGGAATTTAAAGGTAACATTCAACAAAAACATTACCCAGTTTGGAACATTTTTATTGTTATTTATTTATTTATTTATTTATTTAGGGGACATTTATAACCGCAATGCGTATGTCAGTCCCATCGTACCCTAAATACAATATTGTTCATATCTGGGCCATGAACCTGAACAAACTCTTCGCATCATCACTGGAACATTACCCATGAATTCTTTTGAAAACAGATGGTGCCGTGCTTTCACGAATCGTTTTCTGATCCACCATTCTTAGAAACAGGTGCAATTTGATGAAAGCACCTACCTACATAATAAGTCTAATAACACACTTTTAAGTTTTTTAGCAATTTCGAAAAAACCCGTGTACTTTATGAAAATATTTCCCCTTTTGTGAAAATATCGCAGAAACCCACAGACGGTGTAAATACTTTTTCTTTGGGATATCCTTGCAACCCTCAAGTTATTCACATCAAACTAAGCAAAACCCTGCATCACGGATACAAGGAATGAATAATTGTGCAATGGTTTTCCTGCTCTTCAACTTTTGTAAGATGTAAATCTTTGAACATGGAAAACAATATTCTTCATCGCGAATACAACGAATAATTTGAATTTCGAAATAGTTTTCCTGCTCTTCACTTTTTGTCTCATGCAAATCTTTGAGCGAGGAAAAGCCAACGCCATCGCCATTGGTAAAACCAGTAAAAAAAAGGTCGTAACTTTCGGAAAAGACGTGACGCAAAGAAATTTTATGTTTATAAGTCACAAAAGCGTGTAACCCTCAACTTTATAATATTTATTGTTTCAATCAAATAAATGTGTGTTACTACAATTTGTTTTGTTTGCCCATTGCTTGGGAATGACGAATCGCTTCCCGGTAAATGCTGTCTGTTACTGGCTGTTCAGATTTTCCTCATTTACGTATTAGCGAGCACTGTGTTATGAACACCCGCTGCTAGAATAAATATTATTCGAACCATAGACGCGAAAGTTTATGCAGTGTTCATTTAGTGTTGTGGCAATACAGTTGGCCAGAATTACAGTGAGAAAATATTCGGAAAAAGAATTCTGTTGTGATTTAAAAAAAACGTGTTGTTACACTGAATTTTGTTTATCTGTGGATTAATTTACCTTTTTTGAAGTCAATTTGTTTATGCTGTGGACACATTTTTATTTTTGTTTTTAACTGAATGTGTTGTAGCATTTGGTGTATAAAATGACTATATTGTGCGGGTGTTTAAGTAACGGCTATAGTCCGATGAATTCATGTAAGAATTTTTTATTTACTTTCATAATATCAGGTTTAGTCAAGCTCAGTCAAAATTGCATTTTTTTGTAGCCGGATGCGTCAGTTCTGGATTTGAAAACGTTTACCTAATTTGGTACATATAAAATAATCCAATATTAAAAAAAAAAATGCGAATTAAAATATTTACATAAAGGTTTTTACGCGAAGACGCGCAGGGTGGGAGTTATATCTTGCACGTTATTTTCTATTATATTTACGTTGTGATTTAGGTTATTTCTGAGTACATATTATTATGTTTATAATTTAAAAATTGGAAGACCATTTAGCTACATCGACTGAGATCTTAGGAATGCTTAGCATATCTTGCACGTTATTTTCTATTATATTTACGTTGTGATTTAGGTTATTTCTGAGTACATATTATTATGTTTATATTTTAAAAATTGGAAGACCATTTAGCTATATCGACTGAGATCTTAGGAATGCTTAGCATATCTTGCACGTTATTTTCTATTATATTTACGTTGTGATTTAGGTTATTTCTGAGTACATATTATTATGTTTATATTTTAAAAATAGGAAGACTATTTAGCTACATCGACTGAGATCTTAGGAATGCTTAGCACGTTTTGGCCTAAATATGTTCTCGTCTCTATCCTTGCACTTGTAGTGGGACACTTGTTCGACAGTTACAGGAATAGTCCGTGTTAAGTAACGTTTGTAGATCACAGCCTTATTTGAATTTTCACTTGCGGAATTGTCTACATCGGCACAATTGCCATAGAAGAATGGAATAGTGTGCGCTCCTCTAAGCTCAAAAATTTCATCCGAAATATGTATTTTGCTCTCAAAAACGGTGAAGGAAAACATCGTAAGGAAACCGGCATGTCCTAGAACCAAAAATTCGAAGACATGAGACATCTACCAACACGCACTCGGCCCGCGTGGTGGATTATAGCCCATCCCCTCTCATAGAGAGGTGGCCGTGTGTCCCAGCATCGGGAACATTATAGGCTGATTATGCTATGTATTTTGAAACTCAAAAACAAAGTATTTCTCTCAGAAATATTCCGCCCATAATTGCATACCTAGTTTTTCTTGATAGCGCTCAGAGGAAACATGACATCGCCTAGTTAAATCAAATGATGTCATTACACTGCAAAAAACAAACATGAGTTCTATTAAAGTAAACAAGTGTTTATCTGTTTACATACGTCATAGTTCATTGCAATTGTTCCTTTATCTTAAATAAAATAGAAGGGCTTTATTCCAAGATTTTTTTGTTGTTTTGACATCGATACACAGAACGTCTGTGTATTTCTGGGGTTCTGTCGTCTTATATAATTTGACTCTTTATAATTGTGGAAAAATAATACCTATTCATTAGAAAATACAGTCTGTTCTGCTGTAGATTTTATTTCTTTTAAGAGGGATCTCTTTTGAGGTCGTCATTTCAGCTTCGTAAAATTATAGTGACGTTTAATTTTGTGCCAGTGTTTTTGCAGTCTTAATGTCTCATGATAGTGTGATATTTTTAGCGTGCGGTTTGAGCTTTGTGAAGTTTCGCTTAGCGGGTACGTACATACCATGTGTGTGATCGATAAACTTCACAGTTTCTGTTAGATTTTTCTGTCTGTTTTTTTTAGTCTTCTGCGTAACTTTTGCTCCTGTGTCAGGTGACAAACTCAGTGCCAAGATATAATAAAATAAATAGATAATAAAATTCTATGGAATTTACGCAATTATTTGACTCTCAATACAAAACAATAATTTGGCGAAGGAAAGAGCACAAAGAAGAATCAATCAATGCATTCATTGGACCAGAAGACTATATACTTATCTGTCTAAATTTATCTTCATTATTGCAACTCTTGGGTAGGTAACTGGCTGACTAGTGGTATCATCGAAAAGCCGTAACTTACGGAATAGCCGTCACTTGCGGAATAGTTGTAACTTGCATAATAGGCGTCACTTGCGGAATAGTTGTAACTTGCGGAATAGCGTAACTTGTGAAATAGACATAACAATTGATACTTAGCCGTAGTCAAGTAGTAGCTATACAAAAACGCATAATACGTTAATCCACATTTACGTGGTTGAGATGCTGATTAGATATTTCGTCATGCGTTATCTAAACGTGAATCTGAGTCAGAAATATTTGCATAATAAACGTCACTACATAGTATAAAACAAAGGCGCTTCCCCCGCTTTCCCTATGTATGCTTAGATCTTTAAAACTACGCAACGGATTTTGATGCGGTTTGTTTTTAATAGATAGAGCTGCTTAGCACGGAGAGTTGAAGTTCCATCAATGCAATCATACCTAATTAGGCATTCATTTAGCTTCATTTTGTGGCAGTGAAAACATTAGTTTGAAATTTTAATATTTTACCATAATAAGATAAGTGGAAGTCAAAGTTCAACCTCACAACCGCATTCAATACATCCATGATGTCATGGTTCATTCTTAGTAGGTAATAGACAAAACTTTAATTTTAGTCCTTACACTCATACTCAATGGGTAGGTACTGAGAATGTCCCATTATTCGTGCTAAATTTAAAACTTTTAATGAAGTTTATTTTTGGAAGAATAATAAACTTTTGTGTGTAATGTGTCTTCAGTAGCAAGCATCATCATTCTTCTTTCTTTATTTCATTAGCCGCCGCATATTTATCTTCTAAATACATACTTCTCTATTAGTCCAGTAGTATCCATTTCATATTTCACACATTCCATCCTGTGTACTGAAACAAATTTTCAGTTTTGACAAGGTCCAAGGTCGGAGGAGCTCGTGACAAAATAATAAGGTCAGGCTCAGGTCGATCTTAAGGTTAAGCTGCGCTTGCCTAGGTTGGTCTGTGGATGGGTGACCGCCCATTAATACCGAGTTTCCTCCGTGCCTCCGAAAGCACATTAAGCCGTTGGTCCCGGCGGTCAATTGTAGATCTTTGACAGTCGTTACAGGTAGTCAGTGGCCCAAAAAGTCTGAAAACTGGGTTGTGGAGGTCAGATAGGCAGTCAGATAGGCTCCATCTAAACTGGTATTCAGCTGCGTCCGGTTAGACTGGAAGCCGACCCCAACATAGTTGGGAAAAGGCTAGGCAGATGATGATGACGACAAGGTCCAAGGTTTTTTAATTAGCACAAAGCTTAGGGAAATATGCTTACTAACGTCTGCTTAACGACTGGAATCAGCTAAAAGATCAGGTTGTGAATCAAAACTGGATGCTTATAGGAAAGTAAAAATAAAATACAGTTCATGACATATAACGTGACACATCCAGATTAGCAAACAGTTTTACGCAATCACAATGAAATTATGACGTCACTGTTTATCTTGACTATTGTGTTTTCTTCTTCGTCGGTTTTTACAACGACTAGGACCGGCTTAATAGAATGTGCTCAGATAATTATCTCGGAAGAAAACAATTACATCAACGAAATAACCTTAACGAGCCGATAAACTCCAAAATTGGGCATTTTGGAGTTATCATAGAACGTTTAATCAAGAAAGACATCCGCAATATTTTACCGACTGTACCCATTATCAGATAATGTCTCACATTGATAACAACAATCACTAATTGCGCTAATCGTTTAGTGTTTAGCAATCTATAATGGGGCATTGTCATCTGCATTGCTAGGTTACAAATATCTTTATTGTTGTGTTCAAACCAGACCTGTTACAAAGTCCCCAACATTGTTAAAAACATTGTTACATTCAAAAAAAGTGCAGGACAAATATGTGTATGTGTCAAGACCTAAGTGAATTTGGACCTTATTTATAGTGAAATGGAACAGAAAGTAGTAGACTCATTAGTGCGCTATATACATAAGAAAATGCCCAGTGATTCAATGAATAAACCGAAGAAAAGTCCTACGGAAAAGACGAATAAGTTTAAGGAATATTTTGGATCGCATCATGATTTGAGAATATTTGGATCCCATAAACGTAATGTACCATTGATGTGTAGGTTAACAACAAGGATTATTAACTGTAATGTCCTCATTTTAGGACACATTAAAAATTATCAGCAGCTAAAATTAAAATTGTTGTTTTTGCATCGACTAGTGTCCATAATGTATCGAGCAAATATGTGTTTGTATTATATCTTCTGTTATCAGATTGTATTATGTTTTATCTTTCTTTTGAAGTTTTATGTTACCCAAAAAAGGTTCATCATCGAATTTGGTGACAATTCACCACATGCCTTGCTAGCTTAACAACTATTATTGGTAGATCAGACTCTCTCAGGGATCAGAGACATCTGCAGGCCTGATGTCGTCATAGGACCAGCCTTTGCAAACTACTAGCTTCCAGTTTAACCAAATGCAATTGAATTTCATTTCGCTGAGGCTGATTTATAAAACCATATAATTTCGAAATTGCCTGGACCCTGCAAATAACACCGCAGTTTTAATTCATACCTTTAACAATGTACAGTCACCAAAGGAGATAAGTAACCAGGGTCGTCGGATATAGTTGAAGTTTAATAAGAAACCGATGGATGTTTTCGAATAAAATGTGTGTTCTATTAACAAAATTAAATTTTATTCGAAAACATCCATCGGTTTCTTACTAAACTTCAACTATATCCGATGACCCTGGTTACTTATCTCCTTTGGTGACCGTACATTGCATTGAACGAGTTGTCGAACAAACCAATTCTACAAACGTATACAGCAATGGTCTTTGCTGTATCTCCAATAAGAAAGTGATTTATATTACGCAATTTGCGTACTGATTTATTGAACTGCGAACCTAAATGTTACAATTCAACATTAAAACATGAGCATGTGGACTCTATGACTCATAGCGATAATCACCATAATCGCTTGACGATAATCTTAACCCTACAGCAGAAATTCTTAGATCTGACGATTAACACCGGACGTAAGATATAGCTCAAGAAAATAAAATAGACACCCATACAGAATAGTGGTATAGACGAAATAGTCGACGCGACGGTGAATTAAATAAGTGTCGAAACCGTCTTATCGTGTCCACACACAATTGATAACGAGCTCCTATCAATTTATCTGTAGCATGTATGACGAATACTACTGTTTTTTCAATAGTATTGGCAGTATTTCTTGTATTAGTATCTCCAAAAAGAAATATTGCATAGTGTGTGTAGTGCTTTTTGGAATTGATGTCAACATTTCGTCATCATTTTTTATCGTTGGTGATTCTCGATCACAATTATTAGTTATTTTCGTATATTTTATGGTGTGAAATCTGGATACAGGCGAAAAAGGTAAATTATTGATAACAAAATTAATGTTTCCGAATGTTTTGGCCTCAATTTGTGTTTGTCTCAAATGCCTGTTCCTAACGTGTATTGTCCGTGCCATTTTAATAAGTTTCTAATTCAAAATTCATCTTTTTCTTTAAGTATAACATTTTGTGACCCATTTATTGAGATGACAATTATGATTTATAACCTTTATTTGTTACGATTTTTACTTTACACCAGTCATTCTACAGATCCTACTTGTTTCCTTCGAGTAGTGCCTTTGAAAGTATGACTACCTCATGTACCCTTACTTCATTATTACCTCAAAAAACCTTGACTTTTATTTCTACACAAGATTTAAATCTTCTCTTATGAGTTGTTAAGTAGGTAGGTACATTACCATGAACTTATTGTAACTTAATTTCTTTGTCGTAACCTTAGCAGCGTTTAATATTAATCCATACTACATTCTGCCTTTCTAGTTATGGCTTTCAACCCATACTATCTTGCTGTGGTATGGGGTACCTTAATTATATATGGTCCTTTAAAGCATTGGCGATGGAAAAGACTTGAAGAAGAGTTCCACTAGGCAATAGTATTACAAATATTTCAACATTGGGTTGTCTGTAGTCTTTTCTACCGCTGATGCTTTTGTAATCAAGCTGCCAATATCCATTGATTGGCAGCATGTAACCAATCTCGCAAACCCTCTGGCTACATTGTCGTATCAAATCTGTTTGTGTGTTCTGAAAATAGTCGAAAGGAAAAATTTACCGTACCGTTACATTGAAATGAGAACAATACTCATAGAGTTACCTGATTTGATGCGATTGTGTTGTGTGGTATTCTTTTGGAGAAATACATTGGTAAAGGCTGTGCTTATTTGACATTTTAAGAGTTTTACATTAAAATGTATTGAAAAAGAATACTGCAAAGAATGTAGCCTTCTGTCTCCTGCTTCACCATTTCAAACTCTTCTTGCTATACTAACTAACAATTCGTTTTCATCTTCAATGTTCTACATTCCAGCTGGAGGAAGCAGCAATGAAGATCTGAGCGACTCAACAGAAGTTTCTATACAGAAATCACATGTGAGGAGTAGGTTAAGAAAATTCTTCGCCAAAAGACCAGCCATGGAGCAACTTGTGAAGAAAGGGATTTACAAAGGTTCGAAATTTGATCTTTGATGGTTTGAGTGGCACTGAGTAGACGTAGTTTTAGACGTAGATTTGGTTTGGTGTGAAAAGAAGTTAACATTTTTTTGGAGTGGATTAAAACCTTTTTGGAGATAACTGTATCTAGTTGTTGGTGAAAAAGTGATTTGAAATTAACTGGAACTTTTACTGTAACAATTTTGAAGATTTTGGGATTAAGTGTTCTAAACAGAGTGTTAACATAAGTTTGTATAATAATTTGGGTTTATTTTATTCTTTAATTTTTGCTTAAGCACTGCTTGATAGTTTTTAAGTTTTCAGTGCTCAAATTTTTATCAAAGGTAAGTGCTTATTTTTAGACATTTGCGTTTATTATGTATATATTGTTTTGTAAATTTGTTTTCACACGTATGTACTAAAACAATTAGTTTTATAAAATCTAATGGTGTTTTATTTTTTTACCTATATGCGCCTGTATTTTGACCGTTTTGCTAGAGTAGATGGGACACTTGTATATTGTATTATATTTGCACAATATCTTAATAATCCGTAGGGAAAACATGACGTAACAGTTTTCTACAATCAATTGTTTGTGTGTCATAAAAGTAAAGTCAATACTTTGTAAACAAATCGTGACGTTTTTAAGAATGCATCGAGCTTTTCAAACTACGGTCTTTCATATTTATTTTACCTCTGGCATTACATCACTATCAAAATCAAAGTGATATTTATTATCGTTGCAATAGGATTGTTATTTGGTTAAGCTGGTGTCAGAAGTGTAAAACAACTGAAAGGATTATAGATCATATTAAAGCCATTACGTGGGTTTATAATGATGAAACAGGATGATTTTCCAATGTTTCATCACAGTGAACGGAAGACGTTGTTACACGTATACTGTTATTGTTTTCAGCTTCTAATGCCTCCTCTTCGTTGTAAACATTGTGGTCAATCATAGCTTGAATTGTGAATAAATTAGCTTTAAAATTTTCTTCATCCGCAGCTTTAGTTTTAGCTACTCCTTCGTTCCGATCGGTGGTGCTTTCTTGTCTTCCACTATTATCGGTGAATAAATCTCATACAATGGTGAATAAAAAGTTGAAGATCAAATTGGAGAATTTCTTCTGGAATTCTTTAGTTTTTTGGAATCGTCATTCGAAACTGCTATTGGGTACCATATTTATTTCGGTGTTAATTTTATAAATGTTGTATAGTTTCTTTTACGGATATTATTTATCTATGTGTTTATAGATTTTTCCCTGAGATATACCTATCACCCACGCATCTAGATTTTAATCTATCAAAATTATTTGAAGGACACTTGATCGATAAAGGTTTTTAAATTATTTTTCTGAATCTTTATTGGGCTGATCATTCTAAAATCTTAAAACAATCAGTTTAATAATACACAGTGTTGATAATAAAAAATCATTTGTTCATAAAAAAAAATCCCTACCAATGATCTAAATCTAACCTAACACCTAATTTCTCAACAGACGAGCCTGTATTCGGGCGGAACCTGGAGGAGGTATGTCCTACCACCAGTCCGAGGGTCCCGGAGTTCGTGGTGGCGTGTGTGACCGAGATCGAGAGGAGTGACGAGAATATGTGCACGGATGGGCTTTACCGAGCCAGTGGTAACCTCAGTCAGGTCCAGAAGATTCGATTAGAGGTGAGTCTTGCATGATCATCATCACTACTTATACTTGTCTCATCTATGTTGGAGTCGGTTTCGAGTCTAACTAGATCATCACTTTAGAACTAGGAGTCTCTAAAGTAAACCTATAGGCTTGCATTTTTGAGGACCTGATGCCGCGACAAAAGGGAACCAGAAGGAACCAAGTAAATTAAACAATTACACACATTATACCTAAAGCTTAAAATGAAGGAAGCAGATTTATCATCATTATTTTTTTCCGTAGAAAGCCGTCCTGATAGACAGATACCTTCTGTAAGAGCTAAAACAATCAGCTTTATTCACCACATAAATATTTTGATATCACAGTAGTTTAAACAACTAGGGGTTTATCTATAACTATTATAGAGGAAAGTAAACACGTATATATTATCCTTCCTTGATGATAATCATCATTAAAACGGTCTTGCTGCTGATTTAGAAACCGCATTTTTTCAATAACAGACGCCATTAAAGAGAATAATTAATAATTTTGGCGTTTGACCTCTCAGTTATTTATTATCTTTCATGTTTTATCTGTGCAGAATCAACTTCTACTTCATTCCTTTTTCTTCTCTTCATTCCTTATATTTTCACGCATTTTAACTTCAACTTGTACTACTTGTGGTTCCTACTTTAGTTGGAGACACTACCTCGTAATGTTCAATCCTATATCTACATTATGAGTGTCCTTCAAAATTTGGAATGCTACAACAGTTTTCATGTTCCCAGGTGGACCAGAACAAGATGTCGGTGATAGAAAACAACACAGATATCCACGTTCTGACCGGCTCGCTGAAACTGTTCTTCAGAGAACTGAAAGAACCGCTGATTCCCTGCACCATGTTCGACAGAGTACTCGCTGCTTGCTGTAAGTACTTTTATCATGTCTATCATCATTATAATCATCATCATCATGCATTTTTACAGGCCACCGTCTTTCTGGAGCAGTAGGGTAAAAGCTGAGTTGAAACATTACGAAGAAACAGTTCTTCACAGAATATTTTTATTTGGTCATAGAAAGACAACTTATGGTTGAAAAATGACTGATGATGAACAGTCTTTCTCAAAATAGCATCCAATAATAATATGTTTGTTTAATCAGCCTGCTAATGTTTAATTTCTCAATGCTGGAAGCAGACCTCTCTTTGAGAGAGAGTGAACTGTAATCGACAATACTGTGGATGGTACTATCTTCGAATTTTTGGTGCTACTAAATACTAATTTTTGTTTTTTGGTACCTACTAAATATTGATTGATTTTAATATGTAAACTGTAAATTTAAATAATAACACGTTTCACAAAATTACGAATATTTTATAGCACTCGAATACTCTCGAGGATTACAGCCGTATCATATCGTACATACTTCAAATCTAAAATATAATAGCAATACCATCCCTCTGAGAGCCTCTTCAATATTTAATATAGAAACCGACGAGGGTTAAAGGGAAAGGTTGATCCGAATAGGAATGTCCGGAATTTGTAACACGGCTGAAATGATTACTTTGCTTGTTTATAACCAGCTCCGAAATGTTTATAGAAACAGCTTATTAATTTAGTTTTAATATCAAGAAATGAGTTAGAATAAAATTATTTTAGACGAAACTGAATTTACAATTAAATGTAAAGTATAGAGCACAACTAAAAAAATATTGTGTATTCTAGGTACAAAACAATGTTAATTGAGATATAAAATAAATAATATTCCGTTTTTTTTTCAATTTCAGCATTAAAACCCAAAGAAGCGAGAATCAAGGAGTTTCAAGAGATCGTGAAGGCTCTACCACAGTGCAACAGGGATACGCTCAAGTTCTTACTAGAGCATCTGCTTAGGTAAGTCTTCAAGTAAAATAAACCACTTTGGAACCAATCAGAAACTAAAATATGCAGTATTTAGACCAATATATTTTTGTATGTAAAACTGTTACGACAGCCAGTAGACAGACGACAGACAGTATAGTATGTTGGTAAAAACAATGTTTAGTCTACTATGCAATCATCAAGATTCTAGTAATAATTATTAGTAGGAGTTTTAATTTTAAAATATTTTTCAGGGTAACACAACATAAGGAGCAAAATCGAATGCACACGGCAAACCTAGCGATCGTATTCGGTCCCACTCTCCTGTGGGCGCCCCCGGAGCAAGCCCACAACATTGCGGTGGACTGCATCCAACAAAACAATGTCGTCGATATACTCCTCACAGACTTCAAAGAAATATTCGTAGAAAATGGAAGTAAAGGGAAGAAAAAGGCGTGACTTTTAAACGGCCGTTAGCTACGGGTAGTATTATGAGCCCCAGTATTGGTTATTGTGTCAAGATGCCAAAATTTTCAGTTGCATCCAGTTTCAAAAGTCGTGGTGAGTACAAAAGCGTTTATTGAGAAACTAGTATCCACATTTCTTCAGTGAAATAATTCATACTAAGTAACATCGCAAGTTAATTTATTTAAAGAACGACAAAATATTTCGATCGCTTTTGTATGTCACTACTGGACTTGGAGACAGGATATCATCAAATGGAAATGACAATGTAAAATCAAAAACTATTATTTAATAGGAGTATAACAATAACCAATCATTCCAAAGGGTTAAGTTTTGTGAATTTAAGCGCGCTAGATTGTAATATGTGTACGAATAGTGTGCTATACTACATATTGTAGAGGACGTTCTATTTTGTATATATGGACGATGGTGTGATTACGAATATTTGGAAGCCTAGAGATATTCGGTATGATCTCTGTTGCTTACAAAACTTATTTAATGTATACCGGCGATTAGAATGGTCTGACCACCAGTGAATGAAGTATAATGTTTTAAGTAATAGCTTATAAAACACTGGAAAGAGCCCATTGAGTGAATTTTTAATAAAGCCATACTTTATAAATAGCTAAGTCACGCTGATTTATGATAAAGTAATTACCGTGCAAATGAGTTAATCTATTATTTATATTAGACTTCATTTCGGGTCAAAAGATCGATTAATTTTGTTGACCTGAATTAATTTCGTTTCGTTGGTAGTCAGACTAAAACTAAGTTACATTTATAATTCATTTTAAATTAATCAAAATTCAATACTGAATGAGAGTTGTGATTGTGAAGCAATATAGTACGGAAAGACTGTCCGATGCTAGAGATAAATAATATATTCAAATATTAATTATGTATAGAGTAAAAAAAATATGAAAAACGAAAAAAAATACGTTTCTTCTATTTGTATATATTTGTGGCACATCGCACAGAACCGCTGGATCATCTTAGATCTGGTCTTGAAATTATCAAATTTTACATAGTTTGAGCTCTACCATTTTAATATTCTATTCTGGTAAATTGTAGATCTAAGATATCTAGATGGGAAGAAAAATGTTGGAGTAGAAGCTATCAGTAAAGTAGTTAATAGAGAAACGATTAAGTGTGATGTTATAGAAACTATAGTTTTAAATGTTTGTCAACAGCATTATTTTGGGGCCAATTATGTATATATTATGACTCCTAGGATGACTGGGGCGAGCGATGACAATTAAGGTTTAATACTCTGATTGATTTCTTGATGAAAAAAGATATGTATATTCTTAAGACTATCACCAATTAAACAGAACTCGGTCAGCACCGCTCTAAACCACGTTTAAGGACTGAGTTCTCATTGTTATATGGAATATTAACGCTGACTGCTCTTGAACTTTGCTTGACGTCGTAATTGCGTTCAGATAGATAATTGAAATTCGTCCTAAATAGTTTATGAGTGGATTCAAACAACACATAATTATTTTTCCCTTAGTTATGAAATAGTGCCAAAATAGATTTGATGTCAAACGTTATTAACACAGATACAGTTAATTTCTTGTTCCGTCTTGTCTTGCTCGCTTCATCTCTCCTACATCATAGCGGCTGAAAGCCAATTTATAATTTGTGCCTTAAGCTATGTAAATATTCATCATAGATGATTTTCTTTATAATGTGATAATCATTACGTTGTTGTATCTTAGTTTAATTTCGTTATATTAACTATTTAAGTATAAACAATGCTTGCAAACGTGACAGTCTAGTCCTATACAGTTTAAACTGGGCTTTATTCAGTAAAGGCTTTGCTTTCGTCTACATACCGTTTTCAATGCCCTTTGAAATGAGGTCAGGAATACACATGATACAGTGTTTTTGATTGATTGAGACGGTACTTGCGGTTATTGTGAGTTACGGCAGGAAGATGTGTTCACATGTCCCGAAAGGTAATACACTCGCGTCATTTCCCGTCCCGCAAAACGCAGCTACCTCAAGCATCGTCTCAATCAAACGGCAGGCCTGTGGTTACTTGTACAAGTTTATGTAAGTAGTCAGCATGCCATTGTGCCAAAACATGCCTTCTGATTGGTTACAACATGTGTGTCACAGTGGCATGTAAGCTACATCCATACTTTTATGCAAGTTACTGCTTGTATCCCCGGTCTGATGTTCACTTTTGAATTCATCATTCATTAAATCTGTATCTACGTTTAATTCAATAGTTTTGTCTGTATTTGTAATAGATTGGACGTTTCAAATTGGTTTTCTTTGCACTGTAAATATTTCTAATTGTTTAAAAACAATGTTCGTATTTAATTTGTATTTGCTGTAATTCTTTTAACAAAATTCAGCTTTCATTTGTAAATTCATAAGATTGAACGCAGACAAAAGCTAGAATAAATACTCAAGGTAGAAACACCAATATTAAATGTAAATTTTCTAATAAGCTAGTAACCAAAGGTTTTGTATTCGGCTGATAGAGTAAAAGAAAATAATTATATTGTTGTGTAGTTATTACTATATGTATGTTACGCCAATAACGCTTGGACATAGTTAATGAAGTTACATGAAATAAAATCAGATTATTTTAATGATATCTTTAATTTTTATTTACAACCCAACCTAAATAACAAAAACAATGGCTTAAACTGCGGAACAATACAAAAAAAAAACTGAAGAAAGGTAGTGTTGATTCTGCTAAGTAATTTCCCATAGTCCTATTAAGGTACACACGGCTACACATCAAGCTATACATTTCCAGTATAAGCTGACCTCGCATTGTACGGAAATCCTATACAATGCGAGACCAGCATAAACTGGAAATGTATAGCTTGATGTGTAGCCGTGTGTACAAAGTCTAAATTGTAGTAGTCAAATTTAGTAGATGCTGAGCACTGTTGGGAAAACTTTTATAATGACTAGCCATAGAATGTTCCTTACACCGCAGAAGCTGGAACTTCGACTGATTGACAATTGCAACCAGACTAAAGTTGTTCGCTGTAGATCAACGGAAATTGACCGCCTCCACATCGATATTTTCTCCATTGTTTGTCTTTTTATTTTAGTTTATTTGTGTAAATGTCTATTTACACATGTATATATTTTTTGATATACCTATATGTATAGTATTTTGATATATTTTATAGTATTTTATATATCCTTGTAGTTTATTCATAGGTACACCTACCAATGTTTGTCTCTGCATGACCCAAAGGTTGACTGGTAGAAAATGCCTATGGCATTAAGTCCGCCTCTGTACTATGTGCTTGAAGTGTTAAATAAATAAATAGCCAGACAGTCTGCTGTGGACCACACTGCATTGCCCTGTAACGGTACTTATTAGAAAAATAAAAATCAAGACACCTATTTCAAGTAGGTCAGTTACAGGCCCTTTTGAATTGTCAAAAACAAAAGCGACTGTAGCTACATATTTTTGTTTCCGGCAAGGCATAATTACTAAAATAACTGTGAATGTAGCTGTTTTGGCCCTTTTCAAAGCGTAGGTCTCTATGGAGAAGAACAGACCAAGAAAATAAACATGGACATGCTGGACTGCTCCAGCAATGGGTCTTTATGTAGTTTAGATTACCCCATGGCGTCCCAACTCTTAGGTTGTTGTGTTATCATGGTTATCATCATAAAAAATGACATCTTATCTTTTACTGTTACCGATAATTTGATTCATCATTGTCATATGAGTAAATGTATGAATCGTGTCATCAGTTGTCATATTTTTATGAGTCATAGAAACTTAATTATATTAAAATTCTATTTGCATTGTTAATGTTAACATGAGTAGATTTTGGCGTCGTGAAAAGAGATGCGGTGTGGTGAGATTGGTTGATTCCGCGTTGCCACCCTTCTCCAATTCTTTAACACGCAGTGGAAACGCACCCCTATTTAAATACATTTTTCTTAAGAATACACAAGTCGGTCATACTTCCATACTTTATTTATTTATTCATTCATATAACAATTCATATTGTGTTTGAAATTATGTAGTACATTAATTAATACATACATACAAACGTAGTATGGCGATTACTCAAAGGTTTGATATTGTACGTTAAAAATAAAAATTATATCAATTTGTCCCATCATTTTCTAGCCCTCTATGGAAATAAAAAGTAAAAAAAAAACAGATATATGAAAATTGAAAAATTTTGTTTTTTTTTTTAACTTTTTTATTTGTGGAGTAATCGCCAGACTACATTTGTTTGTTTTCTATAAAAGTACGACCGACTAGAGACATGTCCACAAAAGTTGAGACTGCTAAGCCACGCATGAATAAACCGCGCAGCAAACGTGATGAACATAGCTTTGTGCGCATTCTACGTGTTGAAGTGGAACGTGGACTTTAAGATGGTGAGAGTAATAAAACAATGAATCATAATCATAAATCTTTATTTATCTAGACATCAGAGATAGGGGCTGGTTCACATGCACAGTCTTATATATAGAGAAAGCTAGGTGTCTGAAGTAGGAAGGTCCTGCGCACCGACGCGAAAACATTCTGAGCGCCACAGAGTAATTTTACATCGATATAGGACCAACACCTGTTTTCTTTTTAAATTACTGATCTGATGAAAAAATTCCATATCTCAGAATGATATACTGAATACATGGTAACTGTTTTCACGGCGGTGTCCCTCCATCCCGTATTTTATTAATATAAAAAAATTTAATCAAAATACTAAAATTAAAAATGGAAGCAGGTAAACAGGTACGTTTAAAAGTATTCATTGAAATTTGACATCTAAACATTAAAACAAAATATGAAATTGACATAATACTTTGACAATTTGCAGAGTATGTGTGCTAAGCTTTAACAGGTGCACTCTCTGCCCTTGTAAGAAATTTCGAATTTTCAACACGGCGATAAGCGTATGACATGAGGACTACTCGTAGTTCACACTTCTTTCAAATACCTAAATGCTAAAGATTCTACCGTAAAGAACACGATAGACAGCTCACATTTCAATGCATTACTGTGAGTCGCGTCGAGGTGGAGCTGCCGCCGAGCCTGTGTAATGTGCGAAATTCTTTACACACATACTCCGATGGGACGACAACTCGGCCACGACAATTCGTCGTGGCCGAGGAGAGATCAGGGGGCCTAAAATGGCTGCTTTATCAGAATCATAATACGAATCACGTTAAAAATTTAACTCTCTTAAAATGGACTTTGCCTTCATAACCATAAAGACCATTTTAAGAATTTTACATTTTTAACGTGATTCATAATATTATTCTGATATAGCTTCCATTTTGGGCCCCCAGGCGCCAACGCCATTTTTTTTTGTTTGGGTGCCATCAAATAACTCCTCTCGCTCTGGGCGGGGTAGGAGAGAGTGTCAGACTTTTACTGACTAAAACGCATCCATGTTCCTTCATCGCCCTGCCTTACGTGCTTTCCGGCACCGAAGTGTCACACCAACTTCCAAAGTCCGGGTTTCTACTGAGACATTCTTAACTGAAAAACCCAATTACTGCCCCACCTGGGAATCGAACCCAGTAGCTAAAACGAGACCAAAGAGACGGTTAAGTCAGTCCATTATTATTATAATAGTAGTTCGAAAATGATAGTATAGCAACCAGTCTTACCAAGGGGTATCGTATAGCCAAGTACTAACTGGGTTGTGGAGGTCAGATAGGCATTCGCTCCATGAAAATACAGGTATTCAGCTGCATCCGGTTACCTTGGAAGCCCACCCCAACATGGTTTGGAGGAAACTAGGCAGTGAGCAGATAAAATATAAATTAGTGGGAGATAGAAAGAACAACGAAGGATCTTAGCCTATACACTAAAGCACATTGGACATAACTCAAGTACAAATGAGTTCGACAATCATAGAACTACTAACGAATCATACTGCTCTATAAACAGTACTCCTCAATTCAATAGTAGCAACTGAACATAACCTCGAACTCTCAGGAAGCTATATGTACAAAGAATCCCAAAGTCAATCTAAATTTAGTTGATTTTACCAAAATAAAGTGCTATGCTTTTTCAGTCAGTACAGTTTACATATTTTACGTAGGTACCTACGTGCTTGCGTTTGTATTCTTCCAATTCTATATACTGTAGAGGTCGGCTTCCACACCGAATGAATTTGAGTGAATCAGTACTATACATTGTACTGGTATTATTCTGGTTCAGTACTTGCCAGGGAATTCGTCGACGCTTCTTTTGCGCTAAACACAAGTTGGGGTGTTTTGAGTTCAATCGCTTTGCAGGTGTGCTTTTCAACAAGAAATTTACTGAGCATTATTTGTTTATGTTTAATAATTTCTTGAGTTCAGTAATCGTACCTGCTGTATAATTATACACTCCCCAGGTAAATAGTCCTTCCAGCCAACGAAGCAGGAAATACACTTTTATTATAGCGACACCACTCGAAAGAGTAGTCCCTAACGTTCCCTAGTATGACTCTCTGCGCAGCTGTTTTTCATATTTACTATTTTTTACACAATCATCATGATCATAACATCACGCTGTAATCCCCGAAGACTAAGGCAGAGGTGTATCTTAAAGTACACCCACATTTCGCCAGTTATGTAATAGGGGTCAGCCTATTGCCATCAACCGGGCAGAAACCTAGGCTCCGTGGCTGCTACTAGGAAATTTCTGATGGAAAAACATAATAACAACAACCAATCGTCTATCTTTTAAAATTAAAGTTCGTGAGTACATTCGGAAGAAGCTGGCAGTTTCGTCACAAGCAACGTTAAATATTTTCTCCATTGTTTGTCTT
The DNA here is from genome assembly GCA_947578425.1 of Eugnorisma glareosa. NCBI lineage: Eukaryota > Metazoa > Arthropoda > Insecta > Lepidoptera > Noctuidae > Eugnorisma > Eugnorisma glareosa. Next base: position 10,618,221 of record OX387974.1, on the reverse strand, counting down.
TTTATTTTAGTATATTAGTGTAAATGTCTATTTACACATATATATTTTGTTATATATTTATAGTATTTTGATATTTTTTTATAGTATTTTATATATCCTTGTAGTTTATATATAGGTACACCTAGCAATGTTTGTCTCTGCATCCCCCAAAGGTTGACTGGTAGAAAATGCCTATGGCATTAAGTCCGCCTCTGTACTTTGTGCTTTAAGTGTTAAATAAATAAATAAATAATCCTTTGAACTTTGACCCCACCTGAGAAACAAACCCTAACGAAGCAGTTACACTATTTGCCTAACAACTCGGTCCTTGAATGTTATAAGTTCTACATCGACACACTCAAGTTAGTACTACCTACATGAAACCCTACCTCCTCCGTAATTACATTACACAGGCCGTTCCTGTCCACTTACTGTTCATTACATAGACGCTCTGCCCACAGCATTTAATGGAAGTAATGGAATTCCCATCCCATACGGAACGCAATACTCTGAGCTTGGCCTATTGTTCGGGGTGCGGCTTTTATGTATAGGTATCTGTACATAGTAGTTGCATATGTATAGGTAGACTGTATATATATTTTTACAACTTAATAATGAGGTTCTTATATATGTTGAGTATATAAGTTCCTTAAAGATTCCGCATTGGTCATTGCGACTACATTTTTTCAAGATAATGGCTGTAAAAATACACTTCTCGAAGCCAAAAGGCACTTGCGCTCCCCGTCATTGTGATATTTTCTGTTTTAGACCATACCTGCAGGTCTATTGCGTATCTCTGTTGACAGTTCATAGTGATCATCACTTGGCGAGTCTTGATATACAATGACAGTTCTGCACTGTAGCGTCAGTTGAAACCAACAAGAACTGTCATTGTATATCAAAACTCGCCAAGTTATGATCACTATGTACTGTCAACAGAGATACGCAATAACCCTGCTGGGAGCCTTCTACTCGTAGTTGCGGAGATATTGGAGGTTAGAGTTCTATCGTTTTCACAAGTTTTTTTAATACATGTTTTAATGTTTTGTGTATGTTATAACTTTACTTAAAATACCTCCACGACCGCTGTAATATTCAATGCATCCATCAGTATCAGCACAATGTTTTGAGCGCGTTACATTGAGTCCTACCGTAAAACGTGATTTTTCACCCCCAAATAATTTTCCCAACAATCATTTTTCCGTAGACTTACTTAATTAAATATGAGAATGCATGGTTGACTGCTTCGTGAAGGATCCATTTACACCTTGTATGTGAGATGAACTCCCTGCTTTTACTGATAATGACGCTCGGCTCAGCGTCGAGAGTACAATCATGTTTGGGCATAACGTTGCGTAGAGTTACGTAAAAAGTCTGGAACATAAGCAATGATCACAAAGCATAAGATTTCGAGACGCTAAGATAACCAATCTCACGACTTTGGATCAAAGTGACAAAACAAAAAACGTGGCTCAGCATTATACTGAGGTGACGATATTTGCGCTATGACTACGGTTAACGCAACATCATGAGCAGCCTCAGATATAGGTCTCACTTCTTCTAGTGGTTCTAGTAGGATGCTCATTCATATTCATCTTTTTGATAAAATAAACTACTAATTAGATAAAATCAACGGAATCCCAGCGTTCAGTGGGACAACAACACAGGCTTCAAATAAAATAAATTCCTTGCTACAGAATAAGAGCTTCTAAAGGTAGAAATGCGTGCAAACCTTTTTTTCGGTTAATCGGACTTTTATCAAAGGTTCAACGTTTGTCATAAAGTTCCCAACAAAAATGTAATCTACGATTGGTTATTAAGTTAACGTTAACGAGAAAATGATTAACGGTGAGTTCACGTGACTGAATCAGTGATGTAACTGAACGATTTGATTTATTTTTAAGGTTGAAATCATGATGATTTCATTTTAATATATTTTCCCAAAACATACCTATACATATGTATTTTCCCAAAAGGTTTATTCAGAGGTTTATCTAAGAAGAGGTTTTTTGAGCTATTGTTTAAGTCTCATGTACTTAATATAGCCAACTTATTGCTATACACAAATCCGGACTTCGGAAATTCCAGATGGTAAACCCGAATAACACTTTGCCCGACCTAGGAATCGAACCCAAAACCTCATGCTCGGCAGACACATTCGCAACGACTATACAAAGGCGAAGTCGAAGCGTGTATTTTCCCTTCCTAATTGTATTCCAAAAATTACTTCAATTAAATCTGGTGTCAACTAAAATAGACATTGACAGAAAATAACTGAATTTTATGAACGGAGACAAGCAGGGCTATTGCGTATCTCTGTTTTCAGTTCATAGTGATCAAGACTTGGCGAGTTTTGATATACAATGACCGTTCTTGTTAGTTTCAACTGACGCTACCCGTGCAGAACTGTCATTGTATATCAAAACTCGCCAAGTGATGATCACTATGAACTGTCAACAGAGATACGCAATAGCCCTGCAGGACGCCCAAGAGTATGAATTACTTATCTCAACATTGGGTGCACATTGTAGTGTTATGCTGTCTCGTCTGCTCCTAAACCCTTTTTCAGACTAAACAACCGTCCAGAATTCCAGATGCCATGCAGATGACATATTATTCTACAAGCTTTCAATGGCTCTATCATACAGTACAACTTACTACACAATACGGTTCACAACGCAATACACAACAAGAATCAAGGTTCTTTTTTTCATGAAATATGTTAGACACATTATAATTATATTGGTCTTACAAATAAAAAGGTTTGACGTATTTCACTGACTTCATTCATTCGTCCCGGTAAACGTACCCCTGAGAGGCAGTAGTTTTTGCAAGAGGAGCTCGTGTGCTAAATAATAAGACAGGTTGATCTTCAAGGTTAAGCCGCGCTTGCCTAGGTTTGTCTAAGGATCGGTGACCACTAATCGTCCATTCCATACTGAGTTTCATCCGTGCCCCTCGGAATGAACGTTAAACAATGGTTGGTCGTGACCAAGGAGTCGTACTTACCGTCCGTCGTCGACGTCTGTCTTTGTCAGAGTTGTAAGTACTTAGACCGTTTGGTATTTAACAATCTACTCTTTGGTCTCGACTCGACCTTCAATTGTAGATCGTTGACAGTAGTTAACAGTGCCAGTGGGCCGAAAGTTTTGGTAACAGTATTCGACCCAAAAGCCTGACAACCAGTCTAAAACCAAAAATCCCATGAGAGAAAGAAAGAAAAATGTTTATTGGTCGCAAACCCATGCCGAGCATACAACAAAAAAAAAATACATACAATAAAAACATACACAAAGCTAAACATATATTTTTAATAAAAACAGGATTGAACATAACGTTGGCAGCTCCACTTCATGACTGCGACGAAAAGGTTTCCACCAAGCATGATGCTGTGCTGGGCACAGCACAGCGCTGACTTATCAAGTTTCGTAATGCCCAGTTCTAACTGAGTTGTGGAGGTCAGATAGGCAGTCGCATTTACAATACATGCATTTGCATTTACAATACTGGTTTTCAGCTACATTTGTTGAGACTAAAGGCCGACGTCAACATAGTTCAGAAACGGTATGATGGAATTGATTTGCAGGCTGTTTAAAAGAAATTCAGCATAGGACGGATACACAATCTGTATTTCAGTCTTCAGAGTATTATAGGTTAGGTACCTACTGCGGCATCTGCCAGGGTTGCGGGACTGTTCGACAGAGATACCGCGGCCCTGGAACACAAAGGGCAAAGGAAGGAACATGGATGGGTTTTAGTCAGGAAAAGTCTGACACTCCCTCCTGCTCAGCCCAGAACGGGAGGGGCTATTTGATGATTTCCCATCCGAAAAAAAAAAAGGTACCTACTGCGGCATAGAGGTTTGTTGTTTTTATACTATACGAGCGATCCGCCCTGGCTTCGCACGGGTGCATGTTATACATATAAACCTTCCTCTGGAATCACTCTATCTATTAAAAAAAAAAACCGCATCAAAATCCGTTGCGTAGTTTTAAAGCTCTAAGCATACATAGGGACAGACAGCGGGAAGCGTCTTTGTTTTTACTATGTGGTCTTAAGCTTGGGTTTGGCCACAACTCACCCTGATGTGAAGCGATGATGCGCCATAGGATGGAGCACGCGGGCCTAAAAGAAACCGATTCACTCGAACTTTGAATGTCGCTTCGTTCTCGTTCACAGAACGACATGGTATTACGTTTTTGGAGAACTGATTCTATCAGCGTATAAATATTTCGTGGAAGTGACAGGTTTGTCGAAGGATTTTATTGGATAGGAGTATTTCGTTTTAATATAATATTCTACACTCGGTTTTTGCAAGCTAGTATTTCAGTAATATGGAAACCAACAATATGGATTGATAAACGTAACATCACGCCTGTAAGACAAGCAGGTTTAGGCAAAGGTATATCTAATAGTACTCCGAAATTTCGCCAATTATGTCTAAGTTCCATGTAATAAGGGACGAGCCTAATGCCATCCACCGTGCACAAATCCAGACTCCGTGACCATTCCGAGGAATTTCCTGATGGAAAAACCCAAAACACTTCGCCCGACCCGGGAATCGAACCCAGGACCTCATGCTCAACAGTAGCGCTTGCGTCCACTAGACCAAAACCACTCAAAATAACTTAACTGCTTGAATAATGCCCGTTGGCATTGAAATTATTCGACACCAAAATAGAAGATCAGTCTTGAATTGCCAACTCTTATTAGCTCAGCAAATCAAGCTAATGAAAGGCTCTTGAAGGCAACATGTACCTGCATAATACCGCTTATCTTGGAGACTTGTCGTATGTGGTAGCTCAGCATTGAAAGAACGACGAAGAACAAGAATTAATAGTGAAATCTTCCATCTTGCACTGCAAACCCTGTCGCCTGCGCAGATATGCGCAACATAATTATATACCTTTGCATTGTACATACCAGCGAGTAGTGATTCTGAATTTCGGGCCAAACATGTTTGAACTCTTTACCATCAATATATCAATAATTCGGTAACTACTCCACACTATGCATTTCCCCTGTATCGTCGGTGCGTTAACAAACGCTTTGACTCACATACACAAACAGTCAGACCCAGAAAAACTACCCGTAGGCCATACAAATATTTACGGGTGTCGAACCCGCAACACGCAGCGTAGTAGCCAATCGTTCAGCCACTGCGCCAACTGTGCCGTCAAAATATATCGATAGAAAAAGTTAAAACAAGCATAACATTATAAATTAGTAGCGAGGCCTTGGTTAAAAACCTGTTGCTTGGGTACCACTGTTACCAATTTATAACTCGCTTAATTCTGAATTAAAAGCATGATTGTTCGGTATGTAAAATTCAAGAAGTTTATGTTGGCTAATACTTAAGGTATAAGGTTCAAAAATACCCTAAACGAAGCCGAAAGGCACTTTTTCTCTCTGTCATTACGATCATGTTTGTTCTGAACTATACCTGGTAGTCACCTACTTTTTTTTTTTTCTTTTTCTTTTGGGAAATCATCAAATAACCCCTCCCGCTCTGGCCTGAGCAGAAGGGAGTGTCAGACTTTTACTGACTAAAGCCCATCCATGTTCCTTCCTTTGCCCTTTGTGTTCCAGGGCCGCGGTATGTCTTTCAAACAATCCCGCAACCCTGGCAGGCATCGGTCCTTTCGGACTCCTTCCTGTTTGCTGACTCTCCTTGAGGCGCGCGTGTAACACGAACGCGCCGTCGACACGGCCTGTCGTCATAAGACGGACGGACGGCGAGCTAGCCCATAGCTCACCGCCCACAGGCCCGCGCCTAAGGTGGCCCCCGACGCCCGGTGCGTCTCCCGCGGCGGCTGGGACGTGAGTTCTCTCCCTCTCACGTTCTGCCACCTCCTTCGCTAGCATGACTGCTTCGCAGAAGGAGGTGACGGCGTCCCCTTCCGTCTCGCTCCGGACCATGGATTGAACCAAGGCCGGACGCGAGAGGTCGCCGCCGCCGATCGCCGCTACGAGGACACGGCGGTGTGGTAGTTACCTACCTACCTTCTAGTTACGGAGATATTGGGGCTCAATTCTCAGGTTTTTTTTTATTGCAATTTTAAATGTTGTAACATAACTTTTAATAACTCTACGACTACTGATGGACGCATTGCATAGTACCCCCGTACTACGCCTGAGTGCGTTACATTAAGTCCTACCTTAAAACGAGATATTTCAGCCCAATATTTTTTTTCCCCAACTTTAATATTTACGTAAAGTTACTTAATTTGACGTACAGAATGCTTGGTTAGCGTCTTCGTGAAGCGTCCGAACTTACACCTTGAGACGTTTCAAACTTACCTTTTGAATGTTTTAACCAACTCCAGGGTCGATATCATACGTTCCTTGGGTGCATTAAAAAAACAGTAATTATAATACCAGTATGTAATTATGTAATGAAAAATGGTTACAGAAGACAACGGAAACGTTTATTGGCTAACAATTCTTCTTCTTTTTTTTTCATAATTTTTACGCAGTCTTATTTATTTACTGTAATTATATCGGACAGAATAATTTACGTTTTTTTTTCTACACAAAATTGCATTACGGAATGTACTTCTACAATAAAAATTACAAAAATTAATATCGAAATTATTTTGTTTTTACAATAATTCAAAATTATATTTCTATTACAATTTACAAACTAAAATTTAACATTATTAGTTAATCCTACCTAACTTATCTACTATTAACAAATTATTGTAACTAGCAAAATTATAATTTTACAACTAATGATAAAATATTTTTACTGATCGGTAAAAGTGTAACTTAAATAGAGATGTAAAAAAACACGTGTTCTTTACGCCAACAAATTCATTGACGAAGCACGTGCTGAAATAATCCAATTTCAGGTTTCACGTGTATATAGGTCTTTTATAATTAAATTACACTTTTACGAAAACTACTGTTATTATGAACATTGATGCAAATAATTATTATTTGTATTAATTATGTGACATTAACATTTAAACTAGGACAAACATTTAATATGTAAATGGACAGTGTAGAACAAAAATGCACAATTGAAATGCTGTAAATTACCTATGCACACGGCGATTTCATTTTTCAAACGCGTTTTTTTAAACGCATCGTCGGATTCGCGCCTTTTTAAAAACGCCATTTGCATAGCCACGTACAACGGATTGGTACGAACATTGCTTGGCTACAAAAAATGACCTATCCACATTGAATATTTATGTATCCTGTTCATACATAACAGAATAATAAGTATATAGCATTCTCCTCCTATCACAGTCCAATATATAATTTTACTTGCTTATGTACAACCAGCGCAAACATAATAGCTTAAAACGATACAATATTAAAAATGAACTAACTGTCTAGTGTAAAAAAGCTATTTATCGTAATAAAACTTACAAAGCTCATGTTTTCATGTTTTTAATATGTTTGTCGATGGTTTGAGGCATTTTTTATAAAACATAGACTTTTAAACATTTTGAACAGGTTATTTAATAATTTCAGATGTATTTTTTTTTCATATAAACATTACCTTCGATTTCCTTTATTTTCAAGACATGTTCAGTAAAAAAAACCATATGAAAAAATCAAATTACATACCAGGACAATCCGTAAGAATTTGAAGTAATACCTCCTTTGTATAAAACCGTAACTTTACGGATAATCCTACCCCAATAAGATAGGTTTTTGTCGGTAAATATATCGGACATATAATGGAACAAGATGGATAAGGGACAAAAAGGGAAGTATGGGACCAATCCCCACAGGTAGATAAAGCTATAGGTATATGGAAGGCATCATCTGTAGGCTTTGAAATACCTCAATGTTATCCCATAGGCAACTCTTTCAAACATTTTATCGAAATACCTATATTTTTTGGAAGATACCTTTTGATATAGCTTTGTTAGATAAATAATAGCTATAAATTATCATTAAACCTACCTATATCGTAAGTACCTACCTATATAAAACATTGAAAGTAAAAGCATAAGTACGTACTTTCTAGACGAATAATACCTAATAGTAACAAAATTGAGTGTGTTCCCATTGATTTTATTCGAGGAAACGCCTCTTGTAAGTCTGTTTATAACCTCAAAAACCAACCAAACTATTCTGAATAAACATTTAGTATTTCCATATTTAAAATAGGTTCACAAAAGATTTATAAATCCATCTTTCAGATTCTTATCTTTACAAATGGTCGTCGAAACTTACCTAAGTTTGAGAAATACAGTTTTTTTCCACAAACTCGTGCGATTCTATCAAGATCGGGTTTACATAGTAGAAAAGTGAGTTTTACCGCTCTAGTTTCAATACATACCAGATTACTTAGTTTGGAATAAAATAAGTTAGGCAAGACTTATTGAAACATAGTGTAGTTATTTACGAACAAGACTCTGAATGTTAGACTGTTTGAGATAGAGATACGAGTACTTTTAATAAAAATAACACTTACTCATGTTGCTTTTACAAAGAAAGCGTTAATATTTCTATTAATATTGACGCAAAAACTATTTAAAACAAACCTTGGAAGAGAAATTAGTTGAACAAATATTTACAAAATGAAGACTGAAAATAAATGCTATTTGCGTTTATTTCTATTAATAATACCTCTGCACCTGCAGGAAGAGTTAAACGGTTATCGCGTTAATGCATTCAGTTTGAAAGAAAACTCCTCAAACCATCGACAAATATACATTTTAATAAATTCCCTACACAACAACACGTTGTACAAAATTTCGGATGTACAAATATATAAAAAAGTGCATAAAATGTTCCAAAAATGTGTCTCAACAATCCATTGTCTCGCCACTAATTTCTTTCTACATAATATATAATATCACTAACAACCATTGCAAAGGAAAATACAATTCTAAATAATATATTATGTATGGAATTTTCATCTACTAAGCTCTCTATTCGATTGTAGCATCGATTTATTTTAAAGAAATATTTTTAGATGGAGATTTTGTAATGTTCTTTCTGTAATGCACAAGCCTTTGAATGGAAAGACTATTTACACCACAAATTACTAAATACATTGAGCGCTAAATAAATATTTTAAAACATCATTCTTATTCTGAGAGCCCGCCTAAGATAGACCTTCACCCATCTGCTTACCGAGATTCAAATACTTTTTAGAAATCGTAATACAAGAATAAAACATATTGCGCATGGCTTGCCTGATAAAATTAAGTCATGTCTAACTTCTACGAAACAAAGTTGAACAAAAAAAACATGTAAATAATTATTTTTTAACGCAATATTGATTGAAAGTACAAAGCGCTCCCGGAAAAAAATATATTTTTCATTTGGTAAGCAGGTGAGTGAAGGTCGGCCTTAGGCGGGATCTTATACTATCTGTTCCCCGTTATCTTCAGACAGAATTATTAAATAATTCAATTTTAAATTGGTTTAACTATAAATAGATTCAGCGATTTGCGGTGCAAGTAGGTTGTGTTCAAAAGTACTAAATTTAAAAAAAATACATTCGATTACGATGCCTATTATAGTTTATGAGGGAGTCAGTGTGTATGACTTCCTCATAAACTATAATAGGTATTTTCATGATGATGACTATAACATATTTTTCACATCAATAACCGGGTTTCTCATTAGTAAAGACATTTACACGTCCACCCTACTCTATCAAACGATAGGGTCTCAAGTACATAGCATATTTTCAGGGCATGTCACGCGTTGATGGCTAACAATCAAGTATAGAACTCGAATAATTATTCTTCCATTAGTACGCCGTTAAGCTAATTTGTTGTGTGTTTTTGTCTATTGTTAGTGAATGATTTATAACATAACATTTATAGAGTTGTAGGGATACATAGAATTTTGTAGTAAAAAGAAACAAACATACATACACAAGAACCCTGAAAACAAAACACTCCTTTTTTGGGCAGTCGAGTAAAAATCTGCAGGGCTATTGCGTATCTCTGTTGACAGTTCATAGTTACGAGTTTTGATATACAATGACCGTTCTCCACGGGTAGCGTCAGTTGAAACCAACAAGAACTGTCATTGTATTTCAAAACTTATAGGTAACTATGAACTGTCAACAGAGATACGAATTAGCCCAGCTGGCCCACTTGCACCTCAAAGTTTTAAAACTTAATTGTGTCTTACAACTTAAAACGTCTGACAGAAACAAATAAGCAAGCAATAAGCAGTACCTTTGTGCTCTTTTATCTTAATGTAATGTCCTATTAAGTATTTTGTGTGTAAACAAAACGAAACGCGTTTAGACACCAGTGGTGCAAGCAGGCCTGCACTAGATTTTCTTGTTTCACAGAGTCTATCGAATCAATTAGGAATATGCTCTGAAAAAAAATACAAATAGTTACTCATGTAATCTCAACCATCGTTCAAATATTTATTTAAAATAGGTACATTACTTATTTTATAACATATCGACCGTGGCCTAACATTGGTTTTATACAATTGAAATACATTTGTAATAAAAAGATTGCCATAAATCTTCAATACTTTTATTGTATCGTTTCTATATATCGTAAAATTAATGGGTTTTTGATTGCCTTATCATGGCAATGTTTGGTTTTAGATATCAATAAGACGAATGCTGTTCAAGCGGGGTGAATGTAGCCTTGGACATAACATATACCCACATTTCGCCAATAATGTTTTTAAGTCCCATGTACCTAATAGGGGGCGAGAGTGCGAGACTATTGCCATCAACTGGGCACAAATCCAGACTCCGAGGCTGTTATAGAGTAATTCCTGGTAATCGAAACCAGGACCTTATGCTCAGCGGTCGCGCTGACGATCAGTGTCAACGAGTTATTTAAAAAAATCTATGCTTTTACGTGTGTCGCACCTTTTTGTCGGCGCTTAAATACGAATTCATGCAGACTAAAAAACATTGTGTCACACCTCTATTAATCAAATCACTAATGCTCCAAAACCACGATTTTTATCGCGTTAAAAAGTCAGTTTTTTTTGCTTTTTACCACCCAACTTTATAGTGCCATAAATCCATTGTAAATGTCGATGGTCTTTTCACAAGCTTAGCATACGAAAAATGATTTTCATGTTATTTATGCGTCTGAAAAAGTCAAGGTGATTTGATGGTTAGCGCCCTTGATCCGTGGCACGCGATTCGATCCTTGTCAACTATTTATTATTCTAAACTCTGATTTTATTTTGTTTTTCTCCTTATTTATAACGAGCCTGTCAATTTCGGCTGTCTATACCAAACTTTACAGTCGTCATAGTATCTTTATACCAATTTATTTCATCTTGGGATATTTTTTGTTTTGATTTTTATCAGCATTGTAACTTTTTTTTAAAGATATCTTTCCTGTTAATGAAAGTTAAGTTTGAGCATAACTGCTGCTATGTCAGTTATTTCAGTGACCTACTTTTGTAGATGTAGGTAGTATTTAAGTATATCAACATGTGAAATGGTCCAAAATAACTTTACATTCACCCCTTTATAAACGTTGACAGTGTAGAGCGTTTAACAGGTGAATAACTATGAAAAAATTGCTGTAAATGTTTACCGATAAGGAAATCAATACCACCGTGTTGACAGTAACGAGGCTCGAACAAAATATTCAGCTGATATATGTATTACTGAAAACCAATGTCAGTCCACCGGCCAACCGCGTGAACACGCAATAACAACCATATACGTATACTACTGCTTCTCAAAGCGGGGTCAACAAAAACTCAGTCACAACTAATTAGGAACATTTTAATACAAACAAACTGTTCTTAAACACTAATAACATATTTTCTCTCCTTACAAAGCACAATCAGTCTGTGGCACCATTTTTTTTTACTAAAAATACACTTAGACGATCTACGGGTGCTATATCTCGTCCGAGTCGGACCTTATTGAATCATAGTTGGACGTTTTGCTCCTCAGCATCCTTAGGAAGGAGCCTACCGCAAAGATCGTCCTCCTGTGCCTGTGAAAGATACCCTGGTACAACGCTTCCCTGAGCGCCTTCCTGTCGTCCGACATCGAAGGCTGAGTGCTTAAAGTTATGTCGGAATGGGCCTGCACCACCACAGCTTTCTGATGCCGCAGGCCGCCATGTTTCTTCTCCAGAGACTTCTGATTCGGTAGACTCATTGTTGATTCTATTGATGAGTTTTTAGTTTTTCTCAAATTTAACGTCTTCTTACTGGAAGGCTGTGTCTCTGAGGACGACCTAGTTGGAGCTAGTTTCGATCGGTGCAGCGGATTGTTAGAGCCCTCCGGATGAACCATTATTTCGACGGATTTTTGGCTCACAGCACTCGACCGTGTTAATGTTCTCTGTGGATGGGATGTTGTAGCCTCCGGTTTGGGCATCCGCTCCTCGCTTGGGAGGGATTGTTCAGTTTCTAAAGCAATCATTTTGTTTGATTAGTTTTTCTGTGATTGTTAAACGTACAAAACCTAATCACATCATCGGAGGGCGAGCCTCATCAATGCTGTCAATAGCGGGCACGGCCAAATGAATGTCAACGTCTTTATTGTTCGGCAGGTCACTCCTGGCGTACCCGTCACAACAGTTACTGAATGTTATCGTAGGTACTTTTGCATCACTATCTATTTTTACAGAATCCAAGTTTTGTGCCAAACAGTCCACGTTGGTGTCGTTCTGGGAGTCGCGGTCATCGGAGTTTGCGCTCATGCTCGGTGCAAGCCATTCCTCCTCGTTTTCTGCGTCTGTCTTTTCTACGTCGGGCGACGGCCCGTGGTCCTCGCGGCTCGGAGACAAGCGCTCTCCTTGTATATTCAAACTAATCAAATCGGCCAAGTTAACGTTGAAATTCTTGTTCCTTCTGCTGCTTGCCTGATGATGGTCCTCAACAATTTTAACTTCGTCAGAAACTAAATGATCAGCGATAGTTTCAACTTCTTCTCGTAATTCTTGGTCGTCTTCGTAGTATTCGGATAAGTTCTGAAGGTTCTGGAAAGAGTTCTTTTCAAGGATGCTGGGTTGGGAATGATTTTTCTCGGCGTTCGATTGACGGTACTGTTCGATGAGAGGTTCTAGGGATTCCTCGTGCTGACGGAACAAGTAGTGGTAGGTCTGACTTACGGCGTAGAGGGAGTAGGCAGATTTTGGCCTCGGCAACACACACGCTGATCGCTTCGGCGGTGCGACACATCCATGCCACACGTGGCTGCGCACTCGCTCGCACAGTATTGCATTAGAATTAAGAATCCTTTCAAAGTCTGTCACTTGTTCGGCTTCGCTGATTTGCAACAACAGTTTGTTCTCCGTCCCTTTCCCGCAGCCCGCAGTGTCACACAGCCTCTTGTTGTCGCCGACCTGTTTAGGAGGATTAAAACGCTTAGTCTTGTTAACATCGATCCGTCGATTGTGTTCGTTCTGAGGAGGATTGGAGGTTGAATGCCTGGATTTCGGTTCGTCTGCGTACTTCATAGGTATGGATAAATTTTGTACAGAAACCGCGAAAGGAACTTTCTCAACTACTTTTCTGTTTTGTTGTTTAACAACAACATTACTTTGTCGGCGTTTGGTATGGGTAGTGGACGCTGGCCGTTGGAAAAACTGTTTGTCGGCGAAGCGTGAGCGGTTATTAAGATCGGCGCTACGGACGGCACGAGCATATTTAGAACGCGGCCTCTCCGCTAGACATACACTTTTGGCCCGCAAAGGGATATCGCGAGCCTCTTTAGGGACACCTGCCAGTTTTACGAGCGCGCTGTCGTATCGTGATTCGATTGAATACGTATGGGGGCGAGCGAGGGAGGAGACGAGCGGCGTCCGCGTGCTCACACGACTGACTGCTTGCAAACCATGCATCGCTTTCTTCGAAAACTCGAACAAAAAGTAATTTATCGCAGTAGCGTGCCCAACCAATCGATCCAATTGTTCCGAATCAACGTTTAAATAAAGATGCGCATAAAATTTGGCGAATGTACGATGCACGATTACCTCCGAACGACGTTTTTATAATCCTTTCGTGATTCTTTTTCGTTGAGTCTTACGTGATTTGTATTTATTACGACTGTTCATGTCCTGACCGAGTTGACGTGACTTTCGTATTGCGAATCTGACTGGCGGGTTGGCGTGATTGTGTATTTGCATGCGTGCATGTTTGAATATCGCGTGTTAGGATCCGTATATGCATGCGAAATTTATAGGGAGATATGTTGATGAAAATCGAATTCCTTTTAACTGTTGAATTTTAAACGAATACCTTTTAACTGTTGAATGGCATTTTAAGTAGGTCATAATAATTGTAAACAATGGTTTTGAATGCAAAGCGTGAAAGTATCCACCCGCGGGGTGAACTTTTAAACTTTGTTTCAGGCGGTAACTTATAAAACAATATGGCGGAAATACAAAAGGAAACGTTTAAAGTTTAACTTTTTACTTTTCTTTTGTATATATCGTCGTAATTATGTATTAAAAAACCTCCAAAAACGCGAGAATCCTTTTAATAATAATGTACTACCTGTGTGTTACACCCACACATATTACAGATTTATTTGCATACCCTTCTTGCAACCGTAACATGGCCAAGATGGAAACTTTTAAGATATTTTGAATTGCTAAAGCAATGCGATTATTGAACTTGGTGTGGTTTATACGATTTATTTATTTATCTTTAAATACCATTTGGGATTTTCCAAATATTTAACATACGATGTTGAATATAAACAACAAGAGCAAAAAAATACTCCTCAAGTATTTATGAATCTCAAAATTATTGATTTTTTATCAGTGATGTATTTCTTTAGTCTTATAAACACTATAAATTACTGATGATTCATAAACATAAGTTACTGGAGTGTTAGAGATTTGTACCAAGGTACTATATTTTTTGTCAATAGCTACCTCTTCAACTTTTATTTGATGAAAGGTATGCACGAAATAGCATAAAATTGCTGTTCTGTCATTAACCGTTTAGCTGGTAACAAATACACTACAGTCAAAGACACCATTAATATATAAAACTGCAAAATAAACGTTAATAACAGCGAAGTAAAATAGGGTTGAGCTCGTCTGGGGAAATAGTACCACCAATCAATAGCAATAGTGCGTTTAAACTGTATGTATACTGGTGTAATCATATCGTGTATTGTGTAACGACTTGCATGACTGACAATTCCATTAGTGTGCCAATCACTTGAAGAAACAGTGGCTCCTAAAACACAGGCTTCTGTAACGTCCTATTTTAGGATGCAGAGTTTGCATTTCATTATCTGTACAACTTTATTCACAGCATTGTGTGAGATTTTTTCCTTGTGTACAAATAAATTAAATAATTATTGTTTTCTTCATTCATCTTTTCTGCACATACCAGAAACCAATATGACATCTAAGAAACTACAAATCAACTTCAATGACATAGATTTAACTACCGATAATATGGATTTTTTTCGTACACAATAGTATGCGAATTCTACATCAAAATATCGTCGGACTTTTGAACAAAGCAGATTTACTTACAATTCATCTACAAGAACTAACGACAAGTCGAAGAAACATATATGTTATATGTATAAGCGAGCACTTTATTATGCATGGTCAAGAACACCTATTAAAAATACCAAATTACAAGCTTGCCGCATGTTATGGAAGACGTGAGAAAAACGGGGAGGCGCCTGCATTCTGGTAAACAAATCTCTTCAATACACAGAACTTGGAGACGCAACCAAATATTCAATAACAGGTGTAATCGAATGTTGTGCTATTGAACTGGTCGAACAAAAATTGATAGTTGTATGTGTATACAGACCACCTAAGTCGAGCAATTTAAATACTTTTTATGATAATTTAGAAATAATTTTAAAGACACTATGTAATAACCCTAAGAAAAAAATTGTTGTTTGCGGGGACTTTAATATAGACAGGTTGAAAAGAAATAATATTACTTTAGATTTTGAATATTTTCTGTTGGGATTTAACCTCAGACTGGAACTTGATCAACCAACTCGGCTATCCAGTAATAGCTGTCTGGATAATTTCGCTCATAATTCTAAGAATAAATGTAAATGTGAAGTAATAGACCTTGCCTTATCTGATCACGCTGCACAAATATTTGAGATAAAAGTAAACAAAACCTATAGATTGAACTCATGGCATGTAAACAAACGGGACCTATCATTGGAAAACTTATCAAAATTCAATAGCTATTTAAAATGCCTTTCATCTGCTGAAATATATGAGACAGAAAATGTTAATGAAGCATATAACATATTTATGCAGCACTTTAGTTTGTTATATAAACTATGTTTTCCTTTCAAGTTAGTTAAAATAAAACCTAATAAAAAAATTAAGTGGGTTTCTAGGAGACTACGATTATGTAGTAGAAAGCAGCGTCACCTTCTATGGGAGCACAGACTTAGACCATCAAATGAAAACAAACATAAATTTAAAAATTACTCCCAGTGATTTAAGAAAATTGTAAAATCTACTCAAAAGGCTCAAAATAACTATTTTATCAAGAATTCACTTAATAAATCAAAAGCGTCCTGGCAAGTTATCAACAATCAAATAGTAAGTTATGAACCCATTTCTAAGATAAAGATTAATTATACTATTATCAATAATCCCCAAGAAATTGCAGACGCATTCAATAACTATTTCATTGATCAGATTAAAAACACACCTAAAGCATCACTCGCAACGAGTGGTTTACACAAAAACCCTAAGACAATGTTTATGAGTCCAGTTGTACCTCAAGACGTACTCGGGGCAATCAAATCATTGAAAAATAAAAATAGCGTAGGATATGATGAAATAGCAACGAAAGTTATAAAATTTGTGGCAAATAACATAACCGTACATATTAGCCACATTATTAACTTAGCCATTAGCACCGGTGTATTTCCTGACGGTTTAAAAACAGTCATAGTCAAACCGCTTCACAAAAATAATTGCAAGGAGGATATTGCTAACTATAGACCGATTGCTTTAATTCCTGTGTTTTCCAAGGTGATAGAAAAGATTATATGTGAATTAATTAACAACTTTCTGACAAAATACAATATATTATGTACTGAACAAGCAGGCTTTAGAAAAAATAAAAATATTAATACAGCAATATATGATTTTTTACACGAAATAATGATAAATGTAGATAATAAAACACCTATTTGTGCCATTTTCACAGATATGACTAAAGCTTTTGACTGTGTCAATCACGATATTTTATTAAACAAGCTTAATAGCAGGGGCGTGCCGTCCATAGAGGCAATTAGGCCTAGCCTACCCTACCATTCCTACCAACAACGCAACAAATGCATTTATTAATAATAACTAAATAACTATATTAATAAAAAATAAAAAACTCCTGTTATAGTACTTATAGCAACTTGTCGCAGCCGTGTGACGTAACTGATAAATACTACGACGCTCGCTCCCGGCCGTCTAGGCAAGGCCGCAGCCGGCCTAATTTCCATTGATAAATTTACGCACACTGATCGTTATTTTCGTGTATATGAACGGCACACATAGTAAATAGGGGCGTAAACTCCTGCGAGTGTAGCTGGCTAGCTGGCCACTGATTGGCTGCCCCACAAAGTATTATCCGGCTAAAACGGTATGCAATTATATTTGGTAGTGTTTTTTTATCGACAAAATAACAATTGTATTTTTCTTAGAAGCCATATTTGTTTCATGTGACTAGCAAAATTTATTTCGCGATCTTCAGTGTTTTGATTTTTATAATATCTGACGTTTGTAATTCGTTTTGAAACGTATAGTAGTGTAAATACTATTTGTTGTATTTGTTTATTAACTTAGAAATGGTGTTCTGTTGTGAAGTTTGCGCTGTTAGTGTGTTTGTTAAAAGTTAAAAACAGTAAGTATTCACAATCGTTCAATGATAAGATTCAAGTTGTGTCCAAAGAAAGATGTGTAGGTACCCGAATTACGAGAATTAACCTAAAATTCAGCGTCATTTCAAATTAATCTTTTTTTGTTTACAGCGCACTCTGTTTTAGTTTTTAGAATTTTTTGTAGCGGAGCGACATCCTTCTTTCTTGTATTGACAGAATTCCATTGAAATTCCTGATATTTAAGCTAGATGGCGTTGTTTCTCATAAGTGAATATATCAATAGATGTGAGTACTTTGAGGGTCATCTTAGCGTGGCTGGCCTACCTTCCGCGGAGAACCACTGCACGCCACTGCTTAATAGGTACGGTCTAAGAGGAAATGTGCTGAATCTGTTAAAATCCTACCTCAATAACCGCACACAATATACGGAGATTTCCAGAATTTGTCACAAATCGAAATGTGAACAAAAATATAAATCTAAAGGTAAAATTGTTAAATTCGGTGTGCCGCAAGGTAGTGTATTGGGTCCCCCGCTATTTTTGCTGTACATAAATGATCTGCCCCGTCATATACCAAATCCAATGGTTCTATTTGCCGATGATAGCACAGCACTGATAAAATGTAAAAATATTACCAATTATGAACAGGATATTAACATGAACCTTAAAAATATTATTGACTGGCTTGATAATAACAACCTGGTAATAAACTTACCAAAGACTAATGTGATGCATTTTCACCAACGTACAATTCCACCGAACGTCAATGTACAGTACAATGGACAAGTAGTTAGTCAAACCAAGGTCGCAACATTTTTAGGAATTCATATCGACCATCAACTAACTTGGAAATCGCAAGCAGAAGAGGTTTGCAAAAAGTTAAGCACTGCAGCATATGTTCTTTTTAATCTTAGAAAAAAAGTTGACATAAATACTGCTTTAGTTGCATACCATGGCTTAGTCGCATCGGTCTTGAGGTTTGGAATAATTTTTTGGGGTAATTGTAGCCTAAGAGATAACATATTTAAAGCCCAGAAACGTTGTGTTAGAGCTATGTGTGGTCTTAAACCTAGAGATAGCTGTGAACCTTTGTTTAAGTCTTTGAAAATTCTTACTTTTCCGTCCTTGTATATTTTAGAAATGGCAATTTTTGTAAAAAGAAATAAAACAATGTTTGCTCAGGTCTCGGACGCCAAGAAAGGTCCCGTGAGAAGTCAATACAAAAACCTTTTAATTGTCGGTGGTTATAAAACTGCACTACTAAGGAAGAGTGTTTTTTACAAGGGTCCAATAATATTTAATAAACTACCAGACAGCATAAAAAAATATACTCTTCAGCAATTTAAAAATAAACTCAAGGCTTTTTTGATACAGAAATGTTATTATTCATTAAGTGATTTTTTAAATGACCCTATGTGTGACATTTGAATAGTTTTGTAGTATTGACATTATTTACTCATAATCTTATTTGTACTTTTTTTGTTGATGCAGAAATGTTATTATTCTTTATGTGATTATTATTATTTATTTTTTTGACCCTGTGTGTGATATTCCAGCAATTTAATATTATTGACATGATTATTTGATATCGACTTTTGTGCTTAATCTAGACTTGTTAAAATAATTTATTAGTATTGTAGTAATTGTCTATAACATTTCACAATTTAATACTGACATTATTTGTTAAATTTTGCATGCTAAAACTCAGGCAGAATGTACCCGGCTCATTATATTTTATAACAACTTGATTGTACAATTACCTACATTCTATGCAAATAAATGATTTGATTTGATTTGCACATAAATTAAATAATAATTTTTAAATTTTATATTATTAATTTCCGATTAATTTATTATTATTTGACTTTAAAGTTGATTTGATTTTCTTGACATTGTATTTCTGATTCGATGACATAGTATTTATTTTTGTATTGTAAATTGTATTTGTTTCGTGTTTTTTTTTTTTGTATTTATTTCGTAACTTGTGATTGTAATATGGGAGAACCTGAATTAAATGGATTTATTTTATTATTTATTATAAATTAAATTTTGAAACATTCCTTAAAAAAAAAACATAAAAATTATTATTACAGTCACATGAGATATTTCTACTATGCCTCTACTACTACAGATTCATAAGCAATTGAGTGGGTAGTCGTCATCGTTACAGGTAGTCAGTGGCTCGAAAGTTTGACCACCAGTCTTATCAATGGGTATCGTATTAGTATTACCCAGACTAAATATGTTATGGAGGTCAGATAGGCAGCCGCTCCATGTATAAATATAATAATAAAATACTGGTATTTAGCTGAATCCGGTATAACTGGAAGGCGATTCCAACATAAGCATAATCAGCCTATAATGTTCCCACTGCTGGGACACACGGCCTCCTCTCTATGAGAGGGAATGGGCTCTAATCCACCACGCGGGCCCAGTGCGGGTTGGTACTTGTATGTCACATGTTTTCGAAGTTCACGGATCACGGTGTTTTCCGTTACCGTTTTCACCCCTACATAGTTAGAAAAAAGGCTAGGCATTTTTTGATGAATAGGTGGGCCGCCTGCTTGTTTGCCAACCAAAAACAAGAATAAACCTCTATCAGCTTTCATAACCTCGGTGAAAAAGTGGTTTGGCATTTGAGCCAAAATATTTAGGTATCTACCTACAGGTTAAGCCTACAGACCATTGTTCGAAAATTTAATTGTAGGGTAGGATTAATTTTCTTCAACAAAAGCACTCACAATCCTAAATACATTCAAGATGGAGTTGTTTGTAAAATAAATCTACCATTTATTTGTAGGTCGTCAGAAAACTGATTTAATTATTTACCCACCCAATTCAGTACCACGAAAGGATTCGTCTTATAGACGATTTACAATTTTCATTAGGTACGATGGCCTGGACGTACATAAGCGAAAAAAAAATTAACTAGGTATGTGATTTTGTTGCTCCAAAAAAGTGACAATCCAACAACAATACAAGATTGTTTCGTGAGAGTTCTACTCGTATTGAACTATTAGTAGAAATCTACATCTACACTAATATTATAAAGAGGAAAGATTTGTATTTTTGTGTGTATGTTTGTAATGAATAAACTCAAAAACCACTGCGCCGATTTCAAAAATTCTTTCACCATTAGAAAGCTACATTCACCCTGAGTAACATAGGCACCCGTGCGAAGCCGGGACGGGCCGCTAGTATTCAATAAAAAGCTGATGTCACTTTTTGGGGAAAAAAAGCACTGTGCCAAGGATGTATACAACGTAGTTGACTGTCAAATGTTATTACAATGTATTCTTCTCTTGTATTCTTAGTAATACAAAAGAAGGCTTGAATGCCTTAAACTTAATTTAAACGCAACAGGCACGCAGAGGCCGTGGCACGAGCACGCGGTGTAAACGTAACGTACTTAAATACATTGAATTTTTAAACGAAAATGCAATTATCCTAAAGGGTGTAACAAGACCCTTGACGAAGCCGAAAGGCACTTGTTTTCCCCATCATTGCGATCATACTTGGGAACCTTCTAGTTACGGATATATCGGGGGTCAAAGTTCCAACTTTTTCACAAGTTTTTTTTTTTTTTTAATACACGTTTTTAATGCTAGATTTTTACTTTCAACACCTCCACGAACCCCGACTATTCAAACCATCCGTCAGTACAATTTTCTGTGTCCGTTACATTGAGACCTACCGTAAAACCTGATTTTCCACCCCAAAATAAAAGTCATTTTCCAGCAATAATTTTTGCGTAAAGTGACTTAATTTGATGTACGTAATGCTTGGTTGACGGCATCGTGAAGGTACCTGTTACACCCTGAATAGCATTTAAGTCAAATTGTTTGCAACAAGCTCAATCAGTATCATCCATAGATATGAATACATTCTTAAAATTATGAAAATAATTTATGTAATACGAGTATTTTTAATTTTATAATGAACGTATTTACGTTACGTAAACACCGCGCGCTCGTGCTCGTAACCTTAAGGGTCTTTTAAAGCTCAAGCCACTGCTCCACACAGTCCTGCTTACCCAAAACCTTAACCTTGCAATTCCTCTAAACAGAACATACTCTCAAATATAACACAAAGAAAATAATGCTCTCAATAATAAGTTCCCAGTTTATCCTCGCATTATGAATCATTTTACTACGCAGTTTGGTTATTAAAGCTCATGTTTACTATTGGAGCATGTATGTTTTACATCGTTATATCTTGACCGACTGCAGACGAATCGGGTGACCTTTGCATATTGAGATATTTTTATTTATTGGTTGGTCTGCTCAAGGCCAGGTTCGATGGATGCGGGAATGTTTTTTGCGCGGCGCAAATGTTTGGAATTGAATTTGTTACTGAAATTGGGCTGTATGTAATGTGTTTATTTGCTGGCTTCCAGTTTTTGTTTATTGTTTTTTTAAGGAAGTAAAAACTGCTTGTGCTGTATCAAAAGCTACTCAAATTTATACTTGAAATTCAATTCATTTTTTTTTTAATCTCTTTTCATAAAAATACAAAATAATCAAAAAAATAACAAGTGCTATCAGTCTCTTTCTTATTTTTGAAAAATACGTCGTATGATCAAAAAACACGAAAAAATTATAGAGATGACGTTGCGGAGAGTTATTTTAATCACGTTGCGCTAACAGATTTATAGGTGTAGTACATATTTTAATAATAATATGAAGCATATCCGTTACTCGTTGAATCGAGAGAAAAATGAATTATCGAAGAATTACAGTGTAAAAATATCCTAAGAGAAACTTGCGATAAGATCAATACATAGGTACGTAGCGACGAAACCCTTGATATCGCGAACCCTGACACTGACGAGCAATTTGCAAAAAAAAAAACGTAAGAAAATTCGAATTTCAGGCTATGCTGGCACCTTAATAAGATGTGTTTCTTTAAAAAAAAAAACTAGGTTTCAAATATATTAATGTTGTAGTGACAGCGATCTGGCTTATCGCCCGCAGCTTCCATTAGCCTACTTCTCCTAATCGAGTCTTGTCCGGGTGATAAGTAGTAATAGGTACACGGCATAACTCGGAAAACTTCCAGCATTTTCAATTAATTTGATGGAAAACGAACGAATTTTGTTAATGATGTGTTTTGTTTGGCCTTGTAAGACAGTAGAAACATTTTTTTTCTAGATAAATTGAATGACAATGTATTAACTGATTTATCTTGCATTCCGCCGTGACTTAGTGATGAGTTCCAGTAGTGCGCGTAGCAAAAGACAAAGAAAGAGGGTAGACAGATTTGTCTGCTCTTAACAATTTATTTTCCATCGTGCAACAATTTATATTCCAGCGTAGAAATATCGGGAGCTCAAAATAAGAGACAATCACGGAAGATAAGCCGTATGTGCCAGTATAAGTAAAGTCACCAACTTCCGTAAAAACTTAATTTTCCACTTCTTAGTGGTTAGTTTTTGGCAGTCGGTTATTTTCTTTTTTTCAAAAAAAGTTCTATTTTGGCCTTTTATAGTTGTGGTATCTCACACAAATCCTTGTCTAGTATCAATTTTCAAGCACATCATCCACATAGTCAAAGGACGAGGATAACTCATAAAGTACCGAAGCAAAGTTAATACGGGACCGCCGCGCGATCTTCTTCTACCAAATAAAAAAAGAATCACCTAAATCAGACCAGTAATCACGGAGAAATCGGTGAACATACAAGAAAAAAAGATGCTGGTTTCCACCACATAACCATAACCAATACAATACATAACCTCCACCTTTTTTAGTACTCGGTTAAAAAAGAAGCATCAACCTAATTACAAAGCAACAAACTATAATATAATAACCTAGTCCCAATTACAACTGTTTACCCAAACACTTTTATTAAGACAGTGTCTGTCGGATCCAAGCATCCGTTCCAAATAATATAATTACTTTAGGTTGATACTAAACGTATCAGCTTTCAAACAAACAGACCAACAGGGCGGATAAAATTGAGTTCTCAACGACTTGACAGGAAACCACTAAAATACATACTGTTTATATAACACACAGCTGAACGCTGAATTAAAAAGAAATACGAGTGTAGGTAATCTTTCTGAAGGAATGAAGGAAATGGCATGAATGAATGAGTGAATGAAAGTAATCGGAATGAGGGGTGATCTGTCTCAGATGTTGGCTTTTCTTTCCTTTGTGGTGGAAGAAAAAATCGTTCAGGTACCTTTTCATTTTGCTATACATCCATTTGAACATAATTCAATTTTGTTCACCTGCTACATTTTATTTTCCTTTAAGGGCACAACAGTCAATCTACTATTATATTTTCCTCGTGTTCTTCCTTATCGTGTGGTTAGTGCCAAATCTGGTGTCAGAGTTTTAATGCCACCCATGGGCCTCTGTTCTGGCTTTACATGCCGTCGAGAAATATCTCTCAGGCATGCTGGTTTCCTCACAATGTTTTTCATCACCGAAGCAAGTGATAATTATATAGCGGCCCGGCTTCGCACGAGTGCAATGTTTACATATAAACCTTTCTCTTGAATCACTTTATCTATTAAAAAAACGCATCAAAATCCGTTGCGTAGTTTTAAAGATCTAAGCATACATAGGGACAGACAGCGGGAAAAACTTTGTTTTATACTATGTAGTGATACGCACATTAATCCGAAAAATTCGAGTTGCCTGTCTTGGGTTCGAACTTGAAACCTATGAGTTAGAAGTCCGTCGGTCACACGACTAGGCTATCACTGCCTACCCATTGCCTGTTGTCCTTATGCCAACATTTGACATCCAATGATATCAGAACACATAAAGTTATGTAAGAATAGTACAGTAAAAGGTAAGGTTCGTAAGAAACTAAATGATAAAGTACCTAAGGAAATTCTTCTATTCATTTTTGCCAATCTAAGTCTACAGCTGGACAATATGGATAAACATGGACCAAAACAAAAACCCATTTTAAATAGTGCTGACACGGTTGGCATTCGATCAGCTACCACGGCGCCAGCTTCCTTTTACCAATTCTGAAATCTAACTGCAGGACAAGACCTTGTAATCCAGGTGTCTGTACAACATCGAACGTAACATCACGCCAGTAAT
This sequence comes from Eugnorisma glareosa, assembly GCA_947578425.1. Taxonomy (NCBI): domain Eukaryota; kingdom Metazoa; phylum Arthropoda; class Insecta; order Lepidoptera; family Noctuidae; genus Eugnorisma; species Eugnorisma glareosa. The sequence continues at coordinate 10,593,421 of OX387974.1, read as the reverse complement.
TCCTGAAGGATTAGTTAGAGAACCTAATGCGAACCCATAATTCGCCAGTTTAAATCCTAAGGGCAAGCTAATTGCACTGAAGAACCAGCTACTGAAGAACCAACCTGGGAATCAAACCTACGAGCTTAGGTACAGCAGCTGCGCTTGCGATAAAGACGACCAACGACGCAGTCATACAGGTCAAGACCTTGCGATCCAGGTATTTATATTAAGAACAAGAAAAAAACCTCACCGATTTTATTATACCCAGCCAGCAATGTTTATACTAGTACTAATAATAATACTTTTTATATCGTATATTCAGGTCAAACACTTTTCAACGTTATATCTATGAAGACTTACATTACATATTATTATATTTGAATGACAGTGTGTTACAGATATGTTTGATAAACTGATAACTTTGGTTGAATAGAGTAATTTTCGTTGTTTGTTTAGTTTTAATTTGTTTGTCTCTATGTCCGTCGACTGTTACAGTTAAAATAATGTTTATTTATCTTTTTAATATGGTATTAGACGAGGAAAGAACCATGATGTATACACATATCACGCCTGTAATCCCTGAGGGTATAGGCAGAGTTCTACATGTAGTACACCCAAAATTCGCTAGTTCAAGTCCCATATAACAGGGAGTTGTTGTTGAAATTCCTGATGGAAAACCCCTCGGGAATCGCATCTAACCAGACAGAGGACCTGCCATGTAGACTCACGAGGCAGTCACCTACCTACCTAAATAGTAAAAATATAACTACGTATATGAACCATGAGGATAGTGGTACAATCTCCAACTTTAACAAGATTTCGATTTTTTGCTTGAATTCACTCGGTCTGAATTGATATTCATACTTGAACTTCAGTCTTGAATATGGATGTATATACATAATTATGTATTGACAAATGGTATGGATGTAAATAAATAATAATAGCCTTACCAAAAGCTAAATAGCTAGCTAGCTTTAGCTATCACAAATATTTCTACGTAATACATCATAATCAGCCTTTTGTTCCCACTGCTGGGACACTCGGCCTCCTCTCAATGAGAGGGAATGGGCACGCGGGCCCAGTGCGGGTTGGTAGATGTCACATGTCTCCGAATTTTTGGTTCTAGGACATGCCGGTTTCCTCACGATGTTTTCCTTCACCGTTTTAAGAGCAGTGATGATGAAATTAATTACACAAAGTAATGCGCCTGCCTGGGTTCGAACCCACGACTTACTGTTCGTAAGTCGGGGCCACCACCGCTGCTCACGTAATACATAAAAACTGAATATTAGAGTTAAAAGTTGACTTTCGTAAATAATTCATAAGCCCATACACTTTTTTATTGAAAACTAAGAGTCACAATTATTAAAGACATTTTGTAAATAATGTATGGATTGATATAATACGGACAAATTAAAGAAAATCAACCCAACAACACATTCTAAGAAAATAAAGTTTGCTAAAATAATGTTGCATAACAGAATGAACTCTTCTAAGTGGGTAACAAGGTCATAATTAAGATTAATCGTACCGGCAGAGTGGATTAAGGAGGCAGCCTTAAGAATTCCGCGGCGTCAGGTTAATACGGTCACGGCCATTGCTTAATTGAAGCTTTAGTTTGTAAAAAGAAAATGAGCTAACTAATTGAAATTAACGTACAGAGTAACCATAGGTTCTAGAAGAGTCTTGTTTATAAATCAGCAATCAAATCTCAGGTTGGTTTCGCAGTCCTCTACGGGACATAGACCAGCTGACCAGTTCATGTCCAGATGGGTTCTGGGGGGGAAGGGGTAGGGAGTGCGCTAAGCTTGTAGATACAGTCTCCGCTCCAGGTCTCGTTTGCTGGGCTCCATGACTGTTCGACAGTTGTAAAGAAATACCACGGCCCTGGAACACAAAAGGCTAAGAAGGAACATGGATGGGTTTTAGTCAGTACAAGTCTGACACTGCCTTTCGCTCCACCCAGAGCGGGACCCCGACATTTGATGATTTCACACGGAAAAAAAAAGGTCTCGTTTGATCCATATCACCCATAGGTCGAAGGCCAGCCCAATTGCCACTTCAGCTGGCTATGTCTGCAAGCTATGACGGCAACTCCAGTGCTTTTCTGGATAATTTAATTTCGGGTATTATTTTTCAAAAAATCTCCGAGCATAACTAGTTCTACATAGCGCTGGGCGATTCTACTGTGGTTGGTTGACGACAAAAACAACCACCCTGAGTTATAGAAACGCTATCTGATCTACTTCGTGATCATCATCATTTGCCTTTTCCTAAGTATTTTGGGGTCGGCTTCCAGTCTAACCGAATGCAGCTGAATACCAGTATTTTACATGGAGCGACTGCTTACGAGAGCGACCTCCACAACTCATTTAGTACTGGGTAATACGTTACCCCTTGTTAAAACTGGTTATCAGACTTTTGGGCCACTGACGGCCTTTAACGACTGTCAAAGATCTACAAATGACAGTTGGAACCACGTGCTTTCCGAGGAACGAAGGAAACTCGGTATGTAATGGGTAATCAGTCACCCATCCACGGACAAAACTAACTAAAAAAAAAATGCCGTGTGGCAAACACGGCATTTTTTTTTCTGATTGGATTTCATCAATTGACCCCTCCCACTAGTGGAAGGGAGTGTCAGATTTGTACTGACTAAAACCCGTCCATGTTCCTTCTTTTGCCCTTTGTGTTCCAGGGCCGCGGTATCTCTTTCGAACAGTCTGGCAGCCCTAGCAGGCATCGTTCCTTTCGGACCCCTTCCCGTTTGCTGACACTTCTTTGAGGTACGCGTGGAACACGAACGCGCCGTCGACACGGCTTGTCGTCATAAGACGGACGGACGGCGAGCTAGCCCATTACTCACCGTCCACAAGCCCGCGCCTACGGTGGCCGGGAGCCACCTCGTGGCCCCCAAGAACGGCTTAAAGTAAAGATCGACCCGAGCAGTTGTTATTAGTTAGCCACGTGCCTTCCTGCTCATATGATCAGAAATTATACTTTTACTAATTAACTTTTATAGTTGCCCACATATAATGATAGCAGAATACAGTACCACAACCAATCACAAATCTGTGGTAACTCGTCTAGAAAATGCTAAGAAAGTCTTTGAATTTCTTCAGCGTTTCTTAACGCATGAACTACGTTTGTTCGTTTCAAGTAATACATGCCCTACGCTGTTACATAACACGGTATTTACCAGGTGAAGCCTTAGGACTTCCAAGGCTTCAGGTAAAGGTCAAAAGTCGAAGTCGAAGCTGGAATATTGCTATAATTTTTATTGCTTTGATTTATATATATATTGCTATTATTGCTATAATATCATGTTACAAAAGACATATTTTTACCAGTGAGATGAGTTTTCATTCATTGTAAGCTGAATGTCGAAATGAGACTTACGTGTTCTATCCTTGTAGATAACATCCGAAATTGTCGCTAATGAATGGCTAAATAAACTCATTTCCCTATAACATTCTAGATACAACCGAATTGCAATGTAAGTAGGTCTTATAGCATACCTCTACCCAGCCCCGCGGAAATACAAGCATTTTTTTTGTTTTTATTTTTAACTGAAACATTCACATTACAGCTCAATGAAATTCCGAATAGTTTTAACATTTTTATATGTGTTCCTCACGCATTACGTCAGTGGCACGCCATACAGTATGGCTGCAATACATGATTTATGAGCTTACTCCAAAAATAGATAGGCACTTACGTGCCGACATAATCCAATTAACAATTCTGGAGAAACTTACTATTTTCGTCCTAATGTATGCGAAAATCACCTTTCTGCCACCCCAAATAGTGGCGGTATTCGTGAGTTGTTTTTTGGCTATTTTAGCAGCGTGTGAGCCAAGTTTGTTGACACAGGTTAATAGCACTTTTTCATTAATTTGATTAAGTGTTGACATGATATTGAAAATGGTGAAGGAATTTTGTATAGGGTTGCATGATATTATTTTTACGAGCTTGTTCTACAGGGAAACTTAATAACATTTTCATGTGGAAAACTGTTTACTATTTCAATGTGTTTGCTTGGAAAATAATGAATGACCTGTCTGTGGATTTGGTGAATGGAAAATAGAAAGAAGTTGGGTGGAGTTACGTCTTCAAAATACGATATTTAATCATTCTGCCAAACATGTTTATCACAACTTTCGTGATGTCCTGAAGCATGTTATCTATTCATCATTTGCTTAGCCATTTCCCAGCTATGTTATCGACTTCCAGTCTTACCGAATGCAGCCTATCTGACCTTCACAACCCAGTTAGTACTGGGTAATACAATAGCCCTTGGTAAGACTTGTTGTCAGACTTTCGGGCCACTGAAACCTGGTACCTGGTACCTGTAACGACTGTCAAAAATATACAAATGACGTGCTTTCCGAGGCACGGAGGAAACTCGGTATGTAATGTGCGGTCACCCATCCACGGACCAACCTAGGCAAGCGCAGCTTAACCTGAAGATTGAACCAAGCGGCTGTTATAATTTACCCACGAGCTCCTCAAGCATGTTATCTATAATGAAACGAAATAAGGCGACTTATAAAAGGTATGGAATCGAGTGATATGAGGGTACGTCCTAGAAGGACATACATGATGTCATTGGTGATGTTCTTCGGAAAGGTCAGGTGCATAGTACTACCGGTAAGCATTTATGAACGTGGACGAACTAAAAGGAGAATGAAAGGATCCCGCAATTGGCGTTCTATGGTTTCTGCGTATCCTCATAGGTAAACAGCGACAGTTTTTGAATATAATTATTTTATTACCTCGGGTCCATCTACAGGTTAAGCTGCGCTTGCCTAGGTTGGTCCATGGATGGGTGACCACCGTAAGTAATTTTCTCTCCGTGCCTCGCAAAGCACGTTAAGCCGTTGGTCCCGGCTGTCAATTCGATCTTTGACAGTTGTTAATAATAAGTAGTCAGTGGCCAGTCTTACCAAGGGATGACGTATTACCCAGTACTAACTGGGTAGTGGAAGTCAGATAGGCAGCCGCTCCATGTAAAATGCTGGTATTCGGCTGCATCCAGTTAGACTGCGAAGCAGACTCCAACATAATTGGGAACAGGCTAGACAGATATTGAACTTTCAATTACAGGGAGTGTAATGATGAAGTTTTCAATTTATAGTGAAATGAGATGTTTATTCACACAAAAACTAACGTGGTGCGCAAAACTAATTTAGCCAACAACTCAACCGAATAGAGCGATAAAAATATTTCCGTCTTCATACTCAGCGCCACAAAATTAGAAATTAACACTCATGTACTAACCCTAGGTACTTGAAAAACAATGAAAATCTAATGGTCTTGTTTAAATTGTCGTGTGCTGGCGAATTTGGCACGGAGGCGAACTTATTCCGAACTGTGTTCGTATTGCTGGAATGAGTATTCCAATTGAAGATTTGTGCTGACCTTACGGAATGAAGGTCTCTACTAGAGTACCTTGTTTCTTGTACATATAGTTAGGTATATTTTGGAGTAAGGCACAAACATATTTACTTCCCATTAGCTACCACGTGGAGGTTTGACCTTCGACTGCCGCGCCGTCCGCCCGGTAATGTCTGTGATGAGCTGAACTAAAGTCGCTATCATTACAGAAATAATGGTATCCACAGTTATATACCAATACCTTTTCTCCAGTGTTGTAAGAGTCTTTACAAATGTTAACATCAATCTCATTGGGAAAACCACCAGTCTTAAATAAATAAACTTGTTATTAACAGTCATTTTTGTGAGGGATATGATCATAATCTTTGGGCGTATAGGTACGATCCTATGAATCGTGATATACCATCAACGATGAGCAATTGACTCATCAACAATAACTGTAATGACCAAATAAATAAATCTATTAACCATAGTTAAGATAATGATCTCAAATGTGGTCAGTAATTACGATCAATCATGGAGGGCATGGGAGCTGCTAGAGATGATGAGACATTAAGCAAGCAACACACTGATGTGACGACTTGGATTCATTCATTTATTTAAGAAAACATGCACAACATAACAGACGTAATCCAAGCTATAATGATAAAAATATACTTCAAAATAACAAGAAAAAGCCATCTTTCGTTCAAAGAAACTCAAACATCCACGACATTCGTATAAACATCTCGAGGCGGATATACCACTACGGTGTCGATGTCAGTCGAGCATTCAGCATTGCTAGGGCGCGAACCAAGGGAGAGTTAGAATGAGAAACTTTGCGTGCAGGCGGGGCATCCTACAATCTGATCCCCGCGGTCCCATGGCGGATATATATATACCACACAACTTTCACGTTTTCTCCATAGAGATAGGCAGAAACTACAGAACGCAGCCTGCTTTTGCAGGATCGCTTTATAAGGATCGCCATAAAAAGGGTGTAACAAGACCCTTAAGGAAGCCCCGTCATTCCAATCATTTTTGATCTAGATCATACCTGGGAACCTTCTAGTTACGGAGATATACATGTTTTTAATGTAAGATTTTTACTTTAAACACCTCTGTATTATTCAATCCTTCCATCAGCACAGTCCTACCGTAAAATATGATTTTTCTTCCCAAAAAAAAAAAGTCGTTTCACAGCATACATTTTTGCTTAAAGTTACCTAGTTTGATGACATAATGCTTGGTTGACGGCTTCATTAAGGGTCTTGTTACACCCTGCATACATATAATAAAATCGTAGTTTGTTTTTAGATTGTCTGTTTGTCGGTCTGTCGGTTTGCAGGTTTGTCGGTTTGTTTGTTCGTTTGGGTGCGCATCACGTGAAAACCTCATAGTATTCAAAATCGAAATATAAAAATTAAAATGACAAGACGACTGCTGTACTTTCTTAAGTACGTGAAATACAAAATGATGTCTATTCAAGTTTAATGTTATCTTTTCATCAAAAACAATTTTAAAAAGACATAAAAAGCGGCTTTTCTTCTGAAGTAATTGAATCCTCTTTCCTTCATCTAAAGAAAATGAGAAACAGCAAGTAACCATATTAAATAAAACCTTTTCAATTGCATTTTATAAAGTAAAATTTTATTTTCAACATTTTCTTCAAGAAAATTTCATTCATTTCACTTTTCATTTTTGTAAAACGAGACAGACAATGTCATAACTAAGTAGTTCATTTTATCAAAAGAACAAACAAAGGGAACTGCATTATAGACGTCAGAAAGAGAAACAAGCAAATAAGAAAACTCTTCAAAGTTCCTGAATATTGTATAAGGTAAGCATATTACGTTATAAATATTTTTAGCTTCATTTTTCCAGAGTACACAAAACAACAACTTTTTACATATGAGGCCAAATAAATTACTTATATAGAGGCACTAGCGACCCACCCCGGCTTCACACGGGTGCAATGTTATGAATATAAACCTTCCCCTTGAATCACTTTATCTACTCGTATTTAAAAAAAACCCGCATCAAAATCCGTTGCGTAGTTTTAAAAATCTAAGCATACATAGGGACAGACAGCGGGAAGCGACTTTGTTTTATACTATGTAGTGAAGAGACATCTCGTTTAGTAGATGCAGATCAATCAGGCACTTGCTCGAAGCTTTTAAGAGATTAGGGTCATTTGTCTACGGAAGGGGAAATAGCGGGAAATATAGGTGGGTACCAGGCCCGAAGGCACCTAAGAAGCCGATTCCTGGCGGCTTCTCATCGGGAACGGGATTTGTGCCTAATTGATGGCAATAGGATCGCCCCCTGTTGCATGGGACTAAAACATAACTGGTGAATTATGGGTGTACTATTAAACACCTCTACCTAACCCTTTGGGGATTTCAGTAGGCGTCATGTTATGTATTGGAATTATAACATTTTTGACTTTTCAACCATACTTAATCATATTCTTTATTGTACACAAAATAACAAATAAACATACAAATTGCAATAGACATAGTTCAAGTACAATGGCGAGCTTAAGGTGGATGCGCAAGGGTAGCCCGCGAAATTTAAATTTTCTTACGTTTATTGCAATTTGCTGGTCAGTGTCAGGTTGTATGTTGATGAAAATATGAATCGCGCCAGTAACACGTATGGAGTTACAGAATCATAATCATTTAAATCATCAATATAGCTCTCCAAGTTCATATAATCACATTCAATAGCAATTTCATAAAAAAGTCACTCTTTGAGATTATATGAACTTGGAGGGTTGTATTGATGATTTGAATGATTATAATTCTGTAACTCTATAAGTGTTACTGGCGCGATTCATATTTTCATCAACATACAACCTGACACTGACCAGCAAATTGCAATAAAAGTAAGAAAATTTAAATTTCGCGGGCTACCCTTGCGCATCCACCTTAATGGGTTAAACTGGGGAATGGGAAAACCTAATTTCAAACATATTTTATTTTGTCTAGGCCCTAGGCCGTCTAGATTGATCAAACTGATGGTGAAATTCCGCTACTGCTTGCGTCTATTGTTTTAATTATTAAAAAGTCACGGGAATATTTGTCCCAGTTTGAGCACTTCAATAAAGTTAGTTGACAAAATCGGAACAAGCGATTTTCGAACCTGCAACCCGCGGAGGCCTTGCCTCGTTTTTAAACATGAATCAGTGCCATGAGTCCATGACATGTCGGAACGTGATTTTATTTTGATTGTTTTATGTTTTTTTGACGTTACCCTACTTCTTCGCGATCCGTATGTTTATGAATACGGTGTTTAGTGCTATAAGGATATTAAACATCAGGGTTGCGGGACTGTTCGAAAGAGATACCGCGGCCCTGGAACACAAAGGGCAAAAGAAGGAACATGGATGGGTTTTAGTCAGTAAAAGTCACACCCCCACCTGCTCAGCCCAGAGCGGGAGGAGTTATTTGAAGGAGTTTTTTTGTATGATTTACCATACGAAAAAAAGGGGGTATTAAACATAACTGTCAAAATGTGGGTGTGCATCTACTACCTACAAGAAGATCTCTGTCTTACTTTATTACCACTAACTTGCAAAAACGATTACCCAAAAAAAAACTGAATCTATGCTCGTGTATATAAATACATAAATAAGGCTGGACATTACACACAGCGCCATCTAGGTGCCACATTAAGCAACGAGGCTTGTGTCGTGGACACCAGATAGTTGATAATACTACATAGATACTTTTTGTTTGTTATATGAGCTGCCACTTTAAAATAAAAGCTACAGAAAACTTTACCAATACCAACCGCTGTCTCGGATTTCTAACAAAATAGTATACGTACCTCTATTACACTTACTCGTGTCGCAAATTACCTTGTATAACATGCCAGCTTAATGGATCAAAACAAGTATCGAAATCAAGGCTAAGGAAAACTTCACAAATTAAAACGTAGCATGACATTTTTTAAACGTTTGGTAATGACTTATTGAGTCATTTCAAAAGGTTAGCTATCAAAAATTGTGTTACGATAACGGTCGGCAGATACGGTTATATGTTATTATCATTTATTTCATCATTATCTGTCACAAAATATTAGTCGTAAATTAAACTAAAAAATATAACATTCCTTTTTTGGGTATTCGGGTAAAAATGAGTTGTAACTTTTATCGCTACGATGCATTTGGAGCACTGATACAGCCAGATTGCGACGCGGTAGACCTCGCAGGAGATGGCGGGAAGAGCTGATGATGGCGGCAGTCGGACAGAACCAACGTCCAGTAGTACACATTGGCCCTGGTTGAAGGATTTGGAAATCAGAGGGCTTTGCCCAGCAGTGGAACGACACAGGCTATCAGTAACAGTAACTTCTACCGGTATCATTTGGTAAGATATATAAACCCATCTATACTAATAGGGGGTAATCTCAGAACAACTAATTTAATTGCAAAAATTCTTACACTAATGGGAGCTAGATTAGCTTTATTAAAATTTAAACAAAACTTTAAACACATTTGTTTTCAAAATGACTGAACCGATTTTAATGAAACATCATACGCATAAGCAGGATACATATGTCAAAAAAGTTGCCAGAGATAATTTTCGAAAGGTCGTTAAAAAAAAAGATAATTTGAAAATTTCTGTCTCTATGGAAAACCTAAAACCGGTCTAATTTTACTGTAACACTATTTTTCGAAATGTTCTCTATCACCTTTTTAGACATATGTATCCTGCTTATGCACATGAAGTTTCATTAAAATCGGTTAAGTCATTTCGAAAACAAATGAGTTCAAAGTTTGTATGAAATGCCGTAAGACGTGAACGCACTTAAAACGTTCTCGGGGGTTAATCTCCAACGCGAGCGGAGCCGCGGGCAAAAGCTGGTACATTATATAAGTTTATAAACAGACAGGTACAGACCCGTTAGACATAAATAAATCGGACCCTGGACGGGGCCCAAGTTGGATATGACCCAGAGGTAAAAAAATGACAGAAATACCATTTTAAAAACATTGTAGGGTCCAGAATTAATAATTCATTCAAAAGGACGATGAAACGATTTCTCTCGGGACTTAAAGTTTACAGAGCTCATATTTATTATGATACTGAAACATGCAGAAAACATAAATCGCGCTTCCAAAAATACGTAATACATATAAAGGGTGTAACAAGACCCTTAACGAAGCCGAAAGGCACTTGTTCTCCCCGTCATTGCGATCATTTTTTTGTTCTAGACCATACCTGGGAACCTTCATAGTTACGGAGATATTGGGGGTCAAAGTTCCATCTTTTTTCTCGATCGTTTTTTTTTTTAAATACAAGTGTTTAATGTAAAATTTTTACTTTAAACACCTCCACGACCCCCCGTACCATTCAATCCTTGCATTTGCACAATGTTTTGAGTGCGTTACATTGAGTTCTACCGTAAAACGTGATTTTTCCCCCCCAAAAAAAAAGTCGTTTCCTTAGCAATAATTTTTGCGTAAAGTTACCTAGTTTGATGTACATAATGCTTGGTTGACGGCTTCGTGAAGGGTTTTGTTACACCCTGTATGAATCTCTGACATAGGATGTACGGTTATCAAAATGAGGTACGGTACTAGCGCGGGGCTAAAGAACGCCTTTCAGGTCAGTAGGTTAGATTTGTACTGGTATTACAACCTTTTTACTTGAATAACTTTTTTTTAGTTTGTAGCTACGGGCCTACGAAGTTAAAAGTTATATTAATTATGAACGACAGAAGATATTATTAGATTCATTAATTAATAAATTAAGAATACGTTACCGAAACAGTGTCTATTAATAATTCAGTACAATAAGACCCATGAATTTTTAAATGCCCTTCAAAAGTTATATTTTGGTGATCGTAGCAAAATGTCGTAGCGCGTAGACCCTAAGCTCGTAGCACGCGTAGGCTTCGTAGCAAGTCGTAGCCGACATGATACCATTAGTTTATAAGGCTACGCGGCACTTTCGAGCTATTATATTAGGTGCTTTCTGAGTTCTGTAATTTAGTAATGAACTTGAATAATATATATTTTTCACGTTACAATATTATTAAGGAAAGCATATCGTTTCCCACCTCTTTAAAAACTAAAACAATGGCAAGTATGGATTTATAATTCCAAGAAAAAAAATCCTAACTCATCATCATATTATGCCTAGCATTTCCCCAAGTATGTGTGGGTCGGCTTCCAGCTAACGGATGCAGCCAATCAAAAATAACTAACTAGAAAAATCATTCGCCACTAAGTACAAAAAGGTCTCTATTTAATTAAAACTAACTCTTAACGCGTTGACTTGACTGCACTGAAGTAGATACAAAGTTTTAATGAAATTAACTATTCATGAATAAAATGCAAAAAAATGCAACATTCTTTTTCTTTCTTTCTTTCTTTCTTTCAGTATTGCAGGTTTTAATTAACTTTCTACGTAATAATATTCAATAAAAGGAAGCGGTATAAATCGAGGTACATACTCACTTATTGATGTAAAATAGAACAGAGTAAAATAAATTAGAAATCTGGAGCTCAGAGCAGTCCATTTTTTTTCAGTGACGACAAAACGACAAAATGTGACTGAAACTATAAAATCATATCTGGTATACAGTCACATACAAACTTACAAACAAATTTCACCTCTTTATAATATTAGTATAGATTGGGTGGACTCTTGTAGTTTGGTAGAGTCAAACAAAAGATGAGTGTGAAAACTAGTAAAAAATCTGTCTATCAAAAACTGGAGACATGTGCCAAAACTTCAGCAAGGAACGGAACGAGTAATCCAGTTGTAATACCCGTATAATTATGTGACACTGTGCTTATTGTTAATAATTTAATTTTTATTTCAATTTTATATTTATTATTGTTCTGACATTGTGTACTTTTTTGTTGTTTTTATTGAGTTTTCATAGAAATTTATAATAAATTTTAAGTATTGCATTTAATTTCTAGACTCGCTATATTGTATTTGTTTAACACCTATTTGCAAAATAAACATCATTTATCATTCATTTATCATTTCATTTATCATTTCATTTATCATTCATTTATCAACCCTGTACAACCCATGTCCACAAATAAAGATTTTCATTTTCAACGAATTACACAGGGACATTTATTTAGATAGAACTGCAAAGTGACATAGCCATGAGAAATTTATCAAACTTGTGAATCACAAAAAATAAAATATTGAACTCGCAAAGCTTGCATACTTTTGAGGGTTCTGTGCCCGAAGGGTAGCCAGTGAGATCCTATTGTTGTCAGACTTTCGGGCCACTGACTACTAGGGATGTTACGGAAGTGGTTTTATCGGAATCGGAGTCGGAATCGGAGCTTTCAAATTTAGTTTATAGGACTCGGAACCGGAACCGGAACCGTAACCGGAACCGGAATCGGAGTCGGAGTCTGAGATGGTGACAAAATAGAGATGTGTTAAGGATACATAATAAAATACAACATAATGTAATCAGCCTCTTTAATTTCAATTAAAAACGATAAAAATTATTATAATTATGTTTCAGCACACACAGCTATTTAATTATACTATTAATTTACACTAACTTCACTGAAGTAGTTCCATATAAAACTAGATTTTGGCTTCATTGTCCAAAAATCCAAAATTCCAAACCAAACACAGTTACACAAACTAGTAGATAACTCAATACTTAATTGACACGTTCGTCGCGCAACCACAAAACAATAACAAACCTTCATCAAGATTGCGTAACAAGGGAGTGAAATAGTAAGTACGTAATCGACGACAGAAAGCACACGGGCAGTGGGGCTGCGCGACCTGCAAAAACCTGTTCATACGTGTTGACCGCGACCGCCGCTATGCTTCGACCTCCGATTAAAACTTCCGATTTAAAGTATCGGAGCCGAAGGCGGAACCAGATGTGTAATATCAATCGGAAGTTCCGACTTATCGGAATCGGAGTCGGAGCTCCGTAACATCCCTACTGACTACCTGTGACGACTGTCAAAGATCTACAAATGGCAGCCGGGACCAACGGCTTAACGTGCTATCCGAGGTACGGAGGAAACTCGGTATGTAATGGCTGGTCACCCATCCACGAACCAACCTAGGCAAGCACGGCTTAACCAAAAGATCGACCCGAGCGGCTGTTATTATTTAGCCAGGAGTGAAAATATCTAAAACAGTAAACAAAAACAATAACAAAATAAATCATAAATGGAGATTTAAGCTCGCATAGGTTCAGATTACGCTCCGTAGTCCCAACACAAAACCTTCCACCCTACCGACACAGTGAATATACCTCGCTGAGAATTAAATCAATCAATCAGCTTCTAGGAACCTCTGCGAAAACAAAGGAAATAGGTCAAACCTGTTATGTACAGTAAGGAGCACTAACATGTATACACTTAGCTAAATCCAATAGCTATTTTCCCGAGAAAAATCGACTGCATCTTTGATTTTTTCTTTTTAGTTTTTATTTCCCAAAAACAATACATCTAAAATTCATTATGTAAATAATATCTTAATTAAAATATTCATTTGATTCTTAAAACTAATAAATTCATTCGTAATATTTTTGTTTATTTAACAATAATGAAATAAACAAAAAAACGTTTTTAAATAAATAGATTGACTTCAATTAAAATTGAATAAATAATTTGCTACATAATCGTGCGTTCAATTATTCTAATTGGGTGCCCATTTAAGGGCGAAGGCCTCCATCTTATGCCATTCTTCTCTATCTTGGGCTATTCTAGTCCAGGTAGGGCATAATATCATCGCACCACCGACGCCTGCATCTTTGATACAAGATCTATTTCATAGTAGGCTCACAAACATCACAACAAATCAAATTACCATCAACATCAAATTACATTCGGTACAGTGGGAGAAAATCCGTTTTAAATATGGCTAACATAACATCACGCTTCTAATCCCTGAAGGGTGAGGCAGAGGCGTACCTAATAGTAGGCACATTTCGCCAGTCATGGTTTAAGTTCCATGTAATAGGGGGCGAGCCTATTAACAGCAACCGGGCACAAATCCAGACTGAGACCTGCTACTGACGAATTCCTATGAAAAACCCCAATAACACTTTGGCCGACCCGGGAATCAAACCCAGGTCCTGCTGCATGCTCAGCAGTCGCGTTTGCAACCACTCGGCCAATGAGGCAGTTAGAAAAATGGCTAAGTGTATACATATCAGTGCTCGCGACTGTACGTGGGATGGTACCCTGTTTTCATACCGCCGATACCTGGAACTGGATCGAGCGAAAATCAATATGTGGTTCCAGGTATTCATCCCTGCATGACGGAGTTACCTATGTATACATGGGTGACCGATTCCTATAAGCATCTAAACCAATGTATAGGTATTTTTAAATAACAGTAATGTTAATGAAGCTAGGTTATAACAACAACAACTATTTATTTTCAGGCTACTTAAGCCCGTAGATATATACCTTACAGACTAACATACATCTATACTAATCTATATATTATAAAGAGGTATTTGTTTGTAAGTTGTATGTTGTATGTAGGGGGTAATCTCTGGATCCACTGAACCGATTTTGAAAATTCTTTCACTAATAGGAAGCTACATTATCCCCGAGTGCTATAGGCTGTATATACAATGTGCCCGTGGAATAATTTCCGTCCAAAATGCGAGCGAAGCCGGGGGCAACAGTTAGTATGATATAATCTCTTTTAGTTCTTTTTAAGTTACTATAATTGGTTTAACAGCCGTTGTAATTAAATTAATAAATAACAATAATAATACAATTATGTTAGTAAATAGAAACTTAAAACTATGTTAGTTAACTGCGTTGTTATATACTTGCAGTAGCTCTAGACGTTTGTTTATTGTGTAGTAAACCTTCGAAGTCCCGGCGCCTCAGGTTTGACAAGAAGTCTTAAGTCAAAGTCCAAACCAATAGCGTGTTTCGGCCTTTGACAATCGAATTTATGTCTAATCCTGGGAGAGACTGACTTGGACAGTCCAACGCCGAAACTCAATACGATTAAATCGGGAATTTGGCCAGTAAGTTATTTTGACCTAAAATTCAAGGTAAATATCAATATTTTGCAATAAGGCGTAGTCTTAGCCGGATGGCGGGGTCTTAGTTCGCTCACTTGACTTCACTCCTGCACTAGACCCCGCCATCCCCTTCGAACCTAACCTGTGCGAATCGGCGTGGCTGAATTTGGGAATTTGTAAAAAGTAAGGTACTTCTAGGATTGCCTAAAAATACACCAGTCAAAGGCAGAAATTGGAATCTATTTTTAGGTTTGCCGTTCTTCAAACCTAGGTTAACCCAGACATTCCGCGATGAATCTACATATCGATCTTTACTGCCCACTGCCGCTGTTGCCCGCGACGTTCGTCAGCTTGAAATTATTATAAAATATTACTTCCATATTTGAATCGGATGTTGTTAACAGTTTTTAGGGCTTTAATTTTTTTGTACGGAACCTTAATCCTTTTCTAAAATAATAGTAGCTTAAGGTAGACCTTCCCAGTCCCGTCAAAATCGGTCCAGCCGTTTTGGAGATTAGCCGGAACAAACAAAAACAGACAGACAGACAGACAAAAATTGAAAAAAGTGTTTTTTTGTTCTATATGTGCCGTATATTTTATCATATGCATTCAGTACAAAGCTTTTATTTTGATATTACAAACTGACACTTATTTATTTGTATAGAGAATAGATTAATTAATCATAATAATATTTTTCAAGGCTAATAATAAAGTTCCCAGCTTCATAAACACAACGAAAAGATAAAGTTAATTACTTTTGCAATTAAACAAGTTTCGTGACAGATAACGGACGAAGTGTTGTCATTTTTTATTTGAGTATGAGTGACGGAACTTGTTTTAATTTGATAACAAAATAATGTTATCCTCTAACTATTAAAATTGCTTAACGTTTCCCAGCGCTGGGATACAGACAGGGATGGGCCGTAATCCAGTGTCTGTTGTCAACATCTGATAAATTTTCTGGACGGTAATTATTTGTCATAGATAACTCGGCAATCGCTCCATATAAAATACCTGTTGATGTTCAGCTTCGTCCAGCTAGACTGAAGACGCCACCAAAATACCTAGTTGTGTTAAGGCTAGGCAGGTGATTACGATGAATGGCAGAGTCTAGACAGCTCACCTGATTTTGCAGGCTGAGAGATCTTATGTGCCTGTACCTACCATTTTAGAAACGTAATATAGGTACATCTACATAGCCTGAGATCCAACCTCTATGTCTTTACAGTGTGTTTACATGTAGAGATAAAGTTTAAATATCTGTGTGCTTGCAATTGGACATTCAAGACCGGAACACGGCAATTTTCCTAGACGGTAACAATACCTAGGTACGTGTATGTTGTTGGTTCTTCCTCGGATGAACTATTTCACAAAAGAACTTTATAAATGCGAGATAATGACTGTCTCCCCACTGTCCTTACACAGTTAATTTACCGCTAGCCATTATGTTGGCTGACCTGAGGTATGTACATAAAAATTGGCTCTACAGGGGAATTATTCAATCCTCAGGTCAGCCAACATAATAATATCATCATCTGCCTAGCCTTATCCCAACTATGTTGGTTTCGGCTTCCAGTCTAACCTATCTTACCTCCACAACCCGGTTAGTACTGGGTAATGCGATACCCATTGGTAAGACTGATTGTGAGACTTTCGGGCCGCTGAACACCTGTAACAACTGTCAAAGATCTACAATTGACAGCCGGGACCAACGTGCTTTCTGAGTCATGGAGGAAATTCGGTATGTAATGGGTGGTCACCCATCCACGGACCAACCTAGGCAAGCGTGGCTTAACCTAAAGATCAACCCGAGCGGCAGTTATAATAACCTAGCCACGAGCTTCTCTTATAACCAAAACAATGTAACGCCAAAAGCATTGGAAGTTAAAGTTTCTAATGCTACTTACTTGATGACCACGCCACTGACCTTTTATGAAGTAATTAAGTAATGTCATCAATTCAGATATTATAAGGAAATCACGCATTACTTGGTTTCGTTGTTTTGGGGGAAAATGTTGCAAGTTACAACTTACAAGTGATTGCATAACCCGTTTGGAAGAAAAAACCCTTGTCTCATCAAGATAATCTATACATCTTCTATACATACAAAACAATTAAATTATATTGAAATGTCTGTTTGTAATATGAAAATAATAGCTTTTTACTGAATGCATATGAAAATATATACGGCACATTTAAAACACATATTTTTCAATTTTGTCTGTCTGTCTGACGGTCTGTTTGTTCCGGCTAATCTCTGAAACGGCTAGACTGATTTTGATGGGACTTTTACTGGCAGATAGCTGATGTTATAAGGTCTAACTTAGGCTACTTTTATTTTAGAATAATAGTTAGGGTTATGTGATTAAGTGAAATCCGATTCAAAGAGGGAAGTAATCTTTTTTATAATAATTTCACGCGAACGAAGGTCGCGGGCAACAGCTAGTAAATATTAAGAGGACAAGGTTTTGCTCTCAGACGAAATAGGATTATGGTGGTTTTTGGAAGATATATACAGCGTGTAACAGAAAGGGTATAATCATATGAACTACTGTGGTACGGATCATCAAAAAAAAATCAGCTGTCCTATACAAAATTTCAATACCTACTCGACCCAAATGTATGGGACAGCTGATTATTTTTTTACGATTTCGATGGTGGTCCCATAGAGAAAGTTGTTCAGTTTGATGGTCCCTACCACAGTATTCCATATGATTATACCCTTTCTGTTACACGCTGTATATGATACGCCTGTGCAAGACTGGCTGTCAGACTTTCGGGCCACTGACTACCTGTAACGACTGTCAAAGATCTACTAAGAACAACAAACTCTAACACCAACAATCTTTGACTCTAAGACTCAACAGTCTTCGTCTACAAAGTACAACATAATACAGTAGTTATTACATAATATAGTAGTTAAACATAATATAGTAGTTATCCTGAAATAAACTGGGAGACCACTCCACTCTCCACTCTGTTACTTCTCCATACGATTAGCTAATTATTCCTGCCAGAAATTCGTATTCTAGAAAGAAAATCAGAAGATTCTAAATCATTGATGTTTATAAAGTTCCGATAAACAGATTTCTGCACTTTCTTCGAGGTAAAAATAAAAGAAATGCATGTATCAGGTTGTTTATCATTCTGCGCAAGTCACAAAACTCGATTGAGGGTATTGCACCCTGCGATACGGGCGATAGACAGACACTGTACTATCTTTAACCATGCATATGTTCTGGTTTACGTGAGGTTTGCTATTTGGTGCTACTTGCTGAGCCATTTCTGCAAGTTTGGGCTCGTTATAGTATTAAAATCTAGCCCGAACATTTATGTTGATATTATATATTTTTTTTTAATATCACCTAAATTGAATAAGTGGTTGTAGAGCTATGAGCCCACTAATCAACTGACAAATATGTTCATCTTCCTCTTGAATCACTCTATCTATTAAAAAAAACCGCATCAAAATCGGTTGCGTAGTTTTAAAGATCTAAGCATACATAGGGACAGACAGCGGGAAGCGATTTTGTTTTATACTATAGTGATTAAGAGTACGTAGGAAAGATACTGGTATTCAGCGGCATCTGGTTAGACTGGAAGCTGACCCTAATATAGTTGGGAAAAAGACAGATGATGAGATACATAGGAAACATAGATAAATCTAAACGACTGATTCTCGCCTAAGGTCTGTACAAGTCCAATTGTATTGCTCTCGGTTTTGTTTAACTGTAAGTAAGTTATGAATACAATTAATCAAGTACCAATTTTAGCAACCAATTATAAATAAATAAATAAATATCGCTGGACATTACACACAGCGCCATCTAGGTGCCACACTAAGCAACGAGGCTTGTGTCGTGGACACCAGATAGTTGATACTACTACATAGATACTTTTTTGTTTGTAAATACATACTTATTATACATATAAACATCCATGACTCGGAAACAAATGTCCATGCTCATCACACAAACATTTGCTCCTACCGGGATTCGAACCCGGGACCCTAAGAACGTAAGGCAGCCTCACAACCGCTGCGCCATTCGGGTCGTCTAATTGCTGCGATGGTTTACGTTTATCGACGATATTTTCATGGTTTATGTATCGAAGCAGCCCTACAGTATCAAAAATGACTATTTAAGTACCCTGGGACTTAAAATAATGAGATACAAGAGCTTATAAATATTAAATGAAACATCAAACAAACGAAAACACAATCCATATCGCATTTAGTGTCATATCACTACGTGTACTCAAACTGCATGATTAATTATGATTTATCCTCTAAATATCCTGGTAATTATGGTAATTCAAGCATGACCATGTTATAATTCAAATAGTTTTCCTTTGAAGTCAGCAATTTTTTTTATGGTTTCATACTTAATTAATGGAATCCAGAGCAATGTTATTTAAATTGGTAAAGTAATAAAAAAGTCGTTAAGAATTTGAATTTGATAGGTTTGAATTTAATTAAGTATAACAAAAATAATATTAGCTGCAAGATTCTTTGTTTTTGTTCGTTCTGTTATCTTTGTTTTTGATTCACTTGTTTTTTTATACAAATACGCAAGTAGATAATCGTGCATCGTACCTAAGGTCAAACGCAAATTTTGTAGAATACGCCGCAGTTCAATCTTCTACGACGTACATTGAAAAAATATGCTAAAATAAAACCCGTTAGGATAGATATTATTCTTATTTTAATCGTAAATTATCTTTTTATTTACCGGTGTTCATAAATCACGAGCTTCGTCCGACTCAATAAAGTCCGCTTTATAAACCGAACATGATTGATGATCTACACTTATGTATGAGTCGCCAAAAAACTCGCGAAAAACCGTAAACGGTCGTGCCAGGCACAGGAACACAATCGATACCGGAACCCTTCCGTAAACAATAACAAAAGAGCCTCCAAAACCTCCTTCGAACACAAATTAACCCACTGAATTGAAAACACCAAAAAAAATACGACGAAAACATACCAAATGTACACAATTTAAATTCGTCGAGTAATCAATATTATTGTGACCTACTTTACTTACCAAAGTTATGCGTTAAACAACACTCCCAGAAGGCACTGTGTTTTCCTAATAAAATACTTTAAATCACTGCCACATGTTTATTTTATTTAAATTTTACACTTTAGCGTGGATCGATAAGTCTACCATGCTGGTACAACGGCCGTCTGTGATCAGACCGCGTCCATTCAATACTGGGAGAGGCATGCGTAGAGGGACGCTCGCCTCGACGCCGAGCGCGGGAAAAATGACGTTTTGTTTTTTTTAAGATGAGAGCAGAGGAGCACAGACGTCCACGTTACAGCCAAGAGACAATGAATCTGACACTAAATAAATATAATTTTATTATATGTTGTGTTAGCAAATATTCATGATAGTAACTGTTTTAATTCTAGAATATTATCAATGAGTATACTTACAGTAGTCTTTGCGTTTGTTCCTTTGTGAATAAGCAATAAATTAAGTGGTATTGCTATTTAGATTGATGTTCTAGTTCATTATTTACTTAAGAAACGAAAGTTTGTAGAACGATTTTTCACGCCACGAAAGAAAGAAAGCAGTATTTTTGCCTGTGAAGGTGAATAAACGTTTTAACGGCTATAAAACACGGTCCTTTGTGGAAAGTAAAACATTAACAACTGCAAAAGAAATACCTATTGCAGTACAAGAACAACATAATGTACTATTTATATCCCCACAAAGTAGACATCGCCTAAATTTTCCGGCATTTCCGGACCGTAACAATAGGCATTTTCCAAGAATAATATTATTCATACGCGGATACATCTGACTGAATACATTATTAATGGCCTTAAAAAAAGTCTATGGTCTAATTTTAAACCATTATAATAAGGTCAAGCAAGCCTTTGTTAAGTCACTTTCGAAAATCGAACGCTATGTCTTCATCATAATAGACTGAACAAACCCTTTGAAATATTAAAGAATGAATCTTTAATATTTTTTCGTTTACTAAAATATTTTGGCAAGCAATAAACCAGCCAAAATCAATAAATCATATATATATCATTATATTTTCATCGTTATTTACATTACTACTATTATGATATCAAAGTTTTAAAGCGAGGATAAACACCAAGCACATAATACAGGCCGCTATGTATCTGTATTAATGTGAAACATTATTAAGGAAATGGAAATACTTGGCAGCGTAGGTCAGGACGTCTGGCGTCGCACAACCAGTGAAAATAAACACCGTTAGGCTGCTTGCAGAACTGACAGTTTAGCGTGGAATTATGAGTTCATATTTCCTCGTAGAGAGGGGGTATCCCTGGATCGTTTTTACTTTTTTTGGAAGGGACTGTATGCGCTGCAGATACTGATATTGTTAAGGGTTCTTGGCTAAAGGAAAACGAAGACTGAAGATTTAAGATTTTTCCTCGCCTGTAGCACCGTTAATGATCTTGGATTTACAGGACCACATTTATGATTCATTAAATTCCTGTAAAAAGCTGAATCTTTTTACAGGAATTTCGAAAATTATGATGGTCGTTATATTCAGGAGTTAAAAAAACTGAATAACCGTAGGATTGGGACTCGTACATTTATTTCATATTTGCTGGTTACACCGGAAGTCTGGAACCTTAGATTCAGATTCAGATAACTTTATTTGCTCAAACATGAGTGTACATCTGTACATACAATTATAAAGAAAAAATAAAATAATGCATGCAAGGTGTTGTTTAAGTACATTTGTGCTAACATGTTTACCATATGTCATGGTGTGCAAATATCAATACAATTAGAGGAATAATTATAAAAACAACATTAAATAACATTGACCATGCTGACAAGTAAATAAAATAAAAATTGATTGATTAATAATGGATTCATAGAAATAAATAGGAGATACATAAAAAAAATAATTAAATGTCAAATATTCACATATATCGTCAATATATATACATCTTACATCATAGTGTTAGGAAAAATTACGATAATGCCATTAACTTTAAATATTAATACTTATCTCTTATTCCTGTCTCCGTCGGTAGGTAACCTAGCAAGCTAGACTTGATCGGCCCGCAAAACTTTTTTTTTATGTCAATTGAAATTACTGCTGCACGGTGCACACTTAATCATTTCCCAAGATTGCCGTATCAAATATCTCCCATTTACCACCAGCCTAACCCTCCATAGGAAACATGCAGGGGGTTATTATACTGAGCGGGCTGACCTGCCGCGGTCGACAACCCTCCGAATGGGGTCAGTGGGGGCGATCTCACTCTCTACTTAAATATTCAGCCTATTATTACCCTTTGTGATGCAAGCCGAGTTATACGAGCGAAGTGAAGTGCTGTAATGGTGAACTGTATTTGTGGGCGATTATTACTAATTTGATATTTAGTTTGGTTGACCGCCAATTTTACATAGACTAAATATCGTTATAGTAAGGGCGGTTTATGTACCACTGATGCGCTTGACTGTATCTAAGTATTACGTAACCTGAGCTCTCTGCTGACGTTGCAAGTTTAGCCATATTTCAGCTTTGATAAGGTCGATTTTTGTAATAGCTAGCGTAGGCGTTCGCTGGTTAAAGCCAATGCGTACGCCCACTTACCGTGACAGACGTTAGTTGCGATACAATCATGGCAACCTACGCCAGATGTGAAGTCATCCCACGTCTGATGATAGAATTAAGATATACCTAAGTTTAGTAGTTTTCTTTCTTTCGTATGTACAGTACAGCACAGTATTGGTCTACCAGTATAGTACACCCGGAAGTAATAGTTCTTATGTGACGTAAAAAATATGGTTGTTCAAATACTTGAGCAACTGGAACCGTTTAAACAAATACTAAGTTGTTTAATAGGTTGTTTAATATTTGTATTGTGCTCAATTGTTCTGTATCCGGAAGTATAAATAAATCAGTATTGTTAATATTTGTCAAGCCTCATCTGCCTCAGTGCGGTACTGTTGAGGTCGATCATTCTTCGGATCTAGCTGTTCTAAGTTAATACAGGGTGTAACAAGACCCTTCACGAAGCCGTCAAACAAGCATTATGTACATAATCAATCTAAGTAACTTTACACAAAAATTATTGCTGAGAAACGACTTTTTTTTGGGGTGAAAAATCAGTTTTTACGATGGGACTCAAAGTAATGCACTCAAAACATTGTGCTGATGGATGGATTGAGTAATACGGGAGTCGTGGAAGTGTCTAAAAATCTTACATTAAAAACACGTATTTAAAAATTAACTTGTGAAAAAGTTGGAACTTTGACCCCCAATATCTCCGTAACTATAGAAGGTTCCCAGGTATGGTCTAGAACCAAAAAAATGATCACAATGACGGGGAGAACAAGTGCCATTCGGCTTCGTTAAGGCTCTTGTTACAACTTTTATATTCAAGGCAGTTTACGTCTGCTTAGAATAGCTAGTGATCGCCATCACAAACTATAGGGATATTGGCTTCGATCCCCAGCTCGTGCAAAATATTATTGGATTTTAACATTTGGAAATAACCGGCCGGAAGCAGACTTGCGCATTGCTGGCAACATAAACATAACTGGGGCCTTAGTCTGCTATTGCAATAGTGTCAGAATGGTCTATCATTGATTTAATAACGCCCCTAGCCCACAGCGTATTGAAGCGCGTTCGAAACTCGTTTGACGTGCGTACAAAGGGTAATTCGTCTGCGCGGGGCCTTATTAAATCAATGATAGACCATTCTGACACTATTACAATAGCAGACTAAGGCCCCTGGTCAAATGTGATACATCTGCCTAGCCTATCGAGGAACACAAGCGTAATGCCCTCTTGTTTCTTATCAGACATGTAAAGATGCCATGAGTAAAATATGATGCACTCGGCATCTTGTTTGTGCCTATATTAACACTATGTTTGAGCAGTAATTAACAGTATCTTTGTAGTATTTACTCATAAACAAAGTCGTAAGAAAATGTACGGATATAAATGAAATAATACTTGTTGCTAATTTACACTGTACTAGCTGTTGCCCGCGGCTTCGCTCGCGTTTTGGTCGGAAAGTATAGCACTGCCACTTTGTAAATATAACCTATGGCACTCGGGGATAATATAGCTTCCTATTAGTGAAAGAATTTTTTAAATCGGTTCAGTAGATTCAGAGATTACCCCCTATAACCTCACAAACTCACAAACTTTACCTCTTTATAATACCTATTAATAATCGTAGTATAGATAAGGACAAACTTTGAACGAATAATGTTTCGAATAGTAGAGAGCATGGTTGACCAATTTCTTTCATGGGGTCTCTTTTCTGATCCCGTCACAGTACAAATAGCTAGTGTTTAGTTTGTAAAGAACTCCGTCCACGTTGCTTTTGGTACAACCTACCATAAAAACTTCAACACCCTATCTCACAAGTTTGGGAAAAAAAATTAGAAATAAAAATATAAATCTCATTCTTTCCTATGTAAATTCTCAATCTGTCTCTTTATGAAATTCATATTTTTCATCGGTTTAACCATAAACAAACAGACGTTACCTAAAAATAGAACCATTCCACTTTTAAAATCTTATTTTGGAAAGAAAATAAACACACATTCTTAGAGTCATACCGCAAAATATGGAGTGAAATCCCAAAAAAATACAACATATTTTATTGTTCAAGGTTTTTAAAACTCTTTATATCTAGACTTGCAGCAACAGCAAGTCTGAATATTTTATAACCACCTCCATCGGGTCTTCAATCGATGAGACTATCACCCCATGGTAATTTGCCTTGCTGTCTTTCTTTGTAAGTAAGTTAGACAACAATAGTTAAACACCCATCGATCGACGACCACAGGTTAATGCACTATTAGCAATAACTTATAAAAATATTATAATTTCCCCAGGGCCCCAGAAGAAACTAATTTACAAAGTACCTTCTTATGTACAATCGAACAAATCAATGTATTTCACCTAAGTAGGTAGGTACTCCCGAGTTCAATGACGGTCGACCTCTTTTCAACCTTATCACTTGGGTATAATGGTGAAAGTGGCAGATCGTCAGTGAACTCGGTAGTACCTATAGCAGTCTAAATACTGAATTCGGCCTCCAAAAATTAGGGCAGGCCAAGCAGCACGCGAAGTTAGCTTGTAGATGTAACATTAACATAGGAACATTCGTTCTGAATGATCGATATCGACATAATAGGCAGTAATGGTCCCAGATAGCCCTCAGGTGGAACCCTGGAAACCAACCAGTTAGCTGACTACTGTGACGGCCATAATTTCTTCCTACGGGCAGTCTATAGGAGTAACACCCGTGTCTAATCAAAAAAGGTGTATTTCTAGTCTAGGGTTGCCATCCGTCCGGGTTTCCCCGGATTTGTCCTAGTTTGGAGGGCATCCGGAGCCCGTCCGGGCGGGGTTTTTAAAATGTCCAGGTGCGGTGCGCCGAAACCGGGTGTGCCAGGCGTCTAACTTATTTGGGCAATATCATCTTACTGCTCCTTTCGCAATGTTTTTATACTCTTTTTTTTATATTATTACTTTCTTCTCTTGTGTCCGGAAAAAAAAAACTCAATTTTACCTTATTGCCCGGGTTGTTTTAAGTTTTGTCGGGCATCGCCAGTTTAGATGATGGCAACCCTTTACTTTCGACTGTAATTTTAAACATTATTTTAATGCTCGTCATGACTTGACGCGCATTAAAATAATGTCCGAAGTCCATCGGACAAAGAAAGGATTAAGAATATTTTTTTTAAACTTTTCTCGAGTGCAGTTCATTGTCTGATTTTATTTGATCCCATCGTTTATGTTATCATGCCTTGTCGGGATTTGGGAATGTGCCCGGTACGTAAGTGTTTTTTTTTCGGGCAATCTCACCTCCCTATTCCCAAACCACTGCAACGCCTGCAAGCCAGAATCAACAATGGCGAACACGAGAAAAGCGAATGACGCTCAACAAGTCCCAGAATAACAATTTGGAGCTGCCTTGGATCAGGTACCTACGTAATCAGAAAAGAAAAGCAGAGGAGTAGAAAAACCATATTTTCCACTTCAGTCCATATCAGCAGGAGACAGAACAAAACAATGCCACTAGCCTTATTTGGACGTTTTCAACTGGACCAAGACCAGTTGCCTAGCATCACGGATAAATATTATCGGGTCCTGAATTATATTAATTACATAGTATAATTATATAATATATTAAATTTATTCAAAAAATAGAACAGGCACAATAAATACAATTTAAATCTTAGAGATAATTTTGGTATAACAAAGTTTGATGCCTGTATTAGGTTAAACCTGTATATCAGGAATTATAAATTGTAAGCTATATTTTAATAATACACCGTGATTTTTAGCCGTCTTACAACGGCGGCCCACTTCATGTATCCATGACTACTAAATATTGAGATTAGAAAAAAATTAAAATTAAAATATTATTCATTATTATTATGACGCATAACGAAGAAACACCCTGTTGCGAGCGATGATCAACTCGATTACTCGACTCGTGGTAGACTCGACTGGGTAGGTATGTTCTACCGTTTGACACGTAAAAATTATTAACAGGATGTATTACTTATTTACTTTCCATTGTACCTATTATCTTAATTAATAGTAAAGAAAAAAAACGCGCCTAGAGGTATTTTTATCGGATACATTGAGTGGAGTGGTCCACTCAATGTATCCGATATAAAATACCTTTAATACCTTTGTAAGACGACTAAAAAGTCACGGTGTATGTATTTGATTCCAATAAAATCGGTACGCCGCGCTAGTGTGGTGGAATAGTTTACTGAAGCAAGAGTGTGACGTCCAATCCAGCCGAACCCTTTGGTAAAACAAGCACAGTGTCATAATATCACCTCGTAACTGAATCGGTTTATTCCCACCACCCACCCCACGATCACCACCTCATAAACTTACCGTTTACCAAATACTATACTACCAGTATCAGTACGTTACTCAATCGCGCCGAGCATGAGGTTATGACCCCGTGGACGGCTACGTAATCTATCGATTTCTTTGGCAAACATAGAATTAGTGTGATGATAGTGATTTATATCAGTGTTTAGTGACTTTAATAGATATTACTTAGCGAGTATAGGGTATAATATCGTTGATACTGTTACTAATTATAGGACACTAGCTGTGACATGAATATATTATAAAACTAGCGACCCGCATCGGCTTCGCACGGGTGCAATGTTTCCTTATAAACCTTCCTCTTGAATCACTCTATCTATTAAAAAACCGCATTAAAATCCGTTGCGTAGTTTTAAAGATCTAAGCATACATAGGGACAGACAGACAGCGGGAAGCGACTTTGTTTTATACTATGTAGATGATGATGACTTGATTAAATTAAAAAAAGATTACTTCCCTACTTAAATCGATTTTTAGCAATTTCATGGGATCATGGGTTTTGTTTTTTTGTATGGTATCCTAATCCTTATTCTAAAATAAAAGTGTCTACGTGACCTACTCCTTAGGTATAACTTCAGCTATCTGCTAGTAAAATTCCCATCAAAATCGGCCCAGCCGTTTCGGAGATTAGCCGGAACCAACAGACAGACGAGAGACTTACAAAATAAAAAATTGTTTTTGTTATAGGTACCTACCGTACTTTCATATGCATTTAGTAAAAATGCTGTTGTTTTGAAATTACAAACAGACTCTACAATTTTTTGTTTTTGTATAGTACAGATCAATGATACTTGTATTAAAAGATAGTAATACGCTACTTTCATACTGAGCGGCGTTCAAATATCGTTGTGTTGTTGCGACTGCGATAGATACGGAACGTATGAGACAGAAAGAGATTGCCATTGCGCTTGAAGTACTTAAATTACGACAATTAGCTTCCTTTTTCTGCAACAATTTGCTCGCGCTAGTGCCATATCTATTATTACTTATTTTTACCTATAATATCATTGGTATAGATGTATAGATAAGACAGCAGCTTTGGCTCGTGGCTTCACCTGCGTGTATGTTGGAAATTATCACACAGTCATATACATATTATGTATATTATAACACTCCTAAGCCAGATCGAGTGAAGAGTCGACCAACCGCTTGGCGATATCTCGAAAGACTAGGTGGGCACTCGGACCCCATGGCCCTCTAGTATTTCAACCCGGCTCAAACACAAACTGACTGTACTTACCAATTAATGTATTTTATTGGCGTCGTTTGCAGTTTTCAGCACATGCAGCAGCCGCCCCGACAGTTTAGATATTTCGCAAAGCAATTGCTCGGACTCTGTTGATACTTCAAAATTCCTAAACAATGATAAAATGAAATAATTTCTGCATTCAAACCTTAACCTTACCCTCTTAGATCTTAATGATCTTATCGCATATATCCTTAACGACCCGATGAAGCCAAAAGCCCTCTCTGTAGACATATGTTGATATTTACATATTTACGATATTATTATGATATTAAGATCACCTATTACAACACAACGTTTATCTTTTTGCGTAAGTCGCCAGAGATAAACAATATTGTTGTTATTAAGAGTATACGAGAAGCATTAATGCGCGTGTTTGTCGTGTCTTGAACTAACAAAGTTAAGAAAACAGTGTAAGGTGTATCTTGATAAGTTAACCGGGTTCATTTGCATGTTGCAAGCAGAGATTGTATGTACGAGTTGTCTGCTCAGTTTAGTTTCAGAAAAGCCTTTCTGTCATTTTGTTTTCATTTTGAACTAGCTGTTGCCCGCGACCTTCGTTTACGTAAATTTATTTTAAAAAATCCCCATTATTAAAGGCACTTCCCTTTTTGAATCGAATTTTGTTACCAATTGCAAGGCTTTTAATTTTTTTGAACGGACCCCTAATTATTATTCTAAAATAAAAGTAGCCTTCGTAAGACCTTATAATATCAACTATCTGCCAGTAAAAGTCCCGTCGAAATCGGTCCGGCCGTTTAGGAGATTAGCCGGAACGAACAGACAGAAAGACCGGAAGAAAAACAAAAGTTGAAAAAAAAGTGTTTTTTTTATAAGTACCGTATACATATATTTTTATATGTATTCAGTAAAAAGCTGTTTTGATATTACAAACAGACACGTCAATTTTATTTATTTGTATAGAATAGACGTATTGATGAATACTTTTATTTTAGAACCACGTAACAGGCGAGACAACAGTAAGATATGCTCTCATACTGCGAGAACATCACTAATGCGCAAAAGTGTTTTTTGTATGGCTCCTGCGATATATAATAAATTGCCTAAAAGTTGGAGAGAACTTCCCTTGTCGCGTTTCAGGAACATATTGAGAAACTTTTTAGCTTATAAAGCGTATTATATATGTGTTCGATTTTTTGAACGAAAAGGACTTTTCTATTCAGACTTCTAAAAAAAAAATAACAAATGTAGTGAAAAATAATGATTTAATAATGTTGTTTGTTTTTTTTTTTCTCTCAATGATATTATTTGACTGCATGATAAAGAATATATACTGACATAATAATATACTTTAGTTGTACTATCTTGACATTTATTTCTCGTTTATTTTGTAAAATTTGTAATTAAATTCAAAATTACTGTATTATTGCTATACCTACAACATTTGTACGCCACTATTGGCAAAACATGGACGCTCACAACATATTGTTATTATCTTGCATGTCTGATTTGACAGTTCATGATACGCATGTTTTAAAAATAAATGATCTTTCTTTCTTTCTTTCTTTCTTTCTTAGGAATTTCTCAGTAGCAACCACGGAGTCTTGATTTGTTCCCAATTGATGGCAATAGGCTCGCCCCCTGTTACACCTCTGCCTAACCTTCGGAGATCACAAGCGTGATGTTATGTTAAACACAGACGCCAGCACATCAAGCTACTAGAATCTATCAAATTTACAACTTTATCACGGAAGCATTATGTTTAAGGTTGATTGATAAAATTTGACAGTTTCGTGTAGCTTGATGTGCTGACGTCTGTACTCACAATCGATTGCGGCAGTAAGTATACCTAGGTCCGTCCTACGGTAAGCAGCATTAATTAATTTACTGGGCCTTCTTCTTTATCGTGTGGTTAGTGGTGTTAGAGTTTTTATGCCGCCCATGGGCCTCTGACTTGGCTTTACATGCCGTCGAGAAATATCTTTCAGGCATGCAGGTTTCCTCACGATATTTCCCTTCACCGGAGCACGTGATAATTATACAATACGCACATAAATCCGGAAAATCAGTGGCCTTGGGTTCGAACTCGAGACCTATGTCTTGGCAGTCCGACTGTCACACCACTAGGCTATCACTGCTAAACCTACTCTTAACTTCTAAGAAATAACTACGCAGTCCTCTAATGGAAACCTGTATATCCCTCTCTATAAATAGCCTGCTTGTTTGCCGGATCAAAATAAACAGTAATTAGGTATCTAGTTGTTCGAGTATTTGCCGGCCACACAATGCCCGTTACCCTGCTACGTTCAATCAACTTGGCAAATATTTCAGCATGATGAGAAAACTAAGGTAACGATGTTTATCACGCGACGAGAGGTAAGGGGTCACTTAGTGTTGGTGAAAACGGGCATTAGGCATAGATTTAGGTATCACTTAGTTTTGGTGAAAACGAGCATTAGGCATTGAGTTAGGTGTCCCTTAGCGTTGGTGAAACGAGCATTAGGCATTGAGTTAGGTGTCCCTTAGTGTTCGTGAAAACGGGCATTGAGTTAGGCGTCACTTAGTGTTGGTGAAAACGGGCATTAGGCATTGAGTTAGGTGTCCCTTAGTGTTGGTGAAAACGGGCATTGAGTTAGGCGTCACTTAGAGTAGGTGAAAACGGGCATTAGGCATTGAGTTAGGTGTCCCTTTGTGTTGGTGAAAATGGGCTATAGGCATTGAGTTAGGCATCACTTAGTGTTGGTGAAAACGGGCATTAGGCATTGAGTTAGGTGTCCCCTAGTGTTGGTGAAAACGGGCATTGAGTTAGGCGTCACTTAGAGTTGGTGAAAACGGGCATTAGGCCTTGAGTTAGGTGTCCTTTAGTGTTGGTGAAAACGGGCTATGGGCCTTGAGTTAGGTGTCCACTAGTGTTAGTGAAAACGGGCATTGAGTTAGGCGTCCGTTAGCGTTGGTGAAACGAGCATTAGGCATTGAGTTAGGTGTCCCTTAGTGTTGGTGAAAACGGGCTTTAGGCATTGAGTTAGGTGTCCCTTAGCGTTGGTGAAAACGGGCATTGAGTTAGGTGTCCCTTAGTGTTGGTGAAAATGGGCTATGGGCATTGAGTTAGGTATCACTTAGTTTTGGTGAAAACGGGCATTAGGCATTGAGTTAGGCGTCACTTATCGTTGGTGAAAACGGGCTGTGGGCATTGAGTTAGGTATCACTTAGTTTTGGTGAAAACGGGCATTAGGCATTGAGTTAGGTGTCCCTTAGTGTTGGTGAAAACGAGCATAAGGCATTGAGTTAGGTATCACTTAGTTTTGGTGAAAACGGGCAATAGGCATTGAGTTAGGTGTCCCTTAGCGTTGGTGAAACGAGCATTAGGCATTGAGTTAGGTGTCCCTTAGTGTTCGTGAAAACGGGCATTCAGTTAGGCGTCACTTAGTGTTGGTGAAAACGGGCATTAGGCATTGAGTTAGGTGTCCCTTAGTGTTGGTGAAAACGGGCTTTAGGCATTGAGTAAGGTGTCCCTTAGCGTTGGTGAAACGGGCAATAAGCATTGAGTTAGGTATCGCTTAGAGTTGGTGAAAACGGGCAGTGAGCATTGCGTTAGGTCTTCCTTGGTGTTGGTGAAAACGGGCATTAGGCATTGAGTTAGGTGTCCCTTAGTGTTGGTGAAAACGGGCTTTAGGCATTGAGTTAGGTGTCCCTTAGCGTTGGTGAAACGGGCAATAGGCATTGAGTTAGGTGTCCCTTAGTGTTTGTGAAAACGGCTTATGGGCATTGAGTTAGGTATCACTTAGTGTTGGTGAAAACGAGGATTAGGCATTCAGTTAGGTATCGCTTAGAGTTGGTGAAAACGGGCAGTGAGCATTGCGTTAGGTCTTCCTTGGTGTTGGTGAAAACGGGCATTAGTCATTGAGTTAGGTGTCCCTTAGTGTTGGTGAAAACGAGCATTAGGCATTGAGTTAGGCGTCACTTAGCGTTGGTGAAAACGGGCTGTGGGCATTGAGTTAGGTATCACTTAGTTTTGGTGAAAACGGGCATTAGGCATTGAGTTAGGTGTCCCTTAGTGTTGGTGAAAACGGGCATTAGGCATTGAGTTAAGTGTCCCTTAGCGTTGGTGAAAACGGGCATTGAGTTAGGCGTCACTTAGAGATGGTGAAAACGGGCATTAGGCATTGAGTTAGGTGTCCCTTAGTGTTGGTGAAAACGGGCTTTAGGCATTGAGTTAGGTGTCCCTTAGCGTTGGTGAAACGGGCAATAGGCATTGAGTTAGGTGTCCCTTAGTGTTGGTGAAAACGAGCATTAGGCATTGAGTTAGACGTCACTTAGTGTTGGTGAAAACAAGCTTTAGGCATTGAGTTAGGTGTCCCTTAGTGTTGGTGAAAACGGGCTTTAGGCATTGAGTTAGGTGTCCCTTAGCGTTGGTGAAACGGGCAATAGGCATTGAGTTAGGTGTCCCTTAGTGTTTGTGAAAACGGGCTATGGGCATTGAGTTAGGTATTACTTAGTGTTGGTGAAAACGAGCATTAGGCATTGAGTTAGGTGTACCTTAGTGTTGGTGAAAACGGGCAATAGGCATTGAGTTAGGTATCGCTTAGAGTTGGTGAAAACGGGCAGTGAGCATTGCGTTAGGTCTTCCTTGGTGTTGGTGAAAACGGGCATTAGTCATTGAGTTACAGCACATGTGTGAGTACTATGTACTGTAAAGCTACCATTTACATTTAGTTATCCTTCATTGACTCGAATGTGCCCTGGAGGCTGAGAGAATGTCAGGCTCACTCAAATGTCTCGCTGATAGTGGCGGGTGTGTCGGGTCGTTTAGTTCCCTTCAATATGATTGAGCTGAATGGGGCTGATGCATGCGTCATGTTCGTGAATGGGCGCTGTCAGTTGGGACTGGTCATCTCTTAGCTGCCACGGTTTATTTTAACTACTTTGTTTTTAAATTGTTGATAGTTATAATCCTTTACTCTGGACGCTCTTAATGTGCACGTCTTTCTACATCGTTCTCACATATATGTATAATCTCAACATGAATGATGTAACCAAGATCTTGTAACAATATTTTGATTGAAAAGAGTGTCCATGGAGTTTCTTGCCCATTCTTCTCCATAGAGATCTACGCTTTGGAATGGGCAACTACAGTACCTTCACAAGTTATTATGCCTTGTATCTGTGACTGTAGCTTCGCCTTTGATTTTCTGACTTTCAAAAGTGCTGCTAAAGTAAAGTCTAATTGAAATAAATGCTTTGAGTTTGAGTTTGTATCCAAACTGAAAATAGTGCTAATACCTACTGTTAATGATAGTACACTCACGGAAAAACACTATTTGTCAGTATACAGGGTGGAATTTTCCAACGCCACCTGGAGGGAAAGTACTCTAAATACTGGAGATAGAAAATTTTACTCAAAGGAAACATTCCTTTAAAACTTTTTTAAATTAAACGTGCGCACGTGAATCTAGCTAGCTGCGGAGCGACTGAGTCAGATTGTACCATGAAAAATTGCCAATAATATTGCGTAGTGTACGGGACCATATATTGATGAAGATTTTTGAAAATCTTGCATTGACAATATTATTTTGTGTGTGCGGCTAGCCTTAGAAAATGGCGCTCATTGGGATCAAACTCTCAATGATGCTGCTGATTTTTCACAAGCTCATAAAATACGAACAGTGTTTTTTTAAATTATTTCAACATGCTTCCCATTTAAAAAAAAGGTTTTATGGATCAAGTACAAAGATGAATGTCGGTGAAGAAAACAACGAGGCATTATCATCAATTGAGGACATGCGCTTGATGATGGCAAACAAAGTATCATCTCAATCAGGCATGCATTTTAATAAAAAGTTACAACGCGAAAATCTGTACGTTCTGAGAATCAGTTCGAATAAATCCAAAAAAGAAAAGTATGTATTTGATACTCTTATGAAAGTTGTAAATTATGGAACTGGAGGGATTTACTTGGCACATAAAAAGTCTTTAGAGGCATTAGATCAAACCATGCAAGATCTGCGGAACAATCAAAACCGAATCGGTGGTGCGATGATTTGCTGGCAGGACATTTTCGTCGAAAATTACCAGTAATTCCACAGTGACCAGGTGAGAGCATCAGGGGAGAGCAGCGGTGGCCCATTGGCAGCGACCCGACTTACGAAAAGTAAGTCGTGGGTTCGAACCCAGGCTGGCGCATTACTTTGTGTAATTTATTTCATCACCACTGCTCTCTAAAACGGCGAAGGAAAACATCGTGAGGAAATCGGCATGCCCTAGAACCAAAAATTCGAAAGACATGTGACATCTACCAACCCGTGCCCGCGTGGTGGATAATAGCCCATTCCCTGTCATAGAGAGGAGGCCGTGTGTCCCAGCCGTGGGAACATTATAGGCTTATTATACATGCCACAGTGAACTCCAGCTGATGAACTTAATACATGTTTAAAGTCCTCCATTTTGTGGAAACACTTGTATATACTAAATTTAAGCAAGGATATGCGTGTGGAGTTGCAAAATGATCGATCTGATCCGAGAAATATTTTCAAAACAACTTAATGACATAGGTCATGGCAAATTCCCTGTAGAATTTTTTTCTGGCTTTACCTTTCCTGAACATTTCGTCAGTGTACTGAATCAAAACCGATCTCATTCAAAATGTGTTCCCAAACTTACAGAGATCATATTTGAAAAACATGAATGAAAATAATTTAAATTTCAAAATGAAATTGCTACCAACCAAAATGATGCCGTCATCTATCCACCTGAATTTCTGAACTCGATGGATTTGCAAGGATTGCCGCATTAATGGTCGGATCTGTGATCATAATGTTGCGAATTATCAACCAACTGCGCCTTTGTAACGGCACAAAGCTATCGGTAAAAAAAACTCAACAACGTAATCGAAACAACCATCCTATAGGGAAAGTATAAAGCAGACGTTTTCATACCACGTATCCCGGTGATTCCGAATGACATACCATTTGAATTTGCCACTGCAATTTCCTTTTCCATAAATATATCCCAGGGGCAGTCATTGAGTGTTTGCGACATTAATCCCGAAACCCATGTTTCTCGCATGCCCAATTCTATGTTGACTGTTCCCGTGTTGGAAAACCAAGAGCTTTGTTTGTTTACGCTCCAGGTAATCAAACCAAAAATAATATTGCAAACTTAAATATGGTGTTCGAAACAGAAAATTGTTTTTTGTAAGTAGTTGTTGTTCATGACATTAAAAAAAATTAACGATGCTG
Organism: Eugnorisma glareosa; assembly: GCA_947578425.1. NCBI lineage: Eukaryota > Metazoa > Arthropoda > Insecta > Lepidoptera > Noctuidae > Eugnorisma > Eugnorisma glareosa. Next base: position 10,557,733 of record OX387974.1, on the reverse strand, counting down.
GAGTATATTGACACTATGCAAATTTATTGTTAGTAGGTATAACGTAGGTAGGAATAAATGTAGTTTTTTTTTATATTTATATCGGTAGTTATTTGATAGTCAATAAATGAAATGCTCACTCTGAACTACACAGTTGTGGCTGTATAGTGTCACAAATTTATCTGTTCTGGTGACCATAATTTAAAACTAAAGGTGTCATCACGACCTATTGTGCAACATCACCAGAACCTAAAGCGACACCATCACCAGAACTTGACCAGAAAAGATAAGTTTGTAGGACTGTCACAGTCCAATAGTTTTTGACAGAACGACGTCTGTCGGGTCAGCTGGTTTCATATAAATATCGTCTGATCTGGTAGTATCTTCGGGCGCATATTTTCCAGTTTTTATTTTTGTAAAATCATCTCCGCATACCATTACTACGAGTATTAATCATTTTTTTTCAGATAGTCGTTTTTATTTTTTTGCTCCCTAAAAACTCAAAAGTCCATCTTGTCACTAGCACAGAAATATTGCTCTTACCAAGGCCTATCACTGATAAAAAAATCACGTCCGTTAAATACCATAAACAGCAGAGGGATTTTTTTTTGGTCGAATGGAACACTATTCGCCACTCTATATTTTTTTCCATCTAAAGTCAAAATTATAAGATTCTGTTCCATGTTTGCGGTTTTAATATTCTCTATAACATCCTTCGTTCCAAGTTCTAGGCAGGAGGTTCAAATTGCTCCGCCTGCTAGGAACGGTTTTCAAATATTGCAAACGCAATATTTGGTGCACTGGTCCGTGTGCATTGCGCTTCACTAGTTGATTCCGCAATATTACTGTAGGACAAGATGTTACAAACTCCGTGTAGGTACTAGGTACCTACGTAGGATTGGATGTGGAAATATGACAGCTTTATCTCCTAGCGAGGTATTATATACCTATTTAGCCATTGTTGATATCTCAGGATACTTGCCGTTTTTTTTTACGACAAACCTAAACAGACATGGAATTTTGCAAAAACGAAATCTATCAAAGAATGATGGACACTTTGGTATGGACCTTGCGGCATAGCTAATAAAGTTCTAATGTCTGTTAGCTTAATGCTTATAACCTACAGTTACTGAAATGATACAGTTTTTGCTATGAATGGACCGGAAATGTACAGTCGGGGAAATAAAAAGTTTCTGCGCCTACTTTTTTTTTTGTAAGAAACCGAATCTACAATGGAAAAGTTCATTCTATGCTGTATTTTAGTCAGCTTATCACTTGGGTAATTAATCTTAGGCTGATACTAACAAAATAAAACACTATTTTTTAATAATCCTTTAGTATGGTTACAAAAAGGGCATTTTATTCATCGATAACAGTGATTAAAATTCTCTTTTACTCACTAAGTAAATAAAAACATTTTGAATTTGGAACAAGCTCGAATTATGAACAAAAAATAAATAGAACGTGCCCACAAGAATATATTAGCACTGAATTTCTAATTTCACTATAAATGTTTAATGTTTATATTGAATCCTTTGTTCTCTTATATTACCGATTATAAAATGTTATAAATATTCATCTGCCTAGACTTATCCCAACTTTATTGGGTTCGGCTCCCAGTCTAATCGGATGCAGCTGAATATCAGTATTTTACATGGAGCAACTGCATATCTGACTCACCCCTCCCCCCCCCGACCCTTGCATGAGCCAGCCCGCGATGCTGAGCCAGTAGCAATAAAACAGCCCCTAAATCAGATCCAGCCTGTCCCCTTGCTGCCCTCCCCAGCGACGCCCTAAGCCGGGGCTCGTACCCCACAGGGGGTGCCCTTAGCGAGTGGTCGCTTAGTTTATAAGTTCATTTTGCCCCTGGCTGGAGGCCTTAAATTCTAGGCATCCACAGGGATAGACCGGTTAAGCAGTAGCCAGCCTCAGAGGCTGAACTGCGAGATGCCATCTGCTAAAAAAAAAAACAAAAAAAAAAAAATAGCTGACCCAGAATAGCACCCAGTTATTACTGGGTGAAAGAAAGAAAGAAAGAAACATATTTATTTGGCACACGCCACAAGTGCACACAAAGGTGGGTGATACGGTACCCCTTGGTAAGACTGGTTGTCAGACTTTCGGGCCACTGACTTTCTGTAACGACTGTCAAAGAACTACAAATGTCAGCCGGCCCAACGGCTTAACGTACTTTCCGAGGCACGGAGGAAACTCGGCATGTAATGAATTAGTGGTCACCCATCCACAGACCGACCTTGGTAAGCCCGGCTTAACCTTGAAGACCAGAGTGGCTGTTATTATTAACCCACGAGAAATATAAATACTATACTTCTATTTATTTTCTCGCTGTCAATGGTAAAAAGTAGAGTACATAACTCGTGAAAAAAAACATCTCGGTTCTTGTATCCCTCGCTCCGCTCAGTATTCGACCCTAGAATCCTTCGCTGCTCTCAGGATCCAACTTGGTCTTTCACTTGTTATCTACTATTTTGAGAATAGAATACGAACCGAAGTGGTTTAAGTCCATAGGCAGTCCTATGATGTCAGGTGTAACATCTTTTTCATCGGGTGGTTTACCGTGTTCTGCCCAAAATAAAAATTAAAGCTTATGAGATAAGGTTTAATTCCATGGGCAAGTCGTTTTTATATTGGATATAAAAACAGAGGTGGAGTGGTTGTCAACTTGACGCATGACGACCACTCAAACTCAAAACATTTATTTCAATTAGATCATTACAGGCACTTTTGAATGTCAGGAAATCAAAGAAAGCGAAGCTACAGTCACAGGCACAAGGCATAATAACTTGTGAAAGTACTGCAGCTGCCCATTCCAAAGCATAGATCCAAGATCTCTATAGAGAAGAACGGGCAAGAAACTCCATGGACACTCTTTTAAACGTACCACGTAGTGGTAAGTGCAATCTTACATAGATTGTGGACTAGCCTCATAATGTCACATAATGTAAGGATTCCTGACCTCTGTGCAGAACCTTCCCTTGTCATTCTTCTCAATCAAGCCAAGAATCTAAAGTGTGCTAATGAGTAAAGCGCTAAAAAATGAAAATATTGAAATAAAGTCGTCGTTGGTCGAGTGGTCCCAAGCGCGACTGCTGAGCATGAGGTCCTACAGGGCATGTAATATCGGATGGTTTTTAATTCCGATACTGATTTCCGATATTAGATTTCAATATCGGAATTCCGATATTAATATCGGAATTTCGCTATTTCGTTAGAAATTGCACATTTTATTTATAAATTGCACAGAATCGATATGCGGTTGGATTGAGTACAGTAAAAACCATTTTTTAATCGTATTCTTTAATTTGGTTCATAAATTGGTTGTTTTTTAAGTACCTATATCCACTGTATTTATTAAATCACACATTTCTAATTATTTTCCTATACTTCCTCAAGAAAGATATTAAATTTGGCAAGGTGCTCGCGCATTATCGACAGAGCTGCTGTAGCTAGAGATGGGTACTAGCCGAAATTCCAATAGCTTAGCTGCAGCTATTCGGCTACTTGGCTATTGAACAATAACGACTAGCGCTCGCTAGAGGTGCAGCGGCATCGAGTTCGATCCTCGCCGCGGCAACAAGTCTAGATGTTAATAATAAGTTAGGAAATGTCATGAGATCGTTTTTCATTTACTTTTTATTTCATATTCTTTTGAAAAGAAATGCCTTCCCCTCGTAGGTCGTACGTATTATTATTAAAAGAAAACGAAAATCTACAATAGCGCCATCTCTTTAAACCTATCGTATTTCATAAATTCATGCACTAAATGAACGAAATTACTAATCAATTTTGTGAGTATTGTGAGAAAGAGATGTGCGATGCGAATGAAGTTCGAGCGCGCACACAGCTAGTCAGCTATCGGCTACTCCGGCTAGCCGGCTACAGAATACCGGGACGGCCGCAAAATTTAATAGCTATATTATACTCTGTGGCGACTATCGACTGTGCCGTATTCTAGCCAGCCAGTAGCCAACAGCTGGTTATCGTGTTGACGGATATCATAGCCATGGCTGTTTTGTTAATAGCCGCTATTTAGCTAGTTATTGGATCAGCTACCCATCTCTAGCTGTAGCTGGCATGGACCCCGTTATTTTGACGAGTCCAAGATTCTTGAATTCAAAACCTCCATAAGCTCTGCAAGGAAGGTTAATATTCATATACCTCCTGTTTTGAAGTGAGATTCACTCGTCGAGATTTATTGTAAATCTTTCTGCATTTTCCTTCATGAGCGTCATGTAAGCTTTACTTAAGATATACATAATTATACTTATGGACAGAAGACCGAAGACCTGCCTTTCTGTTTAGCGTTTGTGGACTACGAGAAAGCCTTCGATCCGATCGAGACTTGGGCTGTACTGCAGTCTCTCCAACGGTGCCAAATCGACTATCGGTACATCGAGGTGTTGAAGTGTTTGTACAAAAACGCCACCATAAATAAATAAATATCGCTAGACATTACACACAGCGCCATCTAGGTGCCACACTAAGCAACGAGGCTTGTGTCGTGGACACCAGATAGTTGATATTACTACATAGATACTTTTTGTTTGTAAATACATACTTATTATACATATAAACATCCATGACTCGAAAACAAATGTCCATGCTCATCACACAAACATTTGCTCCTACCCGGATTCGAACCCGGAACCCTAAGAACGTAAGGCAGCCTCACTACCGCTGCGCCATTCGGGTCGTCAAACCATGTCAGTCCGACTTCAGGACCAGACCTCGGAACCTATTCTTCTGCAACGAGGTGTGAGCCAGGGAGACGTCATATCTCCGAAACTGTTCACCGCTGCACTGAAGGATGTCTTCAAGGTTCTGGACTGGAGAGAGCTAGGCATCAATGTCAATGGCGAGTACATCACTCACCTTCGGTTTGCCGACCATATAGTGGTCATGGCTGAGACCATGGAGGACCTCAGTACAATGCTCGATGACCTCACTAGAGCCTCCGAAAGAGTGTCTTAAAATGAACATGGATAAAACCAAGGTCATGTTAAATGCCCATGTAACACGCACTCCTATCAAGATCGGAGACTCTATACTCGAAGTTGTAGACGATAATGTCTACCTGGGACAAACGGTCTAGCTCGGTAGGTCTAACTTCAAGAAAGAGGTCAACCATCGAATCCGACTCGGCTGGGCAGCGTTCGGGAAGCTGCGCGGTATCTTCTCGTCCAACTTACCGCAGTGTCTCAAGACGAAAGTCTATGACAAGTGTTTGTTGCCAGTGATTACATACGGGACCGAAACTTGGTCGCTCACAATGGGCCTCATTCGAAGGCCCATTGCTTAAAGCTTTGCTTTGCTTAAAGTCATCCAAAGGGCAATGGAGAGGGCTATGCTCGGAGTTTCCTTGCGGGATCGAATCAGAAATGAAGACATCCGCAAGAGAATCAAGGTTACCGACGTAGCCCGAAGAATTGCCAAACTGAAGTGGCAGTGGGCAGGGCACATTGCTCGCAGAACGGATGGCCGATGGGGCCGAAAAGTTCTGGAGTGGCGACCGCGAACCGGAAGACATTGCGTTGGAAGGCCTCCCACTAGGTGGACCAATGACCTGGTGAAGGTTGCGGGAATCCGCTGGATGCGAGTCGCACGGGACCGGCCAATGTGGCGACACTTGGGGGAGGCCTATATCCAGCAGTGGACGTCTTTCGGCTGAAATGATGACTTAGGATATATTGTACACAGAAGCTGTTGGTAGACCTTTATTAATAAATAAATAAATGCTTAGCGAGCTGGCAACAGGAATACGGTTAAGCGCGCTGTCGCGCTCGGTGCTACACAAGAAGCTAAAATATAGGTTTAATTTAAAACTCAAATAGAAAAATTTGTCCGATTTCGATATTGGATCATCCAGTATCGGAATTGTAATATCGGAACTTGCGTTCCAAGATTCCGATATTGCGATATTCCGAGATTCCGAGATTCATGCCCTAGAATCTAGGACCGTCCTAGATTCTATTCCCGGGTCAGGCAAAGTGTTATTGGATTTCTCCATCAGAAATTTGTCAGTAGCAGCCACGGGGAGTCAGGATTTATGCCCGATTGATGGCAGTAGGCTCGCCCTATTACGCGAAATGTGGATGTACTACTAGGTACACCACTGCCTAACCCTTCGGGAATTACAGGCGTCATGGTATGTTACAATAAAGACAATTGCCATAAAAATGATGTAGCAACAATGGACCAACATGTACAATGCCTCGTAATACCAAGAGATGTCACAGGTCATATCCATCAACGGCTGGAGTGTTAAGTCCGCGGTGACCTGCCAATGACTCTTCATTGATCGCATAGCTTTTTTATTAGCACAGCATTGGGATTGGTCGCTTGCGCATGAATTTTGAATGTTTCAATTGCACTCGATAAAGCGGAATATTGAATGACGTTAGGATATTTTATTAAAAACAATTTCATTGTATAAACATGAAGAAAGAAGCATAGTTACAATGTAAGGATGTATGAGAGAGTCTATGCCATTTTTCGTTAATAGGGTTCCGTAACAAAGGGGGTAAAACGGTACCCTATCCCTAGACTCCACTGTCCGTCTATCTTTCTGTCTGTTTGGCTGTCTATCACCAGGCCGTATCTCATGAACCGTGATAAATTTAAAAAAAAAAAAAAAAACACAGATTACGTATTTCTGTTGCCGCTATAACAACAAATACTTAAAACAGAATAAAATAAATATTTAAGGGGGGCAAGAAAGTAGTGTCTGATGAGATGACGAGTAATAGAGACGTATGGAAGAAGAAGACATGCTGCTCCGACACCAAATGAAATGGGATAAGGGCAGGAGAATGATGATGATTTATAATACTTTCCCTTACTTATTAACAATAAACTTAAAAAATGGCATCAATAAACTCCTCAGCCTTTGGCCAAAAAGCCAGCCCTTGGGTCACGGGAAGTGTCAATCGTAATTTAGATGTAAAAAAACCAGCCAGTATATAACTTGATACAAGTCATCACCACGTTTATTAAGTTAAGACAAAATGTCAACACTGGAGCCTAAACACAAAGGCCGAAATTTTCGTACGCGTTGAGTTGACATGCCGCAGCCATGCCCATTGCCTGGCTTCGGTGTATAGGTATGCTTCATAGCACACTGAAAAAAATGTACTCCAATCAAGTGACTTTGACTTGATTGACGATATCTTGTTTAGATTCATCAAAATCTTAGTTAAGTTGATCATCACGACATGATTGCAGCAATACTAGTTCAAATGACAAACAAGTTAGGTACTTTAGTCAATCTAAACAAAATCTTGATTGTGGCAACTCCTTTTTTTTTCAGTGCACTACTATTAGAGTCCTATTAGGTACTATCAATCGACAACAAGTCCAAGCTTACTCGTGCCCGGTTGACGGTAATAGGCTCATCGATAACTGGCGATAGGTACACCTCTGCCTATCTTTTCTGGCCTAATAATTTGCGTGATGTTATATATACGTTCTAAAGAGTATTAATTACCTACTAAGGTATACCAGGTATGTAGGTATAACGCCTAAGCTTGATGTTAAAGTACTCTTAAAAAAATGTTAGGAGATGACTAGAAAAGCATATGGTCTCGATTGATTGCGTCTAAAGAGATCCATCACGGTCTGAAAATGCTCATTGATCTAATAACTTGTGTAAATTAATGTATGCAGAAGACATCCGTTACAGTCTATATAATACGTTTTTCCTGTTGACTAGTTTTCTTTACATGTAATAAATTTCAATAAGTGAGGGCTGCGGTTTTGCGGCCATCAAATCTTACTACCTACTATTAAACATGCGGAAGTTTGGATGTATGAAGTTAGTCAATCACGCCAGGACGGCTGAAAGGCTCTGGATGAACTGTGGCACAGAGATATGTAGATTATAGTCTGGAATAGCGCATAGGCCCGGAGAACTCCGAGCGGGCGAAGCCGCTGGCATATGCTAGTGATTTTATAAGGAAAGTTCGCTAAGTAGTGTTGCTGTGTCCCGGAGTGATGTTTAAGTGTAATAGGCACATGAGCCACTTCAGTTTTGTCTCTTGGATGACATGTAACAACATTAATGCCTTAACTGTTCTGTGAATGCCATATGCGACAGTGGCCTTGCATTCAGGTATTGTGCGCCACCCAATAGGCCAACATCATAACAAAAGCAAACAGATTTTTAACACAGTGCTTCAGTTCTCAAGATGAAAATAAACTTTTAGATTATTATCTTTCATTGTGAATGTAAGTGTGTCTTTCAACCGATGACGCAAATCTTGGGGTGCGTCAAAATCAAAAATGCGTCTGAAGGATTTCCTGTGCACGAACTAGCAATCTCATTTTGATCATTTCTGACGTAAGTAGATCTCGCGAGATAACACTATTCGTACGTAATCAGGCGTAAAAGTAGGTGGTTTGAGATTCTCAAGAACTATAGATAGATACAGGTAGGTAAATAATGAATGGTGCCCAATCAAAATTGGGCAGTGAAGTGTATCCAAGCTAATTGATTATGAGATATTTCAACTGACCCAGATTTCTGTAGGTAATTGGAGATTAAATGTGTCCCATCGCAACATTACCTATTATTTATTATGTCTGTGTTCTGTATCCAAGGCTTTCATAATGTGCCAGGGCTGCGGGACTGTTCGAAAAAGATACCGCGGCCCTGGAACGCAAAGAGCAAAAAAAGGGACATGGATGGGTTTTAGTCAGTAGAAGTCTGACACTTCCTTCTGCTCCACCCAGAGTGGGACGGGTCATTTGATGATTCTCAATCCGAAACAAAAAAAAAGGTTTTCATAATGTAGAATATTTAGTTGGCTAGTGAATATTTTTGAAAAGAGGAGGATACTATGATCTAGTTTATAAGATTTTCAAGGTACAGGTTGGGAGAAAGAAGTGGCCAGTGTCCCAGTTATGGGAACATTTACGAATCCCACCATTCCCTTTTTCTTTAGGAATCACGAATAACAAAATCATTGTTGCAAGGTTTTCATTTTCCTGTAAAAATGCCTGATGACAAAAAGACACAGTAGATATTCAATATTTCAATCACAATAACAATACCTGGAAACCTGATGACTCCTAGTTTAGTCAGACCTCCTAGCCACTAGGTACCTACCTACTACAACAACAGTCCAGTTAGACCTCCTATTATTCTATTACAGGTTCGAATATAGACCTCACGTGCAGCTATTATCCAATAGACTTGTGCACGTTGCAATTTGCGAGTGCATCCAATTGGTGGAGGTACCGAGTGTCCCCTTGAGGGGAATAAAGTTGATTGTATGTTTGCGGCCTTGTTGAGTTTCTGTGGTTCTGAGGTCTGCTATTGATAGCAAAAAGATAGTGTCAAATTAAGTGTGTTTTATGTACATCTTTACGAAAATGCGCTGATGAAGGAAGGCCATATATGTGTTTGTAGAAATACTAAACACACTTCATTACTAATGATAGCAGTGATAGCCTAGTGGTGTGACCGTCGGTCTGCCAAGTCATAGGTCTCGAGTTCGAACCCAAGGCACGCACCTCTGATTTTGCGGATTCATATGCGTATTGTATAATAATCACTTGCTCCGGTGAAGGGAAACATCGTGAGGAAACCAGCATGCAATAGAGATACTTCTTGACGGCATGTAAAGCAAAGTCAGAGGCCCATGGGCGGCCTAAAAACTCTGACACCAGGTTAGGCACTAACCACACGATAAAGAAGAAGACTGGTTATTCTCAACACATACTTATTGCCATAGTAAATAGTTAATCACACTGCTGCTTCTTCTTTCGAAAGTTCCAAGCAATATCTTCGCGTTACGAAGATGTTTTCTCTTTCGTAAGGCAGTACGCCTGTGTATTGATGTATCGTAGATTTACGAAACACATGCTAGAGTAATATTGCTATACCAATGTCCATAGGCACTCTATGGCTGAAGCTACAACATCATTGCTTTTGACTATTGACGCAGCAAGTAACAAGGGATGGACCAGCCTAATGAGCAGGGGGCCTAAAATGGCCGCTTTAACAGAATCATTATAGAATAATAATATGAATTACGTTACAATTCGTAAAATGATGACAAAGTGACAAGTCTTAACATTAACTGCGACTGTGACTTATTTTAAGAATTTTAACGCGATTCATATTGTTTATCCTATTATAATTCTGCTAAAGCAGCCACTCCAGGCCCCCAGGTGTGACCAGAGCACCTCATAACGTGGAAACGCCAGGGTAGCCCGCGAAATTCAAATTTTCTTACGCGTTTTTTGCAATTCGTGAACCCTGGCGCTCTGTGAAAGATTGACGTGTCGCAATGTTTCTTAGTTTTTTCTATGCGATCATGCCAAAGAGTACCTACTTGATCATGCCATCTGGTAGAACTAAAAACACGATCGTAGTTTTTTTTTTAATAAGTGGATCCAGTAACTCCTTGGTAAAAAAGAACACTTTTTTTCGGGTTCCGTACCTGAAGCAGAACCAAAGGGACTTGACTACCGCTGTCTGTCAGCGGGCTGTATCTCATGACATGTTCCATAGGTAGACAGTTGAAATTTTCACAGAATATGTATTTCTGTTGCCGCTATGACAAAAATACGATGATACGGAACCCTTTATGCCCGAGTCCGACTCGCACTTGTCCGGCTTTTTTTCTGAGTAATGGCAGGTGCAATAATTTATTGACCATCGTAGCGGCGACTGCAGCTGATACGATGGCACATCTCCTACCCATCAAATTAATGGTATCATTTATGCAGTCGAGTAGCTATAGTAGCCAACCTGGGTTCAGTCAAACCTTTCATAACATAAAGGGTGTAGCAAGACCCTTAACGAAGCCGAAAGCCACTTGTTCTCCCCGTCATTGCAATCATTATTTTGTTCTAGACCATACCTGGGAACCTCGTACAGTTAGATAGAGTTCCAACTTTTTTTCTTAAATAGGTACCTAGTTACCTACATGTTTTTAACGCAAGATTTTACTTTAAACACTTCCACGACCCTCGTACTATTCAATCCATCCATCAGCACAATGTTTTGAGTGCGTTACATTGAGTCCTACCGTAAAACATGATTTGAAACCCCAAAAAAAAAAAAGTTGTCTCCCAGCAATATTTTTTGCGTAAAGTTACTTTAGTTTGATATACAGAATGCTTGGTTGACGGCTTCGTGAGGGGTCCTGTTACACCTTGTATAGAAGAACATCACGCCTGTAATCCCTAATGGGTGAGGCAGAGGTGTACCTAATAGTACACCCACCTTTCGCCAGTTATGTTTACGTCCCATGTAATAGGGGCGAGCCTATTGCCATCAATACATACCTACTTCGTGGCTGCAACTGAGAAATTCTTGATGAAAAAATCCAATAACAATTTGCTTGACCCGGGAATCGAACCCAGGAGCTCATGCTCAGCAGTCGGGCTTGCGACCAATTGACCAATGAGGCAGTCAAACCTTTCAAATTTAATTAATTTACTTACCAAAACAGCGGATATCCATAATATTAGTATCTGCTAGTGAAAACAGTAAAATCTATATTTTAAACAAAGTCGGGTTTGTTACATTTAAAACTCGATAGCTGCTGGACCAATTTTCATGCTTTGATGGATTTTTTTCCGCCTAAAATAGCAGAATAAATATTTAAAAAAAAAAACAAAGAATAAAAAATCATGAAAGATAAATCATTTTTTCCAAAGTAGGTAGTAGGTAGGTAGCCAGTAGGTGTAGTAGGTATGTAGGAAAAGGTGCATTGCAACGCATGCAGCTAGTTTCGATATAATTAATAGGATCATCATCGGTCTAGTCTGTCGCCAACTATGCTAGGATCGGCTTTTGGTCTACTCACTTGCAGCTCAATTCCATTATGAACCTGGATATGGAGGAAATATAAGGGAAAGTACCGATTCTGAAAAATAAAACAAATATCAAGTTCAAAAAACTGCATTTTATTTGGATATTTTGGTTTTCAGTCTATAAATAGGCAAGTATAAGTTAAAGTCTACATTTAGTTCAACTAAAATATAATATTAATCGTAATAAAATAAATAAGCGTAAACTAAGAAAAACTTACACTAAATCAAGTAGCATTATGTGGCAAACAGACACTGAAATCATTCTGAATAATTATAAGTACTTAGGTAGTATTATTAAATAAAATGAAGTCTAAGAAACGGTGGGGGGATGCCTGCGTTTCCACCACAGATGAGTGAGGATGTGTAGCCAGAGATGTGCGTGGAACTAACCAATACCTCAAGCTGTAAAAAAGAAGCGATATTAATGGTCAGTTTCAAACACATCGCTCGCTATGGTGATCATCTCTGGTGAAAACGCAGCCTAATACCTATTTTATTTACTAACACTACGGGAAACCAATGAATGCCTAAATATAAGAGAGCAGAGCATTGTTGAAAATTAATGTGTGCGCTTTTATTCAGGTGTTCAGTTTTACATGATGTTACAAGACTTTCGTTTAGATGAAATTCTTAAAAACTGAACAAATACTGAAATATATTACAATAGATATCCTACAACTATCACTTTGCAATGTATTATGCTTTGGGCAACATAGGAAAAACATCTTAATTTATAAAATTAATAAATTACATCTTAAAAATAAATTACAATGTATAAAATTCACAACTATAAAGTAAGTACATAATTAGATCTTAATATCTATACAAAGGTAGATTTAAAAATCTTATAAAACCTGTAATGTGATACTTTCTTAAGAGCTAATGGCAAATACAAACAATCTGCATATTATATTTATTTGCAGAAGAATATGCTTCTAGAATCCATGAAAAAATATTGTGCATTAGGTAATTATGGTCATTAAAAATCAAGCTGATTATTTCACATATTTTGCTGCAAAAACTTCCTCTCATTAATACAGTTTTCCAATTCATCATGATACTTATCAATTTTAGCATCAATCCCTGGGCTCTGAATATCATAATCAAAACTATTTCCAGTAATCACCTTCTCTTGGTTCAGTGTTGAGTCAAAACGAACCTTTTTACCAGGCGTGTTCGTTTTATTATGGGACACATCAGCATTCTCACTTCTTTCTTTTAGAGGAGTAATATTCATGTTAAGATGTGTGTTTCTTAAAGTTTTTACGGTTTCATATTGATGATCGAGATCATCAATTTCTTCTATCTCAATTTCATCAGAATTGTCCAAGTTTAGTGCTGGGTTTTCAATTCCTGCTTCTTTTATTTCTGTTTTTTGTTTTGGTAGTTTTCTTGGTACTTCATAAGGATTTATAGTAACATTGTTCTCTGATTTATCTCCTTTGAAAGTCTTTCTTAATGTCTTGAATACTCGTTTTGATAATCTGTTACCAACTTTCAAGAAAGGGTTCTTTGCTTTCTTGCTATCATTGGATTCATTGGAAGAATCTTGGTGAGCATTTTTGTTCAAATTTATGATGTCTACTGCACTAAACTGGGATACATCATACCCTAGAATCCTGCTTTGTTTGTTAAATTCATTAGCTTCATCAATATTTTCATAGACAGGGCTCTCAGATCTATAGTTATCTATATTTTCATATTCAGGTTGGCCATCCAAAGATTCATTTACAGTTGAAATTGTACTGTTTGTATCTCCAAATAACCTACGGGGTTCAAGAAGCTTGTCCGCTTGAACTGGTACTACCACAGGCCTATTTAGAACTTCTTCATTGTATTCTAATTCGGGTTTCGTAGCATCCAGGTTCAAAAATGGGTTTTGGCTAGGCACTATAATAGGAACATTAACATTGCCTATGTTTGGATCTAAAAAAGGATTTGTATTTTTAGTATTAATCCTTTTCTTCTTAGTTATGATAGTAATAGTCTTGATCTCCATAATATTGCTTTCGTTTAAATCATCATCGTAGAATAATGATTGGTTTGACAAATTTGGTGAATCCAATGCAAGTCTGTCGATAAAACTGAGGTTTAAATTGCTTGAATTATTGATAAAAACTTGGTTTGTAACATTTGTTTGCATATTAGTTATAGGGGAGTACACTTTGCTGTCATCATTTGTTATAGCGCTTAAAGATTTTTGTTCTAATACTGAAATACCGGAATCCAAGTCTTCATTTGGCACTGACACTTCCATAATATCATTATTGTGCAACACTGTTTGTGAATTAAAACTATTTTGTGTCATATTGGTTAAATTTAAAGAATTATGTTGTAGCTTTGGTAGCTGGGGTACTTCTGACAAATTTGCATAAATTGGTTCGCTATCACAAGGTGCATCCATACTTGTATCATCTGTAGTATCATATCTAACATTCTGTTTTACATTTTCAAGTTCTCTTGCAAGTAGTTTGTTGACTGTGTTCTTATTTACTCCTAAGTCAAGAGCTGAGTTGTCAAACGTAGCAGTATCACCACAGCTTCGGGTCCGTTTCCTCTTCTTTACTGGAATCTCCATTGCAGTGTTGCACATAGGATCCTCGTTGGCAAGGATGTCTAAAGCAGGGTTGAGGTAAGCGTTGAAGCATGGAGTTGCAATCTTCCTCTTGCTCTTTCCAGGTTTTATTTCAAATTGATTGTTGTTGACTGAGTCCATTGCAGTCTGGAATATAATAAAAAGAAGGTTATTTAATTTGACTAAGTAACAGTACGTGGTTCTTAATCTGTAACCTGTTTTTAAGGCAATAAAGAAATGTATTCATCCTATTTATGTTTTTTTTTACACTAAGATATTCAGAGGGTCATTTGCATGTTTGCTGATATAAATAAATTATTGACTAAAGAATACTTCATTTACTTTAATCCATGAGTGCAGCAAAAACATGATCTCTCCATCTCTCCATAGATATTTGAATACTACAGTATTATTTTGTCAAATATTTGTGACCTAACAATAATTCCAACAGCATGGCAAAATATTGCCGACGGGGTGCTGTTTTCTTAATATATCTTTGTTCATAAATTGCAAGAGAGTTTGCAGGGTATTATTCGTATATTTTTATACGATGTTTTGTCATTTTCATTTAAGTTTCACAATAACAATAAGACAATGGATAGTAACTTCTTGCCTTGAGGAGGAGTCCAAAATAATGTTGCGAACATCCAGGAAACGAAAATATTCACGCAGAAAACCCAATTAACTTCACTTTATATCAATAATTTATTAACCGAACAATGACTTTCATTCATAACTTTCCGTTTGAAGATTGTAAACAAAAAATCGGCAGGTGTTGAGCAACCGTTATTATTTGACAGTTAAGTCCAGTTGCCACACGTCAGACAACATTTTCTACTATTGCTACCAATTTATTGTACCAGGTTTTTGCGACGGATGGCGCCAATATTTAGTAATCGTATTTGCGGATGGTTTTAACATGTTTTAAGAGTAAGCATTTTACATTTTCTTTAGAAAACAGATTTCGATCAATAAAAATACACTTTGTTGCATAAAAATATATTTCTAATTCAAATCACAATTTCCGATTCTTGGAATCAACATAACACATTTTTTCAGTAACACAAGCATATCACAAACTTTGATAAGGAATAAAGTGGAATATTCAACTAAAACTAAACTACTGTGCATTTAAATATAAAACCTTAAGTACCTACGCTACCGCCACCTAGCAATGACGCGTGAATTTTTCACAGGAGAATATTGTTTTAAAACTGGGACCAGAATTTAACATGGAATGGGCGTTTTAACGATTTAGGTCCCAATTTATTTTCGTCATATTAGCTCATTCATCGATTCATTAATCGGTCACTATAAAGGAAATCATTCTGTTTTTGCGACAAAGTTCTTGAACACGAAAACTAACAATACAATTTTTCAATTTTTCAATTTTTAAAAGACTATTTGAATCGTCCAGTATCGTAATGCTTTTGATGACTTAACCTTTCAACGAACATGACCCCTAGCTCATTTTAATTTTGAATGCATTATTGAGCGTCAATTGTGTTGTATAACGGCAGACATTGATTTTACAATGGCATACGTTAATAAATAGTACTTATATTTACACAAATCTGTTTGTTTTTTTTTCAGATTTACATTTAATAGATTTAGGAGACAATTTAGCAAGATTTACAGACAGAGATAAATAATACATAATTATATGTTTCATGGAATACCGACTAAATTGGAATATTATCATCACTAAGTACATACTACATACCTAATATAATACAAAGTCACTTCCCGCTATCTGTCCCTATGTATGCTTAGATTTTTAAAACTACGCAACGGATTTTGATGCAGTTTTTAATAGATAGAGTGATTCAAGAGGAAGGTTTAATATATATCATTGCACCCGTGCGAAGCCGGGGCGAGACGCTAGTGTAGAATATAAACCAAAACATTCACTACCGGATTTTCAAAAAAAGATGTTACATTTATCTATTTACCTGTTCATTATATCGATTTTGTCATCAGTGATCGGAATAGGTAGAGCTAATGTACATTAACAGAAACGAAAAGTGTTCCTTACGAATAAACATTTTTTTCCTCGTCGTTGTGAACGCATCATTCACTCCTGTAGAATTGTTTTTTTACCTTGTTAGTTCCAACAATTAGAGCTGGTATGAAAATTAAATTAGCTTCGGCACTTACTTACGGCGTTCAAACGAAGTTAAGGAGATTACCTTTATTTTTTAAACAATAAAAATCGTGCACTTTTTTTTTAAACAGAAATAGTAAATGAATTCGATTGTTGTTTTACTTTATTAATTTTAGTTGTACATACTAAGTAATGTTCCGATATTCGGAACAAATATTCCGAAAAAAAAAATGTTGTGAGGTAATCTCCACTTTCGTTTCTGTTTAGGCACATTAGCTCTACCTATTCCGATCACTGTTTGTCATAAACCACTTTTATTACAATTTTCAAATTAAGTACAATTTTTCGAATATAATTTTTATTTTTGGGTATTCATGTTACGACATGAATACCCGAAATAATGGTTATGAACTACGGTTCATAACCATTTTTTATGTTACTATTTTTCTCACTTTTGTACCACATCATTATATCGATATACTTTTGTTTTTACAGAATAGTTACATAATATTATTATTTCAATGTGTATGAGGCCATGATTTCATATACTTGAAATGTTACATTACACTAAGTAGTACATAATTAGTATTTTCAAACTAATGAAGGTCAAATATTTGCAACGATAGAAATACTAGCCATCTACTTATTACATGTCTGAGAAGAACTCAAATGTTCATAGTTAGTTTATTTCTGTTTTCAGAAGTAAAATAATATACCACGCTTTGGTGAGTAGGTAATAAAACCTGTTCCTTCTCGAAGTTGGTAAAAAATGGACAAAAATTATGCTTTTCTTTCACGGCCAATAAGATTAATTAGTTCATATCACAAATTAACAATTGATTACTCGTTAAGAATTTTTTTATCAGGCGATAACCGTTGGGAAGCCTAAATCCAATCCTTTGCGTACAAATGAATGCCATTTAAATGTTTTTTTTTTTTACATTGCTTAGCTACAGAGATTATCACATCCTGTTTAAGTAAAATGTATTATGATAGACATTAAAAAAAAAATAGGACACCAATAAAATTCAGTACTACATCATCTAATTTTAAATCAAAAGTTACCAGATTTTTGGATAGACTTTTTTTACTTTCTGTCACTTAATATAATAGATTATATAGATACATATCATATTCAATTTGATTGGTTAAGATACGATTTTTTTAAATTCATATACATATAGCAATTATAGATATAGCCAGCTGGACACTTAACAATTTTTCAACTCTAGATATAATGCCATGGTTTGGCGTCATGTATAATTTCATAGCTTAAAGCTAACTTTAAAGAAAGGTTTTGTCACACCCTAACAATGACTTCCTAACGTATAGTTTTTTTTTTTTTTTCAACAAAACAATAATATTCAATTCTAACGTAATTCTAGTTTTAACAATAATAAAACTTTTTTGTACATTAATTTCTGATCTGCCATCTATTTTACTCATATTTACTACATTTTTGAGTGTAATTTATTTCAAAGGATGTAAAAAGACAAATCACACAAAAAAACCTGCTATTTTTGTTGTTGTTAACCATCCCAACAAATACAGGTTGTGAAGATTTTGGTGATAGGTCTTTTCACACTCTGTATAGCCGAATCAGTACTATCTCAATCCTTATCTATTGTAATTATAGATTTATAATTGACAACATTTGAAATACACTTCGCATCTTGTTTCGAAAATAAAGAAATAAATTCTCCCAAAAGTAACTACGATACGATAAACGTAACTTACTCAACACCACTATCATTGAATGTAATGACTTCCAACTTAAGTAATATTGAAATGCATATTGAACTAAAATAAAAACTCCTTCCAAGGACTGAACTGGCAATATAATGAAAACGGTAACTACAGCTGTTAAAAATCTCTTCTACATACTAACCACTAAAACAACGTTTAAGAGCGAATTTCCCAGTGAAATTGAACGCGATCATCTAAACGACGTCCAAGGGCTGTCCGTTTCAATATTTCATAGCAATTATGACACTGATAGCTCTTGAACGCAGCTTAGGTGCTGATCTCGTGCAGTTTCAATGTAGAAATTGGTTCAAAAATAGAAAGGATTACATTTAAATACAGGTTATTAGGAAACAAGCAATATATCCATCGCGAATCAAACTACTCTATTGAAAAGAGACAGCGATACCTTTTAATTTTTCATTATAATACCAGGATAACATCGAATAAAAGAGTTAATCGATATCCAAGTTCTTGAAAGCCCTTTCCATGGCCTTCTCTCGCTTCTTGTCTGGTAAAGCCGCGATCCTCTGCTCCTCTTCAGCTTTGAAATAGGGCTCCATAAGTTGGAGTTGTTGCATGCACTTCTTGTGAAGGGTCTGGGTGTCAGGGAGGGTGCCACCGTAGTCTGGAGGCAGTGATGATCGCGGAACCACAGTCTCGTAGAACTTCTCCAAGTCTTCGTTCTTGTTGTGGAATTTGAGCTGAAAACATAAGTTGCGGTTTTTTTGTAAATTGCGAACTAGGAATTCACATTACAAAATTTGGGCTGAATTTAAATGGTGTCATTTGCTATAATAATCAATATTTCTCAACGGTCCTTAATGGGAATAACACGGTCACTTTTCGTAATCTACCTCAAATCTATGCTTTTAGGACTAAGCTCAAAAAAGGATTCCGGTTTTACTAATGTATGTGTCTATATTGGTATGCTGACCGTATGAGTGACGCAACCTTATTCCCTTGACACCGACTTTTAAGGTACTTATAATTAATACGTGGAACTGGTTTAAAGCGGTTTTATAATATATCGAGGTTGTGAAAATGTTGGAAAGACTATTAAAAATTTTACCCGCTGAGTCAAGATTTATCAGTTATTTTACCAAACGGTAATTTGCATAGGTATTTTATAGATTCTTGGTCAAGATCAAGGTCCAGTGTGCGAAGATGAATATTTATTAGTTTATTAATTTATAATATTCAAGATATGTGGACGTTACGTAAAATTAAAATATGTACAAACAATATTATATAAGCTAAGCCAATGTCTCGAGCAATATTAATGATGGGCTGAGTATATGACACAGATACACAGATAACACAGATACAGGTATACAAGAAAATGGATGGCAAATTGATTTTACGCATATTTCATGGAACGCCAGAAACAAAGATTATATTTCTTCAGCATTGTCTTCAGAGAGATTTAAAACACTTTTTCATGTTAAACATTTTTATTATAGACTTGACCCACTTTTTAGGGTTCCGTAGCCGAATGGCACAAAACGGAACCGTTATATATTCGTCATGTCTGTCTGCTCGTGTATGTCACAGGCACTTTATTCCGAAACTTTTAGGACTACGCAGATGAAACTTAGTAGGTAGATGAATTCTGTGAACCGCTTTACGATTTTTATACAAAAAAAAAGATTGTTCCGCATAAGTACATGAAACTGAAACTATTTATTTTTCTGACCTATTCGTGCTGGGTATAGACAGGTCTTTAAAAATGACACCTGAGCTTCCTACAACCATTTTTTCTCAAAGTCAATCAAAATCAGTTTCAAAGATAGACACTTACAAATTGGTAAAATGTGTCCCCCCCTCCCTCTAATTTCTAAAGTAAGAGGAGGAAAATTCTGAAAACATTTAAGATTGTAGAACGTAAATAAAACTTTCAACCAAAATTAGTTTGAATAACATTTGATGTTTTTTTTCTTTTTTTTATGTTTTTTTTTATGTTTTTTTTTTATGTTTTTTTTTTTGGTTTTTGAGATATGGGACTTTTTTTATGAAACTGCAGTAACTTTGTTTTTCATTAACAAACTATTAAAAACAAATTTAGTTTTGCTGTTGAATGTAAAACAATACAACATATGAATGAGCCTTCAAAATATTTTTATTATATTGTTTAGTGCTACGGAACCCTGTGTGCATGTGAGTACGACCGCACTTGACCGGCATTTTTTCTACATTAATAAATGGCAAAAAAATGTTAAACACAATTCCTTTAAAACCATTTCTCGATAGAACAACTAACTACTAACAAACGGATTAAAAATACTATTTGATAAAATATCACATTGAACAGCAAAACGATTTTCATTGCGGTACAATACGTTTAATTTTTATGTAGTAATTTTTTGGTTGCATTTCGTGATAGGTGCGGGCACTTAAATTTTAATACGAAAGCAGCCAAGCATCACAGTAATAAAATTAAAACATATTAATATTTCATCAGTGTTTTGTTTGAGGAAGTGATTATTGTGGAATTCAGTGAATTAAAAATAACTAGTATACCAATTCCCATTAAACATGTGAAAATGACATGATGAATTGTCAGACAAACTGGGGGTCTAAAATGGGCGCTTTAGCAGAATCATAATAGGATAATAATATGAATCACGTTAAAGTTTTTAAAATGGTCATAGACGCAGTTAAAAAGCCGAATTATCACGTTGTGACCATTTTACGAATTGTAACGTAGGTATTACGTATTAAGATATTGTTATCCTATTATGATTCTGCTAAAGTGGTCATTTTAAACCCCCCTGTTCTTTGAATCAACTACATACCTACCATCACACAGAATCACATTCAAGAAACAATCTCAATTTTAAATCAAACGTGTTATTTTCCATACGACGTTTTCTAAAAGAAATGAAAATATTCCTTACACCTTTTTTCCTAAACACAAGACTCAAAATTGTATCTTATCTATGCCAAGGCCATATGGTCCATTTGCAAGTTGAATAGTTAGAAGTAAACACTTACATAAAGTAGTGTCAGATCAAACAGATATTACCAACATAAATGTACAAAGTAGTACTTATAGGCACATTGTGCGCAGTTCCATAATATTAGATTTATGACAAGGTAAAAATAGTAACTTGGTCCTTATTAAAAACTGGTATAAAAAGCGATAAATAGCAATTTTAAAAGAAATTAAGTAATGCAGGAGTTGTTTTAATTCCAATTCAAAAACAAAACCTTATTTTATGAAAATTCTTTTGGCACGTCACTATTAAATAGGCTTCCTAAAATAAAGTACCATGAGTACCTTATATAATCGCATTTCTACTGCACTGTATACAGAGATTAAAATCAAAGATAAATTGGACAGATAAGTCGACCTTTTTACCTTTAGTATTGTACTACAGACATAAAAGTAAGGCTTACAATTTTTACTGTTTCTTTCCTAAAATGTATGCAAAGTTTTACTATTCTAGAAAATGCATTACTCAACGTGCATTACCGTAAATTGCTTGCTTTGTGTCATATATTTTATGGCTTTTAAATGCTAAGTTCAAGAACGAAGTAAAAACTTACCATATCAAAGAACTTCTTGTCCATAAACGGCCTAATGAGCAACATTAATTTGTCTAAAACTGGTTCTGTGTTGAGTACATGTATGGCGCGCATGCGAACTGGCATCGCCTCCTGGACATACTGGAAGAATTTTCGGAGGGACCTGGAAGCGTTGGAATTTGTGTGAATATTGTGAACTTTTTGTATAATTTGTGGCTAGTTCCGAGGACAATCCAAGGACTCATGATAGTAAAAGACTTTGTAGGCACTTAAGAGGTCATTTTATTGGTATACATACATGTAACGTGTACAATTATGCATTTGCAAGTAAGGGCTTTAGAACAAAAATATATATTTTGCACTTGGAACCTTCACTGAAATTATAATGTATGAATATGACTATTCAATTAAACTCTTTTTATTTTAAGAATCATAAATGTCTCCGTCTGGTGAGTAGAGAATGAATTTTCTCAATCACAATTCACAAAAACTGGCTTTTAACCATGACTTTATAGACACACAATCATGAATAGCCAACCACTTCATACATGTAAGTAAGCAATCGTATGACGACAAAAAGTAGGTACAAAGACTTCTTGTTTACATACTAATACAATTAATCACTACATCGTAACTAAAACATTTATTGTGAAAAAAATACAATGTTCTATGTATTTTAGAAACTCTCGTGATAAATGATGACATTTATTTCAAAATTTACAAGCGAAAAGTGGGACATTTATGGGCATCTTTTACCTTTGTCGATCCTTTTGAAAGCTAAGAAAATATAAATAGGTATACTATCATATTTTTTATTGAAAACATAATCTTTCATCGTTTTGCAGCTGTTAATTCATTATGTTTGGTTTTAGTTTGTAATTATAAAGTAGAAAATAATCATGGTAATTTTATCAACTTTTACAGATTGCACCAATAGTCCGCAAAACTATACAGGGTGGAATTTTTCAACGCCACCTGGACGAAAAGTACTGTAAATACTGGAGTGCTTTTTCTTATCCCATTGAATTTATAAGTTTAGATTTCATGGTTTTCCTTTCATTTTGTTTGGCATGTTTGTTGGAGAAATTTGATCCATATGATTGACCCTATCGATTAATGTCATAAAAGTATAGAATGTTACTTTTTGGAATGGTCGGGAATCGGTACGATTCCTGAGTCAACAGAATTTTCGAAAATCTTTGATTGCAGATTTTTTTTTTTTTTATACAAAGGAATGTTTCCGTTGAGTAAAATTTTCTATCTCCAGTATTTAGAGTACTTTGCCTCCAGGTGGCGTTGAAAAATTCCACCCTGTATATCGAATATTACAGACCAAAGAATAATGGATCCACAGCATAAATTCACAAACAACATGTTTATACTTACGATAAGCTAACTCTTGTAAGATGCCCGAATTTTACTCCACGCATATCGAAAAGGAACATATAACCCGGCTGCGGGCCCCGCTTTGTGAGACATAAGTCTGGAAAAAAGAAATTAGGGAATAAATAAATGGTATTTTGCAATAAATCTCATTGTAACAAAAAAACTACTAAAATGGTAGGTTTTGAATAGGCGGGATCATTGATTTTTCGCGGGCTTGTTTCATCTCAAGGTTACGACAATTTTCATAGCTGCCTATTCAGGATTTTTACGATGTTTACGTATCTAATAAGTATGTAAGTAAGAGTACCTAAATATAGTCGTGCCTTTTTCAAAGCGAATATGTAAAGAAGCTCAGAAAACTTCGCTTCTTAGAAAAAATCGTACAAATGAAAAACCTTGACTTAATCTTGACCTAACTTAGGTACAATGATTTTTTTGCATCTTTAATTTTATAGTAACTTTTAAATTATGATAATGTACGTGGTTATTACACTTTCCAGTCTACACGTGTAGATTAACAAGTTTTATCTTCTTATAGACATGAATCGATTTAATACTAATAAAAAAACCGGCCAAGAGGGAGTCGGACTCGCGCAAGAAGGGTTCCGTAGCCACCTTAATAATAAAAAAACATTATTTTTTTTGTGCTGTATGGCCTTGCTTTTTGCCAAATTTCGTGATTCTAGGTCAACGGGAACTATCGTATAGGTTTTTGACCGAAAACCTAAAACCGGTCCTCCGGTCCGGTATCCGGTCTACTTCCAGTTGACCTAGAATTGACAATTTTGGTTAAAAGCAAGGTCTAAAGCTAGAGCGCAAGTAAAGGGACTATAGACCTCAGTATCTGGTATAAATTTCAACTTGCTAGGTCCACCCGTTCCTAAGAAAATCGGTGGTGACAAACGGACAGACAGACGGACAAAAGAGTAATCTTATAAGGGTTCCATTTTTCCTTTTGAGGTACGGAACCCGAAATAGGTAATGAATAAAACATTTTACTATGATTTTTATTACTAAGTACAAGTCAAGTCTTCTTAAAATCAGGTTCCTTCTAAGGAATGCGCAGATTTAACTTTCAAATTAATTTACTTCGAACAACTTATGTAGATACACTTAGATACGTAAAACATACCCACGGGGGGTAGGCAGAAAGGACAGAACGCCACTTGCTACGATCCTCAGATACTCTTTTTGTCTCTTCCACATTCCATTCACACACCAATCTGCACATTCCAATTGCGAGTAAGTACTAATTACTAAATAGGCCTTGTGACGCAACCTACACCTACTTACCTAGAAAAGAAATTGCCTGAAAAGTTCTGAAAAAAAACATAGCAAAATGTCTTTTACAATCCCTAAAAAATACACGTGCATTATTTATGGAAAAGCAGACATTCAAAAAAAGAACAGACATCAAAGATTCAAACAGATACGTTATCTCGTTGCCTTCACAAACTCCGAGCTACGTACAGTCGGACCAAAAATAGGTCTACCATTCCAAGATTGAACTTGCTCACGTCGACCGAAAGGGGTAAGTAGAAAAATTGTCTGACAATCTCTAACAATATTATGAAGAGGTAAAGTTTATGAGTTTGTGAGTTTGTAGGGGGTACTCTCTGGATCTACTGAACCGATTTTGAAAATTCTTTCACTAATAGGAAGCTACAATATGCCCGAGTGCCTTAGGCTATAGTTACAATGTGCCCGTGGGATAATTTCCGACCAAAACGCGAGCGAAGCTGCGGGCAACAGCTAGTAAATTATAAACGTACTAAACGTCTTTATGAGAGATTGTTCCACAACAGCAATGAGAAATGGAAGAAGTAGAAAAATAATAATAGAAATATAACTAGTTAACATATTGCCCAATTTTTGATCATTGTCTTTTGTAGTGACGCCATGCGATTCTTCTACAGAATACAGGGTAAACCGAAGCGTCTTCTACAGAATACATATAGGGTAATCCATGTGCTAGAAAATGTTATCAAAAACTGATAGACCATCTTTCTTGGCCGACCGTACGTCTCTGTTCTGACGTCATGTTTTGATTTCATATAATCAATACCCCGCTATTCGGTCACGGGTGGACTGCAGTGACTATATTAGTCAGTTTGTATAACTGTTATATTATGTGCTATGTTAGATCATTGTTTACTATGATATCAGAGAAAATACACTAGGTCATAAATTAGACAAATACCTGTTATTTGTCTCCAGGTCGCTACGTAATAGTCTGACAAAATCTGAGTCATCGATTCGAGAATAAAAGTGGAAACGGTTCATCATCTGCGTAGGTAACCTTTTCCCAACAATGTTAGATCAGGTTCTAGTAAAACCGGATGCCGCTGAATACCAGTATTTTACATAGAGCGACTGCCTATCCAACCTCCACAACCTATTTACGGCCGTTTTCTATAACTTACTTACGTATAACGGTTAGTTAATATGCCTTACTCTAGTAGCTATTGGTGTTTCTATAAACAAAGTAAGCAATGAATTGACAGGAATATCCTATCCACGTCACTTATCTGTCTCTCGGAGGGTTGACAGTTGATGTTTCTTTAACTGTTTTTCTGAGATAGAGTTAGTAAGTTATTGAAAACGGCCGTTAATGGACAAAGATATCGTTTGACAATATTATAATGGTTGTCATTTGTCTTACCACTCTAACGACTGTCAAAGTTTCACAAATGACAGTCGAGGCCAACTGCTTACGCGGGCCTGTGACGGTGAGCTATGGGCTAGCTCGCCGTCGACTGTCGACAGGCCGTGTCGACGGCGCGTTCGTGTTCCATGCGCGCCTCACAGAGATGTCAGCAAAAGGAAGGGGTCCGCAATAGTCGATGCCTGCCGGGGCTGCGGGACTGTTCGAAAGAGATACCGTGGCCCCGGAACACAAAGGGCGATGAAGGAACATGG
Organism: Eugnorisma glareosa; assembly: GCA_947578425.1. Taxonomy (NCBI): domain Eukaryota; kingdom Metazoa; phylum Arthropoda; class Insecta; order Lepidoptera; family Noctuidae; genus Eugnorisma; species Eugnorisma glareosa. Next base: position 10,531,655 of record OX387974.1, on the reverse strand, counting down.
ATGGGTTTTAGTCAGTAAAAGTCTGACACTCCCTCGTGCTCCGCCTAGAGCGGGAGGAGGCATTTGATGATTCGCGATCCGAAAAAAAAAAAAGGCCAACTGCTTAACGTGCATTCCTAGGCACGGACGTTTCTGGGTATATAATGACTGGTCACCCATCTATGGACGGACCACGGCAAGCACGGAACCTTGACGCGTGGGGCTGTAATTATATAGCAACGAGGCTGGCAAGTGGAAACGGCTATGGGTCAATATTTAATAGAGGTTTAATCGCAATTTTATTGTACAAGTTTTGCATTATACAGGTCAATAAGTTATGGTTTAAGTAGTTAATTACAGGTGCTAAGCAGTTTATGGAAATCTAAGCAGAGATGTTGTTCTAGGCAGATATGGTACAACATTTAGAACGCACGACTGCTGAGCAGGAGGTCCTGGGTTTCTATTCCCGGGTTGGGCCAAGTGCTATTGGGTTTTTCCATCAGGAATTTCTCAGTAGCAGCCACGGAATCCGGATTGATGGCAATAGGCTCGCCCCCTATTACATGGGACTCAAACATAACTGGCAAAATGTGGGTGTACTATTAGGTACAGCTCTGCCTAGCCCTTCAGGGGTTACAGGCGTGATGGTATGTTATATAGAAACTTTTTTTATACGTCAGGTTTGTGCTCGTGGCGTTTACCTGTAAATGTCTGCCTATTATGGGAAACAGGCCTGATCTATGAAGGTAGAGGTACGTCAAGTGTGGGTATTTTTTTGCGCAACAAAGGTGCCTGTATACCTATACAGGCTGTCGTTTTGCATCCTGGTCAAATTCAAAGAGGTATATAGAGGAGGTAGGTGCTATTCTCAACCCGTATCTTTAATTAAAGGGGTCGTTTTTTTCTTTTTAGAATAGAATAGAAGAGAATAGAATAGAATAAACATTTATTCGCTAATGGACAGCAGCAACACAATAGAGCAGCACATACATATACATATACTAACAATCAGCTTAACAATTAATTAAAACAGCTCAACTGCGCTGAGCATGCCCATAACGAAAGGGTCACCTACTCAGCATATGCTGGGTGTAAAACACTCAGCGCTACTGAGTACGTAGTACGTACGTAGTACACGCTACGTAGTAGCGTTTTACTGGTATCGGTAAATTTAAATCACCTGTATTAAAACGCAGCCCGTCTGTTCCTTGCCCAATAAACGCGCCGTCACACACACAAATGCCAACGTTTATTCCACAATATAATTATTGACAGTATGGAAACTAGGGGGTGGTTTACGCTTACCGATTACAGTAAAAAATAAAAGAACCTACCCTTCTCATTATCGGTTCGGGTCGAGAATCACTAGTATAGATATAGCTCCTTGAATTTAACCAGGATGCAAAGCGACAGTCTGTATAGTCAAGTAAATACCTTCGTCAGTCACTAGCCATTTTGTAGGATAAGCCCGTCACACTATTCTCAAACCACTGCAACTCCTGTGCGCTAGAACCAACAGTGGCAACCACCAGAAAAGCGCCGAGACAATGAAGCTCGACGAAGTCCCAGAGAAACAATTTAACTGTCTTGGATGAGTTGGATCCCGCAACGAAATTAATCAGAAAAGTATAGCGGAGGAGTAGAAAAACCAAAATTTCCATTTCCCTCCATATCAGCAGGAGACAGAACGGAAACAATGGCCTATAGGCTCCTCAAAGGGACGATTACAACTAGGATAGGCTCAGTTGCCTAGCACCACAGATAAATGAGCTGTTATATTTGATTCTCACTCACTAGCCAGTATGAACTCAAGACAAACGACCCAGTCAGTAATAGTAGAATGTAGATATATCTATAAGTGCAAAATAATACAGATTACTTTACTGGTAGTAATCTGCCTGCAATGCGTGGTGATTATGGCAATTTCCCCCGACGGCTATTCTCGGAAGCGGCACAGGTTACATAGATACTAGGTACCACAGAGTAAATAATAGTACTATGTAACCACAGTGTAACCATCCACTCGATCAACAGTGAGTGGTGCAATATTGAATTGACATTACATTTTTGAAGGCCGCTCGAAGAATCGTGCTCTTATAAGCTTTAAGGAAATCTAAAGAGGAGCGTGGTTAAATAATAACAGCAGCTCGGGTCGATCTTCAGGTTAAGTCACGCTTGTCTAGGTTGGTCCGTGGATGGGTGACCAGATACAGAGTGTTCTTCGTGCCTCGGGAAGTATGCTAAGCCTTTGGTCCCGGCTGTCATTTGTAGATCTTTGACAGTCGATACAGGTAATCAGGTCTTACCAAGGGGTATCGTATTACTCAGTACTAACTGGGTTGTGGAGGTCAGTTAGGCAGTCGGTCCATGTAAAATACTGGTATTCAGCTGCATCCAGTTAGACTGGAAGCCGATTCTAACATGTTGGGAAAAGGCTAGGCAGATGAAGCTAGAGGGGAATCTCCTACCCTACAGAAGGCCATATAATCCGTTGCTGCACATCGATCGACACTTATGGCGCTACGTCGACGTAGTAATTTCAATCCTAAAAATTCAGCAACTGGCAACCCACAACTATCTGTTTAAGACGTTTCATTTAAAATCTCGAGAAACTGCGCAAACGTGAGGAGATATTGCTGCAACTGGCAACTGTTAAGCAACACCTTTTGAAAAGTAGACAGTTGCGTCAACTAAAGTTGCTACGAAAACAAATGCGAATTACTTCGAACTTCTTCAGTTGCCTTTCACAAGTTGAGCAACATGATATGACAGAATTGAAAAGTGGCTAACTTTTTCGGAGTTTCAAAGCCAGCAATTTAGTCTACGGCATAGCATAAACAGAATCGCGTTAGTCAACTGTTTTTTGTTGAACTGTGGTATGGTCGAATCGAAAAGCAGTGACAGAGTAAATACTGCATTGTAATTTGTACGCACGACGGTCAATCAAGCTTAACAAAACAAGTTTAAGCGGATCTCTCATTGTATAGGAAATCTATACAAAGCGAGGCCAAGTTATACTGGAACAGTACAGCTTTAAGTGCCGCCGTGTGTACGAGTAGTGTAATAGTTAGTACCCACAATGTGGGAAAGCCTGTGTTTGATTGTGGTCCTTTGTTGGTTGTTTCAGTATGACTGAAGCATAGCAATTGCAATCTGTATGTACAAGGTATCCAATACTAAAATAATCGGTATTTTCCGTATATTATTTCCTTTAATTTTTTCGTCAGGTGCGTAGTACTCGCAACCGGCGTATATGTATAACCCACACATGAACGTGGACGAGGCAAAAGGAGTATGTAAGGATCGTAGCAGGTGGCTCTGTGGTTTCTGCCTACCCGGAAAAACGCATGAGTTTATGTATGTATGTCTAATTTTTCCGTATAGTCGCACTTTCCACTGCCATAACCAAATGCCACGAGCTGTTTGGGCATTGTAGGCTTTCATATCAATTGGATAAGACACATAATCTTATAAGCCTTCTAAACCTCAATCTACAGCGTTTCGTAAAAGGACGGAGGAAGAAATAAGTACCTGACTACCTACCTAAGTAACTACCCACCCTATGTAACGTTCCTTTTCAGTGTCTCCCGACCGTGAAATCTCGGGCTCGCTTCACGCAAGACTTCGTCTAGTGATATTGATTATTCTGCGTCCCTCGTGTATCCTGCTTCCCTGGTAGGTGTGTCTTATTCAGTTCCGACTCGAGATCTTTTATACACTCATTTGTATCATCATTATCGGCGCAGCTTAGCTTTTTCCATAGCTTCTCTTTTCTAAAAGACTTATAGAGCCGACATTGGGAATTTCTTGATACATTTTTTTATCCCAAACATTTTGATTTTGACACACGAATGCTACCTGACAAGCGGATGCATACACAGACCGACTTGTTACAAGCAATATAGGATTACGATTTTCTCCGCGTTGTCCCGTCTCAAATTCAAATTCATTTATTTGTCCGAATATGGAACAATACATGGTCTTAAATTAATAAATGGTTTAATCACATTCTGCCACGTGGGGCGCGCAAATATTAGGTAAGTACACAAGTAAAAATATTGGATAAATAAGTACGAATTAATCTTATAATATGTGGTGTGTCTGTTAAAAATATTATCTAAGTTAATGTCAAAGTATTATTCAATGTCAAACTATCAAAGAGAGAATTCAAAGTCTAGAAGATTACAATTAAATTAGGATGTCAAAGTATCAATGAAAAAGTCATTTTTATTTTATTAGTATTTTTTTACAAAGCAGTGGCTATCAGAGTCTGCTATTGCAATAGTGTCAGAATGGTCTATCATTGATTTAATAAGGCCCCTAGCCCACGGCGTATTGAAGCGCGTTCGAAACTCGTTTGACCCTTTGTACGCACCAAAGGGTAATTCGTCTGCGCGGGGCCTTATTAAATCAATGATAGACCATTCTGACACTATTGCAATAGCAGACTAAGGCCCCTGCTGTGCAAGTACGTACTTTGCATCGATAAGACATCGAGATCGCTAAGGTTTGCATTTTTATCGATCTTGTTATCGAATTTGGAAGTATGGAACACGCGACGATAAGATTTATCGTGGGCCGAATCGAGTCGCTAAGGATCGCTTCTCAAATGGCAACACTGAGGACGTCCAAAGAAAAAACATATTTCTGTGGCACAACTAAATCGACTAATGTCCGAGATATTTAGAAAATCCTTACTTTTCATAGATGTTTGGCATTGTAAACAATGTTAAAGGGTTTATTTTAGAGAAACTATCAGTATTTACCAAAATATCCTTTATTTTGGTAAAAATACAGAAAATATACCATTTTCTTAGCATCGCATCGTCGTGTTTACCTTTGCCAAAAAAAAAGTTTGTAGTTGACAGTTGACATTACTTTCTTGAGAAAGATAAAAATACGGTCGGTGTTTACAATAACAATATTTAAATTATTGAAACATGGGTGTAATCGACACAACCAAGGCAATCTAGCATCTAGCATTTTTGCTGGAATTCTTCTACGATGGCTCTTTTTTCAGCTGCACCTGGAAACTTCACGTAGGTGTGGAAGAGGTGGCGAACTATTGCCCTCGACAGTTCTCGCACAACCTTGCTCACAATTTTTTGGCCAAGGCAGATTGTACTCCTGCCCAATGCAACTTTGGTAGCTCCCAACTGCATAAAACCGTACGGCTATCAAAACCTAAGTCATGAAGTTTTAGTATGTAATAAATGTGTATTCGGACTAGAAAATCTAGGTATTAGAAAGGACGAGTTATTTTAATAGGTTCCTAAGAACTTTAATAGGTAAAAAATGTAGTGCATGACAAAAAAAAAATATATGTTAGGTTTGTTTTGTCTAGATTTCGAATGAAGTAGGCACAGTAAAACCACAATACCACATTATGGACAGGGCGTCCTGTGGATCGTGTCCTCTGTACATCTCTATCTCTTCTACTAAAATGACTGCCACTTCTCGAGTCACCGGAAAAAGACGAACAAAATTTTCTTCTGGAAGTTCCAGAGGATTGTTCGTGTCTCTGAACCGTCGCCTCCGAATACGCATTACATTGTGATGGTGCTGCCGTTCTTCCTCATCACCCAGCAATACAACCAAAAGTCCTGAATCCATTATAATTATTATCGATAAGCCTATCGCACTTTTACAAGGTGTCGATAAATTACCGAGGTCGACAGCGTAAATAGGCGATCTCAACTGTCAAAATGTCGTTTCGTACTTGCATTTTCGTTAAAATTTTAGAGTTTATCTAGCGGTCGATAAAATAGTAGTTACGTACTTGCGACATCGATTCGAGTCGATAAAAACTCATTTTATCGAGAACAATTGTCAGATTTATCGAATCGAGTCCTACGTACTTGCACTGCAGATCGTCTATCGCTCGTAAAACTTTGTTGTAAAAATGTTTTTGGTTTCTCCCAACTATGTAGTTTGAGGTCGGCTACCAATCTCACAGAGTGCAGCTAAATACCAGTACTTTATATTGGCCTCCAAAACCCATTTAATGGGTAGCAGGAGCTTTCACGAAACCCCAAGATTATCCGTATCACAAGAAAGCACCCGATAGGTAGCAGGAAGGACTTGACCGTGACCCATAAAATTACGCCTGTAATCTCCGAAGGTTTAGGCAGAGGTGTACTGTATAGTACACCTACATTTCGTTAGTTATGTTTAAGTGCAATGTGATAAGGGGCGAGCCTATTGCCATCAACCTAATGCTACTGAGAAATTCCTGAAGGAAGAACCCAATTACACTTAAACCGACCCGGGAATCGAACCCAGGAACGAATGCTCAGCAGTCGCGCTTGCGATCAATAGACCAACGAAGCAGTTCTCCTTTGTAACTTTCCCCTAATCACACGAATATTACTTGAAAAGCTACACTATCTTTTTATATAAAATATATATTTTTATTAAAGTATGATTATATGTATTAAACAAATATAATAAGTATGCACAGTGTAATAAGTAAATAAAGCAGCAGAACTCGTCAACCTTGACTGTGGACACAATTTGCATTTGCGTGAAGGGATCATTTCGCAAGTCTCCGCGAAGGATTATGTAGGTCGCGTCCTTTGCAGACCTTGTCTACACTACGCTAACTTATTTCTGGGTTCGTTAGGTAAGAAGGTAGGTAGGTACTTTTTACAGGGTAAACAATGGCCGTAGTAAAAATCAAGGGCCCTTGAATAAGATAGAGTAAAAAATTACGGAAACAGGAAACTAGGAAGGGTGGATCTATGGTTTCTGCGAGGTATTGTGATTTTTAATGAAATAACTGCGATGATTCACTCTTTATCTTTATCTTCTTTAAAAAAGACTGCCACACACAAGTAATTTCTCCTATATCGTGGGTGCGTTTACGAACATTTAAACTCACATACACAAACAGCCAGACCCGGAACAACTACCTGTAGTTCATACAAATATTTGTTCCAGCGCAGCGGCCAATCGCTCAGCCACTGCGCCAACCGTGCCGTCAAAATTGGAATTGGTTGTGGTGGAGTTCGAGTGTATTTTATACTAACTGTTGCCCGGGCTTCGCTCGCGTTTTAGTCGGAAATTATACCACAGGCACGTTGTAAATATAGGGGATAATGTAGCTTCCTATTAGTGAAAGAATTTTCATAATCGGTTCAGTAGATCCAGACATTACCCCTTACAACCTCACAAACTTTACTTCTCTGTATTATTAGTATACTAATGACCCGCCCCGGCTTGGCACGGGTGCAATGTTATACATATAAACCTTCCTCTTGAATCACTCTATCTATTAAAAAAAACCGCATCAAAATCCGTTGCGTAGTTTTAAAGATCTAAGCATACATAGGGACAGACAGCGGGAAGCGACTTTGTTTTATACTATGTACGAGTACCTAGTGATGGATACAAGTTGGATTTGGCCCGATGAAGCAGTGCGAGTATGTCCTTGTCCAGATGCATGACAACAGACGAAGAAATAGGAGTATGATGTAAGGATCGTAGCAGATGGCGTTCTGTAGTTTCTGCTTACCTCCATGGCAAAAAGCGTGCGTTTATGTAAACTTACGACGTGTAAACTAAACCGAACCATATTTATGTGCTTCACAGGGGTCTGCTGGCTCCGGCTAAAAATAAATAACCCTCTCACCTCCTGCGTCTGTTACAGCAGGCAAAGAAAAAAATATTTCCATTATAATTATGTATCTTGGTTGACGATATTGTGCGCGCAGGTGCCTGTCTTATTTTCGCATCCGAGGACAATGTTTTCATAATAAAATCATTCATTATTTTACTTTCTGTCATCCATCATAAATCCAGCTTCAGAAACATTAGTATTCTTCTTTAATGAAACGATTTAAACATAACAAACACATTGCATTCATTCACTTAGTAAATTCATAGAATATATTTTTTTAGGGTTCCGTAGCTCAATCGGCAAAACGGAACTCTTATAGGATCACTTTGTTGTCGGTCTGTCTGTCTGTCAAGACCCTTTTTCTCAGGAATGTGTGGCGGTATCAAGCTGAAATTAATACTAAATACTCAGGTCTGCTAGTGCTACCTTTTGGAGCAATGCAAAAATCAAACTTGGATATGACTGTTTATGTCGCATATTATGCGATTTCACAAGGGAATCAACCTACAGGGTACTTCCGATTGACCTAGAATCATGGAATTTGGCAAAAAGCAAGGCCTTACAGGACAAATAAAGGAAAAATTCCAAAAAAATAAAAAACAGTTGGCGCCAATTAAGATATATATTTTGTGCGCGATTCCAACTCGCACTTTGCCGGTTTATTTTTATTTTTGTTAATTTATTTCTTGTCTGCACGTCATGTCCCTGCGACTAATAAACTTTTTTTAATTCTTTCTTTCTTTTCATTCATGCATGTAGCTCGTCAGTATCACAGTGTCACTATAGTAAGACAGTAGTTCGATGAGACCACGTACGGGACGGAGAAATGTGGTATTTCATACGCGCCTCACGCGGAACCATTTTTACACCTGTCCTTTTTAATACGTTTTTATTAGCTTCATCTCATCACCTGTTACTATGTACAAAAAATATTAGAAGTTTTTTACCCCCTTCCCGGTTTCCGATTGAGCTGAAATTTTGCACACGTCATGTTTAGTTTGGATGACAATGCATGGGTAGCTAAGAGACGTCATTCCAAATCCAATATGGCGGACTCTCAAAGATGGCGGACTACTTATTTTTTATACATTCCTATGCTATGGGTATCAAATGAAAGGGTATGCTGAGAAGAAATTAAATTACGTCACTCTAAAGTGTTTTTTTATGTAATATTATTGATTTTAAGAACAAACAATAATTTTAGTTAAATCATAGTGAATATTATTCCCTCCCACAGCGAAGAGGTCTGTTATAAAGGGTGTAACAAGACCCTTCACGAAGCCGAAAGGCACTAGTTCTCCCCGTCATTGCGATCATTTTTTTGTTCTAGAAATATACCATACCTGGGTCAAAGTTCCAACTTTGTCACAAGTTTTTTCTTAGATACATGTTTTTAATGTAAGCTTTTTACTTTAAACACCTCCACAACCCCCGTACTATTCAATCCATCCATCAGCACAATGTTTTAAGTTCGTTACATTGAGTCCTACCGTAAAACGTGATTTTTCACCCCAAAAAAAAAGTCGTTTTCCAGCAATAATTTTTGCGTAAAGTGACTTAGTTTGATGTACAGAATGCTTGGTTGACGGCTTCGTGAAGGGTCTTGTTACACCCTGTATGTATACCCCAGCAGTAGGAACATTATAATATGCTGATTTTGCTATATTAGTTAAACGCATAATATTCTTGAGAACTGCGCCATTGCTTGGTCTGGTAATCGCAATCGCGGCTGTTGAGCATCTGACAAATTGTTATTAGATTTTTCCATCAGGAATTTCTTAGTAGCAGCCACGGAGTCTGGATTTGTCCTCAGTTGATGGCAATAGGCTCGCTCCCTATTACATGGGGCTTAAACATAACTGGCACAATGTGGGTGTAATATTAGATACACCTTAACTCTTCGGGGATTATCTTGGGCTTGATGTTATGTAATTATAAAGGCATTTGGCAATTTCCAATTTAGTGGTATCGCATCTAATTAGCTCAATTCATAAATTATTCGCGCCGAGAATGGCAGGAAACAATGCGTGTTTCATATGTAAAGCGATATAAATTTCGATAACATTGTCTTCAAATCAATCTACATATTGCGGAATACGGATTACGGTATTAATCCGTACCATGTGTTTGATAAAATAATTACAAGATAGTTACGTGTGATTATTTCCGTGAAATAGCTATACTCGTATAATCCTCTTTCTTTATCTTACTACTGTTTTAAATGCGATAGTTTGGATGGATGAATGTTTGTTACTCAAGCACGCCAGAACGGCTGAACGAATCTAGATGAAATTTGGCACAAAAATAGATTATAGTCTGGAATAGCACATCAGATTTTTTTTTGCTCACGTTGGCACATCAAAACTGCCACGCGAGCGAAGTCGCGGGCAACTGCTAGTTTTTTATAAGCATGAAAATGGGTCATTATAACTTTGCCCAGTGTCCCTACCATGACGTCTTAAAGCAGGAGCAATTCCAGTGTGGGAAAGAGATGGCGCTATTCGACCTGTATAGCTCTGTCTTTTCCCACACTTGAATTACTCCTGCTTTAAGACGTCATGGTAACCCCCAGGTGTCTGTACTTCGCGGGCCTGTGGTAAGTAATGGGCCAGCTCGCCGTCCGTCCATCTTATGACGACAGGCCGTGTCGACGGCGCGTGAATCGTGTTCCACGCGCGTCTCAAAGAGTTGTCAGCAACAGGAAGGGATCCGAAAGGACCGATGCCTGCCAGGGTTGCGGGACTGTTCGAAAGAGATACCGCGGCCCTGGAACACAAAGGGCAAAAGAAGGAACATGGATGGGTTTTAGTCAGTAAAAGTCTGACACTCCCTTCCGCTCCGCCCAGAGTGAGAGGGGTCATTTGATGATTTCTCTTACGAAAAGAAAAAGGGGTATTTACTTCAGTCTAACATTGTATTTCGCCGGTATTTAATTTAAAAAAGTGGTTTTTATTTACTTAGTTGTTTTTTTTTTATTCCAGGAGAAAATGAGACCGTGTCGGCTGACTGGGGAGAATGGAAAAAATAAAATTATAATAGTTCGAAAAAACACGCTTTAGAATGACGACATTTTATTTCTCGTATTCTTCTCACTGATCTCTTTCATTTGATACCCAATTACCCATATCTTTGAATATATAAAAAATAACGAGTCCGCCATCTTTGGGAGTCCGCCATATTGGATTTAGAATGAAGTCACTTAGCTAACCATGCTTGTCACCCCAATTAAACATGTAAGTACGCAAAATTTTAGCTCAATCGGACATCGGTAAAAGGGTCAAATTGAATTTCTAAGGTTTTTTTACATAGATTTTGCAGGTGACAAAAAAAAGGGTAAAAAATGTTTTGCGCCGATCCCACCCAAATAATATGGGACAAAGGCTGGAAGATAATGATTTTCTGAATAAAGACGTTTTAATCTCAATATTTGCATAAAAATTGAAGGTTATACCTGGACATACCCGATCGGCGATTTCAATGCAATCAATATTTGCTAATTAACCAATAAAATGGCACGTATGTACCTACTTGAACCTACATAATTATTATTATTTTATATTAACGTCAGTAACCTTGTGATTTCGACCTTAGTTCAGTTCAAAGTAAGCAATGTTTTTTTTATTTTTATTATAGACAAAAAACTTCGATTTTGTTTTTAAACTCGATTTTCCTTTTTTGTTAGGTACTTACATTGAGTTGATTCAATGAGATAAAATATATTTATACTGAAACGGAAAAACAACACTGTCCCATGGCTTTATCATAAAAATAAAATATTTATTCTGGCCCTTGAACTTCATACAGCAAAATAAGGGAACACCCAACCATATGACTCAACATTAAAATCTCCGTCTTACAAAATTCAACTGCAATTTATTTAAATCTAGCTGTTGCCCGCGGCTTCGCTCGCGTTTTGGTCGGAAATTATCCCACGGGCACGTCGTAGATATAGCCTATGGCACTCGGGGATAATGTAGCTTCCTATTAGTGAAAGAATTTTCAAAATCGGTTCAGTAGATCCAGAGATTACCCCCAACAACCTCACAAAATTTACCTCTTTATAATATTAGTATAGATAAGTACTACCGAGTGCACTGACGGTCGTCCAGTTTTCAACCTTATGACATAGGGCATAAGGGTGCAAAGTGGTAGACCGTCATCAATGAACTCGGTAGACCTACTCAACCCATTCTTCTTTTCAGCCATAATTTCCCTTGGGGCTCCAAAAAGCAATCTCAACCAAAATAATGATTCAATCAATAGCATTACAAGGGCCACAAGATACTGAACTGCATGGATCTAATATCTGCAAGAGTCTGTCTTTGATTTGACCACAGTTATTTCATCTTTACGAATAGAAAGCCCGAATCTATGGTTATTGGTTACCATTCGAAATTCAAAACGTTGTGACATAAGTCGAACATTTAAGAACCTATCCATTTGATCTTACTTTATAGTTATTAAAAAAAAAAAAACCGGTTATGTTGGTTAATGTCCGTACGAATGACAAGCCCAGACAAAGTCCGGACAGAGGGCTATAAAGCCGGATATGTCCGGTCAAATCTTGACGGATGGTAACCCTAACCTGGACTAGGTTAGGGTTACCATAACATACCTAAGTTCTTTGAAGAATATGACGTACTCTCATAAGATCGATTGGACTTCAACCGTCAGAGGACAGGAACATTTCGTGTTTCCTCACGTATTTCAGGCATCTACCTTTTTTTTTATTAATTTATTCATTTGTCAGTATCAGTACACAACCAGTCTCACAACGAAAGTCAATGACTCACAAAAAGATCAATGTTAATGTCCCAATAAATAATTATGACACAGAGGGCATTGAGAAACAAATTGAAAATAATATAATGTCGTAACTGCATCACACAAGTCTGAAGATAATTATCATATAGGATTATTAAAGTAACTAGTTTCTGTCTGCGGCTTCGCCGTGTTTTGGTCGAAAATTATCCCACTGAAGCGGGTTTAAACGTATTAATGATACTCGAAGATAATGTGGCTCTCCATTAGTGAAAGAATTTTCGGAATCAGACCAGTAGTTTCGAAGAATATCCCTTACATGCAACCATACAAACATACAACTCTTTATAATATTAGTATGGACATATCCATTCTTGAAGAATGACTTGTTTTACTGTTTATTCTTTATCAGGTATAGATGACCTGACCCGACGTATTATTGTCAATGCACCGTGAATGCTCTGATGTTCTGAGAGGGTGCAAGAGCAAACAGAGTGGTCATCAATGAGGTGATTGTATTTGTGCTTCATAATATTAAAATGATAAAAAAGAGACTTCTATTGAACAGTACCTTTAACCTGTTCTTAAAAATGTAATGGAAGCGTAAAGATTACGTTAATCTATAAAAATTAATAAAATTGAAGTGTGTTTTTAAATTAAAAAATAACAGGTTTTTGCTGAATGCATATGAAAGTATAAAAAATAAAAATAAAATTGTCTCTCTGACTGTTTGTTCCGGCTAATCTCCGAAACGGCTGGACCGATTTTGACGGGACGATTTGTACTGGCAGATAGCTGGCAGTATGAAGTAACTAAAGCTACTTTTAGTTTTGGGAAAGAATTGGGGTTCCGTGCAGGAGATAAAAACCCTTAAAATTGTAAACAAAATCCGATTCAAATTCGGAAGTAATCTTTTTATAACATATTCACTCGGACTCCTAAATAAAATGTGTCTGATCAGAAAACTGTGTTGGAAAGAATCAAATACTCCCAAAATTCGTGACATTTTTGTCATATGGAAGTAAGCCAGAATCACTATAATCGTTACCAGTTTCTAAAAAAACTTTCATTTGTTTTTTGCGTAGCTGCTCTCGTAGCTCATTGCCAAGAGCTGGAGGAGAGGAGTCAGGAGGGCAAATAACGACCCTTTCCCTCATTCATATCTGCTAAGACAAAGATGAAGCAGGATGGCTTACCGACAGTCATGAAGAGCAGTTTGCATCCAGATTCCAGGTTGTACTTCGAGGGTTCAGTTTCGTGGAGCCGATGGTAGATGATGTCGAACCCTTCGCATGACTTGCCCGGGAGAACGGAGAACTCCCTGAAAATAAAACAGACGCTAAGTTTAACAACAGAATCTGTCTACAGCGATCCCACTTCTGGGACGAAAGCCTCCGCTCTGTGAGAGTGCCCAGTGCGGTTTGATCAATGGCACATGACTTCGAATAATTTGGTTCTAGGACATTCCGATTTTTTCTTACGACAATCTTAATTTTTGGACGAAAAGATTTGGCAACGACTTAATAACAGAGAAATACCTTAAAGGGTCAAAAACACTGGTGACTTTTTGACCATTTATGGTATTTCTCTATTTATTTACGTATGTTTAAAGACTGGTAACATTTTCGAAATAAAATGTCACCCACATGAAGTAACCACGAGGCGAGGTCGCGTGTCCAACTCCAATAGTTCAACGAAAGAAACATGTGGGTGTAACTGGGTACAAATTTACAAACATAGTTCTTCGTTTACGTTAGTAACGAGTTACTCAAATGAGTTTTTCTTTAGCTAGTGCAATGCAATTACAGCAAAAGCTCATCAAGTTCTCTTTAGGTGCTGACGACGTTAAATGAGTGATGACTTTAGGGATCTAGAATATAGCTACTTCTAATACACTTCATTAAGCTAGCTTGTTGAGTCAAGATTGAACATCCAAATTCTCTTTAGTCTTCTATTATAGAAGGTTAGAAGTTTCGGCAATATAAAAGCTAGAAATAAATTCCGTTCCTATGCCTCATAATATGTTGAGGCAAACAACTCTGTTGGCATGGTGGAATGTCAATATCGCAGGGATGGATTCTGTGAAGATATCTACGGTATGGATTTATGGAACTCAATTTATTAACTAGACTCGCAGTGTCTGTGGTTCCCCCGGCTAAAAAAAAAACAAAATGAATGTGAAAACTATTGAAACACAGTCAAAAATCTATCTCTTCATTAATTTGCATTAAATTTCACCAGCAGAATGATCAGTGCTCAAAATGAACTTGTCCAATTTAAAGGACAAAACATTAAACACATTTGAGCTACAAAATTTTGTCCTATGGCTTTAGTTGACAAAAAGTGTAGACCAAAAATTATTGCCATCGGCCGAAAAGCCTTCAGAACAAGAGCTCTTAAAGAGGTCTCTAAAGTACTTAAAACAAGGTCTAAATTGGTGCCAAAAGCAAGCAGGTGCCATCGCGAAATGTATCGCCTTCAAACCTTGGCTGGCGAAAAATGGCAAAAAAAATGTCGTATGTTAGTGATAATAAAAACGAAAATTGAATTTCCCTTGTTTTCCCAGGGGTGGTTTTTACAAAGCAGAGTAAAATGCTTTTGTGTAAAATTAAAATTGAATTTTCTGTGCCAGTTACAAAGCTATTGAGAGAAGTTCCCTTTTGGTGCCACCAGTTTTTATTATAATTGAAAAATGTACACGGAGAGTTTCTCCTTTGTTGGTTTAGGCCTTTCATCGGGGCATTTAGGGATTCACGATTTTTTCTCTACATTTAGGAAAAGCAGAAAATATTTCGCGAATATGTAAAATTCAATTTTTGGTTTGCAAAAGTAACTAAGTATGCAAATAGACTTATTAAGTATGTCTAGATCTTTTTTCAAGTTTTGACAAATACATGCGATGCTACTAACATTTGCTTATCAGTTTTCAATGCTTCGGGTAGCATCTTAAGCCAACACAATAAACAACAACACAATACAATGAACAATATGGTAATATGGCTTCATAGCAATAGATTAATGCGATTTCCACATTTTTAGCGCTGTTCACAGGAACGGCACGTGTAATTATGGTTGCCATACGTACGGATTTTCCCGGACAATTTAAGCTCGATGTTCCGAAAGCGGGAAGAGACTAACACAAATTCATGAGAAAAGTAACACAGTCGCTAACTAACATCATCATCGGCCTATTCCCAACTATGTTAGGGTCGGCTGCTAGTGTAACTGGAAGCACCTGAATACCAGTATTTTACATGTAGCGATTGCCTTTCTGACCTCCACAACCCAGTTAGTACTGGATAACACGATACTCCTTGTATAGACTGGTTGTCAGACTTTTGAGCCACTGACTGCCTGTAACAACTGTCAAATATCCACAATTGGCAACCGGGACCAACGGCTTAACGTGCTTTCCGAAGCACGGAGTAAACTCGGTATGTAATTAAATGGATGAAAAACAATAAAAAAACATAGAATTTATACTGTATATTTCAAAGGCTAGAAAACTCCGGTATTTTCTTCAAATGTCCGGATAACTTTCCGGAAAATACCGGACAGATCCAGGAACCTTACGTGTTACCTATAATACCGGTTTACGACATAAATTGTGGTAGGTTTAATACTGGGTCATAAACTTAGTAATAAAATGACGTAGTACAAGCAAGGCGGCCAATCAACCTATGCAAAACCAGTATAAGCGGACCTGTCATTGTAAGGGAAATCTATACAAAGCGAGGCCATGTTTTACTGGTGGATTTTTATGAATGTATAGTTTGATAGGTCGCCGGGTATACGGTCTACCTTTTGTTTCTAAATCTTGAAAGAATCTACGTTCATATTCGCTTAGGTATGTGTAATAATGTTTACGAGTATATTTACGACGGCATAAAGGATTGGTTGTATTTGAAGACACGATTTACTTCGTGTAAATGTAGCATTAAAAAAATATGTTCTAAGTAATATGAACCCCTAGCAAACTTAACTTTATATAGTTTAGTTATTACATAAGAATAACGTCACGCCTGTAATCCCCGAGGGGTCTGGCAGAGGTGCACCGAAGAGGGAGAGAGGTGTAATCCCGAAGCGTCTGGCAGAGATGCACCCACTGTTCGCCAGTTATGTTTAAGTCCTATGTAATAGGGGGCGAGCTTATTGCCATCAACTGAGCACAAGTCTAGACTGTGGCTGGTGCTGTGAAAATCCTGATGGAAAACACCCATTAATAATTTGCCCGACCCGGGAATCGAACCCAGGACCCCATGCTCAGTAGTCGCGATTAGGACCAATAATAAACCAACAATTATTGTATAATGTTACAAACGCAGTTTGTTTTGGATTATGCAATATTTTATAGCTTTTCAAATACTATATCATAACCATTTTACTCCATAGCACGTAATTAGGTAGGTATTTAGTTATCAGAGCAAAACAGGCCTGTTTGTTGGCAATGAATGAAAACATGCGTCATAGAGCTCGCATAGACCACAATATTTAGTCTAACCTCTTTGTAAAATTAATGTTTATCCATTTTAAATGCAAATTCAATATCAAAGGTACTTGTTGTCATAAAAGTGTTTACTTTGCATTGTCGCTATAATCATTATTTTTCTGCATTTAAGGTATTTTTTGTAATGGTATACAGAGTGTATGTAACAGGGTGTACATCAAACTAAGTAACTTTACGCAAAAATTATTGCTGGGAAATGACTTTTTTTTGGGGTGAAAAATCAGGTTTTACGGTAAGACTCAATGTAACGCACTCAAAACATTGTGCTGACGGATGCATTGAATAGTATGGGGGTCGTGGAGGTGTTTAAAGTAAAAATCTTACATTAAAGACATGTATTTAAGGTTCCCAGGTATCTTTAGACTCTAGAACAAACAAAATATCACAATGACGAGGAGAACAAGTGGCTTTCGGCTTCTTTAAGGGTCTTGTTAAACCCTTTATGAAGCTCGTGGCTAAATAGTGTCGCCTGGGTCGATCTTCAAGGTATAGCCGTGATTGCCTAGGTTGGTCCGTGGATGGGTGACCACTGACCACCCATTACATACCAAGTTTCCTCCGTGCCTCGATCAGTCAAAGAAAATTCTAAACGTGGCGACCAAAATCCCTTAACAAATGGGAGCCGTCTAAAGGCCTCAGATCCCGCGTCAGAGTAAATTTGAACTCTTAACCGACAAAGGGACCTGGTATTAGCGCTGTAAACTTTGACATTGTTCAAACGACAATGCAATAATTATGTAAAGCATCGATAGGTAACAAAGTAAGGAACAAAAGGAACAAAGTTTTGTTCCTTCGTATACGAGGTATTGTAATGTTGTTAAAGGTTTATTAACGGTGCGTTTTTACTGTATTGTCACATCCACAATGTACCTCCGACGCTTCGTTTGGTGCAGTTGTGCCTTTGTCCCTACGTCTAAGGTAATTTGTCTCTATCACAAAGGTGCATTGTCTTGACACTTGCCACTGTGACACTTGCCCTTTAGGAGGGTGTCAGCAGGTAGGTAAGTAGGGGTTTGTAAATAATAAGAGCTTGATGATGCAGTACACTTATTATTTATTGCCTATACTTCCGTGGCCATCTCACGACTCGATTGCTGAGGCATGTGATAGAGAACACTGGCCTGAAACGTCTCCAACGGTGATGGTTCCGTCTGACTCTGCCCGCAACCAACTGCTCCAGTTCCAGGTTCCGTCTCTGGTAGGCGAACTCAGCTTAAGGTAGGTAGGTGTCACTCAGCATCAGAGGATCTTCTCCAAGCGTTCTCGATGCTGGAACCACGACGTGGCGAAAGGGTCTAAAGGTAGACTAGAATCCCTAGAGGGATTTCGCGAAGTATTTAATAAATTATTTAGCAAAGATCGGAGCAAGCGACACAGCCGTCACCTCGGTGCTTTCAAAAATACTCTGTGGCGGAGTCTATGTCTACCTAAACACACGGCATAAAAGCTATGTCATAGTCACAAAATAAAATTCATAAAATTCGACAAAGGAATCTCTTTAGTTGAATATTTTTTAATGTATATTGTGTTTTGCCGTAGACGCAATGGCAATCTAAGCTAACAGAGTAACAAAGCATTAGATTTCCTCTGTTTCCCCGTTATAGTTTACCAAAATTACGCTTTTAACGGATTGTTTATGTCGTAGTAAAAAAAAAAAACTTGACGCTACGTGCGAAGTAGCATCAACGCAGTAACAAAAAGCCGTTGAAAAGAAAAACTTTGTCGTCACGTAAATGTTTACCTGAACGCACGGTTTACAAACTATGTCAGAAGCACAAAACGAAATTTGTTTAAGTTATTTTGTCAGTTGAACAACTTTTCTTATTATAGTGTACTGTCGTAGGCACAAATGACAAAATAATAAATATCATCTGTTTCTGCGTTAGTTCGCTTAAGTGGCTGCTTCAAATCGCACAAAAAAATTAAAAAAATATTACGCTACGTTCAAAATAACGTTTGCGCAGTGACAAAAAGTCGTAAAAATGAGTTCGACAAAAAAAAGTTGATCGTCGCGTTAGACTTTCCACGGTCGCATGGCCTAAAAGCTACGTCAGGAGCACAAAAAAAAAACGACTAAGGGATTTTGGACCTGTATCGGCCGTTTTTTTTTTTGCGGAAAGCACATTACGCAGTTGGTCCCGGCTGTCTGTTGTAGATCTTTGACAGTCGTAACCGATGTCAGAAACCCAGAAGCCTAACTGCCAGTCTTGGCAATAAAAACTTTCTGCGAAAAAAAAAACGACTTCCAAAAATACACTAAAAAAGTCTAAATACTAAAGTTTTTAGTTGTAGAATTCTTTTTTACATTGAAACTAGAAGTTATTAATCATGTCATATCGTCAATGTAGCCCAAGAAGAAAAAAATACGTATTAAAGGATAAAAAACAAATAACTGATCCGATTTTGATGAAATTTCTATGAGACCACACGGGAAGCATATCCTTCAACGATGATGATGATTGAACACCACACCCAGCCAGGAGCAAGCCTGATCCGGACAAGCCGGATACACCAGGGGGCACGATTTTGTGAGGAAAGACATGCTCTGGGATGGGAAAGGAAGCCTGACCAACCGCAGCCAGTCGGGCACAATCAGCCGACTATACAGCCTAGAGCCAATATAACGGAAAGCATATGTTTTAACATAAAAAAAAAAAAAAAAAACAAATCGTTTCATAACTGACGAAGATAAGAGGTAACAAACATAAATTTAAAAAAATACAGCCGTTAAAAAGCATCGTTTGTCTGGGTCGTGGAAGTTACAATGGCAGTCGGTCGAGCAGAGCACAAGCGGAGCACAAATTCCCTTGGCGGGAGTGCTCGGTCGAGGCTTCTAAGTCCGTCTACGCTAAGCGAATTCGTGCTCCGATCGTGTTCGGCTCGCCTAGCATAGACGCTGCTTAATGTGTACGTATATCAGTTTCGAATCAATTATAGACCCTGTCGGGCTCAGTAAAGTTAACTTTTAATTGGAGAGAAGATGAAGGCGCTCTTTGCTATCAATCAAAATAGTATCACCCAAATATTACAATATTTGCTTTTTTGGCATTTATTAAGTAACTAGAGACCCGCCCCGGCTTCGCACGGGTGCAATGTTACACATATAAACCTTCCTCTTGAATCACTCTATCTATTAAAAAAAACCGCATCAAAATCCGTTGCGTAGTCAGGACAGACAGCGGGAAGCGACTTCGTTTTATACTATGTAGTGATTATTAAGTTTAAGTTATATTTATGTATTTTTGTATTATTTATTGCACGATTAACATTAATATAATATACTATAAATTATAATAAACTAAATATTTACAATTTGATTGAGTCTTGTAGAATTTTTATTAACATAAGTATTACGTCAATTGGCGTAAGTTACGATCTTTTGCAAAACTCAGGCTGTTACATAATTTATTATTAGAATAAGAATAAGCTGAAAAACGTGCTTGGCGAGACACGGAGGGGTCTCGGTATGAAGGTTAAATCATTATTCACCCATCCACGGACCGACCTCAGCAAACGTTGATTCTTATATCTTAAAAATCGACCCGTGCAGAGCCTGTTATTATTTAGGCAGGAGCTCCTCTCACACAAAACCATTTCGGAAGAAAATAAATTGAGAAAACTTCTTTTATCTATCTGTGGACCCATAGAAATAAATAGCTGTTGCCCGCGACCTTCGTGCCGCCCGATACGAGCCATCGCGTATCAGTAACGTTCGCCGTCCACGGCAAGTTCTTCTCACCCCCGTTGACCCCACCACCCTCCTCCAGAAAAGCAGTAGGGAAACCAGCACACTTTATATTGTGGTCGCGACGTCCCATTTCAATCCCCCCTTCCGACCCTTGCATGAGCCAGCCCGCGATGCTGAGCCAGTAGCAATAAAACAGCCCCTAAATCAGATCCAGCCTGCCCCTTGCTGCCCTCCCCAGCGACGCCCTAAGCCGACGCTCGTACCCCACAGGGGGTGCCCTTAGCGAGCTTATTTTGCGCCTGGCTGGAGGCCTTAAATTCTAGGCATCCACAGGGATAGACCGGTTAAGCAGTAGCCAGCCTCAGAGGCTGAACTGCGAGATGCCATCTCTTAAAAAAAAACGCGAAGTTAAGTATTATAAAAAAATATTACTTACCTTTTTGAATCGAATTTCAAGGGTTTCATTTTTTTTTGCTCAGAACCCTAATCTAATTGATCGTCTAGGAACCCCGCAGTAACCTATTTTCTGCCGCTTCAGCGGTAGTTTCTTACAGGGTAGGTAATATTTCATGAAGCGACCGACAGTCACGATAAATGGGAGACAGACAAGCTCCATTATAAGTTTAGGTATTACATCGCACCAGCTGTTTTTCCTCATGAACTATAGTCTATAAGTATCTGTAGGTCTAGGCCGAAGTTTTAGCCAAATAGCATAGTCATAGTTCGTGAATGATCAAGACTTTTAATGTTCGTGCGTATGTTTTTTTCTTCCAAAACAAACACTAAATATAAAACGTGAAAAATAGCTTCACGTTTGGAAGTCGGTAATTATTTTTAGAGCTTTGTAACCAAATGGCAAAACGAAAACTTAGGTAATTGATAGGATAGGTCAAAAAAGTCATATTTGCGGAATGTCCTTATTCTCAAAACGCCGCCGTCTGATTCGCTTCATGTCTGAAGAAAGATTTCAGAATTTCAGGTTTTTTCAATTGCTTATGCAACAATATTTAGAACTTTATGGCTAAAGAGTTAGGATCAAGATTGATTGGGAAAATTTGAAGTTTTGGGTAGCTTGATTTGCTGGCGTTTGAACTTTCTGCGTCAAACACATAATGTTAAGGGTACAGGACACAGGAATAGGAATAGGAATAGACTAGTTGATATTAATCCTCATTGACCTTTTAAGGTTGTCAATTATTTACTATTAATTTACTTGGTTTGAAACCGGTTCTCATAGCCGGTTTCAAGCCACATAACTAGCATCAAGTATGTTCGTAACATACCTAACTATAAAACAATAACGGATGTCTAATATTACATCAGAAAAACGAAAGAAAATACATTTATTTGGCACATGCCACAAGTGCACACAATATAAAAAAAGAAAACCAAAAAAAAAACATCGTTGAAGGAAGAATATGCTGAACATGACAGAACCAAAACTCGTGATCAAACTTTCACCCAGTTGAACGACTGTGTATTTCTGTTGATAAAAATATAATAACAAAGTTTAGAAGAGCAATAGAAGACCAAAGAAAAGATGGATGGATTGTGTGAGGAATGATATGAAGGAAACAAGAGTAGATGATGGCGTGACGGTTGACAGGGGAGAATGGAAAAATAAAACGTGTTGCGCCGACCCCAAGTAACATGAGACTAGGGCGAGAAGATAATGAATATAATGACTTAGTTTCATACAATTGTTTTGAATATCAATGATGGCTATAAAATTAGTGGAAGACCATATGGCTAGAAAGGAGGTGACTGCAGCCCCCGCAGCATGACCGCCGTAGAAATGTCTTTTGTCGACGGAAGAATCGACAGCATGATTTCTTTTTGATCTGTCATTTTGTCGATTCTTCCATAGGGAAAATTCGTTTCTACAGTGGTCATGCTACGAGGGCTGGGATGACCACTAAAAGCAAATCAAGTCATTTATTCAAATTAGGCTCAGCACTTTCTGAAATTCAATATTACAAGAGACAGTCCCCCAAAACCTTCGCCATTTCCTACTTCTATGTTTTAGCTGGGAAGAAGAATTGGAAGAACAAGAGAAGTTTGAAAGGTGAAGACATAAGGCACCGAGTCGCGGACCACAAAATAAATTGGAATGAGGACCGGACAAAGATCTTACTGAATGTTTTGTAAAGGGACAAAAACAAAGCATTTACAAACGAAATGACGATCTATACATCTACATACTTACACATATACATACAAATAAATAAAATTGAAGAGTCTTTTTGTAATGTCAAAATAACAGCTGTTTACTGAATGCATATAAGAATATATAGGGCACTAACAACAAAAACACATTTTTTTTTCAATTTTTGTCTGTCTCTCTCTGTCTGTTTGTTCCAGCTAATCTCCGAAACGGTTAGACCGATTTTGACGGGACTTTTACGAGCAGATAGCTGATGTTATAACGTCTAACATAGGATAGTTTTATTTTAGAAAAATATTTAGGGTTCCGTGAAAAAAAGCTTAAAACCCTTGAAATTATTCAAAAAATTCAGTAAAAAAGTTCAGTTCAAAAAGTAATACTTTTACGCGAACGAAGGAAATTTATCAACGCGTTATTTGGTGACTAAAATTACCGTGAAAGTCAGGAGATAGGTAGGTACTAAATTATCGCGTCCTAAAAGACACTCCACTACGTGAGATATTATAAAATTAGGTACGGCGGGGCGATGTTTCAAGTTCGTTTTATCAAGACAAAATATGTGCCACGTTATGAAGAATTATTATGATATCATAGGCTCTCGAGTATAGAGGCAAAATATTTGAATAGGTTAACTCATAGGAGTCGGTAATACGTGCTAAAGTCAACATATTGGATGCAATAAAAGAGCCTAGACCACCAATGTGACGCTTAAGGGGAAATGCGATAGGTATTTGAAGAAACTATCGCCGTCCCTCTACGAGCGCGATTTCAACATTGGTGCGATAAGGACCACAACAGATCCTACTAGTAAAAAGTCATAATTCGAGATTTGGCTCTCGACTTTTCCTCCTCAAATATTCGACCAATTTAAAAAGGCATTTCATAATAAACTGAATAAGAAGGATATAAACTGTGCCCTATGTTTTCCTTTTTCATTAATAGTTGTCTTTGTACACTAGGCCTCTGTTGACAGCGGCCCAAATTGGCCTTTTTTAGCATTTTGTGCAGGTTCTAGTGCTGATACAGATTATGTTTCATCAAAAAGGAAAACATAGGGACATAGAAAAGGTTGGTATTTATTTAACTGTAAAAAATCATAGCTCTAAAGTCATAAACCAGAAAGGAAACAGGCGAGAGCGTTTGTATGGAGAAAAAACCACCCGTATTTCTTCTTAAGGACATTCCTACCCGCGCAATCCGGCTTTCAGTCTTGCTACCAACTTTGGTTGCCAACTGCCTCAACCGATTGCCACATTTGTGAGCAACTTGAGAAGAAAGGAAACGAAGACGGTACGGTAATAGAATTCCAATAACAAGAGCTGGCTCAGAATCCGTGAGAAGAGCAAATCAACAGTAGCACAATATGTACAAATGCTAGTCATCATTTGTCTAGCTTTTTCCCCAACTAGGTATGTTGGGGTCGGCTTCCAGTCTAACCGGATGCAGATGAATACCAGTATTATACAAGGAGCGACTGCCTATCTGATCGCCACAACCCAGTTTGTACTGGGTAATACGATACCCCTTGGTAAGCCTGGTTGTCAAGACTTTCGGGCCACTGACTTCCTGTAACGACTATTGTCAAAGATCTACTAAATTATAGCCGGGACCAACGGCTTAACGTGCTTTCCGAGGCACGGAGAAAACTCGGTATCTAGGAGGTCTCCCATCCACAGACTAACCTGGGTAAGCGCGGCTTAACCTGAAGATTGATACTATCACAGTTTTTCCGAACCAGTCGTCTTTCGATTCAGAACAGCACATGAGATTTTTAATGCCTTAAAGTGTCTCCATTCCCAAAGGGATACCCAGAAGTCTGGTTTCGCGACACACCTACAATGCGCCAGTGACCTGATTAGGTGTTATTACAACGCGCTGTTTAACCGGGTCCGAGTACACCGCGCAGTTTTGATGGATCAATAGATTTCATAGGAAAAGTATTAGTGACCCACCATAGCCCATAGACTAGGTGGGTTGTAGACTTGTACATGTGACAAGGTACTATGGCTGAGAAAGAAGTTGGTGTATGCTATGATAATGTGCGTTTAGGTGAGGTTGGACTGGGAAACATTCCTAAAGACCTAGAGAAAGAAAGCGAGACAGAAGTTACAGCTCCAATGAGTTTATGTTTACATCATCCAAAACGTATTAAACTCAAACTCAAACTCAAAGCATTTATTTCAATTAGACCATTACAGGCACTTTTGAAAGTCAAACAAAAAAAAAAAAAGCTAAGCTACAGTCACAGTCACAAGGCATAATAACTTGAGAAAGTACTGTAGTTGCACATTCCAAAGCGTAGATCTCTATGGAGAAGAATGTGCAAGAAACTCCTTGGACACTCTTTTTAATCAAAATATTGTTACAAAATCTTGGTTACATCATTCACGTTGAGATTATACATATATGTGAGAACGATGTAGAAAGACGTGCACATTAAGAGCGCCCAGAGTAAAAGATTAAAATAATCAACACTTTCAAAATAAAGTAATTAAAATAAACCGTGGCAGCTAAGAGATGACCACTCCCAACTGACAGCGCCCGTTCACGAACATGACGCATGGCTCGGCGCCATTCAACTCAACCATATTGAAGGGAACCAAATGACCCGACACACGCGCCACCATCAGCGAGAAATTTGAGTGAGCATGACATTCTCTCAGCCACCAGGCTACATTCAAGTCAATGAAAAATAAATAAATGTAAATGGTTGCTTTACAGTACATAGTACTCACACATGTGCTATGCAATTATATAATATTATTAAGAGATGGAATCTATACAAAGCAAGGATATTATTACAATCTTCCGCAGCTTCCACAATAACTTAACATGGTTATCAATTAGTTTGCTCCTATGGTTGTGGAGCAGGACCAGCATTGAGCCAAGCATTTTTATCATCAATATAGTCCCCCAACTTATAATATGCTTGCCTACATAGTGTGCGAGTGTGCGTTTTATACAAGATTTAAATTTCGTCTCATTCAGTTGTAGAATGTGAGGAGGTATTTTATTGTAGCATTTTAAACAGTACCCCATGAAAGATGAGTCTACTTTAGCTAGCCTGAAACCTGGCTGAACTAGTTGGTCCCTATTTCTAGTATTATAGTGGTGTCTGTCACCTCTCTTACTAAATAAATGCAGATTTTTCCTAACGTACATGATGTTTTCATAGATGTATTGACAAGGTACTGTCATGATGTTAATTTCTTTAAACAGTTCTCTCAGAGAATCGCGCCTACGTAGATCATATATGGCTCTGATGGCTCTTTTCTGCAGAATAAATATAGACTCAATGTCTGCAGCCCGTCCCCATAGTAAAATACCGTATGACATAATACTATGAAAATAACTAAAATAGACTAGCCTCGCGGTATCTACATCAGTAAACTGACGGATTTTTCTAACAGCATATGCTGCTGAACTCAGCCGTCCTGCAAGAGATGTTAAATGAGGACCCCATTGTAGCCTTTTGTCGAGCGTAATTCCCAAGAAAACAGTTTTATCGACAAATTCTAGTTTCTCTTGATTCAATATTATGTCACAATCACTACTTTAGACATTTGGCAGAGAAAATTTTATGCACTTAGTTTTTTTCCCATTTAGTACTAAGTTATTAGCGGTAAACCAATTATGGACCTGCAGTAGGGCGTTATTGACGTCGTCAAGATTAGTGGCACGTCTGTTTATCCTAAATATTAAAGAAGTATCGTCAGCAAACAATACCATTTGCGGTTGGTTGTTAAATAAGTGGGGTAGGTCATTAATGTAAACTAAAAAGAGAAAAGGACCCAATATCGAACCTTGTGGTACGCCCATTCTTACTTTTAAACCCATTGAATTGACACCATTTACCTGTACCTGCTGCTGTCTATCATTCAAATACGATTTTACTAAACTGAGCGCAAGTTTACCTAAACCGTAATGCTCAAGTTTTAATAGCAGGGTTTCGTGATTTACGCAATCAAGCCTCTTCCCACGCAGTAAATATGTGTTTTAATAAAGAAACACCGGCGTGAGTTGTACAACGTCCCTTGGTGAAACCATACTGTTGCTCGTGTAAGGTTTTATTGGCGTTAAAATGGTTTAGCATTTGATTGAGCATTATCTTTTCAAACACCTTGCTGAAAACCGGCAGCACAGATACGGGCCTATAGTTATTGGTGTCTTTACTATCCCCGGATTTAAAAAGCGGTATTACCTTACTGTATTTCATTAGATCCGGGAAGACCCCTTGATCCACGCACAAATTAAATATTGAGGCTAAATACGGTGCTATAGTCTCAATAATTGAGGTACAAGCTTTGATAGACATACCCCATAGATCTTCGGTTAATTTGATCTTGATTTGCTTAAAAGCTTTTATGACTGCTATGGGGTTTATATAAAGTATGTGTTTTTGAACAAATTAATAAATGCGTCGAAGGATAACTAATTAATGGACCAAGATGAGTTGAAAATTGCATAGCAAATATGACTTCTACAAGGCTTTTATTGAAAGGCAAAAGTGCAGTGGTTAGTGCAGCGAAGAGTCAATTAAATAAATTGGTTTTAAAAGCAATTGAAGTGAACTGGACCAGGGCTGGAATAATCAACAATCAAGCTGTCTTACAAGTCATAAGTTTGCAGTTTCTAGAAAAAGATATCCAGGACAACAAGGGGAATAATACAACACTACCTAAAGATTTAATGTAGACTTCAAAACACAATGTTGTGTATACATTAGCATATTTACTTATACAAACCGCTGACAGGTCAAATCGATACAAGATCTTTTGTTACATGTCATTGACGTGCGATTTAATTGTGAACGGTTACGCGAAGTTTTGCACGAATGAAATTGTAATCATGAAGAAATGCTTACAACGCTTTTTATAGCCAATTGTGACGAAAGAAGGGTAATGCTTTTCCGCGTGTGTGTACATCTCTCCCAATCGCAGTGCAAATATACCTTGTTATCGCATTGACATCGATACTGACATGTTGCGAAGGAACTAGGGCCTTGAATGAAATAAAGAATACAATATTATAGGAGCTTTCAAAGGATTTGCGACTTAAATACGTTTCGTTGCCGCATAAAAACGGGATGAGGGAAGATAGGCGGTCTTATGTGGCCTTCAGGTAAATATCCAGATGTGATAAAGTGAATTCATTTAAATTTTCCTCTAGAAATCACTCCGGAACAGTTACTTGAAGGAAGGGTCGGACCCTGATCTTGAACGAGCATATAAAGGCGACCTTTGATCCACTTCAGATATCTGGAAGAGGTTTGGAATTAATTTAATGGTCTTCACTCTTCAGTAGGATGTATCCGAGATATTAAAGTCCAAGCCCCGTTCAGTTGTACATTTCGGACACATGTCTGAACTCCGAAAACTCCAAACAAATGTGTTGTGGTACTTGCCAAGTTACTTTAGACATTTTAGGTAATTTGTGCAAGGATTTGCGCAGCGTTTGGTACATAAGAAGCTAGGTAATTATTCCTGCTGCAGTTCAAGAACGTGACTGTGCCATATCTTTGCATGTAGTCTGATCTACGATGCAGATAATATTTTATTTCGAAACATTCATGAATATCTCCCGGGACGGAACAATGTTTAACACAGAGAGATCGTATAACGAATGGCCGCGACCCTTGCCCTTTTAAAAGTCCATGGATGCTCGGTAAAGTGAGGTATTTCAACCGTTATGTCTGAATACTTTTAACATTTGGTTGGGTATTTAAAACTGAACATTTCAGTTATTTGCTGAGCCTTTTTGGCGTGTCTTTTGTCGTACACATTAAGCATACGTCTATTATTCAGCATGTAGAACATGTTTTTTTTTTTAGAATGTGTAATTTGAATGACATTCTTATAATCAAAAGCATGTTCATCTGCCTACTATGTTGGGGTCGTCTTTCAATCTCACCGGACGCAGAATACCAGTATTTTACATAGAGCAACTGACCTCCACAACCCAGTTAGGGCTTGGTAATACGATACCCGTTGGTAAGACTGATTGTCAGACTTTCGGGCCAAAGACCACCTGTAACAACTGTCAAAGGTCTCAAATGACTATGCCAGGACCAACGGCTTAACGTGCTTTCCGAGGCACGGAGGAAACTCTATATATAACGGGATGTCAAAAACACACAGACAAAAAATGTCATTTGATTTCCTACAATGTAACGCCAAAAGCATTGGAAGTGAAAGTTTTATTGCTACTTACTTGATGACCATGCATGCCACTGACCTTTTATGAAGCAATTAAGTAATGTCATCAATTAAGATATTATTATAAGGAAATCACGCATTACTTGGTTTCGTGTGTAATTGCGGGTTCTTTATTTAAATCGTTGTTTTGGGGAAAAATGTTGCAAGTTACAAGTGATCGCATAAACCTGCTTGGAAGCAAGAACACTTGTCTTATCAAGACAATAAATATTAAGAGCACAAAGTTTTGCTCTCAGACGAAATTGGATTATGGTGGTTTTTGAAAGATGAAGTATATTCATCTTATAACCATCCACCACTTGCACAGACAGACTGACAGAGCTGTCCAGATAATAATTTAGGTACTAGACGGACAAAATTCTAGAAGTAGTCAATTGACACGAAAATAGAATTTACATGACAATGGAATTGGAAAGTACTGTATTCAAATATTTTAGTAATGAAAGAGGGCTTAGTATATTTAATTTAACTACTGTTGTTTACGCTAGTTATTGGCTGGTTACTTATTACCATGCTTTCTAACTGCCTCCTCGGTCTCAAATTCGTTTGCTGCTTCTACATTTGTGTTTTCTTTGAATTCTCCTGGTAAAATATTTTCAGATTTGAACGCAAAATGGTAATGAGGTCTATTGCCATTTTGCGTATATAGCACTACTAGCAACCCGCCCGGCTTCGCACGGGTGCAATGTTATACATATAAACCTTCCTCCTGAATCACTCTATCTATTAAAAAAAACCGCATCAAAATACGTTGCGGAGTTTTAAAGATCTAAGCATACATAGGGACAGATAGCGGGAAGCGACTTTGTTTTATACTATTCAACAGTTCTGCTTATAATAAAATATATCTCCACATTTTACAAGTAAAATATGTGGTAAGAAGCAGATGTGTTTGTATGGTTACTCTGAATCTATACCTACTATCTTACTTAGTTTGGATGGATGGATGTTCGTTACTCAATCACGCCAGGACGACTGAACGGCTCTGAACGGCTCAGATATAGACAGTCTGGAATAACACACACACAGGGTTCTTGTTCAGGGTTCCGTACCCGAAGGGTAATCAACGAGACCCTATTATTAACCCTCCGCAGTCCGTCTGTCTGTCAGCGGGCTGTATCTCATGATCCGTAATAGGTAGACAGTTGAGATTTTCACAGAATGTGTATTACTGTAGCCGCCATAACCACAAACAATAAAAGTAAATAAAAATTTAAGGCTCCCCTACTAAGATGGTACAGAAGCCTTCATGTACGAGTCCGACTTACACTTTGCCAGTTTTTTGTATTTTTTTTTCACCCATAAACATCAAAATATCCACGTGAACGAAGTCGCGGGCAACAGCTTGTATCCAATAAATCCTTCAAATAACATAAAAAATAAACAAACATTTTCCTAAAATTTGTCAATTCAGATCAAAACGAATAAGCAAATTATGTTAGGAGCTTTTTACGAATTTCATTTGTGAGAGATCTCGAATAATGTCAGCAAGCTCTCGTTTATTCGAAGAATTTGATTAAATGATTTTGATTTCGCTCTTCAAAGAGTTTTATTTGGTACTCGTACCAAGCCCGATTTTCAGCCATCCAGTAAAATGAACAGGCGCCATGAAGGACGTGTCCTTGGAGTTGGCGAAATACCTTTGATATTATGCTCAGAACGGTTAGAAAGGAAGCAGAGTTGGCTGAACAACTAACAGATTAACTTATTAATCCATAGATACTTCACTACATAGTATAAAACAAAGTCGCTGCCCGCTGTCTGTCCCTATGCATGCTTAGATCTTTAAAACTACGCAACGGATTTTGATGCGGTTTTTTTTAATAGATAGAGTGATTCAAGAGGAAGGTTATTTATATATGTAACATTGAACCCGTGCGAAGCTGAGCGGGTCGCTAGTAATATTATAAATGCGAAAGTAACTGTTTGTTTGTGTTACCTTAAATTAAGACTAAACGGCTGATCGGATCGTAATGAAATTTGGCATACACATAGGCTATCCTTTTTTTTCTCTCACTCATCAAAATTTCCACGCGACGAAATCGCGGGCAACAGCTAGTACTAATATAATAAAACAGAAGAGTTTGTTTGTTTTTTTTTTTGAACGCTTTAATCTCTGGAAAACCAGTCAGATTTAAACAATCACAAAAACATCATACTTCGACCCTTAGGAGGCGAGCAAAATGAGAAACGGCGGGGCACAGCTAGTTTTATATAGATATTAAGTGTCCAAAACGTTCAAAATCAATCGACATCGAAAGTTCATTCCAAATAAGGCAGCGATTAGGTCTATGGCCGCTAAGCATGTCAATATCCGTTCATTAGCATTTCGTTCGAAATATCAATGACTTCTGGAGGAACCTGACTTTTCCCTCGCATAGGAATAGGTTTAGCCTCGAATGGGGCTAAGGGCGTTGCCACACACATTATTTACATGTCTTACTAATAGCGACACAACCGATCAAAATCAAAATTATTTTATTCAAATTAGGCGATGAATCAGCACTCTTTGAACGAATAGTCTTTTAGATAGGGAAAAGTGATTAACAAATACTGCAAATTAAAACATGACACAAGGCACACAATGTTATTTAACCTCTCACAGGGCTCAAACTTCACATTTTATAGCAAAAACGATCGGTTATTATTCCTGACAAATGCTTGCACTGACTGGACAGGTCCACTCAAATCTGTGTGGTTCTTTCTTCAAGAGACCATCTCAGACACTAATCTGCATAGTCCTCACGTGAGTTAACCAAGATTATGTCTGGACTTCAAAAGAGACTATGACCTCTGAGTTTGTGTCGGCTGTTTCTTCTCAGAGTAGTCAGGTACGAAACACCGGCCCCATCTAGTTTAAAAAAGAGACGAGTAAAAGTGTTTTTAAAAAACCTATTTGCAAAATAAACATCATTTATCATTTATTCTCATTTTAATAGCATAGTACCTATGTACTATGTAGGATAATAACCGACTATTGATGTATAATAACTTCGGCGCGAATCTCTGACGTCAGACCAAACCGAAACCTATAAAAATAATTGGTTCTCCAAGACAGGATAATTTTATTGTGTATTGTTTTTTCCATAGGTCTATACTGCTGACGTGTGTGGTAAAGAAAGTCGTTACTAAAGCGTTGGGTAATTTGCAGCACCATAATTATTTGAAATGGACGGAAGTTCTAATGGCAGTATTTGCCATTGTTTAATTCAGACGGAATAGCGATCGGCAAAGCAGCCAACATTGCTACCAGGATCAAAATGAGATGGATAGATCTTGTAATTATTCAGATATGCTGGATATAATTTATAAAAAATCTGACAAAATTTTCAAGTAGGTATTGCACCGAAAGAACGCAGAAAGTGTGACGTCAAAAGAGAACCGGAGGAAAACGACTAAAGTTACCGTCAAGGCCAATCTTTTTAAAGGGCAAACCGAGCGACCGGTTAGAACGGAATAGATATCCGCCGTTTTCATGAGAACTAGGCAACAATTAAATTAATGCCTAAATAAATGATAAATGATGTTTATTTTGCAAATAGGTTTTTAAAAACACTTTTACACGTCTCTTTTTTTTTAAACTAGATGGGGCCGGTGTTTCGTACCTGACTACTCTGAGAAGAAACAGCCGAAACCAACTCAGAGGTCAGTCTCTTTTAAAGTCCAGACATAATCTTGTTCAACTCACATGAGGACTATGCAGATTAGTGTCTGAGATGGTCTCTTGAAGAAAGAACCACACAGATTTGAGTGGACCTGTCCAGTCAGTGCAAGCATTTGTCAGTTATCGTGTAGCTCGACTTATAACTCAAGGAGCTCAACGACACGACGAACAATACCAAAGAAAGGACATTTAAAATAAAAGTTCTATGTTGAATTTTCAACTCTTGGATGCAGCGCCGAGAGTTCCGTTTTCACGGCTGGAATAATATTTTGGGATTCATTTATATGTGGCCGAAAGTCTGACAACCAGTCTTACCAAGGAGTATCGTATTACCCAGTATTAACTGGTTTGTGGAGGTCAGATAGGCAGTCGCACCATGTAAAATACTGGTATTCAGCTGCATCCGGTTAGACCGGCTACGCAGAGGATGATTTAAATGTCGCCTAAAATGGTGTCAAGCGGCATTAATAGTGGTTCTCTACAAGACCAAAAACAAAGCAGATGTTTAGTTTTCGCTCCACTCTGAAACTAGTAAACGCGATTGCGTGGTTACGTCCTTGGACTTGTGTATTGCAATTTCCAATCCGAGACGGTTTTAATCGATCTTTTTCTTGTTCAAAACTTTGATTGTTGTCCAATTGGAAGTTGGTCTACCCGTCAATTAAACTTGAATGTTCCAGAATATTTTCAAAGGGTTAATTAACTTGGAAGTTTCTGGTTGGCTCAGTTTTATCTGACTAGTTTTTGTCTGCGGGTTCGCTCCCGTTTTGGTCAGAAATTATCCATACATATAGGTAGCCTTTGACACTCGGGGATAAGGTAGCTTCACACTAGTGAAAAAAAAAATCGGAAGCAGAGCAGTAGGTAGGTAAAATAAAATCAATACCTTGCAGATAAGGCTACTTAAACTACTTGTAGATAGTAACACTAAAAAAAGTTTAAATAGAAACTATGAAAAGCTATTCAAAATTTGTAAATACTTCCGGTCCATTTCAAAAGTAAGCTTAATATCTTGACTGAACAATTAAATAATCAAAATTACAAGGAAGAACGTAGGCATATGTACCCAACTCGTTTATCGAAAAAGAAGACACTTGCTGTTCCCAAAGTCACGAACTACTTTGGTAAGCGCACTTGAAAATATGTAGTTCCGACGTTAGAAAATGAGCTACCCCCACAGTTAATATCGCATGCCAAATCAGCCAACCAGCTTAAAAATATACTTAAAAAACATTACCTCTCATTGTGTCCATAGCTTGTTTTGCATCCATGGACAATAGTAATATATTCCATGGATTTACGAGTATACATGTGTATGAATCTATAAGTTCACTTTCTTTTTTATTTTATTATTTTATAAAAAATCGAAATTTGTTTTAAAGTTAATGTGAAACGAGAACAACTGCCGACAAACTGTTTTGCAGCTTGGCAGATTTTTTATACGTTATATAATTACAGACTTTGAATAAACAAATAAAAAAAAAAAAAAAAGAATGTAGTTGCGAAAATTACCCCTTATTTCCAAACTGAAAAATTACAACCTACGTACTTCCAAAATATTCCTATGAATCCTAATGAAACATGCTACTGTACCTACGCAAAACGAGTGTCCGTCAACTCTATTGCGGACACCTCACCAGACAATATATGAACACCGGACATTTAATAGTAAAAATAATGGCACTAATCTCAATATTATGAAGTTGGTCAACCTCATAATATTCGTATCACGTAATATTACATTTTGAACGCGATAAGAAAAATATAAAATAAATACTACCATGCTAGAACGAACCACAGCACTATTGAAACAGTTATTTTTATTCTGAACTATTCGAATCAGGAAAGCCCATTGATTTATTCTTTCTTTATCGTGCGGTTAGTGCCTAACTGTCAGAGATTTAATGCCGCTGATGGGCCTCTGACTTGGCTTTAAATGCCGTCGACAAATATCTCAGGTATGCTGGTTTCCTCACGATGTTTTCCTTCACCGAAGAAAGTGATAATTATACAATATCACATGAATTCGAAAAGTCAGAGGTGCGTGTCTTGGGTTCGAACTTGAGACCTATGACTTGGCAGTCCGACGAAACACCACTAGACTATCACTGCTATTGATTTATTGAATTTATGGGAAACGGTGCAGCTGTCGCTAATGCTTCCTAATATTAGGTTCTGCATTTGCTATGCAGTTGTTAACTTAAACAGTATATTTATGTGCGTTAACTCCTCAACCTACTTGATATTAGGTACACTCTCATTTTGCCAGTTAAATTTAGGACCCATGTAATAAAGGGCAAACCTAATGTCATCAACAAGGGTCTCTTTTTCCAATCTCACAATGACATTAAAGTTTGCTGTAAGAAAAACCAATTCTGGATTAAGCTCGCCGTTGTACATGAGCTGTAATATTGCAATTTATTTGGTGTTTGTTTTGTGTACCATAAAGAATGAGAACATTATGTTTCTACTAAAATCCAACGTGCTACTGAAAAATTGCTGATGGTAAAACGAAATACGACTGTTCGACCTGGGGATCACACCCTTGTCTATGGATGGACAGCCAGTAGTCACAGTTGCAACTACTAAACCAATGAAGCCTCAGTATTAGGTAAATATTGAACAAGCAGTAAAGACCAGTAGCTATGAGGATGGTTTATTAATACTTTTTTACAGTTGAGTTTTTTTGAAATCATCAATTTTTTGGTACAAGTCAATCTTAAAATAACAATAGTTTACTTGCAATATTAACTTATTTACTTTATTTATTTACAAGTTACTCACCATTCTCCCGCCCTTATCCCATTTTAGTTGGTGTTGGCGCAGCATGTCTTCTTCTTCCATACTTCTCTATTACTCGTCATCTCAGCAGTCACCTCCTTTCTTGCCATATCATCCTTCACACAATCCATCAATCATATCTTTGGTCTTCCTTTCATACTCAAATTTTCCTGTTGTATGCACGGTGGCCAATAAAGCTTAACAAAACCAGTCTATGTGGATCTCTCAATGTATGGGAAATCTATACAAAGCGAGGCCTATATATATTTTTTTCTAGAAATGTATTTTTTATTTTTTTTTTATTTATTCCTGACCATGGATACATGTCCTTCAGTCGTAATCATTAAACATACTACTCTTATCTCACTAAAAATACATAAAACAATAACAAATTCATCAAAGTGTTTACCGCTCATACGAGCTAAGTACATCTGAGAGGCGATGAAATTATCTAATTAATAACAACAAAATATTAGTTAAGTATTTCAATAAAAATACATAAAAACAATAACAAGTTCATCAAAAGTGTTTACCGCTCATACGAGCTAAGTACATCTGAGAGGCGATGAAATTATATAATTAATAACAACAAAATATTAGTTAAACATAAAAAAAACAATCTAATGAACACCGAAACAATTAAAT
This sequence comes from Eugnorisma glareosa, assembly GCA_947578425.1. Classification (NCBI taxonomy): domain Eukaryota; kingdom Metazoa; phylum Arthropoda; class Insecta; order Lepidoptera; family Noctuidae; genus Eugnorisma; species Eugnorisma glareosa. The sequence goes on along the minus strand of OX387974.1, from coordinate 10,495,633 downwards.
TTTTTCTACAGTATTCATTATATATCTAAATAATGGATTGAAATAAACCGTTTTGGAAAGTAATTCCTGAACGTGGCGGGGAACACTTATAGAGTTTTGTTCTGCTATGTCACCAATTTCACTGACAAGTAACAGTCTTTGCATGGCAAACGATTCACAGTCAAATATAACGTGTTTTATATCCGCATTTTCTTCGGAACAATAGGTACATTTGCTTTCACTGATGATTCTCATCCTGTAGAGATGAGCTGGGACTAAACAATGGCCAAATCGCAAGCGATTAATGACTGTTATGAACTTTCTGTTGGAGTATTTGAATTTATTGTACCACGGCGTTGTTGGTAAGTCTTGCTGTAATTCTGAATACCATTTTCCTTTTGTTTCTGTTGTTGCATCCCAATAATCCTTCCATATCTTCTTAGATAATGTTTTAAATTGCTGATAGTAATCCGTGAAAGGGACCTTGAAAGATTCTGTAATATCCTCGTCGTGATCCTGACGAGTTGCCAAATCTACAACCTCATTACCAACTATGCCACTGTGAGATGGAACCCACAAAAATTCTACATGTTTTCCCAACTTTTGTAGAGTATACTTAATTCTATGTACAATGTAATTTTGTTTATAACTTAAGTTACAATTACATAAACTAGATAAAACACTTTTGGAATCACTTACAATTAATAAATTATTTACACTATTTACATTTGTGCTTACACCATGTTCATCAATATTTACAATAGTATTTACATAAGTTAAAGCAGCTAGTATAGCCCAACCTTCTGCAGTGAATATACTACAACTATTTGGCATTTGAAAGCATTTGGTTATCCTCTTTTGTGGGTCATAATATGCTGCTTTAACACAATCATCAGTTTTAGATCCATCAGTGTAAATGATATAGAAATGTGATTTGTCATTCAGAAATTCTAAGAAATCATATTTATTTTTAACAGTATCTAAAAAACACTTGATATCAAAGTAAGCTAATAAAGTATTGTAGGGGAATTCATATACAGGCCACTTCTTTTTGAAGTACATGTCTCTTGTCAGGTTCTTTACTTTAACTAGAATGGTTGAAATTTCAGGCAATGAACCAGAAATAAAAGTATTTGCTGAGATGGAGGATGTGACAGCTGACTGTATGACCTCTTGAGGATATTCAATTTTATCAAGAACTGTACTATTATTGCAAGCTAACTCTTTGAGACAGAATCTCTCAGCCAGCTGTAAACGTCACAAAGATAAGGGAGGTATAACATTTTCAATTTCCATAGAATTTATTGGGGTGGTGCGCATTGCTCCACTAATTATTCGTAAGCCCATATTTTGTATCACATCCAGTTTTCTTAACAATGTAGTACTTGCATTCATATAGGCTAAGCAACTATAGTCAAAATGACTTCTGACTATGCTTTTATATATCATGCTAAGTGTTTTTGGGTCAGAACCCCAAAAAGTTCCTGCTAAGCTCCTAAGGACATTGATGCTCTTCATGGCATTTTGACAGATATGGTCAATGTGCTTATCAAATTTTAGTTTATCATCTATTAAAACACCTAAAAATTTGTGATGATTAACAATAGGAATGACATTGTGGTTATATACAATATTTACAGTGGACTGTGCTAATGAATCTTTACTAAATAATAATACTGAACTTTTCTCAGAACTTATATCTAGTTTTAAAGTATTACTGTAATAATATTGTAATTGAGCCAATGCAGTATTTATATCATTAACAGCCATATTCAAGTTTTGATTTACTGTGTATAAAAGCAAGTCATCAGCAAATTGTAATATTTTGACTTGAGAAGTATTTACATATTTAAGAATCTGGGATGTATACAAGTTATACAACAGAGGTGAAAGTGTTGCTCCTTGCATTGTGCCTTTACTAACTAACCTAGGGCCATGGAGCTTATTATTGAATCTAACATACAAAGTTCGCTGGTACAAAAATTTAAAAATCCAATTTAATGTTTTACTTGGTAAGCCCAATTCATGCAAAACACGAATTAGAGATTCAATATTAACATTATCAAAAGCACCTTTGACATCCAAAAAAACACATATGACATTAGAATGACTAAGTTTAGCCTTTTTTAGGTCTGATATAAATGAAACAAAGCTTTCAGAGCAACTCCTGCCTTTTCTGAATCCATACTGTATATCTGGTAACTTGCCTTGAGTTTCAGCAAAGTAATCTAAACGTAACTTAAGCATGTTTTCAAAAAGTTTACCTAAGCAAGATGATAATGATATAGGTCTATATGATGAGGGACTATTTGCAGATTTATTGGGCTTTAAGATTGGAATGACACATTGAGTTTTCCATGATTCTGGTACGACTAGTGAATCCCAAAGTTTATTATAAACATTTAATAAAATTTGTAAGGCATTAGGGTGTAACTTTTTAATTAAGATGTATGGTATGTTATCCAGACCTGGGGTTGTATCTTTTCTACTCTTAAGAGCTATGTGCAATTCGTTTATTGTTAATGGACTGTTAAGAAAGCAGTTGGTTTCAGATTCAACAGATTCTTTTAAAATATAATTTATGTTATTTTCATTTAATATTGATGAGTCTGATAAATTTTCTAAGAATTCAGGTACCCAATCATCATTTAAATATTTGTTAGAAGAAGAACCTATCCTTTTAAACTTTTTAATATAACTCCATATTCTTGCAACAGGTGTCATTCTATTAAAACTACTACATAACTCATGCCATGAATTGATACTCTCCTCTTTAATTATTCTTTTCTTTTGAGCATCAAGTTTTTTGTATTGTATGAAGTTGGGGATGCTTGGTGATGCTCTATATTCTAACAAAGCTTCCTTAGATTTTTGTACTGCCTCATTACATGTTTGGTTCCACCAAGGAGCTGGTTTTCTTAAAATTTGCATAGTTTGGTTAGATTTTCGTTTTGGGACTGTATTTATTCTTATATCATATAAAATATTCACAAAATTATCATACAGATGAAGAGGTTCCATATTATCTATGTCTAAATGAGAGAAACCAGTTTCTGATAATTCATAATATTTAGACCAATCTGCTTTACTATAAATATATTTTTCTTCCACAGGCCGGATTTCATATGTAGATGGCTTTACATTTAACACTACCTGGGTTGGGTAGTGATAACTGCCCATAGGATCGTCATGAACCTGCCATTCACAAAGAGGAGCTAAAGCAGAACTAACCAAAGCCAGATCAATAGCTGATGCATTCCTGTTTGGGTACTGAACAGTGGTTGCTCTACCATCATTTAGAACGCATATGTCAAATTCATCAATAAGGTTATATAAACTGTTACCCCTATTATTGTTTGTATGACATCCAAACAATATATGGTGTGCATTAAAATCGCCCATGATAAGACATGGCTTAGGAATTTCAAGAAGCACCTTTCTCATTTTGTTAGTATCAAATCTGTTGCTATTGGGAGGACAATAAACACATAGGATATGCAATCTACCCATGGATGTTTCTATGGATATACATATATTTTGGACTGACTCATAAAAAGTTGTTTTTATAACATTATAAGCTAAATTTTGTTTTATCAAAATACCTACTCCATTGTGTTTATTTACTGAATTTTTATATATAAAGTTGTATGATGTAAAACGAGGAATTATACTACTATTTTTTAGCCAAGTCTCATTTAACAGACATATATCTATTTTTTGTTCAAAAAGAAATGTGTTTAATAAGGCCTTCTTACTCTGCAAGCTTTGTACATTGAATTGTGCTATATTTAAAAATGTATCCATCAATTAACAATTAAATTTGCTAACAACATTTCTTTTATTCTTTTATTTGTTATTGGAACATTATCTTTATTATTACCAAGACCAATTAATGATTTTACAATGGCGTTTATAATTATATCATTATTTACAATTTCTTCAGCAAATGACTTTGAGTTCTCACCCAAAGTCCTTTCATTTGGTTTTTTAAGAGCTGGGAAAACATTTGTATCTGACATAGTTGGTGGTGTACTCACCACACTGGCATATGACTGATTCCGATTGAGGAACTTCTTCTTCTTTTCTTCCATTTTTTGTTTCTTAATAGGGCAATCCCTTGAAATTGCTAGGTGGTTGCCACAGCAGTTTATGCAAACAATTTCTTCAACATCACACTCTTTGTATGAATGTCGACCGGCGCAAGAAGAGCACATTTGCTCACCACGGCAAGTTCTTGCAGAGTGGTTATATTTAAGGCATTTGTAGCACTGTAGCAATGGTGGTATATATGTATGTACTGGGTATCTAAACATGTGAATGTATGCAAACTGTGGCAATGCCGTTGCAGCAAATGTAACTGCGATTGTACCTAATGGTGTAAGATTTCCTTCAACTTTCCTCATAAATCTTTTAATACTTATAACTTCTACATCACTTTGAATGTTTTTATAAACTTCCTCATTTGACATCGTTTTCGGTACATAGCGGATGACGCCTGTTGTTTCCGTCATGTATGCAGGAACGAATGCTTTTAATTTATGTTTTCCCAAGAAATGGTCCATTTTGAGAAAACTATTCGCCGGTGCAGGTTTTTTGAAAGTTATCCCAACTTTGTAGGCATTGACTCGATGTACACCTATGATGCCTTTAACATTTTCGGTGAATAATTTTGTAAGTCCAATTGGGTTTTTGTTGCCCAATTTTTCATTTTCTATCGATTCCACAAAGACTACACAATCGCCACTGTGGCATTCGGGAAATTGTCTCTTATAATTCGGTTTCATGAAGATTTTGTAATCTGCAGACTGTGCCGACTCCATGAGAGCCAATTTTCGCTTTTTCGGCGGCTCTTTATCGATGGGGGCATCGCCCCCATCGCTTTCCGTTCCCATTTTACTATATACACTGGGAATTTATATAATAAACTATCTAAGGAAATATACACAAAAATACAATACGTAGGAGAAATTTTTAAACACCCGCGCAATTTGATTTCCCGCCAGAGAATCCCCTAGAAATGTATGGCTTAATGTGTCGCCGTGTGTACAAGTTACTGTCAGATCAATTATTTTTGAGATACAACTTTTTATTTTAATCATGATGGCAGTACATACATGGCAGTCAGTAAGTACTGGTAAGTCTAGCTGTTTGCACCTGATGGCTGTTATATTTACAAATAGCTCCCATTGTTTATTACAAAAACTATTTCCATTGTTTCTGCCTACTGATTAGTATAGACTTGTGTGGGATACCATCTTGAACATATAATTTTCTTTGCTTTAGAAATACATGTCTGTTTGAATAATGTTTTTTCAATCAAGGATTAATTACCAATTATTGATAAACATATTTTGGTAACATTATTTTAGGAATATATTTCACAGTGACCTGTAGTAGTTAGTCTTGCATTGGTGTAACACTTTTGCTTTTTCATTGGATTAAATAGTTTGGGATAGGAGGATCCTGGGGATGAATCCTACTATTCTATGCCTATAAATAATTTTAAGGATAAAGAAACAGTAAATTAAATAGTCATAAAAAATATAATTAATTAGGTAATTTTTTCATTCATGCCGTAAATAAGTAAAGGAGAATTTATGCAATGCTGGCCAAAGATAAACAAGCATCTGTTTCCTAAACAGCTGCCAATTTCAGAGGTTGTAAATAACAGAAACATCAATATCGTCAGTTTAACTGACTGTTTATATTTTTAACACGACATAATATTATTAAATTAAAAGAATTATACTCACAGAGTCTCTGCACTTTGTTTTAATTCTTCGGTCTTCAAGATCCTGTTGTCGAACAGTTCTGGTCCATTTTTTCTGCATGAGTAATACTTTTCTATACAAGCTTTCGTTTTGTCCATGTCCCCGTAACAAGCATTATAAAACAACACTAATTGTTTATCCGTTAAATCCTTAGGCACATATTTTGATTTATCCAGCTTCTGCGTCCAGTAACGTAACTCGTTTATATCCTCCTGTGAAAATTTATCCATGGCTGCTGTCGCCTCTTTATAATCGAACTCTAAATCCACTTGCATCTTTACGTTTTTTTATCTATTTTATCGTAAATTTTATGCGATTTTGTTAATGATCAACATACACCCAACCTCGAACGCGATAAATTGACAACTAATGCAAAAAATTAACAATTAAACTGATAGGTCTCTATCAATGTTGCCATTGCTCAAAACAGATTTCTACCAAAAATAGTTAAATATGGTAGTTTTCTTCAGGCTTAACTGGAAAATCATAAATATTTAATATGATGGCCGAACCATCGTGATTACCGAAACCTTCGCGAAATACTTTTAACGTCAGGTAAGTTAATTCTAAGCAAGACATGTATTTGAGTGAAATTGAAAATTAAATTATAACATGGATTCTGATACATCGTCGTAAGTTGTACTGTAAATTCAGGATAAATACCCAACGTCAATAAATTACCTAAACGTATATTGTTTCTTCCACAGCAGCGTTACGAACCTTGTGATAATTACCAGAAGAGATCGGTGTAAGTTATTCTGCAGGACTTATTGGAGAACATTGGTCATTTTCATTACTCCGATTATTTTATTACCAGTTGTTCTTTTCAGTGATAAAAATGTAAGTACCCGCCTACACAAACGCTTTAAGGTGAAAACGCCAGTTTAACCCGCGTAATTTAATTTTTCTTGCAGTTTGCAGGTCAGTGTCGGGTTGTACTTTAATAAATTAAAATATGATTAATGACCGTAATAAATATGGCTTTACAAAAATTCTAGTAAAATACAAGTTGGAGGTATTAATTCCGATTAACGCCACGCGATAAAAGATCTATGTACGTTTTTATCTTAGCAAGAAGTTGCTTTTCGTACATAGGTGCGGTGTTGCTAGACTATTAAGGAATGTGTCTGGTGTGAGCCCCAACTCTGCGAGCACGTGATATTTGATCTTGGTTTAAAAGAAGGTATGGCAAGCCACTGCCATATCTCTTCACTCTACAGATATATTGTAATACCCACCAGAAGGATCGCAAGTTCGTTATTATTTTAGAAACATTGCTGATGTGTCTGATATACCTCTGCCTGGAATTATAAAAACGCCACTTGCTAGCAGGATGGGTATTAAAGAAAAGGTATCTAAGGCGACGTATACAATAACAGGTGCCCATGCTTAGGCGTATAGACTCTTGCGACTCGCCTTGCGAGCAGCTTTTCAGTACCTATAGTAATTGTGAAAGTACGTACCTAGAAACAATTACCAAGACGAGCTCCTTCACCGCCTTTGCAGGCCTACAAGAGTTTCTACGTGTTCCTACTGATGGTCGTGTACTGGACGTTGGACGTGCACCATCCTGCAGTGCTGGCAGTCATGCCCATCGGCTTCTCGTGCATCATGGCCGGTATCGGCAAGAGTTTTATTAGTGAGGTAATACTTACCTGCTATGATGTTGGCCGGCCTTATTTTACTGTGAGATAACCTCCTGGATAGATGAACATACCTATATCTGAAGAACAGGTTTGGTCGCCTACTTTTCGTAGGATGAAAAAGGAGTGATTTGTTTGACTAGCTTATGCCCGCGGCTTCGTACGCGTGTAGTTTGATAAACATCCCACGGAATTGTACTACCGGGATAAAAAATCCTATGTATCCTATGTGTTAAATGTGTTAATCCAGGATAGAAACTATCTGTGTGCCAAATTTCATCCAATTCTGGTCAGTAGCTTTTGCGTGAAACAGTAACTAAAATCCAGACATCCATACATCCTTTTAAAGGGACCTTAAATATCTCCATCTACACTAATATTATAAAGAGGAAAGATTTGTATTTTTGTGTGTATGTTTGTAATGAATAAACTCAAAAACTGGTGCGCCGATTTCAAAAAATCTCTCACCATTAGAAAGCTACATTCACCCTGAGTAACATAGGCACCCGTGCGAAGCCGGGACGGGGCGCTAGTTATTAATAAAGTAGTATTCATACCTTCCATACGGCAAAAATGTAAGGTTATAAATATGTTGGAATCCTATGAGGAGAACGGAGAGTTAATAATGTTGTTAGACGTCCACATTCCTTATATGACGAGGAGCCTTACCTATATCATGACGTTTGCGTCGTCGTTTGTCAGAATAATAATTAAATTTCCAGAATGACATAGCGAGATCGTAAAACGATACAGGTGCTATCAAAGCTTTATTGCATTTTTATGTATCATAAATTTTCATATAAAATTATTTTTGTTACCTACATTGTTTCTAGCACTGGGTGGTTGTGCCTGGGCGTTTATTTATATTAAAAGGTACATTTCGTATTGTCTCATCGTCTGTCTTGGTATGGGCACGGAATGAAGAGGGAGGGATGAATATAAAATTTTGATAGATGGAGAAGAAGAGGAAGATCAAAGAAACTGTGGATGGATTTGAGTGAAGAATTATATGAAAGACAAAGGAGTAAATGATAGGGTGACGGTTGACAATGGAATGCCAAGTAACGGTGATGATGATGACCTCGTTTATGAAAAGTACTTTGTATAGCATCGTCTCTGTGACTCTGCCACTCATCCTGAGTGCCTGCCATGACCAAAAATACACACACACACACACACACACACTCAAGCGACACGCATAAAAAACAATGCATGAAAAATGCATGCATGCAATGCAATGCTTATGTGTGTGTGTAATGTGACGTGTATGTGTGTGTGTTTGGATGTGTGTATGTGTGTATGAATGTGCAATGTATAATGGACGATACTTACGCCACGGAAACCAGTTTCTCATGACGCAAGTGAGGCCATGAAGCTAACTCATCCATCATTACAGGTAAAAAGCTAAAAATACTTTTAAAAAAATTGACAAAAAGCATCCCAATTGCGTCAGCTGCTACGGTATTTGGTTGGGGAAGTCCAAGTATTTGTTTCGATCCGTGTTCCTTATGGCAAGTTTTTCAGTTTGATAGTCTGAATCGCCACCTAAGAGATATAGCGCTTTTTGCGTTACACCTTGTATAAATCGATCAATGATATTATAAGAAGACAGTTCATGTAAAGGTGACCGGTCTTATCACTAAAATCAATCCCCAATTATTCTAACTTTGCTAAGTCTTGTTTAGGGTCAACCTTCAAGCTCGCTTATGTTTCCAGATGTACATCCGAAACGACCTGATGGACTGTATTGGGGTGATGATGATCATGACAGCTATAGAGAACTGCAATGTACACAGAAGGCTCGCCCTTAAAGTGCTGCTCGTGTTTGGATGCTCGCATTATAGGTAAGGAAAACGAAAATATCGAAACGGCCCGACCTTTAGATATAATTATTTGTACTACTCTGATCTTAGGATTAAAAAATAAAAAACTTAATCTGTACTAATATTATAGGGTGTAACAAGACCCTTAACGAAGCCGAAAGGTACTTGTTCTCCCCATCATTTTGATGACGTTTTTGTTCTAGTCTAGACCAGTGGCGTGCAGTGGTTCTCCGCGGAAGGTAGGCCAGCCACGCTAAGATGACCCTCAAAGTACTCACATCTATTGATATATTCACTTATGAGAAACAACGCCATCTAGCTTAAATATCAGGAATTTCAATGGAATTCTGTCAATACAAGAAAGAAGGATGTCGCTCCGCTACAAAAAATTCTAAAAAATAAAACAGAGTGCGCTGTAAACAAAAAAAAAGGTAGTTTTCTGACCGGAATATTTGAAAAACAAACCTTTAAAATAAGCCTATTAAAACCAAAGTTATAAATACAAGAACTCCGCATTAATCAAGGTTCAAATCACGATTTACTGACAATGCAAACAGAAGAAAGATTAATTTGAAATGACGCTGAATTTTAGGTTAATTCTCGTAATTCGGGTACCTACACATCTTTCTTTGGACACAACTTGAATCTTATCATTGAACGATTGTGAATACTTACTGTTTTTAACTTTTAACAAACACACTAACAGCGCAAACTTCACAACAGAACACCATTTCTAAGTTAATAAACAAATACAACAAATAATATTTACACTACTATACGTTTCAAAACGAATTACAAACGTCAGATATTATAAAAATCAAAACACTGAAGATCGCGAAATAAATTTTGCTAGTCACATGTAACAAATATGGCTTCTAAGAAAAATACAATTGTTATTTTGTCGATAAAAAAACACTACCAAATATAATTGCATCACTGCATACCGTTTTAGCCGGATAATACTTTGTGGGGCAGCCAATCAGTGGCCAGCTAGCCAGCTACACTCGCAGGAGTTTACGCCCCTATTTACTATGTGTGCCGTTCATATACACGAAAATAACGATCAGTGTGCGTAAATTTATCAATGGAAATTAGGCCGGCTGCGGCCTTGCCTAGACGGCCGGGAGCGAGCGTCGTAGTATTTATCAGTTACGTCACACGGCTGCGACAAGTTGCTATAAGTATTATAACAGGAGTTTTTTATTTTTTATTAATATAGTTATAATAAATGCATTTGTTGCGTTGTTGGTAGGAATGGTAGGGTAGGCTAGGCCTAATTGCTTCTATGGACGGCACGCCCCTGGTCTAGACCATACGTGGGAACCTTCTTGTTACAGAGATATTGGGGGTCGGAGTTCCAACTTTTTCACAAGTTTTTTTTTTATATACATGTTTTTAATGTAAGATTTTTACTGTAAGCACCTCCACGACCCCCGTACTATTCCATCCATCCATCAGCACAATGTTTTGAGTGCGTTACATTGAATCCTACCATAAAACGTGATTTTTCACCCGCCAAAAAAAAGTCGTTTCCCAGCAATAATTTTTGCGTAATGTTACTTAGTTGTATGTACCTACATAATGCTTGGTTGATGGCTTCGTTAAGGGTCTTGTTACACCCTATAAATATAGAGGTAAAGTTTATGAGGTTGTAGGGGGTAATCTCTGGATCTCCTGGACCGATTTTGAAAATTCTTTCACTAATATTGAGCTACATTATCCCCGAGTGCCATAGGCTATATTTACAACGTGCCCATGGGATAATTTCCGACCATAACGCGTGCGAAGCCGCGGGTAACAGCTAGTCCTTACTAAACAAACGCGCACCAAAGTATAGTTTGAAGGTTACAGTTCTCTTACTTTGCTAAATCATTAAAATTAATTAAGTGTTTCTAAACTAACTTTGGGACTCATATATGCATAGAACTAATACATATGTGCAGTTTCTATAAATAAACAGCTCTAAAAAGTGTTAAATAAACAATCATAAAACATTGTCTAAAGTGCAAATCATTGAGTGGTTCTTCGAACATCGCGGCTAGTGCACGGGAACATACTCCGACGCGAGCCGCGTAAAAGCCATAACAGTGCGCTTCGCCGACCGGTGACACATCGTTATCGTGTTTGGAAAAAACTTGTTTTGACATCTGTCCACTCGTTTATGAAGTACGTCTAAACACCAGAATTTACATTCGCTGCATATTTGGATCAAGAATATTATAAGCTAAGTGGTGACAAGTACATCATAATATATTTTAATTAAACATGTTATGCTCACCTGATACTAAAATTAAATGTTCTTCGGACACTGATTTGAATAGAACGCCTGCTACAAGTAAGGAGCAATCAACCTGAGTCAGAATTTTCTGAGGCGATTAGGTAGTGCATTGTCTCTTGATTTGAAAAATACTTTGAGCGAGTGGTGAATCGATATGGATGCCAGATTATCAATACTATCTGATAGCTTTGCCAGTATAACAACAAAATTAACCGCTCTAACGCAAGTCACCACAGCAATAAAAAGCGATGTAAGTTTTCTCCGCTCAGAACAGCTGTCAGCTAGCAAAGTATTAAAAAACAAGGCGAGAAAAATAATGCACTGTCACAAGAACTAGTCGAAATACGTAAGTCGGTTCAACATACCATGGACGAGCAAACTAACATCTAGGAGCAAGTCGCTGATTTGAAAAGACACAGTAAAAATATGGCAAACTTGGAAATGACTATGGCTGGACTAGTTACTAAGATTGACTACATGGAACAAAGCGCTCGGAGTTGCAATATTGAGTTGTGTAAGGCGAGGTGAAAATCTGCTCACCCTAATAGAAAACATCGGATCAAAAATAAATTTTATAATAACTCAGAAAGACGTAGTGGCCGTACATCGCGTCCCCCATGCTCATGAACCAAACGTTAGACCCAAAAACATTATTGTGAAGTTTACTTCCCGAATACTCAGAGACAACATGCTCAGCGCCTGCAGATTATTTAAGAACCTGAACGCAGATTTGCTTGGCTTCTCAAACTCGAAATTACCTATTTACGTTCATGAGCATTTGACCCTGAAAAATAAGCAGTTGTTTCGGGAATGTCGTAATGCAGCTACAAAGCTTAACTTCAAGTTTGTCTGGGTCAAGAACGGCACCATTCTTGCTAGAGAAATGGAAGGATCAAATCTACGCAAGGCGTTGGTAAAATTAAACCCACCTTGCCTTCAGCTGGGTTTTCAGTTCCTAGTCATTGACACTCAAAATTCAGAACTTCAAACCGTACTTAGCGATTCTCTTGTCTTTGTTTTGCCAAATCCAGATGTTTCTTATTACTTTATCATTGTATTGTGTCTACCTCATTGATTGCTTCGCTTACGCTTACTTTTTTCACTCAACGCTTATCAAACTGCAACTGTCCTTCATGTTATTATTGGTTTATGTCTGTATGCTCAAGCTTGATTGTCTCATGTCCCACTATATTGCCTATATTGCATCGCTGTCGTGTTGCACAATTCACTCGTAGTCATGAAGGCTTTATTGATGTTTTATAATATTGCCATACCTATTTGTGGTGTTTTCTTCAGCAGTGGATAATCAGTCTCTTACTTTTTACTATCAGAATTAGTGCAGCTTATGTACCACCAAGAACTCCGGAATCTGTCTAAGATGCTTAGTTTGAAATGTTGGATGCCTACCTTGACGATACTGGCGTTGAACGCTTCTACCTGATCGGTGATTTCAATTTACCTGCACTTAATTGGGATACCAACATCAGTAATCACTCCACCTTTAGTCAGGTCTGCGGAAATAACGCCCCTGTGGCTGGAGTTATGAGTAATTTTCTGCACACACATAGCGCTATCCAGTACAACACACATAAAAACACACGTAATAATATACTCGATCTCTTTATCAGTGACGGTGACTGCACAGTGTGCGAAACTAATAACCTTTTATTGCCTCCTAATCAATATCATCCCCCGTTTTTTGTATTAATTCCCTTCCAGACACGAAACAGTAATATGAGACGTAATACGATTAAAAGATTTAACTATTTTAAGGCTAATTACGACGATATTAACCGAGATTTATCGGAAATAAACTGGGAGTCTTCTGTTCGTAACTGCTCTGTAGAAGAATCACTGGAGGTTTTCTACAATTTAATTTTTAACGTTATTAAAACACACGTTCCTTTAATATCAGTAAAGTCATCGAGGTTCCCAGTTTAGTTCTCACCAGCACTCATACATAATTTAGGAACAAGTGTAGAGCTTGGATAAAGTGGAAACAATATAAAAATTTGTCAGATTATTAACAGTTTTCGCTTTTCAGATCCCGATTTCACGTTTAGTGCAAAAATTGTTATGACTGGTATATTAATACTGTTGAGTACAGTATTAAGATAAATGTTAATTATTTTTGGAAATATATCTCGAACCGTAAGTCATCCAAAGGAATCCCCTCTACTGTGCATTTCAAAAATCAATATTCGAACAACCCTAATGAAATCTGCAATCTCTTCTCTGTGTATTTTAAATCTGTCTATAAACCTTCCACTTTGTCAAATGATTTTTGCTCAAACGCAGATTGTTTTGAGGACTGTACTGCTGTGGATAATATTCAATTCTCAGTTCAGCAGGTATTGAGGCACCTGGAAAACTTAGATATCTCAAAGGGGCCTGGTCCCGATGCACTTCCTGCAATATTTCTCAGAAATACTGCTAAGAACATATGTGTTCCTCTACAAGTTATTTTTAATCGCTCCCTGACACAAGAAATCTTTCCTGATGCTTGGAAGCGAGCTAACAGATGACGTCGAGAACTATCGCCCAATATCAATACTGTCGGCCTTATCGAAACTCTTTGAAAAGCTTGTACATAGTGTACTTTATCCGTTGCTTCATAATGTTATTGTTGCACAACAACACGGATTTGTCCAAAGAAGGTCTACGGTAACAAATCTGTTAGCATATTCAGAATACATTTTTAATGATATGGATGCTGGTACTCAAGTAGATTCAGTCTACACTGATTTCCAGAAGGCGTTCGATAAGGTCGACCACGAGCTGCTATTACGCAAAATTGCGTTTAACGTGGGAACCTGTTGAGGTGGTTTTCGTCGTATGTTTCTAAAAGGACGCAGCGCGTTGTTATTACCTTCTATTTATTATGTTCATTAACGACATAGGCAAATGTTTCCAAAATTCAAAATATATTTTATAATCAGATGACTTAAAAATATTTAGGCCAATTAAAAACACTAGCGATTGTCTTGCTTTGCAAAGTGACTTAAAAAGACTGTCTGGATACTGCATGTGTAATAAACTGAAACTTAGCGTGCCTAAATGTTGTTTTTTGAACATCACCAAAAACAAAAACATCTTCAGATACCAGTACTCTCTAAATGATGTCACTTTAAATAGAGTTGCCATGGTTCGCGATCTGGGTGACATTTTTGACAAGCTTCATCTTTATGTACACATAAATACGATTGTAAACAAGGCTTGGCGCATGTACGGTTTTGTTATGCGATCAGCCACCGAATTCGTGCGCCCTCAGACCTACCTTTATCTATACAAGACCTTAATTAGATCTCAATTAGAGTATGCTGTTGGGGTGTGGAATCCCCTATACATTAAATATTCTAACTGCCTAGAAATGGTACAAAAGAAATTTTTAAGAACTATGTCTTTCAGGTGCTTTCACTCCTCTGCGTCTTATGTCGATTTATTGGAAAAATATAATCTTCTAAGCCTTACTGGCCGACGGATATTTCTGGAGACCGTGCTCCTGTACGACCTCTGCAGAAATAAGGACGACTGTTCTGATATTTGAAATAGAATTTGTTATTTAGTACCTAAAAGGACACATTTGCGTGCAATGCGAAAGCAACCATCGTTTGCAGTGAGAGCATGTCGAACCAATGCTGGTGTTCGGGCACCGTTGCGACGTCTTGTTGACAACTATAATAAACACTTTCTTGACATCGATTTATTCTGTGCGGCACGTGGAAGATTCCGAAACACGACTCACAAGGCAATCAAGGATTTAGACATCCTATCCTTTTACTCTTAGGTTATTGTAGGATAATTTGTGTCATAATCATTGCACTTAATTATGATTATTTAAAAATTTAAAATCACTGTTTTTTTTTCATTAGTTAGTATTGTTACTTTTAACTTCTCTTTGAAGCGTGTTATTAATATTCTGCTGGTATTCTGTGAATAACGCTGCTGATTATATAATTGTTAATTTTAAGTTTTATGTCTCTATGCATTATTATGTAATTGTTTGTTGTTCCAAATAAAATAAAATAAAATAAACAAAAAAGTTGCATCTAGCCAGGAATGGGGGAAAATATTCCCCCATTCCTTTTCCTCGGATGAGCCCCTATACTTACTGCATACAAGCCTATAAGCTTGGTTTGCCCCTATACCTTCTACTCTATAGAATGTAAAAGTTTCTGAACAGTCAACTTGCCACTGGGCTTGGACTAGCTTGCTGAAATGTTGACCCCGAGGCGCACCACTGACGTCCTCAAACCCTCACTGGGCCCGTTTGGTGGATCACAAAATAATGGCTCAGTTCACAGAGAAGACACCATATTTCTTGAAGAGGTGGTGGTGTGAAGTTTGATGTTTGTAGGTACTTGAGAACTTGAGAAGTTCTCACAAGCAACATTAATTTTCATCTTTAAATGCCTCTTGTTTACAGGTTAAGTTTCCTTCTATTTTTCTCGACCATGTTTCTTTCAATGTGGATATCGAACATCCTAGCTTGTGGATTGATGATGCCTCTCGTTAAAGCCATTCTTACTGAACTTGAAAAGGTAAGATTTAGTACGTAGGTAAAATTTATCCCTTTTTTGAGTGTGGAAATCCTCATGATTGTCCTCCGGCCGGGGGTGGGCAAAGGGGTCTGTCAGACTCCTACTGACGACTTTAGCGACCCGAATGGCGCAGCGGTAGTGAGGCTGCCTTACTTTCTTAGGGTCCCGGGTTCGAATCCCGGTAAGAGCAAATGTTTGTGTGATGAGCATGGACATTTGTTTCCGAGTCATGGATGTTTCTATGAATAATAAGTATTTATTTACAAACAAAAAGTATCTATGTATCTATCAACTATCTGGTGTCCACGACAAAAGCCTCGATGCTTAGTGTGGCACCTAGGTGGCGCTGTGTGTAATGTCCAGCGATATTTATTATTATTTATTATTTATTTACTGACTACCGGGGTGCAGAAGTACTTGCGCAGTAAGTCACACTCCCACGGCCAGATTTTGGCCCACATAAACTTAGGCTATTTCTTGTTCACTAAACGTTCGTAGTGCAAGCGTTACCACTGAAGTGACACTGTACCTACGTACCTACTTAACTAATTATTAATTTTAGATGGGAATCGTAGAAATCTACCAAACCATTGGAAAAGCTCAACAGAAATCCACTCGACATGAACAAAGGTAAACAGCTATCATGATAAATATTTTCAAGATTAACAATCGCGGCTAAGTAAATCTATGCTAGCCAAGGTCAGCCCGTGGATGGGTGATCTACCACCGAAACTCTTTCTCAGAAAGCAGGTTAAGCCGTTGCTTACGGGTAGTGAGAAACCCAAAAGGTCGATAGCGGAATTCGGCTGCATCTTAATTGCAAGCCGACCATAGTTCGGGCCTGTGGACGGTGAGCTATGGGCTAGCTCGCCGTCCGTCCGTCTTATGACGACAGGCCGTGTCGACGGCGCGTTCGTGTTCCACGCGCGCCTCAAAGAGAGTCAGCAAACAGGAAGGGGTCCGAAAAGACCGATGCCTGCCAGGGTTGCGGGACTGTTCGAAAGAGATACCGCGGCCCTGGAACACAAAGGGCAAAGGAAGGACCATGGATGGGTTTTATTCAGTAAAAGTCTGACACTCCCTCCTGCTCAGCCCAGAGCGGGAGGGGTTATTTGAGGATATCACCTCCGAAAAAAAAAAAAAATGCCGACCATCGTTGGCAACAGGCTAGGCAGATGATGATTTTGTCATTATGTATTGAATGTTTTGTCAACTCATTGCATAAACCTTTTTTTCATAAAACAATGCTAATTGTTGCAGTGTGCCAAGGCCGTCAGATTTCACCGTATTTTATTTTCTCGGAATTGCGTATTCGTCATCCATTGGTTCGTGTGACAACTTTTACTTAAACACTATTTCTTGTAAGGCTGACCATGATCAACACAAGACCAATGAACATGAACTTAAATAAGTATATTAACTGCTCTACTTCTTCTTAGCGTGTTGATGGCAACCTGAATTTATTCAGCCTAAGTATTTGGCGATGAGTTTATGACGTTCAGTAGCATCCACGCAGGCAGGACACGTTATTAAGTGAACCATCGTTTGTGGAACAAGACCACAGTTACAGTCTGTCATCAAAGAATTCCCGCCTGAACAGAGTTTCCTTGCTTCAACAAACCTATGCCCAGAGTTCACTGTGATTGGCTGACCAAAATAACAACTCTTGACATGAAATTATACGTAGGTACACTAGGTACTGGAAAGTTTTTAACATGGAATTATTTTGCATATAAAGTAGGCCACAGTACACAGCAGGCCGTCAGTGGCAAAACCACTATTAATTCCCCTCATTTTCTATTGAAACTCCTTCACTGCCGACTGCTGTGCGATCGACTGTCCTATCATATATTTTAACGCAAGGTGAACAACACAAAAAGATAAATTGAGAAATAAATTTGTATCAATTGAATTCCAGGTGACGTGGCGACTATGATGGGTAGTCAGACCAATCAAATATTCAAGCTCTACTGTGAAACGTAAGTTTCGATAGAGGTTCTTTACACTGTACAGTCTTTGTACTAGTTTCACTATACCTAGGTAGGTACTTGTAGGTACACCTTTGAAAATGTATGTCTACATCGGGTCTATTCGGCTCATTGCTGAAAGTCGAAAATCCAACAGCACACTCATTAACTTATGATATCAAACATCGATGAAAGCTATAATTTTACGAGTTGTGCTAATTATGGAAAAATTTGCAAACGCAGCTTTGAGTCTCCGAGCCGAGCATGCTTACTATCAGTTACTGAAGACTTAGGTGTGGTTTGGGAATTCTAGCATTTGTTATGCAACTAAGCCGCTAAACGTGCTTTTGAATAAGTACAAAATTTTCCTCAGCTTACATCAATACCATTATTTGTCTTGACAAAAGAGCCTCCGCTCTTTGTTAGAGCTAGTAAATGACCCGTTGACACAATGTCGTGAAGGTCGCCATTGTTGTCTACGATTACCTACCACCTAGGTTATGTATAAATACAACCTAGGGTACCTAAATAAATACCTATTTAACTACAGTGATACAAAGGTCTTTTTACGGGTGGGGTAGAGAGGGAGCGGTTTATGGTTTGTGAAATGCGCATTGAAAAATACAAAATGGCGGCGATAATTCTGATTTTAGCCAAGCACGTAACTAGAACTATAACTACGTTAAGTACATAATCATTCTGTATGATTTTCTTTGCTAGGATATTCCCCGCTGGACCGAAGATAGAGTTCCCACATTTCATGTTGCTGAATCTCCCAGGAGTTCTGGTCATGGAGACTCTGCTGTATTTGTGGATGAACTTCAATTTCTTAGGGATGTTCAGGTTAACTCGGAACAGTATTTAAATGGGTTAAAATTACGATACAATACAAACACATAAAAAATACTTTTTCTTTTATGATTGAATGAACTTGTTCAAGAAAATTCAGATCAGGAAGGCGAAGGTAAAGTTCAAAAGAGGTCGTATTGTTCTAAAAAGAGAATGAAGAAATTTTCATGTTGTACTGGCTGGTCTACCAGAAAAAAATATTAATGTCGTATGAGCATGAAAAAAAAAAAACCAATTAAAAAGAAAACTTTAGGGCATCTTACTTATTTTTTCATGAGTTTAAATGGCCAACATTCGCACGTGAAAAAAGTTTTATTGAATAAGGATCCATCAAGGACATTTTTTAACAAGCAAAGGGTGTAATTTACATTAAAGTTATATTTTTAGATCCCGAAGTGACATAGAAATTGGAATGACAGAAGAAGAGGCTCAATATATTGACGCTCTATTGTTAACGCAGTATCAGCAGCTCGGGAAACTTAAGTTTCATGAGTTTGTTAGTACGAGTATAGCAGTCAAAATAATATGTTTCACTTGTATACTTCATAGTCTCATTATAGCTAGTACCATAAAAATACAGAAAAAAATACTGAATACTGAAATACTGTTCCAAAAAAAAGAAAGAAGACTTTCTTGCAAGGCTATGCTATCAGAATTACCCCCATGTTAAGCCATTGTTCAACTTTTTTAGATTTTTTAAATCTTTATTCATATTTTTTTCATTACACTTTTTCGAAAACTGGTTCCTAACGCACTACGATTAGGTTCAATATACAATAAATATTACACGCGTGGATTTTTAAAACAAAAGTTTCTACAGATAACTATACTTTTAGAGTCTTGTCGGTGATTGTTTTTTTTTAACTGTACCTACTATTTCCATCATTTTCATTCGCATTTCCAATATCACCATTCGCGGCCTTGTTCCATCCATTGTTGATTATGGTCAGAAAATGGAATTTTTTGACCTTTTGTACTATTCTTCCCTGGTCTGCGCGAATCTAGTCAACCAGACATTAACCGCATTCTTCAAATCTCCAGTCACCCTACGATCATGATGTAAACGAAATTCATACCTTGAAAATTTATAAACTTTGACAACATCAGGTGGTCTCCGCTATGGTGGTGTTAACTGGTCTGCTGCAGGCGACGAGCATGGCTCAAATCGACCAGACGTTTCATGACAGTCCTGAGTTTCACAAGTATGTAGCATTCATTCATAGTCTGCTTAGCCTTTTCTCTGTGCTGCGGTCCGCTTCCAGTCTAACCGCATGCAGCTGCATACCAGTATTTTACAAGGAGTGACTGCCTATCTGACCTCCACACCCAAGTTAGTACTGGGTGTGGCTGTCAGACTTTCGGGCCACTGACTACCCGTAACGACTGTCAAAGATCTACAAATGCAATGTAATACGTCCTATGATAGTAAGTAAATAGCATGATAGATGCGCGGGTAGCAGAAGTCACTGCATTAATGCGGTGACCTCTGCGCTGCCGTTGACGATGCAAAGTTTTGGTCTAACAAAATGTAAAATACTGTTGTGTCAGCTACATGGAGAAGAATAATAACTTACTATATCCTGTATGGGTACCACGCTGACGCTGCCATCTTCTTAATACTAGTTGGGTGTAATAAGCTAAACGTCTATTCATTTGTAACATAACCAGTGTGGGCTGGCTTCGAAACTCCGTCCTACGCTAGGCCAGCGAAGGAAGAAGTCCTGCTAACGACAACGTGCAGTCAGTAATCTCGCTAATCGGATAAATAATTTAAGTGTTTGGAAATATTGATGTTCCTGAATATTTTCTTATATTTCAGTCACTACAGAGTTGTATCGCCATGTGTCATGTGCGTGATCCTACTTTTCATCATACCTGTTAATTTGGACTTCATGAAATATTTCAAGAGGCGAACAGGTGAATTTATTGTTATTCTAATGTTACGTATATTAGCAATCCAAAGAAAACCAGCACTATGCTGTGGAACCAATCGTTTTGTTGGGGTGTTCCAGTTTAGAAAAATCGCCGCATATCGGACCCGGCGTGGCTGGCTCCCGGACTAGGAGACAAAGACTCTCGAAGAGCCAGCACCAATACAGGAATAGATCCTTGGCACTGGCTGTCCGAAAGCTCCATCTTAGTCTTTAGACCTGACATAATATATGTTTTATAATTTGGAAAATAGAGGGGCGCAAACTCGAAGGATTTCGTTTTGTAGGTTCAGCATTACAGTACCTTTTGAGCGGGCACACAGCTAAGGACTCAAAATAAAGAAAACAATGCCTGACATGCACCATTTTATCTAGTACATAAGGCGCACTTTTTTTTTGCAGATGGCTCCCTTTTTGCTTAAAACGGGATTCCAGACTCCAAACAGGTGATCCATTAACCTTGCAAAGTAACAATATCGCATATTACATCACCTACCCCACGTGTTCACATGAATGACTCTCAGACTCAGCCATAACAAATAATCAATAATGCTATATTTAGATGGGAACCGCGAACCGCTGCCCACAACCCAAACCAAATCGTGTCTGAATTGGAGCATGGTGCAGAGGGATATTCACTGGAGCATACCTATAATTATAGGTAAACTGACAGAAATAGATACTTGCCTCAACATGATAGTATGTAGTATTTATTTCGGGGCTGCGGGACTGTTCGAAAGAGATACCGCGGCCCTGGAACAGAATGGGCTAAGAAGGACCTTGGGTGGGTTTTAGTCAGTACAAGTCCTCCGCTCTGCCCAAAAATCATCAAATGACTCCTAATTTCATGATTTCCCATCCGGAAAAAAAAGGTAGTAGGTGTGTACTTCTAATGTAAGATCTTAGTAATCCTAAGCCTAACTAATATTACAAATGCGAAAGTAAGTTTGTTTGTTTGATACCTTTTCACGCCTGAATCACTGAACCGATCATCCTAAATTTTGCATCGTTGTCAGGTGTACAGAAATGGATATAATATGGAAAACAACAATAACGTTCCTAAGATATATAATAGATTGGTCTTTCGAATCATGATTTAATTATATTATTAGCCACCAGCGTATAATGGTTCGCAACATTCCGCCTTATCAGCGTGTAACAGAAAGGGTATAGTCATATGGAAGACTGTGATAAGGACCATCAAACTGATCAACTTTCTGTATGGGACCACCATCGTAATCGTAAAAAAATAATCAACTTCCCCATACAAAACTTCAATACCTACTCGACCCAAATGTATCGGACAGCAGATTATTTTTTTACGATTACGATGGTGGTCCCATAGAGAAAGTTGTTCAATTTAGTGGTCCGTACCATAGTCTTCCATATGACTATACCCTTTCTGTTACACGCTGTATAAGTAGGTAATTAAGTACTATAACTCATTTTGTGTTTCAGCTGGCAGCAGCACTTTATTCGAGTCCCTCAGGGATTCAAAAATGACCGATGAGTTTGAGCGGTTCCTCCTGATCTTCGAAGGTTGGCCGGCGTCAGCTGTGGTCTTCATCATAGTGGTGTTCTGTAAAATACTCACGGAGTTCGCCTCTGACTTCTGTGTGGTTTACTCGCTGTTGCCTAGCATTGCTAAAGTGGTAAGAAGACTCGTCTAATGAATTTACCTAGATATTTCGTTCATATTGTTACGATCTGGGTATGGGATAAATTAAAAACTAGGTACGGATTAAACAACAAATAACTTTAGTAATCACAAAACACTTTAAACTCAATCACAAATACACTACTGACCATAGTCGCTTAGATATTGCACTTCTAGTGCACTTCGATTCGCTTCGTTGTTTCGCCTACATCAGACTGATGCCTGCTGAGCAAACACGATGGCTATTTATATGACGACCGATCCTTCGAGAAAGTTCCACAACTTTCTCGAATGTAGTAGAAAGTTCCATAGTGAAACATTCTAGACTGTAATCTTCTAAACAGGAAATCAAGTATACTATAGGTAATCTAGAATTTTCTCGTAAAGCAACCGCCATAGCAATATCAACATCATCAGTCTTTTGCCCAATTTATTTGGTTATTACCGGCGCAGCATGTCTTCTTCTCAGTAGTAAAGTACCCCCTTTCTTGAAATGTCATCTCTCACGTATTCCATCATCCTAGCTTTCTTTGATCTTTTACTGCTCTTAAATTCATCTACTTTCAGACACAAAACTCATTCATTCGCATTCCGCATCGCATGCCCCATTGCTGCAAACTTGCCACAACATATTTTAGAGGAGAATAAGATTCGGTTTTCCTTGCCAACGTCATCCAAGATCATTTGATCTAACTCTAAAAGAGATAACATAATCTTATGATGGAATGGAGATAATCCAGTAATCTACACGTGCCTACTACAACAATGATGACTAATAACTATTATCCTTAGGACATCAACAAAAGTAAATATGACTTGTACTGGTAAAAAAAAAACACTACGTTAACCGTTTTGCGTAATCCACTAGTCTAGACTGTAAATAGCTGGGCCTTCACTACGTCACTGCAGCGGCTAAACCGCCTAGAGGATGAAAAGAAAAAAAAAAGAAAAAAAAGGCAAAAGGGTAAAGGCTGTCACTGTCAAATTATCTGTACTGTAAAGGTACAATTCCGAGATGGGCTGCAGACTGCAACCGCAGGCGACAACGCGGCTAGCGGCTGCGGTTGACCGCAGTGCTGCCTGCAGTCGCGGTTGCTTCTATTTCCAAGCACGGCGGCATGCCGCGGCTGCACAATGCATAGAACGATGCCTTAGTCACTCCAATACCTTTGTGCGCGACAGAATGTCGGACAACACTACCGATAGTTTAATAATGTGTCTTTTGTTAGAAGAGGAAAATGATGACGGCTTGTTGTCAAAAAAAGAAATATGCACCTGATCTTTTTTATAAAAGTCGAACCAGAGAACTAAGCTATTCTATTTTGATTAAAAATCATATAATTGGTGCGGAAGAAAAGTCTCAAAAATATTGTCGTATAAATAAAAATCAATTTGATTTTGTACTCAGTTTATTTGTTGACTGGATGACCGGCAACATAGTTAATCAATTTCTCTTCATCATCTTCCGAAAAAGTTGACATTTTTGTGCGTGACACGTACATGTGAACTCTCTGCGGTTCGCGACGCCCACAGAGCATCTTATATATACTGGTAGACACCACTGCGCTCATTAGTTACTATACTTTAAGACTGCGCCACACTGCGCTGCAGACTGCGATCGTTGCCCGGCGCGGCCGCAGGCTGCAGTGTTGCCGCGCTTGGAATCGTTTTCATAGAGATCGGTACATAGAAACTAGTAGTGTCGCTTGAACCTGCAGCTGCAGTGTGCGGCCTGCGGTCCATCTTGGAATTGCACCTGCCGCACGCCTGCACCATCACCACTGATGTGCGAGTGCGATTGATAGTAGGTAAAACAATCCATTGTCTGCTTCTTGTTCAGAGCGTATTCTGCAACATAAACCCCCACTACCTGATGATGGCGGCCACGTTAGCCAGCTCCCTACCCTTCCACGTGGTGGCTGGTTCACCCGTCAACGCCATGGTCTGCGCGTATATGCACATCCCGCCTTGGAGAATGGTTCGTTCTACAACATAAAACCCCACTACCTGATGATGGTAGCCACGCTGGCCAGTTCTCTGCCGGTCCATGTGGTGGCTGATTCTTTTCAGGGCAGTTTCTTATCAATTCAATCTGTTTCTCTTAACTTTTCTACAGATGTACGGTGGAATCGGTCCCTCACTGATAGCAATTGTGGTGGTATGGTTCACAGTGGCTGTCTGGTCCTCGGCCATTTGGACCGACGTCTCGCTCAACCCCGAGTGGGCCGAGATCAACGTCTTCAAAGTATTTAAGAAAAGGGTGTAGGTATAGTGTTTCTAGGTTTTAACTTTTAATAAAATATTATGTAAGTATTCCTTGTATGGTTTTTCTTTTAACATAGATTTGAGGTTCTTGGTCAACACGATTATTATTCGATGTTTTGCCTATATTGTAGATGAAAAAAAGTTTAACCTACGTGTTGTGTACTGAGATAAACACTTTATTAATTAGTCGTATTTATTTCCGTACAGGATTTTAAGTACGTTTTTACAATAAGGCTGATTGGTTGCGAGAGCGAGACAGCAAATAAAAAGGTAATAGACAATGACCAGACATAGACAAACTGTTACGTTACGATATCACACTCTCCGCCACCATAACTGAGACAATCTTAAAATAGAATTACATCAGTTATATAATACTAACAATACTTATCTATTATCTAATACAATCTTAAAATAAAATTACATCGGTTAACTAAAACTACATCTCTATTATCAACTTGCGAGGCGTCAACCTGCAAATTAGGTGACCTGCAAATTGCAAAAAACTTTAAAAAACGAATTTCGTGGGAAGCGCCGGGGTACCACTTTAAGGCTGCCTGTCCATTGAAACGGAGCGAGGCTGCGGAGCGGAGATCGGGGAAATATTAACCTGGCAGGGTGCTTCAGTCGCGTCGCTATGGTCTGCCTGCCGCCTGGATATCACACAACGTTGCCACTGTGTGCGGTTGCGCTCGCCTTCGAAAGAGTAGGTTTAATACCTTTATAAAAAAGCCGTCAGACAGGTATGACCAACTAAGATATTGCTCTATTGGCCAATATTTCGGAACATCGCAAAATGCCAACTTAGGATGAATCACAGAAAATTGAAAAATATTTTTTTCAATATTTTTAAGATTAACGACAGAATAAGAACGGTATTGCAACTTAATGGTCCCCGAAACAAAACGTTATCGCCTAGAAAATCAGTCAAGGTAAAAATACAAAACAGGTAGGCATATAAAATGAAAAGACAATAAATATTTGCAACATATTATTTATTTAATAACACATTCCTTCAATTCACTATTTACAAAATGAGCACATTACATACATTTATATTTTGGTTTTGCATTTTTTATAAGTACCAAGAGAAAATATCAGGAAAAGATGATTTATTGATATTTTGAAGTAAATGTTAGATTGTCTGGTCAGTGAGGATAAAATAAATATTTGTGACAAAAATAAGGATCAAAACATTTCAAAATTTGGAAAATGCATATTTTAGGTTTTTAATAAAAAACTTGAAAAAATCACAGAGGCAAAATGGATTCTATCTTTAATTAGAAATATAGGTCGTTTTTAAACATGCATAATATGAGCATTTGGCATATCATACTTTAATAAATATCGAAAAGGCTACAGTATAACTTCATTTCCATAGAAAAGGCTTCATAATAAAATTGTACAAATATTTTGTAGTAATTTCCTTTCAAGTAGTTATAATACGGTCAAATTCTGCATAGTAAAACTATTTGAATACTTTTGAATATGTACATAATATCATTGTAATCATACAGCGTATAATTATGAACACATCGATTTAAAAGACATTGATAATAATCATCAGAGTATTTTGATGACCATTCACTAGGGTCGTTATTACATTTTTAGATCAAGATAAATCTTCAAAAAACGATATTAAACAGTGACCTTGCTGAAATGGGAAGTATTTATAGTATTGTTCAAACTTTATGGCGGCTCCGAAGTTAGCTGCAAGTGACGGTCTGCGCATTATACAGTCAAGACGATGCGTCATCTGCGCTCCGCTGATACCTAAAATTCTGTTCTGCGCAGCTGCACGTTAGCTGTTCCGAGCCGACATAAAGTTTGAACCGTTATACCTGCGCAGACCGTCACTCGCAGCTAACTTCCGAGTCGCCGTAAAGTTTGTATAGAACTTTATCAGTGACCTTCCCATTTATAGCAGTATAATTTTAATCCCACTTCAGTGCGAGATAGATATAGGCTATCAAAGATGTACAGCTCCATCTGGTGGAGGTGCAGACGTTACAAAAATGTAAAAAATCCCATTTAATTTGGTTTCAAAAGAACTCCTTTATTTGCAATGTACGCAAAAAAAAACATTCACACACATAGCTAATAGTAATTACGTCTAATTTGCACTTTTTCACACACTTATATAAAAATGCATCACAATATTATTTTAGTCTCACAACAAAAGCACACTTTGTTCTTCATTGACTTAATATTAAGGCACCTATCAGATATATTTACTAAGGAAGCCATAGTCTTTTCAGTTCTTTAATCTTTGACAGATGCAACCCAACATCAACCCTATTAGAATGCGAATAAGCATTAGATTACTGTAATTTTGGCAGACATATCAGTGGCAGCAAATTAGGTTTTATTTGAACGAGCATAAAGATTAGTTTGATGTTGACAGTGATTCTGTCATTAGTTAAAGTACTGTGAACAAACTGTACATGGAATATTTTACAGACGAAAATGTCCAAAAATGAAAAGAATATAAAGACTTCCTCTACACTTAATAGGGTCCATTCTGAAATTCCACACACAAATACACGATTCACACATCACACATAATATTCTACACGGTATTAAAACTAGAACAACCCCTATACATGGGGATTTTAAATAAACATATTAGAAATACACCTTCACGTAAACATTTTCTATATAAAATATATTTCTTGTTGATTTCACACTCGCAAACGTTATTTGGTAAACGTTTTATGAGAACTGGCTTAATAGTTTTTACCCAACTATGGTGAAAAGGGAGTTTGATGTTTTTGGTATAAAATCTATGCGTTAATTTTTATTTAATACTTGAGATTCTTAATTTGTGGAGAGGTTTAGTATTTTTAAATGAACCACATCGACAATTTTGCGTCTCATATTTAGAAATAAATATTAATATTATCCCATTGAAATAAATTAAAAAAAAAACACCACCATTGACATACGACATACCATCAAATATCTAAAGACTAACAATCATGTTCTCATAAAATCCGATGCAAGTGTGAATAGCACAACTCTATATAAATCCTCACCCGCTTTAATCCGTTACATAGTATACATAATTATGTACTATTCAATAATGATAATATATTTAAGCATTATTATTGTCCCAGTAGGCTGGATTTTGTAGGCACTAGGGTTTGGCCACCATTTCGTAACTTAGTTTTCAGTTGGGCATAATTTAAGAACAGAGAAATCTATAGGATGGTGTTTTTGTGTAAACTAAAACTTGGATAGTTTTAATCCTAAGCAATAACCAGCTCAGAATATAATGTCTTTTAAATCCTCATCGTATCGATACATAAATACCGTTTGGACTGAATATATCTCTTATTTACCATAGTTTAAATTGATCTCTCTCAATTAGTCATTTTAAATTATATCCAACTGCATTTAAATACTTATATATTTATATTGTTATGTATATATTTTGGCAATGTACTTAGTCGGTGGGGCGACTGTCATACTCCACATACATACATAAATGCTGTTTTATTATTATTTATCATATAAAATGCTTTTATACTGTAGAAAATAAGTTTTTTTTTTTATCATTGCCCTATTGCCAAAGTCGCTTAATATGGTGGTTTAATATACAATAGCACCTTTTTCAAATAAGCACTAAAAGCCGAAAATATATCTTGATATAAAAAAATATTTAAATACACAATCACTGCAGGATTGCAAATTATTCATAGAAACACAATACAATATTTCCACTAAAATATTTTTTTCATAATATTAAGTACGCAAAAAAAAAGTAAATACTTTTTTTTAAATTCAGACCAAAAATATTAAGCGACCTCGCCAATTGTCTATGATTTACATTTATCATTATGTTGGCAACATTGAATCATAAATACAGATAATATAGGCCAATCGACTCCTCAAAACTGGGTTCTGTCTCAAAACAAGACTTAAAAATATATTTTCACACTGAGATTGCATAAAATAAAAAGAACTAAGGAATTTCCCTTAGTTTGAAATTGGTATAAAATGGCACATACCTGTACATCATTCTATCTTTGTAAACTAACGAAAGTCTAGCACATAGCCATTAAAATCCCTTCACATAATAAATTACCTATTTTAAGTTAGGTTTAACTTGTAAAAGGTAAATAATTGCATGTAATAGTACCAGTATGATTGCTTAATTTGGGTACTGTACAATTGAAGTTCGGGAGGGTAGTGAGAGCTGCGTAAGTGGCATTGCAGTCTAAAGTCGCGTTTTTGTTGGCCATTAAAGCTGTGGTGTTGGTTAGATGGCTGACTGGAGCTAAGAAGGGGAAGATTATTGAGCCCCATGTGGGGTAGGCGCCCCATACGATTAGGGTGGTGATGATTTTCGGGCCTATGCCGCCGACAGCCTGAAAAGAGACAAGATTATTTTAGTTCGTGTATTTTGAAAGATTCAAATAACGCCACTACGGAATAGGTGAGTCTTTTACAACACACAAGAGAGTTGTTTACAACACTTATTTTACAATTTAATATTTCATTAGCGTGTTTTTGGTGAAACGGAACGCAAACACAAAACGCATTGATTCTGGTAGTGACGTCAAAAGCCATGTGTCAAAGAAACACTTTTAATTGAAACGTACTCAAAGTTTCACTAAGATTTTACTATAATATTGTTATTGCAATTTTTGCTTAAATAAAGCTCTTACATTTTAGTAAAACTAATCTACTAAGGGCTAAAAATTAGATTTAAACAAGGCATATAGAGGTAAGTGACATCAAAGTCCTGACATGAATGGCCGCGATAGTCATGGACATATGAACTGTCGTAGAAAATTGTAGGAGTTTAATATTTTTTTTGTGCGACAAGCAGTAGTTGAAATTAACTTTTAATTATTTTCTTGGGTTGATAGTACTGCATATTATTGATTTAAGTACAAAAAAAATTACATGCATATTACCTATTGCGGGTACGAGAAGGATTTTGGTTATACCGGCTTTATAGGTTAACAATGCTATATCAGCTAGACAGCGTTAAAAATAAATCTTTTTACCGAGTTCAAGCTACATGTAACTACTCAAAAATCAAAATATTTAAATTTCACATAGGCCTAAATGGGCACTTATAAAACGTCGACAAAAAGGTGCACGGTTCGGGTTGGTCGTTTCCTATGGAGAAGAACCGGCAAGAAACTCCATGGTTACTCTTTTCAAATCATTTGGTGTTACAATATTATCATGTTACAGCATTAGTACTTAAGTATGGGGGGACAGCGTAGGCCCGACCATAAGTCGTTGCTTACTACACAAAAAATGTAAAACAAGATAAAAAGTTAACAAGCATCTGGGAATATACAACTAACGCGCGATTGTTCGTACATCTTGTATCTTAGACATTTGAAGAAAAATTTGTTTCCTAAGTTTCCTTCTCGTGATAGTGTTTCTGAAGGATACTTTCTCAATAACAATTATCAAGACCCGATAATAAAGTACTCACCATCTTAGAAGTAGGTATATGCGCGACGCCGGCGACGATCGCGTTGGGCGGAGTGCCCACGGGCATGTGGAAGGCCATCGAGCAGGCCAGCGTGGCGGGAATCATCAGGTAGCGAGGGTCCATGTGGAGTACTCGGGCCTGGGGATAGAGAGAATGGTTCAATATCGTTTCTTAGACATTTCCAGTTATAATACTATAAAAGTCTTCTAACAGTTGTGGTAAATATTGAGACTCGTCTCGTGTCGTCTCGGTCCCACTTTTGTGACCGCAACTGCTGCGGACTGGCGTTTAGTTTAGCTGGGACATTTTGTGATGCAAAATATTACGTAAATAGAGGGTAGGGAGGCTTTTGCCCTGCAGTGAGACACATCAGGCTCATATAATCACTACATAGTATAAAACAAAGTCGCTTCCCGCTGTCTGTCCCTATGTATGCTTAGATCTTTAAAACTCCGCAACGGATTTTGATGCGGTTTTTTTAATAGATAGATTGATTCAAGAGGAAGGTGTAATGTATAACATTGCACCCGTGCGAAGCCGGGCGGGTCGCTAATAATAAATAAGTCAAAAAAAACTAAACAATATTATTTTTGACCCACTATTATTTTCCATTGTATGTTACGTTTACGTTCTCATTGTCCTTCCAAGGTCTCAACTCCACTTATCTACTTTGGTCCAGTGGTCTATCGAATTATTTGCCAAAAACACAGAATCGAGAAACCACTGACCCGTTTCTAAATTAGTGGAATTAAAGACCAAGGCGTCCACACACCTATCAATATTTCCGTCAAAGTATTAACATCGTTATTTTAAAATCTTACCATATTAGCCAACACAGGCAGTATAAGATTCGCAATAGCGACGTTAGAGGTGAACTCCGTGATAAACTGTGTGACCAGTACCACGACCAGGAGTACGACAGCGTGGTTGAGTCCTTGCAGGCCTTCCAGCGAAGAGCCGATCATGGCCGACAATCCGGTGGCCTTGCTGCCTTCGGCGAGGGCGAAGCCGCCGCCTGTGGGGAAAGGGCGTGAATTAGAAATGGGTGTGCATATAAAAATCGCAAGATCAGCTGGTTTCCGAGTCATGTAATGTTGTCAGGGACTTGAATTTCAGGAGTATGACTGAGAGAGACAACGCCCTTTAATTGCCGTATACTTATGCTGTTGTCCTTGTCAAAATACAACAGACGATTAAATAAAATGAGATTTGAAGAAAGATTAAATTTAAGCTTTCAAAAACCAAGTTCATCATCTCATGTTCGACATCTCATACTCATCTTTCAGTAATACCAATGAAATTATCATTTACGGTTTTGGAGGCCAAATTACTTAAAGATCTTCTTCAATCATGATCGTGTTTTTGGGAGTTTTGTCCATAGTATTCTATATTCTTTATGTTACTGTAGGTGGTGTAATACTCACCAAGTAAGAAAAGTAGACCCCATGGGATCTTCTCCTTGAGGATGCCCCAGGTCACAATGCTAGGTGAAGGCTTAGATGCTGCCAGTTCTTCGTCTGTAAACATTACAAAAAATATTTACATGTTAGATTTGCCCCTCCCTCTTGTTATTCTTTTGATTTATAATTTTAATAACATATTTTGGAATGCTCTTGCTTTCTTTCTTTTCCTTTAATATTAAAAACTTAACGTAATACCTTATTTAATGTAAGAGACTGTTTGTACAATAGTGTACTTACATGATGAAGAAGCGGAGAAGAACTTGAGGAAGTCACAGCACATCGGCAGAATGAACATTAGAATGACGATAAACATTGAAGTCACACCGTCCTTTACTTTCCTGTGGCCAAGAAAACCAACTTGGGTTAACAACGTAGAGGATTACATAAATAGAATCTAATATCGATACATAATAATACCCTCACAGATCGGACAGGGTTTTTTTCATTAAATTATAAATGTGTTTGTATGTTTGTCACTCAATCACGCAAAGATAGTTAACGTTTTTGGATAAACTTTTGCACACAGATAGTTTATGACCAGGATTAACACTTAGGATACTTTTTATCTCGGTAAACAAATCCACGTAGATAAATCGCGAGCAGACGCCGCTAGTATTGGGTCCCCACCTATGAAATTGGCGTTTTTTTTCTCACAAATAGAGAACCTCGCCACTTCCATGAATTAAAATATTCATCAATAATTGCTTGATATTATATCGAATAATGACCATCACAGACAACTACCAATAGTAAAAAAACTTTATTACGTATAGTTTTCTAAACAAAAAAAAAACCTTAAAAATTACTCTCTCTTACTATTTGCTTTAACTTAGCCAAAACTTATTTTTGATGCTTAACCTTTCGTATGCCGAGTATATAAACACAATTAAAAACCTATTGTGTCTCGTGTAGATCTACGTTCCGGCACACGAAGGGTTAATCTAAGTGGTAATACGTTATCTTAGTTTTTAAACATTATTGCATAAAAGTTTAAAAACATAGTGTTTATTTTATCTCAAATGGTTACATTTCAAAATATGAATGAAACAGCCCCAGTAAGTTATTAATAATACTTGAGTTGGCGTTGTCTCGCTCTTTCCTTTAGTTGATAGTTACAATATTGAGATTTTATAAAATAAGAAATAAAATAATGAGAACAAATAGAAACAAAATAATTAGCAGCTCTGTGCAGTGTGTGATGTATGTGTGATTATAGTAGTGTGTGATGGTGGATTTGTGTGTGTGTGTTTGTGTGAGCGTGTGTGTGTTTGTGTGAGCGTGTGTGTGTTTGTGTGTGTGTTTACGTTAGTGTTCATAGTTGTTAAACAAATTAAGAAAATGTTAGTATGAAAAATGTATCTTTAAAATCCTCCATACAAAACGCTGATTTCATAGGTGGGGACCTAATATTTTACTAATTAGTAACGGAAAACATGTACGAATTTCGACGACCTAGTGGACCAAATGTGTTTGTTTTTTGCAATACTCGGAAAAATAAACAGTATGATCTTAACTTACATGTCGGTGATAACGTTAGCCCAACCGGGCATGAAACCAGGGCTGCGGAAGATGTACAGGAACACAGCCAAGATGAACAGGAGACCGGAAGCCTGCGACAAAATATATTTAAGTTATTATTGGTTCTTTTGGTTCAAGGAACAAGGCTGAAGGCGTAGGACAGTTTCTCGATCGATGACTCGTACGCGAAAATATGGCTAGGGAATGAATTTTCAAATATTCCTTCTTCAGCACTTTCTTTTCATTACGAAATTTCGAGCTTCTAGAAGACCCTGTGTGTGTCGTAGATTTGGTAGACTGCTCCAGACGAATGGCTTACATATAAAAGTTTGTGAGTGGATATAGCAATAAACGATTTGAGATTTGAGGATGGTTGTTGTCTCTTTCACACAAAAACTACAAAACGGAAGTGGATAAAATCTGGCACACAGATAGTTTATAACCTGGATTAAAACATACGATGAATAAAAAAAAATAAAAAAAAAAATATTTTAAAACCTTTAATTTTTTTTTGTTTTAAATTTTCGAAAGTTTTTTTTTAGATGTTTTTTTTTGTGCCCTACGGTAGAGAATGCCTTATGGCATTAACCTTACGTATGCCGAATATGTATAGACAAAATTAAAAACCTATTGTGTACCACTATTGTACATGAAGTATAAACACATAAATAAATAGGATACTTTTATCCCGGCAGTCCCGTGGCCGAACTCCATAAGTCGCGGGCATAAGCTAGTTTTTAATACGTCATCATAACTTGTTTGATAATAAACTTACCTTTTCGTGGAAAGTGGTAGGTCCCAGATTCCTATACTGTTCCTTGATGACCTTCATTGTAGTCATTGATCCTGACGACGCCATGTTTACTTTCTTAGCGGCTGGGCTGTTGGGCCTGCAAAAATGAATATTATAGACATAACATAAGTTAGTTGTTTTCAGGCAGCGATCGATTCGTGTAAATAAGATCGATATCTTTGATCAGACTAACCCGAAATACAGAAAAAGTACACAATTTTGTCTAATCTCGTTTTAGCACGATTGAATGTCACCTGCACGTGAAAGTGACATTCAATCTTAAAGTTTCAGACAGATTTCAACATTGTTTATTGTGAAACTGAATTTTACTGCGATTTAAAAGTATTAAAGTAATTACTAAGTCAACTGTGTACTTCATTTGACTAGGTTGTACGGTATAGCTTCTTATGACTTTTAATAAGTTTGCAGGGTGATCTATTAAGATAGTAATTTAATTACTAGTGAGCCAATTTCAAGTGTCCTTACCTGAACATGCCCATGAATGTGACCTGCAGAGCGAACCACACCAACAACTGCATAATCAGCATGGGAGGCGTACTATACGCCATGAACCAGAAGAAGTTCACTGAGCTTCCGTATTCGGGGAACTCGCTGGAAGAACAAAACAATTGCAAGTTAATTTATTAGACAGTCAACTACATTAAGTTTAAGGGTTTAGTAACAAGTTAAGGTCCTCGTACCGTTACTTTAGTGTTTCATGTACACAAGTGTACAGTCACCAAAGGTGATAAGTAACCAGGTTCGTCGGATATAGTTGAAGTTTAATAAGAAACCGATGGAAGTTTTCGAATAAAATTGAATTTGATAAATGAACGGTTTGTGTTCTATTAACTAAATTAAATTTTATTCGAAAACATCCATCGGTTTCTTACTAAACTTCAACTATATCCGACGACCCTGGTTACTTATCTCCTTTGGTGACCGTACTAAGGCGGACTTAATGCCACAATGCATTCTCTACCAGTCAGTCATTCTTTGGGTTAAAAAGGACACCATTGTGATATGGTACAAAAAATAAATGTAAAAAATTAACCATTTTGCTATCGAAAATGCATATACATACTAATGCATTAATAAACAGATCCTTTGATGCTGCAATAGCCTACTCTGATAGAAGTCCATGAATTATGAGTTCAAAAGGGTGTAACAATCCTTAACGAAGCCGAAAGGCACTTGTTCTCCCAGTCATTGTGATATTTTTTTGTTCTAAACCATACCTGAGAACCTTCTAGTTACGGAGATATTGGAGGTCAAAGTTCCAACTTTTTCACAAGTTTTTTTTTTTAATAGCTGTTTCTAATGTCAGATTTTTAATTTAAACACCTCCACGACCCCCGTACTATTCAATCCATCCATCACAATATTTTGAATGCGTACTTTGAGTCCTACCGTAAAACGTGATCTTTAACCCCAAAAAAAAATCGTTTCCCAGCAATAATTTTTGCGTAAAGTTACTTAGTTTGATGTACATAATGCTTGGTTGACGGCTTCGTGAAGGGTCCTGTTGCACCCTGTATGTAGAAAAATAAACATACGAATCAAAGATTCCCTTGAAGGCGGAGTTGGTAGCAGTTCCGACAAGTGTACCGCAGCCTCCTAGGGTGGAAGCGTACGCTATACTCAAGTAGTAACAGATTGTTATGTCACTCGGCATTGGAGCTCTGAAACGAGAAAAACGCGTATTAATCATCAAATAAGGGATTTTTTCTTGTAATCTATAACGTACCATAGCACAGGATCGGATCAACATTGCTTCATCTCAAGTCGTACGGGACTGTATTTTATGAAACTCCACATTGCAACACACAGTGCAGTGTTTATAGGTGTGCTATGAGGTTTAGGAGACTCCACCAGAAAGATGACGAGCGGAATGATATACGTCCATTTTAGGGCCCAGGATTGTCGAGAGACGAGAAGTGGATTTCAAGTAATGTGATAGGTTGATTATCGCACATATCCTCTCCGCTACGTTTGTCTTCGCTTTGGTAGAGACCGGGCCTTGTAATGGGGTGTAAATAGAGCACATCGAGTTTCGAAAGTTTGGCTATGTGAGTACGTCATTTCTTGCACTCATACAGTGTGTGTAGGGTAGCCTCTTTCTAAAGCATTTATCTGGCAAAGAGGGAGGTTTATATAACATATCATCACGCCTTGCAATCCCCGAAGGGTTAGGCAGGGGTGTATCTAACAAGTACCCACATTTCAACAGCTATGTTTAAGTTCCTTATAATAGGGACTAAGGGAGCGAGCCTACTGCTATCAAAAAAGCACAAATCCAGACTCCGTGGCTGCTACTGAGAAATTTCTGATAGAAAAACCCAATAAGACTTAGCCCAACCCGGGAATTAAACCCAGGACTTCATGCTCAGCAATCGCCACTAGGCCAACGAGGTTTATTTAAATAAAACATTTAACTTACTCTTCATCACCAGTCTTAGCGACCGCTTTGGTATCTTTGCCATTCTCTGCTGGCGGATTCTTCTTCTTATTTATATAGACTTCGCCAAGTCCTTGCTGCGAATTAAATTACAAACTCATTAGTCATGACTCACGTTTCGTTGTTGTTAATTTAATTAACGAACCACAAGATTAAACATGAGATTTGTCAACAGATTAACTGATCAGTGGCTTGAACAGCGTTTTCAAATCAAATGGATGACTTTAAAGCTTTGGTTTAAATCAAGGCATCGTCAAATAATTACCTGTTCTAATACTTCTAATATGGCCTCAACGATGGGTACCATCATGGTCGTGGCAGCGGCGTTCGACACCCACATGGATATGAACATAGTAACGAATGTTAGGCCGAAATTCAGTCTGCAAGAAGAAAATAATATATTATGGTGAGAATAAATAAACACCATCATTCTTATCCTAATTAATATAAGGTCGTCTTTCGATAGACATGCCAAACTTCATCTATGTAGATCGCTCAGTGTTCTGATACTTGTACCGCGATTTACCCTCACTATAGAAAAAATCTTTGTAGAAAGATTTTACAATCAGAAACTTAATGCTAATTGATGTTATGTAGCCTACAGACCAAAGCCATGCATATCGGCAACTTTCGAAATCGTTTAGTTGACATACCACTGACATGGCTGATGTGTAGACTCCACAGAAGTGTAGACTTACAGAAGGACAAAGCAACTAACCTTCTATGTGAACACCCAACAACTTGCACGGTCCACAACGCAACTCTCTTTGGTAACTTTGAATGCTGTACTCCTGCCGCTATCATGAGACCGCCCATGAACATCATGTTAGTCTCCTTCATGTATGCTGCACAGGTCTTATCCGAGTCTAAGATACCCATCGTTGGGAACAGTACGATGGGTAGCATGGACGTGACAGGCAATGGCAGGAGTTCCAACACCCAGTATATTGCCATTATAAGGACAACATACATGCATCTGTATGCCTGAAAAAAAAACGTTTTGAATTGAATATTTTGAAGGAGACTGTTGTTATTTGGAGAGCAGCGGTGGCCCAGTGGTGGCGGCCCCGACTTACGAGCAGTAAGTCGTGGGTTCGAACCCAGGCAGGCGCATTATTTTGTGTAATGTATGGTGTTGCCACTGCTCTAAAAAACGGTGAAGGAAAACGTCGTGAGGAAACTGGTATGTTCCAGAACCAAAACATCGAAGACATTTGCCATCTACCACACTGCACTGGGCCCGCGTGGCGGATTATAGCCCATTCCCTCTCATACAGAGGAGGTCTGTGTCTTAGCACTGGAAAAATCATAGGCTGCTTATGCTTGTAATTTATTTGTAGGTGTCTTACAAACATGCTCTTTGTAAAGTGAGTTGAAGTAGATTACATTCTTCCCTTTTATTCATAAGAAACTGACAAAGACTGTTAGTGTTTATAAGGTTCAAGTTTTATTGAAAAAGTAGATGTGTAGTTTTCCTTGTGAAGTTTGAAGTGGTGAGTCGTGAGTTGTAATTATT
Source organism: Eugnorisma glareosa (assembly GCA_947578425.1). Lineage (NCBI taxonomy): Eukaryota > Metazoa > Arthropoda > Insecta > Lepidoptera > Noctuidae > Eugnorisma > Eugnorisma glareosa. Next base: position 10,457,723 of record OX387974.1, on the reverse strand, counting down.
TTGAGGACCACTTCAAGACTTATGCAAAGTATAAATTTAGAATGATTCATCATTAATTACAATTTAGTGTTTGTTTCCTTATAGCAAGGTTTTACCATGGTGAATTTATTTACCAAGACTTGGTTACAAAGAGCTTGCCTGGACAAACAGCACAAGTTTCAGTATTTTAATATCAAAATATTTTGTTTTTACATAGGCCGACATGGGGCAGTAGGATGACATAGGCTATCAGTATCAGGCCCACATAGGCACTTGTAAAACATCAAAAGATAGACGTGTCTACTTCTTAGTCTTAACAGATGTCTGCAGCATTGTGACTATTGAATGTATTACCTCAAAAAGCAAATATTGGAAAAGGTACCTACAATATATTAACCTACACTTCAGAATTTTCTAAAATTATTGATTGTACTGCAGATGTTCTAATATGCTTGATCTGTTCCGACCTCAGCTCATAAAAAAATATTATGTTACTTACAGGGTCATGATTCAAAATCGGTATAGGCAGCAGTATCAGTGGAGTCAGCACCACAATGATTGCCTTCCAATATATGGACACAAACAGACTCAGTCTCTGCCATATTGTAGCACTGGATCCAGTCTTTGGGAAGTAGTATGTTGTAGAACTGAAACAACAAACATAAAAAGACTATGGTATGAACAGGTGGACTACCATAATGTCTTACAGCAGAAGTAATTCCAGTGTGGGAAAAAAACAGAGCTATTCGCGCCATCTCTTTCCCACACTGGAATTGCTCCTACTACGTCATTGTAACTCCCAAGATCAGTCCGAGTACCTACATTAAATTTATTGCATGTAAGTAGTTCAACACGTATGTCCTCCCCAACTCCTTTCCTGTTTATCCTGTACCTGCACCTTCTTATATTTGATTTACACTTGTAAAGCTTTACAATAAATAATTCGAAATTAAAATAATATTTTTATGCTTCCTATCTATTTTTAAACTAACTTAAAAGTGATGCAACTAGGTAACAAACACAGAAAACACAAGCGGTTTTCGCGCAAAAAGGGTAATGAAGGCCTAGCTTGCCGATTCAATTTATTCGAAATGTGTTCTCATTTTATAATTTTAAATAAATGTGCTATATTTATTTGGTAGATTCACTTTACAGAGACGCTATCAAAGATTGTGGATACATGTTGATTTTTGGATTTTTTGATTTGTTTACAACTTACCGTTCTTCAGGCACACCGTTTTCTATTACCGGGCTCGACATTGTGATTTAATACGTTATAAATCTCTCCAAAAATATTGTATGTTTATTTTGGTTTCACAATTTCCACATTCTTGGCACCATCTGAAAGAGAAGCCGGAAATTAGTTAATATAAAAACCATTTTCGCTTCAATACTAAGATAGCCAATTATCAAAGTTAAAATTACCCGCTAAAAGTGTACAATTTCAAACAAATCGTGATTGAGTCATTTTATCCAACACGCGATACCTCCAATCAAAACCAAATGACAACTAAACTAAATTAGAATTTCGCAATTCAAGATCGAGACGCTAGTATTTTACAGGTAAAAACATGGTAGTTTTAACATAAACAAAACGTTTATTAACTTATTTTTCTCTTAAATGGCACAGAGTATTCATAGAAATCGTTTTTCATTTTTTTTTTAATAATTTCAGTATTATTAGATTATTTTTAGTAGTTTTATTTTAAATTGCTTGCGTAATCATTAAAAACGACATGATGATTTCAAATGCGCAAAAAGTAACGAAACGTAAGCCGGCCACAATGCAGTGTAGGCAACATTAAGAAAATTAATGTCAATGTCATTGAAATCAAAACAAGATTTGATAATCAAAATATCTGTTTTTCGGTTTAATTTTTAATTACAACCTTTAAATAGAACTGAAATCTATTCCTTGCTGTATTTTAATGTGTTGTTAGTGATATTGTGTCTACAATGCCTAAGCACGAGACTAAAAGCCAAGTGGAAGGTATGTACTGTCAGAGCAGTTTTATCGAGTTCAGACTCGACATATTATTATGATTGCCAAATATTACGGTGAATTTACGAGTATTTAGCCCCTCCACACGTTGCTTAAGTATTTTTTATAGTAATAGTATTGGAGTTTTCAGTCGGTGCCCATGATCAATTTTAGGTTAGAATTTCATTACTTACAAATCTTGATAATTTTCAATAAACGCTGTTTATCTATAGTTATCTAACGGAAGAACATCAAACCATCGACATCAGCATAACGTCTTTATCTGTTAGTAATTATGAACCAGTAGTACCACTTTTTCCATGATAATTTAAAACAACAAGTGCGTCCTTCCGTCGGAGCAAAGCAAAACACATTGGCTATAGAAATATTGATGTATTTATTATCAGAGCCCGACAGTCTTTTATTTTACTTTAATAACCCCAGAAATCAAATACTGTTCTAATTAGGGTCTGGACGATTTTCTGAACTGCTTATGAAGCTCATTTGTTATTGTTAATTCAAAATAAATATCATGCTGCCAGTAGATCAATAGAAATCTTCCATTTCTAAAAATACTGATCATTTTGCTCATTTTAAATTCTCCGTTCTTAAAGTGGTTTAATTAAATAGATTCTATTGACTATTGCATATCATAACAACACTGAACTCATCCATATTCAGTTCTATAAAATGATTGCAAATTGTAAGTAAACAAATTGTAATGCAATACCTAACTGTTCTAAGAATCAAAGAAACCACAATGTTGTTGGTAAACAACGCAACTAACTATTAATTTCATCCATTATGTCATTTAACACACTTTTTAAATGGTCATTGTACCTTCGTAGTGCTAGCATAACATTATATTTCATTACCCCAACTTCGCTAATTTCACAACTTTGTGGGTGGCAGCACTGAGGTTGCACCACCTGCATTTTTTGGGGTTCAGTGGGCAGGAGGCACCCTAGACAAGCGCGACTTTACCTGAAGATTGATTCAAGTGGCTGTTAATATTTAACCACAAGCTCCTCATTAAAGTTACAAGCCTATCTACTTGTGATTATTTAAAAACTAAGTGAAAGAGCTGTTGAAAATAACTTTAAAGATCACACACAGGTTTTGATGACATCACACATTTATCAATACACACCCACTTATTAGAACTAAGGACATTGCTTATCTTATCTGCATTAAAACCAATGCAAAATAGGTACTTGTGATTTTCAAGATCTATATCAAGTCCCTCATAATTTTAATAAATGGTCTTATGTGATTTACCCATGGCAGTCTGATTTGATTTACTTGCCCATCTCAGTGCAGCCAAGCAAAATCCAAACACCATGGACAACTTCTTTCTTTTTAATTCTTTGTATGTTATTGCATTCTGTATTTTGAAAATACAGCAATATTATTATAGGTGGTGAGGTTCTTCAAGAAGGTCAGTTGCATGGGTAGTGGGTACCTACACTCACCCGGCGTGCGTGTATGACCAGCAGGGCTATTCCGTATCTCTGTTGACATTTCATAGTGATCATCACTTGGCGAGTTTTGATATACAATGACCGTTCTTGTTGGTTTCAACTGATGCTATCCGTGCAGAAGTGTCATTGTATATTAAAACTCGCCAAGTGATGATCACTATGAACTGTCAACAGAGATACGCAATAGCCCTGCAGACATTGCCTGCAGATGTATAAATGCGGGCGAGACGAAACTGCGAAAGGAGTATGTAAGGAAGGATCGTAGCAGGTGGCTTTCTATAGTTTCTGCCATCCGCCTGGGATAAAGTCCTGTATATATGGTATGTAATAGTGTAGTCTTCGAATGAAACAAAATCTTTGTTCTTCTGCCCGATTATTATTAGTTCAAAAATCGTTTCACTAGTATCTACCTATAAATTCTTTCGCCACGGCCTAATACATTCCTGTTACATGTAATGTTAAGCAGTTTAACTTTAAACTGTCAATAATATTTACATAATCGTCAGTGATAATACTTCGACGTTCTTGGACGACCTACTATGTTGCACCCACACGTGACTCGACATGGGTAAACGTGTACGTTTACGTTGCGTCGAAACGTTCACGACCAATAAGCAACACCTAAATTATTTGCAGCGGTCGGCAGCGTTCAGCAGCGTCTAGCATTATTCTTGGGCGCCGTATGTCGGGCCGCGTCCCCACGTGACTTCTTGCGGCGACGCGAGCGTCCGCGCGTCCGTACCGAGTCTTTCGACCGATACTATGCACTCCCTAATGGAGATAAAACAGCATAGAACGGTTTGACAGTGAAACTGCCGGCCGCTGCGCTGCCGACCGCTGCAAGTTCGGTGTGAATTGACCCTCAAAGGGGGCCTCTTAGTTCAGCTCTAAATAGTAAGAAACGCTTGAAGTACCTCCTTGTGATCACAAATGCGTCATTCATGATTTATTTTCTGCAACTAGGGTTCCAAAACAGATAAACTATTCCGTATTACTAACATATTTGCGTAGTCACTACCTATTTGTTGCGGTTAACCACTACCTACCATTAGTTATTCTATGACGAGACAAGTCTATAAAACAATGAGTAAATTATAAGTGACTAGCTTTTACCCGCGGCTTCGCTCTCGTGGAGGTCACATTAGGTACCCGCATAAAAAGTATCTTATGTCCTAACACATAGTCTATGCTCATCCGAATCTGTTCAGCCGTAATGGCTTGAAGGACAGATAAAGTTACTTTCGCTTCTCATAGGTAATGATAATAAAGATGGATGGTACTGGCGAAATATGGTTGTCCTGTTAAGTACACCTCTGCCTAACCCTTCGAGGATTACAGGCGTGATAATATGTGTGATAGTATCGATTTTACTCTCATGCAAACAAAGCCATTATTTCCTCTGAGAAATGTTTTCACATCGTAAGCGTAGGTGTTACAATTCGCCGCCAAAAGTTTTCTGCGTCTTCTTCTATATTCACACACTACACTGTCGACTCACTGGGACAGCCCTGTGTGTATTAATAAAGTTTCTCATCAGTTAGTACAAAGTCCAAAGGAAGAAAATTATTATCTTGTGTAATGAAACACCTGCTCGTGCAAGAAGAAATTATTTTCAATGTGCTGTTATGATTTCATTAGATGTTACGGAACATTTTGTTAGGGAAACGATTGAGCCGTTAGATTGATACCATTCATTTTTTGTTTCCTAGTCTGCTCTGTCCCACTCCTGGGCGAAGGCCTCCCTCCACTTCTCGCAAACCCGCGCGTCCTCCTTCCTGCTCTGACGGAATTTGTCCAGTTCGTCCCGCCACGCGCCATCTCCTTCGTGGCCTGCCGCGACCTCGCTTCATTATTTAGAGAAAATATGGAAATAATGAAAATATGCACAGATGGTCCGTGTGATTCAATTTAGGGAGAATGCACAACAGACATCACTAACTCAAGCTTTTTCCCCATGGCTGAAGGCAGAAACTACAAAACGTACCTACAAGAGCATGGACATTTAAATGAACAAGAATGGGCTCAGTAGTCGCCCTTGCGAGACAAGGCCCCTTTTTTGGTGCAGCTGTAAAAATGTTGGGTGCAGCTATGCAGAAAAGTGTTATGGGATATTTACTTTTGGTAATACTGATCCCGTTATCTCGGGAATTATTATTTGACAAAACACAAAACGTTTTTTTCTTCCATTTCTCCTCTGTCAACTGTCACGCTATCATTTACTCCTTTATCTTTCATATTATTCCTTAAACAATACATCCATCGTTTCTTTGGTCTTCCTCTCCCTCTCCATCCATCAACGTTTATATTCATCACTCTTTTAGTCGCATGGGATTCATCCCTCCTCATCACATGTCCATACCAAGACAGTCGATTCCCTTTCAACTTTTCTGTAACTGGCGCAACTTTTAAACTTCCACTACATTACATTTAAAACATTTAATTGTACGAATTGATAACATCTCTTTATCAATAAAATAACATTTAAGTAAAGTTATCCCAGACATATTGTCTCCAACCATATCTCCGTAGGTAATATTTAGACAATGATTCAAAATATCTTAAATGCTTAGATATACCAACAAGGCATATAATATCAACTTCGTCTGATGAGAAAAGAATGGCGAAAAAAAAAACTGATGAGTATCTAAGGTTTCTTTTTCACCACCCGTTTTACAGTCAAAAAGGAAACTAAGCTAGAAAATTTGTTACTTTCAGAAGATAGATGAATTCCCATCCTCTTGATGAAATATCTAGGACTAATGCAATTATACAGCGCCCAATAATGATGTATAAGGCAACTATTGCCTGCCCTCTTTGTTATATGTAGACAGGGCCGTCTCTTCAATTGCCAGTATCAAAGCAAAACCAAACTGTCAGAGGCAGGTTGGGAAAATTCCGAGCTCGCTTTTCATTCTCCATAGAGGCCCCATTATCATAAAGTACCCAGGTCCTCCAATAGGTTAAAGAAGGCCCTGTTGTGTAAGAAATTCTTTCCGGTAACTAAGATATTCATGACATATACAGGTTAGGTTCGTGATCAAAATAGCGTCACAGACAAGGAAGACACAGAAAATTTATTTATTCAACTGACATCGTCAACTTTTATTAGAACAGATACTGTTTTGCCCCCAATTTCATTTGTTCTTGACCGTTGCACGTCAGAGCTTTATTGCTTTTATTTTAGGTGCGGCATTGGTCATAATGATACCACTATATCATCTATATATACGCGCATTATCATTTCGTAAGGAGCTTTTTGTGGCACTTGTTTTGTGCTCCTTGTTGGCAAACTAACCGAAGGCCAAACTAATGGAAAGTAGTTCCTTCATGCAGCTGATAGTTTGTCAATGTGCCAACAATGAAGCAAAATTGAAAGTTGATTGTACCCGAAGCTTTTATCCTTCTACACCTAACCGGAACACAACAATCTTTGTTTAGCGATAGTGTTAGTTCTGTACTAAATTAAGTCCATGGATTTGGAATAATTCCAAATACCAGTATCCTAATCATTCATCAATGATAGGTAGGTAGGACTCTTACTGCCAGTGATTCATATATATATATTTCGTTCTACTCGTAGGTTACCTCATTTAAAAAAAAAAAAAACAAAATAAGTTTATTAACCAATAGAAACAAAACAGTTGTGTCATATAATCGGTGAGCCACAAACTAAGCATTGCTTGTAAAATTTTGTGTCAATTTGTCAATTCATTGTCATTGTGTGTCAATTCTTTAAACATTAAATAATCTGACGTAACATTTTAACAACAATGTTGTAGATAGTCTGTGGTCCGTCTTCCTGTCACGTTTACCGCAATCCTTATCAGATCCATAGTTTCCGTCATTGTTGTACTGCTAAAGACTTAACTCCGTTGTGTATTGCTCTATGTTTAAAATGCAGTTTAAATAAAATAAGTTATGTGCATAACATATTTGTATTCTGCCGTAAATAACTGCTAAGTAATATTTTAATTATGGTATGCCTTTCTTGAATGACGTTTTCAGTATTTCTTGTGTGTTTAGCACAAAAGGGGTTTGTCCCTGAAAATGTTTGTCAATCATCGTTGCTAATTTTGGTAACAAATTGATCTATAAAAGATAACAGTACATTAGTAAAAATACTCACGTCACTTTTAATTGCCAGAATCTACCCATCAAGATCGCCAAATTGCCCATTTCTCATTGATTCCAATGTAAAACAGTAACAGTTGTTCAGTCGTGACATCCCAAAAATCCACTGCCCTCGATTCGTTCCAAATAGTCATTATTCCTGGTAATAGCGCATAACCTACCTAGATATAAACTAAAGTTGAGTAAGCGCAGGGTTATGACAGAATGCAATTTATAAGGAAAATTTTATAAAATACCTGAAAGAATTTAGTTGCATGTAAATGAAGACGTACCTTCGCGTAATCACGTAGGTAGCTATTACGTATTAGTGTATTTTGGCATGAGGATATTAACTCATAATTCGAGCTTGTGGCTGCAATTTGGAAAATCCTTTCTTATATTGGTCGTCAAAAGGGACCCTCCGAGTACCTAGGCTATGGTTGTATGTATGTGATATATAGTCGGCAGCTAGTAGTGTAGTGTAGTCTAATTTCTTATGTAAAGATGAAGATACATATAGTGCTGCTATCTTACTATATACTATTATAAATGGATATATAGTATAATAGTTTGGATGGATGCATGTTTGTTATTCAATCACGCCAGAACGGCTGAATGGATCTGGATGAAATTGAAACAGAGATAGATTATTGTCTAGAATAAAATATAGGCTTTTTTCTCACACATACACATCAAAATTTCCACGCGAACGAAGTCGCAAGCAACAGCTAGTTTTCTCTAAATTTGAAATATCTGCATCAAACTTGAGAGGATATATTTACAAATTGTACCAATTTCCACATTTCACACAAATGTAATATTATTGTCATGTTAATTCGTTAGTCACGAGTTTTAGTCTCAAATGAGAAAAACGTGACTAAAAGATTTCGAAGTCTTACCAAATATTACATTGTTCAATATGCACCTAGTGTAAAAAAACCTTCATTGCGATCTCAAAATAACGAACCGTCAGAATAAGAGACCACAGGGTGGCAAAATTCATTTTTGTGTGGACAAAATAATTCTTATAATAAAAGAAAATAGTGAAATTGAAAGGAAAATTATTTGTTCACATGCAGAAAACCTTCCGCATTTTCGTAATCAGCATAAAATGGAAATTCAGAATCATTCATGTTTTCAAACGGGTGTTTGCGTATGACGGCAATTCTAATAACATGTTTTCATTATATCGATGTAAAACTATAGAATCGTGTTTAAGATTTGTTTCACTTTCAGGTTTAGGTATAGATTTGATTGCGACTTTATTCCTTATAGATCTTACGGTAGAATTTTCAACATTTACGTGAAAGAGGTGTACGGCGCGTGGTCCACGCATCGTACACTTACGGCCATGTTGAAAATTGCACCGTAAGGAATACGAAATGAAGCTCACATTAAAATGCCCGGCTTAATAGCTTTCGTGATGATTGAAAACAAAATGTCTATATTTCAGCAAACGAATAACCATCTATAGGATCAGCTGATTCAAAGTCCAAGGTTGATCATAGACGCCTACACGTTAAGAATTCACGTCTCTATGTGACGTACATCCTTTGGGATTTTATTAATAATCCGGGAGGCGTGCCCTTTACGTCAAACTGACTGTTTTTCTGATCTGAAGATATAATGTTGGCGGTAATCACATGATTGGTTCCAAACATCGTTTTGTTTTGCAGGTTTCAAAGGCACGTTGGAAAGTCCATGGTACGGTGGGAACACTCTCATAACACTATAATGTCAACATGCTCCATTCTGTTTCAGCTATAATGCTGCCAATCATTCAAACATCTTTTATCGTATAAACGTCTGAACCAAGTACCTATGTCAAGTATTTTATGTTACTATCGTGTCATTATTTCCCTAAAATTGACAGTAATACAAAGAACTAACTGCACAGTCAGGTACTTAATGGTAATAAAACTAGCGACCCGCCCGGGCTTCGCACGGGTGCAATGTAGATACACAAATACATATAAACCTTCCTCTTGAATCAGACTATCGATTGCTTTGCGTTAAAAGCGTTGTTTAAAATATCTAAGCGGGACAGCGGGAGCGACTTTGTTTTATGCTATGTAAAGATATACACAGAAGCGAAGTAAACAGTTATTTTGGTGATTATACTTGTAAAATAGTAATTAGCAAGGCCAATTCCTTTGAAGCTATTGACATTTAAACCCATTAAATTTTTAAATACCCATTGTAGTCACTAGTAGTCAATTCTTCAGGAATTAAATAATATGTCAACTTCATTAGTATTAGAATAATTATTTATATTCTATTCTGGGTCAAAAACCTTTGTACTAGTTCCAATTTAAGGTACAACGATACACCTTAATTGACTGATCTTACTGCCTTAGTAATTACTGCTATCATTGTTGATCATCTCATCATTTGCGACGTTTAAAACTCCTGCGCAACAAGGCAGCGTCAAACAGTGTTTACCGATCAATAGCACTCTCTCAATTGTACGCAATTACTTAAACGGCACAGAACTTGATACGCAAACAACTAGTAACTGTAGGAAATAGTGAAGGACACGTTTCTATAGGCCTTGTGTTTCAATGAATAAGAATGGAGACCAAGAAAATTAATTTTATGCAGGATTAACTTAAACATGGACATTTAGATTAAAGATTTAATCGACCTACGAAAAAAGATATTGCTTTCTTAGTCATTAAAGAACAAGCAATCTTAAACTCAAGCCAATAAAGTTCCTTTCGTCTCGTAATAGATTTACTGGACAGCTGTGGCAAAGACTGTACCTTCGCAAGGTCAAGAGCAAAGACAAGGTTGAGGTTGAGGCCGACTTGTGGCTGTCTATGGTCGATATCCGCTTACTGGTTATCTATAATCATACAAGTCCTTTTCTGTAGCTGCAATCATAAATCTCTCTGTATGAGGTAACAGGTTCATTATTACCAAGTGCTGTCAAGATTTTGATTATGGAAACATATTTTTTAGTTTGGTTAAATAACCTGCTTAACAAGTTATCCTTATATTATAGCTTGTGCGACTTTTCTCATGGTCAAATATAGCCTATGTATGACACTCGGGGATAATGTAGCTTCACATTAGAGAAAAAAAAATCGGATAATTTGCAATAGTAAATTCCACTTCCGTCTACTTATTGTACTGATAGATTAAATACACCCAAAGCGCAGTGTCATTTGTACAAATATTCACACAAATGACGTAAGTGTTCGAGCGATTATTGAATATATTCGGTTTTCAGCGCCCATATAGAGGCGTTAATTAAAATGGCCTTTTCCTCCTAAATATACTACTAATATAGCTAGATAAGTCCTTCGTTTGGGGACAATGCTGAAAACAAGTATTTGTAGTATTTGTTTAACTTTTCAGTCTTCAGTATTAGTACTACGTGTAGTACTACAGTAAAAGTGTGAGTATGATGATCACACACACTTTTTTACTTGTGTTACATTATCCTTTTATTTTAATTCTCTAAAGATCGAATAACTCATTTCATAAGAATATATAATACGTTGGTCCTGTTGCTAGCCGTTCAAGCTGAGGGTACTTCTCTTTATCGTGTGGTTAGTGGCCGTGCCTGTCTCATGTAGGAGTTTTTATGCCGCCCGTAGGCCTCTTGTCTTGGCTTGTTTGAGGATTGTAAATACTATACTATACCAGATATTATGTCCATAGCTAGGTTCTACTTAGCATGATCATTTAGAAACTGTTCAATCCAAGTACGTTATCACAATAAAGAAAAATAAAAATAAACGAGATATCTTCATTCACAACAAAAAACCATCATAACACCATTCAATTCGTTTTCAAACACCATGCTTCCGTATTCACTTAATGCTTAGTTAAAATCCAGTTTGGCAGCAGAAAAAAACGTTTATCCGAGTCAATCAATACGGTGTTGAACAGTCGAACATTTATGTCGTCATTCATGATTTAAGTGGCGCTTCTGTCGTAGAATTTTTTGTATGTTTTTGTCTAACCTTCAGATGCGTGCGGCCCACTGTGTGGTCTATAGAAATAAAATTACTGGTAACATCACGCATGTAATCAACAAAAGGTTAATGAGAGTGTGCCCCAGTAAATAAAAATAAATAAAATAAAGTTTATTTGGAACAACTTAAGTTTACAGAATACACAGGAAAAACGAAGATAGCTACAAAAGTAAAGTACTGTGGCGCAGCTATCAACGCCCAATTCAAAATACGTACAATCATAGACATTGTTCCAGATTAACCTAAAAGAAGTTAAAATAACGATTGACAAATAAAATGAAAATTGTGCAAAATATATCAAGTACACTATGTGTAGAGTGGAGGTGGGGATAAGTTGTGTATTTGTGTGTGTGTATGTGTGTGTGTGTGTATGTGTGTGTGTGTGTATGTGTGTGTGTGTATGTGGGGGTGTGTGTATGTGTGTGTGTCGCAGTAGTACACCCACATTTCGACAGTTGTGTTTAAGCCCCATGTAATAGGGGGCGAGCCTATTGCCATCAACCATGCAAAAATCCAGTCTGGATTTGTGCCATCGCACTGCTACTAAAGAATTAAATTCCAATGGGAAATATGAGTAGTAGGAATTTATTTGCCCAGTTTCATGAATGAGAAAGATAGCATTTCATGTTTGATTTCATTTATGAATAAGGTTTGAAATTATGAACCATAATTTATCTTACCGCATCGAGTTGTAAATATACACTATAAAACATTAAGTTAATTAATTACTCATCGTTGTTAGAGATGGGTGATGAACTTTGGATCGATTTGCTTTTAAAATCTTCGATAGCTATCGATCGTGCAATGATTGAGTATTAAGATCAATCATCAGAAGACATTGACTTGAAGCAAAACTTTTGACCAGACATTGCCAGATAATCAGGCGCAGACATCTAAAATATTTCATTTTGTTTGTGCCTATTTAATTGTGCTAAGGAATCGATGATGCAGTGTGCAAAATTTCACAATGTGCTGGTAAGCAAGATTCGCATGTCATCGGCGTCAGTGCCTTGTATCTGCAATCTTTTGTGAAATACATTTTTTCATTCAAAATGGATAAACTTACTATTATACTAACTATTCTGCCATTTAGCGGCAAAACATTGAGATAGCTACTCGGCACGTACGGTCGGTAAAACAGACGAATCTAGGACCTTCGACGGGTGTTGTGCATTACAGGTTCCTGCTCGGACACCGAGGATGTTCAGTTTTAGTTGCCCAAAAGAAACTTAAAAGCTATTTCTTCTTATACAACCTGTTTTTTTTGATATCCCATAACTCTAGGGTTATATTCTGTAGGTAAAAATAATACTAAAACTCCTAGAATAGGTGGTCCAAAAATGCATCGTTTCGGAGATATCATCAATCATAATTAAATTAGGTCAAAAATTGTCACCAGTATGACGAATCTTTACTTTTGCGAGGTTGCCAAACTTCGCAGTAGTGTAGTAAAATAAATAGTAAAATAAAATATGTAGGTATGTTGGTATCGGGGCTTCCCGGCGGCAGCTAGTGAAGGGAAAGCTACCTTATCGACATCGGTCATATTTCACGTAAGGGTGTTTTACATACACGGTGGAGCACACTGTGCAGGTCTGCTCCGCTTGGGCGGAGCAACGCCGTGTCCTCGTAGCGGCGATCGGCGGCGGCGACCTCTCGCGTCCGGCCCTGGTTCAATTCATGGTCCGGAGCGAGACGGAATGGGACGCCGTCACCTCCTTCTGCGAAGCAGTCATGCTAGCGAAGGAGGTGGCGGGACGTGAGAGGGAGAGAACCTCACGTCCCAGCCGCCGCGGGAGACGCACCGGGCGTCGGGGGCCACGTGGTGGCCCCCGGCCACCGTAGGCGCGGGCCTGTGGACGGTGAGCTATGGGCTAGCTCGCCGTCCGTCCGTCTTATGACGACAGGCCGTGTCGACGGCGCGTTCGTGTTCCACGCGCGCCTCAAAGAGAGTCAGCAAACAGGAAGGGGTCCGTAAGGGCCGACGCCTGCCAGGGTTGCGGGACTGTTCGAAAGAGATACCGCGGCCCTGGAACACAAAGGGCAAAGGAAGGAACATGGATGGGTTTTAGTCAGTACAAGTCTGACACTCCCTCCTGCTCAGCCCAGAGCGGGAGGGGTCATTTGATGATTTCCCATCGATAAAAAAAAAAAAAAAAAAAAAAAAAAGGGTGTTTTACATTAATAATCGTGACTTTGCCGAATTATTTTGTATGAAAAATGAAAAAAAAAACATAACGAAGGATTGGAACATAACTCATATGCCAGTTGATTCTTTGATATGGCCTCAATCATACCCTAGAGTTATGGGATATCAAAAAAAACACGTTGTATTCCATCAATTCAATTATAAAATAATCACACAATATTTGAATCATTCATATTTTTCCATACTTATCTTAATTATCACCTAAATCAACATTTATTTAACCTACTCCTTGTTTATTGACTGTGTTCCTCTACCTTTTATGAACATAGTATCTAAGTATTTGTGACCAATAGATAACTGTATTTGAACTAATTACTCATACATAGACACATTTATAAATATTGCTATTGAATGTGACCTACATATCAGTAACGGAAGGAACAGTGGTAAAGATGAGATAACACCAGAAACGTCCTCGACCATCCAAGTACTGCCATAATACTTTACGAAGGGTATACAATCATGGAGTTATTTAGCGATTTGTTTTATAGTGCACTCAAAATTATTAAAAATGGAGTCTGAAATTAATTTCACGTGCCTGGCCTTTTTTCAACCATGTTGAGGTCGGCTACCAGTCTAACCAGATGCAGCTGAATACCAGTATTTTACATGGAGCGACTGCTTATCTGACCTCCACTACCCAGTTACTACTGGGTAATACGATATCCCTTGGTAAAACTGGCTGTCAGATTTTCAGGCCTACCTAGACTACCTGTGACAACTGTCAATAATCCACAAATGACAGCCGGGACCAACGGCTTAACGTGTTTTCCGAAGCACGGAGGAAACTCGTTAATAAAATCAGCCCTTTTTGTACGGCGAAATTATTTACGGCAATCGACCTATTCCTAGTGTTTTTAGCAACACATCGCACACTCCTTTTCAACTCGTGAATGTTCCAATTAGTTACAAAAATTCTACTTTTTACAAGAAGTTCCGACTCTTAATCATTAGAAAACAAATATGCATTGTTATTTAATGCTAGCTTTTGCCCTGGACAATACCAAATCGGAGACGAGCAGACCGGAGAGATGTGCGAACACCGACCAATCACATTGGTTAAAATCTATAAAGCGTCTCGTCTTCTCTCTATTTAATCAATAACTCAATACAACCCTCTAAGTTCATTTAATCCCATTGATTCACTATTTCATGAAAAAGTCATCATGTAAATACATACGTTTCACAGCCGCGAATCATATTTTGTTCAACATACAACCTGACACTGACCCACAAATTGCCAAAAACGTAAGAAATTTTGAATTAACGTGACGTTTGAAGTGACGACCCGAATGGCGCAGCGGTAGTGAGGCTGCCTTACGTTCTTAGGGTCCTGGGTTCGAGTCCCGGTAGGAGCAAATGTTTGTGTGATGAGCATGGACATTTGTTTCCGAGTCATGGATGTTTATATGTATAATAAGTATGTATTTACAAACAAAAAAGTATCTATGTAGTATCAACTATCAACTATCTGGTGTCCGCGACACAAGCCTCGTAGCTTAGTGTGGCACCTAGATGGCGCTGTGTGTAATGTCCAGCGATATTTATTTATTAATTTCCCGGACTACCCTAGCGCTTCCACCTTAACAAAGATTATTTCGTAAAGATTGCGGCAAGTGCCACCAAACCCTCTTTATAAATACAACTGGCAAAGTTTTAGTACTAAATCTGTGGTTGTTTGGACGGAACGCCCGAAATAACCCGACAAAATCAAGGTTCCCACGTGAGTTTCGCGCGATAGCTGTCTGCATCACGTTTCAATTTAACATCCGTATCTGAGGATGATAGCTATTACTCTCAATTATCAGCCCGAGGGTTCATGTCCTTGAAAGGAATTTGCTTTTTATCTAAAGCGTCTTTGTCTCAATTAGAATATCTTAGTGGGCTGATCATGTTTTTTTTTACCACCTGTAAGTGTACATTATGGATTTAGCAATAAATAATTTGATTTGATTTAATTTGATTTGATATAGCAGGCTCTGACATTTAAATGTTGTTATCAAACCAACCAGTGTGGTTTCAAACCACTGAGTAGGTATTTAAATGATTTAAACATAACGTCATGCCTGGAATTGCAGGCAGGCAGAGGTGGACCTAATAGTACACCCTCATTTAGCCAGTTATGTTAAGTTTCATGTAATAAGGGGCGTGCCTATTGCCATTGAGAAATTCCTAAAAATACTTAAATGGAATGGAAGGATATCTATCCTTCCATTCCATTTAAGTATTTTCAGCGTCATCTTCTCTGCTAAAATTTCATTGTTGCCAGTAGCCATGTCAATGCGCATGCATTGTATCGTATTGTGGTTTCTTTTGCTATTATTATGCTCAGTTTAATAAACTTGATTTACCAGCAATAACCGGTTACAAATTAGTTTTATATATTATGCTGGATCTGGTATTAAATAAATAACTTTGCCTTTTTTAATGTCAACAATAAAATATCAATAAACTCTGTAACCTATGAATTACAATAATCAGCACATTTTTCAAGGGCGTCGGTTTGTGATAAACTAAACTAAATGTGTCTGGTTCAGATTTAATTTATTTTTACAGTTTTAATCGGGCTTTGTTTCTCGTCATGCTAATCTGTATAGTGTGAACATTAATAAACTAAAAACAATTCTTTTGACCAAACAGGCGTATATGCCCGTAATTCTTGGAAAGTCGAGAATCATACATAAGCCGTCAAAACCTTACCAATTTGTTCTCGAGAAAATTTCAACAAAAAACAGAATTAAAATCTTAGAAAATTGAAAAAGCGGAAATCAAAATAAACCCAATAGTTTACTAAAAAAAAATCGTAAGATTTATTTTTACCACGCACTTGAACGCAAAAGAAAACATCACGAGAAAATCTCGTTAGTTCGAAATGATACTCGAAACAGAGACGGATAACCTTGAAATCATTGACGTAACTTGGGATGTAGTAGCACACCATTCTGCGCCTAATCCATAAAAAAATAATGGTGAAATTGATGATGATGATGCCGTTAATGATTCATTAGAAACGTCATCAGTTCCCAAGGTGACCAGGGTATAATGCACTTCAGTTGGCAGAGATCCAAGTGGAGCTATTACTGCGAATTTTGTAATAGATTTCTCCGATCACGCTATGCATGATCTTAGTAAAAATAAAGATCTCTAAGCTGAAGCGGATTCCTATTAAAACATGTTTATTGGAGAGCCAAGACTTAAATAATCTGTTGCTATTAGAGAGCCTGCTATTGTTTGTAATTGCATGAGCGAATGCATCTGCTGTTTGTTGCTAGGAGTAAAATTGGAAATAGAGGTTAATTTAACTTTAAAAATACTAGTAACCAAATTGAATCGAGGAGTCCAGATTACAAATTCCAAATAAACATACCTTATCGTTTAAGCATAAGTAGACAATATTTGTGGTATGCAAACAGGAGTTATCGTAAGAAAACACATTAATTTAAATTGTTGCATTTTCCTGTACAATGGTCAAATGGTTGTGTGGTTCTCCACTCCGGATAATGCAATGTCGTTGTCCTTTTCATCAACATGAATGACCACAGTGTCTTGTTAAGGAGATTTCTGTTTTGCATTGTATTGTATTGTGTACTTACATTAATTTTATGTATTTCTTCAAATGAGTATATAGTGAATGAACGTGATTGACTTGACGATTTATTTGTTACATTTTGTTTGTAGCTGTTTTAATGTTTTTCAACTAGTTTTATACATATTCCACCGCCCCACAGTTAATCGGAAGTACACCATTGTCGCTTATCGGCTTATTTGGCTTATCTCTTATTGTGATATTTTTATACCTGACGTTATTTTCACAAATAATGCCTCATGTTGTTAGTCATTGTTTTTTAAATAAGCCCTTGTCACCAAATCTCGTCAAATCAGTGAAAATAACAAGACATTCAACTGAATTTCACAATCTTATCTATCATCAGATCTACTGCCTGATCGTAAACGTGACGTACGTCTGCAACGCAATTCAGACATTCTGTATCAAGGGCGGCTGACTTCCTTGAATGTATTCCTTGGCAAGATGACTTGCGTATTTTGCGGGAAAATTTTATGTCGTTGTGTGAATTTAAATCATTTTCCGTCATAACTAGTTCATTCTCTTTTTTCTTTTCAATACTAACGGTATAGCTTAAGTCAAGATAGAAATCTCTGGTGCGATCACTGGGATTATTAGGTTAAAACCCGTTTTCAAAGAGTATCCGCTCTTTCACCTACGTAATTGAACGCGATCAGAACGTCTAAACGTGGTTCAAGAGCTTTCAGTGTCGGTATTCACTCTCAGAGCTCTTAAATGCGGTTGGATGTGCTGAACGCGTTCATTTTCATTTGTGAAATTCACCCTAAGAATCTTGGTGTTTAAAAACTTCTTTCAAAATCTATAAAGAATCTTACGTGTGCTATAATTGAACGTTTTATCCTAATATAAGGATCATCATCTTGTTATTTGATGTCATGTTTCTGAAATACATTGATGACGTCAGCGTCAGTGTAAAATAACACGATAGTCGGTTTAAAGTTACGCCGAAACACACCTCCATCGTCACGTAGTTGCAACTGGTGCTTTCTGATTGGTCGAATAAAATGTGTGGCGATATGGTGTGGCGTCGTCTGATTACAACAGCGTTACGCTAACGAATTGAGCGTTTGTAAAAATGTGGATTAGGATTTTAGTTTTTGTGATCACTGAATAGGATTTAAATCTCTACTGTAATGAAAGTAGTAGTAAAGATATAGCAGTAAGTGTGCTGCATTTCGTTACGATGAAAATATATTATAAATAGCAAAAGATCATAGTGGCGATAACGATTTTATAAACAAAATTAGATGTGACCACATTAAAAGCTTAGTTAAGCTAATACGACCTTTTCCACTAAGACAATTTCGGAATATCATAGAATTTAGAAATCATTACATAATTGAAAACAGAGGCTTCATAAGTTTTGTAAACCTTTTGTAATTTGAAGAAACCTTAGAAACTAGCAAGTCACAACAACCAAAACAAATTGGAAATACCTTGTAAACATCCATTGACAGTTTTCAACGAAACTATTACAACGATTATAGCCAAACAAATTCTGTACTTGTTTGTAAAAACAAATCTAAATTTTAAATATATTTGTAATAAATCACCAAAACAATGGCGTATAGCATTACTGCATTACATTTCGATGTCACGTGTCACGTCCATATAAAACTACTTGAATATGATGCTGAGATGAATAATAAACAGGTAATGGCAGACAAAATGCCCGAGGCGTGCTAGACTAAAATCAACATTAATTAATTCATAAATCAAGACGTCTGGTAAATGCAAAACACGTGGCAAGACTATATGTGTAAATCTTACCATTAACGTATAAGAAACTGGTATAAATGGTTAAACTTAATAAAAAGGAAAAGACAGCACTGAATGAACTCTTCCTACCAGTGAACAGCGAACCGCTGGCAGATCAAATACCCCCGTTCATTGGCTTTACAAGGAGTTAAAACAACGAACGTAAAATGTTAAAACCTACGACATTTGTATAACTGAATTAATTCCAAAACGTTGCTCTTAACTCCGATGGAAATCCCAAGCGAGACGAACTTTCGAAGCCAAGCCCCCAAAACAGTTAAAATCATACATACAAGTAAGTCCATTATCAAATTATGCAACTAATAGTCCAAGCGATACCAGTCAAGCCACTTTTTTGTTACACGCGCTCACGGGTCAATCAACTTCTCTTCTAATTTTCATAATATTTCTGCATTCTTTAGTCTTCCTCATATCTGGGACATTTCCAATATTAGTCGGATGTCTTTCAAAATGGCCGCCTTGTAAGACCCATTTAGCAGCACTTGTGCGTTTAACGAATCACTATAATTGTCTCTTTAGTCTTTTGATGTATTAATCATTAAGCTGCATTCTTGTATTTACGTCATAGTCATCATCTTGTCAAGTATTTTTAGTTCAACGCCTTTTAGCATTAGCAGATGCATGAAATATTAATGTATTCTCATTCTGCAAAAACTATAATAATTGTCCTTGAATTTTAACTCTAAGGACATATTGTCATTAATGTCTACTGGACTTAGTGGGCATCAGGAACAGATAATAAATAACAACTTTATTAACGTTCTACACATTTAAAAGTAATTTCGAAAAGTAATGACGATATCCAACTCATTGTTACATCAGCTGCGTCTCGTCCCGTTTGTTCAGCTTATAAATACACGTGGCAATAAAACGTATTTTATCTTTTAATTGTACCCACCAA
The DNA here is from genome assembly GCA_947578425.1 of Eugnorisma glareosa. NCBI lineage: Eukaryota > Metazoa > Arthropoda > Insecta > Lepidoptera > Noctuidae > Eugnorisma > Eugnorisma glareosa. The sequence goes on along the minus strand of OX387974.1, from coordinate 10,437,714 downwards.
CTACATCCCGATTAAAACAAAACCTTGTAGTACTATTGTAAATGTCATTGCAGTATCAAATTGCAATGCATTTAGCTATCAGACTAATAAATATGTATAACTATAAAGTAATCTGACACCTGTTTTTATTGAAACTATTGTCTTAACTTGTCAAGGCTTTTTGCTGATTTTATTGTAGTCTTTCACAATATGGTTAAAATCAATGCTCCTAGCCTAGTTTAGTTTCTATAGATCCTATATTTCATGTGCCAAAATCCACTTGAACTTCCTCGATTAGTCTTAACTTCCTTACGTATGCAGCGGGTGAATGTTTAGCAACATTCAAAACAGGTAGTTGTCCTTGCTTCAGTTTGGCTTCCTCTCTTTTCCTGGTCTCGGACATTACTATCTCCTATTCCGAACAGGGTCATTTTGTGCCTATTTCATCTTAAATCTATTTTGTGTTGTCATTTTTATGTTTTTTACTTCCTACCTTCGATTAGGCTTCCACGTTTCTAATTTAATGTTTCCTGATTTCCTGTATCGATAATTTGATATTGTTCACGGCCTAGAATCTTATATTCTGAAACTTTTTCTTAAGGTGGATGCGCAAGGGTAGCCCGCGAAATTTAAATTTTCTTATGTTTATTGCAATTTGCAGGTCAGTGTCAGGTTGTATGTTGATGAAAATATGAATCGCGCCAGTAACACGTATGGAGTTACAGAATTATAATCATTCAAATCATCAATACAACCCTCCAAGTTCATATAATCTCAAAAAGTGACTTTTACATGAAATAGCTATTGAATGTGATTATATGAACTTGGAGAGCTGTATTGATAATTTGAATGATTATAATTCTGTAACTCTATACGTGTTACTGGCGCGATTCATATTTTCATCAACATACAACTTGACACTGACCTGCAAATTGCAATAAACTTGAGAAAATTTAAATTTCGCGGGCTACCCTTGCGCATCCACCTTAAGCGTCGTCAACGTCCATCGTCCTTATCATTGTTTGTTAAAGTGCAATGCAACCTGTTCTGCTTGCTTGTAGTTTGGAAATATTTAGTACATAACCGATACGGACTGGAATAAAAATATTACTGTAAATACATAAATTGTTTCTTAGAGAATATTGATGATTTCTGCCTGTCAAATTATTATTACTGCCTATTGGAAAGAGTTTTTTTTTCAAAGAAGCCATATAGGTCAGAACTTTTAGCAAGGTACCTTGCGAATTCTGGTGTAATTGCTATTTTTGTCACGTCAATAAAATAGAATCGTGTCTTCTTATCAGTCCCGTTTAACCTATTAAAATTAAGTTATTTTTTTTATCGTACTCATTTTGTTGAGGTTATGATCTCGCGTGCGCAACGACCCTTGATCCCCAATCATGAAAACATCACGTTTTGCATTCTCAGATAATGTTACCCTTGCACTTTACTCCTCAATATACACCTCACTGTAGATATTGATGAATTCTTTAAAAATCTCTTTATCAAAACGAATTCTCTCAAAGATTTCAAGTATATCGTTTAATTGAGCAATTCTACAGCCAAGCAGATCGGTTTCGTTTCGGTCATCAATTCCAAATGCTACTTTTCCGATTCTGTCGAAATGCTTGTTAGTCCTATCTTCACCTTTCTTTACTATTGTTATTTGTCCGTAGTCGTTCAAACCTTTAAGTCATAAATATGTTTCAACACCTGTATATGTAACTTCTATTTGTGTTAGGTAAAGTCACGTTCAACAACAACCAGTAAAGATCGTAGTTACAGATAATTAGTAGAATTGCTAGGTCGTTTACCAACGTTCCACTACAGCTACTCGTTTCGGTTAGTTTACTGTAGAATTAACGAGATGATTAGGCAAGTTCTGTTAGAAAAGTCCTCGACATGTCAGAGTGTCTATCATTTACTATGTCAGACCTAATTTTCGCTATATGAATGTACCCACATAGACTGTTCATTGCCGTTACTGGTATTCGAGTAGGGTAGAAGCCTGAAAGTCTGACAGCCAGTGTTTCCAAGAGGTATCATCTTAGCCAGAGGTGTAAAGGTAAGAAAGGCACCCGCTCCATGCGAAGTACTGGCATTATTGCTACATCCGATAAGACTGGAAGCCGACGCCGACATAGGTGGAAAAGTCTAGCCAGATGATGATGATGACAAACATACATTGGAAGTAATGAAGTCCTAGAACTATGCTCATGATTCCCTAATCTGCCATATTTACTAATTTATAGTAAAGGTACGGTAAAAGAACCCGTTATTGTAATTTAAAAGCCTACAGCTACAATACTGTCGTCACATTAATTGTTCTGTTTGAAGGCAAACTCATGTCGTCAAGTTTGGGATGTGCGCGCAAATTGATTAGTATATCAATGCCTATTGTCTTCAATCATAGCTCAGCCAAGGTCGTTACTACCGCTATAACTATTTATTGTGAAATCTAAACTAGATGTGACTGCGTCTAATTGTCGTCCATCTGTATTGTTATCCTTGCTAGATAATGGCCATTGTCATCAATTTTCCCATAGGTTTTCGAAATACTTGCATCTTCTTTTGAATTTCCTGTTTTTTTTCTTTCGATTTATTAATCTTATTGTGCACCAGAGAAGAGTATCAAAGTATCTGCTACTAAAAGTTCAAGCTGAGTTCCAAAAATAACTTTTTTTTATTTGGCTTTATTATGTTACTGGTTTCCATCGATTTATTTAAAGAAATCCGGTCTGATTTGAGGCCGTCTTTTTGTGAAAGAAAGATTTGCTTATGGTGTGCTAAAACAATGCATAAATTATCACAACCGATGGTTTTGATTCATATAACACCATTGATTCATATTTCTGGACTCATCGACCAGAATATGTGAGATTTTCATCAGCCATCTAGACTGGTTAGATACTGCTATAAATAAAAGTACGATAACCTCTGACAAAATCATTTATGTATGATCACATGATAATCACACCTTTTGAGGTCGTGCCACCTCTTGATACTACAAGATATAAAGTTGCTGTTAAGGTATTAATAGAATATCATCTAACGTACAATGATAGAACATGAATGCTACATGATGTTCAGATAAAGAGAAGTCAATAGGTTAGATTTAAAAGTAGTAATTAATTACAAAACAAAATAGAGCAGTACCTATTTATTAGAATTTTGGAGGAGTACCTATACAATTATACAGAAATAAGTAATAATGGTCGAATAAGTAGTAATACTGAAATAATTAAAATTAAGGGAATTTACCTTTCTGAATTAGTACCAACACAAAAAGCTTTGTGATTAAATAATGACTAAGATAATCACTCAAAGCGTTATCAATTCGCCATTGAAGATACTAGAAAGAACCGGAAAATCCGCAAGCAATTTCTATAGCCGTGCTTTGAATAGTGAAGTGTCTATGGTAAGCAAGACACGTGCGAACTGTAGAACCCTAATGGAAAGCAATCATTACGTATAGAACCTCATAGATATCACCTGTTGCAAGAATGAGATCATTTTACCTATGATAAGAAACAAAAGGATGATGTACGCCGTCAAGAGACGGAAAGAAACCTGCTTTATTTCAAGTAATTAGTAAAGAATTGAACTCTGACAGGTGAATGGATAGGTACTTTATTTGCAGTGCCAGTAGATAAGAATCAAATGATAATCATGAAGAAAATCATTTGCTTGTAGCACCTAGCACAGTATAATATCGAAAGGCCATCTTTAATTAATCGTCCATGACAAACTTTATCATAATTCCGAGAATTTGTGAATAAAATGTTTGATATGGCAAGAATCTGGAATATCTTCTCTTTAAGCATAAGGTCAGGAATTTAATCATGTGGCATGATTATAATGTAAGTATCTATTGCCCAGGCTATCACGATTCATATTGTTATCTTAATGAGGATTCCATGCACTCGGGTGGCTTTGACAGTGACATTCGGTTGTCACTTTCATATAATTAAGTCAATCTATAGCTAAGGTGGTACGATCATCATCGTTACTAATTTGTATATGTGTACTAATTTGTTTTATAGTAATCATGCTATTATTCTGTTAATGAGAATTACGATAAAACTTATTTCACGCGGTGTACTCTCCAAGGTCTTCTGTTCTTCTGACCACGTCTTGGTTTTAATTATAGCAAACATCATTTGTTGTCTTCCGAAAACACGTGTTAATTTTTTGCTTGAGCTTTGACAAACATAGTTCAGAAACAAAAATGTCCCCTCACATCAAATAATGCACTTAAATTCCATGATAATTTTTAGACCTTCATATCATTAGGTTATCAAATGCTTTGATGAATCATAAAACTTTGATCCTTTAACAGTGATTATTGATAACGGGTCAGAGATAACGGCATTCAAATGAGAGCGTATCCGCAGACTTGACCTGGGGCCAATACGTGCTTAACTTGCCAAGATACACTTTATAGATCAAGTTCGTGAAGACTCTTCGCTTCAATTCTTGGGATTTCTTATCTGCAATTCCCGAGGAATCTTCGCATAGTTGCAATATCCTAGCCGGGATATTATATATGTTAGTGATTGTCTGATAGATAAAGCTCTGTGATTATCTTTCCCAAATTATCTAGATGAGTAGTTGGGCACTGTTTTCCACAAAGATACATCTTCTATGGCGCTAAGATGTGTACTAAATTATTGATAGTAGCTCTATATTCATTGTTCAACTTTGTCACAAGTATGGCTAGAACAGTCACCAGACTGTTTTGTTTCTATCTCAAATATTTAAAGTTATTTTTTGTATTTGGTATATTAGATAAAACTGTCGTTGAGTAATTCAGCCAGCTCTTGTGTGGTGAGTAGCCCAGGCCCAATTCTTTGTCCTGCATTCGTGAATCACAACTTTATATTTAACATTTCAGGAAATGCATGACCTGTTTTATTCACATTACACTCTATATGTTTAATTTCCACAACAAGTTTTGTCGATTGACACTGAAATGCTTGGTGGGCCTCAAGGGGTAAAACTCTCAATTTTGATGAGCAAATTTGAGAGTTTTACTCGTTTGTACCATATATTTTCTGTTAAATTCTAATCTTCGCAAGTACGATACACATTATATTTCAAATACTGTAAATAAATTCTCCAAATTTTATTTTTTCTTCGTGAACTCAACATCCATCAAAACATACAAATTGTATTGCATTTGCACAAAAGGTTGATTAATATCTGGCTTCTCAAAATTTCCACCGTCTGCGTATGAGTCAGCTTCGGAAGATTTAACCCAAACTTAATATATCTTTCAACACAACTTATTCAAACGTATTGGACTTTACGTCCAGTATTCGTATGACTATGACGAAAGTAATATTCATAATTGGTCACACCGTCTATGAATTTGTAAGTGATAAGCAGTTGGATATTTTACAGTGTAATTCCTTGTTCAACAACGTTCTTTCCGTACAGTAATCTCGAAACTTTCCGTTTCTACGCGTAATGTGTCTTTATTAGCTAAAACTGCTTTATAAATAGAAACAAGTTTACTCATACTCCTTTCTGAGCTGAGAGGCGTGCAATTTGAGACGCCTTTGTCCAGCAGTGGACTACTGATAATAATGATGATGATCCTTTCTAAAGCTATATCAAATCTACTTACTACAAAGTTTCAAATCAATAAAGTCGCTGACTAAACTTGTCGTAGATCGTCCAATGTGACTGGCTCTAACATTTCATACTAATGCATTAAAATCAGTGCACAGACTTCTTGTAAAATGGGAGCAATGTATTGCATTGACCTTTTCCGGACCACCTTCACGCACTTTGTTTCATTCACCATAGCAAGGTAGTGTTTTGTAAATACTATAAATGTCTCACTATTGTGTTGGTTCTATGAAGTTTTAACGTCAATTGTGTGTCAATTTACCAGGTATTTATAACCTGTTTCTAGAATGTGTTAGATCCATTTGTAATTGACTCGTCTTTTCGTTCTTTATTTAGGCTACCTACTTTGGGACTCGTGTGGTTTCAAAATATTGTAGGTATTGAATTGTTTTATTTCTCGTTAATACTCTTTCAGTTCATAATTCTTCAGATGCCAATACGATCTTATCATTCAGTTAATTTGGAAAAATCTACGTTCCGGCTTATAGCGTTTCTTAACATTAAGCACACTTACGGCAAATCAAATGTTTATCTAAGATATAATTCGTTCTGCTATGCAGTCCTCACGTTTTTCTCCATAAACGTCTTTAATATGGCATATAATGATTACTATAAAATAAAAAGGCTATTTAGCAGTAAGATAAAGGTCTTTGATTTATACTTTCAATGCCATTTTGGCACACCTCCTTTCAACGCCTTTCAGACTTCCGCTCGCGTCATACTGTCATGAACATGAAACAAATTAAAGTGCTTAACGTGAAATATCGACTCTATTGAGAGTTGTCTGGTATTTTTGAATAATTCAGAATGACCCGTGTCTTTGAAAGAAAATTTTGCTAAACTTAATCTGTAAAATCTACAGCATAAATCCGAATCCTCATTCTAAGTAGTTTCAACAAATACGTATTATTTGCTCAGATGATATCGTCTTGGAAGGTAAAACAGGGCATACAGTCATTGTCTGCCCATTGGGTCAGCGTATGTCATTCGGTCTAAGTACCTCTGTTTTTCGCTTCTTTGTTAAATCTAAGTAAATAAAAGTTACAATTGTAGTGGAGTTATCTTGTAACCTTGATTCTGTTTAGTGGTTTAAAAAACTCATAAAGATACTGTTCAGATTTGAGTTTAACTTTAAATAACAGATGACATTGTCTGAAACCTGAACCAGTTAAATACCAATAAGAATAAGTATTTGCGACGGAAAACGGATCGGATCGGCATGTGTCGGCCGAAATTTAAGTAGAAACATGATACTTGTCTTCTTAATAATACGCAAGGTAATGTTGATACTACATTGGATATCGTCGCTGAATACGAGCCTGTTCGCATAAAGCAAAACATTATAAATGTTATTCCATCTTACTTCAATTTCCACATTGTTCAAATGGAACTTACTAATGTGTCATCGATGGCATGTTGTTCTCTTTCTACTTGTATGTACCTACTATAGCAAAATCTTAGTAATAATTCAGGTTAATTCAGGTTGTTATTGTACATTTCGGTATCTTCTTCAGATTTAGCTGAAAACTACTGCAGCTTTCCTCTCATTTCCTTCGTTTGTTTACGCAGTCTTGGCAGAAGCTTGACCTAGATTCTATTTTATTTGTTTATCAATACTGCAGAAGTGTGGAGACAGTTAATCCTGATGTTACGGCTTTCGGCGCTTCCGCTGCTATTCGAAATTGTAAGGTTGTAGCATTTTGTTATTTCAGACAATAAAGGATTTATTGATGATAAACTTATTTTTGCTTGTAAGGCGAACAGATTAGATTTTTTAAAGATTGCTTCTATTTGTCCAAATCACAATCTTCCTCAAAAAGTGCAACGTCAGATAACAGCCAGACATTGACCTTTGAAGCAAATACAAAAACTAGGACAAAAAGATATAGTTTTTACTGATTTCTGTTCCTGATTAATATAGGTATCAAACACACAAAACCTTTGCGATTTAGCACCCACATAATACGCCTACTACGTCGATGATAATACTAATTTGAATGAAGTTGGAACTATATAATATCTATTAACATTTGAAATGCGATGTTCATGAAATGTATGGATAAGAGATGATGAGAAAAACCTGGACCTGGCAGGAACGTGAAGAATGATCCAAAAAAAGAGACCTAAATAGCCAGCAGTGGGTAAATTCGGACTGTCGATGATGATGACGTATATCTATCTATACAAATTGTTAAAAACACATTACTGCAACAAATATTATAAAGTTGCCTAGCTTAGATTTATAGCATCATGATAAGGTGGACTATTATCGTGTGACTACGTAGTAAAAGTCGCAATAAGGATAATACTATGAGGCACAATGTCAGGGCCTTCATTATTTACATTATTATGTGATCACAATAGAATTTAAATGTTTGCCTTATTCGTTTAGTGGTCGTATGTTTCGATAACCGAATAAGTTTTCTGTATACGCGTAATATCATCAAGAATTTTATTATAGCTGGTTATTTCATAGACAAATTTGTTAGTGTGTTCATTCTGGTTCTGATATTTTTAAAGTTACTTGAAATATATTATTAGGGTTCTTTCTTGCTTCGGTTTTGTAAGTAGAAGAAGAGCCTGCAAAACACATAGATTCTTGATTGCCAAGTGTTTTCAATGATTACTCAAATATCAGTAGGTATGTTAATTCCATTGCCATAGAGTTTATGTATGTATTTATATATTCAACATATTTAAATATATAGAATTATTTATCTAGTTTTTACGTCTTTGCCTGTTGAATATTAACTAGTGTCTGACGTGAATTTGAAAAAAACAATATCGAAGTCATGATTGATTGTATGTAAAGTGATTTTGAACATTCTTTTGTTTTTCTTCACACCTAATTATTTTTCGTTAACCAACCAGTAGCAGTTACCACTGGATCGAATTTGTTTTGCATTTTTATCGATTTGCGTTTTAACATTTAACTTATTATATCGTTTACCATTGATAAAACTGTCTTGATTGGAGAATATGGCGTTTTTATCTTTAATGTTTATAGTTTTGGTACTGTTATGTTATTAGTCGTAAAATGGTTTCCATCAACAATCTTACTCCTCGCTACAGTTATGCACAATCGTATGTTGTATTCAAATTATAATGCATATGTCTAGAATTTTCACTAGTTTTGATTTAAGTGAAGCTTTTGATAGTATGAATATTGTTGGAAATATTTTTTCATCGTATAAAATAAACGTGTAGAATACGAAAATAAATAATAATAAAATGCAGTCTCACCGATATAAAATTGAGAAATCCTTTGTATCCTCGCGGAATACGGCACCAAGCGTCGCAGTCAAAAATAACACCACACGAGAACGTTATTATTAAATGTTTTCACAGTACGAAAATATTAATTCGCGTAAATACGACGAAGAGTCGTGCATCCCCTACGAACCGCGGGCACACACTGACCCGTTGGACTGAACTGACTGAACGCCGGACGCTCCCGCGCTTTTTTCTTTCGAGACAGTGCTCCGTGTCGGGCAAAGCGAACGCGTCGCATTCAGCCTTTTTATTTTTAATTTCAATCAGGAGTGTGTGAACCTTCGAGCACGTGACAATGGCAGGTCAGTATTGTACAGACAATAAATATTTTACCAGATAGTTATCCTTATCATTTATCAATGTTTGTCTAAGGTTAAACTTTCAGGTAGTTCGTTAACCTGCGGTGGTTTATCTCTAATTCCTGTGACCTGTTTCTGTCGGTGTTTCCAGATTGTCTGTGATTTGTTACTATTATTTATGCACCTGTCTTCGTTCGTGGATGGCCGGCCCATGTAATTACGGAACTAGTCTTGGTAGTAATGTTAGGGCCGCGCCTTTTATAAAATGTCTACATTTAAGTTGAATACCGACATTTTTCTTGGGAGCAAATTATGGTCATCCGTTACCATGGTCGCATTTGCAACGTGACGGCAAAGCCATGATTAGGCCCGATACTACATCATTAAAAAAAAAAACTTGAATAATGTTTCCTTCCAAACGATAGGTTCTGTTCGTTTTCCTGTTTAACTTTAAATACAAATTATTTATCCTGTTAAACCCCAAATTAGGTTTTCCTAATTACATACAACAAGGAATCGAGAATTCAAGACATATAATTAGTACAGACGCCAGCACATCAAGCTACTACAATCTGTCAAATTTCTTTAATAGACTTTCAACTTTATCGCTGAAGCCTTAGGTTCAAGGTTGACTGGGGAAATTTGTCAATTTCCCGTAACTGAAAACCGCGGTTGGCGCCTGTACAAAGACTCAAAACTTAACCCGTACACTGCGACCTGGCGTTAGTGGAGGTTCGACCTTCAACATTTTCATCTAGCAGTGGACTAAGAACAACTATTGTTACTTACTAAGTTATTTGAGCTCCATTTTCGAGCAGAAGTATCTACAGTCTGCGTAATGTAAAGATGTAACCTCCACGGGCATCTTAGAAGTTACTGGCATGCTTTATTAAAAGGAGATAAAGACTAATTTCGTATTTCTAAACCCAATGATTATTAGGTATAAGCTTTTATTTAACATGCATTGCTCAAATCTTGCAACTGAATGTCAGACCAGTTCACCCCAACCGATTGAGCTGAAATTTTGCACACGCCTCATCATCATCAAATCATCAATACAACCCTCGCAAGTTCATTTAACCCCATTCAATAACTGTTTCATGAAAAAGTCAATCAATGGGGTTAAATGAACTAGCAGTGTTGTATTGATGATTTGAATGATTATAATTCTTTAACTCCATACGTGTTACTGGCGCGATTCATATTTTCATCAACATACAACCTGATACTGACCTGCAAAGTGCAATAAACGTAAGAAAATTTTAATTTGGCGGGCTACCCTTGCTCTTCCACCTTAAGTGCTTTCGTCAACGCATCCATCAAGATCTACCTACCAGTGCTCAGTACGCACGACGACCAATCAAGCTATACATAACCAGTTTATGAGGATCTCTCATTGTACGGAAATCTATATAAAGCGAGGCCATGTTATACTGGAAATGCTTGATGTGTCGCCGTGTGTACAAGTATTTCCGTGTTTTTTTTATTATCTATGAAAACTAGTTATCATTAAAAATGTAAACATCAATTTCAAGAAGGTAGGTTGAATTTTCTTAGGTACCTATTTGTTTATGATTCTTAATAGGTACAATGATGATTTAAACAAGGATGATTTAAAGACATCGACAAGCGTTCACAGATTACAAACTACTTTATTAGTCCGAATGACACTTGCGTGGCTTCCATGAACTGCCATCATGAGCCATTGTTGGATGTCATAAAGACTTATGGGGTCAAGGTCAGTCTGGACTAAGATATTTAGATATTAAAATGAGTTTATCTGGTTACAGCCATCGCGGAAATAGTTTTTGATACGCAATGAATATGCACAGAAGTAGTATTGAGCTTTTAAGCCTGCTTGATAGAACTGGTTTGAAATAGGATGTATGTATGCTTGCATTGACCCATTTCAATGACAATTTAAAAAAATGGCCAAGTGCTAAACAAACTCGCACCAACTTTCCGTAAAAACACCGAATAAAACATGTTTTTTGTATGGTATACACTCTCTGCGAAATTTTCAAGTGTCTACATAATACGGTTCAGAAGATACAGCCCTGTGACGGACAGACAGACAGACAGCGGAGCGTTAGTAAAAACCGTAGTAGCCGTGTGTACCAAAACGGTGCCCGTGGGCACCGTTTTGGTACACACGGCTACACATCAAGCTATACATTTCCAGTAAAAGCTGACCTCGTATTGTACGGATATCATATACAATGCGAGATCAGCATAAACTGGAAATGTATAGCTTGATGTGTAGCCGTGTGTACAGAACCCTAATACAATATATCGGCCGTAAAACTTTTCATGGAATTTTTTAAGATACAAATAAATAAGATAAATCATCATCTGCTGAGCCTTTTCCCAACTATGTTAGGGTCGGCTGCCAGTCTAACCGGATGCAGCTGAATACCAGTACTTTACATGGAGCGACTGTCTATCTGACCTAAACAAAGACAATAATTATATCCAAGACTCATGTAGAATAAGACCATCATCGTATTTGTTCTACCTTATAGCCCTTTGATTTGAAGAAGCTTGTCTTGAAAACTCACGAGTACTGGGTACCTATACAGGTCCCCTTGGTAAGTCTGGTTGTCAGACTGACGGGCCATCTGACGGCTTATGCCCGACTCGCTATTGGTCACCAAAGAATTCCCTTTTCGTCATGATAAGAAAACAAATGAATATTTATTTAATTTTGATGTTCCTGTTTCGTCTACAGTATAAATTTGTGTGTCAAAAAGTACAGTTAGTAAGAAAAATGTAGTAAGAAATTCTCTTTAAATCAATTTATTTACAAAAAAAATATAGTTAGGCTTTCTCTTTAAATCAATTTATATACAAAAACCTTAGACAAAAACAATATAAATCAAAGCTTTTCGATGGTCTTGTAAGCGTCAGTATAGAATTCGTCTCCTGCCTATAAAGTACCAGGCTGTCATAAATAAGTAGGAGCTTACCTCATCTGATACCTAACATTAATTTTACTTTAATTCAAGAAAAGCCTATGAATACCAGATTGCCATAAATAAGAAGGAGCTAATCTCACGTATTCTGTCAGCTATCTCAAATAGTACCTGTAACGACTGTCAAAGATCTACAAATAACAGCCGGGACCAACGGCTTAACATGCTTTCAGATGCACGGAGGAAACTCGGTATCTTATAGACGGTCACCCATCCACGTACCAACCTGGGCAAGTGCGACTTAACCTAAAGATTGACCCCGAGCGGCTGTTATTATTTACATAGGAATCACGTCTTACTTTAGGGGTAGGCAGAAAGTATAGAAAGCCACCTGATCTTTAATGGTCGTACTATTATTCTATTTGTCTTTATTAAAATGCATATTTTAAGTGCTTATTTATTATTTTACTTTCGTCGAGACAGATCGCATGCTGATAAAGCGGGTTCATTAGAATGCAACAAGCACGATTCCAATCTTCAAAGATTGTATGAAAAATATTAGCGCTATCTTTACCTACCAGACACTCAAAACATGCAATCTTGGAGCATTATCAATCAAAATACCAAAAAATTACATATTTTTTTTCTAGAAACATTTAAACATTAGATATTTAGTACTATTTTAAATGAATAATATCCAGAAGGGTAGCCAAATATAACTTCAACTTAGATAAAAGTTTATAACCCTTTAATATACGTTTATAAAAAATATGTTATTTACTTTGTATACGAGGTGACTGAAATTTCACTGGAGACCGATACGTAAACACGCGGTAAACAGTCATCAATCATGAAGAATTATTACTAAGTGACAAGCTCTGAAATTATGAAAAAACAATGCCTTTCAGTACATTTATGTTCACCTCAACAAAAGGCTTTCCACTCACAGGTCTGTTGGAAGAGATTTCTTATGAAATAAGCAGTACTTTAAGCTCTTCTATCGTAATGTAATGGTATTTTGTGTGTGCAGAAATAACTAAAAAAATAATAGAAATGTATAGTGATTAGTGTGTAGGGGCCAGCTGAATTTTCTTTTGCGGTTTCAGTGTTGGTGCCAAATTAAAAGTGGCTCGGGGGCCACGTGGTGGCTCCCGGCCCGGCTACCGTAGGCGCGGGCCTATGGACGGTGAGTAATGGGCTAGCTCGCCGTCCGTCCGTCTTATGACGACAGGCCGTGTCGACGGCGCGTTCGTGTTCCACGCGCGCCTCAAAGAGATGTCAGCAATCGGCAAGGGTTCCGAAAGGACCGATGCCTGCTAGGACTGCGAGACTGTTCGATTAAGATACCGCGGCCCTGGAACACAAAGGGCAAAAGAAGGAACATGGATGGGTTTTAATCAGTACAAGTCTGACACTCCCTTCCGCTCCGCCCAGAGAGGGAGGGATTGATGATTTCCCATCCGAAAAAAAAAAGAAAATATAATTTAGAAGTGGTTCATAATGATGAGTACGTGCACAATTCTCGAATTTTGCTGCGTAATATTCACATTTACGAAACCGCTTTAGATCTATTTCTAAACCAGAAGCAATAAAATATTATTATTAGTAGGTATAATGATAACATCATTAATGTGTAATAGGCTATATGGGTTACTGATAACAAAATCTCAAGAGGAATATTTAATGTCTGAAGTGTGCTTATAGAAAGAACCAGAAGCCGCGTTCAACTGTAATGGGAAGGCAACCATAAATCTAATGGCGCTAGCACAGCTGAACCAAGCAACGTCATTGGTTGATGATCTGTCAATGTAATTTTATAGTTCCAAATAGCTTGACCTCATTGGTCAGATTGGGACTAAGCTTTGACTTGACTTCCCCATTGCAAGCCGCACGCTGTATCCAAATACAAAACAAGTGTCCCCCGCCCGCCTCACTTCCCACCCGCGTAATGTGCCTAGTTCAGACATTTTTATTTATGTATTAATCATTAATTGTTTATTGGACACCGGTAAAACACGTGACGTTTCGTTACGCGATACGACGTTCACAGAGTAACTGGTCGTCTGCGTGTCAAACTGCTCATTAAAGTTTTTGTCGCTTCAGTAATTCAGTATTAGGCGCGCTTACGGCTTCTGGTTCTTTCTGTATTCTGAGGCTTAACCATTGTTTGAATATTATAATTACAATCAACTGCGACTGAGATTTAAATGCGACAGCAGCGCCACCTATCGGGTCCGAAAGTATCCTATCTTTCAAGCTGGAATCACAATCACAGAATTTCATTGAAATCGGTTGATTGGTTTTTTATATAAATTAAGATGACAACAAATTAAATTCAAATAACCGTTTTGCTCTTTCATAACGCTCTGAAACCGATAACACTTAGAATAAGAAACCGAAGATATGTGACATCCACCAACCGCTACTGGACGCGAGAAGTAGATTATGCAGAGGGGAAGCTGCCTCCCCGCGACACATGTCTCCCGAAGCCATGTGTTCCAGCTTTGAGAATTCGGAACGTAATAAGGATGATGCATATGGTATGCTTTGCTCTTTCTACCAAAGACAAAAATTTCAGCTGTAACTATATTATTTCGGTCAAACTGTTAATTCATATTCATATTATTACAGTTAGGTTACTAGCTTAAGTACCTGCTTAAAACAATTAGAGTGAGACGCCCCGCAAGTCCACAACTTGAGTCGAATACGTAACAGCTTAACATGTCCATGTATCATTCGGCTTACCTGGGGGCCTAAAATGGCTGCTTTATCAGAATCATGAACCACGTAAAAAAATTAAAATTCTTAAAATGGTCTTTATGGTTATGACCACAAAGTCCATTTTAAGAGTTTTATTTAGCCATTCAGCCATTTTAGGCACCCTGATCTACTACTAGAACAATCCGTAGGTGAGCTGCAGAGGTATAGAAACCCTGAAACCCTATGGAAGTGGCCTTTCGTACTAAAAGAATAGGGAAAAAGTCATTATGAAGTTAAGTTATATGCACCAGCATTTTGGCAGGCTTCTGAGGTCATACTTTGAAACGTGCAATACGTTTTTAATTTTGTCATTGTTTTTTTTCTTTTTGTGAAGGATTTTATAATGAATTCATCATGAGTGATGTAAACAAGGTCTAACAACCAGTCTTACCATGGTACGGGAATCGTATTAACCGGTTGTGTAGGTCAGATTGGCAGTCGCTCTATGTAAAATACTGGTATTCAGCTGCATCCGGTTAGACTGGAAGCGGAGCCAACATAGTTGGGACAAGGCTAGGCAAATGATGATGTAACCTAGGTTTTGTAACGACATAGCCATTTTGATTTAAAAGAGTTTCCATGGAGTTTCTTGTCCGTTCTTCTCCATCTCTATATCTACGCTTTGGAATGAGCAACTACCTACAGTCCTTTCATCGTCATGATGCCTGGTGACTGGGACTGCAGCTTCATTTCAGTTTCTTTTTAATTGATACTCTTGCATGGAAAATTCAAAAGTGCTTAAAACGGGTCTATCTATGCTATCTTACTAATATTATAAAGAAGTAAAATATGTGTGTAACTTTGTATGTAGGGGGTAATCTCCGGAACTCGTGATCCGATTCCGAAAATTCTTTGAGTAATGGTAAGCTACAGCCCCGAGTGTCATAGGCTATGGCCATATTTAAAGCTTTCGTCCCCATGGGGTAATTTTCGACCATAACGCAAGTGAAGCCGCGCGCAAAAGCTAGTTTGAAATAAATGCTTTGAGTTTGAATTGGAAATCTCGCAATAATAATAACATCCCGATTACAATGAACAAAACCATTGAAAAGAATAGAAATCAACAGGAAAAACTATTACGCGAATTATAAATGGTATCGACACAAAAATAGTGGACTAGCTGTGACCCTGAATCTCTTCCCGGCTCCCTATGAAAGACATTGGTTAAATATAAACTCTTAATTGCGCATCATTATACAATCATTTGATAAGACGCGAAAAAAATACGTCGCGACGATTCGCGTAAAATCGTTTGTATTTCCTCAAGTTTGTAGTGAACAAGTAGCCTTGTGTTCATGGCCTTGCCTATGTGTTCTGTCATGTCTAATAAACTTCAAGGAGATACATACAATTCTGAGTTTCTTTCAAGATGTGGTTGTTGGTTATTACTAGTTTCTACTAAAACTTGGTTTTAAAGATAAACTCCAGAATCATCAACATTGCAGGCAATTTCTGGACATTAGCCTCTCCAATCTTTTGCCCCTCACTGGGAATTTCTCCTCTATCATGAGTGCCTTTACAAACATTTTAAACTCACACACTCAAACAGCGGCAGGCCCAGAAGGATATGGCGTGATGAGCTGGACTGCTACTTAAGAGCAGCCAACCCGTCATACTTTTCATACAAACGCTCGTACGTGATTATGCAATTGTTACACATCACTTACACATCTATCTTTGATTTTTTTTGAACTAATAGGTATTTGTGCACTATATCTAGGTTTATAAGGGAGCAAAAAATTAAAAAAAATGTAGAAACAAATTCAGTATAAGCCTCCAAAAGTTGCTGTTTTGCACAAATTTTATCTGAACTTTGGCCGTTCATAATGAACTCATAAACTCTAAAAGTAAAGAAAAACATCACGATAGACACCTTGCGCATGTAATGGAAATTCTTAATGACAAATTTTTATTTCACACACTTGTAAGATTTATACAAAAACACGTATTTCCTGAAACAAGTTTAAGAAATTTTCGATCACTATTTTTCGTTCAATCGCGTTAGGCGGTATGAGGTGCGCGGGAGACTAGTTGTGCGGGGTCGGGGCGGGGTAAGACAGGGGAGTTGAAAGAAAATCGCCGCTGTGGCTCTGGAAGAAACAACAAGCTTTTCGACCATGCTCGCATTGACGATAGACGCGCCGGGAAGGGCCCTCTTAAAGGATTGGACTGAAATAGCTCTAGAGGGAGAAGACTGGAAAAAGGAGGGATGTCTTTGTCCTACAGTGGGACACAACAGGCTCATAATAATACTCAAACAGCCAGACCCGGGACAACCACCTGTAGGCCATATCAATATTTGTTTCGTGCGGGAATTGAAACCGCGACACGCAGTGCAACTGCCACGATCACGGCAAAGCCTTCACTTAGGGTCGGTCACTTCTCAACCTTATTACTTAGGTCATAAGGGTAAAAGGTGCCAGACCGTTAGTGAACTCGGTAGACTTTTCAACTTTTGTCTGTTATGTTGGACAAGGTACTGCCTCTGGCATTGCACTAATGACCATAGACTACGGCCATTGCTATTATCTATACTTCTATACTAGAGGTGCTTAGAGGTTTGTAAGGTTGTAGGGGGTAATCTCTGGATCTACTGAACCGATTTTCAAAATTCTTTCACTAATGGGAAGCTACATTATCCCCGAGGCCATAGGCTATATTTACAAGGTCCGTGGGATAATTTCCGACCAGAACGTGAGTGAAGCCGCGGGCAACAGGTAGTCAAGAATAAGTAAGAATAGGCAATAATATAATGTAACCTATAGGTTACATTATATTATTCCCTAATATTTTAAAACTATAGTTTTACTTTGGTTATTATTCTTGTCATCACTACATAGTATAAAACAAAGTCGCTTTCTCTGTCCCTATGTCCCATTGTATGCTTAAATCTTTGAAACTTCGCAACGGATTTTGATGCGGTTTTTTTTAATAGATAGAGTGATTCAAGAGGAAGGTTTATATGTATAACATTGCACCGTGCGAAGCCGGGGCGGGTCGCTAGTTAGATATAATGGAGGTCCCTATTCATACTTATTCCTAAGCAATATCTTGCTTACCCTTAACCCTTCAGTAATTTCACCGTTCGAAGACTTACTCCTATACCTGAATCGCAGCTAGCTACACCTAAATGCAAACACGAAAACATTGAATAACTCCCTAAGATTTATCTCTGTAAAAGATGTAGCATATGTTTTCCTTTAGTCGTAGATCGGAATAGAAGAGTTTACAATAATATTTTTATACCGGCCTGCTGCTTACAGTAATACCTCATTCTTCAGATATGCGTTTACGCAGGTGTTTGTTAGTTTCTTTAATTAAACTTGCCATTATGTTGCAATTTGCAGTTAAATAAGGATTACTTTATATATTTATTTATACTTTATTGTACAATGATGGTACATATGGAGGAAGACATTCTTGAAAGATATATCTATATTTTTCTTGTTTATGGTACTTGTGGTAAAGAAGACTAGGAGTTTCGTCAGTACTGTTAAAATACGTACTAATTTGGACTTATTTGGACTTCTATTGGTAGATCCCTACCCTATGCAGGATGCTTTAAACAATTTCAGAGTCATATATTGATATAAAGCCCACGATTCCGATTTAGAACAAATATAGCGAAAAACATTCCTCATCAAACTTTTTTCTTCATGAATTTCCGTACCGAAACAGTTTTCAAACAAAATATTTAACCCGTTCCTTGCAAACGGCTAAATATACGAACGCAGTAATATCGAGTACTGGCTGAACTGGCAAAGGTCACGTTCGCTTGTTATGCTGACGTCACGCGGGCGGGTCAGCCACACCCACGGCTACGCAGCCCGACTGCGAATCAGCAGCAGGCGGCGGTGGCGGGTTAAGCAATAATCGGGGGCTTGGCTGCGGCTGCCAGTACTATCACTTGCATAATTATCGGATGGTTCTAGAACTGAAGATAATGTTTTGAATGCGTGACGTTGACGTTTACTGTTTGTCGTAATCGTAAGTGAGTGTAACAAGGTGCGCCACAATTAAATTTGAATCAGGAACTTCATTGTTCTTTTATTTTCAAAATAAAATTACGATAAGGCTGCCTCCTTCTGGAGGGTATTGTTTTCTCGCGTCTGATGTATGCACGTCCGTTCAATTGTAACCTCGTAACTCCTAAACAGATGAACCGATTTCGATAAATTATACGTCTTTGGGTTTGTCTTAGTGGCGGGAGCGAGCGTCACTGGCTACAAAAAAAAAGAAAAAATCAAATGAAATTTTTTTTTTTACGGATTTTTATTTTTCTGTGGCACATTCGAAATTCAGGCAGAAGTGACAATAGATCCACATGTCGCCATTTTTGAGACACAAGTGAAAGAATCTTCATGTAATGAGTGTCGCAACTAGCTTTAATTATGCAATTAAGTGCATATCTAATTGGCTAATACATAAGGATATTTAGATTTACATCACTTACATAAATAATTATGCTAAGCTGATTGACGTCATCTAAATAAACATACTAAGGAAAATAACTATTGCAAAACTAACAACGAAATGGCTTAGTAAATAATAAAATAGGTACTAGGCACTTACTTAGTTACTCAGTAAATATTTAAATAATACATAGGTACCTACCATAATTATCACCGCTTAAAGTTTTAATTTGCAGTACATATCGTATTCGAATTGATCGTCCTTGCATACGTTGCAAAATAATGTGTCTAGTGTTAGCATATCTACATATGTTGCAGCTTTATTGCTTCCGCTGCTTGCGTGCAACATACATAAATCGAACAATATTGATATGAGACCAAAGTCCCATAGAAAATGATTTTCATACTCATGAATAAGTACTTTCATCCTTGAAAACGAGTCCGTCTCTATAATCTCTTGTACAATTGTAAGTATAGCAGAAGATTGCTTTGTGTTTTTAAAATTTTGTGAAAAACGACTTCAGTTAGGCTAACTTGTGGTTTCTCAATGACTTTTCAGTAAAGTTTTATGTGCAATAAATTCTCAATAAAACACCGCCGAGACATAAATTCGCCATTTTATCATGTCAAATTTGAATATTCACCGCGTCACATGACATTGAAACGTGCGCCCCTGGCGGAATATTTAATAAACAGCCGCAGCTGATACTTCCTGCATTTTAATTTGTTTGGTCACATAATCATCGATTCGCCCTTGACCACAGCGAGCGTCGCAGCCGTCGCAGGCGCACTAAAACGTGCAGATGTTATTTTATCAAAGCTTTTTTGTGTCGTTCAAGGATAAATAAGTAAAATTAAATATTATCTGTGGACTGATACAGAATCTGGCTAAAAGCGGAGATGGTCGATACAATCCAGTTCTGACCAAAGGATGGCCAAAGAAACCAGGGCTGTCCAAAAGCGCGTTGGGTTGACGATATCGTCAAAGTCTCACTTGGATATGGGATCACAGAACCAAGAAATATGGTTGAAGACAGGGGTGGCTTATACCCAGCAGTGGGTGATTCCGGGCTGACATAATGCTGATGGATACAGAATCTATTTGTGAAAATGTTATGTATGTAATACGAATCAACTCGTCTATGATATCATTAATAGTTTCCCTTCCTCTTCTAGTTTCCCTATATGTGGAACTATAGCTAGCGTGACACACTTTCGCAAATAGCAGGAAAACTGTATCAAAATCGTAATTTTAAAATATATACAATTTTAAAGTAGCTATACGGGGTGGAAGGCACACCGTCGCACAAACAGTTGCCACGTATTCAGTACATCATTCTTCCCCCACATATAAATTTTTCATCGGTTATCTATACTAATATTATAAAGAGGTATTTGTTTGTAAGTTTGTATGTAGGGGGTAATCTCTGGATCTTCTGAACCGATTTTGAAAATTCTTTCACTAATAGGAAGCTACATTATCCCCGAGTGCCATAGGCTATATTTGCAGCGTGCCCGTGGGATTATTTCCGACCAAAACGCGAGCGAAGCCGTGTGCAACAGCTAGTTAATAAAAAAACTTTTTTGCAAAAAATAAAACCGACTTTAAAACCAAAAAAACGTGGAAAAATAACTTTAGCTTCAGAAGTCGGTGACTTGGTTTGTTCGATTGAGTTTTTTTTTGCCACCGACTTCTGAAGCTAAAGTTATTTTTCCACGTTTTTTTGGTTTTGAAGTCGGTTTTATTTTTTGCAAAAAAGTTTTTTTATTTTTCCTTTTTTAATTGCAATATTCTACATAAATATTCGCTATACATTTATTTTACATTGTTAATAACACACTTCATGGTAATAGGCTTATCCCCAATAAAATAGAACTTAACATACCTAAGTGTCGAAAAGTTGTACAGTACACATCTGTGTACCCCCTAGAGCGTACAAGCTTAATATTATGTTATGAGGTTGTACAAACAATAAATATTCAAACGATTGCAGCAATCACGACAGATTTGCCATCTATTTTTGAAGAGTTCCATAGTATATCTCCGAAGATCAGCATCAGATCTTCACCAATTTAAATGAGACCAATTTAAAAAGAATCATCGAAATCGGTTCACAATTGGCGAAGATATCGCAGAACAGACACAAAAAAAAAAAAAAACACGACTTGACAACCTCCTCCTTTTGGAAGTCGGTTAAAAATAAAAACAGCTGTTTCATACATTTTGACCGTGTAGCTATTGCACTTTTATAGGAAACAGCTGGTTTTTTCTGTCTCAGAATGATGTAGGTACTAAAGTATACGTGGTAACCTTTTTCGTGTCGGTGTTCCCTCCAGCCAGTATTTTAATAGCCATGTGATTTAGTCCTTCCGTTATAAAGATTATTCCTATCTGATAAAAAAAAAGAATAGAACCATCACGCCCAAAAATTTTCCTAGGTTTAATTAAGGCTTAGCTATGCTTCTTTATTTCTAAAGAGAGACCTAGCAGTGGATGAAGCCAGGGTATGGATGATGATGAAGCTGATGCATTTATAACAGTGTCTAAAGAGTTCAAACGTTGTTAGAAACGTTAGCTTAACGCTGGCTTGCCATCACCTAAGCTGGCGATGCCGGACAAAAACTTTAAAACCCCGGGCATTTAGGTGAAATAGTTTTTTTTTTCCCAGACACCCCAAAAAAGAAAGAAATATGAAAAACATCGCAAGACGAATAGTATCGTGATAGTGAGTGCGTGAATTCAAACAAGAAGTGAGGTCGCGGCGGAAGGGTTCTTACTTTCTTTTAAGTCTTACAGAAATGTGCATTAATTTATCGACTTACAAAATTAGGAACGTTTCTTAAGAAGTACATATGAGTACCGAGAATGAAAGAGCGAGCGAAGCAAGCTCAAAAATTTTTGCATCCCGGTAGATAACAATTGGGTTCAGACGGTGTTTTAAGATGACCCCTAAGACGACCCACTGACCAAAAGTTTTAACCGAACACTTATTAAAACCCCGCCCGGACGGCCCCCGGACGCCCTCCAAACTAGGGCAAATCCGGGGAAACCCGGACGGATGGCAAACCTAGCTTGGCTACTTGTACTATCAGTATGTATACTGTGGCTTGGCTCAGTTACTTGAATAGCTGTCTCTTATTTCGACACATTTAAACTCCATTACTCAATCGCAATAAAATTATGATCTTTTATGTAGCTACACGAGCTACATCATCATGTAGCTAGCACATTATTTCAGTATCTTCTGTCTTCCGAGACTATCTTTCCGACTAAATACACATTAACTTAAGTCTTATATTACGGATCGTAATGATAATCCTTTTCACTCATTTTTATTCGTCTTCCATATTACTTTTGGTTATAAAATTAATTGCAACACGAGAATATTTAAGACTGGTTGCTAAATAAAGTGGTCCTCACAATATTACTTTGAACCATGATGGAACCCCTAACCTGAAACAGCATAAATCCTCTCAAAAGGACTAAATATCTATGAAACTAGAATTGTGACGACTAGATAAAATTTAGACATTCTGAAAACCTAAAAGTTCTGACAGAAACTGCTGTGATCATATTAGCAACTAGCTGTTGCCCGTGACCTTGTTCGCGTGAAATTATTATAAAAAATATGAATTCCCTTTTTGAATCCGATTTTTTTACCAATTTCAAGGGGTTTTTTAACACGGAACCCTAATTATTGTTCTAAAATAAAAGTAGTAGTAGCCTATGTTAGACTTTATAACATCAGCAATCTGCCAGTAAAAGTCCCGTCAACATCGGTCCAGCCGTTTCGGAGATTAGCCGGAAAAAACAAACAGACAGACAGACAAAAATTGAAAACAAAAGTGTGTTTATTTGCATTTAATAAAAAGCTGCTATTTTGTCATTAAAAACTGACACTTGAATATTATTTTTTTATAGATGTATAGACTAGCGACCCGACCCGGCTTCGCACCCTTATATGACTTTCAAATTAACATCAAGATTTATTTATAGACAAGTAAACGATCCGGAAAACAGACACTTCAATTTAATTAACTTGTATAGATGTATAGATTGGTCTTAATAACACCAGACAGTCATATCACTTTACAAAATTAAATTGGAGAACAGCCACTGAAAGTATCAATGGGGTCTACATAAAGTTCAAAAGAGTACTTGTTATCTTACTAGCATAGAGTCAAACTAACGAAGAGCTTAAAACAGGTTTATAGTCTAGTGATTACCTTGCCAAAACCCTTATATTTTCAATCATCATCACAGCCAGGACTCACCCACTGCTGAATACAGCCCTCCTCTTTATTCTTCTTTAATTATAGCCTCTGAGCACAGCACGTGCCTTGTCAATGAGCTGAGATAATGGCTCGGATGAAAGAAACTCAACACTTTACTGACGCAAATATTTTCCAACACTGCTTACGCAAGAGCATCGAGCTCACTTGGACTTTGAACATCAAGGACACAGAAGGTTATACCAACTTTATACCTCGATATATTTAGCTGAAGTGAATTACGATCTTGCTACAAATCTTCCGAAGATTTAAAATACTTTACGAGTAACCCACGTGAAATATTTACAAGACCAAACACACTTGCATATAGGACCCACCTTTCGAATTTTAAAGATTGATATTGATTATAAACATATTAAACTTATGATTACCAAAGCTAGGTGATTGATCCTTGGTCTACCTTGGTTCAATTACTGAAACTAGGTGATTGATCTCTTGGGCCCCAATTCTTAATAATTAAAAATAACGTCTCTTTTTATAAAAAATCTTCTTTGTACGTTAATTTCTTGATTCAGGCATAAGAACTATAGAAATCTAGATTATTAAGAGCAAACCACATGTTATGTTACACCTACAATTTCATGAGACACGCCATCATTCTTGGTATATTTATATTATTATCATCCTTTCTCTAATATTAAAGCATAAATGACCTCACTAAGATTATTTTAATACTATGGTCAGCTCATAAAATAAGTTATCCAATGCTTCTAACCCACCTATCACATATTTACAACCGTAAACATAGAAATTAACGTAGCAATTTCAAGTAATATTCTAAGCTGGCAAAAGGACTAGTAATTTCCTTGGTTTATTAGGTCAAGCTTGGTCATAATTCTAGGCTATTACGATAGGTCGCAGACAGCAATCATTCTAAGTATAGTTACCGCTATAGAGACAAGTTTAGCGTTAATTGACACATGAAGGTACTTAGCACCAGACCTTCCTTGTCAGATCTAGTATCTGAATGGCGTTTTGTAAGGATACAATCTAGGCAATATTAATAATAATAAGCTAGACTGACAATGACACGAACCCTGTAACGAAAACTAAGGATATAATCATTCTATTCATTTTAATAATCTTGAACAATAACCCTCTAACTATTAACTCAACTGAAATATAAAACAGCAGTTTTATTTACATTGTTAACAATACCATAACTTTATATTGTTATGAATTTGAAGCAATAAAACAGAATACAGACAGACAGATCGTGGAACAAAGTAGTCTGTCTAATTTTTATTACATGACGTCAACAGAAAGCTTTTCTGCAACCAAATCACCAATACAGAAACGCAGAAATAAATCTGACGAGCCCCATGCAAAGAAAACATCTTGAAATATTTTTATGAAGGTAATATCTGAAGGTGAAAAGTGTTAAAATGTGCGTCAGTCGGAATACTGCGTATGATTTTGCGTATCATTGAAGCTGTGGCCTAAATCACTACTCCTTTCTTTTTTTTTCGGATGGGAAATCATCAAATAACCCCTCCCGCTCTGGGCTGAGCAGGAGGGAGTGTCAGACTTTTACTGACTAAAACCCATCCATGTTCCTTCCTTTGCCCTTTGTGTTCTAGGGCCGCGGTATCTCATTCGAACAGTCCCGCAACCCTGGCAGGCATCGGTCCTTTCGGACCACTTCCTATTTGCTGACGCTCTTTGAGGCGCACGTGGAACAAGAACGCGCCGTCGACACGGCCTGTCGTCATAAGACGGGCGGACGGCGAGCTAGCCCATAGCTCACCGAAATCACTACACCTAGCTAGATGTTTTCTACTGTATCTGAATCTGACGGTGCTGTTCATCTTTTCTTTGAAATCCTGTGAAAATTTTCCAAGAACGATATATTCCCAGGACACCTTGAAACCACAAACGAGTTGATTCCTAACAGGTTTGTCATGATGGATGAAGCATCCTATGTTTTTCTTGCCTCAAAGTGCCTCAGTTTCATTGCAGTCTACTGACCACTAGAAAACTGCACTGAGTTATTGCAAATAAGCTAGACAGAAAACTATAAATTAGAAGTGTTGAAATACATTTTCTAATAAGGTTGAACAAATAGTAAGATAAACCATAAAAATGAAGAAAAAAAAATGTTTTTAAAAACAAGCTTTTATTACTCGTTAATAAAAAGAGCAAGTAATAGTTTAAAAAAATGAAGAAATAAATTTTAAAAACAAAATCTTCATTTTTTTTTTACTATTTATGATTCGGGATTTACTACGTCGTAGTTCGTAGCGCTTAGCGGCGTTTTTTCCATCTAAAGACATATTACTCGTCAAGACAAAGCATACGAGCCCAAATTCGAAGGAGTTATGTCGTTTTATAACGGAATTCCTATGGCCACCTTCCAGCTCCATCATCAGATCAGGTCCATGACATCATAATATTGCATTGTCACGCGTTATACATATGCGTGCAAAATTTCAGCTCAATCGAAAATCGGGAAGTGTGTCAAATTGTAAGAATCTGGAACAGACAGACATAACGGGACAGGTGAAACTAAATAAGAGCATGTAATAGCTCCGTGCTTGACACAAAGGCAAAAGTAAGTAAGAAACTGACAGATATGAACAAGTTAGACGCAATAAACATATCACCTCCAGATATAACCAGTTCCTAAACTTTAACAAAACTGGAAAACCATGGACTGCTTGTTGTTAGACAAATTACGTGTATAACAAACAAATTCTGTCAACATCACACTCGTTTGTGAAATGTCGTCACGTTTCATTAAACTAAGCAAATATGATTATGAAGTTAGCAGATTTTGAAACGAATTTTGTTAAGGTCGTTTGGAATCAAGGATCTTCAAATGTAATAGAAGAAATATCTAGACTTGCGTGGATGGATAATCATCTACATTCTGCAGGCTTCTTCACCAGTTTTAAAGAATCGCACGAGGACATAATGATATGGTTATCACTATTGAAATAAACCAATAGATTTTTAAATTTAAATCTTCACCATAAAGACCAAATAGTAAGAAATACAGCAACAGCAACAATGTGGGCCTTGAAGGGCCTCAAAGAGGATTTTTAAATAAACAGATCCTACAGAACCTAGCATTTCACCAGGACTCTTAATATAATGAGTAAACTAAACGAACCTTATCGAAAGCCTGACTGGAATCTCCCAGTTTGTTCAATGAAACCCAAAACTAAAACAAATTGTTTGTCCTGTGTTTTAAACTCTCAGACAGTTTGCCAGTTGATGCGATTAAAACCAGTGCGTATGTGAATGACACTGCACCGTTATCAGATAAAGAGTAGATTTCATCCACCCGCGATGGCCCAAATTCTTGTTTATTTATTTTCTCATCATTTCGTATCTCTATCCTAAAACTTGGCAAACGAATGTATGTTTGCTGCCTGTCGCGATGAAATGTAATTTTAATGCTTCATTCAATATTTTCATGTTTGCATTTATATTATTTGGTGGTTCTAGTTCATATTTTTTTATAAAAACGGATACTGGTGATTTAGTCTTGTTTTGTGGAGATCATCGCTAATGTATTGGGTCCCCACCTATGAAATTGGCGTTTAATATTAAACTACGTCCAAAATTTAATCTAACTGTGTTATTATTCCGAAATCATGTTATCTCATTACAACTTGAATATTTAATAAATGTCCGCGATTGACTGTCATATATCATATATCTTTATGGTTATGACCACAAAGTCCATTTTAAGAGTTTTACATTTTTAACGTGATTCGTATTATGATTCTGATAAATCAGCTATTTTAGGCCCCCAGAAGGCTTTCTCAGGGTTGTGCTTCATACTTCCTAAAAGAAAGATAAAAAAAAGGGTGAGGATCCTACTCTCCGATGGGAATTGGTCTCAATATAACTTATTTGATGTTGTGAGCGAATGGACTCTTCTTAACCACCCACCCGATAGTGCTCTAGATCCTGAAAATGGGTTTCTCCATTCATAAAGAGGAAAATATTTATCATTCACAGTGTAGTTCCATAACTATTATAGCCATAACATTTTGCAGTCGTTGACAAAGGAATGCCGCGGTTACAAGTTATGGTCGCATTACGTGCTTGAGTTTCCTAAGTAGTCGGTAGGGAAAACATGTGGATATTGTGTATGGCTTTATTCAGGAAATGTCAATATTTTTACGCGAAGTTAGAATGAATTGGTTTCATAAAGGTACGACCCGCACCGGTACAGTTTCGTCCGGTGACGGATTTTCATGTAAAATTTCAACCCCTATGAATTTTTCAAAACCCTTTCTTAGCCTACGCCTACGTCATAATAGCAATCTGTATTCCAAATTTTAGCCCGATCCATTCTGTGGATTGAACTGTGCGTTAATAGTCAGTCAAAACAAACTATTTTATAAGTTTAGAGATAAGGAACAGGGCGGAAAGTGTCTCATCCTCCATTGAAAAGGGAAGGTCCTGCGGCTACTACCCGGCGGTTGACGGCCATTTGTAATATCATAATCGCGCTGATAACTCTGCTTGCGGGATTCAGGGCTTTGCGTGTTGTCAGCTATGTTCGTAGTACTAATGTGGCTTTGTAGGTGCCGACTACTTATTCTTTAAATACTTACTTCTATAGAATAACATCAACTATTGATATTCTTCTAAAGGTTCTCCATCGGTTACGTTTACACAAAGTTAAATAATGTTATGTATTTTGTTAGCCTGGGAACATGGAATGTTCATGAGATACGCAACGTTCACATCAAATTCAACAAACCCATTCTAATTTCAAATCTTAATATGGCATAAGATACTGCGGTTATTGTACCTACTCTCTAAAAACCGCCTGATTCTGAATGTTTGCACTGTTTCCCTCGGCTATTCTTTAAGACTGTAAATACAATGGTGCCCCGATTAAGCAGTTTTTCTACCCTCAATTGTTATTTTAAATATTTATATAAGGTTTAGACAATGGTTATGACTAGATATGGATGTTTCTTCCGTTAGTAAAACATTCAAAGTAAAAGGTGACAGTGACACACTTTTGCGGGTCTGCTAGCAGAAATTTCTTAAGAAATAAGCAGTACCTTTGTACTCATGTTTTATAATGTTATTTTCCTGTGTTATCTGCTGTGTGTACATAAATAGTAAAATAAATAAATAGAGTGATGCGAAGTCCTATTGCTTGGGTAGTAAACACCGGGCGGCATTCTTTAGGCCTGGCTAGTCGAGCGACGACTCAGCCCTAAGTTCGCCGCCCGCAGGCCCCACCTTAGACCTAAAGCAATATAGTACATTATGATATAAGTGCGGTAAGTTGAAAATTACAGCCGAGGCGGCGATATTGCAAGAAAGCAGAGGCTGCAATTATCAAAGCGCACGTATGTCATACGACGTTTTATAACATACTAGCGAGCCGCCCCGGCTTCGCACGGGTGCAATGTTATCCATATAAACCTTCCTCTTGAATCACTCTATCTATTAAAAAAAACCGCATCAAAATCCGTTGCGTAGTTTCAAAGATTTAAGCATACAAAGGGACATTTAAGCATACAAAGCATACAAAGAGAAAGCGACTTTGTTTTATACTATGTAGTGATTTGCGAGGAAATAATTTAAGGCAAAGTCACAAAAAACAGCCAGTATTACTAATAAAGTAAGTTAATATTTTTGTGTTTTTGTTACAGCAAAATTTTTGTAATTTATTGTCAAAATTAATTAAATTAAAGAATTAAATGTTTATTTATTTTATTTTATCTCCCAAAGTTAAATTTTATTCAAAAAATGTTGACCACTTTTCTGACATAAAAACTCTTTGCTAAGATTTGAAAAAATACCGTTCGCTTTAGACGGAGCATCTTGATAAACCGTGCGTTTTACATTACATTACCGCACAAGTCCGTAATGAGATACAATACGATATTGAAATTGGTGAAATAAGAGACCCTTTACGAGCAAATGTGTTATAAATATCGATTTACTTGTATCTCTATTCAAAGGTAGGTACTGATTCAAAAGAAGCTGTTTCACGTTACCTCAATAGCGATACTTTAGAAACTACGAGTATAGTTCGTAATTCAAAAAATAATAATATTTTATTTGAAACGATGTCTTTAGTCACGTAGGACGTAGAAACCACTTCATGCTTCGTAATAATAACATTGCAAACTAAAATTACCGTCAATTCATCGCCAGACATAGTCGATGACTTATTATATCTTAATTACTGTAACAACATGCTTTAAAACATTTATTCATGTCAGAATAGCCTAATAAATAAATAGAGTCTAGTCTGTTCGTAACCCTATTCCTATTTAGGTCATACGAGTGGTCTAGAATAGTAGATCACAATGACCCGTTTATACATTGTCAGTATACTATGTATTACGTTTTATTTATATACCGTTTATCATAGCAATTTAAGTCAAAATCGCTGTTCTTGTTGCAAGACTCATTATTTAGTCATTGTTTTCTTTGGATGAATTTATGAAACTAGAAAAGTAGAAACCTGCATTATCTATATGTCGGAGTGGCTTTATTCCACTAGCCTTCTACATCATGTGGGCAGACGATGGGTTTCGTGCTATGAAAAGACACTGAGCGATACATTGTTTTTAGCAAAACTAACGAATTACTTGAGATTACAACTTAGCAAAATAACACGGGGCACAATGAATCGGGTACTGTTCCAAGAGGTCTTAACTCCGCCGCACAGTGTGATAAGATCCCGGTTTTTGTGTCATCGTGTTTTTGTTGAGTTAATCGATAGAATCTAGAATTCCAACGATTAGAGTAAAACTCCGGGTTGGCTAAGACATGAGCTTTTTTTTAAAAAAAAAGTCAAAGTTTCGATATATCCGACTCTTGAAAAATGAAAAAAAAATCATTATAATTTAATGGAAGTACAAGTTACCGAATTTATTTATTCTATCGAATAATGGTATAATAGCCGACCGTTCTACCAATTCCTGTTGTATTAATATGAATGGGTCGAGAGATATGATTTTTTTTCTCATTTTTCGTTTTCATTTTTTTATTCATCTAAACCGCCGTAGTAGGTGGTCATTCCTACATCAAAAAATTGCTGATACTTTCTTTTATGTGTAGTATTAATCCCAAAACCTAACTCATTGGTTTCCAGGAGTTATTGGATATTCAAAATTTTCGTTAGGGGTGTCACTTTCATGTATCCGAAAAAAAAAACCAATAAGAATATATTTTATCTGAAAAAAAGAAGGTGTTTTAAATACTGTTTAATAATTAATATGGAGTTGGCTATACGAAAGGAAAATGTATATGAATTTGTAAAATATTATGTAGGCTAACCGAACTAAAATTCATCTTCATTATTAGTTACAATTAATTCAACATGAGAGTAATCATCGATGGCTAGATTTTGTTCATTAACAGGTCTCAATAAAGACAATGCGGCCGGTGGCAATGGAATTTTTTTAGCCCTTTTTTTCTCTCTAAGAGGTTGTAATCAGAGATAATTGGATCCGATGAGACTAAAGCTCTGTGAAAAAGGTCAAACATAGTTGCTTCACGAGATGTTTTTCTGGTATGGTGCTCTCTGTCAAACCTCCAAAATTTGTTGCGTGACTCAGCCGCTTGTTCAGAGGGCATGCCAATAGGTAAACTTGATTTTTCTATAATTTTCGACCCATGTACTAAAATTTTGTGAAGCGTGACAGTCATTGGATGCCATCCATACTTTGCAACATATTTGTATGCCAACTCTTTGCAAAAAGTTGCGAATTTTTCAGGGTCAATTGGCAGGTTACTAGACAAAACTGTCAAAATAACATACAATCCATCTAATAGCCACTGTTCAATGTTCAAAATGTTTGCAAAAGTTCCTCGGTTTTTATCAGAAAGAGCAGTGCGTGCAGTGTTTCCGTCGTTAGTGGTCCCTGAAGTTGGACGGACAACATCTACCAAAAGTCCCATTTCTTCTCTGATTTTAGCCTGGATTATTTTTTTACGGTCCTCGACTAATCGGCTCTCTTCTGACCTTTGAGGGATCCTCCATTTTTTAACCTCTACTTTATATCCCAGGTTTAATAAAAATTCTAAGGCCCCTTATCCAAGAATGAAGTGGACTTATGCCATGCACCAAACGTTCTTCTATTACTGTTTTGGAGAATGCTAACTCTAAATCGTTGAATTGGGATGAGGTCAAATCGCAATATGGGCAAAGTAACTGAGATGGCGTACAAAGAATTGCATTCAGGACTTTCCCATCAATAGCTGCACAGTATAATTCATATTCAATAACTTTTATTGTATGCCCTCTCGAGGTTTCAGTTATAATAGGGGTAAGATTTTGTATTTGATCCTGAATAGACTGTTTCTCCAAAATAATTAATTCTTTTGTTTCTTTTTTATACTGCAAGTGTAACGGTCTACAGTAACGAAAAGATGACGGTGCAGGATTTACCCAAATAACATCATTGCTGGCTTTAGTTACAACCTGCAATGGCGTAAATGTCGTCGCAAAAAGACTATTTTCGTCACCTTCTGCATCTGAGAATGATTGTTTATATAAAGATTGCCCAGTGCTTCCATCAAAGCCCCAGTTACCCCTTAAAATGCAATCTACTGCTTGAATGCTTTTTTTGGTACAGTAGTTAATGAGGACTTCATCACATAATTTAATCACCTGAGTAAAAGTGTGGTTGACTAAACTTTGAAGAGGCACAGATGCTTCTCTTTCAGACACCTGAACTTGGTCAGGATAACAGGTTTTTTTAGCCTCTTGTATTTCATAATACGGGGGATATATGTATGTATCAAATCCACGTCTTTTAAGATCTAATCGAATTGCACTGTATGTTTCTACGGACATATTTCTATCAGTTATCATAGCCAGAGCTTCGACAGGTGTGCATGGTTCTGGAGAAGTCTGAACTTTTTTAAGAATTTCTGTTGAAGCAGTCTCAGATTCTAGACATAGACATAATAGTGTCTCTAAATCTTTAGCAGATGAATGTGGCAGATTTTGTCCTCCGATTTTAATAGATCGTACAAACGCTTGTATTTTCTGGACATTTGGTTCGTTGTCTAAAGCTTCCGAAAGTTTTCGCTTAGATCTATATTGTTGGCTTCTGCTTAAAGCCATAAACCTCTTAGATTTCGGAGAAAAGAGAGATTCGTCATTAGAAATCGTTGCTGATGAAGTTTCATCATTATCAAGGACTGATATCAAATGACCACTAACAAGAGTACCACTAAGCCAATGTCGTTTTTTTTAAATAAAATAGGACTCTTTAAACTTACAACGCTTAAAGTAATCGTGACTCTTTGATAAAAACCCTGAAAGTGTTTGTTTCAACTCCTCGTCAGTTTGTGAAAGTTGATATTCAGAGCCAAAATAATTGACAACCATACTCACTCGTTCGGAAAGCGGCAGCTGCTTTGCTTTACCCTTAAACAGCTTAAAGGCTTCCATTCGAGTTAGTATTTTTGTACCAGAAGAATGTCCTTCACGCTCATCTGCCTGTTGATACGCATCGTTAGGGCTCTGTTGGTTAGCTGAAAATATCTCGTCGTCTGAATCGGTGTCAATTGGCAATGCTATAGTCGTCTGTGTTGAAATTCCAGGTTTATTTGTTAGTTTCTGATTAGTTTCCATTGTTGTTTCCACGAGTAGGGTCGATAGAAAGTCCACCCCCGGGTGACGCCCATTCCGGGGGCAAGGCTACATACTACGGAGGTCGCCAGATATCCGTAGGGTTTAAACGACTTCGCTGTCGGGTTTTATAGAGTGTTCCTTCTCGCGGGCCGGCCAGTTAAGGCAAGCCCCCCGGCCGTAGTTTTGCACGACGTACCTCAGTCACGCCTTACTGAGGTTGTTGAAGTGCAGAGTACAGTTACGGTATAAAGGTTGACTGGCGCTCAGTCCCCTGAAATTGTTCCAACTCCAGATGGAACAACCATTGATTTTGCTTTATAGCAAAAATTATAATTCAATAAATATAGTTACAAAATGTATATAAATAACGTAAGTGCAGACGTAAATAATTTATGCAGGGGCGCATTCTCAGCGTATCATAATAAATATCAAAAATCAATACAATTGATGTAAAAACATGATGAAAATTGATTTAAAATAATTAGATAGGTAATATATAATAAAATACATGAAGATAAACAAAATAAAAATAAATATTCTAAAGAATCGTTATAAATCAAAAAGTATAATAAAATTGATTTAAAAGAATTGTAAAATATAAAAGTATACTAAAATTGATTCAAAATAAGTTGTAAAATCAAAAAGTAAAACAAAATTGATTTAAAAGAATTGTAAAATTAATAATAAAAAGAACTAAATTGACTAAAAATATTTAATAAATTGTCTAAAATGTTTATTACTCAAGTTTAATGTTGATTGACATACTTATGAGACATCGGAAAGGATTTTCTTTTATTTACTATTTTCGGTTAGAATTTATAGACGGTTTCCAAAAAAGGTGTATCAGTCAACATGATACCAATTTCTCCATTTGTTTTTTAATTTCCTTTATAAAATTACTCAATCTTTGCCATCTAAGCCACAAAATAATGATATCTTGTTATGGTCGTGATAAGGAAGCTAAAACTTAATAAAAATAAACAAATTATGTTTTGGTTGAAGTGGCAGCCCTAAGTGCGGATATTTCGGATATTACTAAAACTTCCAATAACTCCTGGAAACCAATGAGTTAGGTTTTGGGATTAATACTACACATAAAAGAAAGTATCAGCAATTTTTTGATGTAGGAATCACCACCTACTATGGCGGTTTAGATGAATAAAAAAATGAAAACGAAAAATGAGAAAAAAAAACATATCTCTCGACCCATTCATATTAATACAACAGGAATTGGTAGAACGGTCGGCTATTATACCATTATTCGATAGAATAAATAAATTCGGTAACTTGTACTTCCATTAAATTATAATGATTTTTTTTTCATTTTTCAAGAGTCGGATATATCGAAACTTTGACATTTTTTTAAAAAAAAAGCTCATGTCTTAGCCAACCCGGAGTTTTACTCTAATCGTTGGAATTCTAGATTCTATCGATTAACTCAACAAAAACACGATGACACAAAAACCGGGATCTTATCACACTGTGCGCCGCGATCAAACACTGACTGACTGTCGTCCTGGCTCAGAGTTTACCATCTAGACTCTGTAACAAGTGACACTGTGGTGTGGGTAGCCTTGCAAGTAGATTGCGTGATGTCACCACTGTGTACTTGTGATTCATTTTAAGCCCGTACCAATGACCGTCTCCGACATATAACAATGGCGTATTGTGTAAATAGGAAAAGACTGCGGAATATGGTATTTGGTTTGGTGCACTCCAAATACTTTCAGGTTAGTTTTACCATAGAAGTCCCTATGATAAATGAATTCGGTGTTTGTATTAAGTGTCAGTACCTAATTCTGACGAATAAAACAGGCCAAGTGGGAGTCGTACTCACAGACACACACGAGTTCCGTGGGCACCAAATAATATACCTAATAAAAATATTTTGAAGGCTCATTCATATGTTGTACAATATTATATTAAAAAATACATACAGCAAAACTTAATTTGTTTTTCATGAAAAACAAAGTTACTGCTGCAGTTTGATGAAAAAGTTCCATATCTCAAAATCTGAACATCAAATCTTATTCAAATAAATTTTCGTTGAAATTTTTTTTATTTTCTCCAATCCTACATTTTTTTGAGAATTTTCCTCCCCTTATTTCACACACACATCTTAGCACTTTGGAAGTATCGATCTTTCAAACGATAGACTTTGAGAAAAAAGGGTTTTAGGAACCTCAATGTCATTTATAGTATAGGTTAGTATAGCACATACAGGTTTGATAAAAAAAAAAATAGTTTCAGTTCAATGTATGGGGAGCCCCCTTAATCTTTTATTTTGTTCTATTTTGGTATACAAATCGTAAAGCGGTTAACAGAGTACATCTACCTACCAAGTTTCAACTGTGTAGTCCTAATAGTTTCGGTATAAAGTGGCTGACATATATGGCGCAACACGTTTTCTTCTTCTATTCTCTAACTGCCAGAATGTTACAGAAAGTTACGTCACGGCATCATTTACTCCTTTTTCTTTTTGTTAATTCCTCACACAATCCATCAATCTTTTCTTTGGCCTTCATCTCCCTCTCAATCCATCAACATTCTTATCCTCAATGGGAAAATCGAATGAAAGACAAAAGAGTAATTCTTTGAGAGAAATCTTTCATTTCAACACGTGGAAAGGATCCAATACACTGAAACCTTATCCTACAAACAAAACCGATTGTTTATAAGTATCTAAATTCAGACTACAAACATATTTATTTCAATACAATTTGTAGGCGTGGCACATTAATAGATCCAGTATAAATTGAACCATCACTACGTACAACACCCACAAGAAAATATAAGTTACCGTGATCTAGAAAGAAACTGTCAGATATGTATGAGTAAAAGAGACGACGTTCTACAAACCCAACCATTTCTTAAGCCCCTATGCCAAATTTCCGGCCAGGTACTGCATAAAGTTCACAAGTCCAGGGTTCTGTGACCCTGGTACGTGATGCGGCGTATGGTGACGGTATCAATAACAAAGGTCAGGTGTCAAGCAGGAGAATGAGTGGTAATTGAGGGCAATTTAACACATAGTTTTTAATAGATGCGCAAATGTCTTAACTGGGTCGTAGCGTTTTGATTTTCATTCAGATATTGACATCTGTGGAGCATTTATTAGATTAGATGTACCAAGATGTAGACTATATTAAGGTCGCTTTTGGCTATACATAAACTCTCGTCTTCTTTCAAGAAGAAGTTGTTCTATTGTTCCCCACTTCTTTCTGTTTTGTGAGGTAACCTGGTGTCAGAGTTTTTATGCCGCCCATGGGCCCCCGACTTGGCTTTACATGCCGTCGAGAAATATCTCTCAGGCATTCTGGTTTGGTTTCCTCACGATGTTTTCCTTCACCGAAGCAAGTAATAATATAGAATACGCACATAAATCCGAAAAATCAGAGGTGCGTGTTTCCCACTTGCTACTATTCTTACAAACTTGACCTAAAATACCCATAAGCATTAAGCATTCCTATAATGCTTACGGTCAATTTCATGGTTGGCTTAACTGACTGACTAAATAATAATTATTTCAGCACATTGCTTCACTGTATGCACAAAGACCTCTCTCATTGTTTTTCAGTTTCTGTCGGCTTCATGCAGCACAAGCAGTCTGGTTTGTCTCGGCATCATCGCCTAGCTGGGTCTTGGAAGACCCAGCTAGGCGTTGTGCCATTGTAGTCTTTTGTCGTAGATGGTTCTAAAAGTCCAAATATTTGGGGTCCTTCACAAGGCAAACACTTTACACCGAAACCACAACGAATTACACCAGGATTAAGATAATCCTTTCAGCAGCTAGTGGCGGTACTTCCGTACAAGCCTAAAAGCTTGGTTTGACCTTATAACATAGTATTCTTCATGATGTTAGGGTTTCTGAACAACTACCTGTTTGCCTTATGTAGTTGCCGTATTGTTGGTCCCTTCACGATGCCACTGTGGCATCAGTTCTCTATCATCGTTTTCGCTGAACCCCTGATAGAATGTCCATTTGTTAAGAGGCCCTTGTTTTTCTTGGCAATGCAAAAGTGGTCCATTTGAAAACATTAAGGAAACGTCAATATGGTGACTGGTGGACCAAGGCTTCTGTCTGATTGAACAAGAATTGATATACCAGGTGGAGGACATCGACACACAAAAGGCAAATTACCACGTGTTCAGAACATCATTCTGAACACCCAACAGCGTTTTTTTTCGGATCGGTAATCATCAAATGACTTCTCCCGCTGTGGGCGGAGCAGGAGGGAGTGTCAGACTTTTACTGACTAAAACCCATCCATGTTCCTTCATTGCCCTTTGTGTTCTGGGGCCACGGTACCTCTTTCGAACAGTCCTGCAGCCCCGGCAGGCATCGGCCCTTGCGGACCCTTTCCATTTGCTGACATCTCTTTGAGGCGCGCGTGGAACACGTACGCGCCGTCGACACGGCCTGTCGTCATAAGGCGGATGGACGGCGAGCTAGCCCATTACTCACCGTCCCCAGGCCCGAACTGAACCCCCTACCCCTCAGAATCTTTTCACCGGTTATTTAAAAAAAAAAAGCTGTGTACTTTTGTAGGAAACAACTGACTTGTTTTTGTAATATATAATAGTAATATATTTTGTAATATATTATAAAAATCTTGTGTCATGGTGTTTGTGGTCTCACTCCTCCGAAACGGCTCGACCGATTTTTACGAAATTAGACAATAGGTCGTAAAGTATATTTCATACCGCTATGTTGTCAAATTAACGCGAGCGAAGCCGCGGGCAAAAGCAAAACCCATGAAAATTATCCATGTGCCCCCCATTCGGAATGAAATACTGGACACATGGTAACCTTAACCGTGAATGTCCCTTCCACTGTATATTTAACATAGCTATGTGACAAACGACATCGAAGGTTAGCGTACCCTCCAAGGCTGCTAAAAACTATGATATATGATCGTGATATCCGCAAAACTGCTAAATATAGGCTCATTTAATAGAACGCTAACACAATCAGTATTGTGGAATATTTTACTTTGAAATCTACTTTTCCAGTCGGAGGAGCTCGTAGCTAAGTAATAGCCGCTCAGGTCGATCTTCAGGTTAAGTCGCTTGCCTAGGTTGGTCCATGGATAGGTTACCACCCATTACTTACCGGAGTTTTCTCCATGCCTCGGAAACAACGCTAAGCCGTTGGTCCCAGCTATCATTTGTAAATCTTAGACAGGAGTTACGGGTAGTCAGTGGCCTGAATGTCTGAAAAGACAACAAGTCTTCCCAAGGGGTATCGTATTACCCAGTACTCTGAGTTCTGGAGGTCAGATAGGCATTAGGCAGTCGCCCCATGTAAAATATTGGTATTAGCTGCATCCAGTGAGACTGGGTGCCGGTCCTAACATAGTTGGGAAAAGGATTATGATGTACTTTTCAAATCAGACATATTTCTGTTGCCCTGCTTTGTATTGATTGACCAAGAAAAAAAACCGACCGACTAGGGGGACAGACGATCTCATTAAAGTGGCCGGAAGAAACTGGACAGCCTCATGGCTGTCCAGTTTTACATAAAACCGCCAAAAGTGGAGAAATTTGGAAGAGACCTACTCAGCATTGGGTGGCCAAAGGTTAAAGAAGAAGAGAAGAGAGAGAAGACAAAAAAACCGAGAGGACTGGCCGTAATGGCTGAGGACAGACATGTCTGAAAGAGGGCACACTATCTGCCTGAAAGATAGATGTTACTACAAACTCCAGATGATGATGTCATCTAGCCCATTTCAGCCAGATCGACTGCATTCGATGGCTTTCAAAGAGCTGTTGTTTAGAGCTTTTTGATGCCTGATACAATGTACGCAAATCGATTTCCACGGAAGTAAGGTAGAATATTCCAGATTCATTTCTTACCTAACACACGTGTTTGGGTTTCATAAGCCATTGTTATGTGACCCGCATTGTCTTTAAATGGCATCGTACCAGCTACTGCTAAATGTTTAGAAACCGATTGGATAACATACCAAATACCTAGACACTCTAAGACCATCATTACAGTCGACCCGAATGTTCTATCTATAATATTCTTATGAATATGTTTGTGCACCCGCGGATTCGCCACAACGCTGAGTTCGGTTATTTTTCCACTAGATCGTACTACCGGAATATAAAGTATCGTGTGTTAAGGGTACAATATACCAAATGGTGATGATGCGAAGAGTCAGGTTCATGGCCTAGACATGAAAAATGTGTATTTAAGGTAGTGCGTTCGTGTTCCACGCGCGCCTCAAAGAGAGTCAGCAAACAGGAAGGGGACCGAAAGGACCGATGCCTGCCAGGGTTGCGGGACTATTCGAAAGAGACACCGCGGCCCTGGAACACAAAGGGTAAAGGAAGGAACATGGATGGGTTTTAGTCAGTAAAAGTCTGACACTCCCTCCTGCTCAGCCCAGAGCGGGAGGGGTTATTTGATGATATCCAACCCGAAAAAAAAAAAAATTACGATGGGACTGACATACGCATTGCAGTTATAAATGTCCACAAATAAATAAAGAAAAAAAAAAAAGGGTACAATAGTCGGTCGTACTTACATACAAAACAAACAAACGTAGTATGGCGATTGCTCCACGGTTTGATGGTGTACGTTCAAAGTAAAAAATGATATCGTTTGTCTCATCATTATCTAGCTCTCTATGGAAACAAAAAAGTAAAAAAATATTTTTTTGTTTTCTATTTTCAAATGTATGTTTTTTTTTTTACAAATTGATATCGTTTTTTATTTTGAACGTACACACGGCTACACATCAAGCTATACATTTCCAGTTTATGCTGATCTCGCATTGTATAGGATTTCCGTACAATGCGAGGTCAGCTTATACTGAAAACGTATAGTTTGATGTGTAGCCGTGTGTACACCATCAAACAGTGGAGTAATCGCCATACTACGTTTGTATGGATGTATGACCGGCTAGTGTACCCTTATTCCAGGTTATAAACTACATGTATGCCAAATTTCATCTAAATCATTCAGTACTTTTCTCGTGCTATTTCATCTTCAGCTTGTTGACTGTTTATTTTTGTAAGGTATAATTTCCTGAGGTTTTACTTTAGGGTAATATGCTTCTGCTCCAACAAAGGAACTATGTATATTCAATCTTACACTCGATCATATCGCTCGTTTGCGACAAGAAAAGGATGACATAACTCAAAAATTTAGATTTTTAGATGATGTTTGTAGTTGAATATAAAATTAACGAAAGTAGCTATTTAATTAAGTAAAGAAATACGTAAAATATACCTTTTATATATATTTATTTATATTTATATATATATTTATCTTTTCATAAAATGTATCTTTGCAAAAAAATATTGATAATGCAAATACTTTTAGTCTAACTTAAAAAATCGCTGTCGAGTATTTCTTATTTTTCGTGTTATGTCTTCTAAAATATCGATTATAATTTATTTCCCTGAACATTACTTCGATTCTCATTCAAATAGTTTCCCGTTTTCTTCAAGAAATATATTTACGACATTGAAAATGTAGTTCCCACGTTCCAAGTTGTTATGAAACTAATTATAATGGTGTTTACTTACAGAGTCCAACCGAATGTGGGCGAGTGCTTCCTTCGTGGGAGTTCTCATTATCGTCGGGCTCCCTCTCTGGTGGAAGACTACGGAAGTCTACAGGTGAGACATGTCAAGTAACCTAAGAGGAGACAAGAAGGCGTAGGACTCGAGTATCCTTGTTACTACTAGAATCTAGAACAATCATCACTATCATACCAGCCAAAAATGTCCACTAGAAGACATATCCAAGCAAGATAATTACATGTTGGTGTTAGTGGCCTTTAATTATTAAAAGAAATTAGGCACAAGCATAATTAGGCGCAGTGATGACAGGTAGAATAAGGCTGTTACCGAATGGCGTCAGAACGGGGAAAAGAAACGTGGGCCGTCCGGCGGCGGAATGGGCAGACGACATAGTTGCCATTGCGGGACCAACCTGGATGAGGCTGGCGCAAGACCGTGGAGATTGGTACAAGAACAGAGAGGCCTATATCCAGGAGTGGGTGAATTCAGGCTGTGGCTGATGAAGCAAAAGCTGCCTCAATGGTGTTCTGGTGGATAATTCCAGTGTGGGAAAGTGATGGCGCTAGACAACCCGTATAGCGCTGTGTCTTTCCCACACTGGAATTACTCCTGCTTTAAGCCGTCATAATAAGCCCCTGGGGTCAGAAGTGCGTTCACTGTAATCAAAGGCTGGGGTCAATTTCCAGGCCGGACGGTCTTATTAGGTAGGAAATTCTCCTGAAACCTGAGTTAAGAACTGTGTCCGGAAAATGGCTGGTATAACAACATGGAGGCTCAAGTTTATGGGACCCAACAGGTTACAGTAGCTTGAAAACGTGGATGTTAGAATCCGAACGCAAGACTTTAAATACATTCTTACCGCTAAATATTCTTGATTAACTCCATAAATGATAAAATGTCCGACAAATTAACCGTGTCACGTGTCTTGCTAATAAGTAATATGACATTACATGACCCTCTCAGGGCTTCACTCACTCACCACTGA
Organism: Eugnorisma glareosa; assembly: GCA_947578425.1. Lineage (NCBI taxonomy): Eukaryota > Metazoa > Arthropoda > Insecta > Lepidoptera > Noctuidae > Eugnorisma > Eugnorisma glareosa. Next base: position 10,396,054 of record OX387974.1, on the reverse strand, counting down.
TTAGAGATAAAAGCTATTAATTGATATAAACCAAAATTTTACAGACTTTATATGACTGTTATGATTTTTTTCCTTATCAATCCAATTGCTCTATGACCCCTGATAACCTTTTGGCACATTATTATACAGTATTTATATTGAGATAGATGCATTTTTTATGGCTAACCTTCGAAGTCCTTCACTGACGGTTTTCTTTAGCTAAGTAATAGAGTAAATAAAACTAAGTGATTGGCTGATTTGAAGCGCACAGATTGAATTACGAAACTACTTCGAGGGATCGATAACTTCTACTTAGTTGAAGTTGCGCGTGTTTTCTTGAGTGTCTGACCTGCCACTCCTTCTCCTCTGCAATGTTGCGGTAAATAGCTGTGGTAAAATATATTAGCCACTTGAAATAATTGTCACAGGGTGTACTGTAAAGAATCAAGAAGGTTTTAATATCGCTACTCGTGCATCCTACTGGAAAGCAACAGCAATGCTGAACCCCATAAATCTGAGAGCGCCGATTTTAACTGTACTTGAGCAAACTACACCTAAATTATCCAAATTTCGGCACCAAAACAAGACTAACTTTAGACCTTCGGTGGGGATATGATTTAGATACATACCTACAGGTTGTAGTGATGAGACCACATCACTATTCTGTGCTTGCATTCTTTGTGCGGTAATATTTGGTAATGTAGGTAACATTACCAAATATTTGTGCAACATGTCGATTCGCATGGTATTCACACGAAACCGCCAAATACCGTAGTTATTCATACATTATTTTTCTAAGGAGATCTCAATACTTACATAGCATGGCATTTTCCGATCCAGCGATTTGTCTTTCATGTATCGCGAAGAAAAAACAATACGCAATAAACACCAGTACCTAACTACCTACCTATTAATACCTACCATAACTAGATCTAAAGCAGTGATCTTGGGAAAAACCTTATACAGCGTGTAACAAAAAGGGTATAATCATATGGAATACTGTGGTACGGACCATCAAACTGAACAACTTTCTCTATGGGACCACCATCGAAATCGTAAAAAAATAATCAGCTGTCCTATACAAAATTTCAATACCTGCTCGACCCAAATGTATGGGACAGCTGATTATTTTTTTACGATTTCGATGGTGGTCCCATAGAGAAAGTTGTTCAGTTTGATGGTCCGTACCACAGTATTCCATATGATTATACCCTTTCTGTTACACGCTGTATACATAAACTAGTATTAAATTGATATTGTTTGATTTCAAATGCATAACATTTTATTTCACATAGACCTTCATGATGAGCATTCATGATTACCTGAAGTAAATTCTTTCAAATTTTTCCTACTGCGAAAGACTATTATAAAAGCGAAAGTTTATGAGGTTGGATGGATGGATGGTTGTTACTCTTTCACGCAAAAACTACTGAACGGATTTGGATGAAATTTAGCACACAGATAGTTTATAATCCGGATTAACACAGTTTTTTTTAGCCTGTTTGGGTGTCCCACTGTTGGGCAAACGCCTCTCCTTTCTCCTTCAAATCCCTCCGTCCTGTGCGATCTGACCATGTTTAACACATAGGATAATTATATCCCGGTAGTATGATCCCGTGGGATAATTATCAACCACCACGCGGGCGAAGCCGCGGGCATAAACTTGTTTTGATATAAACCGTTTCTCATCTCCAGAGTATCGCTGCCATACGACAAGATCAGCTCGTTCGATACACTGTCACATTCGATAACCACTGAGCTGACTGTGTTGGCCAATGATGAAGCGACGGCTGCGGAGATCGTCGGCCTTATTGAGAAGGCTTTTGAACATTCTGGTAAGTAAGATTTGAGCTCGGGGATCCAAACTAGTTAAATAAATCAAAACAAAAGGACAGAACTCTTAAGAGGGGTGTTACAAAAAACGCGTAGTTGCAAGGTTTCCTCGTTAAAATTGTATGCTTTTCGTTCGTTGCTTGAAATAACAATTACTTGTTAAAAATATTATGTTTTCTCTAATACAATAATAAAAAAATCTTAAGCGCCTATCTCCTTACGCACTGCAAGCTTAGGCTTGGAGTGCGTAAGGAGACCCATCTATAAAACAAGGATTTTAGATTGATTTTCAATTAGATATCTGATTATCTGCTATATTCTCTTGGATTTTTCATCTTGCTCTCCACGAAACCTAGTGATTAGTTACAAGAAAACAAATCATATCGCTTCGCGTCTCATTTTACTAATTATAAATCGTTGAATACTACTAACAAAAAATCTCTTTTTCCAGACGTAATAAAACTGAAGATAACCAAATCCATTATCTCCAAACAACTACACTCGACCCTGGACTCCGTAGCCGACGAGCATGAGGCGGTAGAGGAAGTGGCAGCTGCCTACGACCTGACCAAACACAACAGCTTCTATGTCGTGCAGAGGAAGCCACTTTTCCAGGACACCTGGCTCGCGGGGGAGAGAGTCATGTTCTTTAGAGATGCTAAAGGTATATGATCATCATGTAGATGTTCACTACTGGTCATAGACTCCTCACAATGCGTCGCCACATCGACCAGTCTTGTGCTTCTCACATCCAGTCAGTAGAAAATGTTGAAATGAAAATTCATGGCTGTGAGTCAATTCAGAAAATGGAGTGATAGCGTAGCCCTCTTAATAAAATTTCGAAAGCTGTATGGTCAGTCTGTTTTTACCTACTAATACGGGGCAGGTGTTTATTTGCTTGACCAAATGTGCTAGTAATGTTACTTGCATATTTTTTCTCTATACTAACATTATAAAGAGGTAAAGTTTGTGAGTTTGTCAGGTTGTAGGGGTAATCTCTGGATTTTATGAACCGATTTTGAAAATTCTTTCACTAATACGAAGCTACATTATCCCCGAGTGCCATAGGCTATATTTACAACGTGCCCGTGGGATAATTTCCGACCAAAACGCGACCGAAGCCGCGGGTAACAACAGCTATTAATACTAAATATCGCAAAAGTTCAGCCTTGGAGTCAGCCAAAGAGCGCGGCATTCTGGGTGTAAAGAGAGCAGATAAAACACGGAACACTACGCTCAAAAACAGAAAACACAGACGTAGGCAAAAAGGCTGCCAGGGTCAAATGGGATTGGACAGGTCACGTGAGCCGCATGCACAACGACCGCTGGGCAAAGGTCTCAACACAATGGGTGCCGAGGATGAACGGCGCCGCCGGGGCCGGCCTCGAAAGAGGTGGCGAGATGAGCTAGACGCACATCACTAAGGCTGGTTCGAGGTAGCACAGGAGAAGAGTACCTGGAAGGATATGGGGAGGCCTTTGCCCAGCGGTGGGAAATACAAGGCTAATAAAAAACTGAATAAGGGCCAAGGATTCACAATCGACCATCACTCTCCCTTCAGGACTTTGTGTACTAACTTTCCTAATAAACGAAAATGGATTTGAAACTTTCTTGAGATAAAGTATACAGGTTGTAACAGGACCTTTTACGAACCCGTCAACCAAGCATTATGTACATCAAACTGAGTAAACTTTACGCAAAAATTATTGCTGGGCAACGACTTTTTTTTTGGGTTAAAAATCACATTTTTCGGTAGGACTCAATGTAACGCACTCAAAACATTGTGATGATGGATGAATTGAATAGTAAAAACCTTACATTAAAAAAAGGTGTTTAAAAAAAAGTTGGAACTTTGACGCCCAATATCTCCGTAACTAAAAGGTTCCCAGATATGGTCTACAATAAAAAAATGATCGCAATTACGGGTAGAACAAGTGTCTTTCGGCATCGGTAAGGGTCTTCTTACACTCTTTATTCTGTAACATAATGCAATTTTTCTATGATTACAGCCTCAGTAACCGTCGTAGAAGCTCTTAAACGGGTAGTCTACCAGACCTCGGTCGTGGAAGGCGCCAAGTCGGAGACAGCCGACGCAGCCCGCCAGACGAGGTTCCCTCCTGGAGGCGGGTACCATATCGTACTGTCCGTGGTACATCCTAGACCTGATGCGTTAAGAGTGGAGCTTGATGCTGGACAGGCTGTGGAAGGTACTTCATTTTATTTTCTACACACAGTTTTATGAATGAGACTAGCTGTTGCCTGCGGTTTTCGTCCGCGTGAAATTATTTTATAATACTCCTTTGAATCTGATTTTGTTAACAATTTCAAGGGTTAAATTATTTTGCATGGAACCCAAATTCTTTTTCTAAAATAAAAGTAGCCTAAGGTACTCCTTATAACATCAACTATCTGCCAGTAATTTCCCGTCAAAATTGGTCCAGCCGTTTTGAGATTAGCCGGAACAAATAGACAGAGGGACAACACATTTATACGGTACTTGCACTTTTTGTTGTAAGTACCGTATACACTTTCATATACATTCAGTAAAAAGCTATTATTTTGAAATTAGAAATAAACAAAATTGAAATGTCTGTTCATTTCAATTTTGTTTATTTGTATAGATATTGGTGTTACATCGGCTCCCTATGTTCAGCTTCTCATTTCTCTTGTTCTGTCTTCAGACTATATCGGGTCGTTTGTGGATGAGCTGAGCGTCCTCCACAATTTCACATTAAAATCGCAGTGGCTACATCTTCTAGATTTTGATTTCCAAGCCAAAGAGGTGGGTGAAAATAGTTTCTACTATTAACTAAACAAAGCTAAGAATTCAAACTTTTGACAGTTCTAATTTCAAGCAAATACTAAACTTCAGAATAAAAATCGTTTCTTATTACTTTTAGTCAAGTAATAACTTTAACTTGTTTATAAATACGGGTGATAGAATCCACGTTTATCTGTGCTCAATTTTGGCTTTTAAAATGGCAGGTTCCTTATTTTCAAGAGATCCGAAAGACGTGTGGCGCCATCTATTATCTTAAAACCGTTATTGCTGTTTTCCTCGGGAACAGTACTTTTCTTCCGGATAAAAGGTACTTGCTATATCCGTTTTCACACTTGACAACGTATACGCAAAATTTCAGGATGATCGGTGCAGTGGTTTAGGCGTGAAAAGGGAACAAACAAACGAACTTACTAAAATATTTGTTAGGATTCCAACCTGTGGACGTATTATGAAGCCATCTTGATTTCGTTGCGAAAAAGCAATGTTTGTATAACAGGACGAACAATATTGCACCGCATTTACAGTTCAGGAGCTGACCTGGAAGGATATGGGGTGTTCTGCAAACACCAAGACACTTATGGTGGAAGCGTCAGGGTCGCCCGTGAAATTCTTTTTATTTGTTATTGCAATTTACCGGTCAGTGTCAAACTATATGTTGACGGCCCTGGCGATTCCCCCTTAACATGCCTTGTCCTGTGTGCCCCGATACTTGCACGTTAAGTCCTGTTTGGCACGGGTGATTTTACAACGAGACTATTTATCTCACACTGAATTTTCAACACACTGTTTAGCGCCAAAAGTTCAAAACCCAACTGTTCGCTATTTTTAAGTTGGGATGTGCTCTCTTATATTGTTGTATTCTCGATTCTCGGCATTATTTTTCTTAGCGTATCGATGGCAAAAAGTTCAAATATGTTTAGCCCAAAACTCGCCACGCGAACCCCGCTACCGACATTGAACCGAGAGTTGAAAATACAATACAAGCCAAATAATTCAATATATTGCTTTTTCAGATAAAAGACACAAGCGACTGGGGCCGCCACTTCGCCGTGCGTCAAGATCGCCTGCACCTGCTGCTCACGAAGCTGGAGGAGCGCATGGCCACGCATGTATCAGAACTGCCTACGATAAATCTTGCACTGTACGCCGTCCATTGTGAGAGGGCGCCACTTGTCATATACGATAGTAATGGTGAGTTTGGGAAATCAATGAGTTTAATATTAGTCTATATACTGAAAGTTGGTCTCTCCCAAGTCTTAGTAAGTACTCTACCAGTTTTTGCACTTTTTTAAGTTTAAATTCAGAGAGAGAAGTTGACAATATTGGTGGTCTTCCGTAGCTATAAATAAGTACACCAGCCTTACTATGACAAATAAATGAATGTGGGCCAAACAACTAAATATACCATACTACTACTGTACACTATTTTTGACCACCCGATTGAGACGTGTTGAATGACAGATCAACCAAATCATGTATTTGTGCTCGGGATTTTGTAAAAGGCATTGTGTATCAATAATTGTATGTCCTAATAATTTGTAATCTAACAAAATGTTTTTTTTTTTTGTTTATTAATGCTGTACGTATACGGATGAAATTTTAGTTATATAATACATATTAAATTAATTAATTACTGTTACTGGTGCATAACCGTTGTAATTAATAATAATAAATAAATAAAGAATTTTGAGACCGCCTGCACTTACCATAATCAGCCTTGTCTCTATGAGAGGGAATTGGCTATAATCCATCACGCGGGCCCAGTGCGTGTTCACTCACGATATTTTCCCTCACCGCCTGTACTTGCTACTGACTAAAGAAGAACTACCTACAAAACCTTACGCTTAACGCCGTGCCGTACGAGAGGGCGCTACCTGTCATATATAATAATGATCAATTTTTTTGTGAAATTCAAAATTGAAGTAACCTCGTTGTTGTAATGTTGCCTTGTGTGGTTTGGTCAGGCTGTATGTTGATCAAAATATGATTCGCGACCGTAACCGTAATACGGCATAACAGAGTTAAAAGTTCATTAAATGACTATTTCATGAAAAAGTCACAACTGACAAAGACACCGACCTGAAAATTGCAAAAAGCGTAAGAAAATTTGAATCTCGCTGGCTACCCTGGCGCTTCCTCCATAAGCTTGCCTAATAAATAAATATTCCATCCGCTCTTCCTCAGATAAAAAAGTCGTATCCCACGTGCAAGCCTTCATGTCCCCTAAGTGGGGCGGCGTGGTGCTGGGCGGGCCGAGCGAGCCCGACTGTCGCGACGCGCGCGCCCTCTGGCGGCCCAACGTGCGGGTCGTCATGGGCACCTTCATCTCACAGCTCAGGAAACTGCTGGGGATCACTGATCCGGTAAGTGTGAAGTCAACCGGCCGTCACTTGCTACTTAGTATACAAATCACAGCCGGGACCAATTACTTAAAGTGCTGTACGAGCCACGGAGATATCTCTGTATTAGACTGCCATTGTGGGTACCTTCAGAATTAGCAATATTGTTAAACGTATTTTATCTATGTACTGGATGGTTACCCATCCGCGGACCGACCTCGGGAAACGTTGCTTAGTCTACAAGATCGACCTGTGCGTTTTGTATTAAAAGTATCTAAAAGCAGTTGTTTCTCCTTTTAGGAACACATCGAAGGTGGTCACTTGGAACCTCTGCGCTCTGTGACTCCTCGCCAATGGGAGATCGACAATCTCCTCCGCATTAGGACCCTGGAACAACTTACATCAGCTGAGAGAACGTTGCAGTCTTTAGCGCAGTTGCTCGGTAAAGAGAATCGTTCTTTGAGTTCAATTATGATCATCTTCAAATTGGCTTTTTTTTTCTGAACAAGTTGGCGTGATATTCTCTCTGACCAAATGCTTATTACCCGTAATGACCGTTATAGAATGAACACATACATACAACATACACCGAGTCACAAGATTTTCATATGCAAAAGATAGTCTATCGTTCACAGTTAGGTCGTATCAGTCCGGCTTAGCTTCGCAAGGTCTAGGAAACTCTACTTCATGATTTCGCACACTACGCGACCACTTTTGCACGCAGAAGCTCCGACCATGAAGTAAGTTTGGTCGCATGACTGAACGTCCGACCAGTTATGCTGACGATGGCAGCCGGTCGTGCGACACGTGGCTGTGGCCGCCTTCCATATCTATACTAATATTATAAAGAGGTAAAGTTTGTGAGGTTGTAGGGGGTAATCTCTGTATGAAAATTCTTTCACTAATAGGAAGCTACATTATCGCCGAGTACCATATTTACAATGTGCCCGTGGAATAATTTCCGACCAAAACGCAAGCGAAACCGCGTGCAACAGCTAGTTGCCTTCACCATTAAAAATCACTTTTAAACCCTTTCCAGGCGAAATCTCAAACATCGTGATCAACGATGAAGTTGGCGCTTCAATCAACTCAGCAGTCGACAGCATCCAGCAAGCCAGCGCGCTGATGAAGAAGGGCGCGCTAGTGGAGGCCTACAAGATGTCGCAGAGCGCCTTCTTAGCGGCGGAGACAGCTTTTATGGAGCCCAGTCTGTTGGCGCTCCTGTACTTCCCTGATGATCAGAAGTGAGTATGGATTCTCGTCTTATTTTCTTTAAAACACCTGTCTGCTATGTGAAATTCGAGTCGATCTACAAGCTAGGTGCTATGTTAGTGTGTAACACTAACTAATACTGAGAGTGCGTGAGATATAATGGGTTTAAAAATACCCTTATCGAAACCGAAAACCACTTGTTCTCCCCGTCATTGCGATAATGTTTTTTGTTCTAGACTATACCTGGGAACCTTCTAGTTACGGAGATGTTGGGGGTCAAAGTTCACTATTTCCCTTTTTTTTCAAAATACGTATGTTTAATGTTAAACTTTACTTTAAACACCTCCACGACCCCCGTACTACTTAATCCATCCATTAGCACAATGTTCTGAGTGCGTTACATTGGGTCCTACCGTAAAACGTGATTTTTCACCCCAAAAAAAGTAGTTTCACTGCAAAGAGTTACTTGATTTGATGTACAGGATGCTTGGTTTTGTGAAGGGTTCGTTCACACCTTGCATGTATCTCTTTAACGAACAAAGGAACTATGTCTGTTGCACGTTTCTTGAGCCAGAAAATCTCTGTCAACAACTATAGTCGCGTCCTAGGAGCGACCGTCTTTATAATAAAAGTAGTATTTGCGTGTTGCGAGAGGTGCAAGCACCTCGCGTGCTTTAACATAAAAAAGAGGGGGGGGGAGTTTTTGAAAATTATTTTGACTATCTCTGGGCCCCTTTTCAGGAATCTGAAAAAAAATTGTTCAAAGGGGGGGAGAAGGGGAGCAATTTTGAAAAATGGTTTTTACTTTTCGGAGCCTCCTCTATACGACTCCGTAAAAAATAGACCACACCTCTCTTAGTTTCCGAGATACGATAGGGAGGGGGGGAGGGCAAAAAGGGGGTCTGGCACTTTTCCCATACTCGTGAGAGTTACTTATTTACGAATCTGTCAAAATACTCACCTCCCCCTCCACCATCTGGGAGAACAATTATGTCAGTCAGTGAGTGAGTGAGTGAGTGGTAATCGAGCTTTATATAGTATTTAAATAAATGAAAAAAGCACGAGTATAATAGCAAGAGTCAGAGGGTTCTTGCAGACAAAAAGTAAAATAAAGTTTCACGTCAATAATGAAAGGGGCGAGTTTCAAGCTTAGTGCCCGCAATTACAGCCTTTAAATTCTCATGAAATTTGATTACGCTTCCCATTGATTTTGCTGAAGTATTTAGTAGTAACCAGCACCCTACAAAGTTTCTGTTATTTTTGTTTCCAGGTACGCAATCTACATTCCATTGTTTCTACCGATCATGTTCCCCGTGGTGCTGTCCCTAAAGAACTTGCTACTCTGGTTCAGAGGCAAACCTATTCATAAGGAGAAGACGGACTGAACAAATAGTACTTACTAATTAATTTAATAGTTAATATTAAATTATGTGTGAATAATTAAATAAAGTATTGTTATTTAATCAGGAGTTTTTTTATATTATTAAAATGGAAAATAAGAGAGTGATTAAGATACAGAGCTCAAGGAAAATGTGATAGCTACAGCTTATAAAAAAGTACCATCAAGCTTGAAAGTGCTACGTTCGTTTAAATAAATACGAGACGAAAAAGAAGCTTCAAGGATGTTTTGATAATTTTAGTCGTATACTAGCTGTTGCCCGCGCCTTCGCTCGCGTTTTGGTCGGGAATTATCACACGGGCACGTTGTAAATATAGCTTAAGGCACTCGGGAATAATGTAGTTTCCTATTAGTGAAAGAATTTTCAAAATCGGTTACAAACTTAAACATTTTACCTCTATAAAATATTAGTATAGATTAGTGAGGAAGTGTGGTTCTAGTGTCTAGCGAAGGAAACTTTCGGACGTCGTATTTATGGTGAGACAGCGACCCTGTATGATATCCTCTTCTCAGATATTATAATACATCACTCTACTATTATGCATGGTACTCTCATTGGCCGCTACAATGAGCCATGACAACCAGAATTAGGCTGCCTTTCCACCAAAGATGAGCGAGGATGCGTAGCGAGGGATGTTTATGGAACTAACTTGCATACTGATTAGATGTCGATGTTATTATAGCTTGCAAGTTTTGTGACTGCCTCGTTAGTGTAGTGGTAGCAAGCACGCACGCTGAGCATGAGGTCCTGGGTTAGATTCCAGTTTCGAGCAAAGTAGTATTGGGTTTTTCACGGAGTTAGGAATTGTGCCCGGTTGATGGCAATATGCTCGCCCTCTATTACATGGGACTTAAACATAACTTGAGTAATGTTATATTATAGAACACCCGCCATCTTGATGTCAATATGGCGGGTGTACCTTAATTTCGTCATAATTTCGTTCTGAAAGAGGTACAGATTTTTTAGAACTAGGTACAAAATAGTATCTTTTAGGTAAAATTTTTTGGTAATTGGTATAATTTGATTCGCTTTGGTACACCACCCATTTTGATCTCACGCAGGTTGTACATCTCTGCTTAACTCTTCGGGGACTACAGGCGTGATATTGATGCCGACTGAAGGCTGCCCAACGGTTCCGATTTTGGGACATCCGGTACCTAATTTGCGTCAGAAGCTCAACCTTCTGGAGTAGGGTGTAAAGTTCTAGATTCGACAATAAATAAAACTAGAAAATTGCTTCAATTATATAATGTATCATTATTAATACTTGAGGTACTTAATCAGAGTCGGAATCCGATCAAAACATTATATAACTAACTATATTACGATATCATTGTGCAGAAAATACATTGTGTGTGTTGTTTCAATTATAATTTAATCTAATTATACGCTTACGTGCTGGAGACAGGCTTATCGGTGAAAGGTGGGGGATTTGTTCGTCAGCAAAGTATAGAATAGAAATGATTTAAGTAATTAAAAAAAAAAAAGAGATTACTTGTACCTGTTTTAGTACCTTAGGACTTGTAAATAAATGTTTAATATAACTTGTAGAAAAGTGCTTTTTCATACCCACACAGTTCTCAAATTGTTCGCATCTGTAAATTGTAGTGTTTTAGAAGAACCAACATAACTAAAACTCCCATAATACATTGTTTACAAGCATATGCTCATAAACAATAAATTATGAGAGTTTTAGTAGTATAATTTAGCATGCAATAAGTCTGGCCCCAGTACATATTTAACTTAATGACTATTGAAGTGAACTTGAAATGTAAACGATGATTGATATGTGGACACGTCCTTCAATAACTCAATCATAAGCTATTATAATAGTTTAACGTCTTCCTCGCCGCATGCAAATAAGGTTTTTAACAATATTAGTACACTTTTGTTTGTATAAGCAGACATTTACGAAATTTTTCGCCTGAAAAAAGCCTAATTTTGCATGTCAGTAGATTTTCATTGCTTGAAATTTTAGAAAACCTCTTTTTCATCAAAATAATGAAAGATTTAACACAGTATCAGTTAAAGCAATTTTAATTAAGGGCAACAATAAAAGAATTACTATATTTTATTAGTACCAGGACATTTAGTATTCTTTTATTTCATACAGATCAAAATAAAAGCTCCAATTTCTAGCTTATCCCGATTCATTTCTTTGAACGTTCTATATTTCTGGTATTGTAAAGATACTCGTAGCATAGATTCTTGAACACCTTATATTTAAGTTTTAGATAATGTACCGATTATATCAACTGCAAAGGGCACGCACGAATTTACTGCATTTGTAAATTTTTGGTATATAGCAATTCGGAAGTAAATGATCGATTCAAATCGGTACATATCTCACATTCATTTATCTACTAACGAAGGACAATTCACACGAGTTATCTAAGTACATTAGGATTCATTCCAATCGGTTTCCGTGATCATGGCCACGTTTTCCCCCTTGCCCGGTAAGTAATCGAACTCCCAGAGGGAGTTGGCCAATACAAGAGTCTCCCCTTCTGACAACTCGAAGTTTAGAGTGTAACAGTCGTCTTCACAAGGAGCGCGCGGTCTCAACTGCATGAACGACTTCCCTTTCAACTGAGACATGATAATCAACCCAACGTCAAGCTCCAAATACTTATATCTATGAGTATCATAGTTCTTAGACAGTAACAACCAATTAAAGTGGGAAGGAGGGATATGAGGGGACAGGAAATAAGGTCTAGGTGCGAGAACCCTAAAGGATTTAACCGCACGAATATCGCAGTTCTGAAAATGGACAAACCAACTCGGTATGTCGGTGTTCGTTATTCTAGAAACGATTTCTTCTAAGTCCATGGGCTGACGACCGATTCGTATGTTGGTGAGGATTCGACAAGGAACTGAGTCGCGGAGTCTGTCATCGTCGCTGATCAGGCCGGTCAGGTTGAGTTCATCGCGGGAGGACCAGTCGTAGTGGGCATCCATGACGATAACCGGCGCCCCACGGAGGAGATGGTGGTTGAAAACTTCGTTGTATGAGGTGTCGGACAAACGCTCAATGTTTTCTGGAAAAATTAGAACATCATAGTGAAAATGTATCCTTCAGAACTCTAGTTTCTATCAATTCTTAATTTAACAGTTCAATGCAATCCAATAAATTCAATTCAAGACGACAGATGTTTGATAATGTAAATGGAACACGCCTGCACACCAAATACGAAGTTATCTCATTTGAATGGAAATTGGTTTCAGTCGGAGTTAGAGGCGAAAAAAACGCAAGCTGTTCAGTCTAAAATCAATAAATTACTTAGATTCAAGACCTTGAAATGACTTGTTCAAATTAACTTCAACCTTAATGAACTTTACTAATTATTGACAAAGATTAAGTTCCCAGCTTGCACGTTAGGTTAGTCTGTCTGTCTTTAGAGGCGTTTACGACTTACGGCATCGCTACATAGTATAAAACAAAGTCGCTTCCCGCTGTCTACTGTCCCTATGTATGCTTAGATCTTTAAAACTAAGAAAAGGATTTTGATGCGGTTTTAATAGATAGAGTGATTCAAGAGGAAGGTTTATATGTATAACATTGACTCGTGCGAAGCCGGGGCGGGTCGCTATAGTTTCATACAAACTTTTAAGTCCCTAATTATCGAAATAACTGAACCGATTATAATGAAACTTCATACGCTTATGCAGGATACATAGCTCTAAAAAGTTAATGCAGAACATTTTTGAAATATCTTTAAAAAAAAAAGGTAATTCGAAATTTGTTTCTATGGAAAATTTAAAATCTATTTAATTTAGCTGTACCTAACACTGTTTTTCTAAAATGATCTTGCTATGTATCCTGCATAATGCGTATGAAGTTTCAATAAAATCGGTTCAGTCATTTCGAAAAAAAAAGGACTTGAAAGTTGTATGAAATGCCGTAAGTCGTAAACGCTCTTATTTAGGTACCTACATTAAGTTTCCAGAATTACCTAGACCTAGATTATTATCATTTGTGATAACATCAAACTACCTACCTACCTAATATGGCGGTCACGAAAAGATAATTTAGTTTAGCCGTCATATAAATTGTGATCAGAGGGCTGGCTCTTTCTTTGGTCAAAGAATTAGCATTGCCATTCAACGTGGCAAAGCTGCCAGTCTTCTGGGCACATTTCCGGATGACATCGATGGGGAGGAGTACTTTGACGCTTAGGTGTCCTATTGTTGTCGTTGTATATTTGTAGGAACTTACTTTTAGTCTTCTTTTTAGCATTATTTTAGTTCTATTTGTAGTCTGTATATAATGTACATAGTAGAATGTACAAAGTACCTACATAGTAGTACAATAAAAGTTGGCAAGCAGTTTAGATAGCTTCTCTCCCAAAAGCCTTTATAATAAAGGTCTTTTGCAGGATATTCTGTTTTAGCAACAGACAGGACCGAATCTCTACGTGGGTAAGCAGACTATTGCACGTTGATTATAGGTATTTCTACCTAAATACGATTGTTTTATTGTAGCTCCGTATCAGGCTATCGGCTTTGCGTATTTAAAACCTTTAGGTAGTAGCTTTGACTTTCGAACTGAGGTCCTTCAACTGATACAGGCGGGGTTAAATTAATATTCCCAAAAAAGTTGAAGAGTAAAAAACGATAGAGTATCATCTACTTTCTAATATTTATTGTAAAAAGATTCAAATATAAAACACACTTCAATGAAACCCTAATAACAAACTTATTGCTCTTGTGCACAATGACTTAGATTACCTTTTCTTTTGTGCTGAAACTAGTTTTGTTTATAAAGACTTTGTGTACAATAGTATTAATTACAATACAAATAAGCCTTCGTGGGCGATCATTATTATATGGGACTTAAATACCTAATCACAGAGGAGTTTCCGTTCCGATTATACATACGGACATTTTACATTATAACTATAGCATTAACAATGATCACTCACTACAAAACGTGCTTAGATAACAATGAAAATCTAAAATTAATGGCGAACTAGAGACTGCTAGTGCTGCTACGTATGCATATCCAAGACTTTTTCAACGAATCTTTTCCGTCATCCTAGCCATCTGAGGAAAAGAAAAGAAAAATTGTTTTAAATCCAAGCGAATGCACAAAAGTTCTGTTTCCGAAGGCATTTACGCTTGTATGATGATTTAATGATAGTTCCGAACAGTCAACTATTTCCGAAATGTGCTAGTGCGTTTCCCTAATAACACAACATGGACAAGCGCATTCACCAACAACACCCATTCAATAAGCTTTGCAAAAATAATGAAATACTTACTGACTGCCTCACAGGCTATGCAATCCGTTGTTGACGCTCCTGCATCCACATTAGGAGGTTCCGCTGGACGCGCGATCATACACTTGTTGTGGTACAAAGGGGTCCAGTCCCAAACAGGCAGTAATTTGATGAGGACAATCCTGGCTACAGCCGATGCATGCCACTTGAAAGTATCCGTCTGGCTGACCGTGTACCCAATCGCTATCCCCATAATCAAAACCAGAACCACCCTTGTCCAACGCTTGATAGTAGCTTTTCTCACAGAATTCGTCAGAGGCCGACAAATCAAATCCATTTCTTCATCGCTCATGCCAGCTTCCTTACAATATTCATAGAAAGAACGCACTTCAGAGTTAATTAACTCGAATTTTTCACGTTGAGACATTTTTGCCCCGTTTTTGAGACTCATCTTGATGACCTAGTCCCGCGGCGATCAATAATAAACTCGACGGTTTTATTGATAGGAATGAAATTTCGCGCGCGCGCGGAAAGCTCTATTAGGTTCTTCATGTTGCAGTACTGTTCCGAAGAAGCCAATGACACTGCAACATTAAAATCGACTAAGCAAAAATAGTTATTTTCAAAATAAATTACGTGTCCAATTCAATGGGGCTATCGCGTATGAATTCGTCGCTAGAGGCGCTAGTGTAGTGCGAGGTCACCAAAATGTCAGATGTCATAGAATGTTCGATCGTTGCGTGCTTTTTTATCACGTATTTTAACAAATATTCACGATTGTGGTCTGGATTGAGCCATTTTTGATTAATTATGACTTTAAGATTTTAAGTAGCAACTGAAGATCTTATTTGTTAGTACATGGAGGTAAAATGATTTTTTAAAAATGTTTCATGCTTGCTGATTTTAGGGAGAATATTGTATATTTCTGTATCTGAAGTTTACACGGTTGTTAAGTACGCAGTAAAATAAAAGAAAGTTAACGAAGTTATTCATTCTATAGAGTTATTAATATAATAATAGAATTATTGACATGACATTAATCGACATTGTCGCCTTCTGGTGAGCTTAAAAACGATAGCCCTGTCGTGTAAGATTATTTCAATAATTCTATTTTATACTTTACAGTACCAATAACTTCATAAAAAGTTTATTTTATTTTATAACAACTTAGTGTAAATACAATACAGATCAGATACAATTATTTACAATATTCTCACTAAAATTACCAGGCATGAAACATTTAAAAATCATTTTACCTCCAAGTATTAACCAATAACATCCTAAGTTGCTACTTTAAATCTTCAAGTCTTAATTAATATGGAATAGCTCAATCTGCACCACAACGCGAATATTAGTAAAAATACGGGATAAAAAAGCACGCAACGCGTGAACTTTCTATGAAATCTGACATTTCATTGGCGTCGCGCTAAACTAGCCCCTCTAGCGGCGAATTCACACGCAATAGCCCCCATTGATACTTAGCGCACAAAACTTACTATATGTTTTGAAAGTTGTGTGTAGTAATTACTGATTCCATATCTTTTACGGTTTTTTGTCGTGTCTTTAAAATGTATAGACAAAATCGATTTTCATCTTCAACTTTTCTTTTTGTTTGTGGACCTCTCATTATTTTGTTTTTCTGTTTTATAATTTGGCAATACTAAAAGTCAAATACCTATCCGCCATATTGAAAGTTCTAAAGTGGGAAGTCGGTCAAACGCTGACCCTATTAGTTATTTCTATTTAATATATGACGGTATTTAATAAAAAAGTTATCCTAAAATTTTCTTACACATTTAGTGAACTATTTGTTGTGATTTGAATATAGGAAAGTGCGTATATACAAATTTGCAATTCGCCTAATGAATACGTCACAGCGCCATGTTGTATTCCTGCGCTGATTGCAGGCACGAGAAATCTGCCAACCCGTTTATTTTCCGGGATTAGTTCCCGAGAATAAATCGAACTGCGATTTTGTACTCAAATATATTTTAATTTATATTTGTTGGCAAATGTCAAACAACTTTAGTGGAATAGATGCATCCCTGTCGTCGCATTTTGAGTGCTAATTCCTAATATCTACTGCATTTTTGTGCATCCGCGAAAGTTGAAAGGACTGTGTTGTAAAAGAAAGAAGTGATAATTTGCCAAAATTCCGGTCCCTACGCGCAGACGAGAAGGTGCCTACCCGCCGGGGCAAGCAGGCGAAACGGACATGAATAACAAGCGTAAAAACCGCCAAGGGCCACCGAGGTAACTACCATTTACCATCATTTTTGAGCATCGAGCTGACATGTCTTTGTTGTTGGGGCTAGTGTCCGCTTAGGAGCGAACATTTTGTTGTCACGTTGACAGATTTTGGGAGGTTGTTAAGCATGGATACGCTGACAGTGTAAACAAAATGAGATTGTGCGGTGTTGTGTGGTGTGAGATCGGCGCGTGCGATGCGGCGCGTCGCGGCGCTCTAGTCTAGATGTTTGGCCTACTTTTGCTCCGTACTCGATACGATTAATATAGCCGTCTGATCAGCTGTTGGCGATCCCAGTACGCTAGTCGCAAACCGTACTAATTATGAACTGCAATTTACTATCTAAGCTCAACATTGCAAACTGTCACTTTCATACCAAATTTTGCTAAAACGACCAATGGCTTGACGGCAGGTCGCGTTAGAAGTGCCGTTCTATAACATTCTGTAATAGGAAGTAAGGTAAATGCTTTTATTTTCAATCACTTTCACTATTTAGTACGATGGTGCACATAATTACTGGCAAAAGTCCAAAGTTCTTAATTAGAATTCTCTTATTGCTGTTAAATTGTGTTTAGTGTTGGTTACCATATTTATTTTAACTGTGGCTGATAAATTTTCATAAGGTGATTATTATTTACTGATTAAATGGCCAACATAAGTGATTGTGCGGTAATGTTGAAAGTTTATTGTCCCTAACATCATGTTGCACATTTAGGGAGTGTAAAAGAGTTTACCATTAGTTGTCTGTGCCTTTACATTTGGCTACAAGTTCAAACTTTCTAATTTGCACTGTTCATGTGTTCTATTGCTCTTTCCGATGTTTTAACATTACAGTTTCCAAGTTGATCCGTCAGGGCCGCTCATTGTCATAATAACATATTGTTTTCAGAGCCACAGTAGTGTTAGCTAGATCATTGCTTACAAGCATCACAATACCCAATCCCTTTCAATTGTCTTGTGTGGGAAGTTGATTCACAATATTTTTCTTTTATCAATGAACTTAAATTGCATGGTCAATATTATTTGATGAGAAAATGGTAGTATTTTATGGTGTTTTTAAACTCTACAACATTGATAGTTTGTTACCGACCAGTTAATGTTGTAATGTTTGAAACATTTTGCGATAACATCCTATGTATTATCTGGTAACAAATTAACATTAACAACTATGTTGTTAATTTGTTATACCAGAATACATAGAGCTATAAGTATAGAGAGATAATATTACGTGAACATTGAGTAACTGCAGTTCCGTCTTTTTAAGATATTTTAATCATAAAACTATAGTTTTAAAGAATTGATGACAATTTAGTTCAGCTAAGAATGCTTTGATAAATGCCAGCAAAATGTTAAATAACATAATAAGTTTTAGTGATACTGACAAGAGACCTTTGAATTATTTATCAGTGAATCATGTCTGTTTTTGATCTCGCTCTACTCCAAAGGCAAACAACATAATTCTTTGCTTAAAATATCACCCACAGCAATCATTTAATTATACTTTACATTGTTTCCGCAATTAACCTCCAAATCTATAATATTTTACTTAAAACTTTTATTCTTTATCTGTATAGCTAGCAAAACTATTTGCTATCTATGGCAACTATTTTTAGAACTTGCATTGCAATGCTGACTTTCTAAGAAAATATGATAATTTGCAACACAAATGAGATGTGAGGTTTTCCATACATGGTGTAAATTTTTTCTATTCCATGAATAATGGTACATCCTGGTCAATGGATTGAGGCTTAAAATAATTTCTTCTTTCGTATTGATGGAATGTTTTGACACATTCATTGACATGTTAATTGCTATGTCATTGGTATTTTAATGTCCTCTCAAGTGCAGGCACAGATACATCAAGGACACTCCAGCAGGTGGGCCATAGTCTGGTATCTACTTTCTGAGTGAAAAGGGTTCTTTTTGACAGTTGTGCTTCATGTATAATGGTCCACTTTAGGGACTAATTGCGGGAACCAAACCCTTAACGTAGACAGTTGTGCTAAAATTATAGTTAGGATATTGTAATCAGCCTTCCTATGATGTGTTCACTGTCAACATTCTGATATTCAAACATGTTGAGTCGGCATGCTCTCATACATTGTTATGGTATTACTTTTGCAATCATTGAGTAGAGCTTAATAAATATCTTATCAGTGGCGTGCCTAGTGTCCAACAAGACGACAAGCCCTTAAGGCAAGCATACTGTTCAGATACCCTAACATCATGAAGAGTACTAGGTTATAAGGTCAAGCCAAGCTTTTAGGCTTGAATGAAAGTAGCCGCACTATACCTAATAGTAATGTTTGTTGCTGCTATTTACCCATTATAGACTCTGTTTTGGTTATTTTAAAGCCTATATCCTAAAACACTGCTTAGTTTTGAATCAGTCACGTAACACAGTCAAATTAATTCTAGGTTGGCACAGTATGTTATCTTCTCCCATACATTTCTATCAGCTGTCATTTGAATATTGTGATGGCAGCTCCTCTTCCCTATACTCCTAGCTTTGTCATAGCAAGGAGTAAAGATCTTAACAGGCATTGTATTTTCTGTCTCCATAAAAAGGCGTGTGTTTATGTATGTAGCCCCATTTCCTATACATATTACCATTTAAATCAAAGATGCATGACCAAGAATGGTATTAAAACTCGTCTTAACTGTTGTAAGTGCAAGTGAGAGGTACACAGAGTAGAAAGAAGCTTATCAATTGGAGAAAAGTTAGGAAGTAGGTTACATGATGCAGTGGTCATGTTGATTGATAAGATAACAAACTCTGATTTTAACATACAATGTTTTCTTAATATCGATGTTATTGAATGGTTAGAGTGTAAAATATATTGAAATTACTGCTTGTAACAAATTAATGAAATGTTGCTTTTAAATCAACAATATGGATAGGTCAGGTCAATCGTTAGGTTAAGCCGTGCTGGCAAGGTAGGTCCGTGGATAGTTACAGGTAGTCAGTGGCGCGAAAGACTGACAACCAGTCTTACCTTTGGTGGAGGTCTAGTAGGTAGTTGCTCCATGTAAAATACTGGTATTCAGCTGCATCCGGTTAGACTGGAAGTGACCCCAACACAGTTGGTAAAAGGCTCGGCAGATGATGATATGGATAGGTATGGCTTGTGCCTGTTATTGTTGTCTATCGAAAAATGGTAAATCCCAAGTTGATTACAAAAATTAAAAACTAATAACTTTAGGGACTTTAAAACATCACATTGATAACAATGCCATTACTAATTGAAATTAACTTTTATTGTCATGTATTGTGACTAATTATAGCCAGCAAATATTATTGACAAAAATATAATAAGTCCTTCTGATTGTGGAGATGTAATTTCCTTTATTGTATCAACCTAGACGGAAACTTAAATTATAAAAAATATACAGTACTCCTTGAATCTGATTTTTTTATGAACATCAGATAAAATGGGCATTTCAAACTGAAAACTCGAAGCATTTATTTCAATTAAATCATTTACAATATATCAGAATTGTTTACGAGTCAGTCAGTCAGAAAGATGCAAGCTAATTCCCATTTCAAACCATACTAAGATCCTATGTTGAAAAAAAGCACGAAATCAAAATACATGATTACAAAATTGACAAAAAGTATTGTCCAAAAGTCTAAAAAGTTTTAATGGCTGCCCATTATAACTTGAGAAAAAGAAATACATGACTGATCTAATTACTTTAAATACCACTACAATAACATTACCAAACAATGCTTAACAAAAATGTTTGGAAAGTGACAATAGTCTGCTTATCAGGCTAATAAAGTAGATTATTTATGACCTGTCATTCATAAGTGTGGAGCAGCCATTGAAAGTGTATCAGCCACTTGAGTTTTTGTCAAGAATTTCTTTCTTCGTTTAGGCTAGAAGCATTTGTTTGGTTACAGAAACTTATTGTTTGGCATTATTTGACCAGGACAATATTTCTCAATTTGGATGTTTATTTATCAAAATCTTACTAGAAGTTATGGGTTAGGATCTGTATTGTCTACGGTCAATGTACTTTTACACTCTTATTTTAAAATAAGCTCAAGTATGAATTTCCACTCCACACAATGAAAGCTTTATATTAATCTGTACTTAGCATATATTTTTCAATTAAATTCTTGATTGAGAGCTGTCTTTA
The DNA here is from genome assembly GCA_947578425.1 of Eugnorisma glareosa. Taxonomy (NCBI): domain Eukaryota; kingdom Metazoa; phylum Arthropoda; class Insecta; order Lepidoptera; family Noctuidae; genus Eugnorisma; species Eugnorisma glareosa. The sequence goes on along the minus strand of OX387974.1, from coordinate 10,374,899 downwards.
AGAACACAGGCATCAGTTTTGAAGGATGCCAATTCTAGTAGTTGTTACATCAAAAATAAAATTGATTTCCTTAATTGTTCTAGTGGAAGCTAGCACTACTGCTGAGCATTCAGTTCTGGGTTTGTTGCCCATGTTTTTTCATTATGGTATTTAATAGCATCCCTATTAACAGACATAGCTGGCAAAATGTGGATGTACTACACACTCATTGTGGATACACCTTTGCCTAACCTTCAGGTTATGATGGTTATGTTATATTCAACACTCAAATACAAGATATTACTGCATCTTAAATCTAGTCAAGATCTGACTTTGATTATAGGTTGCAATCCAAAGCACAAGTTTCTAAGGTCATTGCTGACAGCTGTAAGTCACTTCAATTTTATGTTTGTTTGATTGCATGAGATAATTATATCTTTGAACATAGCCTGCCCTTCAATTATGCGTGCTATTGACTACAACAGTATTTCAGATTTTGACTTTGTAGACCATTATTTTAGATGAGAATTTGTATTGTCTAAACTTCTTGGTGGTGTTATCTAACATTCATACAATCTATCTATTCACTTTGTCAGGAAATCGGTCTAGAATCAAAATAGAAGAGATTATTTTCTGGCAGAGACTGGGAGAAGTCCTAACTTGCTCAAGTAAGTATGTATGTTCGTGGTTCTTCAAAATATACTGACAGTAATATGTGCCTACGAACAGGCTTCCATGATGCACCCCAGGACTTCGTTTTCCACTTTTTACATAGACCCATCTGCCATCCATTTCCATCTTTAACAGCATGGGATATAACTAACAAAATCCAATCCATAGCTGGTAAAATATGGTAAAGTAAATCATAATAGTATCATCATTGTCAGGTCTGTTTCACCAACTGTTGTCTATAGGCTTGCTTCCTGCCATACTTGCGTGGTCATCTTCTTCTTAGCCCACTGAGCCAGCTTAGAACGTAGCTATGAGGTTGTCACTACTGGCCATCAAATCAGGGCACAATATTGTGTGTCCCAATGTTTGTGAAACCACATTGGCACTGCCGGTTCAGTCCTCTATAAATATCCACCTGAGTGGGTTTTGCTTCGACCAACCTGTGTCCCGAGTCTGCTAAGAGACCTGGGTGGGAGATTCTCGACAGGTGCAATGAATGGGATGGGTAGGGCGCCCTATCTCGCCAAAGCCTTAGTCAATAGGATAATTAATGGCGTCAAATGCAAAAGTCATACTTATCAAACCTGCAGTTTCCACATTCCTCAAATAGTTTTCAAACACAAAACTAGAATCTTCAGCATGACTACAACCTATTTGCTACTATGTTAAAACAATGGCAGATCACGAATAGGCATCGTACTTGTTATAGGTCAAGGGTGAGCGGTGGCACTGTTTGATGACAATGTCATAATTCATTATTATTCACGTCCTTATGTTACATCATGGTAGACGATTTAGAAACTACTATGGTATTACCTTAGAATGGAATTTTGTTTCTGAAAATATTAGTGTAGGTAGGTATAATACGGTTCAGTAAACTATACTCGTGTTTTCGCAGTAGTCATTGGCAGTATTATATTACCTATAAATATAATCAATATTGATCATAATTACCGCACGCAAAATACGCGCTTGGACGTGGAGTTGCGGACACCAGCCCGTTAAACAATACAAAACAATAATTACACGAAAACACACCGTTTCTGAAAAGTCGACCCAGTCGATAAAAGTGTCTAATATTAGGAAAAGGATAATAAATATCTCTAAATATTTAAAGAAATAATGTTAATCTTGTGAGATTGGTTGGCGAAAATAACAACAGCAAATGAAATTTATTGACATAAGATTAGACACCGGATGCAGTAACCGGAGATTTTATATCCTCTACAGAAAAAAAAATACAAATTGAAATATCACCTCAAAACATTGCATTTTGCTTAGCATTGCAATGTTCCTAATCGTGCTAGCTTTCGCTAATATTATGTTAATCAGTTTCCAGTCTAACCAGAATGCTGCTGAATATCAATATTTAATTGTGCATTCTTTGCTTGACATTCTGCTGTATCTGCTAAAAAAAAACTGTTTAAGCTTTCCGATAGATGAGAGTGAAATCTTGGTTATAAATAATGAGGTATTTGAGTTTGACCATTACCGGACATACGCGTAAAGTTGTACATCTTGTACTGCTAATAAATAGTTGATGATTAAGAAAATATGCAGGTTAAGCATCAAATACATTATAGATGATTGGTCCTCTCCAGTTATTCCTCCCAAAGACGGGTCTACCATGTGTAACCCCAAAAAAACCAAAGCTGATCCCAATCCTGCTATTTCTGCAACTAAAATATAATCTAATAGAATACATATAGTGTTCTAAAGAGTATTCTTCATCTGGAATCCGGAAAATAATTTCGTACGTGTCTAGGATATTAACAGAAATGTAAAATGCCGCTAACTAAAGTTTTGCACATAACTGCCATCCACGACCTTGAGACAACAATAAAACCTTATTTGTGAGACCAGCCAATGCCAAACCGGGTTTTAGTTTTTCACATCCATCATATCGGATTTCTAAGGTCTCCCTTTTGACTTTAAATCGTAACATAATGTGTAGGCTTCGGCCATGAAGTTCTAATGAACAACTAGGTTGTACCTAGGCTGAGAGCAGTTTTGTCTCCTCTTAAAATTGACCCATTTTTTTCGTATGGGAAATCATTAAATGACCCTTCCCGCTCTGGGCGGAGCGGAAGGGAGTGTCAGACTTCTACTGACTAAAACCCATACATGTTCCTTCTTTTGCTCTTTGCGTGCCGGGGCCGCGGTATCTCTTCCGAACAGTCCCGCAGCCCTGGGAGGCTCTTAAAATTTACCTTGCACTAAGAATGTTCATTTCCTTGTCCAACCCATTGACAAAAAATTCTACACACGGTGAAACCTAGACTCTTCTATCCACCTAAAAAAATCCACAATGCTAAGATTAAGTGTTGTTTGAAGCAAAACTGTCAATGCTTGTGCAATTTTAAAAGCATCACCCTTACATGTACTTTGTACCGGTCTCGGATTGGCACCCAATACTTGGTATCATAATCAATACCGCTTGATATCTATCAATCATGCTTGAAACACAAAAACATTGGTGTATTTTGTTCACACATCCGTCTCCTTTGTTTTTGACTGAAGTTTTAGTGAAAAGCTTTTATCAGTACTTAGACAGTTCTGTAATTAAAGATGAAGACGTTTAATGTTGGGAAATGAGTACGTCAACGTTGATCAGATGCTACGAGTATATTAAGGGCAGAAAATGTTAGTTGCTTAGCAGAAAGAAACAAAGCCTCCGCCATTTTTATCCTATACATATAGCAACATGGTCATTTTGCAGTCCATTCACGAAATACGCTAACAGTTTTACCGACAAAGCAACAGAACAAACATGGCGTTCATATCATAGAATGTTTCTTGAGAAAGTTGTATTTATAAACACTATAAGACACCGACATAGCTGAGCAGAGAAAGTCATCGCAAAAGCGATAAATTGTTCCATGTTAGTTGTTGGGAACTTTACAATGCAGAAATTGTAGAATCAGATAGTATTAATCACTGGTTCCTTCCTTTATTTCGCCCAAAGCCAGGTTCCACCGATATGATAGCTTTTCCTCATATTATTCAGGTAGTGCTGATAAATCCATAAACCGCAGAAACCACAAAGTTCTGTTGAGGCATAATGCTTAGTGTAGATACCGTTGCAATCAAATAGATTTAAGAATTGAACAAATTATGAACCTGTTTTTGAAGATGCTCTCATCGTTGCGATGATGTTAAAAGCGTAATTAAAACGAGACTATTTTCATATTAATGCGTTATAATAATAATACCAGCCTATTACTGTCCCACTACTGGGCAAAGGCCTCTTCTCAACAGAGAAGGCACGAGCATTGATCACCACGCTTGCTCAAGACGGGTTGGCGATTTCAGACTTTTGTAAGACCAGGTTTCCTCACGATGTTTTCCTTCACCGATGTCTGTGATGTCCAAGATAAACTTAGAAAGTACTATATGAATTGAAAATGTCACATTGGTACTTGCCCGGATTTGAACCCACAACCTTATACAACCTAATATTACAATACTAATGCGTTAATTAAGTCGCAAGTTTTTGCGAGCACTAAGCAGCATGTTTACATGACTTTGCAAAGGAAATTAGTTCGATCACCTTGTTCTAAAATCTAGCTAGACAATGTAATGCGGTACACCTATTTTTGGACACCTGAAGAACAAATTTTTCCCAGTTAATTTAACTCAAGTGGGATGATGTAACCTTTTTTAAGACACGAAACTGGCTTGGATGTGAAAAGTCTGCGCACCAAAAAAAACCAAGGGCGCCGCTTTTCAGTATAGGTCAGTGACCGGAGTAGCGTAAATACTATAATCACATGATTTCGCTAAATACTTGGTTCAACGCCTTTTAAAAGATAAACGGCCTGCTGCCGATGCTAGCGCGCAGATTTTTGTCATCAGATAAATAGATACTAATCAGTTCTATCTTACCTCTGTTTGGTTGTAACGTATGAGTATCCATCTTCTAAATAATGAACAGAATGGTATATTGTTATCCAATTGCTTTTAGCTTGCTTGTGTCGCCGAAGTACAGATATACACCACACAACATCGCTCTCTTTTAGATATGAACCTATACTAAGCACTTTTATTACTAAAGCAAGGGAAATTATGTTATGACAGAAACATAATCCCTGTGGAGTAAGGCATAATTTTACATTAGGACATCGTTCACGAAGGACGTTCTATGTTCCTGTAGCCTACCCGTACCAACTCATGGCTGAGACATGGTTTCCGACCGTGCAGATTAAAATATCCACCAATAGAAGTGCCTCATTTTGACTATGAATCAATTGTATTGGTGACCGTTTTTGTCGATCTCTCTAGTTTGTGTTGTCAAGAGTAACCACTATCCTCGCTGGTCTCTTGGACCCCAGTACACGATATAAAGAAGGGGCCATTCATCCCCGCTGTTCTCTTGCAGTCCTTAGACACGAGAGGAGGAGGAGTATTCTATTCTCTAAGCTGTTTCTTTTTACTAGGTCACCACGAGGTCGAGTTGTGCCAGAGGGCGTGTATAACAACGCACACTTCATGCACGCCGCGACGTCGCACGTTGGCGATATCGTTCAGGTGCTCACGCAGTCAGGAAGCCTCTGGGAAGGCGTCTTCAAAACGTTTAGCGCTCAGTTTGAGGTAAGTCCATGACCTACCGAATAAAATAAAAATATACTATTGTAAAGCAAGGAAACACAGCAAGAACTGTGCTTTTGTCGTGGTTGGACCCTGAAGCGGTGAGCTGATGAAAAAAAACGATAATTTAAAAAAATAAAAGACCCGACTGCGTAAAAAAATAAAATAAAAAGCATAGAACATAGCGACTTAACATGGCAGTCAGGACCCATTATTGGGACGATATAAGCCGGTCTATATGTTAATGGGTCCCGACTGTTAAGTCGCTATGTTCTATGCTTTTTATTTTATTTTTTACGCAGTCGGGTTTTTTTAATTTTTTTAATTACCGTTTTTTTTTGTTTTATTATTGAATAATTTTTATTTTGATATACCCAGTGTCCCTCTCACAGTAAATACGAATCTAACGATACCTCTCAAGCTAAAATCCATCGAGCCGTTCAGGCCACAGAGCGTGCCCAACAATTATACAAACATATATACATATTCTCGAAAAACATAACCCTCCTTCTGGCGCAGTCGGGTAAAAACAACGCGACAACCAATGGCCGGAGCTGCCATTTCTGGCCGGCGGACAAATAGTCCATCGTCTCCTCACCTCAGCGGTTGAGATGACGGCCGTAGCTGCGGACGGTGACCCAGCGTCTTAGTTAGCGACACCCTATGATGGAAATATTGCAGCGAATCTTTGGCCTAATAGAGGAAGGACACCCCAAGGCTGTAGTTAGCTATAGAATGCTTTAGAAATTGTGCTGTGCTCACATTTTATTCTTGATACACCAGATGCACATTTCTCTAAGGCCAAAGCAAGCCTCATTATTAGAATAGGTTTCTTTTGCTAATACATACATGGTAGTCAGATTATTGTATTACACGTCCTACTTTCGATATTTATTCATACACTAGCGTGAAATTATTATTTTCGTTTTTAAATGGGATTTGGTCAACAATTTCAGGGGTTTTCGTTTTGACACGGTACCCTATTTATTTTTCTAAAATAAAAGTAGCCTATGTTAGACCTTATAACATCAGCTATCTGCCAGTAAAAGTACCGTCAAAATCGGCCCAGCAGTTTCGGTGATTAGCCGGAACAAACAGACCGAAATACAGACAAAAATTGAAAAAAAAAAATGTGTTTTTGTTATAATAAGTGCTGTAAGTATATCTTTCATTTGCATTCAGTAAAACGCTGTTATTTCAATATTAAAAATAGCCACTTCATATTTATTTATTTGTATAGATAGGCATGTTACTCGGTATGTGTTTCATTTCTCCCAAATGTTGTGAGCTTAAGTCACGGTTGATGATAAAAAGTCGTTTTCCCTAAAAATATGAACCCTTTTGGACCGTCGCTAATCCCGTAAAACTTGAGGAAAGAAACCTCAAAAAGTTTCAACTTTTTCTGCCAGCTGTTAATGAGGAAAACTCATTTGACAACTGTCTCAAAATATCCTTACAGAAAACGTAACTCCGAAATAGAAAAATTTAAATATCCGGGCGAAAATAGAACTCCGTAATAGGATAATCATAAATTTATAATATCCGGACGAAAATAGAATCCTGAAATAGAATATTGTGAACAAATGGCGATTTCAGGGTTCCGTGTCACATAAAAACTAAATGCCACGTGTTTGTCCATAGTATTAACACGCCAACCATTAACGGTTAGACATGCATCAAGGTACATTTAAATTGGTACTGTTATTTAAATTGCAATATAATAATGTCTGCAACTATGATCAGGTTTCGCAACTGTGTACAAACTTTGAAGGGGTGACCACTGAGACCCTGTATCGTCCTTCAGAAAGTACGTTAAGCCGGTTGTCCTCTCTAGGGGCTTCCAATCTTTGTGTGTCTACTAAATATCTGAATTGTACGTAATTTCTTTTCATTTTGTGACTTCCAATGGTTGATCTTGAAATGACGATATCGATTAACCGCAGTTTTTTGCTCCATCACGATTCATAAGTGTAATAGCATTTTTCGCTAGTTTCTCAAGAGGCTTTTAATGTTTTTATAGGGTACTTCAATCATCAAGCGTTGGTGAAGAGGTGATTATTCCCATCATTATGCTAACCAAGATTATTCGTTGAATGAGTAAAAGTTGTGGATTACTTTAGTGTAAAAATGAGAGGACGTTTCCTAAAAATCCGTGTGGTCGTTGAAAGACTGCCAAAGGAAGGAACTAAACGTTACAAATAAAGCATGAGTGAACCAAATGAGCTAACGCCACAATAAAAACAAAACTGTATCCGTTTATGTCACCGTTACTGTTTAAAAGACGAGATTATTAGCTTGTATGAGCAATTTTTGTCACTCAACAGGCGACATGTATCAAGACTGAGGAAGTCTTCGATAAATTGACAGGCAACGCAAATATTGTTGTTGGCAAATATTGTTTTCATCCTAGTCGATATTCTCCCTTTTCTCGCCAATTCTCGAGGAACTCATCCAAGGTGTACCGCCATCTTCTCTTCTGTCTGCTGCTTATAAAATTATATATTTTACTAGCTTTTTCCAGCGACCTCGTTCGCGTGAAATTATTATAAATAAACTTTACTTCCGTTTTTTAATCGGATTTTTTTTAACAATTTCAAGGGGTTTAATTTTTTTGAACGGGACCCATATTATTTTTCTAATTTAAAAGTAACATAAGTTAGACCTTATAACATCAGCTATCTGACAGTAAAAGTCCCGTCAAAATCAGTCCAGCCGTTTCGGACATTAGCCGGAACAAACAGACAGACACAAATATTGAAAAAAAAAAATGTATTTGTTATAAGTACCTTACACGTATATTTTCATAATGCATTATGTAAAAAGCTATTTTTAAAAAACAGACACGTCAATTTAATTTATTTGTTTAGATTAAAATAAGATAAACCGGGGGGTCTTTCATTTGAGCTAATTATTCAAATTGGGCCTTAAAATTAGTTGTCGTCTACCAGACTTCTAATTTAATTAGGTTCTCAGGTTGACAAAGAGAATTTTAACTCGAGAAACAAAATTGGCACTAAAATAGACGTTGCCCTAGCGAGTGATTATACGAATAACAAATCGGGCGTGTGTCATTACATTAAAAGACACGATTTAAATGATAATGATATTGTTTTTAGTAGCATAGTAATTAGGTTGACGAAACCAACATTCGTTGATTAATATTGTAATGTTGATGCCGCTTGGATTCAAATGGACCAATTTTAACCAGAGCTAATAACTTTACTTTTCTGTAATTCATATCAAGTGCGTGCATTAAAAAAATACTCGCATTCCAAATTCAAAAACGCAATGTAAATGCCACTTGTAAAACTGATAAACGATCGAATGTCTCAGTATTGCGTGTGCCACTCATTTGGGAGTGAAACACTAACGATTAGAATGGTATGTGTGAACTGTCGACTCGTACAAACCATTTTAAATCTACCACACTAATTGCCGTTTATTTTAGTACAGAAAAACTATTTTTTGGTCGGTTTCTTACAACAGTAGCTGTTGCTGGGCATTAACTAACGTATGACGGATTATTTGGTGATTGACAGGCCCAAACAGGTTTTAATATTCATGAATACATTACTAGTTGAGCTTCAAATTGAAAGTGTAGTCTAGGAATAAACCATTACAGTATTGTGTAAGTTACGAAATGGCTGAAACAAACTTGCAGCGCCGCCTGCACGCCCCCGGGCGCAGCCATATTATTATATAACCATAAATAATACAGTAGGAACGACCCCAACTGACGTAAATGTGCATAGATTCATCCTGAGTCAGTCTCACCGCGCCCTCCACGCGACCGCCTGCCAGCCAACCCGCCGGCCGGCTACCGCCGAGCTTTGCGTTGCAGAAAAGCTACCAATTTCAATTACATAATCAATATTTATGACCGTAATCAATATTTTTGTTCTCGTACAAATTGTCACATTGCTAGCAAATATAGAAAATAGGCTAAGTTCCAATCGAAGGCTGATAAGGCCACGGAATTTACGTCCGACCACAGATCTTAAACATTCTAACCAATGCAGTGCTGATAACCTATTTTAAATACTTCGAGCTTGCATACCATATGTTTTAGCGATTGTTTTGCATATTGCGATATACATTAACTTTTAACGAATTACGTAATCACATAACAGTTTCGTTTTATTGTCAAAATTATTGGGTGTGTGCGAAATAAAATGCATCATAGTAACGCAGCAGTTTGTGTTATCTGCGCTTGGCGTGACCCCCACGAAACTATGAAATCTAGGTCGAATCAATAAACGCATTGTAGCGTGCTTTTGGACATTTTAAAAACGATTTCAACGTTGATATCACCTGCGTGAAGTGTGAAGTGATGATTGAGTGATGCTGTGCTTCCCATGAGAGATAAAAAGATACTTAATATGGTTTTGTGTTAGTGATTTCATCCTGTGTAGTGGGTTCATTCGATTTGTTACACAAAGGACTTGCTTAGGCTCGAGTGTAGTCTCAGCTCTTTGAACCTGAGTGGTGTAATATGTGAAAAGTGCAATGTAGTGTCGAGTTAGTTATATTACCAGCTTATTTGGGAGTGCTCTCACCCCACCGCCAGTGGACATGCGCGGTAAACCAGTTGATTTTATGCCTGCCATTTTGAGCTTTAGAAATTTATGGGGGTGCTTTTTTATTGCAAATGAAGTAGAAACTTCGGCGCATGCATTTGAGATATCAATGAACTTGATAACCAATTTATCTCATACGGTGACAGTGTCGTCTTGAAAATATTTCATTCCTATCAATTATTTTTTTCTCTAAGCTTTACAGTCTTTACGGGAGTCATTTCCTGGCATAGGTAGGCGTTTTAATGTATTCGCAAGTCATTGATGGATGTCTGTCTCGTGAGCCACACGGGCGGAGATTCATGGCCCTCTCCGTAGCCGAATAGATGGCGATATCTGCCTCGATTCTCAGGGTATGCGTTAGGGTTTCTGTGCCATTGCCTTCGATAGTGATCGATAAATAACTGCAAGTTTGTGTAATGTCGTAATGCTCTTTTATTTTGGATATATCGCTGTCTGTGCTAGTGTCGTCATTCTTTGATAATTTATTTGTTCAGTAGGAAAGAGTTGATTGATGTATTGTGTGTTAGTTGTATGAATGGAGCATCGTTGCAGCCATGATGTATAGATAGGACGGCTCATAGATAATGGGATTTTTATATACAGTCGGTTTAAAATAATATTTGGGCCCTGGGGGCCTAAAATGGCTGCTTTATCAGAATCGTATTATATAATAAAAATTTAAAATTGTTTTTATGGTTATGACCACAAAGTCCATTTTAAGAGTTTTAAATTTTTAACATGATTCTTATTATGATTCTGGTAAAGTGGCCGTTTAAGGCCCCCTGAACATGTTTTTAATATGGATTAGAGCTGATTAAAATTCTGGATCGATGTTTTATATGATAGGCTTTTTAAAATATATATATTAAAATTCCTGTAACTTCAGCTAATTCGGCATTGTTTGACAAAGATATTTTTTGCGGCCGAAAATATTGCATGTATTCAATTTGCGCATTTGAATTGAAAGTCTGTGATAATTTTAAAAATAGGCTTCAACAGTAATTAAAACTTTACTACTAATTATTACTTACTACTAAAACCAACAGTGTGAACAGTTGGTTTTAGTAGTGGTTTTCGCCTGATTTTCGTGGTATTCGCCTAACAAATTAATCATGTCTAGTCGTTTGATCAGGTAACACACTTCCTAAAATTACTTTGTATTCAATCTCAGTAATACAACTCCCGCCCCCGCAAGCCTTTCGTTTGATGTATCAAATTAAAAGGCTCTAATTAGAAATATAGAATAAAAGGGCTCGCTAAACCCTAGATTTGAGCCAGCCCCCTAATTTGAAACGCCCATTAGGGAGGGACACTGCACTACGGTCGTTTCACAACTATGAAAGTAGCAACTCAAAAACAACCTTGTTGTAACTGACATAAAAATCACGAAATGTTTACAAGGTGTAAACGCACCCTTCACGAAGCCGTCAACCAAACATTTAATACATCAAACTAAATAACTGTACGCAGCTATTATTGCTGGGAAACGACTTTTCTTTTTGGCGTAAAAAATCACGTTTTACGGTAGGACTCAATGTATCGCATTCGAAACATTGTGCTGATAGATGCATTGAATAGTACCAGGGGTCGTGGAAGTATTTAAAGTATAATTATAACATAAAAATATGTTAAAAATAAAAATAAACTTGGAACTTTGACCCCCAATACCTCCGTAACTAGAAGGCCCCCAGGTATGCTCTAGAACAAAGAAAAATCGGAATGTCTGAGAGAACAAATGCCTTTCGGCTTCGTAATGGGCAGTTGGGGCTATAGTTGTAAATAAACCGTTTTAAACCAAAATCAGTGGTTTAAAACCGGTTTTAAATTTGTTTAAAACGGTTTAAAACCACGACCACGTGGGCCGTACATTGATTACGAATTACTTTAAAAAATAGTTTAAAAGGCTAATTGAAATCATTTACCATTTTTATTAATATATGTGAAGTCATATATCATATTTATACTACTATTTACGATTAGACACTGAAAACAATCATGTTTTGGGTATTTATTAAAAATAAAATGGCAATGCCGCATTTTTATTTTTCACTTTGCTACCAAAATCGCAACGGGGAGAGATGGGGCAGGTAGGGATCGATTTTATGTTTGTCTGTCATGTTAATGAAGGTTATTTTAAAACATTTTTATTTTATTTTCCTTTTATATATTCTAAATCAGGAAGGAGGTGTGGTCTAGATAACTTCGTGTAAAGCCTCAGTACATTCCAAAAAAAAACATTCTAAACCATATTAAACCGCTAAGTGTGGTTTTAAATCGTTTTAAACCAAAAAGACCGTTTAAAACCAAATGGTTTAAAACGTTTAAAACTCGTTTTGCATCTCTAGTTGGGGCATACCAACGTCAACCTTACAACAAACAACCTAAAGGTCATTGTGAGTCAAGTAAAATCTGAAGTAACACAACTGTGAGAGGACTCTAAGTCTGCAAGGGGTGCAGGTGGGGACGAAGGGATAAAATATCGAGGGTCCTCCCATTGTCAATACACTGCTATTAATTGAATGGTGTCCATTGATGTCGTTTTCATGTGCACAGTGCATTATGAAATACGAGTCTTGAAAGGGATGCAGCTGGATTAATTTGTCTGTCTAGTACGCAATTTTCTCTAATTATTAGTGTTATTGTAAGTGGATGCTTTGTTTACTAGCGATAAAGTCGTTTAACGTTGACGTTTGAACAATCTCTCACTGTTGTCTTTGGCTGCAGATGCTGCATGCGTTTGAAGTTTCCTTTCTATCGTGCAATTATTATTATATCTGTCTAAACAGTCACAATGCTAGACAAAGACCTGCCACCACTTCTTGCCCATTACTGTTGACTTTTGTGGACCAATCTCAGGAAAGCGTCGTAAGGAAGTTCATCCTGGCTGTTCGTGCGCGTCTTCCACGGCATCGCATTTAGTTCTTTAACAACCATTAATATGACAATTTTACCCAGCGATCGTCTGCCATTCGACATACATGGCTTCCCAACTCCATTTAATTAATTATGTCCCTGCAATAACTTCGAAAAAATTGTTACAGATAGTCCGACACAGACTAACCAAAAGTTTTACTATTCCATTTCCATTATCCACCTAAAAATAGCTCGAAACAGAACAAAACATACAACGGAAACAAACGTCGACCTCAAAACATGAATGTCCGTTAATGCATCGAAAACGTTAAGTCAGTCAGAACTCAGACGCAGCTCGACCTTCACAAGGAACGCACGTCGAGACGGTGGAAATTCCTGGCCGATGACACATGTTAATTGACTCTTGTTTTACACTTTATCCAGCCTTTATGAATGCAAGGCAGCGAACTCGCGAATGAACGCGTGAACTTGCGCACGCGGCGCATTTGTTGTTTTGTTAATGGCATTTAGTTGTAGTTATTCGGTTTAAGGATTGCTGGTCGCTGAATTAAACTTGGTTCATCATCAACCTCATCAGAAGTTGATATAGTTCACTGCTAGACATGGCTCCCAAGCATCGCCACAACGACCGGTCCTGCTTTTCCCGCATCCAGCAAAGTTTCTGTATCTTGACTAGAAATAAATGAAGAAATATTCTAATAGTACCTAACCTTGGTTGTGATTAAGTCAGAATCAGATCAGCTGTGGAACTTGGCTCCTATACCATGTCTCCTGTACCATGTGCAATAATATAGTCAAGAGAACCAGGGTTTCGATAAATACGTATTATAAACACGAAGTGTATATGCAAAGTATGTAATGTTCGACGATAGTAATAATCAAGGTCTTTGCCATTGTTTAGCTCAGGTCAACGGTCGTTTGAATTGTTAGCACATGTATATTTTGGGGAGTGACATCTGCGCTATCCATAATAACCATTTGATGATAAAGAATGACATCGATCTAGAGTACATTCACTTCTGTGACAAAGTCCTTAACGACACTATTTTCATTGTCATTCATGTTTAAAGGTTTTACTTACGTGTTTGCTTCGAAATTATTTGAATTAGTTTTGTCTCCAGCAGTCCCCTTACCTAAGCTCTTAGCTTAGACGTGGCCAAGTTACGAAACGAATTTTTCTTTCGTAACCTTGAATATCTTCGCTGCATCGTTGGTCTAGTGGTCGCAAGGGCTTGAGCTACTGAGCATGAAGTTCTGGTTTTGATTTTCAGGTCGATCAAAATGTTATTCGGTTTCTGTTGTTTTGGTCCTTCTTTGTAACTGATTTGTGCCCGGTTGATGGTAAGCTCGCCCTCCATAACTTAAAACATACCTGGCAAAATGTCATTGCTCATGCTTTTTTTTTTTTCGGATGGGAAATCATCAAATAACCCCTCCCGCTCTGGGCTGAGCAGGAGGGAGTGTCAGACTTTTACTGACTAAAACCCATCCATGTTCCTTCCTTTGCCCTTTGTGTTCCAGGGCCGCGGTACCTCTTTCGAACAGTCCCGCAACCCTGGCAGGATTGCTCATGCTTAAGGCACACTTCATCATCATTCTCCTGTCCTTGTCCCAACTTATTTGGGGTCGACGCAGCATGTCTTCTTCTTCCATACTTCTCTATTACTCGTCATATCAGTAGTCACCTCCTTTCTAGCCATACCATCCTTCGCACAGTCCATGAGTCCATCCTTCGTAAGGTACACTTCTAATATAAATGAACATACTTATACATTAAACTGTATTACCGAAGCTATAAAGCATTAATTATTACTCCACGTTCTGGATGATAGCAGCTTCGAAATTACAAATTACGAAATGCAACGTCCATCCAATTAGTGAAGACTAGAATAGTTACTTAATCGATATTTCAGCTTCTAAATAATCTCTTACAAAACAGAAGCCAAGCGGTTTCTGTGTGTACATGTTACTGATACACAGGAACAGATACTTAGATAACGGAAATGTATACAGATTCTGTGACCTCTCTGATATTCGGGTTTACTGCTGAAATATTTAAATTGGGTACTGATAAGTGTAGTTTTGTTGTGCTAAAAGGTTGCTGAATTTCGTACGTTTTTTTTTTTGTTAATGGAGTATTTTATAATGCAGTTGGATCCATTTTAAAATAGGTAATGCCAAGTGGAATTTCATCTTTCATACGTGGATGGGGACTGGGAAACTAGGAAGGATGATATGGTTAAAAAACAAATGACTGCTGAGCTGACGACTAATAGAGAAGAACATGCTGCGCTGACCCCAAATAAATTGGGATAAGGGCATCAGAATAATGATGAATTTCTTCTTTCAAACACAAAAAAATAGAATTGTACCTTCAACTATCATACGATCAATATGACTATTCGACGACGAACTACTTCAATCTAGTATATAGCATAGCACATTTTATACAGGTGCAACGTCTAGCGTTGTGTGCTTGACTGTTTGCCACCGCTGTACAGTTTTCCAGTAAGACTCTCCTACATAAAATAATGTTGTGCACAAATCACCGACACCCATAAAAAAAAACTAATTTCTCTATGTATCTCAACACACAGAACACAACTTCCTTCCAATCATCATAAGATAAACATAAACCTCTATAGATTTCCTGAAACACTATCGTTCGTACATATGTAATTATCAATAACTTCCCATGTAATACTAGACTTTAGCAACATAGTAATACAGTTTAGATTATGAATAGCACGTTGAAAGTTCCTGGAATAATTGAGATAAGCAGTAAAGTTGTGGTTAGTTATTTTATGGTGGTGCCTAGTGCCTGTTAAAATTATCGCTTTTGTGAGACAAAGAGATTTGTTACTCTTTTGTTTCCTTCAAGATAATTTCTATATTTTCTGTCCGAGGAATATAGGCTGGGCATTCATTGATTGACAGTTTATCGCTGCCTTGTCCACTCATTGGCAATCGTTTTCTTGTAGGAAGAGTACAAGACCACTCCAATGTACCTTTCGGTGGTTCAAACCGTCAAAAGTGCAATTTTTCTTTCTGACCTATCTGATCATCAATGCATCTGCCTAGCATGGTGATGGTTTATTGAATCGGGTCTTTTAATGGCTTGATATGTTGAGTAGTAGACAATATTTATGGGGTGACAAGAAATGTCTGCTGGACTTTAGCTTCTCCCAAGTTGCACCAAAAAAATCTTCAGTTCTCAGTCTTATGCATCTATCTATCTATTTATAGTTACGACATGCATTACAAATTGACAGCTTTCAGTGGTCCAGTAGTTGTAGAATATAAAAACACTAGACTTCAAGTACTAAAGCCAGTTCTTATAATACCTGTACAGATTAATAATTAGCACCTGTATGCAAAGAGCGAGCATTCTGTAAAATTCGCCACAAGCCTATTATCATGACTATGCAATTATTGTTACTGTCAGGTACGACACTGCAATACAAGGAAATAATGGCCGCATGGTAAAAAGCGTTTTTCATTTTAGACTGCGAGAAATAACCTTTTCCGAGTTATGTCATTTCTTACATGATTATAGTTATATGTCTTTCACATCCATACTTGTTTGGATCACAAGCTTGGGCCACAAAACGGATGAATGAAAGGCATTTGCATGTGCATGAGATGACACTGCTAAGGAGGATGTGTGGTGTAACGCGAATGGATAAAATAAGGAATGAGTACATAAGAGGAAGTCTTAAAGTGGCGCCGGTGACTGAAAAGTTGTGTGGTAATGGGTTACGTGAAAAGGACGTGATGCGGAGGAATGAGAAAAACGTTGAGTATGAATGTGGATGGCTATAAGAGTAGACGAAGACCAAAGAAACGATGGATGGACTGTGTGAAGGATGATATGGCTAGAAAGGAGGACACTGCTGAGATGACGAGTAATAAAGAAGTATGGAAGAAGAAGACATGCAGCGCCGACCTCAAATAAGTTGGGATAAGGGCGGGAGAATGATGAATTGTTTGAATAACCCTATTATCGCGTAAGTATTCATTCTCAATGCAGTTATTTCACTCCTTACACCCTATTTACATACTACAATCTCATTTATGTGAGTAAAAGTCAAAACATTGCAATCCAAACGTCTCTAGCCGTAAATATTGCACATGGCGGCGGGCGGTGCCGCCTCGCTGATATCGATTGGATCTCCGCGTAAAGCAACGTCCTCAAGTCGTTACACAGTCACAATATTTATTACTGACGATTGAGACCACACTCTTTCATCGGCATCAATAAACTACTAGATGTATTATAGTATAACTGTATAGTTGCAAATGTCAATACACTTTTGAATATGTCTGCGGTTTTATATATTTACGTATTGATTTTACGTCTAGACATGATTCAAGGGAGTTGGGTTTGATATCCTAAACAAATTAGCGACAGTAAGATTGAATGGAAGAAGTATTCGTTGGACAGCCGCCTGGCATTGGGCCAGGGTACGAGAAAGCTAGAGGAAGTAATATTAGATTACTGCTAACCACTGCTTAATTTAATCTACGGACGCTTGCTTCGTTTATGGGATCATACTACATACATATAAGAAGTGGAACTGGCGAAGTATTGGGCGGCCAAAGAGGATCTTTATAAAGTTGTCTTACTTATAGGCTATAGCCCTCAAAAAATAGAAGTACGTTCCTAAATTGATGCTGACTCAGTAATACAGGGTGTAACATGACCCTTCACGAAGGCGTCAAACAAGCATTCTGTACATCAAACTAAGTAACTTTACGTTAAAATTATTGCTGGGAAGGCTTTTTTTTTTTGGGGTGAAAAATCGTGTTGTGCAGCATACTTTTAGTCTTTTACAGTTCAAAGTATTTTTAGACCATTTATCAAGATTTCGATCGGTGACCGATAGGGTACAGAAATACAGGGTGTAACAGGACCTTTCACGAAGCCGTCAACCAAGCATTACGTACATCAAACTAAATAACTTTACGTTAAAATTATTGCTGGGATACGACTTTTTTTTAGGGGCGAATAATTGCGCATTCAAAACATTGTGCTGATGGGTGGATTAAATAGTACGGGGGTCGTGGAGGTGTTTAAAGTAAAAAACCTTACATTAAAAACATGTAGGTAGGTACTTATTTAAAAAAAAAAACTTGTGACTTTGACCCCCAATATCTCTAATTAGAAGGTTTCCAGGTATGGTCTAGAACAAAAAAATAAACGCAATGACGAGGAGAACAAGGTGCCTTTCGGCTTCGTTAAGGGTCTTGTTACACCCTGTATTACTGATGATCAGTCCACCACCAAAATGAATGAACTATGCGTAAGATATTGAAGAAGAATGATGTAGTCGTTCGAAATCATAATTGAGAAAATAACAGAAGCGCGTACCGAGCGATGGTAGGTCGACGCGAGATAACGGTAAGATAAAGTAATTTCTCAATATAACAGTATGACAACGCAACTGAAATAATGTCAAAAGGTGCGGCGTCATGACATGATAGTGCCTTATTATTAGAATTATAGGGTTTCCCCACCAATTCTCCGAGCTTAAACTGTTTTTGTACGTTTTCTTCAACAGCAACCTGATTACAAATTAAGATATTTATTGGGGGAAACCCGCTTATGATTGGACATCTATCTATTTTGCCTTTGAAACATGAATGAATAACGCATCGTGCGAATTGATGAATAAATACTACTATTGACACGGTTCCTTGCCATCGGAGTCATACATGTATGAGGTCGAGCGTATACATCTAGAATTCATGATCAGGAATTCCTTTAGTGTGGACCTTGCGGACTTCCGAGAGAGTAATCAGAAGGACAGGAACCAAATCCGAACTTACTTCTAAACTAATATTATAAAGAGGCAAAGTTTGTGAGGTTGTAGGGGGTAATCTCTGGATCTCCTGAACCGATTTTGAAAATTCTTTCACTAATAGGAAGCTACATTTTCCCCTAGCGCCATAGGCTATATTTACAACGGGCACGTGGGATAATTTCCGACCAAAACGCGACCGAAGCCGCGGGCAACAGCTAGTTTATAATATATTGATTGATGATTAATAACTTTTTATCTGATTCGGGAGTCGTATCTAGCATTCCAATCACATATTTTGATTAGATTACTTGACTAGACTGATGAGTGATGACCGATCTTTTCTTCAAGGATGCCCGTATATTAAACCCTATTTTCTGTAGGCTACAGTCTTGCACCGTTTAATACAAATTTCTCAGGCGCTTCTATAGGCAGAAAGGAAATCCCGCACGGGGCGTTGACCACAACTATATTTCTGACTTTCACACCATGCACGTGACGTTTTCTTTAATTCTTAGAACATGTAAACATAAAGACATGTCTGTAGCTACGAAAACCGTTCGTACAGAGTCTTCATCGTTAACCCTTGACTTTTGTATAACCGGTGTTATTTACTTTAATCGGTTACAGACGGTCATACCTTTGTTTATACCTATGGTGTTTAATACAATTCTGAAATAAAAATATAAATTTTAACGGTGAAGATAGCGGAGCTAGCTGGACAAAAACCATTGGTCCATATTAGTCGTGAATTGAAAGAGGAGTTTTGGGGCGATTCTAGGATGCTGTAGGCTTTCAGTAATTTTATCGTTGTATAAAATATATTTGCAGCAAATGTAGGCAGTGCCAGCAAGCAAGACTTATTTTAGAAAATTCAATCTTTATTCTGGCAGTAGTTTGGGTAAACATTGGTGCCGATTCCCTTGGTCACAAACTAAACTAAATTTAAGTTGAGTGCATCTTTTTCTTTCTATTTCATTATGAAAAGGACCGAAGATAAATATTAGTTTAGTCCTGTCAAATTAGTCGGCACCTGACGTAATTTGATGTAATTTTAGTGGTAAACTTTTTAATCGCGTCTAAACTTGTAATAAGCGCTGATTAAATTAACAGGACTAAACTAAAATGTATCTTCTGTCCTTTTCTTAATGAAATAGAAAGAAAAAGACGCACTGAACTTAAATTTGGTTTAGTTTGTAACCAAGGGAATCGGCACCATTGATTCGTCATATCAGTTTCTAAATAACCACCCAAAAAGATGCTGTGTGCAATACCCAATCGAGACACAGCTTACAAGGATATATGGAGTTTCATAATGTATTCTTTGATTATAATTATCAGAGCCCAGTTTAAGGAAACGCTTCCATCATTTTATCGTCTTAGCTTGATCAGTTTTCTCATACCCGTTTAATCCGTGACATAATATAGTATAGCGATATAATGACTAGCCTTATTTGTTGTACTTTCACAAGGTGATAAAAGGTGACACCTCAGGATTATAAATTCATAATATGTGCCTTGTGGTGATAGATTAGAACCGATTATTATGTTGTTTTATTTTAATTTGATAGTGAAAACAACTTATTGTAGTCAATTGTTTCAAGTGTAATTTATTTCTGTTTTAAGCAATGGACTCGAAATGTTCATAATTTTTAGTGGTCTATTCAAACTTCACAAAAATATTTTTGATATGGACACACTTCAAGATATTGAGTGACTAGTGGTTTATCTTGAAAGTCTTATTAATGAACGTTCGTCTTATCCAAACCGTTGTAAATATTATGTTTTGATTTGTTAGAAATCTATCATTCGTAATCGTACAGTCAACGCAAGACACAGTACCTATCCAAATTTTGTTAAGTCAAAACACATTTTTAAAGTTCTACCAAGGTCAATAACCTGGCTATCTAGCGTGATGATTATGATGATTGCAAGCCAAATGTTTTCTAGAAGACGCGTGTAGCGTGCATTAGGCTGAGCACAGAAGCTATTTCAATCATCAAGCAGTTTATTCACCTACACACCTGACCATAGCCCACATGTTTCAGCCTAAGATAAAAAACCCCGATCTGAAAGTATATTTTGACATATAAAGCCCAATAAATTACAGACAATAGCGGCACAAAGAACAATGCATTCATAAGTCGATTCGTGTTTATATTAACAATGTAGGTTATTGTAAACACTCGTACCGTAATTAATTCGGAGAAAAACTGCGTGTCAAAACGTAGGTGACTAGATGAACGGAATAAATTGATCTTAGTGGTGATGATCTTCAGAAAGGTCAGGTGCAGAGAACTGGGTGACCTTCGTGTGTGTGTGACCAGGTGGCGAAAGAAATGGCGCTAGACGACCTTTATAGCTCTGTCTCTTTCCCACACTGGAATTACTCCTGCTTTATGACGTCATAGTAACCCCCCTTGATGTTTGATGCTTGTGGACAAAGCTAAAGGAGTATGTGAGGACGGACCTTAGCAGAATGCCGCTTACCTGAAAATACCAGAGTGTTTCTGCTTACCCACATACGAATAAGGCATGAAATGTATGTTTGTAGAACTACCACTAGGTTAGGTGTATTTTTGTCGTATCGTTAAAGAGATATTGATAGAAATATACCTAATGTCTGCGTTAGTCATTTCCGCTGGGAAGTGTATGTGCAGTGGCAAGGTCATTATGCTAAGTAAGCTGACATAAAATAACGCCCTGTCGTGTCATTCTTTTGTCTGCTAGCTATCTCCATAGGTAACCTACCCTTTAAAGCATTATTCTTGCAATCAAGAATGTTATTGACAAGGTTTTAGGTTCAAATGTTCCTTCCTTTCGAATTTTCGTTACTGTAACAATAAATGTACAAGCTTTAGTTCTACACCCAAATAGATGACCATAGACCATAAATCCAGAGTAAACTGAGTCATAATGGGATGGGATGCCTGTCCCATCCAATCTGTACAAAAGACGGTCATCCTACCGGCCGGAAGACATGCACGGCACCACAAAGGCCTCGCACATCGGACGTAACGAACGATCCCGATCTCTTGTATTCAACTAGACGAACGGACGTTGTCTACTTGTCTGTTGACTACGATAATCTAGCCTGATGGACATCTTATTATATCAGGCGGCAATGTAACACTGCTGAACATAAAACGTAATCTAATAAACCACTATAAAGATTGTATATTTTTATATATAGACCTGTCGTTCATTTGAAAAGCTAATTTAAAAAAAAAACTTATAACAACGGTACATCGGCGGTCTTTTCGCTAATAGATATCTACCAGACAACTTTTGGTTGGACAGGGAAACGATAAATTAACTAGTATGCATCCGTAAAATTTCGTTAACACAGGCAGCAAGACGCTCCCATAGTATCTTTTCGAATTTTTGAAACAGTTGATCCGCACTGCATAGGATATGATTAACCATCTATTTAATTGTTTAACCAGACAAAAGGAACGTGGTGTGGAAGTAAACAAAGCTTTAGCAGCCATTCACTATAGTCTATACCCATTGAAATTACACGGGGCCGTCCTCTTTAACGGAACTATAAACTATGTTCATCCATCCATTCATAGACTTTTCAATCTGAAGGCATAAGCTCCTTCCTCTTAAATTGTTACCTGGAGTAACAGTTTAGAAGGAAAGAGGCTAAACTACATACTAATCTCATGGGATGTTATGCTATAGGTTTGTCTAGGTGTATCCGATCTTAAGATCGGATACTGAATAAAATTCATAAATTAACTGACAACGCCCAGCATTGACCGCCGGGACTTGAACCATGGCAAGCAAATTTGGCTCAAGAGTTCCCTATATGACGAAGGTGAGCATTAAGGAAAGACTCAAAAAAATCTTCTCCTTAATAAGTTAAATAGCTATGGATGTTTGTATTTTTGCCGATGGCAAATCGCAGCAGGCAGCCGCCTCGTAAGCTTGATAATGTTGTCGATCAATCATACTCTTTCTGCGGCTGACATTCTTTGTGTCCAAAGAGGAACAGCACTTTCGGACAGACAGCTGGCAAGCCAATCCAGATCCAGCTTACTTATGCCTACTACCTTATGGGAAGAAGCGGCGCCCTTAGAAAACGCAACGGGGATATGGTTGTGAAATTTCTTCCAGTTTGCCTTCTGGCCAATGTAGTCTACGGACAGTATACAGAAGGAGCGACGTAACAAACTACAGAACATGATCACACTAGAATTGTTTCTTAATAGAGTTTTCTTTCTTATTTCCAGGTTGTGTTAGAAGTGGCCCACCGCGTGGACCAGGAAGGAGTGGTGGCGGTTGACTCGGTGGTCGAGAAGCTCATCTTCAAGCCCCAGGATGTAGTGTCCATCAGGGCGAAGGACTCCGACCTCGAGTACGCCACCCACGATGTTTTCCAGACTGATAGTGCTATTTCTAGCAAGTTTAATGGTAACTATCACTAAATTTTATTTACTAGCTTTTGCCCACGGCTTCGCTCGTGTTTTAGTCGGAAATATATTTGTCTCTGTCTAAAGCCAATAACATCAAATTTTCTTCCTATTATTTCATTCACTTTTACCCGAACCGTGCTTTGTTTAATTACTTTGAAGTGCTTATCCTTATGACCACTTGGTTGTTCCTAAATATTTTGAATGAATGCAGAGAAAGTGTAATGTTAGTTTCTTGTACCTGGCCGGCCGTGTTCTGCTCTGGTGAAAACGGAGAAAACGAATTTTCCCTGATATAAGCTAGCCAGATCGGTTCTTCGCTCCCGTAAAACGCCTTATTGCAACTTTAATCGAAATCATTGGAGCCGTTTTTGAGAAAGTGATTTACAAATATACAAATAATGCTCATTTAAATTAAGCACAAACTTACTACACCAAATTTGTAGTACTTTTTTGTCTTACTTTAGTTTCACCCAGTCTCTTAAATCACAATAAACATATTCCAACACTTAAAGCGAATACTTCGCCTTGGAACTTAAAAACTATAACATTTTCTCAATAACTGAGATAACTTAGGGGTTAACTGTAACTTGTTTAGTTTATTTGAAGTGCTGAGCAAATCCACTTGAGATAAGCAAGTATGGTAAAGTTAGGTGACTAAGGGTGAAGCCAGACGTAATTTTTTGAGTTGTGAGTCGCGTAATTTCGGTTTCTTGCAAAAAACACTCCCAGGAGATTTGCTAATTAAATACGCTATGGTTTTTAACACAACACAACTGTTTTTCACACTTGATTAAAGGATCTTTGTTCATCATTTTTGTTCTTGGACAAAATAATGCTAAAATTACGCGACTCACAATTCATAACATTACGTTCGTCTGGCCTCAGCTTTAAGAATGCATATTTTATGTATAGAAAGTAAGTTGGGCAAGTTTGTAATGTTTGGGTGAATGGGTGTTGGTTAGCTATCACTTCCTTTGAGTAATATTGGGTACGGATTTCCTTAGAAATTATATATTTAAACTTCAGCTAATTTGCAATGCGTCATTAATGGTGTTTAGTAGCACTTACTAGATAATGTGAGTCACATAAGTTAAAGTTATATGAAGTGTGAAGATAAAAGTTAATTACCTATCTATTAGTTACATCCTACCAGGTTAGGCACTAACCACACAATAAAGAAGAAGAAGTTACATCCTAATCTTTGAATGGAGAACCCTTAATAGGACTGCGCAATGATCTTTAAGCGCGTGTCGAAAATCGGAATTAACACCGCCATGTTGTTTATTCAGTATTTAAATAAAAAAGGCCAATGTTTACCAACAGCGACCCTTTTTCTACGTCATTTGAGAGCTGGAAGATCCTTGTAGAGTTCCACTTCTGACACAATGTTCCATAATATGTTAACTGACTTCAGTTTCAGCTGAGTTCTGAGTGGGCTGGCACAATTTACTTTGCCACGTCTTCACGAAGAACAGCGCCTCTACTTGACATGTACCTAGAGCAGTGACAATAATAATAACAGGTCTATCCCTAGGTGTCGCCGCAGGCAACGGTAGGACAGGCGAGGAGCGCTATTTGGAGCCCTGGGACGGCTGTGACGTCGAAGTAGGGGAGGCTCCCCAGCTCAACGGGGACGCTCTACTCGAGGAGTTGGAGCTCGACCATCGCGCTAACGGATGGGATGCCAACGACATGTTCCGGAAGAACGAGGAGGTGTATGGAGTCCACAGTACCTATGATCACTCGCTAGCTGGTTACACGCTACCGTTGCAGAGGAAAGATACTCAGGACTACAGGTGAGTTGATTACGGAGTCGATTACTTAGGAAAGCTAAGTGAGATGTAGGCCAAGATATCGAGAAAAATGTCTCCAACATTTGGAAAGAAATCAGAATATGGCTGGTGTATTCTGCAAAAGGTCACTTTAAATTGGTTTATTTACACTTGACTTCGAGTCCCACCGACGCGCTATCGGGTGTGATACAATTACTATTTAATTGTGTATATAATTACGTTAAACGAGTGGAGAAAATTATTATTTAGGGTTAGTAATAGCAGACTAGTCCGGGGTTGCCCAAGAAACGAAAGGGAAACTTGTACCCAGCTGTTATACATGCAAGGCTAATTAAATAGAAAACTTATAACGGTTGGTGAAGAAATAAGCACCTATGAACAAAAATAAAAAAGCATTTACGTAAAGTGACACCGAAGCAACGGATCTTCATTAGGATGCATTCACACATAAATTACATCTTATAACTGCTGCCGTTTCATTGAAGATTGACAATACAACAATTATCTGAAGAATAATCGTTTGGTTGTTCAGTGTTGTTCCCTATTTACACCTCTACTCTCTGTCTGTCCAGGGACGCAGAAGCGAAAGCTGAAGAAATCGCGGCGGAGATTGAAAACGCCTCGGCGTCAAAAGCGCGCATTGAACTCGAGAACGGCGACGAGGAGGAACGGTTCGCCGCGGTCGTGCGGCCGCAGGACGGCGCCTCCACTGCCGGAAAATACGTCATTCCTAACAAGAGGAAGAATATGCAGGTTTGTGATATACACAGTTTTAGGAATATTTCTTATAGATAGCTCCAAGCGGGGCCACCATCTGCCAAGGGCCATCTACAATCAAGTAAGTAGAAAAGACACACGACGAGATTAGAACGTTGATTACAAATACATTGTGACTTAAATGGTATTGGAATTATTATTATTCATTTCTATAAAAATTATTTACATTTTTAAATATTCCTTAAAAAAACAACAAAATAATAATATAAAAAACGTCAACTTGACTATAGGTACGGCTTTCAGACCAGCTCTTTGCAAAGGAAACACTTCCTCCACGGAAGTACTAGCAGGATCTCATTTCCCTGCAAAGCAATGTTGCTGTGTTCTGGCTTAAAAGAAAATTGCAGGACATTCGGATGCGATAGGTATTACATCAGTTTTCAATGTATTACATAAATACAGGGTGTAACAAGACCCGTAACGAAGCCCTCAACCAAACATTATTTACATAAATCAAACTAAGTAACTTGACGCAAAAATAATTGCTGGGAATAGAACTTTTTTTTTGGAGGAAAAAAAATCACGTTTTACGGTAGGACTCAATGTAACGGACTCAAAACATTGTGCTGATGGATAAATTGAATAGTACGAGGGGTGGGGAAGTGTTTAACTAACTACGAACTAGATGGTTCCCAGGTATGGTGTAGAACAAAAAAATGATCGCAATGACGGAGAGCACAAGTTTCTTTCAGCTTCGTTAAGGATCTTGTCATACCCTTTAGAACCTAGCCTTTTTCGTTACTATGTTTTAGTAACATTTATTTGGTGATCTAGCCACTAAACCGTTCTAATTTTCAAAATTGACATAAGCTTCGATTTGGGGAAGGTTCTAAGTACGAATATGGAGGGGTATAAGAGTAGCGGAAGACCAAAGGAACGGTGAATGGACTGTGTTAAGGATGATATGGCTAGAAAGGAGATGACGTATGGACGAAGAAGACATGCTGCGCCAACCTCAAATAAATTGGGATACAGGCAGGAGAGTGATGATGATGAATAATGAGATAAGCTTCGATATACTTTGTTATTGTAATAATAATCAACCATTTTTTATTCTCTCTTTACCAATCCATGCAGACAAAGCAAAAACATGTATTTATTTATTTATGTAAATTAATTCAAACTATTTCGATACAATGCTGGTATTTCCTTGTTATTTACGTAAAGATAAAATTTTATCACATTTGCATGACAGTGAGCAGGGTTTCGATTGATTATACGATTGTTTTACCTATTATTGATTATTTGTGCCCTTTTTTATTCTTTTAAGCTATAAGGATTGAAATATTAATACAACCTTCATGCATACAAAAGCTTTAGTATTCAACTATAAAAAGGCACATTGTAGACCTAAAAAAATATTAAATATATTCACTGACACACAACGCGCAAACCGCTAGTAGTACCTTGATATTTTCACCAAGAAAGGACTTATGAAAATTGATCCCCTAAACGGGTCAAATACAAGGTACAGATGCTCGTCATTTCTGCCAATGGGAGATACTATCAGGTCCACAGCTTGTAAATACTAAGTTCAGTGAAACTTGAACAATACTGAAACAATTCGCTGAAATTATATGCAATGAGGACAATTGCGCTGATGTCACGCTCCACAATCGTCTTAGGTCTTACTAAGAAGGATATCATCATGACCAGTTTTTTGTGAGCTGTGAATTC
Organism: Eugnorisma glareosa; assembly: GCA_947578425.1. Classification (NCBI taxonomy): domain Eukaryota; kingdom Metazoa; phylum Arthropoda; class Insecta; order Lepidoptera; family Noctuidae; genus Eugnorisma; species Eugnorisma glareosa. The sequence continues at coordinate 10,347,741 of OX387974.1, read as the reverse complement.
TTAGTGACGGATGTCCATTAAAGTATTGCTACCTATTTTGTACAGCTTAATGACGTTGCTGTGTTTTAATTTGAAGAGATGAGTGCTGCTGTCGTTGCAGATACATTAATGTCTTCATATTGCTTTTCTTACAAGATGACAATAATACAGTTACGTTGCGGAAACTAGCTAGAGATATTTGTCATTAGCAGTGTAAATCAATCGTCAAAGCAAATCTTTACTATTAAATCTGCTTCCAGACGGGCAAGCTCGTCGGCAAGCCAGGGGGCTCGGGCAACAACGGCGGGTCCCCGCCGTCGCCCGCGGGCCGCGCCGGGCCCCCGGCCGCGCCGCCCGGCGGCAACAAGGACAAGGAGCACCGCGCGCCCCGCCCGCACCTCACGCCGCCCGCTGACAGGCGCCAGGACGATTCTGTGAGTTCACTTTACCATTACTTGTGAATTTGCAGTTCCAACATCAGCATCATTCAACCAAAACATTACTACTATGTTCCACCTCGTAGCCTTCCCTCTGTAACCGAAAACACCATGGAACTGGCAAAGTTCTGTGGCACACAAATTGAAACTTCATTCAAAACTCGTCCTTATGGCAGTGCAAAAAGATGAGGTTAAATGGATTCTCTAAAAAATATGGCGTTTAATATAACAGGCTAAGCTGCTCATCCTGATTGTCATTCCTAAATGTTAGCCAGTCGCTACGGGTTTTTAGAAGATTGAAAGTCGTTACAACTAATCTTACGAACTCATATTGTATTACCCAGTGACTGGTGTATAGGCCAGATGAGCAGTCATAATAATCTAAAATAATTGGTCTTTCTTCCTTTCTCCAGGTCAACAATGGTATTCACCACCTGGTCGACCCCATCAAATTGAGAAAATCCTTGCCCTATCTTGATCCTTTACTTGAATCTTATAGATATAAGATTCACATTAATATAATTGGTATATTTTCCAGCCGATGCCGAGTGTGGGAGCGAGCGCGGGCGGCAAGAGCTACGCGGCGCAGGCGGCACAGGGAGGTTATCACGTGCCGCCCTTCCCGCCGCACCAACCGCACCAGTGAGTATTACCTTCATATCAGCTTCTAGGCTTTGTAAGACTTTCAACAAACGATCACAGCGGGATGATAATGGAACAGAGAAATGGTGATTTCAGAACAGTGTAATGGGTAGTAATGGCTACTAAAGTCCTTGCCTTTGTGACACTTAGGCAATCAAGTCTTCTTTTTCAGCCTACGGTGTTTTAATTTTTGTATGTTTTTTACTAGACAAATGATAATACATGTATGATTTTTGTGTCAGGCCCCCGACCAGTGCTAATAAGGTGAATGGTGAGCCACGGGCACCGATGCACCCACGGCAGGGATTTCCACCTCATCATCATCACGTATGTATACCTAATTCGACATTTACACCAACCTCTTTCGCGAGGTAAATATTAATATTATGTATGGAACGCTGGAGGGGAGTAATAAAACGAACGGTTTATTTTCATCCAATTATAAGGCGCCATCTGGGGGTATATAATACAACCTGTTAGTTATGACAACGATTCTTTCCATTAGAACTGACACGTCACCAAAATCGAGTCGTTACACTCGCCTCCAAAACTTTCGGCTTGCGAAACCTTTCCTCGCCCTCATAAGCCCTCACTGTGAGCACACTTTTGTAGTCTGCTGCTCTGCTGCACTATATCCAGGGCGTACGATAAACGCGCGTGTGCGAGCGCGGTGTGTCTGTACTGAAAAATTGTATGAAAGGCGCGGGCGCTTGTGGCGAGCTTTCAATAGTACATTATTGCAAAGGCCGTGAAATAGGCAATTGCAGGTCGAGTAAGAGTTTACTAATACGAGACAGGCAATTGCCATTTCCGCCGAGGCATATATAGTGCTTTTCTCAAAAGAATGTAGGGAAATAAAACATACTTTTTTCTCGTTTTTCAAAATCATAAAATTTTTATATACTTTCATGTATTTTGACTTCAAAGCAAAATAAAGCAGGAGGAAGCTGAAAGTAGCTTTTCCATTGCCAATTTGGCTTCTGATCTTAAATCTGATAGAGTACAATCAATCTGCCTCACTCCCTGAACCGTTGGAACTCATTTTAATTATTCAATTTATATTTAAGTATGTAAATAACAAATGAAGACGAATTTTCAGTTTTGCCGCCAATTTTCTATTTATAATCTGTGCCGAAAGGCAAACGCAATTATGGCTATACAGCCACGTGAACGTAATTAGTACTAAGCAAAGAGACTTACTTTCATAGGCCAAGAATGATAAAAAAGATCCAATCAAAGAGTATTTAATAATCCCAGCACGCCGTTTCATACAACATTGCTAGAGCGTTGTAATGTTCCATATTCAAAAAACGCTCCTGCAATGGTTTCGATTTTCTTTATCCGTAAATTTGATACTTCGCGTGTTCTCTTTTAGAAAATAATGACAATATTTCCATGCATGTTTGAGAAAATATATTTTAACACCGGCACCCGCACCAAACGCTTTAACGCTAGTGTTCAACCAAGACGTAGAACACTACGTTTTGACTGTTAAAATAGCTCCGCGCATGCGCGGGTGCATCGACCCACGCCCTTGCAGTTTCCACAAAATAGTCATCCATATCTAAACTAGAAACACACTTCGCAACGGATTCCAAAGTCTCATGTAAACATCTATTTTACATACTGGACTATATCACTAGACTACTTCCTGAGATAAGTATCAACGACAAGCAGTTTTCAGCACGACACACTTTCTTGTATAGTTTTACACAATATAGAATGAAACGTGTCACGCTGATATGACAATGTGACCCACAGAACCCGCCCCCGCCGGGCGACGTGCACAGCCGACCTCCCCGGCACCACGCTCCGCCGCCAGAACCAAGGAGGCAGGAGGACGTGCAGGTGAGTATTTGTACTATTGCATCTCCATCATTCAACCTTTGAGTTTTCGTACAGGGCGTGGTTTAACGTCGCGTTAGTAACCTGACCTTGTATTGACAATACTTCGCTTGGAGCTGACTGATCTCTTCGCCCCTCCCGCGCCGTGCGGGGGCTCCTCGGACGCCTTCTCAGTTAAATGCCAGTACGTTTCTGACTAACCGACTCCTTGACAATTCAAAAGTGCTCAGTTGAAATGAATGTTCGATTTTGACGCGTCTATGCTGGTTTTGGTGTATTCCCGTTGAGCCCACTGCCATGGCCCCACTGGTGAGGCCAAAGGGAAAACAAAACCGTCGTTTCGTTGGCCCCACTACCCTGCCCCACTACCTTGGGATCAGAAAAAATAAGGAATGAAATAAACCTCAATGATGTCAGTGGGAATTAATAAACATTCCGAATATTCTGATTCATACAGTACGACAGCTCTGTGGGCCTAAAATGGAAGCTTTATCAGAATCATAATATGAATCACAATAAAAATTTAAAATTCTTAAAATGGTCTTTATGTTTATGACCACAAAGTGCATTTTAAGAGTTTTAAATTTTTAACGTGATTCGTATTATGATTCTGATAAAGCAGCCATTTTAGACCCCCTGATCACGGTCTTGTATATTTTCCCTGGCGACAAACGGGAAAAAGTTCCCGTTTGTTGCCAGTGAGGCATGTATAATTATATATATATAATTATGTTCCCGAAAAAGTACCAGGCTGGCAGCTCAAGGTGGTATGCATTTTTATAATTCTGGGTATGGTCTTCTAGTAATAAATGGAGTTGCGAACACCAGCCCGCTATACAACACAATACCTTCTTGGATTTATGCCCGCCTAGCAGGGGCGTGCCGTCCATAGAGGCAATTAGGCCTAGCCTACCCTACCATTCCTACCAACAACGCAACAAATGCATTTATTATAACTATATTAATCAAAAATAAAAAAATAAAACGCCTGTTATAATACTTAAAGCAACTTGTCGCGGCCGTGTGACGTAACTGGTAATAATATTACGACGCTCGCTCCCGGCCGTCTAGGCAAGGCCCCAGCCGGCCTAATTTCCATTGATAAATTTAAGCACACTGATAAGTATTTTCGTGTATATACACGGAAATACGAACGGCACACATAGTAAATAGGGGCGTAAACTCCTGCGAGTGTAGCTGGCTAGCTGGCCACTGATTGGCTGCCCCACAAAGTATTATCCAGCTAAAACGGTATGCGGTGATGCAATTATATTTGGTAGTGTTTTTTTTTCATTGACAAAATGACAATTGTATTTTTCTTAGAAGCCATATTTGTTTCATGTGACAAGCAAAATTTATTTCGTGATCTTGAATGTTTTGATTATTATAATATCTGACGGTTGTAATTCGTTTTGAAACGTACAGTAGTGTAAATATTATTTGTTGTATTTGTTTATTTACTTAAAAATGGTGTTCTGTTGTGAAGTTTGCGCTGATAATGTGTTTGTCAGAAGTTAAAAACAATAAGTATTCACGATTGTTTGATGTTAAGATTCAAGTTGTGTCTAAAGGAAAATGTGTAGATACCCGAATTACGAGAATTAACCCAAAATTCATCTCGTACTCGGTATTTCAAATGAATCTTTCTTCTGTTTGCATTGTCAGAAAATCGTGATTTGAACCTTGATTAATGTGGTGAGTTCTTGTATTTATAACTTTGGTTTTTACAGGCTTATTTTCAATGTTTGTTTTTCAAATATTCCGGTCAGACGCTCAAAATTGGGTACGGAACGAAAACTAAACTATTTTTTTTTGTTTACAGCGCCCTCTGTTTTATTTTTTAGGTTTTTTTGTAACGAAGTGACATCCTTCGTTCTTGTATTGACAGAATACCATTGAAATTCCTTATATTTAAGCTAGATGGCGTTGTTTTCTCATACGCTTACTAAAAAGACGATGAAGAAGACTAGAAGACAGATGCGGGGGCCTGGGAGGGTTAGTGAATATATCAATAGATGTGACTACTTTGAGGGTCATCCTAAGTAGAGCGACGCTGTGATGTTGCGAGTTTTTTTGTTTTTGCTTGGCCTGCCCGCCTTCGGGAAGCACTGCACGCCACTGCCGCCTAGTACTGTTCGTAAGGTTACTGCCCATAACTAGCACAACTAGAATCACTACTTAATCCCATGCAATGTTTTTGAGAAATATTTTATTACTCGGAAATACGGTGGGGTCAACGAACGAACGGTGGGAACAATTTTCAATTATTTTATTCAATTCCCGCTGACCCCACGAGTGGGGGCCACGGGCGGTAGGGTCAAAGAGAATATACCCTGGTTCTGTTCGACGAACGAGATTGAGACGGTGAGACCAATACCAAGTGCAAAAGAATCCTTCTGTTTTTTCCTCAAGTTTGACGGTTAGACACTATTTCTAGTATTGAATGATTTCGTGGTCAAATAATCACTCCATAGTATAGAACAAAGTCACTTCACGCTGTCTGTCCCTATGTATGTTTAGATCTTTAAAACTACGCAACGGATTTTGATGCGGTCTTGAAATAGTTTATATGTATATCATTACACCCAAGCGAAGCCGGGGCGGGTCGCTAGTAATATAATAATAATCCATTAATTTCGGACAGAATCCATTTATGTGTTAGTAACAATTTTCTTGAGATCTATGTTAGTAGGTACATAATATAATAGTCACAATCACCACGTAACTATAAAAAAGCATAATTAATGGTAGAATAAGCGAGAAATTCAAGAAATATTATTCTAAAAACAGACTAATGAAATTCTAATTACAACTGTCGATTTTCTAGCATCATCCACAGACCATATCACTAACTACAAAACCATATCATGTTGTTAACTATGGTATATCATCATTCCAGGAGCTGCGCAAGTTCGGGCAGGAGTTCAAGTTAGTGTCGGGCGCGGGCCCGGCGCCCGCGCCTCAGGCCACGTTGCCGCCACTGCCGCCGCAGGTGATGCCGCAGCCCCTTATCAATCCACAGCCACCGGTAATATACTTATCTATCCTTGCGCTGAAACGCTACTAAGTAATTACACGAATATGGAAAGAGAATACTACAACTGCTGGTTTCCATCCATCTTATGCGCTGCATCAAATTAACATCTTGCGTGTACTAATCAATGTTTCGGGAGAAACAAAATAAAGTAGTGTACCGTCCCGCAGAGCCAGCCGCCCCCAGCGCCCAGCCCGCCCGAGGTGTCCGCCAACGTGTGCGCGTCGGGCGAGCCGCACGCCAAGCGCGAGCGCCCGCCCAAGCAGCACACGCCGCCCACGCAGCACAAGGTACGACGCTACACACATTGTACACTCTACCTCGACACCAACGTGTGCGCGTCGGGCGAGCCGCACGCCAAGCGCGAGCGCCCGCCCAAGCAGCACACGCCGCCCACGCAGCACAAGGTACGACGCTACACACATTGTACACTCTACCTCGACACCAACGTGTGCGCGTCGGGCGAGCCGCACGCCAAGCGCGAGCGCCCGCCCAAGCAGCACACGCCGCCCACGCAGCACAAGGTACGACGCTACACACATTGTACACTCTACCTCGACACCAACGTGTGCGCGTCGGGCGAGCCGCACGCCAAGCGCGAGCGCCCGCCCAAGCAGCACACGCCGCCCACGCAGCACAAGGTACGACGCTACACACATTGTACACTCTACCTCGACACCAACGTGTGCGCGTCGGGCTTACTATTCAATCCATTCATAAGCACAATGTTTTGAATGCGTTACATTGAGTCCTATCGTAAAACGTGATTTTTGACCTCAAACAAAAAAGTCGTTTCCCAGCAATATTTTTTGCGTTAAGTTATTTAGTTTCATGTACATAATGCTTGGTTGACGGTCCATTAAGGGTCTTGTTACATCCTTTATGAATGGTTGTACATTGTAGGGTGCAATTAGCACTCTTTGAACACATCACTTCTTTGAAAAAACAATGCAGCAGAGACATAACTAACAACCTTAAAGTATATGTAAAAACTAACGGAACCGCAAACACCACAAACCTATCTCTTATTGTCGAAACACAAAACGTTAACAGCCCCCCGTGGTCCCAAAGGGCGGCGACTCCCCGATGTCGGTGGAGGAGCGCTCCGCGCCGTCGGCGTCCCCGCCCTCGTCGGCGTCGCCCGGCATGGAGCGCGTGGCGCAGATCAAGAAGTCTACCCTCAACCCCAACGCCAAGGAGTTCAACCCCGCAGCCAAGCCCTTCACGCCGAGGAGCCCAAGCACTCCGAATCCCAGTCGGTGAGTTAACAATTTTTTTAACTTTTTGTAAATGGAACTGGTTGTTATCACCAGTATAAATCAGGGGAGTTACTATGACGTCTTATAGCAGGAGTAATTCCAGTGTGGGAAGGAGACAGAGCTATACAGGTCGTCTAGCGCCATCTCTTTCCAACACTAGAATTACAACTGCTTTAAGACGTCATAGTAGGCCACCAGTCTTGCTTTAGAAAGGTGCCATTACTTCCCAGAATTTGATCCTTATTAGCGACATTATCGAATGGTGTAATAATAGTGTTTTTTTTTCCAAAATGGGTTCGATTTCTGGCTAGGAATATTGATTTTTCAGAAATATAATGATGCATTTTTAGTTTTCATCAAAGTCGGGCTCGAGACCCCTTTGAGCATTTTTCCTTATAGATTGGATTTGGCCATCTACGCCCACTTGAAAAATTCACCCTATATACACCGAGACCGTCTGATCACCTCAGGAATCCGTAGCGGTGTTTTTAGACCTCCAAGTCTATATTTAAGCAAGTCACCGTACCAGAAAAGTAATGTTCCTCAGAAAAGCGCCCTGAAATATTAAATCGCCTGTAAGGACTGCATTTTTTTAAGATTCATGCTGGTTCGATTTTTTTTTTTTCAAGAAACGAAGCTTCCTCTGCATTCATTCAACTCGGCACAATTATGTTATTTATATTTTCAGGCCACACACGCCAGGCACCCCTTCAGGCGTGGGCGTGGGCGTGGGAGTGGGTGTGGGTGGCATGGGCGTGAACTTGGGCGGTGTGAGCGTCATGGGGCCCGGAGTCAGCTATGTACCTTCGCCACATCCTCCGCCTCCCATGGTATGTATTAACACTATTATATTATTGTTGCAGTGGAAATAGATGTACTTAATTAGCTAATGTTCTCAATAATATTAAAAAGGACAGAATCGTATGTTTACATGTATTACTTTCGTAGTAGGAGCTAAACTGAATGGATACTATAAATTTATTCGTTCACATGAACTCTCAGAGTATGACAACCACTCAATATACTGCTTAGTACATAGTCTTTGAATAAAACATTATGTAAAAACTCTGCCAGTATGGCTATCTGCGTCATTTTTAAGTGCAATATTTGTCGCATCTCTTTCATAAACTGATGAATATAACAACGAGTTTCAGGTGATTATTCTCTCCTATACTCTTTACTACATCAGAAAAATATATATATACTACACTATATATATACTACAAGCACTATATTTCTAAACGAAACTTTTTATTGAATGTGTATTGATGACCACAAGTGGTACGCCCTTACTAAAGAGCTAGATAACGTAGTGGATAGCAATGTTACCCGCAGGTGGCAGCGGTGCCGTACGCGATGATGGCAGCCGCCGCCGCCGCCGCGCAGCAGCCGCCCGCGTACCTGCAGCATCCGCACCCTGCTGTGAGTACCTAGCTTTATACGTAGCTATTTGTAAGATAGCTACAGATTTTGTCACACTTCAAAAGTTCACAGAAAGCCAATTACAAAAAATTCGAGTAAATTACGAGGCTTTTTTTGACGTATTGAGATGATAAATTACTTAATTTTCTCTCAATAAAATAAACAATCAAGCAATTCAGTTCGGTTCACTGCTATAAATAGGCACATAGGCCTCTCTTATTTTACTGTAAGATAGTAAAAAATCTGAAGACATCTTTCATACCAAATCATTTTTAATTAATTGATGTATTTCTGATGCTAACTTTAAAAGTCATCAATCTAGATGAAGATTTGCAAGACAATTAACAAGAAAATTGCACAATGTAAACTGCATTGTCAATCTTAACATACTTCAATTTGTAATCTTGTAAAGTCGAATTCAAATCATGGTCTGGCGTACTTTCGCAGCCATACTTTTGGCTGGAAATTAGTGTTGGATTCTCGGCCTATTACACAATAGGAATATTCCCTATTGGTATGCAAAAACATGGTAAAGGAGCTAATATGTTGGGGATGGCGACAGATGGAGATGGGGTGCGATTGCCGGCAGTACGCGCCGCCCATATTCATGGTGCCTGACAAAAGGGACCGCCCAGATGCGGTGAGCACACTAGTGGACTCATGGGACGAGGAATTATTTGTGACAAGTATTATGACGTAATAATACTAGATTTCATAATTTTCGATATACATAAGTGACTTGGAAAAATTAAATCGTGAATACTATCGAAATAGTATTCAGTTTTCTGAAAGCCTCATCATGGATCATTCAATCTGCTGTCAATTGCTATTTAAGCTGTTGTGGTTTGACCATAAATAACTTCAAGAATCAGTCATCTAAGTAAATATGACATATAATACAAGAGGCTAGCCTAGAACATAAATTCTGCCTCTTGAAATTTAAATAACTTATTTTTGGGTAATTTAAATTTTCATCACTCACATCAATCGAAATAATACAAAAAAAAAACGATAATAATGGTACTTGTCCCAAGTAAGGTCGTTGACCCACGTTCCGCCCGCGTGCAGTGTTCAGTTTTCCCGCAGTGTGTCGTAACATGTACTTGTACAAACGGGTGCTTGCCTCGCTGACCGCGTGGCCAACCCACCACCACAGAACGTACTAAATGGGTGCTTTACTAAGTTGATTATTAAAAAAAGAACAAACAGATACCAGTACTTTTACAGATATTTTTCCTTTGAAAGAAGCACCTGAGCTACCTTATTACAGAGACCCTAGAGTAAAAGATTAACCCGTATTATATGGTTAATCAGCTTATAATAACCGCTTCACGCAAATAGTTCATTTTTGTACATAAAAATATGCAAGAAAGTAACGGAGTTGCTCGGTGCTTGGTCTCTTTCATTCTGGTTAATCAGCAATATTATTTTTAATTTATTTCTTTCTATAAAAGGGTTAACACGAATAATGGTTAATCGAATATATGGGTTAAAGGTCTAACCAGTTAACCTTTGAACCCGATTAATGGGTTCCTGTCTGCAATAAAAATTTAAGTTCACTGTGCTTGTAACGGTGGTGTGAAATCAAGGGAAAAATAACCGTAACATCTGTATCGCGTGCCTATTTATGCCTGCTACTTATATTACGGCAAAACCGATACGGACAAATTGCGCACACGGTTCCTGACTTAAGGTATACTGTACATACTAGCATGGAGTTCATACATATACAGGGTGGCGATTTAGTTGCTTACAAGGTGAGTTTATCAGTCATATTAAACATCTTTCCCAAAAAAATTATAAACGATTCGCAATTTAAGCAATTCCTATACAACAGTACAGACAGACTATTTCGATGTATGTATGAAAAGCTACATTTTGCATGAATCAATGATGGACTCACCTCCTTGTTAGGTAATTAACGGCAGTTTTCTATAACTTACGTAGAACGGTTAGTTAATATGACTTACTCTAGTAGCTATTGGTGTTTCTATAAACAAAGTTAGCAGTGAATTGACAGGAATATCCTATCAACGTCACTTATCTGTCTCTCGGAGGGTTGACAGTTGATGATGGTCTTTAACTGTTAATCTGAGATATCAACGTTCCGTTAACTGATAGTAAGTTATTGAAAACGGCCATTAATCACCACCCGTATGTACTTACCGATGTATCGGTCAGCGTCTGTTTTCAGAGCCGTGACCGGAGCTTGTCCGTAACGGTTAGGCTAATTCTTAAGTGAAATATCGATTTCCTATGTAATCTGTCTCCACGTTTAACGGGCACATGGACATTAACCGTCTAACCAACCAACGCTAATGCTTCACAGTGATTTTCGTTTAATTAAATGACAACTACGTTTTAGTTCCGTTATTGTATGTTTTCTTTTGTACGCGGTCAACACTGTTTGTGATTGAGCACTTTTGGTGGTGTTACACGTTTCAGAATAATTGAAAACACGGACACAACATTAATAGCATAGATGAAATTATTATAATAGAATTTTTTTAATTTTTTTTTGAATGATTAATTTAATTTTAGTCAAACAATCAGGGCCCAGGGACCAGTAACTTACGAATGTTTAGTTGGTTCGTTGATTGTGTGTTTTTGATCCATTTTAAAGGATTAAATGAAACGCAAATGGACGACAAATCAATGAAACGTTGATAAATTTATTGGAATCAAGCCTCTAAAGATAAGACAGGAATGACGATGTAGATTAGGGTAGGGGGACTGCCTCGTTGGTCCTGGGTTCGATTGCCAGGTCGGGCAAAGTGTTATTGGGTTATTCCATCAGGAATTTCTCAGTAGGAGCCACGGAGTCTGGATTTGCGCCCGGTTGATGGCAGTAAACTCGCTCTCTATTACATGAAGTCCCATGTAAAACGTCGTGTCAAACGTAACTGGCGAAATGTCGGTGTATTATTAGGTAGATATATCTCTGCTTAACGCTTCTGGGGTCCACGCGCGCCTCAAAGAGATGTCAGCAAAAGGAAGGGGTCCGCAAGGGCCGATGCCTGCCGGGGCTGCGGGACTGTTCGAAAGAGATACCGCGGCCCCAAACACAAAGGGTGATGAAGGAACATGGATGGGGTTTAGGAGTTATTTGATGATTTCCCATCAGAAAAAAAAATGGTATTCAAAACTCGTAGAAACCACGAATATGTGTTTTTAAGACTTGCTCATTTTTGGCGCCCGTATCGTAACGCAAATATACCTTTCGGAAATGGTGCACAATCAGCACTAATTTGAATTGGAAACAAGATTGTGAATCGACCACCAATGAAATGTTTGTGCTGGTCGTAAGTAGAGCTCTGTATCACGATAGGATCAGATTAGGCATGATTATTAGAGATCGGTTGGTACGCAAAATATTCAATTTAGACGAGTTGCGGACACCAGCCCGTTAAACAATACCGTACAAATAAGGGATTTACCAACAAGACAACATTAAATACTAGTAGTAATTAAAATAATTCAGGATTTTGGTTAGTTTTGGTCATTCAAAGGTCCGTTGATGGTGGCACCTGTGTTGGATCATTCGGTTCTCTTCCACTGCCATGACCATCATTGAACGTTAGGCTTTCTTCGTCTTTTAACTATAAACTTGACATGTCTTTGCAGCGATAAGCGCTCATTATAATGAACTACATACGTAACGGAACATAGGTATGTAAATATAAAAATAAATAGAAGATATAAAAATATAATTTATTCGTTTCGAAAGTACGTAGTCTTTCAATTCTTTTATATTAATTAAATACTAACATTAATGTTGTTTGCAGTGGTTTTCTATGTTAATACCAATTGATTGTTGTTTTAAGTGCACTAAACATTATTAATAACATAACCAATATGGATTTCATTAAACCATCACATGAGTCTTCCAAAAAACATTTTATCGACTGTAAAAAAAAACCTACTTAAAGACAATTATCATTTATTTTATAGATAGTCTTCCAAATAGTACAGTTTTCTTTATACAACAAGAAATAACGCATAAAAAACTACCTATAACCTAAATCTTTTCCTCAGGTTTTAAACCAACCATCTGTTCAGATATTTCCCATAATTTGACAGCCAAATCCTCATTTCTGGCCTTCATACCCATATAGCCTTCTCTACAGTCTACAAAATACCCTCCCGTGGTTTGATCAACATCATCTGAAATAGCTAAGTACAAAGTCGTCTGAGCCCCTTCCACAGGATTCTTGAAGAATGAGTACAAGACCAAAGTTCTTAACTTTTCTAATATTGTTGCTTTGTAGAAACTTGTATTGACATGACCTGGGTGTAAGCTGTTCACGGTTACATCAGTGTCTTCCAGTCTTCTTGCTAACTCGTTACTAAAGAGTATGTTACATAGCTTACTATCGCAGTAGGTTCTCATGTATGAGTGAGGACTGTTCAAGTCGCTGACAGTTCCAAACCTGTGCAGCGTTGACGTCACTATGATAATCCTGCTTGGTCCAGTCTTCTTTAATATAGGTATCAAGAGCTGAGTCAGTAAAAAAGGTCCGAAATGATTGACCTGCATGTCCCTGATTAATCCATCTTCAGTTTGGTCTCTGTGAACACCGCTGGCGCCAGCATTGTTAATCAAAATATCCAATTTCGCTTCGGAATTTTTGAAGTCTTCAACGAATTTTCTAACAGAGGCGAAGGAACTTAAGTCTAAGTGCATATATCTGACACTTCGGTTTTTAGTCTTCTTGGTTATGGATTCTGCAGCTTTTCGGCCCCTGTTCTCGTCTCGGCAGCCTAATATCACTTTGGCGCCTCTCCTAGCCAGTTCTAAGGCGGTCTGGTAACCAATTCCGCTGTTACCACCCGTGACGATCACCACTTTACCACTCATGACATTGTCGGAGTAACACTTCCCATTGGTTATTTTATTATAAGTTTTTATTAGGATCAGTCCTAAAATCAGCCACACCAACCACATTTTGACACAGTTATCTTACAATTTCTCCACTTTTATACACAGTCTTACAAAAAACATGTAGACAATATTTGCACAGATGAAATTACTATTATCATTCAATAATGTTGTGTTACCCGCGTCGTTCTCGCAATGTCACTGAAGATTTATCTGTCTTAATGTTAAATCATGTGAACGGTCTAATTATCAGCTCTGGCCGCGTGTCTGTTATCAAATTATATCGTTATCCGTTCTATATTGTTAACAGCTTGCGTCCGTCCGGCTGTTCAGTTTCGGCAATTATAGTGGGTTCAAAGTTGGAAGTAAACAAGGGAAATAAAATTTGATGTATTGATTTGTAACTAAATTTGGTTGATATAGATACGTCATCTTGTGCTCGTCTATCTTGTTCAGTTTAAAATTGAACATATTGAAATAAACGGAAAATTCTGTAAGAATAAATCGTAATATAAATTCATTTTATTACTTACCCCACAAATAATTAATAAAAGATAATTACCTACTATCTGTGGTTTTTGATATCAGGGACAGATACACCTGTTTCTAAAATATCTAAAGGCGATTATCCGATAACAATGTTTCAAAATCCATACGCTCAAAGTTCAGTAAGAAAAATTGGAAACAATTAGCGTTTACAAAGTTGCCATAAAAGAGACTATTCTCTCAGCTAGACACAACTTATTTTTACACTCAGAAGTTTGCAAATGCAAAACGGTATGTTAGATAATAAACTTGCTTGCGACTTTAAATTGCCGCGTTGGTCCCTGCTGTTAATTGTAAATGTTTGACAGTCGTCACAGGAAGTCAGTGGCCGAAACTCTGAAAAGCAGTCTTACCAAGGGGTATCGTATTACCCAGTACTACTTGGGTTGTGGAGGTCAGATAGGCAGTCGCTCCATATAAGATACCGATAATTAGCTGCATCAGGTGAGACTGAAAGCTGACCCCAACATGGTTTGGAAAAGTCTAGACAGATGATATGAACATAACCTTTCTATCTATATGTTGTCCACCAATCAGCACAGATGTTGAGTCTCAGCGTTAGATCAAAGTTCATGATTTTGTTCCTACATTGATAACAGTTAAAACAGCTGCAATTAATAAGCCTGCTTTGCTTGGTAGATTCATTTGTTAAGTGATTCAGTATTTCAAGCCGGGCCAAAATTTCCGTCAAAGGCTTTTATTTCTTTTTTCAAAAATTATGCAGCTTGGAAGGGACACCGACACGAAAACTGTTATCACGTATTCAGTACATCATTCTGAGCCCCCCCCCACATATATTTTTTTTAACGGTAATTAAAAAAAAAACAGCTGTTCTATACATGTAGACCGTATAGGTATTGCACTTTTGTAGGAAACAGCTGTGTTTTTTTTTAAAATAACCGATGAATATTTTATATATGATGGGGCTCTGAATGATGTATTGAATATGCACCAACAGCACCCTCTTTTCAATTTTGTTCATACGCTAAAAGATCATGTTTAATTGGTACCACCAAGTATTTGGGGTCTGTTAGGCTACAAAACTACACCTGGGGGCCTAAAATGGCTGCTTCATCAGAATCGTATTATGAATCACGTTAATTTAAAATTCTTATAATGGTCTCTAAGGTTATGACCACAAGAGCCATTTACAACAAAACAGCCAAACACAAACAAACACCCATTTTAGAAAAGAGCCATTTTAGGCCCCCTGATCAGGTGGCCTACCTTGACGTCCTAAAGCAGTACCGCTTTAATAGTACGCCAGAGTGGGAAAGAAATGGCGCTAGACGTCCTCTATAGCTCCATCTCTTTCCCAAACTGGAATAAGATTAAAGCAGTACTGCTTGTTGAAGTTTTGTTATTTTCAACGCTAGATAAATAGGTATTTCACTGGTTTAAATACAATCGGAAAGCGAAGTTCGCAGGTCAGAGAAAGAGATAAACTTTAAGGTCGTCAAACTTTATATAGAATAGCAGATGCCCGCGACCTTCGTTCGCGTGAAATTATTACTTTCCTTTTTGTACCGAATTTTGTCAACAATATCAAGGGTTTTATTTTTTTCACACGGAACCCAGATAATTTTGCTCAACTAAAAGTAGCCTATGTTAGACCTTATAACATCAGCTATCTGCCAGTAAAAGTCCCGTCAAAATCGCCCCAGCAGCTTCTGAGATTAGCCGGAACAAACAGACAGAAAGACGACGGACAAATATCGAAAAAAATATGTTTTTTTGTTATAAGTGCAGTACTTATATATTTTCATATCCATTCAGTAAAAAGATGTTATTTTGTTATTAAAAACGGAAATTTCAATATTATTTATTTGTATGGATGTATAGACTAGCGACCCGACCCGGCTTCGCACTCTTTTATGACTTGCAAATTAACATCAAGATTTATTTATAGACAAGTAAACGATCCGGAAAGTATTTGCTAAATTATAGTGAAAACCGACTTTAATTTGTAATATAGAAGCCACAAAATACTCAAATGTTCTTGTTTTAAATCTCGTACCTACACACAATCTGACATTTTTAGGTATCGATTATCACACGGATATGATTATCTAGGTATTTGCTCGCTATCTCGGGTTATCAACGGACATAGGTGAAAGAAATTAATTTATTATAAGCACATGAGATCTTGATGATCGATGATGATATGAAAGCATTTGATTTTAATTGCCTTTAAAACCGAAATGTATTCTGTCTCAAACTTCTTATATTACTGTTTCTATGGATATTTTAGCATAACCTATCAACATTATTATTTATACAACTTATTATAACACGGATGATTCCTGAGTAAAAAAATATGATTCTATTTAGTCAGTCAGTTTAGATTATCGAAAAATACTGAATAGGTTTTTTTTTTGTTTTATCAAATCAATAAAAAATACGAAAATAAAACGCATCAAATAATCGAAGTGGGGGGTTGTGACGTCACTTGTCGGTAAAAAGGGTATCGACTTGTGTGATCTTCATCTTTTGTTTACGTGAAAAAAGAAAATATATGTATTCAATACTTTTTGGAAATCTATCTGAGAGACTAATTAAATTTTTTTGGTCATCTACCCACTACTTACCAATTCATTCATTAAATCTCAACCATTCCATTGCATTATTTTGAGACACGGTTCTGAATAGCATAATCATTATTTATTTGAACTAAGCTACGGTAAAGGCCTTAGCACATACGCTATACCCGAAGCCATCCCATTACGACGCGTGAAGCCAATCTGTTTCCGACTTATCGCGCCAGTGTTGCGACATCATCAGGCAAATTCTTTTCGCTTCGTTGGTATGTCTACAATACTTATATCCAGAATGTTTGTCTACGTTCATTACTGCCCCAATGAAAAAGCATGCTAAAACAACTGTTATAGTCCAAACTTAATCAATCATATATGGTGTGTCTACAGCTGGCTTATGGCGCCATGGGAGGCGGCGGGGGAGTCGGGGGCGTCTCAGGGGGTGGCGGGCAGCCACCCATGCAATCACAGCAACAAAGGAACTTCAGAAAAGGTACGCATGACGTCAACCATACTGGAATGATGTCTATGGTCTTAAAATTTTTCTTGATGAGCATGGGAAGGAACCTAAACTAATGACTAATGCAGAAAAGTATGCGCTTACGCCATCTCGATTGCGGTTAAATGCCTAAAGAGCCATTATTTGCTACGTTAGCCATTGTTTTAAGCCAAGGCAAACAAAGAAATGGCATGAAATTCAAGGCACAGACCATTGACAGTGACATTAGTTCGTTTATTTTTTTGTTTTTGAAGAATATCTGCTATATCCTTTTTTACTCAAGTGTCAAAAGAAGAAGCAGCATTATAATATTACAACGCAACAATGACAGCGCAAGGAAGGCAGAGTAGGGTCTCAGCATCAGTGCTCACGGGTGTTGTGTATGTTAACTTGGTTGACTGTGTAGTGGGCGTAGGTTCGGGCATGCAGGTGGCGGCGGCGACGGGCCAGCCTCTGCTGGCGCCCGCGCCCATCCAGCAGTTCGTGCCCTACCCGCACCCGCACCCCGCGCAGCACCAGCAGCCGGCGCTACAGTATCAGCACATGGTGAGTACTAATATATTAATACTGGACACCGGTACACTACAGATCCCCCAATTCGCACACGGTCCTCGGGACGGATTACAGCCTGTTCCTTCTCCCAGAGAGCAGACCTGTATTATGCTTAAGGGAAGTTAGCGCGGATTTGCAGCATCCGGCTCAGCACCCAAAGTTGAACATCCATTAGCTGCTCTATATTACTAAAAATTCTTGACTGCTAGTGGTATCCCATGGGGATTCCAAGCACTGGAAATTTTTATAGAAGAAAAAGTATCTAATAAATGCTATTCTGAAATAGTGTAGTTTGCTACCAGTGAGAAAATTCTTGTAAGCAGATCAGTTTGATATTACTTTTAACAAATATACTTGAACGAACTCCTGGGGTATATTTATATATTTATTTTATCATTTAATCTCTCTTTAAACAAAACCACTACTACTTCTTCTTCTTTCAATATATTCCACCAATGTCTGTATTATTGCAGATGAAATCCGACAACATTTAAAAAAAATGTGTTCGTGTCCAGGTCCGAATGTACCACGGCGGCGTAGGAGGGTCAGTGGGCGGCGTGGGCGGCGGCGGCGGGCTGGGGCAGGGCGAGGTGGGCGTGCAGGCCGTGCAGGGCTACGCGCCGCCGCCCGCGCCGTCGCCGGCCGCGGCGTCGCCCGCGCTGTACCCGCCGCCCTCGCCCGCGCACACGCCGCACCCGCACCCGCACCAGCACCCGCATCCGCACCATCACTTCCAGCAGCCACCTTTCCAGGTAATACATGCAATCGACTACTACACTACTCACTGAAAACTTATGTGCTTGCAGCGAATATACAATCAAGTGGACAACAAGAACGCTAGCGACATCTATGACGCAAGATGAGAACTAAAAATCCTTCATCGCATAATCAAAGTTATCGCATGATAAACATAATTATATAGATCAACCCGACTACAACCGTCAAGCAGTAGCCCACTAGACTAAACACCCGGCTGGCTGGGGGATCCTCCATTTTCAATGGGGGTGAGGAACTATACGGAGTTCCTCATACCCCGAAATGTTAAACAAATTCTTAATGCGGCGGAATGAAGAAATGCCGTTAGAAAAGTTTTGAGTCAGAATGGAAAGGCTGCAAGAGTAGGAGACGACCAAAGAAACGATGGTGAGAAAGATGCAAGCAAGGGGGTGACTAGACTACTGAGATGACGACTTATTCCGGCTCGGAACATGTTTGCCTCCTAGCGTTCCCAACAGGTTCTAACTTTTTGAGTTTTATTTCGTGCGAATGGAAAAAGAAGAGGTGCTGCTCCAACAACAAATAAATTTGGATAAGAGCGGGGGACCAACGTATCAAATAATATGACTGTAATAACCGGGTCGTTTTGGAAGATGGGACACCCTCTGACTAGGTGGAGAAGCTTCGCATCGAAAGAAAGAAATTCGGCGTCCTCTCTATGAGAGCGAATGGGCTATTAAATCCACCACATGGGCCCAGTGCGGGTTGGTAAATGTCACATGTGTTCGAATGTTTGGTTCTAGGACATGCCGGTTTCCACGCGATGTTTTCCTTCACTGTTTTGAGAGCAGTGGTGATGAAATAAATTACACAAAGTAATGCGCCTGCTTGGGTTCGAACCCACGACTTACTGTTCGTAAGTCGGGGCCGCTACCACTGGGCCAACGCTGCTCGCATAGAAGCTGGTCAAGAATCAACTAACGAGTTAGCTAAGAGTATCAGAGACGACGCTCGACGAAGCCTATTGTTGTTATTTTTGGACTCGGCAATAATCGCCGCGTACAGTATCATTTTCGCTTTGCATTTGCGTAGGTTGGTAAGTAAACGAGCTCGTGGCTTAATATCATACACACACACACATAATAACAGCCGCACGGGACGATCTCCAAGGTTAACCTCCTGGATGCCAGCCTCATGCCTAGATTACATAAAGATTTAAACGTCATTTTAATACCATTTCTAGAGCTCAAGCATCAATCTTTGTGGCGTGATTATAGTCATGAATTCAAGTTCATATAATCCCAAAGAGTGACTTTTTCATGAAATAGCTATTGAATGGGGTTATATGAACTTGAAGGGTTGTATTGATGATTATAATTCTGTAACTCCATACGTGTTACTGGCGCGATTCATATTTTCATCAACATACAACCTGCCACTGACCTGCAAATTGCAAAAAACTTAAGAAAATTTAAATTTCGCGGGCTACCCTTGCGCATCCACCTTAAGCAGTGCTTGCCTAGGTCGGTCAGTGGATGGGTGACCACCCATTACATACCGAGTTTTCTACGTGGCTCAAAAAGCACGTTAAGCCGTTGATCTCGGCTGTCATTTATAGATCTTTGACAGTCGTTACGAGTAGTAAAAATCCCGGAAATCTTACAACCAGTCTTACCAAGGGATTCCGTCAACCAAGGGAGGTCAGTCCTCCATGTAAAATACTGATATTCAACTGCGTCCGGTTAGACTGGAAGCCGACCCCTTAGTCTGGAAAAAGGCTAGGCAGATGATAATTATTTCATCTTGGTATGTTCATCATGGTCGCTCCAAAGAAGCCTATTTCAGTTTAAAAACCAGTATTTTTTTGTCCTTAGGCGTACCACCAGGTGCTATGCCCACTGATGGGCCCGGGCGCCGCCAGCGGGCACCACCACCACCACCACCACCTGGCCTACCTCAACCACGCGCCGCCCACGGCCTCCCCGCCGCAGCCGCACCCACACTCGCTGCAGGTAACCGCGACGCCCACCACGACCACGGTGCTACATGGATCTCTGTGCCGAGATGACAATATATAGCATGTATCAGAAAGGTCTGCTCAAAAGTATGGTGAAATCGCATTTTCATGCACGGATCTTTGTTTTAATGTATCTCTATCTCATTCCGTCACGTAATCAGGTGGAGGAGTTTAACGTGCGGTTGGACCTCTCACTACTGTTCTAAATGACGGAAAGGGAAACATGCCAGAATATGCTGATATGTGCGTGAATGCGATATCACCCTTAAGGATGTGGTATAGACCGTGAAACTGAACAACTTTCTGCAAGGGACCTTCGTCACGAAATAGAATTGCTGCCCCACTTCCATACATTTGGATCTGAAGTATATCACATTTGGATCTGAAGTTATTTTTTTCGCGAAAGAGTACTGCAGCAACATAGAACAAAAAGTACTATAGCGCCATCAATATCACAGACGATGAACTAAACATCGAAATCCTACATCGCGCAAGTAAAGTTATCCACGACTTAACGAGTATACAGCAGAACCCAACAACAACCGTCGGACAGTAGCCCACCAGACACAACACCTGTCTGGTCGGAAGATCCTCTCTTTTCTATGGGGATGAAGAACTTTACACCCTGTTCTCTATACCCCCAAACTCCTATTGAGAAAGTTGTTCAGTTTTATGGCCTGTACTACGCCCTGAAATATGATCAGACTTTCTAATACAAGCTGTATCTGCACAAAAATCTTTTGGCGCACGGCCATCATCAGATCGAATGCCGTTGTTTTTCGCATTTCTTAAAACAATTTCACAAATGGTCACAACTTCCCTCTGTCAACGTCATCTGATTCAAAAGATCCATGTAGCACACTGTACTTGTGAACGTCGACGTCATGAACCTGTCACATCCAGTTATCAACAACTTGTCACGTTTAGTTCCATGTAGCACTGTTCGCGTCAGTTCCACTGACACTGATCAGTATCTTGTGGATACTGTAGCGGAAACTCCGGATGGAAACGAATTGCTATCTAATTCCCTCCCTTGTCGGTGGCTTATTTAGTACTACATCAGCCGCCATTTTAATTTTACCGTTATCACAAATCCAAGAAATACTCGTCAGTGGTCAGTCCCCACTAGGTGTCAGGGTACCGAGATCAGGGAGGTTACCATGCACTTTTACATCAGGCCAAGATATGACAAAAACTGTAAAAAAAAGTCGTATAATGGAAATGTCAAACGATTTTGAACCATGTGCGGTGCAACTACAGGTAATCTTTGTCTCGTCAGAACTTCGCCGGTGAGTGCATGTGCACCGTCTGCTGGCGTGGTTGATGATCCGAAGCTGGATCTTGTGCATTTCATACACGCGTTCGTACAATGTGAGTTTCATTCCGTATTAGTAGATTCGATAATCGATAACGCGTACTGACAACACTGATAGCCCTACTGAATAACATCGCATCCTTTGTTTATTGTGTGTGGGCACGAAGTAGATAGATATAGAAGGTCGGCTCCGTACAAACAGCGGAGACAGGCACCTTACGACAACATTGATCACTTTTGGACTTAGTCACATCTCGTTACATTGTTAACGTCGCCATTAGCACCGTATGGTGTGACTAGGTTCTAAGTATGATTAAAGTTTTCGTGAGTCTGTACGTAGAGGTGGGCGTAGTGTAGTCACGCACACCAATGAGCCTTTTCGGTCGCCGGAAGGAGCTGGCAATCTATACCTAACTATTTTGTGGTGTGGGTTTATGTGACTAATATGAGGTAGTCGTTTAACGTGTGCATGCGTGACGTCCGCAGGGAGTGCTGATGCCACCCAGCCACGGGTCGTCGGGCGGGTCCACGACGCCGGGCGTGGGCAGCGGCGGGTCGCACCCGTAACGCGACCTGGCGCCTCGCCGCGCCCGCGCGCCGCGCGCCCCGCGCCCCGCCGGCCCGCGCCCGCAGCTCCGCCTCAGCCTCAGCTACAACTACAACGTGTACGTGGCGCAGTACGCGCAGTACGCGCAGTACGCACAGTACGCGCGCCTCGTGCGCACCGTGCGCCCGCCGCGCCCCGGCCGCCCGCGCGACTACTGACCCAGTGCCCAGTGCCCAGTGCCCAGTGATCAGTGACAGTGACACGTGCAGTGTTGTGGTGACTACAGCGGTACTGCCGGCCGGACGGTCTCCGCGCCCAGACACTTTGTGCTTCGAGCGATGAGCTCATATTATTTCCTTGCTTGTATTCTCGTTTTCTTATTATTACCGATGTAATTATATTAAAGGAAATAGTTTATGTCGGATTTACATGTAAATAGTCGAAGTAAGCTATTTGTTGTAACTATTCAATTTCAATCCGATATATTGTGTAACTTTCATTGTGTTGCGATGTACTGAGTAGTTACGATCACCGGTCTATAACATGGATATTGAACGTAGAATCAATAGCGATGTTATCCTAACGCAATGTAATGTAGAACAGCTTGGAGGTCTCTGCCAACTGAATCATTGTGAAAGTATTGCTGGACAGTAGTTTCCTAATTTTGCTGCTGGCAGCATCACTTATGTTTTGCAGTCTTGTAGAAAAGAACAAACTGATTCACTAGTTCGAAATACATCTTCAATTATTTACACACGCGAAATTTTATAATTCTGATCCAAATTTACTCGAAAACAATTTGAAGTATCAAAATTTGTATTAAAAGTGCACTTGCAAAGCTTTTTTTTATGTAATATTTGTAACAAATGTCCGTAGAGACTTTTGTGTGGAGGTAGAAGGCGCGGGAAATCTATGCAGGTTTCCTTAAAAAGGCGCTTCGATCCCCACTGTGTATTGTTACAATTAGTAAGCTGAGATTTTTTAATTTTTTATCAAAATTAGCACGTAGACTAGGAGGCCTTCATTTTTTTTTATTATAAAACGTCATCATCGTCACGAAATATTAATTATACTTTTAACGCCATCAAAATATTTGGCGATATTCAAGTATTTATTAGGCGTGACAAGATGTCCTCATTGTGCGTTTATAACCCATGGGGTAAAGCAGCTGTAATGTTTTTCTAACTTTAAAAATACAACGTAAAGTAATAACTTGTATGCCTTCTTCGTATCGATACGTTCATCGCAATAATTGATGTTTTTTAATGTTTTTCTAAAAATTTTTCTCGGTAT
Source organism: Eugnorisma glareosa (assembly GCA_947578425.1). Taxonomy (NCBI): domain Eukaryota; kingdom Metazoa; phylum Arthropoda; class Insecta; order Lepidoptera; family Noctuidae; genus Eugnorisma; species Eugnorisma glareosa. The sequence goes on along the minus strand of OX387974.1, from coordinate 10,324,224 downwards.
TTTCACGTGGCAAGATATTTAGGAGTTTTAATTGTTATTGTTTGTTATCTAACTTTAGTGAATTACATAAACTCTATTACAGTAAAAAATATAATACGAAATTATCCATTTTGGATATAAATGTACCACTTTCCTCTACTCATAATTTAACGGACGCTGATTATTGTGATATATACCAAAGATATGAAAACATCTTTTACAACCTATAGTTGCCCATTTTAAATGAAAAACCATTACTTTTGAGCAATTAAAAAAATGGGTTCAATTTTGTATAAAATTAAAGTTGTCACGTGAAAAAACGGAAAATGTGTATTGTCTTTGAAATAATATGATTACCTGACCATTCTTTCAAGTTTTTGATAGTATAGTCAGTGTTGCCATTCACTTGAAAACACTGTTTAAAATACTTTAGTTAGTTTAGCACGGCGGGGAAAAAAATTGAAATATTTAAGAATGGATGGAAGACTGTATGTGGGTGTGTGTAAGAAAATAGTGCGTCTTGTACGGACGGAGTGCGGTCAGCCCTCTCGCGGTACTGGGGGCGGACTATGTATTATAATTAGATAATTCACTCTCTATCTTACTTATCGATACAAACTGGGAGGAATTTGGTAGATATCTCGTCAGTTTATCTTATGTATTGTGAGCCAGGCACGTACCTAGCAAAATAAGGTGCATGTCAGTTTTATATTTAAAAAAAATGAAATAAATCGAACTAAATATCATAATAAAGTTTGATACAACATAGTCTACACATCTATTATTAGTAGAATTTTATATTTATCGGCAAAAAAATTATTTTATACTAAAAGTAGTAATTATTATCAAGTTCCTTTCGGTTTTGGTCGGTAATCATTGTTTCTTCGTTTATAACGACGAGCGCCATTCTGAGACAGCGGTCAGTTCGTTAACTGTATTTATTTAGGTTTAGGGTTTATAATTATTAAGATACCCTCCGCGTTTTCTTACAATTCCAAAGTGTCAATTGCACTTTAAAAATATTAATTTATAAAATTGGCAAATAGTTACTATTTAAATTCGTAATGTATAGTATGGGCGATGTTGAAGATGCCAGAACGATGTGAAAGATATTGCAACGTCTTTCATTGGCCAGTCACAGTAAAAATAAGTATCGGGACCATCCTAGATGCTCAATGTTTACTAAGATGTGACGTTACTGTCTCACGAGTCATTAGTTCTATTTTATTTTATACATTTGCAGCTTTTGAAAAGGCAACGTAACTAGTATCTTACGAAGCGATACAGACTCCCGAAATTATGAAAGCTCGGACTATCGTAGCCGACTCCTTATTGAGAATGCCAATTCACTTGCGCTCACTACTTAGCTTATTTGCTACAAATATCACCTGTAGACAAGTGCTATTTATTCTTTTTAAAAGAAAGTAATTATTCGTAAAACATATTCTATGTTCCTTTGATATGGAATGTAGTAATGCGCCTTTTCAGGGTGCATGTGTTAGTGAAACTCAGCCCTAAGTATAGGATATCGTAAAGAACTGCATAATATTATAATTCCTGTCGCGAGTCGTTGCGAGACTCCTATCGTCCTTGTAGAGGTCACGGGGTGGATAGAAACAACTATTTTTCGCAAATCACTATTCTGTGAACTTTCGTGTTGCAGAATACATGTATTTTATTGGCCTCACACTATTTTATTTGCCACATGGAAACGAGGCCAGTCTTCTGAAATTCACCACCAATTCTACTCTAAGTTATGAATCTTTGTTTTGTGTTCCCTTTTTTCAAGCGTAACGAATATATTGTGCGAATCGAAGGTTCTTATTTCCTCTTTTTTTAAATAGTTAAATTCTTAAACCTGCGAGGTCATGCAATAGTCTTGTTTTAACGCCTTACAGATTTAATCTTTAATTTTACTGCCAGCATCAAGTAAAAATGTAATATACTTTAATTTTGTAACATCTACATAATATTTTTTAATAAGAAAATTGTTAAATACCTGTGATAATTTATTTACAGCTATAATTTCAAACGGAATATTATTTCATTTCTGTGCTTAAACAATTTTTTGAAAGTCTAGTTTCTTTAAGCAGACTTTTACAACACAGAGGATTATACTAAGGTTTACCAACATTAAATCAAACGATTACATGTCTAAACACGTTACCGATTGATTCAATATTGATGACCACATGTCTAAGTTTATCTATGTTTGCATATCCCAACTAGGCTTTCAAAAATTTGTTAAGTTGCCCTTCGCGTTTCAAGGAATTGTAACAGAGGATGCGTTACAGACGCAAGTAGGTTGACAATAAAAATGTAAACTTGATAGGTAGGTGTAAGGAAGTTAGGACGCATAAACATATTTACGACGAAACTGACACTGTTCACATAAATTAACGTCAGGATTGTCACAGAAATGCGTCATCGGATATATTTCGTTAAATAAAAGTAAGGCTCACAAGGTTTGCACAATCAAAAATATTTCCTCCCATAGTGATGTATAGGTATTTATTAATTAAGTTTCAGCTTGAATCGAGGGTCGTAAAATGCTTAATATAAAAGTGTGGCATCAAGGGGAGCTAAGTCCATGACCTCCGCGCGGTGCTCCCTGGGTAGCGCCAAATGTGGACGATGACATTCACATTCTTTTATAACAATCATGCTAAATGAATAACCATGGAGTGCTGCTGGATTCCTTTAAAAACACATTCGAGTTCTTCCTATTATATATAAGCGCATTCCTTTTGTAAAATTTGATGGATAAACAGATCATTATGAAACACTCCCTATGAGTTGCTCTGTTTCGATACATAGAGGATAAACCGCGCAGAATGTATGATTTGTGTAGATTTAAAGTAATTAAAATAGACATATTTATATATATGTATAAACAAACAAATTGCGATTAAAACATTGTTGTATATAATGTAAATATAACGATATAGAAGGGAGTTACTAGTGTCCTTTCCGAATAAACGGCTTATAATTTTGTGATGTGTAAAGACTTTTCGACTATGTTATCATTTCAAAAAATCACAAAATAAAGTTTGCGGAAAGGGCCTACCAGACCCGTACCACGTTCGTGACTCGTAGTGTTCGAGAACATGGTATGGAGTCTCGTGTACTGTTTTATTTTTCTTTTTTTTTCACATTTTTTTTCTTGTTTTAATTTAAATTTTTATCGCGTGAGTGACTCCACCGCGTATGTTTGTTGATATGAAAGTGTGTAAAAAAGATGTATGTGCGTGGTTGTCTGTTATGCGCCATAAAATATTATCGATTTATTTTTTTGTGTGAGGTGTCACCACTGGTGGCGCAGATGTTATGGTTTAGCTAGGGATACTTCTTTTCCCGTAAAATTTGTACGTGCGTACGTTACGAAACGTTCGAGTTCCTTTGGCCACATTATATTATAACGGTTGTGGTATACATTTTGTATAAGATTCCCATATGAAATGCAACGATTCAAAGCGCGCCGTAATGTATTACTGACTATATTATTCAACGCACATGTCGGTGCATTTACTAAAAAGAGGGACAAATCAGAGATCTGATTGCGAATTGCCCTCCTATAAAAATCGATCAACCTGTAACACGACGGGCAAAAATGTCGTCAAAACTAGTATAAAGGAATGACTCCATTGTGCCTTTATCAATGGTGACATATGAGTACTCGAGCACGAATAATGACTAGAACTGTTATGTATCATAGTAAACGGTACTGATATTAATAGTTTGAGTGAATGGAAGTTGTTCAGACAGTATTAGGTCACATTCCTCTTCGATACTGAACTTAGGAGTCAATTGAAACTAGATTGGATAAAAATCGTGGCAATAAATATTAATATCATACTTCACTTGTGTATACTATACAATCCGTTCTGGAGAAGGATAAGTAAGTTTAAATATGCAATTATAGCAATCATTTAAAAAAAAAACTGTCTTCAAAATTCTAATAAAACTAATAAAGGATTAGTCTATTATTAAGATACAAAACAATAAGAGTAAGACCCCTCTATGTCTAAGAAATGTCTGAACAACTACTGTTCATTATTGAAGGTTTTGAAGCAAGTGGCAATAGAGTATTTATGTTATTCCCTGATTTCCTAATTTGCATAAGTTGACTTTAATTTTAGACTGCTCAGGACGCGCCGCAGCTAGCTGGTCGAAAGCTCAGCCCAACGACTTGCCACTTGCTAATATTAAGCATGATTGAAGCTTCAAACATAATTATCATTTTTACAATTATATTATAAAAATGATAATTGAAGACTCAGTCCAATCTGAGCAGCTCATACTTTTTTACCTCGTATAAGGCACTTTCTAACATGTAAATATTTGTTACCGGCTCCACTGTCGGCACGGACGATTCGAAAACCCATTGTGTATGTATAGATAAAATTCTATGAAATTGCCTTATAAATGTGTGTGTTGCCCGGCGCACGCCGCCGGAGCATTGTGTAAGAATGTTACCAACGTGTGGACCTAGTACTACGAAGTTTTAACAAAATGCTCAATATCTAATCAATAAACAGATAATGTAAACAACTTTCTATCTATAATAATTATTAAAGAAGCATTTTGGTAACATTTCAGTATAGAAGGTATAAATTTTGTAAAGACTGAAGGGAAAAATAATGTTTGGGAGTAAGCAGAGGTAATTGTAAAGTGAAATTGTTTTTTATAGGAGTGAAATATAGAGCCTAAAACTCTAATATTGAATATTTTAATTTGTTTGATGCGAATCTTTAGAATGTAATGGACTAACAGCATGGCGCCATGGCTTTTGAGAAATGAACTTTTGAAATAGTAAAAATTTACTAAAACTATCACTTGGCACTGAGGTACCTGGTCTACATTTTGTAATCATCTTACCTGGCATACATTCTAAAGATTCGTTCCAAATATAATATTGTATGAAATTGCTGCTTAATTCCGCTTGTTGATGAACGATTTGATTTGTGAAAAAAGTGCTTTTTATTTGTGAGCCCAATGACGGGCGCGTGAGGAGGAATGTGCCAAAGTATGGCAATCGTTTGTTGGACACACAACACCTGTGTCGACGAATATTTTTCAATAAAAAAGTAAAAAAATGTGTTTTAAACACAACAGTTCTGTGTTTTAATTAATAATATATTATAATATAATATAATATCGCTGGACATTACACACAGCGCCATCTAGGTGCCACACTAAGCAACGAGGCTTGTGTTGTGGACACCAGATAGTCGATAATAATACATATATACTTTTTGTTTGTAAATACATACTTATTATACATATTATACATATAATTAATATTTGCCCATCCATAAATCTTTTCGTCTGAAATACTGCGCCGAACTAAAAGGTTCCTACAGCTTAGCACATCATTTTTTTTTTTCGCCATCTTACGACTATCATTGCTGCGATAGAGGTATCTACACAGTAACAATATTAACTTTTGTTGAAAACAAATGCTGCTAAATTTTTGAGCAAGACATAATTATTAACTAGTTCAAATGCTTTCTTAAAATCGAATAACTGTCCACCGATGGCACAAGATTAACCATATAATTATGTAGCGAGATTGCTAGTAGTGGTTTTTGCCGGTGGCTAACCGTGCTGGGCATCTGATAACTGACTGCGGACTTGTTGAAATATGATCTTATGAATAGCAGCTTCGAAAACCTTGGTCGGGATCGACAGCAATGCGACAGGCCTGTAACTATCCACCGTCAAACCCTGAGCGGCCTTTGGTACCAGAACAACGCTGGTAATAAACACCGTATAGAAATACTCTGCAAACTCCTGAACACCAGTGTGTTCGTCGGTTAACGCTCGCAGATTTCTACTAACTTCTAGATTTGGGATAATTCACAGAGCTTCATATACACTGGATAATTCCAGAACAACTTTGGGTCTTCCAGCATTTGATGTTACCATGACACTCGTATCACTGTTCCCGAGCGCCTAATATTAGTTTTTAGGGTTCCGTAGCCGAATGGCAAAAAACGGAACCCTTATCGATTCGCCCTGTCTGTCTGTCCGTGTATGTCACAGCCACTTTACTCCGAAACTATTAAGACTACACAGTTGAAACTTAGTAGGTAGATGTATTCTGTGAACCGCTATAAGGTTTTTATATACAAAAATAAAATATAAGATTAAGGGGGGTCTCATACATGGAACTGAAACTATTAAATATTTTTTTCTGAAAAAATACGTGCGGAGTGTCTATAGATAGGTCTTTAAAAATGACAAAATGAGGTTCCTAAAACTATTTTCTCTCAAAGTCAATCGTTTGAAAGATAAACACTTCCAAAGTGGTAAAATGTGTGTCCCCCCCCCTCTAATTTCTAAAGTAAGAGGAGAAAAATTCTGAAAAAAATATAGGATATATAGATAGAACGAAAAAAACTAGATAGAAAAAAAAACTTTCAACCAAAATTGGTTTGAATAAGATTTGATGTTTATTTTTTGAGATATGGGACTTTTTCATCAAACTGCAGCAACAACTTTGTTTTCCATTAAGATACTATGAAAAACAAATTTAGTTTTGTTGATGAATGTAAAACAATACAACATATGAACGAATGTCTTCAAAATATTTTTATTATATTGTTTGGTGCTACGGAACCCTGTGTGCATGTGAGTACGACTCGCACTTGGCCGGTCTTTTAACTTTGGTTCTACACTGATCAAACGCTTCGTTATCAGACTGATTTTAATTTTATGTAGTGATTTATTTCAGCAGTGTACCACTCAGGGGTCACCCATATGTTTGGTAGAAAGACAATGTTAGCTAGACAAGATGCATTAGAAATGAAAAACAAAATGTTAATTCGAATAAATAATTTAATTAATTACGAATACGTGTGAATATATTACTAAAATAACTTAAAATAAAACAATTTCACATATGAATAAGTAACATACTCGACTATTATAGGGCATAGCTTGCATACTTTACAATCATTGCACCATTTAGATAAAATGAAGCTCTGTATTAGAGGATAGAAGGGCCACCGGCGCGAAAACGATTACCACGTACTCAGTACCTACATCATTCTAAACCTCGGCAGCGCGTCACTCCATGCCAGACAGCGACAGAGCTACGTGTTAGAGGAGAGCGGCAACGTTTAGGTGAATATCGCGTTAGGCACTGAGCGCTTATGCGAGCTGAATAGGGAATATGCATGTAATTTTTGTATCACTTAAATCAATAAAATGCAGTACTATCAACCCAAGAAAAAGTTAATTTCAACTACTGCTGGTCGCACAAAAAAAAAATTAAACTGCTACAATTTTCTACGACAGTTCAAACGTCCATGACTGTCGCGGCCATTCAAGTCATAGCATTTGATGTCACTTCCCTCTATCAGCCTTGTTTAAATCTAATTGTTTACCCTTAATAGAATAGTTTTACTATATTGTAATTGCTATAATAAAACAAAAATTACAATTACAATATTATAGTAAAATCTTAGTGAAACTTTAAGTACTTTTCAACTAAAAGTGTTTCTTTGACACATAGATTTTGATGTCACTACCGGAATCGATGCGTTTTGTGTTTGCGTTCCGTTTCACCAAAAACACGCTACATAAAATATTAAATTGTAAAAAAAATGTTTTATGAGAATTAAACAAGTGTACCACAATGTTTTATGGGCCAATACAAGGCATTTTTAAGGAATAAAACGTTTTGTATTTCTTGCATATACCCTATTGCACTTTGTTGCTTAGTAGCAAGAGTCGCTATTTCTATTAATTTTTGCGCTAAGTGCCTCTTCTGTACTTGTACTTATTATTCTGTGACCCCGGTACATCGAAATTTTTCATAGGTAATTTAAAAAAAACCGCGGTTGCATACATTTTGACCATGTAGGTATAGCACTATTGTGAAAAAATTGTATGTGAGGGGTTCAGAGAATGAAGTACTGAGTACGTGGTAAAAGTTTTCGCGCCAGTTTCCCTTCAACCCCGTACAATGATCACTAGGAAAAGCCAAATTACATTTTTCTCAAAGCTTAAGAACTAAATGCAACGGGAAATCAGGTACTTAGGCGTCCTATGCACTTGATAGGGCCTGCACAGGCAATTCGGCAGATTCTTCGAACCAATTGTTCCCCAACCCGAAGAAATTACAGAATCATATTAGCTGTGTCCTCACTTATAACAAACACGCCAACTAACACATAATGTGGACGGCGATCAGTCTCGCAGAGCGTCACAGCATGTGGACCTAGCCTCGCTTCCGTGACAGGGCATCTCAAATCTAGCCTTACAGTACAGCGTGACACATCCCAATCTAACCTCGCAGCGTACAGGGCATCACGACCACAACTATTTAGTTTTCCATCGACACGCTAAAAAGAAGAAGACAGCAACTTACGCAAGCTTATGTTACACTAACTGAATCCAACAATGTCTTACCAAGATCGCGGGAGAGGTCCATTAAAAAGGCCATGTATTAATCTGTAGACAAGATCCCAAGGGACTTTTATAAAAGAGGGCAAGAGGGTGCCGAAAATTTAATTTGTATTGAGATATTTGCCAAAAACTTAAAAAGGATGGATTACAAATGATCAAATCCAAAGAGTAGATACTGCGTCGAGTCGACGCAAAAATGGTCAGCAAGATGTGATTTCCTATGACAGTTGGGAATGGACCGTTACATTTTTGGTAATGCTCTTGTATCACAATTTTCTTGGCGATCATGTTACAAGTGGGGACGCAACTCAGCACGTCTAGTCTTTTATACTTTGATATTAATTATTTAATTACGTAAATCAGCACCAAATCGCTCAAACATTTCTAATATGCCTAGTATGCGTCCTGTGCACTCCTTGCATAGCTGCCTTGACTTCTTCGAAGAACGAGGCAGAATTGTGTATAGTGGTGCCTCCAAGCACTATCCGGACGCCCGGGTACGCCTGGTTGATCTGATGCACGCACTGCGCCTCCTCGTAGGTGGCGCCCCCTACGATAAACACGAAGATGTCCTGAGGACGTCGGCCGTACGCGCCGTCGTCGCCGCCCAGGGTTGGGTACAGGTTTTCACGGAGTTTTCCTTTGATAAGATCTTCGAGAGTGTCTTTTAGAAGAGGAGTGTGCTGGGTGTAGATGTTTTCAACGCCGTTAAGGCCCTGTAATATTAATGAGTTGTATTACAATCGGCATTACTGCATTGAGAACGGAACAGGACTTCATATCTGGCAAATATACATGTTGGAGACGGTCATTGGTACGGGCTTAAAATGAATCACAAATACGCAGTGGTGACATCACGCGATCTACTTGCAAAATACCCACACCACAGCTTGCTTGTTACAGAGTCTAGATGGTAAACTCTGAGCCAGGACGACAGTCAGTCTGTGTGTGATCGCGACGGAGTTAAGACCTCTTGGAACTGTATCCGATTCATTGTGCCACGTGTTATTGTGCTAAGTTGTAATCTCAAGTAATACGTTAGTTTTGCTAGAAACAGTGTATCGCTCAGTGTCTTTTCATAGCACGAAACCCATCGTCTGCCCACATGATCTAGAAGCCTAGAGGAGTAAATCCTGACACCCCGACATAGAAATTAATGTCCATTATACTAACACTAAGAGCATTTATTTGGCTAAATTAAGACTCAGAGCCTAGAGTTGAAACCTCAATAACAATAAAGCATTCATTCATCATGCGGTAGGCAGAGAAGGAGAGGGCGAGATGAGTTCGACTCTATATAAAAGGATTAACCTTTCATCGCATTAGATCGCGAAGATCTTTGCCCTGCAGTGGCAGACAACTCTGGCTCATAATATTTCGTTTTAAACACATATAGCTTGCAATACAAGTTAAACCTATCAAAGAAATTGTAGCTCTTTTTCTCTGGAGCATGTATGATAAACCGATAAACGCTACAATGGGCACAAGACCTGGTATCGACACTAAAGAATGAAAAAAAAAAAAAAAACAAAAACACCACCCACCTTAAACAGCCTTTTAGTAATTTTCACAGCATCTTGCAGCCCAAACAGGTCACTCTGCCGAGCATGGGCTCCGCCGTACTCCAGCAGATTGACCACACCCTTGACCAGCAGCTCGGGCGCGCCGCGCGTCTTCAGCGCCTCCACGAGCGACGGCAGCGCGTTGCTGGCGTGCTTCTCGTAGCGCAGAGCGTACAGCGCAACCAGCTTTGCAGCGTCGTGGTGACGGACTGCTTCGTTTGAGAGCAGGTTCTTCAGACGCTGAGTTGGGAAATAAAAGGTTTGAGATATAAGTGTTTAAGTGAGGGTTTCAAATTAAATGGAATCTTTTATTTCCAGATATAAATTCACATACTGAAGGGGCTTGCATTAAAAGTCCTCTTCTTGAATCCATGTTTATTAATGTTTGTATTACAAGTCTTAGTCTTGACACGCGTGGCGTACATTTATTAGTCGTGTTTCGTGACCTCGTCGCTTGCGTCAGTTGCTGCGAATGAATGGCGGGCGGCGCGCAGTGTTGCCAGCTGACCGTCGGCCCGCAAATAGTGATGTGCTGCGCGCGTCATCGAACGCGGTACGGTTTTTATTTTTAGTGCGGGTGCACACTATGGCGTGCACACATAATACACTCACACACATCCACTACCCTAATTAAAACCTCTGGACAAAGATATAAAATCTGTGCCTCAGAGTAATGATGCACAGCGATTGCTGTGCATCATTACTTTTTTTTGCGTCTTAATTCCAGTTTTTGTTGTCTGTAAGAAAGACTAAGATTTGCTTTAGCTATAACTGGATTCTATATACCCTGCTCTTAGGTATATTACATTTTTGAGATTAATCAAACTTACTATAATCCATAAGAGCAGCAGGTAACGGCCCCGACTTACCATTGGCAGGTCGTGGGTGCGATCCCAGCCAGGCGCATTACTTAGTGCAATTTATTTCATTACCATTGCTCTCAAAATGGTGAAGGAAAACATCGTGAAAACCGGCATGTCCTAGAACCAAAAATTCGAAGACATGTGACATCTACCAACCCGCACTGGGCCCGCGTGGTGGTTGATAGCCCATTCCCTCTCATAGAGATGAGGCCGTGTGTCCGAGCAGTGGGAACATTGTAGTCTGAGCTAGTGCTGTGCTAAACTTGGTGTATTCAGTATACCTGCAGGTGCTTCGAGTGGTCGCTCTGGCAGGAGATCTCCTGCTCCAGCTCGGAGACCTCCAGCAGGTTGTGTCGCGTGACACACGCTGACAGCTCCCCCACCACTGTCACGTGCTTCGTCACAGTGCCCGACATTTTCTGAAAGAAGACAAGTTTGGATTAGATCAGTCATTGCGGGGAATAGCGAAAACAGTTGGTTTCGTGAAAAAGGTCTGGTGAACTAGTGAGACTGAAAAATAGATCAAATATGATAGGAAATAAGATCTTTTTGCGCATGGCCATAATCAGAATTAACACCACCATTGTTTCTTTTACACAATACAACATAACGCTTATACCCAAAGGGTTAGGTAGGGATGTACTAAGTTCCATGTAATAGGGGCGAGTATATTGCCATCAACGGGGCATACATCCAGGTTTCGAAAAACCCAATAACAATTTGCCCGACCAGGGAATCAAACCCGGGACCTCATGCTCAGCAGTCGCGCTTGCGACCATCATACTGGACCCGAGAAGGTGGCGCGTAGTATTCCGCGCGGGCGTCTTTTAGACGTAACGGGGCTCGCAGGTCAAGGGACTGTTCGAAAGAGATACCGCGGCCCTGGAATGGGCAAAGGAAGGAACATGGTTGGGTTTTAGTCAGTACAAGTCTGGCACTCCCTCCTGCTCAGCCCAGAGCGGGAGGGGTTATTTGATGATTTCCCATCGGTAAAAAAAAAAAAAACGGGGCATCGGAAGTCGCATTACTAAAAAAAATTGTGAAAAACTTGGAACTTTGACCCCCAATATCTCCTTAACTAGAAGGTCCCAGGTATGGTGTAGAACAAAGAAAATATCGGGGAGAACAAGTGCGTTTCAGCTTCGTTAAGAGGGCCCTTCCCGGCGCGTCTATCGTCAACGCGAGCATGGTCGAAAATCTTGTTGTTTCATCCAGAGCCACAGCGGCGATTATCTTTCAACTCCCCCGTCTCACCCCGCCCCGACCCCGCACAAGTCGTCTCCCGCGCACCTCATGCCGCCTAACGCCATGACATTGAACGAAAAATAGTGTTCGAAAATTTTTTAAACTTGTTCCAGGAAATACGTGTTTTTGAATAAGTCTTACAAGTGAGTGAAAAAAATGTTTGTGATTAAGAATCTCCATTACATGTGCAAGGGTTCTATCATGATGTTTTCTTTACTTTTAGAGTTTATGAGTACATTATGAACGGCCAAAGTTCAGACAAAAATTTGTGCAAAACAGCCATTTTTGGAGGCTTATACTGAATTTGTTTCTACATTTTTTTATTATTTGCTACCATAGAAACCTAGATATAGTGCACAAAATACCTATTAGTACAAAAAAATCAAAGATAGATGTGTAACAACTGCATAATCACGTACGAGCGTTTGTATGAAAAGTATGACGGGTTGGCCGCTCTTAAGGGTCTTGTTAAACCCTTTATATAAAGCGAGGCCATATTATAGTGGAAATATATGGCTTGATATGTCGCCGTGTGTAATTACTGTTACAATAATTAATTGCAAATTAACTGTGGCAAGGTACCTTGACCAATTTTCAACAACAAAATCAGGCAATATAGCCAAAAGTAGTCATAAGTCTCAAGTTCGAACCCAAGACACGCTCCTCAGAATTTTTGGATTCATGTGCGTATTGTATAATTATCACTTGCTTCGGCGAAGGAATACATGTAAGAAATGCCTGAGAGATATTTCTCGACGGCATATAAAGCCAAGTCAGAGGCCCATGGGCGGCATAAAAACTGTGACACCAAGAATGATTCATTAATTGCGTTTGTGTCATTAATGTAAACTCGTTGATTATGGATAAGAAATTACAACATCAATATTAGACAACAACACAAATTATCTTTGTTATTAGTGAAAGCATGGTTACCTAGTTAGATAAAAAATACAAACTTACTTTGAACAATGGATAGGTTTCGACGAAGTTCTTCATGTCAGCAATGCTCTCAACTTTCTGGTGACTCTTGGCTTTCTTCTGGAACTCGTCCATCAACGACTTCATGGTCTGGCCGATCTCGCCGAAGTTGGAGTACAGATTCTACAACATTTTAGTACAACGGGTAATAATACTTGATGGCTTGTTATTAGTAGTATGATTTGAATGCTGGACAATGTTACCATTTTTTAAATACACCACTGAAGTTCATTTTTTTCCTGATATGATATTGTCCTTCTTATACATTCCTGACCTAGAGGCTTAAAATCACATAACATCACAGACGTGTACCTAATAGTACACCCACATTACGCCAGTTATGTTTTTAAGTCTATGTAATAGGGGGCGAGCATATTGCCATGATCCGGGCACGAATCCAGACTCCGTGGCTGCTACTGAGAAATTCCCGATGGAAAAAGACAATAACACTTTGCTTGACCCGGGAATCGAACCCAGGACCTCATGCTCAGCAGACGCGCTTGCGATGACTTGACATTTACTTTTCACCACTCCCGCACGAAAGAAGTGTCTTTCCTCTACGAAAAAAAGGAGGAAAGTTGGTTTTTCCTCACTGTTTGAACAGTGAGGAAAGTAATGATCCCGTTCAGAAACTAACCTTGCCTGATTTTTTTATGTTAAGTTTTAAAGATATATTAAAAAATAAATAATTTTATGCTTAGAATAGAAATATTTATAAGGTAAGATAAATGTTTTTTATACAATTTATCAAATTATTGTCAAATTAGTTCTAATTAGTTATTGAAAAAGTTTAATAAAATATTGAAAAAATTACATCGTCAAAGAAGAACGGTCATTTGTGACCCAGACCCGACACGAATGAGACATATCTCAGTTTTTTTGTTATTTTAAATATAGCTAAAATATATATACCTATGATGACTGCATAGTTTCTTGCTGGGAGTGGTGAAAAGTTTTGTATGCAACATGTGAGCAAGTTCACTTGCTATTCAAAATCAAAACTCATAGGAAAAACGAACTTTCCTCACATGTTGGATAAATAACTATTACGCAATAGTTTTAAATAGTATCATTACATAGTATAAAATAAAGTCGCTTCCCGCTGTCTGCCCCTTTGTATGCTTAGATCTTTAAAACTACGCAACGGATTTTGATGCGGATGGATGCGGATTTTTAATAGATAGAGTGATTCAAGAGGAAGATTTATATAAGGTGCCATTAAAATAGGTGGACAAATTTTAACGCAGCATTCAGTACGACTAACCAAAGGTATCCAAGCAAAAAAACACTAGTGATTCACTAAACACAAGTGATTTTATTTTGACCTAAAATTATAAATTGCCGGCGGCACTCTAGAAGAAACACATCCACTAAGTGAAATAAAATCACTTTAATCAGTGTTTTTTTGCTTGGATATCTTTGGTTAGATGTACTGAACGCTGTGTTAAAATTTGTCCATCTATTTTAATGGGACCTTATATGTATAGCATTGCACCCGTGCGAAGCCGAGGCGGGTCGCCAGTTTATCATAAGCCGTACCTTAGCATAAAACTCGTCCTGTTCAGAAGACAGCACGACCTCCTTGAAGTCCTTGTGTACTTCGGGCAGGTGCGCCAGACTCACGCGGTTGTTATTAATCGTCAGCAGTTCGTGCACCATCGCCTGGTATGTCCACTGCGAACAAAATCAATTATTATTTTACTAAATAAGTGGGTCAAATCTACTACATAAGGGTATAAAGAGATTTTTCATAAATACGTAACATCTTATGTAGTTTGTAAAGCAAACTTTACAGTTGCACGCCTGCAATCCCCGAAGGGCTAGCCAGAAGTGTACCTAATTGTATACTCACATTCCACTAGTTATGATTATGTCACACGTAATAGGGGGCGAGCGTATTACCATCAACCAGGCACGCTTCGAGAGGATATTGGGAGAATCGGATATTGAGAGCAGCGGTGGCCATACTTTGTGTAATTTATTTCATCACCACTGCTCTCAAAACGGTGTCATGCTCACTCAATGTCTCGCTGATGGTGGCGCGTGTGTCGGATCATTTAGTTCCCTTCAAAATGGTTGAGTTGAATGGTGCTGATCTATGCGTCATGTTCGTGAACGGGCGCTGTCAGTTGTGACTGGTCATCTCTTAGTTGCCACGACTTATTTGAATTAATTATTTTAATATTTTTTTTAATTGTCTTTTTTGTGTTTACTATGGACACTTTTAACGTGCACATCTTGCTACATCGTTCTCACATAATGTACCATCTCAATATGAATGATGTAACCAAGGTTTTGTAACAATATGCTGATTTAAAAGAGTGTTCATGGAGTTTCTTGCCCGTTCTTCTCCATAGAGATCTACGCTAGAGAATGAGCAACTACAGTACTTTTACAGTTTTTATGCCTTGTGACTGGGACTGTAGCTACATTTCATTGTTATCTTTGTTTCGACAGTTCAAAAGTGCCTGTAACTGGCCTACTTGAAATAAATGCTTTGATTTTGATTTTGGTGAAGGAAAACATCGTGATGAAACCGGCATGTCCTAGAACCAAAAATTCTAAGACATGTGGTATTTACGCACTGGGCCCTCGTGGTGGATTATAAGCCCATTCCCTCTCATAGAGAGGAGGCCGAATGTCCCAGCAGTGGGAACATTATAGGCTGATTATGCTATGCATGCTATGCTAGGCACGATTCCACACTTCGAGGCGGCTACGGAGAAATTCCTGGGGGGAAAAACCCAATAAAACTTTGCCCGGCCTGGGAATCGAACCACATGCTCAGCAGTAGACCAGTAGTGCTTGCGATCATTAACTATTTCAAAATAAACTCATGTTGTGTAAAAATATTGGCCAGTCAGAGCACTAGTAAATGGGGGTAACTCTTTGACTAACAACAACAACAAAGGTAAAATATTCTAAACTAAAAAAAAATTGAAAACTGTAAAGGAGTAAGAACTGCAAAATACTTTATATGATACTAGCTGTTGCCCGCGGCTTCGCTCGCGTTTTATTCGGAAATTATACCACGGGCACGTTGTAAATCTACTCGGGGATAATTTAGCTTCAGCATTAGTGAAAAAAAAATCAAATTCGGTTCAGTAGATCCAGAGATTAAGAGATTACCCCCTACAACTTCACAAACTTTACCTCTTTTTAATATTAGTATAGATCAGCACTTTCATATCTGTGAAACAAATATTCTCAAGCCCATTATGTGTTTTTAAAAGGAAAATGTCAACATTTATGACAACTTACTTGACTTAAAAGCGGTGTAACAGGATCATCCCTCCTATCAATAATCAGCAGCTGAGGCGTCGGGATCTCTCCGTTGAATGGTATGTTGTTATCAATGAGCACAGCCTCCCTGCGGAGTAAGTCTCGTACTCGTTCTGCGAGGCGCGCGCATGGCTCCGAGGCCGCCTCGTACCGGACCACGGCGCGGCGCTTCACGGACAGGAGGAGGGCGAGCAGACCTTGGGCACAGCGCTGTAGATGATGCTGGTTCCAGGTGCGACCTGGAGGTTAATTAATTTTTTTAAGATTTCTCAATCGTATCTTAACTTAAAAACAGCTGTAACTACTTTTAAAAGGCCATAAAATCATAAGTGGACTATTGTATGACAATTTGAAGATAATTTTGTAGGACAAACTGAACTTCGTGTGTAGGATTTTAAGTTGGTTTTCCAAAAACACATTTGTTTAAATTTAAACTTTAAATGCTTGGAAACTGGTCAACCCTAAGGGTGTTAAGGGGTTGTGCACATACTGGCTTGTTAGGGTGGAGCTGTCTTTCAAGTCCATACAGGAAATAAACAGCAAATGCACTTATGTGGTGCCAGGCAATCGTCTGCCTAGCCTTTTCCCAACCATTTTGGGATTGGTTTCCACTCTAACCGGATGCAGCTGAATACCACATAGAGCGACTCGTACGTATCTGACCTCCACAACCCAGTTAGTACTGGTTAATAGATACCCCTTGGTAGGACTGGTTGTCACACTTTTTGGGCCACTGACTACCTGTAACAACTGTCAATGATCTACAGATGACAGCCGGGACCAACGGATTTACTTGCTTTCCGAGGCAATGAGGAAACTCGGTATGTAATGGGCGGTCACTCATCCACAGACCAACCTAGGCAAGCACGGCTTAACCTAAAGATCGACCCGAGTAGCTGTTTCCATATCATAAAAACTAATGAGATGAATGAGATCTTTTCCGTTCCTTCAACCTTCCTGTTCATTCTCACTGGCGAAATATTCACATTAAAACATTTTGAAACTATTTATCACTCTTCTTTTTGTAAGAGCCTCATCAGACAACATATTTTTTCTTGTACATTTTTCGCAAATGGGTAAGGTTAGTTAATTGATGACCCGAATGGCGCAGCGGTAGTGAGGCTGCCTTACGTTCCTAGGGTCCCGGGTTCGAATCCCGGTAGGAGCAGTTTGTGCGATGAGCATTATTGTATTGTATTGTATTGTATAGCGGGCTGGTGTCCGCAACTCCACGTCTAAGCGCGTATTTTGCGTGCGGGTGGGACGGACCGTGCGATGAGCATGGACATTTGTTTCCGAGTAATGGATGTTTATATGTATAATATGTATATGTATTTACAAACGAAAAGTATCTATGTAGTATTATCAACTATCTGGTGTCCACGACACAAGCCTCGTTGCTTAGTGTGGCACCTAGATGGCGCTGTGTGTAATGTCCAACGATATTATATTATATTATTATATTAATTACGTACCATGCAAGCATCCGACAATATTGAATGAGAACAGATGTCGGTCTACAGCGAGGTAGTCGGCAAACACTTCTTGTACCTCTCGCACTGTCTCCTGCTCATCACATTCTGCTAACGTCTTGATGTCAGCCTTCGATATAACATTACTGAAATCTACAATAATTAAACGAAAGTATTGACTAACTTGTGTATGTCACAAAATAATCAAGTTGAGCTAATTTAACAATTTAAATCTATGCATAATTAATTATGTCATTTACGTCATTTCTTCCCAGAAATTGATCCTTTTGAGACACTATCTAATGGCGTGTTTGTTTCGTTTGTGGCTAGGATTATTGATTTTTCAAAAATCCAATGATTCAGTTTTACTTTTCATCAAAATTGGACCCGAGACTTATTTTCTTTATTCCTCATAGTTTCGAAATGGGCCATGCATGTCACTTAAAAAATTCACCGAATTTTTAAACTGTCATGGTCACTAACAGAGAGTTTCGTATGACTTGCGAGTGACAGTGGTAGTTTATTGTACTGAGTTCAAAAACGAACAAGAAAGAGGGTAGACCGATTTGTCTGCTCATAAACACCCACCCGCAATAACTTCAGTTTATCTGTGACCATGGTGTTTGCAACAGTGCCAAAATATCGGTACTCAAAACAAACAGTAAACATGGTAAATATCCCATTTCTAGTGTTCACCTGTATAGATACACATTTCCCAAGAGAAAACTTACATATAAAATACACTCCATATTTTGGGAATCTCAATTCCCGAGATAGCAAAGAAATATTTTCTGAAGTTGGTCGCACAAACACAATGCATTTCATATGCTTCATATTGTCCCACTTTGAATGGCTGTCAATCCTCTCAAATAAGTAAACCTCCTTTTGCAATATCTCAGACTGGCTGAAGACCATGCTAACAACACTTGTCTGAAATTAAAAGAAAAAATATTTGACATTGACACACACACGCAAAATAAAACTACATAATGTTTTGGTTTTGAATAAATATATTTAATTGGGCTATTCAATCAGTGATATAATATGAGTTTTTGTATATGCAACTCTGTAAGTATTTTGTTTATGCTTTCTAGCATCCAACATTGTAGATGACATCTATTTATGGTGCATGTTTTGTCAATTATATGTAAACATTATGGTTCACTGAGATGACCCTCAACTAAGTCTCCAAATGCACAACAAAATATGCACCAACTTTCTGAGACATTGAGTATAGTTCAGTTTTTCTGCTCTGAGTTGATGATAGGAAACACCATTCTCATCTAATTTGAAATGTTAAAAAACTAGATATCATCTAATTAACAAATAAATATCATATTGAATCAACCGAAGGCCTCAGATAAGTGTCTAACTGGCAAAGCTACATACTCGACTACATGATTGGACTTTAAATAATTTCATCATACAATAAGTAATATCATTAAATTGACGTAATATACAATATAACTTGTGTTTAGAAACAAGAACAATGTCTTCGGTCACAATCCACGCCATGGTATATTATAATACTTCGCCATGGGGCGTGCAACTTACGGTCTCCTTATCCATGAGAATAACTTTCATTCCCGGCCCGCTCTCTTCCGTCATTCTAGTAATATACTGTTTAACCGCTTGTATTACATTCATTTTGATTTTTTCTGTAAACTACAATTATAAACAACATCCAAATTTTAAGATTTTTATGTTAATCAATAGAAAATACGAATTTGTTTTCATATCACATAGATGTCAATGTCATGAAATAAATATTGACATCTCTGATCTTCTGCCAAGTGACGTGTTGTAGGGATGTAGCACGCTGAAACGATTTTCTAAAATGTGACGATAAAATAACCGGAGAAATACTATTACAAAAGAAGTCTGGGAAATCAATGTATTCACAACTTGCTACCTTTGTGTAAGTTCGTAGGTTAACAAAAATGTAATACGCTGTAGTAATAGGTATTAGTATATAATTACTAATGATTTATCGATTATTGAATGCGATTGGTTTTGGTGACGTGTTTATCTTGACAGTTATGACGTGATAATTCAACTTGACTGACGGGTTGTTACATCACTAGTTATCTTTGAAAGGTCAGCAGGGTCAGGTGGACTTCTTGCTCTAGTTGCTCTTGTCTTCATAAATTAGTGGCTTTTAGTAAAAACAGACGACACAAAATGTTCTCCCGTGCACTGAAACCCGTCGCCACGGTGGCCATCCAGAATGGTGCCAAAAATTTTTCCACCACCTCTGAGGTAATTCGGTGTTCAAAAACGAGTAGTTGGGTAGTGGAATGTTGGTCAGAGAATTTTGGGTAAACGATGTTTTTTTCCAGCTGCAATTCAAAGTGATGGTGGCTGGTGCATCCGGCGGTATCGGGCAACCGCTGTCGTTGCTGCTGAAGCAGAACCCGCTGATCAGCAAGCTGGCATTGTACGACATCGCGCCGGTGACCCCTGGTGTGGCCGTCGACCTGTCGCACATGGACACCCCCGCTGCGGTTGAGAGCTTCAAGGGTCCCGACCAGCTCGCCAGTGCCGTCTGTCGTATGTGCCTTAACTAAGTGTTACACTTCAAATATTTTCATGTTACATAACGTAACCTAAAACTTTTCAAGTTCATTGATGTTTGGCGCTAAATTTAGATCATTCAAGGTCATTCATCTAAGATTAAATCCGTTTCGTAAACGTCCGAATATCTCGACCTTGACATTAAATCCCGATTTTTTGGGCCATTTTAATATTAATTTTTTCATTCATGGAATTATCTAAAAATGTGGAGTTTGGTCTTTTAGGTCAATTCAATCATTTGTTTGTTTAAATAGATAAGGGTTACTGATAAGGAGACGAAATTTTTATGTTAAGTTTCAGATCCAAGCACATTAGTGGTTAAATTAATATAGAGCAAAAATGCTCAACAAAATTGACAAAAATGATCCTGGACCAGTTCCAGAATCATTGTGAATACAAAGTATAGAGAATGGAAGAAAAAATCACCCTGTATTTACATTCACTAGAACCTTCATCTAGAGAAAAAAAAAAACATGTAAAAATAACTGCCAGTAACAACTTCAATAGGTTAAAACCTCCTTGTATGTATTGTATAATCTAGTTTTTTTACAATAATGCAGTGGAATTTGATGAGCTATCCCTAGCTCACCATCTATAAGCACGCACATCTTAAGTCAGTTTGCAATTCATTATGTAGCAAATTGACTGGCCCTAATAATTAAAATTGGTCAGCTTTTATCAGCTTCTAGATTCTGCAAATATTACAACAAGTAGTCACTGTTTGCAACACCAATCATACTTTAGATTTTAGAGGATGTCTATATAGTTTCTTGCCGATTCTTTTCCATAGAGATTTACGGTTTTGAATGTGCAACTACAGTACTTTCACAAGTTATTATAGTTTTTCTAATTGAAAATAAATGCTTTGAGATCGAGTTTTCCTGTCATTCACAGAGGCGGATGTGGTGGTGATCCCCGCTGGCGTGCCCCGTAAGCCCGGCATGACGAGAGACGACCTGTTCAACACGAACGCGTCGATCGTGCGTGACCTGGCCGAGTGCATCGCGAAGAACTCCCCCAAAGCCATCATAGCCATCATCACCAACCCTGTTAACTCCATGGTGCCAATTGCCTCCGAAGTACTCAAGAAGGTATGTTGACTCTAACTCTAATTAATTTCAAATCAGTTGCATATGCTATTCCATTTGGCTGCAAACAATGTTGCTCGATTCCTGCACTTCTCCTCTCGAGATCTCTCATAAAGAATATTAACATATAATATACAATATTAATCATAGGGGAGTATAATAATATTAACCCTTTAACTAATAATAACTGGAAAGTTATCACTCCATTTATTTCTGTCTTCTTTACTTCGGTGGAAACTGAGTCTAGTAGGGTAGCATCATATCAGTTAAAGAATTTTTGAAATCAGATGAGTGGCTTCAGAGAGTATCTCCTACAAGTAAACTTACAAATTTTGTACCTTTTTATAATATTATTAGTATTGATTTTTCATTTGCAAAATGTATAATTGAATTTACAGGTAGGTAAAAAATTATTTGTAGTTTCATTCTTTCTTGGACTTTTTAGCTTATCTGTGGTCTAGTATTTTTTTATGGATATTAAACAGGGTCCCACTACTTCAATATTGTTCAGCATTCAGTCTACAAATAGAAGTTTATTAAATTTTGCTGACTTCAAAGAAAGATTGCATGGGAAGTGTAATAGTGTAACTGTTATCTAGAATGCCATAAAGATAGCATTGGCGGATTGGATAACACAGTACAATTTTGAAATTCTGATACCATTTATACCTTGTTTTGGATAACGTACTTAAACCGAGCCTGTTGTAATATTTGATGTTGAAAAATTGGTGATTTTCTTCCCTCAGGCTCAATTGAAAAACAGCCAGAAACCGGGACAATAAAAACTAACTAAAAGCCTATGACAAAAGATGCTATTGGATTTAACAGTGCTAAAATCTTCATCGTATCTATCTTTATTGTACCTACACACAAAATTACATATGAATTACCTACATTAAATATTAAAGCTTATATACAAAAACTATCGCAAAATCCAGTAAAATTTCCAGTACTAAATCAAAAAGAACTAAGCTGTTTGGTAGCTGTCAAGAGGTGCGATAACAAACTTACGATGTCAGTGATAACGAGTAGTAAGCACTATCGTGATTGATAACGGAGACAATATCGCGCACAAAAAAACCATTTACTTATACATATAGGTATTCATTATTGATGTAATATTCCACTTTTATTCTCTACCGACATAATTATTGTGTTGACTGGCTCGTTGGTCGAGTGGTCGCAAGCGCGACTGCTGAGCATGAGGTCCTGGTTTCGATTCCCGGGCAAAATGCTATTGGGTTTTTCTATCAAGAATTTCTTAGTAGCAGCCACGGAGTGTAGATTCGTGCCTGGTTAATAGGAATTGTTTCGTCCCCTATTATATGGGACTTCAACATAACTTGTGAAATGTGGGTTTATTACTAAATTCTAGCCTATCTAGGAGTACAGTACTTCACCCATCTTTATATTGTATAGTTGAACCTAAAAAATTATATAAATGCAATATTTGTAAACCTTGCATTCCCATTTTGAAATAAACTCTTTTTATTATTATTATTAGGTACACCGCACACTTCTGCCTAACCCCGCAGGGATTACAGACGTGATGTTATAATTATTGTAAACTGGATTTTATGACTCTGAGTCTACTCAAGTTATTATAAAAGTACTGTAATTTGCAACGTCAAGTGCAAATTACAGTAATTTGCACTTGACGTACTGTAATGTAATTTGATTTACTGTAATATGCACTTGACGTGATTTACTGAGTTTAGTTATAGTCTATACACCTAAAACTAGTTCACTACTTGTATACAAAAGTTATAGAAAACAAGTAAAAATGTTTATAAATGTCCCTAAACAAATAAAGAAAAAAAAAAAGTTAAAGTGGCAAAAAGGTAAACAAAAAAGATACCTAACACGCCTCGATGGTGTTGTCTGAAACAACATGAAACAGGCTTACCACTTGCTTATAGTGCAGTTTTTGGATATTACTCTGAATTACTCAGTAGGTTTATGGGAATGTAAACGTGCGGCAGCTCTAGATAGATACCACGTTTATAAAAGCACCTCAATTAAAAACACAAATGCAATCAAAATTAACATTGAATCACGCAATTTCTTCATGTTTGAGGTCACTAAAAAGTTGACTATACAAATAAAACCGATAAATAAATTGACGTCATAGCAAGTATAACAACTAATTATACAGTAACGAAATAGTTATTTCCATTGCACACGGCTTCCTTTGACTTGTCGGTTTGGTTATCTCATAAGAGATAATAGCTCGCCAAAACATATACATATCAATAAACATATATCTATGAAAACTTCATTGTTGTTGTAGTGAAAAATTATAAAAAAAATGCAATGCCTTTACGTTTCGAAAGGCCCATTATCTTCAGCCCGACTTCGCTTGCGTGGAGGTCCTAAATTATCCTACGGTAACGTTCTACCGGTACCGGGGTCACTGACGGTCTATCATTTTTCATCCTTATGCCTTATGTTGAAAAGTAGACGACCGTCAGTGAACTCGGGAGTACCTACAAACCGGGATAAAAATGTCCAAGTCCCGGGTCATTACCTAGGGCTTTTTAGTAAACTGATCCCACACAGATGGGACCCGCGGGTCCAGTCGACCTAATGCATTTTTGAATTGGTCAACTGGACCTGTTAGCCAATTTTGTGATTTGTATAGTCAAGTAGAAAAGTTTTCTTGATATTTAATCTACTTACATCTATTGTAGCAATTTATAAAGAGATGTGTCCCGTAGACACTCGAAAGCCCATTTGGCTTTGTCTTGTTCAGTCACCACCTGTATCCATCTGTTCCTAGTCGTCACCAACGGCTTCGTCACCACTGGCGACAAACGGGAAAAAAATACACGTTTGTTGCCATTGATGGATAATGATATATGGCACAAATTATGTACCCCAAAAAGTACTAGGCTGGCATGAGTTCAAGGTGGTGTGTACTATAACAATCAAAGTCTAGTACATAGAAAATGAATACTATCATTTAAATACCATTTTGGACTCGTGCTAGCCTAGTCCTTTTCTTGGGGTTACTGCCCATACATAAGAGAACGTGTCGTGAACAAAATGAAATAAAAAACCTTAACCTAAATGTATGTCAGCCTAGTACTTCTTTATTTTTTCTTCTTCCCTATCTGCCCCTACCTACCTACCTCCTTTGAATAAACAAAACCTTGAATTTATGCTGACCTAGTACTTTTGGTCGCCAAAAAGACGATTTTCAAAATTCAGGAAAAAAAATTTGATTTGTTTGATCATCCCACAAGAATATCGCATTTTTCCTGGATCAAAAGTAGTCTATGTGTTAATCCAGCATAAGGGCCATACCTCACCGAGATGCCATGGCGACGTGGCCAGCGACGTCGCCAACTAGTTTTTATTGAGATGTATGACGGCTAACTCACTTGGCGACCGACTGGCGGGCGACGCAGGGACGCCAGACATAGCTATGGCAAACGTCGCTGGCCACGTCGCCATGGCATCTCGGTGAGGTATGGCCCTAAAGCTACCTTAATACCAAATTTCATCCAAATCCGTTAAGCCCTTTGAGCGTGAAGGAGTAACAAACATACATACACATACAAACTTTCACCTGTTTTGTTATGTGATATCATTTTGTTCCCCAAAAAGTAACAGGCTAGCATTTGCTCAAGGTGGTACCTATGCATTTCAATAATTCTGGGTAGGTACAGTTTTCTAGTAATAAATACCATCTTGGATTCATGCCAGCCTAGTACTATTGCCCCTAACTAGCACAATTACTGTACTAACTACTCGATCCCATACTTTGATTTTATTTTTATCCCTCCTAAAAATTTTTTTCACGCTTGTACTCAAATTTGAAATACGATCACATATTTTTTTTAACTTTAACAGCGGGTCCAATCTACCAAAGGAAATAAAATAAAAATCTTAATTTAGTAAACTCATCCCGCGGGTCCCAAATGAGCGGGATCAGTTGACTAAAGAGCCCTAGTGTATCCGTGTGTCAGATTTCATCAAAACACGATCTGTCATTAAGGCTAAAAAGGTAGATTTACTTTCGTATTTATAATAATATTAGTATACAAGTATGGATTTGTGAATGATTCGTTACGCGATGTAATTAGGTAACGATAATGTTTTGCTACGTTAATTAGAAACTGCTTTCTAGTCGTGCAATGTAAACTTTAACATTTTCTCTTAACTAATTACTGGATAAAGGTCTAATAGCACATAAGTTTACATGACCATACCGTGTCAGGGACGTGACCGAAATGTGGGCACAACCTAAAGTAATCCCACTGGCAAACAAAACTCTGTCAATCTTGCGTCGGTATTTACTGCAGTTTGTGGTCTGAAGGAAGATATGGCTAGAAAGGAGGTGACTTCTGAAATGACGAGTAATAGAAAACTAGGGAGGAAAAAGGCATGCTGCGCCGACCCCAAATAAATTAGATTATAGGCGGAGAATGATGTGGATGGTGGTAGCGTTAAGTCAAAATACGTATTGCCTTTTATATTTCATCTATTTTAATCTTACCCAGCAACGAATTTCTTAGGTATTGCTTACTGCTTTATCAAAACAAGCATTAAGTTTTTAACAATATTATGATAAGTAACAAATTGTTTTTATTTAATTATTTTAGTCTAAAAAGCGATCAAAGAAACCAAGTTCTCCTATAATTCTCTGATTCGATGGCATTGTAACTAAAGTCCGTTTTCACGAACACTGAACCGATCGATGAAAATACGGAGCTCGTTTTTATTTAGTCCTTCAATAAGTGTCGCCTGTCTAAGTGTCTATTAGTCTTAGTAAAACAGGCATTCGACTCATTTTACGCTTGAACAAGAAATAATACTCATCCAACTTGTCCAATATATCTGGTTTCATCGAAACAAAAGACACTTTGTTGACAGAAACTGTAGCAGAAATCATTGATCACGTATTGTCTTCATGTTTTACGCAGATTCATTGACGAGATGAATGGTGAGTCTTATATTATCGAGATGTGAATATAAATAGATAATAATTTATTTACTAATAATATATTATCTGTTATTACGTCAGTTTTCTCAATGAAATTGTTATTAGATACGCACGATTAGACTACGTTGTTTTATTGTGGTATCGCCGTTTTACGCGTTTAATTGTAGTGCGTTGAGAAATGTACAAACTCAAAAGATAGGGTTTAAGCAAGAAACACTATACTTTTTTATTTCTTAAAAATGCCTTGTATTGGCCCTCATAAACATTGTGGTCCACTTGTTTAATTCTGTAATACAACACTTTTTTACAATTTAATATTTTATGTAGCGTGTTTTTGGTGAAACGGAACACAAACACAAAACGCGTCGATTCCGGTAGTGACGTCAAATGCTATGTGTCAAAGAAACACTTTTAGTTGAAAAGTACTTAAAGTTTCACTAAGATTTTACTATAATATTGTTATTGCATTTTTTGCTTTATTATTGCACTTACAATATAGTAAAACTATTCTATTAAGGGCAAAACAATATATTTAAACAAGGCAGATAGAGGGAAGTCACATCAAATGCTATGACTTGAATGGCCGCGACAGTCATGGACCTTTGAACTGTCGTAGAAAATTGTAGGAGTTTAATTTTTTTTTTTGTGCGACAAGCAGTTGAAATTAACTTTTAATTATTTTCTTGGGTTGATAGCACTGCATTTTATTGATTTAAGTGAAAAAAAAATTGCATGCATGTTCCTTATTAAACGATTTTTCAATTGTCAAGTCAGTCAGTTACTAAGAAAGTTAATTTAGTTAAGTACAATTAATTAGATAAATAAATAGTACGTTAGTCGTTTAGCGTTGTGAAAAGATCCCACAGTTGATAGTTTAGTTGCATTTATAAAATCGATAGCGATTCACAGCAGTTCGAACTCGGTTTCTTTTAAATAGCGTTTCTATGTACTAACTACGTCATTTACTAAGTGTGAAACTGTACATTAAATAGTAAAATAGGGCTAAAAACTGTGAAGTTATAAAACAATATAAAAGTAATTTAGACGGTTGAATGGCATTTATGGCCGCTAAAGGAAAATCCAAAGAACAAATATTTCTTCAATGCAATTCAACTTTCAATGTTTTCCTCAATCGGATCACGCATCTGTGAGCGAGAGTGTCTGACTCATGTGATCATTCATCAATACAATACATTCTTGTATCTTATCGTTTGGATTGCAGTTTTATTTGTAAATTATTTTTTGCGTAACTTCTACAAACGAAATTGTCTTCAAAACTCCTCGTTTACATTCAGTTTGTTACTTATTTTCGAGAAGTTATTACAAACTTGTTAAAAGTATGTCGTCTATGTGGCGAACAAAATCAAATTGACAAAAATAACGCTAGCGACATCTATGATGCAAAATAAATAACTAAAATCCTTCATCGAGCTATCAGATAGCCGCAGGACATCAACCGTCGGGCAGTTGCCCACTAGACACGACACCCGTCTGGTCGGCGTCTTTTGCAATCGGGGATGAGGAACATTACACCCTATGCCTATTACTTAGTGCCTATCCTCTATGGTACAATGTTAAGTGCATGTATTATCAAGACAAGTTAACAAAACAACTATTCTTTCCAACTTGTATTCGGTCGAGACGTAACATGTAGGTAGATTGAATCGTTATACCTTGTGTTGCGGGTAAACATTGATCTCTTAATGCCGTAGGTCTCAGTCATTTGCATTTCTTGCAAATACACAGTAAACTTTAAATACCTTATTAATTTTTGGCTTCATTGAGCAGTTTTGGGGAAACGTTCAATAATTGTTTTAACATCACGCCACAACCCCTTAAGAGCCGAGGAAAAAGAAAAAGTGCGGGGCACAGCTTATCTTCTTTATATTTAAAATTTTCGATTTATCCAACAGGCCGGAGTATACGACCCCTGCCGCGTCCTGGGGGTCACCACACTTGATGTGGTCCGTGCGTGTGCCTTCGTCGGTGCCATCAATGGCGTGGACCCCCGCACCGTGTCCATCCCCGTCATCGGGGGTCACTCCGGAGTCACCATCATTCCCCTGCTGTCCCAGTGCAACCCTCCGCCCAAGATCACTGAGCAGTCCAAGATTGAGGCTCTCACTAAGAGGATCCAGGAAGCCGGTACTGAGGTTGGTATTAGTTGACAAGTAAATACATCAGCGTCATCTGTAGATGTTACGTTTTAGCATGGCAATAGCGTTCATTGTCATGTCCCCAATATCATTTCATTGGTAAAAAGTGTGGAGTATCACGATAGGTGAAGATTCAGGACATTAAACGAAAGAACGTTTTTTGAAAAACCGTCAATAAATGTGAGTAAATAACCGCTACTGCCATGCTTAATATTCAGCACCTCAAATGAACCCGATTTCGAATCACTTTCACAAATTCCTAATACACTTAAAAAAAATCTGTACGACAAGATAAATAAGGCAAACTATGTAGTAATATCAACTATCTGGTGTCCACGACACAAGCCTCGTTGCTTAGTGTGGCACCTAGATGGCGCTGTGTGTAATGTCCAGCAATATTTATTTATTTATTTATTTATTTATACCTATCCCGCCTGAATTTGCCGCTAGAGGCGTTAAGTAAGTAAGGTAAGGAGTAAGGTCTTCAGAAATGTCGGATGTCATAGCGAGTTTTTTTATCACGTATTTTTACTAATATTCACGATTGTAGTCAAGATTGAGCCATTCCTGATTATTGATTAAATTATGACTTGAAGATTTTCAGTAGCAAGTTAGGATCTAATTTGTTAGTACTTGGAGGAAGAATGGTTTTTAAATGTTTCAAGTTTTGATAATTTTAGGGACAATATTGTAAATATTTATCGGAAGTTTACACTGTATTCTTATACGTAATAAAATAAACTTTTCATGAAAATATTGGTACTTTAAAGTATAAAATAGAATTAATGACAGGACCTTACTTGCAAGTGGCGCCATCTGGTGTGATCAAAAACGATAGCCCTCATTCAAAATGCCTGTTCTATATTACGAACGACGATGCCTCTCATATATTACGATTGTCCTGTATTATTATGTTGTTATTAGTATGTATATTTAGGTTAAGGTATTTATCTATGGGTCTACATAATCGAGAATTATTAGTACAATATTTTGTACTGTAGTAACTTTTTAACTCTTGCTAACTGACTTTCTCTTGCAAATTTATAAACTGTTTGGTTCCTTAGGTGGTGAAGGCTAAGGCTGGTGGTGGTTCAGCCACCCTCTCCATGGCGTGGGCGGGCGCCAGGCTCACCAACGCTATCATCAGGGGACTCAACGTAAGTACCACTATTTAGAACTTAACATTATTTTGTAACCCTTATCTCTCCCACTACTAAGCCAAGGCTAACCCCATTCCCTGCACTACTTGCGATAAAAAAGTGACTGTTGATCCATGAAAAAAAAGAACTAGGCGTCATGACTAGACGTCTACTCATAATATATTTGTTGTACGTGGGTATTATGTCGCGTGAACTTAATCGTGCCTAACGCCGCCATCTTGTTTTTTTTTTTTCAAAACAATTTCCGCAGACAATTCGCTATTGGAAAACATTTAGCCTCCTTTCAATGTCAATCAAACGCCAATAGAACCACGCAATACTAAAATAGCGCAGTTATGAACGAATTTGGAGCAAAGTATAATTCGTTCGTTCTGACAATACTGTACCCGTCTTAACACTAAATTGTATATTTTGTAGGGCGAGAGCAACGTCGTAGAATGCGCCTACGTCAAGTCGGACCTCACTGAAGCCTCCTACTTCGCCAACCCCTTGCAGTTCGGAACGAACGGAATAGAGAAGAACCTGGGCTACGGCGTACTGAACGATTACGAACAGGGCCTGCTCAAGGCAGCCCTCCCCGAACTCAAGAAGAATATCGCCGTCGGAGAGAAATTCGTCAATAAGTAAACACCTTTACGTTGTAGAGGATCGGGCCAAAGCAATAGGTTGACGGTGAGGAAGTTATGCGAAGCGACCATATGAGTATTAATGTTCAGTCACGGAATGACAATTAGATTTTTTTTCGTACTGTCAATTTCAATTAATGTAACAGTTTGAAAAGAGTTGGCATGCACACGCAATGTGGGAAGTGTATTTGAAAACTGTTTAACCTTTTTTTCACAGGCCTATAGATGGCGGCGGTAGTGCTAGTGGTGTTAAGAGGACCTGTAAATGAATTTGTACAGAAAATAAATAACAGACAAGGTACAGTTACAAGCTACTAGCTGTTTCAAACAATCAGGATTCAAGGAGATGTTATTATTGTATATTTTTTATTTGAAGTCGGTCGGAATCATGATTATTTGGAATAGTTACTAAAATTGGTAGAAAATTCTCGGTAGTTCTCACATAACTTTCTCACTTTAGTATAATTATATAAATTGTAGCATTATTAGGTGCGGATATTTGCAGTATACTCTGTAAATCAGTACCTACTATAGCTACACATTGTATAAACTAAAGTTATGCTATTTGTAGTAATAGTAAGCTTCACCAAACAGTATCAGTAAAGTAAGATGTAAACGGCCCGATCGACAGTAGAAAATGTATGTTGAAGTATATTTATATTACAACCTAGATCTATACATAATGTATTTCGTGAAAAATCACTTTTATTAGTGCATCTTGTATTTAAACCATATTATATTCAGAAGCTACATTGTGTTACAGACAATTGTCAAGCTTCAAAACAAAGTATTTGTTGAACTACAATCTGTCGCCCAAAGATGTTGAAGTATGGAAGAACTGTGTAAATATTGTGATGTGTGTTAAGTTGGTAATTAAATTACAACGGTATGATAAACATGTGTTTTATTACAAACGTAAACTCACGCCTTGTCCCTATGGGGGTAAGCAGAAACCACAGAACGGCACATACTCTTTTTGCCTCGCTCACGTTCATACATCAGGGGGCCTAAAATGGCTGCTTTATCAGAATCATAATACGAATCACGTTAAAAATTTAAAACTTAAAATGGAGTTTCTGGTAATAACCATAAAGACCTTTTTAAATTTTTAACGTGATTCATATTATGATTCTGATAAAGCTTCGATTTTAGGCCCCCTGGTCATACACGCAAGCCCGTTGCGAGTGCTCTTTGTGCGCTTTTATTCTATACATTTAATATGGTTAAGTCATTTGGTCTTTTCAGTCATTTTTCCTCTACAGCAACCCAACATCCACCTTATTATAACGACAAAAGATCAATGTAATATTGACAGAGTCGTCAATTGCAGCACTGTAAACCAAGAATACTTATTACTCTTCAGCAAATCTCTTCGTGTAACTCGCACTGGGCCGGTCCCTCTCACGGAGAAAACGTCCGTTTCAGCAGTGGGAACATGGCTGATTTTGCAGCGTTTCAGCTTATCTGCTCATGCAGGTGTACTGTAACAGTCAGCGCCAACTGCGTATCAACGGTGCATCTGGAATGCTCCCAGTTCCAAGATTTCTACGATCTCGTCCACTTTCGTCTGCCCCAGCGATCGTCGATTCTGTAGCAGATTGGAATCAGCCAATTTTAGAACTGGAATAGATTGTAACAAATGAGGAAACAAAACATGACACTGAGAACATAAATAGTTAAATGAAAATCCATTGCTTCTATAATTTTATAAAACCTCTAATTCACAGGAAACCGAGACCGAGAAAACGAGACTTACACTAGTATTTCTTCTTTAACACATTCATCTTGAACACTCTATTTCCAATAATGCAACATATTATTGTAAATGCGCAAATGTGTGCCATTTTCATATATCTCGATGTATATTTCCATCATGAGAAGCACTAGGTATGCTGAGAACACGGTCACTCCAGTCCAGGTCCTGGTCTTTGGATTACTATAACAAAATCTGGTACTCCTCTCCATAGTCGGTTTTAAACCTATATTTTGAAACGAACTGTAGCGTTGGCACTGAATCAACACGGTCTTGTTTATTTTTAGCGAACCCATTGGAGTTTGTTTCGTAGGTACTTATAAAGGTAGATATGTATAATTCTGTTTACATGATTGCCTTACGAATCTTGTAGTCGTGAGCGAGAATGTCGAGTAATATTGCAGTATTAGGTTTTACTGTAAGGGAATTGGCAGCAGCGGCCCGGAGTACCTGTAACTGACCTTACTTGCTGCGGCCTTGCTGGCTGGATTAGGTATGGGATTTAATTAATAACTGATGATTATGCGGATATTCTATTTTTCTTTACCCCACTGGCTACCCTCTCGATACAGACTCATGTTGATCTTACGTAGGTATAACTTTACAAAAGTATGGTACGTACGCAAAACGGGGTGAATAGGCACAAAAAATTGAACGGTATTTCACCTAAACCTTTAACTAACCTAACCTAAATTAATATCCTACCCTAACTTACTACCCTTACCTAACTTAATATACTACCATAACCTAACTTAATATCCTACCATAACTTACTAACCTAACCTAACTTAATATACTACCATAACTTACTAATCTAACCTAACTTCATGACCTACCAAAACTTACTAACCTAACCTAATATCCTACCATAACTTACTAACCTAACCTAACTTAATGTCCTACCCTAACTTAATATCCTACCCTAACTTACTAACCTAACCTAACTTAATACCCTACCAAAACTTACTAACCTAACCTAACGTAATATCTTAACATAACTTACTAACCTAACCTAACTTTTTTTTTTGACGCTGGTAAAAAATGTATTACGCATACCCTCCCATCGGGGGATGGGAGGGGTATGTGGGACCCCGGGCGGACCCGGTATACCCACTAAAACGACCCAGCGGCATTCCCGCTTCGTCCGAGTGGCGGGGAACTGGTAAACCGGCATAGCCTTTACGTCCAGTCCTCCGCCGACGATTGCAAGGCGGACCCCTCACACCCTCACGGGTGTCGGGAATGACAGACGAAGGTGACGGGTGCAATGCGGGCGAAGGCACCCCCGCGCCTGTCGCCCGCCCGTCACCATGGGGAGGGAGAGGACGAGCAGCGAGAGGATCGTCCTCTCGCGCGCGCTCCGCCTCCTCCTTTTGCGACATTACGTCCTCGCAAAAGGAGGCGACTGCTGACCAGGCCTCCTCGCTCCCCAGCATGGCGTCGACCACGCTGGGAAGCGAAAGGTCCAGTCCGACCACAGCGGTCAGACCGCGGCGCAGCTCGGACCAAGCCGGGCACACCTCGAGGGTGTGCTGCGCCGTGTCCACCGGCGCGCCGCAGTCGTGGCACGCCGGGGTCTCCTCCCTCCCGATCCGGTGCAGGTGCGATCCGAAACAGCCATGTCCGGACAACACCTGCATCAGACGGAAAGAAAGGAAACCGTGGGACCGCTCGAGCCAGCCCTGCAGGGGGCCTAGACAAAAGCGTTTTCCGTTCACGCTTTTTCCTTTAACGCTAAGGGACCGGACCGAGCGCGTCCAACGTCCGGCGGCCAAAGGCGGCGTTGGCGAGGTCCTCCGACCAATGCAGGACGATGGCGTCCCTCGCCTCTCGCCGCACGGCCTCCCGCTCTTCGCCCATGGGGCGCTCCCCGAGCGCCTTCCGGCGCGCCGTCCATTCGTACACTCTGGCGAGCACCCAAGCCTCCAACTCCAGCCAGAGCGCACGCCGCGCCGCCGAGAATCCCACTGAGCGGTAGGCCCTCGCCACCCCAAGGGCGGATCCAGCTTTCATGTCAAGGGGGGGTCACGTAGTCGTGATCTAGTTATGGCAGGCTCGAATTCGATTACAATAATAATTCAAACTAAGAAGAAAGTGTTTTATTGCTATAGGTACGTCAAAATAATACTATTTTACTTATATTAAATAACAAAATCAATTTTTCTCATATGTCTTCTCCCAAAACGAGTTATGACTTCCTCTACTTGAATTGGTATGCTTTTGTGAACGTGGAGAAGAGGCAGTCCAGTTAGGCGATCTTCTGCCATTGAAGCTCTTAGCCAAGTTTTGAGCCTTCTAAGGGTGGAAAAGGACCTTTCTGCTGTCGCTACACTAACTAGTAGTGTAGCAAGAATACATAAAAAAAATCTTATATTGGGATACATTTCAATATCACAATTTAAGGTGGAAGCGCAAGGGTAGCCCGCGAAATTTAAATTTTCTCAAGTTTATTACAATTTGCAGGTCAGTGTCAAGTTGTATGTTGATGAAAATATGAATCGCGCCAGTAACACGTATGGAGTTACAGAATTATAATCATTCAAATCATCAATACAACCCTCCAAGTTCATATAATCTCAAAAAGTTACTTTTTCATGAAAT
Source organism: Eugnorisma glareosa (assembly GCA_947578425.1). NCBI lineage: Eukaryota > Metazoa > Arthropoda > Insecta > Lepidoptera > Noctuidae > Eugnorisma > Eugnorisma glareosa. Next base: position 10,289,522 of record OX387974.1, on the reverse strand, counting down.
AGCTATTGAATGTGATTATATGAACTTGGAGGGTTGTATTGATGATTTGAATGATTATAAGTCTGTAACTCCATACGTGTTACTGGCGCGTTTCATATTTTCATCAACATACAACCTGACACTGACCTGCAAATTGCAATAAAGGTAAGAAATTTTAAATTTCGCGGGCTACCCTTGCGCATCCACCTTAATATAAGATTAGAAATCGACTGCGGCATGTTTTGATTCCGCTGCCATTTTACCTTCCATAGCATATATTCATTCACAATTACTGAAACTGGAGTATTATCTAATAACAGTTTATAGTTGGTTGCCAGTTGTTTCACAGTTTCAATATCTTGAACTTCATTAGCATACTCGACTTTTGGAATGAAAACGCTCAGTTGAAATAAATGAAGTACTTCAGGAGACAGACGGTCTTCTAGGTCATCTATTACTGAATCTAGAAGAGGGATGTATATAGCCCTGCGGAAATACTCTTCAGCAGACTGAGCAGGTTGGTTATTGGCCCTGTGTGTTTGTCTAAAGACTATTCTGGGGCATTTAATTTCTACGTCTAACTGCTCAGCTATTTCTTTTGCCTCTTCAAAAAGCTGTCGGAAAACTGTATCCGCCGTTTCCCTTTGTTTTTTCGTAGAACACTCATACTCGTAGTATCATTAATAGCGTCCGTAGCCCTTTTTAAACCTATTGAGCTCGTTTGCAGTACTCTGCTTAAGGATACAGTTGTCCCTGAAAAATAATGAGTTAGTAAGTTATCTTTCGTTTTACTTGTGTTTAAGTTGGGTAAAACTGTATCATTTGGCATTGGATCATCTCTTCCTAACCCTTTGGGGATCATTAAGCATGATTGATATACACACATCAAAAGTGTCTAGGGATCAACATATATTTTTGCAATAACTTTTCTCCTGATTGATATTAATTAAAATTTTCTTTAAGGATTCATCAAATAAAGTGTTTTCGTTTGTCACAGTAACGATAAACCAAGTCACCTTTGCATTAATAAAGAAATTTGCCATTTTCCTAATAAAGGGATTTTTGACATTTGAACCACTAACACAAAAGTTCGAAAAAAAGACTGAAATAACAGTTTTCTTTAAAATTTTATTGGGTAACTTAAACAATTAATAATCCGTGTTTCTACCGCGAACACTAACAACACAAGAACATCGGTTTGGCATACTCAAAATGAGTTCATCCAAATCACGCTGTGGAATGGCCGCCCATGTTCGTTGCAACAACAAAAAAAGGTCTTCTTGCGACTGGATACCCTCCATATTCGGCAGAGCTCTTCTCTGTAGCATATCCCATGCATGCTCAATCGGATTCAAGTCTGGCGACTGAGCAGGCCAGGGCAGGACATTGATGTTAGCTGCGGCGAGAGTCTGTCTTACAACTCTTGCGGTGTGCGGTCGTGCATTATCATGCATTAACTGAAATAAGGGACCGATTTGCACTTGTAGAGGAACGATGACGTCTGATACAATCGTCTCAGCATAAATTTGAGCGTTGAGGTTGCCTCTGATCCAAATCAACTCAGTTCTTCCGCCGATCCAAATACCCGCCCATACCATGATGGTTCCACCACTATAAGGATGGACTTCCTGGCAGGATTTTAATCGCTGTTGGCGTCCAGGGGTTCTCCAGTGTCGTATACGTCTTGTATCCGGTCTCATACCAAAACGAGACTCATCAGAAAAGCACACGAAACGCCATTGTTCTTCTGCCCAATTTCTGTGTTCAAGAGCCCATTGATATCGTATCCTACGATTGTGCATTGCTATAGGTGGTACCCGTAGCGGTCTTCGGGAATGAAGGTTCACTTCATGCAAGCGGTTTCTGACTGTTTGGTCGCTAATTAAGTTCCCTGAAGAGTGATGAAGCCTCACGGCTAACATCATGGCGGTTATTGTTGGAGCTCTTCGAGTTAAGATTTGAATGTATCGGTCTTGTCTCCGTGTGGTGCAGCGATACCGTCCTCCATGGCGCTCAGCCACGGTACCAGTGCTTCGATAACGTGTCCAAAGTCGACTGATAACACTCTGACTTGTATTCAGAGCTAAAGCCACAGTACGTTGCCGGGAACCAGCTTCTATCATTCCCACGGCTCTGAGCATTTCTTCCCTGCTTAAATGACGTCGCCGCTCCATAATAACGTTGGTTTTAATCAGTAGTAGGGAAACAGTAGCACTAATAATGTCTTCAATGCGTTGTATGTTTTTATAGGGAAAATATTGACAGCTGATTTTCATCTTTTACTCGAATTTGATTCACAGTTCCTGATTCAAATTATGAAATGCACCAAAAAGGATCCATATAAATTTATAAAATTTTTAGGTCGATAGAAGGTGGAAGAGAAACTCCGTGTTCGATGACTGTGAATAATTTATTTCCAAAAAAGGTCGTCTTATATACTATTTTACAAACTAATACTAACCAATAAAAACATGTACATTAAATTAGAATCAATATTTACAAAATAAAAATCCAATAAGAATCGGGGAATTTCAACCAATCACGTCACAGCACTGTTGTCGTGTTATTTCCGCGAGGGGCGCTTGTGTGCTCACGGAGGCTCGCGGCGGGCGAGAACGCGCCGAAGGCATAAATATAGGCGGCGTGCAGTTCGCGCCTCAGTGTCAAGAGTGGCCACCGTCGAGTGAAGACGCAGTGATGTTGTGTTGCGGATCGAGTTGACGGAAGATGAAGACACGCTGACCGAAGACTAGAAGAGTGGCCTCACAGCTCCTGACACTCCAATTTCCTTGCGGAATTCGTCAAAAACGTTAAACTAGTTCTTTTCAGAACTGTTTCTTATCAGAGCGTCAAAACGTGGCTTAGTTCTTATCAGAACTGTGTGCTTCCATATTTCTTATCAGAACGTCGAAAACGTAATAACGTGCTGTGATCAGTGGTGGCTACAGTACTCCCCCTCAAGCGAAGCGTACCGGCAGCTTGACGACACGGCCTGAGCGCGTTGACCTGTTGATGGCGGGCTGTGACGTCACGTTGGCCGTAGGTACTTTTGCTTGTTGCTTGGTAACGGTTGGTGTTGGTGTGGTACTGGGTTTCTTGGTAATGGTTGGTGTGGTAACAGCTTGAGTTTGCTTGGTGATGGTAATCTTGCTTGGAGGTAAGGTAGTGGTATGCTCTGAGATGACATATGCAGGCTTAAGTCGATCGATTGAAATGTTGGCTTGCCGATTCGGTAACTGTATCGAGTACACTTTATCAGTTCGGCTTATAACTCGATAAGGGCCTTCATATGGAGCTTGGAGTGGTTTCTTGACTGCATCGGTTCTAACAAACACGTGACTGCACTTGAGTAAATCTTGATGCACGAATACGCGTTTGTTATTGCTGTGATGCTCGGTGACGGCTTGCGGTTTGTTTACTTGAATGACGTCACGAAGTTTTTCGACGTAGGTATAACCTATTGTAGGTGTGTAGGTATTTGATTCGAAGAAATCGCCTGGTAGCCGTAAGTTGTAGCCGTAGGTAAGTTCGGCTGCGCTCACGCCGGTGTCGGTACGTAGTGCGGCTCGAAGTCCAAGTAAAACGGTAGGTAACTCTTCGATCCATGTACTCGTGTCGGATAATTTGGCGCGTAATGCAGTTTTGAGCGAGCGATGCCATCGTTCGACCATCCCGTTGCTTTGAGGATGATACGGTGTTGTGCGATTCTTCTTGATACCCATTTGTTTCAATAGGTTTTGAAACAGCTGACTCTCGAACTGGCGACCTTGGTCGCTTGTAAGTGTGGTCGGGCATCCAAATCTTGAAATCCAATGTTGGTAGACGATATCGGCTATTCGATCAGCTGTTATTTCGTCGGTAGGGATTGCTTCAGGCCATTTCGTGAGTCGGTCTATCATTGTAACTAAGTAGCGATGACCTTGGGCTGTTGTAGGTAGCGGTCCCACGATATCGACGTGTAGGTGTTGAAATCGATCGCTTGGCGGGAAAGATGCGATGTTGGAGAATGTGTGACGTTGTATCTTGCTTTTCTGACAATGTATACAGGTTCGCGTCCAACAGCTGATGTCTGCGTTCATTGATGGCCAGAAATATTTTTGAGTTATGAGTTTGCGAGTCGTGCGCGTACCAGGATGACTGATGTTGTGCACGCTGGTGAAAACTTCCTGTCGATATTCCTCTGGTATATAAGGGCGTACATAAGGCGTAGACGTTTCACAGTATAACTCGACGTTGGTGTTAGGTATGATTATTTTCTTGAGAGTAATGTTTTTTTCTTGCAATAATTGTTCAATGTTGCTGTCCTTTTCTTGCGCGCTGGCTATTTCCTCGAAGTTTATTGTAGATGGGCATGATATAGTTTCGATGCGGCTGAGTGTGTCGGCGACGATATTTTGTTTACCGCTCACGTGACGTATGTCGGTGGTGAATTCACTGATGAACAAGAGTTGTCTCGTTCGTCTCGGTGTTTCAGTACTTGATTGAGTTTTTGACATTACGTATGTTAGCGGCTTGTGGTCGGTGAATATGATAAGATGACGTCCTTCAAATGTCTTGCGGAAGTGTTTGACTGCCATGTAGATTGCGAGTAGCTCTCGGTCATAGGTAGAATACTTCTTCTGCGCGTCGTTGAATTTCTTGGAATAATATCCGAGCGGTTGCCATGTTTCGTTTATGTATTGTTGTAGAACGGCGCCAGCTGAGTTGTCGGATGCGTCACAGAATAAAGCGAGTGTAGCGTGATGTGATGGGTGAGCGAGTAGAGCTGCGTTTATGATGCTAGCTTTACATTGCTGGAACGCTTGAGTTGCTTCGTCGGACCACGTGATCGGAGTCTTGTCTCGCTTCTTCACGTTATGTAGGTATGAATTCAGTGGGGCTTGTAGGGCTGCGGCGTTAGGAATGTGATCGCGATAAAAGTTGATCATTCCTAGAAATCTTCGTAATTCTTCGATTGTAGTCGGCTGTGGGTAATCGGTGATTGCTTGAATTTTATATTGCGGAGGTTTGATGCCTTCTTTTGATACGGTGTAGCCTAAGAATTGGGCTTCTGACTTGCCTAGGTTGCATTTGGCGGGGTTGATAGTGATGCCATTATCTTCTAATCTCTTGAGTACGATTTGGAGATGTTCTCTGTGTTGGTCTTCGTTTTCAGATGCCAATAACAAATCGTCTATGAACGGGAAGACGAAATCTAATCCTCGTAGTACTTCATGTATATAGCGTTGAAATGTTTGTCCCGCGTTCTTCAAACCGGGGCACATACGTGGGAATTCAAATAATCCCATCGGGGTGATGATGGCTGTCTTCTCGATGTCTTCTTCTCTCACGCTCAGTTGTTGGTAGGCGCGGTTGAGATCTATTGTTGAGAAGATAGTTTTTCCGGATAGGTGATGTGTGAAGTCTTTGATGCGTGGAACGGGGTAGCGATCTGGTATGGTGATGGAGTTGAGTCGGCGATAGTCACCACAAACTCTTATATCGCCATTCTTCTTTGGGACGATGTGTAGAGGTGACGACCATGGACTTTTGCTAGGTCGACATAGCCCTTGTTCGATCATGTTTTCGAATTCCTTCTTCACTATTTCGAAGCGATGTGGTGGAATCGGTCGAGCTCGGCTGTGTATCGGTGGTCCTCGTGTTTCGATGAAATGTTGCACGTTGATATCGGAGTTTAATTTCATCGATGTTAATCTCGTTATGCCGGGATACTGAGCTAAAATGTCGTGGTATGATTGCGATATGTCGATGCTGCGTACTGTAGGCACATTCGATACTCGTACCGGGGCATTGACCTTTAAACTCGTAACACCGTCGATTAATCTTCTGTTTTTCAGGTCGACGATGAGTTGATGGTGCTTGAGGAAATCGGCTCCGAGTATAGGTTTTGAGACGTCAGCTACGATGAATTTCCACAAGTACGGGCGACGTAGATTGAGATCGAGGGATAATGTTTTCTCGCCATACGTAGCTATAGTTGTATTGTTCGCTGCGTATAGCTGGAATTATACTTACTCCTTCTCCGAGACAGATTAACGTGTAGTAGCGGGTAATTGTACCAGCGCCATCACAATTATTTCAAAGCTAAAAAAAAAAGATGAAATAAAAACCGTTCTCTCGTCGGGCAACACTGTGTGTATATGTCATTACGTGTTTTTGTGCTTCGCGCTGTCACTACGTTCTCTCAACAAAATCCAATTTTTATTCAATTTTCTCAGTTAATAGTGTAGAAAATCTATTAAAATTGATAACCATGATTACATCACAGATTACATTCATGATATATGATGTGTGTAGACCATTAATTATTGAAATAACAAGTGCAGTGAACTCAGGTACCGGCGGCAGTTTAGTTTACATTTGGGTTTGTTTACGAAGAAAACAGGTATGTAATTATGGAAAATACGAAAAATTATCAGTCTATTGAAGCATCATCAAGGTAAGACTGAAATTTATCTAAGAATTCTACGAACGATTTCTAATTTTTAAGGTTATCAAAGAATATCATAAACAATTTCGTTTTTCTTTATATATGTCAAACTACCATTTCCGGTCATTGACTAAACTCACTCAAAACTTCGGTCATCGGTAAATTACAGTAGTTCTCTGTTCTGGTAACTTAAAACCAGGTAACGGTTTTTTTCGTGATTCTGTGATTTGAATTTTTCTCCGACTACACGGAATTGACTGTGCTCTTCAAGAAATGGGTAAACGAAAGAATAAGGACCAGAATTATATCAAGAGGAAGATTCGGAAATTGGAAAGGAAATTGGAAAAGATGCCAGTTGAAATTGATTCAGAAGGCTCAACACCGCCATGTTCACCGCCGGCGCGGTCTGAATCGCCTTTTCCACCCACACTGCTACCTCCGGCTGCTCAAACAACCGAAGCACCGTCGCCGCCTGCGCTTATTATACCTGCTCAGAATGATCTGGAACAAGAACTTAATACAGGTCTGTAAAACATGAAATCCCATGTTATCCATATTAAATGACAAACGTAGCTAGCTACACTTACGATGTCAGTTAAACTTTAAACGCCTGGGTGATCCCATTACAGGGATATAATGTTAACAACACATAAGCGCCACCACGTGCGGGTGGACACTGTGTCAAACCTCACTAAATACATGGTAAGCGCTACCACACTGCGGGTAGACAATGCCAAATATTAATTTCCACATTGGAATACTATTGACTTAGCGCTATCACTAAGCGGATAGACATGTCTATATATCCTTTATGTTGAATTTTTCAGAAGATGATCTGCCTGAAGAACTCTTACAAGCCCTGGGAACTGAAGGCGAAGAAAATATTGAAGTTGGAGAAGCTATTAGACCAGAACTAGCACTCCGTTGGACAAGGATCATACAAACAGGACTCGGCAAAGAATCTCGAGAGGCCATTAGTAAAAAATACCCAACGCCTATCAATTTCCCAAGGGCAGTGGCTCCGTTAATGAATGCGGAGATATCAGCTTCACTTTCTGACTCAACCCTTAAAAGGGATAAAAGGATCAGCTATAGACAAAACATAATTGGAAAACTCATGACTTGTCTTGGAAAATCATTGAGCAAGGTACTGACGGGTAACATAAGCAGTAAAGTCCTTGTTGAAGAAATAAGCGATGCAGCAAAGTTAGCTGCGGAAATTTATCATCAGGATTCTTCTTCAAGAAGATTTTTCGCTTTGGCTGGTGTCAACAAGGTTGTACAAGATGCCGTACGCACAGCAACATCTGATGACACATTATTTGGGACAGACTGTGCTGAAAAAATAAGGGCTGCACAATCCATCCAAAAAGCAGGCTCCATGATAAAAACGACAGAAAAGAAAACATTCAAACCAGGGACTCAGAAAAAACAGTTAAACTGGAGAGGCCCGCCGCAGTACCAACAACAACAACGAGGTCGCGGCGGGCATCAGCCTCAACAACATCAGAGACAACCTCGGCCAGATCAAACACGCTGGAAGACTCAGAAGCCAGCTCTGTCCAGTTCCAAGTCCAGATACCGCAGATAGAACCTCAGGTACATGCAGGTAGACTAAAGCACTTTAGAAAAAACTGGTGTGAAATAACTAGTGACCCAGTAATTCTAAAATGGATTGAAGGCTACGAGATTCCATTCAGGGAAACTCCACCTCCTTACCAAAACATGCTACAACATTGGTCAGAGAAAGAAAAAGAATTAATTAAATTAGAAATCGAAAAACTAATTACTTTAGGCACAGTGTCAGAATGTTCTTTCTGTCCAGATCAATTCACATCTCCAATATTTTTAGTTCCTAAACCAAATGGCTCATATAGATTTATATTGAATTTGAAAAAACTCAATAGTTTTATAGACACAGAACATTTCAAATTGGAAGACATTAGAACAGCTTGCAAGCTAATTTTCAAAAATTGTTTTATGACCTCTATAGACTTAAAAGAAGCCTATTTTTCAGTACCTATAGCAGATAATTATAAAAAATATCTAAGGTTTACTTTTAATGGCCACTTATTTGAATTCAATGCTCTACCTTATGGTCTATGTACAGCACCATTTGTCTTTACAAAACTACTAAAACCAGTTTGTACCTACCTTAGAAACAATAACATCATCATGACATGTTATTTAGATGACAGTCTGTATTTTCATAAATCAAAAAGAAAATGTGAGGAAAATGTAAAATTTGCAGTAAATCTTTTACAAGGTTTAGGGTTTGTCATCAATTTTGATAAAAGTCACCTTAAACCAAGTCAATCTTGTCAGTATTTGGGTTTTGTTTTGGAATCAACAAATCTTGCTTTATCAATTCCCACACAAAAACAAATTGCAATAGTAGAAAAAATTAAAACATATTTAGTAAAAACGCAATGTCAAATTAGAGAATTCTCTCAATTATTAGGAACATTAAGCTCAATTTGTCCTGCCATTCCATATGGCTGGGTATATACTAAACTTTTAGAAAGAGAGAAATATTTAGGTCTTCTACAGTCTAAGGATGATTATGATGCAATAATGCCTCTTAAAAGCATAGTTCACCCAGAATTAGACTGGTGGAGTAAAAATTTACATAAATGTAATCCTATAAAACAACACAACTTTAAAACAGAAATACTAACAGATGCCTCAACTACTGGTTGGGGAGCTGTGTGTGAATCAAATAAAACCTCAGGTTCCTGGTCAGATTTAGAAAAGAATTATCATATAAATTATTTAGAACTAAAAGCTGCCTTCTTAGGGCTCCAATGTTTTGCAATAGATTTGCATGACTGCGAGGTATTATTAAGAGTGGATAATACTACTGCAGTTGCTTATATTAACAAAATGGGGGGAGTTCAGTTTCCACATTTAAATAGTATCACTAGAGATATATGGCAGTGGTGTGAAGAAAGGAATATTTGGATTTATACCTCTTATATTAATACCAAAGACAACTATGAAGCTGACAGAGAATCGAGAAAAATCAATATTGAATGGGAGCTCTCTCAAAAGGCTTATAGTAAAATAGTAAATCGGTTTGGGGTACCCAATATAGATTTGTTTGCTTCTAGAATAAACAGTAAGTGTGAAAAGTTTGTATCCTGGAAATGTGACCCTGAAGCCTTCCAAGTTGATGCATTTACCCTTAACTGGGCTAATTATTTTTTTTATGCATTTCCTCCATTTTCACTGATTTTAAAATGCCTTCATAAAATCAAGATAAATAAGGCAACCGGTATCTTAGTTTTTCCGTATTGGCCCTCTCAACCATGGTTTCCACTATTGAATTCATTGCTGACCAAGGAATTACTAATTTTTGAACCAAACATAAAATTATTAACCTCTCCTTTCAGAGAAAGTCACCCCCTTCACCAACAACTTACCCTGGCTGCAGGGCTGCTCTCAGCCAGGCATACATAAGAAGAGGCACACCAAATTCAGCCCTACAGATAATGTTAAATTCACTATCTAATAGTTCCATAAAACAATATGACTCTCCCTTGAAATCTTGGTGGCTATTTTGTAAAAAATGTAACATAGACACATATGAAGCTTCCATTCCCTATATATTGAAATTTTTAAGTGAATCCTTTGAATCTGGGGCGTCATATGGTACAATAAATACTACCAGATCAGCCCTTTCATTGTTAATTAGTTCTAAAATTGGATCTGACGAAAGGATTAAACGTTTCATGCGAGGTGTATACCGTACAAAACCACCTGCCCCAAAGTATAATCTTACTTGGGACCCCGGGGTAGTATTAACATATTTAGCGAATCTTTACCCCAATGAAGACATAAGTTTAGAAAAATTAACAAAAAAAGTGGTAACTATTCTCGCCCTTACTACAGGTCATAGAGTACAAACGTTATCTTTGATTAATATAAAAAATATTATGATTATGAGTGATGGAATTCAAATATACATTCCAGACATGATAAAAACCTCAAAAACAGGCAACCTACAACCACTATTACACCTTAAAACTTTTGAAAGTAGAATTGAGATTTGCCCAGTCCTGACTGTAAAATGTTACATTAATAGAACCAAACCACTGAGAAGCAGTACTGACAACCTAATACTGACCGTTAAAAAACCACACCACAAGGCTTCAACTCAAACTATAAGCCGATGGATAAAAACCACTTTACATGAAGCCGGAATTGATGTGAACACCTTCACAGCACACAGCACTAGACATGCTTCTACGTCAGCTGCTAAAAGATCTGGTATCAGTATAGATCAAATACAAAGAACAGCTGGGTGGTCTCAGAACTCAGCCACCTTTGCTAGGCATTATAATAGGCCAGTTATTCAAGATCCTACTATGTTCAGTGATGTTATATGTAACACTGTTAATAATAAGACTTGATTTTGTTGATCTCATAATTTGTTAATGATTAAAGATTCTGTGATTTTAATAAATGACTGACTAATTTTACTATCAAGTATTGTTAACTCATAAACAACCCTGACTGACTTCAAACATCTACACGTTAATCTGTCTCGGAGAAGGAGTAAGTATAATTATGTGATTAAACGAACTTACCTTAAGTGAAGTTCTATCATAATTATACGAAGCTCCTTCTCCGAGACAGAGTCTCCCAACCCGTCCCTACTGTAGTTTTTCCCTAAATAGGGTTGTTTAGGATTACTAGCTTTAAACGAAATGACATATACACACAGTGTTGCCCGACGAGAGAACGGTTTTTATTTCATCTTTTTTTTTTAGCTTTGAAATAATTGTGATGGCGCTGGTACAATTACCCGCTACTACACGTTAATCTGTCTCGGAGAAGGAGCTTCGTATAATTATGATAGAACTTCACTTAAGGTAAGTTCGTTTAATCACATAATGGTAGCGGCGTTGGTACTTGTCCCTTACTTCTCGGTAGCACGGATATGTTGGCTCCAGTGTCGACTAAGAATGATAATTTGGAGTTTCTGTCGGTGATGTATAGGCGGTGGGATTTTTCTTGAACGCCGGTGTCCGCCACTGCCAACGTTCCGTCTAGTTTTCCGTGTTTTGTTTCTGTTGCTTGTTGAATGAACAAGGTGATGTACAGCGTCTAGCTTGCTCTTTAAAGCGGCGGTGATAGTAGCAGAATGGTGATGGAGAAACATCGTGGCTGCGTTGACGTGATGAACTGCGGTGACGCGATGAGTGACGACTACGACGATAGTTGTAGTTGTTGTGATGGCGATTTGACTTTAACTCCGCTATTTCTAGCGATAGTTTTCTTATCTCGCTGATGAGGTATTGCGTTTCTGCTTGCGGTGCGGATAGTGCAGGTGGTGTGGGTGCATGGACGGCTGCGACTTCTGTTGGTGCTGTCTGCTCCATTATTTTGTCGGCGAGTAGCGCGAGTTCGTCGAGCGCTGTCTTGGTGCTGAACGTTTCGCTGACTGCGAGGACTGAACGGACGTGTGATGGTAGGTGGTTCGTCCACATAAGTCGCAGGGTGGAGTCGGGAACCTTGTCTCTGGCGAGGTTTCGCATGCGGCGAAGTAGCTGCGTCGGCTTCTGATCTCCGAGTTCCATGTCGGACAGTAGTTTTTGGAACTGGCGGCTGTCGGATTCCTCGTAGGCAGATATGAGCCTCTCCTTGATGGCTTGGTACTGCTCCGTCTCTGGTGGGTTGTAAAGTAGGTCCATAATCTGCTCGATGTCTTGGCGCTCGAGCTGTGCGATAACCATCTGGGCGAGTTGGGCTTGGCCTTTCTTAAGGTCGTTGGTTGCTGCTTCAAAGCTAATGAACCAGAGCCGTGGTCGATCGCGCCAGAATGGTGGAATGTGCATGGTGAGCGATATTCCAGCTGCTTCGGCCTTTGGGACTGGATGTGATGTTGAGCTGCTGGATTGTTCTTCTGTATTCGACATCTTGATTTGTGTGGGAGTGATTCACAGATTGGCAGAGCTTCGGTGATCTTGAGTTTCTTCACTGTGTTCCGGCAGGAGTTTGTTCTTGGTTCTTCGCTGTGTTCTGGCAGGGGTTTGTTCCTGGTTCTTCGCTGTGTTCTGGCAGGGTCACCACTTTTAGGTCGATAGAAGGTGGAAGAGAAACTCCGTGTTCGATGACTGTGAATAATTTATTTCCAAAAAGGGTCGTCTTATATACTATTTTACAAACTAATACTAACCAATAAAAACATGTACATTAAATTAGAATCAATATTTACAAAATAAAAATCCAATAAGAATCGGGGAATTTCAACCAATCACGTCACAGCACTGTTGTCGTGTTATTTCCGCGAGGGGCGCTTGTGTGCTCACGGAGGCTCGCGGCGGGCGAGAACGCGCCGAAGGCATAAATATAGGCGGCGTGCAGTTCGCGCCTCAGTGTCAAGAGTGGCCACCGTCGAGTGAAGACGCAGTGATGTTGTGTTGCGGATCGAGTTGACGGAAGATGAAGACACGCTGACCGAAGACTAGAAGAGTGGCCTCACAGCTCCTGACACTCCAATTTCCTTGCGGAATTCGTCAAAAACGTTAAACTAGTTCTTTTCAGAACTGTTTCTTATCAGAGCGTCAAAACGTGGCTTAGTTCTTATCAGAACTGTGTGCTTCCATATTTCTTATCAGAACGTCGAAAACGTAATAACGTGCTGTGATCAGTGGTGGCTACAAAATCATAAATTTATTACAAAGCCACATCTCAATCTCAAGAAATCCACATAAAAATGCTTGATCCCTAGACACTTTTGATGTGTGTATTTAAATTACGATTCGGTTTACGTCAAGTGATATAAACGATAGTTTAATTCAATTGTCTTTGTTGAAGCACAAGAAAAAGACAAAAAAATAATGTTAATTATTCAGTTCTTGCGTTCATGTATTAATGTATTAGTACCTAAAAATAAGATACAAAATATGTACCTACCTAAAACATCACTTAAGCAGATAAATGATACGAGTAAAATGAACTCCGAACTGCGCAATGTTTGCAGTAAGCAATGTGCGTCGTTAGCAGTTCTGCTGTCTTGCCATGTAGAATTTTTTTCCAGAGCGCTACAAATTTTTGCTAAGTTCTCTCCTTGAAATTGAAAATGCCCATCATGCCTCTCAACCCAACTTGTCTCACAGATACCTTGCATTGTAGCACCAAGTTCTTTTTCAAAAATGTCATGCCTCGTAGCGGATGCATTGGCAAATGCTACGACTTTTCTCATCGTGCCAGAGGTATTGCGGCAAGAAGGGATTTGGGATGACCTAGCTAAAGAGTTGTTAAGAACGTGATTGCTGCATGGGCATCGTTTGGCATGTACAGCTATTTTACACAATTCTTTTCTTCCCTTTGTGTCTGAAGCCATAACCGAGCAGCTGTCAGTCCCGATACCCACACACCATGTTAAATCAATGTTATATTTGAGACAGAGATTTTCAACAATTTTCGCCAGTGCTACACTGTCAACCGAGGCTCTATATCGCCTGTCCTGTTATTTACTTCACGACTAAGCGTATCATAAGTATCACAGAAAGTCACAAAGTCTTCCTTTACAATACCATTATTAAAATATCGAAATGACAGGCTCAGCCAATTAGCTTCCCTCACATCCTGTAAAAAAAAATCTTGTATGATTTCTTTGCAAACATCAATCAACTCATTTTGCACAGTTTTGCTAATGTATGTAGCATTAGACTTTGAAGACTCTAAATTATGCTGCAATGTTGTATCACTAGATTCTATACGGAATTTCAATAGGGCTCTGAAATTTCCTTCGTCAATTACCACGCTGTCATTGCCTGCTTCTTTACCCAACAATCTACCATCGTCGCGATGGCCACGTAGCGATATATTTTGATGACCACAAAAAATAATCGTTTTTACGATTGGTCGCTAGCGTTCCCGGTTTTCATTAATTTGTGCAATTCTTTGCCTATTCAGTTGGTTAATAATATTAGTTTCAGGCTTATGACATGACAATAAAAAGTTTTTTTCGGCTTCGACAGCAACTTCGTGGTATTTTTTACGTTGATGTGTTGGTAGAACACCATTTTCACCAAGCAAATCATCAAAGGCTTTTAATGGTTCTTTTTCGAGTCGTTTTAGAGGTGTTTTTGATTGTACGCCACCTCCAGGTGCTACTGTAAACAAGACACAATACTTGCAGTAAAGGCTCTGGTCTTTATGCGACAAAACAAGCCAGTGAAACTTGTCAAGATGCGACTGCTGTGCATATTTTTTTGTTTGTTTTCCTTTTTTGTTAACAACACAATGCGGGAAAGTATAATTTGAGAGAGGCAGGCAATGCATTTCAAATAACATAGCTCTAGTTGAATCAACTATATTTTTCCCTACATACCATGCAATATCTGAGCAAAATTTTGATTGAGAAAATGAATTATTTATCTGAACAGAATCGGAAGCATATTAGTATTAGTAACAGGAACTAAAAGGTTAGTAAGTCGTGACACATTTAAATAACGGCTACGAGAATGTTATTATTATAATATAATTTTTCCCAGTCCAGGGGGGGGGTCATGACCCCCATGACCCCCCCTGGATCCGCCCTTGCGCCACCCGCTGCGGATGGCGGTCGCATTCTCCTTCCTACGGAAAGAGTTCGCCCAGATGGGGGGCCCGTATAGGGCCATGCTCCTCAGGATGCCTGCATACAGGCGCCGACATTTCGCCTTGGGCCCCCCCAGGTTCGGGAGGAGCCACGAGAGGGCGTCCGCGGCTTTCAACAGGCGCGTCGACAGCCCGCTGAAATGCGGGCCGAAGCGCCACCTGTCGTCCAGCACCAGGCCCAGATACTTCATCTGGGGCTGGACCCCTATCCTGACGCCTTCTACGGCTATGTGGGCGTCGGGAGGGTAGCGCTGCCGAGGCCCGCGAAAGAACACGGCCTCGGTCTTGTGCAGCGCCACCTTCAATCCCAGGCGGCGGATTCTCTCTGCAACCAAGGATCCGCCAGCCGAGGCCAGACAGGCCGCGTCCCCAAAGTTCCTCCCCCGGGCAGTGAGGAGAGTGTCATCCGCGTAGCAGATGACACTCGTGCCCGGAGGAGGGATCCCCGCAACAGCCAATCGAATCCGATGTTCCACAAGGGGGGCCCCAGCACCGACCCCTGCGGAACACCGTACTCTGCGCCGTATCGCCTCACCGTGGCCGTCTTGTCTACGAGGAGGACCTCTCGGTCCTCCAAGTAGCTGGCCAAGAGGTCCCCCAGATATTGGGGCACTCCGTGATACCGCATCCGTGAGGCGTACAGGCGGTCCTCTTCTGCCCGGATTCGGTTTTGGGCGCTGCGCCGTCGACTCCGCGCGTAGGCCCTTCTGGCCGCCACGCAGGTGGCCCGGAGTCCCGCCAACTCCTCCGTCCACCAGTAGACGGCACGACGGGGAGGCGGACGGCGAGACCGAGGCATGCTGGAGTTGCACACCTTGGTCAAGGACCCCCTGAGCCGGACCGCTGCGGCGTCCACGTCCGGGACCTCCTCGACAGGGGGAGGCGACAGCCAGTCCTGGAGAAAGGCGGCCTCCTTGGCTGCCTCCCGGTCCAGGCGGGTGAGTGCCCACCGCGGGAAGGGAGATTGCCCAGCGCGGGCCGTCCCCCCTCCCTGCTGTGTGGAGATGTCGAACCGCACATAACGGTGGTCCGACAAGGTCTCCACCAGCTCCACCCGCCAGTTGACGACGCGGCAAGCGTGGGGGTGGCAAACGAGACGTCCACCACCGACCCGCCCTGTTGCCGCACACACGTGTGGACCGCCCCCCTGTTGGGGAGGGACACACCACACGAGGCCGCCCAAAACTCGACGGCGCGTCCCCGGACATTGCAACCAGCGGTCGGGTTACCCCAGGCCGCCGACTTGGCGTTCAGGTCGCCGAGCACCACGACCTGGCGTGGCGCCGCCCTCCCTACGACAGCAGTGAGGATCTCTAGGAAATCCTCAAAGTCCGAGAGGGGAGAAATACACCCCCACCATCGCCATTTGGGGAGAAATACACCCCCACCATCGCCATCTCTCCCCACGCGGCGGCCACGTATCCCGGTCCCCTCTCTAAGAGCGAGAGGGGAGGGGAGTCTGTGGAAGACCGCGCCACCAAGTCATCCCGGTCGCCCAGCCAACGGCCAGGGACCGAGTAAGGCTCGGCGACCACCGCCAAGTCCACCAACCACTCAGCCATGGTCTGCATCAGCAGATCCTGGGCTGTCCTGCAGTGGTTGGTGTTCGTCTGTAGGATGCGATGTTCGACCCTATCCATCAGTCGGACATCGCACCCTCCTCCGCAGCCGCCGCAGGAACGGCGGTGTCAACGGCAGCAGCAGGCCCGGTCGGCGCCTGCGCTTTTCCACGCTTAGGGGTAGGATTGCACTTCCTCCCCTTCATTACGTGGCCTGCCCGGCGGCCACTGGCCGCACACACCGCGCAGTGCGGCGTGGCGGCCTCGCAAGAGGCGGCTTTGTGGCCCTCCTTGCCGCAGCGGTAGCATGTGTCCGTCCTGTCTACCTTGGACGGACACTGGGGCCGGGTGTGTCCGATACCAAAGCACCGGAAACACCGCAGAGGCTGGTCCTCGAGTGCCCGGACTGCGCCCGAGCTGAACCCGACTTGAAGCCGTCCTTTCGCAAGGACGGCTTTGGCAGCGGCGATTGGGCACTCGAGGCGAATGGTGCCCATACCGCCGCGGCCGGGCCTTATGTCCCGGCCTTGGACCGCCGCCGCCGCGGCGCCACAGCCCCCTACCGCTGCGACCGCCGCCTTCACTGGCCGCCGACTTGACTGGTCGGGCCACTTTGGTAGAGTTCGCGATGACCTCTTGCAGCTTGGCTGCAAAGAGGTCAGCGCGGGCACTCCCCTCTACCCCCGGGAACTCGAATATTCGAGCCCCGGCTTGGGTCCGCCGGCAGGACACACTGCCGATCCCCAGTTGGGTGGGATCGGCATTGGTACGCGCCCGCACCAAAATGGAGGCGTAGGTCTCCCCTCGCCCCGCAGCCTCCGCGGTGAGCGTCACCACGATGGCTGCGATTTTTGGGGGGACTAACTGCCCCTTTCCTCCTCTTCCTTTTCCTTTCCCTTGCCCTTATCCTTGCCGGTCGTCTGCGACTGGCTGGGAGCGGTGGTGGCAGGGACGGCCGGGACAGCCGTCGCTGACTTTTTCCCCTTCCCCTTACGGGCCAGTTTCGTCCACTCGTTGGACGGGGTGGTCGACGGGAGTTGGGCGTCTTCCGCCTGGGAAGAGGATGGCCCCGGCTCGCTTTGCCTCTTATCCGCCGCAAGCGGCGGTCGGAGGCGTTTTTCCGGCAGGAGCCGGTCCTCGATGCCTGCTAGGCAGACTCTCGTAAAGGCCCTCTCCTCCATTACTACCTTGCGGATGATATCCTCAAGGTTGGAGGAGGGGCCCTCTGCTGCAGGGCTCGCTTTGGCCTGTTGTGGTCGGGCCGAAGCAGCGCCCTCTGCCGCAGGGCTCGCCTTGGGCTGTTGTGGCCGGGCCGTGGCTTCAGCTAGCTTCAGAATTAGCTGGCTGACCTCCGACTGCAGGCAATCTACCTTCGCCTGCAGTTGCCGCGTCTCGTCGGTGCTCGTCCGCTTCACCAGCTCCGCGACGACACCGCGCATACTCGCGGCCCTGCGTTTCAGGGCCTTTTGAAAAGTCCCTTTCAGGTTGGAGGACTTAGAGGCGACCTCAACAATCTCCTCCTCGTCCTCCTTTGCCATTCTCTCCAGCTCGGCCAGAGAATGGTCCGCGTATATAACGCGGGATGCACCGTACCCGGACTTGGCCCGGGCGACGTGCGCCCGCTTTTCTTTAGCGGCAACCCGCTCCTCCAGCTCTTGCTGCAGCTGCGCCCGCCAAGCCAGGTCCAATTGGCGTTGGGCGTCCGCGAGCCCAACGACATGGGTGTCCGCGGCCACCGTCGGCTTTTTAGCCTTCGGCAACCTCGTCGACCCCGCGGCCGAGGATCCCCCGGACCCACCGCTCCGGTGGACCCGCTTCCGCGACCGAGAGCCGCTCGTATCCGACACACCAACTAACGAGTCACTGTCGGACGACTCCGCCCCCCCAAAGTTTCTAGCCGCAGACGGCGCGCGGCTAGACTCTGACGCAGTAGGTTGGCCCTGAGAAGAGCCTTTTGGTTTTTATCCTACCCTAACCTAACTTAAAATCCTACCCTAACTTACTAACCTAACCTAACTTAAAACCCTACAATAACTTACTAATCTAACCTAACTTAATATCCTACCATAACTTACTAATCTAACCTAACTAATATCCTTTTTTTTTTTTTTTTTTTTTTTGTCGCTGGGAAAAAATGCATTACGCATACCCTCCCATCGGGGGATGGGAGGGGTATGTGGGACTCCCCGGGCGGACCCGGTATACCCACTAAAACGACCCAACGGCATTCCCGCTTCGTCCGAGTGGCGGGGAACTGGGAAACCGGCATAGCCTTTGCGTCCAGTCCTCCGCCGACGATTGCCCTTCATGGCGGACCCCTCACGCCCTCACGGGTGTGGGGGGTCGGGAATGACAGACGAAGGTGACGGGTGCAATGCGAGCGAAGGCACCCCCGCGCCTGTCGCCCGCCCGTCACCATGGGGAGGGAGAGGACGACGCCTTCTCCGACCCCTTCGTCTGCGGAGTGGCGCAGCGAGAGGATCGTCCTCCCGCGCGCGCTCCGCCTCCTCCTTTTGCGACATTACATCCTCGCAAAAGGAGGCGACTGCTGACCAGGCCGCCTCGCTCCCCAGCATGGCGTCGACCACGCCGGGAAGCGAGAGGTCCAGTCCGACCACCGCGGTCAGACCGCGGCGCAGCTCGGACCAAGCCGGGCACACCTCGAGGGTGTGTTGCGCCGTGTCCACCGGCGCGCCGCAGTCGTGGCACGCCGGGGTCTCCTCCCTCCCGATCCGGTGCAGGTGCGATCCGAAACAGCCATGTCCGGACAACACCTGCACCAGACGGAAAGAGAGGAAACCGTGGGACCGCTCGAGCCAGCCCTGCAGGACCGGACCGAGCGCGTCCAACGTCCGGCGGCCAAAGGCGGCGCTGGCGAGGTCCTCCGACCAATGGAGGACGATGGCGTCCCTCGCCTCTCGCCGCACGGCCTCCCGCTCTTCGCCCATGGGGCGCTCCCCGAGCGCCTTCCGGCGCGCCGTCCATTCGTACACTCTGGCGAGCACCCAAGCCTCCAACTCCCAAGGAGGGATGCCGGCCAGAGCGCACGCCGCCGAGAAGCCCACTGAGCGGTAGGCCCTCGCCACCCGCTGTGCAATGGCTCGCTGGGGCCTGCGGATGGCGGTCGCATTCTCCCTCCTATGGAGGGAGTCCGCCCAGATGGGGGCCCCGTATAGGGCCATGCTCCGCAAGATGCCGGCATAGAGGCGCCGGCATTTCGCCTTGGGCCCCCCCAGGTTCGGGAGGAGCCACGAGAGGGCGTCCGCGGCCTTCAACAGGCGCGTCGACAGCCCGCTGAAATGCGGGCCGAAGCGCCACCTGTCGTCCAGCACCAGCCCCAGATATTTCATCTGGGGCTGCACCCCTATCCGCACGCCCTCCACGACTATGTGGGCGTCGGGAGGGCAGCGCTGCCGGGGACCGCGAAAGAACACGGCCTCCGTCTTGTGCAGCGCCACCCTCAATCCCAGGCGGCGGATCCTCTCTGCCACCAGGGATCCGCCAGCCGAGGCCAGACAGGCCGCGTCTCCGAAGTTCCTCCCCCGGGCAGTGAGGAGAGTGTCATCCGCGTAGCAGATGACACTCGTGCCCGGGAGGAGGGCTCCCCGCAACAGCCAATCAAATCCGATGTTCCACAAGGGGGGCCCCAGCACCGACCCCTGCGGAACACCGGACTCTGCGCCGTACCGCCTCACCGTGGCCGTCTTGTCTACGAGGAGGACCTCTCGGTCCTCCAAGTAGCTGGCCAGGAGGTCCCGCAGATATTGGGGCACTCCGTGATACCGGAGCGCCTCCAATATCGTCGAGTGGGGGACGGAGTTGAAGGCGTTGGCAATGTCGAATGACACCGCCAGCACTCCGTCCCCCGCCTCCACCGCCTCCTTCACCTGGCCCTTGAGTAGGGCCAGTGCGTCGATCGTCGAACGCCCACGACGGAAACCAAATTGGGCGTCCGACAGATCCGGCCCTACCACCCGCAAGTGGCTTTCCAGCCTCCCGGCGACAATCCCCTCGAACAGTTTACCGACCTCATCGAGCAGAACGATGGGCCGGTATGCCGAGGGGGAGTCCACCGGGCGTCCCTCCTTCCGGAGGAGGCACAACTGCCCCTCCTTCCACAGTTTCGGGAACCTCCCAGCCGTAAGGCACGCGCTGAAGAGGTCCCGAAACCTGTCCTCCATTTGGGTGGCAGCGATCGCCACCACCCGCGCGGGGACGCCGTCTGGCCCGGGGGCCGTCTTTTTTGCGCGGAGGCTAAGTACCCCCGCGTAGAACTCCGCCGCCGTCACCGGGGGAACCTCCTCCTCCGGCGAAGCCGCCCCTTGAGGAGGAACCATCGTTGGTGGGGTGAAGTCGGTCCTGCGCGGAAACAGGGACCGGACCACCCCATCCAGCAACGCTGGCTCGAGGGTCTCCGACAGTGGGGGACCATAGGGGCGGAGCTGGTTCCGCGCCGCCTTGTATGGTCTCCCATAAGGATCCCTGTCGAGATCCTCCAGCATCTCGGCCCTTGCCGAGTCTTGCGCAGCGCCCATTGCAGACTTGAGGGCCGCCGTAGCCTCTCGGTAAGAGGCGTACAGGCGGTCCTCTTCTGCCCGGACTCGGTTTTGGGCGCTGCGCCGTCGACTCCGCGCGTAGGCCCTTCTGGCCGCCACGCAGGTGGCCCGGAGTCCCGCCAGCTCCTCCGTCCACCAGTAGACGGCACGACGGGGAGGCGGACGGCGAGACCGAGGCATGCTGGAGTTGCACACCTCGGTCAAGGACCCCCTGAGCCGGACCGCTGCGGCGTCCACGTCCGGGACCTCCTCGACAGGGGGAGGCGACAGCCAGTCCTGGAGAAAGGCGGCCTCCTTGGCTGCCTCCCGGTCCAGGCGGGTGAGTGCCCACCGCGGGAAGGGAGATTGCCCAGCGCGGGCCGTCCCCCCTCTCTGCTGTGTGGAGATGTCGAACCGCACATAACGGTGGTCCGACAAGGTCTCCACCAGCTCCACCCGCCAGTTACGACGCGGGCGGCAAGCGCGGGGGTGGCAAACGAGACGTCCACCACCGACCCGCCCTGTTGCCGCACACACGTGTGGACCGCCCCCCTGTTGAGGAGGGACACACCACACGAGGCCGCCCAAAACTCGACGGCCCGTCCCCGGACATTGCAACCGGCTGCCGGGTTGCCCCAGGCCGCCGACTTGGCGTTCAAGTCGCCGAGCACCACGACCTGGCGTGGCGCCGCCCTCCCTACGACAGCAGTGAGGATCTCTAGGAAATCCTCAAAGTCCGAGAGAGGGCGGTTTGGGGAGAAATACACCCCCACCATCGCCATCTCTCCCCACGCGGCGGCCACGTATCCCGGTCCCCTCTCTAAGAGCGAGAGGGGAGGGGAGTCTGTGGAAGACCGCGCCACCAACGCCACCGAGCCGTCCCGGTCGCCCAGCCAACGGCCAGGGACCGAGTAAGGCTCGGCGACCACCGCCAAGTCCACCAACCACTCAGCCATGGTCTGCATCAGCAGATCCTGGGCTGTCCTGCAGTGGTTGGTGTTCGTCTGAAGGATGCGATGTTCGACCCTATCCATCAGTCGGACATCGCACCCTCCTCCGCAGCCGCCGCAGGAACGGCGGTGTCTACAGCAGCGGCAGGCCCGGTCGGCGCCTGCGCTTTGCCACGCTTAGGGGGAGGATTGCACTTCCTCCCCTTCATTACGTGGCCTGCCCGGCGGCCACTGGCGGCACACACCGCGCAGTGCGGCGTGGCGGTCTCGCAGGAGGCGGCTTTGTGGCCCTCCTTGCCGCAGCGGTAGCATGTGTCCGTCCTGTCTACCTTGGACGGACACAGGGGCCGGGTGTGACCGATGCCGAAGCACCGGAAACACCGCAGAGGCTGGTCCTCGAGTGCCCGGACTGCGCCCGAGCTGAACCCGACTTGAAGCCGTCCTTTCGCAAGGACGGCTTTGGCAGCGGCGATTGGGCACTCGAGGCGAATGGTGCCCATACCGCCGCGGCCGGGCCTTATGTCCCGGCCTTGGACCGCCGCGGCGCCACTGCCCCCTACCGCTGCGACCGCCGCCACCACCTCCTCCTTGGTGACGGAGTCATCTAACTCCGTCACTTCAATGGCCGCCGACTTGACCGGTCGAGCCACCTTGGCAGAGTCCGCGATGACCTCTTGCAGCTTGGCTGCAAAGAGGTCCGCGCGGGCACTCCCCTCTGCCCCCGGGAACTCGAAAATGCGAGCCCCGGCTTGGGTCCGCCGGCAGGACACACTGCCGATCCCCAGTTGAGTGGGATCGGCATTGGTACGCGCCCGCACCAAAATGGAGGCGTAGGTCTCCCCTCGCCCCGCAGCCTCCGCGGTGAGCGTCACCACGACGGCTGCGGTTTTTGGGGGGACTAACTGCCCCTTTCCTCCTCTCCTGCCCTTCCCTTCCCTTTCCCTTGCCGGTCGTCTGCGACTGGCTGGGAGCGGTGGTGGCGGGGACGGCAGGGACGGCCGTCGCCGACTTTTTCCCCTTCCCTTTGCCCTTCCCCTTACGGCCCACTTTCGTCCACTCGTTGGACGGGGTGGTCGCCGGGAGTTGGGCGTCATCCGCCTGGGAGAAGGACGGCCCCGGCTCGCTTTGCCTCTTATCCGCCGCAAGCGGCGGTCGGAGGCGTTTTTCCGGCAGGAGCCTAACTAATATCCTACCCTAACTTACTAACCTAACCTAACTTTAAATCCTACCCTAAGTTACTAACCTAACCTAACTTAATATCTTATCCTAACTTACTAACTTAACATAACTTAATACCCTACCAAAATTTACTTACCTAACTTAGCTGAATATCTTACCATAACTTAATAACCTAAAGTAACTTAATATCCTACCCTGACTTACTAACCTAACCTAACTTATTAGCGTACCCTTACTTACTAACCTAGGGCTATGTGGGACTCCCCGGGCGGACCCGGTATACCCACTAATCCGACCCATCACCCAGCGGCATTCCCGTTTTGCTTCGTCCGACTGGCGGGGGACTGGGAAACCGGCATAGCCTTTACGTCCAGTCCTCCGCCGACGATTGCAAGGCGGACCCCTCACACCCTCACGGGTGTGGGGGGTCGGAAATGACAGACGAAGGTGACGGGTGCAATGCGGGCGAAGGCACCCCCGCGCCTGTCGCCCGCCCGTCACCATGGGGAGGGAGAGGACGACGCCTTCTCCGACCCCTTCGTCTGCGGAGCGGTGCAGCGACAGGATCGTCCTCCCGCGCGCGCTCCGCCTCCGCCTTTTGCGACATTACGTCCTCGCAAAAGGAGGCGACTGCTGACCAGGCCTCCTCGCTCCCCAGCATGGCGTCGACCACACCGGGAAGCGAGAGGTCCAGTCCGACCACCGCGGTCAGACCGCGGCGCAGCTCGGACCAAGCCGGGCACACCTCGAGGGTGTGCTGCGCCGTGTCCACCGGCGCGCCGCAGTCGTGGCACGCCGGGGTCTCCTCCCTCCCGATCCGGTGCAGGTGCGATCCAAAACAGCCATGTCCGGACAACACCTGCACCAGACGGAAAGAGAGGAAACCGTGGGACCGCTCGAGCCAGCCCTGCAGGACCGGACCGAGCGCGTCCAACGTCCGGCGGCCAAAGGCGGCGTTGGCGAGGTCCTCCGACCAATGGAGGACGATGGCGTCCCTCACCTCTCGCCGCACGGCCTCCCGCTCTTCGCCCATGGGGCGCTCCCCGAGCGCCTTCCGGCGCGCCTTCCATTCGTATACTCTGGCGAGCACCCAAGCCTCCAACTCCCAAGGAGGGGTGCCGGCCAGAGCGCACGCCGCCGAGAAGCCCACTGAGCGGTAGGCCCTCGCCACCCGCTGTGCAATGGCCCGCTGGGGCCTGCGGATGGCGGTCGCATTTAACCTAACTTAAAATCCTACCCTAACGTACTAACTTTTTTTTTTTTTTGGTTTTGGGGTGGAAAATCCTCACGGATGTCCCCCGCCCTGGGGCGGGCGGAGGGGTCTGTCAGACTCAAACTGACTAAAAACCACCCCGGTGTTCCCTTCCCACACTTGCACCGGGGTCATGGGAACTAGTGCGCCTTCCACGATCCCCGGCTAGTGCCGGCCCGCTTCCGCGGGCCTCCTCAATTCTGCGAGGGGAGTGAGGTGTACTCCCCCCGCGACCTCAGTAGGGGCGCGCGTGGAACACGCCACAGTCCGCCGTCCCTCTGGACCCGTTTAGGGGGGCTGGAAGAGGGCGTTGTCCGCCCTCCGCCGACGCCCGGTACGTCTACTGCGGTCGGGAGAGTGGTTTCGACTTCCCTCAATCTTTCCGCAGCCTCCTTCTGTGAGATGACGGTTTCATAGAAGGAGATCACCGCAAAAATGCAATTGAAGATCTCGGCAAGCAAGATCTGAGCCCTAATATGTCTGCTGTAAGTGACTGAGGGGTTGGGTATCCCGCCAACGGGCAAAGTGTTGTGGTTGGTTGGGTTATTGGTTGTCAGGAAATTCCCAGTCGCAGCACCGGGTCACAACGGAGTCGCTATACACCCCATTTTACAGACACCTAGGTACATAATTTGATTCCCCTTACATGCCTAAACAAAATCTCACTCATAGCCTTTTCCCAACTATGTTAGGGTCGGCTTCCAGTCTAACCGGATGCAGCTGAATACCAGCATTTTACACGGAGCGACTGCCTATCTGACCTTCACAACCCAGTTATTACTGGGTAATACGATACCCCTTGGTAAGACTGGTTGTTAGACTTTTTGGGCCACTGCAGACTACCTGTAACGTCTGTCAAAGATCTACAGATGACAGCCAACCTACGACGAACTAACGATGAACCAACGGCTTAACGTGCTTTCCGAGGCGCGGAGGAAGCTCGCGATATCTAGGCGGTCACCCATCCACAGACCAACCTTGGCAAGCACGGCTTAACCTAAAGATCGACCCGAGCGGCTGTTATTATTTTGCCACTAAACAAAATCGCACTGTTTTTTTAATGAAAAATTATTTAAGCATTTATTCGGTTTCACTTAAAATGCCGAAAACGGATAGGTATTTAGTTAAGTACACTTTTGTAACATTTGTTTTTATTCAGATTAAAATTATTTAAATAATTGCAGGATATAAATTATTAATGGCTTCCACAAAGCGGCAAGGGTGGTGTAATTAGAATAATCTCTTTTTAATTACGCCAGCACGGGTTTAATGTTACGGAGAGTGAAATAAAAACATGATTAAATATTAACTGTGACACAATAATAACACAAACAGAGGATAGTTTTTATTAAGAGTAAGCGCGCACTTCAAACAAAACGCGCCAGTTTTATTTTTTACAAAACAGTGAGGTAACCTACATTTTACAGTTTGGTTATAGAAGTGGATCAAACAACGTGACCCTCTGTCTAATTATTGTTGGATTCAATAACTTCCTAAGCTAAGAGAAAGACGTTCTGGTTCCAAAAATCATGAGTTCTTCACCACCCCCTTGTCTTCTTCTTCGTGTCGATATCGTACCCATAGCTATTTAATTAAATTCGTTTCGACTAGAACTCAGCCACATCGACGGCGTTGGTAGTGGTTTCTGACAGGTCCCTTAAAGTGCCGGTGGAGTTGCACAAAGAGCAGGTCAGGAGGTGGGCCATGGTTTGGGATGAGACTCCACAATCGCACTCTGCTTCATCGGTATACGGTTTAACATAGTGAACCGGAGGTGGATGACTGAGGAGCCTCGACTTTTTCCGAGCTTCACCAACCCTATTGTTGTCCCTTAGTAGATTAGTCGACCTAAGGAACCTGTTTCGACTCTTCAGCCTGTCTCGCGGCGACCCAGCATTGTAAGGAGGGTGTAGTTTGTCTGTCCTTTGTCTATTACTTTTCAGAAGAGCAAGCAACCTCTCTTCCGACATCAGAGGGAGCCACTCCTGCGAGCGGGTACATGCTAGTGGTGTTGGTTTTAGGCAGCCAGTGATGATTCTGCATGTTTCGTTAAGTAAGTGCTACATCTACCTCTCGGGCATGAGCGGATGCCACACTGAGCATGCAAATCCGCCAGCCGACAAGCAAAGGGCCATGCCAGATGTTTTGCGTATTATTTGGAAATGTGACTAAGAAGCCAGTGTGTGCCGATTCGAATGCAAAGTAATAGGCGTATAATTTTCAGAAGGGTTGGTATTTTTCTCACAGTCACATCATGTAAGACACACACAGTCTGTAATTAAGAAAATGATTAGATAGTACCTCTAAAGCTTTGATATTAAACAATAAGAAATCACGCTCCGAGGCAGAATGACTTCTTTGTTCAGAAAATATTGCTTTAAGAGAAAATCTAAGCAAAGGACTAATGAGAAAGTGAGCATTATTTAATTTGTTAAATCAGCATGTAAATCAAGATGGTCTAATTACTTAAATAACATTTGCAAGAACTGTGCTAGTAATTTCTGCAGTGAACGGGTTAATTGCTCGTTTTTCATGAAACAGTCTTCATCTTTAGGTTCAGCACTCAAGACAAACTGTGCTAAAAATCAGTATTGCAAATCGCAATTTGGTCTGGGCGTTCCATATGAGTCGAGAGACTCTCGATTTAGATCACTAACTAGCATTATCACTAATTTAATGATCATCCGTCATTGGCAAAGTTATACTATACCACACGTATCACGGAACAGAAAAAACAGTTTTTTCTGATAATCCGTGATCATATATAGTATGTACTTACTTACAGTGTTTTAAGGTACCTATTTGGAGTAGTTCTTAGGCCAAATGTGGCTTGCTTCTCTTCTCTTAGATCTTCAACACTACGACACGACTACTATTACATTTTATAACTGTATTTATCTAGGTGTTTGATAAGAGCGACTATGATGAGTCATACTTGCCAACAAAGAAGGTGCTAGGATGGGTGGCCATCCGCATGACGCACAACATCTCCGAGAGAAGAACGTATGTATTCAGCTACATTATCGCTTTTCCACGAAGTACTTTAGCAAAACATGCGGGTAGATCCTAAATCCTGATCCTATGATCAAATCCCTTATAGGGAAAGCGCCAGGATAGCCCGCGAAATTCAATTCTTTTTACGTTTGCAGGCTAGTGTCAGGTTGTATTGAAAAAATATGATTCGTGACCCTAACACCCTGGCGAAGTTAAAGAGGATTCTTTAACTGATACTTCGGTACATTATTTATCTTCCTTTATCCGGCGGCTGGTCCCATAATCTATCCTCTTCTTTTTGACCGATTCCATAAGAGATCTATAACCATTCAAAAATAAAGGCCCTTTAAATTGACAGGCACGTCTCATAAAACTAATCCTACTACAAAAGTAGATTAATCAGATAGTTGAAAGAAGACCTTAATTTTCATGCGTATTCCGGCAACAGCAAATGGTGGGACATGTTCTACTGGTTCGAGCTGGCGAACCTGTTCCTCGCGGGTCCGTCGGAGCTGGTCTGCATGTCGGTGACAGCGTACGAGGCGCAGACCTTCCGCGACTCCATCAAGGTGTTCCGCATGATGCCCTGCTTCGGATGCGTCGTGTTATGTGCGTACCTTCGCCATTAGTTAATGCAAGAATTATTATCTACATCACGCCTGTAACCTCTTAAGGATAAGGCAAAGTCGTATTCTTCAGAACATCCACATTTCGCCAGATAGTTTAAAGAGGGTTTGGGGCCTTTCGTCATCAGCTGGGCAAAGGGAAAAGGCTATGCATCCTGTACATGATCTTTTTCGATTACTATGCTGCTATCTACCAATTTCCAGCGGTAGGTGTTTTAAAAGCACATTAAAAGACGCCGATCAATGGTCTAGCTTTCCATCACAAAAATCTCCTCAGCTCCAGCAACTTATTGTCAACTTTTGTGACCAATTAATTAATTGAATCTACCGCAGCGATATTCAAGTCCATCAAGATGGTGATCCACCGTCCCGTGTACGAGAACCTGGCGAATGAACTGCGAGACATGTGGCCGGAAGGGGAAGTGTCCGATGAAGAGCACGAAATTATCAAGGGTGCGCTCAAGCAGCTCAACTTAATTGTTAAAGGTTGGGTTTATCTATTTTCATTTTCCGTCTGTATGAATTATTCACTACCCTCACCACAGATTTTCGAATCTCAGCTCATTAGGCTCTTGTTTCTCCGCCGGCGATCAGCGAGAAACGAATAGAGTTACTTACCTACTAAAAATTACTTAGTTGTCTGTTAAGTACAATGATGTATTTGACATGAGTTTTCGTCAATTGCTTTTACTGACACAGGAGTTGGACATACAATCCAAAGTTAGTCTCTTGAGCGAAGGAAAAGTCGATAAATAGTCGCATTCTCGGCGGTGGTGGTACTGCTAGGTCACTAGGTGACCAAACTTTAGAAGTGAAATAAGTAGGTACCTATTACATATTGTAAGCATGTTTTTTTAAGTTCGAAGTGCCTGCAGAGTACTTTTTGGCATAGTTCACAGCAAAGGTTCACAGTAAGCAAATGAACGCCACAATGCAGCTGCACGTCGCTCCTTATTTACAGAATTTGCCGTACCGGTTATAGAACGCATAAGTGCATCTACTACTTCCCAGGTTATTACTGGTGCAACAATGCGCTGCTAGTCAGCTTCCTCTCGCCGCCGTTCTTCCTCACCATCGCGCGTTACTTCGGCTACGACTCGCCCATGAGCCTGCACTTCTTGTACTGGCTGCCCTTCGACCCCTACCAGCCCACCTACTATGAGATCATGCTTGTTGTGCAGACCTGGCACGGTAAGTTTTATTTTTGATGTCGGACTTCGAAATACATATCATTTATTGTCAAATCTGACAGCATTGCGTAGCTTCCCGAAAGTTGCTTGACGGCAACGTTCGGGAAACTACGCATTGCTGTTCCATTGTATTGTATATATACTCGACCCGAATAAAGCGCAGTATCAGAATCATTTATTTGAAAGTATCGAAATATGAAAGTATGTCCCAAAATTATATACGTACCTGTACTCTGGAATTACGACGTCGACAAAGTGGACCGACTTCCAGATACCCTGTGAACTTCATGGGACGGGAAGCGCACTGATAGAGCGTTCATGGAGTTTTTAGTTCGTTCTTCTCCATAGAAACCTACTACCTTGGGATGGCTTTGCAACTCGCTTGAAATTTTTGACTAGTGCTAATTGTTAAATTTAAATAAATGAAGAATTTTTTGACTATCGAATGGCTTTGTTTGAGGTTGCCTACCTATATATATCAAGTATTTCGTGGACTTGGTCTTCCGCTTCTAGGAATTCACTAAACCTAAACTCATCAAATAAACTGGTGTTAACGTTGGTTGTCAGCGCTGGTGGTGATTTGGTTCAATGTGGCATGGGACATGCTGTTCTGTTTGTTCCTGTGCCACATCACCACGCAATTCGACCTGCTGTCCCGGCGGGTGCGGCGGCTGTTCTACGTAACTGTGGATCAGCAGCTCGTCCGGTCCTATCCGATGGGTTAGTAGATGATGAACACAGTTATGAATATAAAAGTTAAAACACGTCCGTGTTCCAAAGGAGTTGGCAGAGAGAACTACACAGAATACTCACATTACGGCCATTTTTTTAAGGCAGTCTTTAAATACTGCAGTATATTTGGCGGAATTTCATATTCAGAGCTGCTACTGAAAAAATCCTAATGAAAAACCCAATCCAAATACGAAAGTAAGTTCAACATAACATCTATCGAGCTGCATGCGAGTGGCGACCACTAAAGCCTCGTTAGCTCCAGTGTAAAGGATGACAATTAACACTTAGGTACTTAATGTCGCGGTCTACCTACCTACTTTTAGGACTATAAGCGCATGATATTTTCTTCTGGAGTGCTTTTACGACATGGTCTGCTCTTGTAATTGTGTAGTAAATTGTGTACCGACAGCTTCAGTCAGCGAAGAAATGCTCCGAACAGAGGGCGCGAGAGTGAAGACTATCAGCGACAACTGGGACGAGCGGCATCAGAAGGACATCAGAGAGATTGTTCACAGACATCATGCGTTGATAAGGTAAATATTGTTGTCGAGAGATTTATGAATAGCTATTCTGGGCAGTGTTAGGCAGCTTTATTTTTAATCTGCTGCAATCCAAAGTTGACTACACTCCTGGTCAAAAACAAATGACGCAAGTTTTCATCCAAATCATCTTCGAAATCTTCTGCTTTTAAAGAATAGGGCTAGAACTTCGAATATCTCTGGAACTAGTGGTGATCATCAATATATGTTGCCAATTTATAGACAGAACCAACCATCATAATTATCATCATTCCCCTGCCCTTATACCAATTTATTTGGGGTCGGCGCAGCATATCTTCTTCTTCCATACTACTCTATTACTCGTCATCTCAGCAGTCACCTTATTTTTAGCCATATCATCCTTCAATTGTCCATCCATCGTTTCTTTAGTCTTCCTCTACTCTTAATAGCCATCCACATTCATTCTCAAAACTTAAGTTAACGACAGAACCAACCAAGCTCATTAATGACATGAATTTATCTTTTTTTTGCAAATTATTATATAGAATCAAGTTCTTCAAACATAACAGACAGATGTGTGCTGGTGAGTTTGTTCCGCCACTTCTTCTCATCAGCTATAACACTACGAAGTTGGCGACACGGGGGGGCGTTTTTGGGGGACTGTCATATGTAAATTTTTGACGTTCAGAAAGTGCTGATTTTCAGCCTAATTTGAATAAATGATTTTTTACTTTACTTTTTTACTTTACTTTACTTTATCTTACCCAGGTTGACTGGCGACGTGGAGAAGATGTTCAGTCTGGCGTTATTAATCAACTTCATGAACAGCTCCATCATCATCTGCTTCTGTGGATTCTGTTGCGTGGTTAGTGTTACTTGAACATATTCTTCTTCTTTACACTCGGCCTCTGATTTGCAGGTTTGTGACCCATCTTGTTGATATCTTGGCTCGAAAAAGGTGGACCCTGTGTCATTCTTGTGAATGCCTGACAGAAAGATTCATACACTGGAGGATCGGGTCGACCCACCGTTTTGATCGCCGACACCTTAATCCAGCCATAATTTACATACAAAGTTTCTTCGTTGTTAAATAGTTATACCTACTATTTGATATCCAGTTAATCGAGGCATGGAACGAGGTGGCATACAAGTCGTTCTTAGTAACGGCGCTGACGCAGACCTGGCTGCTGTGCTGGTATGGACAGAAGCTTATCGATTCTGTAAGTATGCATGCCTACAGAAGACTCTATAAGGCATTTACATCACTTTTTGAACGTCAAAATTGCATAAAACATCAGTTCCCCAAACAAACGGCCCGTCGCTCAGCATTTCACCATATTTTGGAGCTGGGAAGAAATTTCGCAGCAAACTCCCCTGCAGCATAGGGCTGTTCCACTTAACGCCGCCCCTCTCCCTTAGATACGCTCACAGAGTACTTTTATATATAGGTATACACTCTAAGGGGGATTCTCGGAACCACATGGGACCCCTCCCATATTCAGGGAATATCACCATATTCAGGGAATCCAATTGGAATAATTCAAAACATGCTGCAATCAAATTATTTGAAATGTTTGCGACAGAGCAAGCGTCTGGCGGATGCCCTGTACGACTGTGGCTGGTACAACGGCTCCAAAAGGGCCAAGAGTGCAGTGCTGATCATGCTTCACAGGTAAACAAATAAAATTCATCTATTTGTAATTTTCTCAAACTGTTTTTGTTTTGAAGTAGTTTTAAACTATAAAAATTATCAATGGTTAAAATTATTTACATCATCTTTTTTTCTGATTAAATGTGTGGAGCCAATGAATTTATCAATTTTATTGCAAACCATTTTATTGTTGAGTAATAAAACAGGCCCTTTTTGCATTTTTCAGAGCTCAAAAGGGAGTTTACGTGACGACGCATGGATTCTCAGTTATTTCACTGGCCAGCTACAGCACGGTAAGATCCCGTTCACAAGGCGATGACCTTTATATTTTACTGTTACATTTTGGGAGCACATGGCAGTGTTGCTTTTTATACTGTTTTTATTTGTATGAAGGGTGAGATGTCGACGTGTGAGCCGAAAATTTTCTAAAATTATTGTACTGATCATCGCAGTACACAGATTACCGTACTGAATCTGTCACAGTGGGAGAACTGGGCCCAAACACGGAGCATCATAATTATATAATATGGCCCCAAACATTAAGTTTACAAGTCTAGTTCCCAATAATGATGTTTTTTTTTACAGATAATAAAGACAGCGTGGTCTTACTTCACCCTGCTTCTAAACTTTTTCAAAGAAAAAAACGTTAATACTGTGTAGATACCAATAGCCAATAGGTATTTTAGCTGAAGCTTCAGCACTTACAGCTTGTTAGAATAGCAATGATTGCATTTAAAAATTAAATAAATAGGCGTTATTTTTGAAGCTTCAATAGCTTAAATAATTTGTAGATGGTAATAAAAATATGGAAAAAACATAAAAATCTTTTATTTTAGTATATCATATTATTAAGATAAATAAGTAACAGGTACGTAGTAGAGTAAACCACGTCGTCGCCGTTCGTAAGTCAAGACTACCCTCTTTTCTCCCAGAATATATAATTTAAACCAATTAGTTAATGTGAAGGAAAATAAAGTAATTAAAATAGCAAAAGCTTTCTCAGCCTATAACCATCCCACTGCTGGGACGAAAGCCACCTCTCTGTGAAATGGAGTGGGCCTTAATCTATCACAAGGGCCCGGTGCAGGATGGTGGAGGTTACGTCACATGTCTTCGTATCTTTGGCTCTAGGACATGTCGGTTTCCTCGCTATGTTTACCCATTAAGTACAGTGGTGATGAAATAAATAAGGTAAACAAAACTGTTTGACGGGATCCCACGACCTGCGACACGTAAGCCGGGGGCCGTCAACAGGCTATTCGGCAAATTGACTTGCAACTGGCGGTTACTCACTTACATTTTTAAATTCAATAAGTAGATACACCCACAAGAATAAATTCGGACGGTATAAATAAAACACAGGCTAGATTTGCATCTTATTTTATTGATTTGTCCTCCCAGAAGTTGTTTTTTCGCTTATGTTCGGACTTACAAGGATTATTTTTTTCTTGGGCTACTTACAGTACATTACAACGTTTTATAAAGAAATCACAATGTGTTTGCGAGCGCCGCCGCCGCCGCGCCACCCATACACTCGCTCAAAGTAAATTTAATCAGTCGTTTTTTACACATAACTCGAAAACATTTACAAAAACACCGCGCGCTGCTCTAATATCGCCTCAAGAGATGATTCACTTTGGGTGAGATTATTTTTTACATTGGTTAAGGGAAGTCATAAAACTGACAGTTACAGGGAATATAACAGCAATGAATGTACGTATGAGTGTATATGGGGTGAGTGTGGCGGGAGTGGGCGTGAGTAGAGCGGCGCGGGTGAGTGTACACATAAGTAAGCGCGCAGCAGCTCGAGCGCGGCGGCGGCGGGGCTCCTTCCTCTCCCGCTATATTTATATCGGTCACACGAGACCCTCCTAACTAAAAAACCAAATCAAATCTCTAATTCAACTCTTAGCTAACCTGTATAATTACAAATGCATATACATAATAACCATACACTTTTACATATGTATATAATTTATATTACTTACGCTACTCCGTTAACGTTAACGCTATATGTATAGAAAGGGTGTAGACAGTTCCCGAGGCGAGTATAGTTTCGATTTCAATGCTCGGAGACCGTTCCGGACTTCGCTGTGGCGGGCCGATATACACAAAGTTTACATTAAACGAACGACAGAATGATATTTACAATACGAAATTAACAAATGATAAATTGAACTACGCGTAGCCTAACCTAATGGATGAGGCGACAGCGAAATCCGAAGCGAAGCAATAAAAAATGTTAACTAAGAGCGGCGCGCTCCACGTCGACAGCTTAATATAACGAGGAATCTGCGAAATGCATGCCGGGGCAAGTGTCGATCATAGTCACGCGTCTATTCACAAATATACAGTTCCTAAGTGTAGCTAATATTGGACGAAGTCGCGCGGATCCCTAGGCTAGGGTGGGGAGTCCCCGTCGGAGTGGCGATGGAAGACTGGATTAAAAATACATTCTTATTTATTTATTTTATATCGTTTGAATAACCGAAACGTTCGTAATTCTGCCACTTAACAATTAGTGAGGTACTCGCGTCACTCAGCGGCAGTGTTATAATCACGTATGTTCGACTACAGTTACACGAGATAATAATAGAAACATGTTGAAAAACTAAATAAATAACAATTCATAATCGTATTCTCACTAATCGACAGCATTATGTTCATAAGCGTATGGTGGCCGGACGAGTGCCACGGTTCCAGGTCACAGTGCACACTACCGCTTATTACCGGACACTTAAAGCTCTCCCACAACACATGAACGGTATTTAATCCCTGCATTACAAAACAACATATAAATATACAATTTTAGTACCATCGTCTATACTTAACACGAATAGATCCAATAGGTCAGCAGACACATAACCGAGATCACACGAAATGCACCCTTAACATGTCGATACTTGCTTACTAGTTTATTTCAATGTCTTTTGTACACCGCTGTTTCCGTTACCTTTTGGATACACGTCACTACCGAGTCACTATATAACGAAAACCTCGTAATTATTTACATAGTCTGTTAAGGTGTGTGTATATGAAAGTAATACGTCAAAATAACTGAAGATCTACGCACTTTGACGTGTATCCGGCAGTTGTTCACAATGTTCACAAAGTTCGGCCACTCCGCTACCTATCGGGCACGTACACTGCGAGTTGGGGCACTAGTTTATCTTCATTCTGTTCTTGTCCACTGTTGGCCTAATTCTACCCGGTACTTCTCCTTCTATGGTCCAGGTGTGTTTCCAGTTCTATTCTGGCATTTACTCCTTATTTTTGACGTTTTAAAACCGGACCTTAATCTTTAGTTTTATTTTTGCCCTCTCAAAAGCTGATTTATCAGGCGATGATTAGTTTATGATGGAGCGTTTCGACTCAATCTTTGACCGCTTTAGCCAGAGGCACTGTTGCCTGATGCTAGAAGGTCTACATCTCCTCAGCTTTGATCAAATGTTGAAGCTGTTTTAGCCTGAAGCATTGCTGCTCGATGCTGCAGCGTCACAATCCAGGACGTTACATCCTGGGTCTATCTTCACATTCCAGGATCTCTTCAACCCGATGCCATCAATTTGGCGTCGCACGTTCACGGGCGGGCCGGGCGACAGATAACGGAGCAGCGGCGGGGCTACCCGGTGGGGTGCGGGCGCGCGGGGAGGGCGCGTCAGTCCTCGTCCGACAGCGGCTCGTACTGCGCAGACATCAGCGGCGCCGGCTCCGGCGGGGGCGGCGGGCAAGCAGTGGGGACCGCCTGAGACGCCGGCGCGTTGCTGCTCGCTAGAAAGATGGATAGATGTTACTCATTTGTGTCCTTTTCATGATTTTCGAGGGTGCTGATTCCAAAAACATAGCTTATCTCCAAATCCAAGATAACGGCGATACAAATAAATATGTTTTACCATTGCCACTCGAAAAAGGACATTTTATACATCGATAACAGTGAATAATACGCTCTTTTACTCACTCAGTGAATAAAAACATTTTGAATTTTGAACAAGCACGAATTTTGAACAAAACATAAATAAAACATGCCACCGACAAGAATATAACATTGAATGTCGAAAATTGTTCCAATTTCACTACAAATTTTTGATGTTTATATTTAATCCTTGTTCTCTTATTATATTACCGATTATATATTAAAATGTGATAAATCTGCCTAGATTTATCACAACCTCATTGGGGTCGGCTCCCAGTCTATCTCAGATGCAGCTGAATATCAGTACTTATTTAGACAGACAACCCAGTTAGTACTGGGTGGATAATACGGTACCCCTTGGTAAAACTGGTTGTCAGACTTTCGGCCCAACGGCTTTACATACTTTCCGAGGCACGGAGGAAACTCGGTGTGTAATGAATTAGCGGTCACCCATCCACAGACCGACCTTTGTAAGACTGGCTTAACCTTGAAGATCGACCCGAGTGGCTTTTATTACTCACGAGAAATATAAATACTATAGGTACTTCTGTTTATTTTCTCGCAGTCAATGGTAAAAAGTAGAGTACACAACTCGTGAAAAAAATAATTAATCTCGGTTCTTGTATCCCTCGCTCCGCTCACGATCCTGCTCTAGAATCCTTCGCTGCTCTCGGGATCTATCTTAGTCCCTCGGAACTAAATTCATTTTTTTTTCACTTGTATAATCTACTATTGTGTCTTTTAATGGTAATGAAATAGAGTAAAAACATAGTATCAACTCACAATCTCCAGGCGTGGTGGCCACATTAAGCGCGGAGTAGGGGTAGGCGTAGGCCGTGGTGGGGAAGGCGAGCGGCTTGGTGCGCTCGTCCGCGTCGCTGCGCATCACCTCCACGATGCGATTGGTGACGTAGTCGAAGGCCGTCAGCACCCCGCCCCCGCCGGCCCCCGCGCCGCCCGCCGCGCCTCCCGACCCCGCGCCCCCGACAGAGGAGCCCACACAGCTGTAGCGTCGGTTGCTGTTGTTTCTGCAAAAAGTATAGACATGGTTACACACGTGGCAAAGCTATATGAAAATGACTGCCATGATGATCACAAAGCGGACAACTTTTTGTATGGGAAACCTAGAAAAGTGCAATGTAGTACTAAGACTAAAATGTATGGAACAGCTTCCAATAAAGGTGATTTGATTTCAGCTATTTTATCCCTGTTTTAGATTAGGGATAGCTTTACTATATCTGTTTTTGTGTGCAAAAATACAGTCACCAACTAGCAAGGATGCTGATTGATGACAAGGGTGGAAAACAAACGCATTACAAAAGACAGTAGCTAATTAATTTGGAGGCACATGCTCAGCAGTGCGTGTACTCGAGCTGTGGTTACTAATGATTGAGGTCAAGGGCTTACAACTAGTGCACCGTAGTGAGAGAGAGCAGGCGATGGAAGATGAGGAACGTAGTATGATGTACCTGTTGGCAGGGTGGTTGTCGGGCGGGCTGACGGGCTCCAGGTAGGGCGCGTGCTTGGGCGCGTCGCGGCGCTTCCACTCCTCGCCGCCGCCGCTCACGTAGCCCTCAGAGTTGCCCACGCTGAACCTGTTACTGGAGAGGGAAGGCGTTATTTAGAGATCCATTTGTGGTTTACTTGTTTCAAAAGACAAGCAAAGGCCGACGCATTACGACGGGATATCACACCGCCAACTTCCTGAGGAAATATTTTCGAAAAAAAATAAAGTTTTTAGCCTTATCCAGGATTCGACAGGATTCGCAGCCGTGAAAACAAGCCTATCTTGATTACTAAGCTAGCTAATCAAAACTAAACGGGGTTTCAAACATATAATGCCGACGAAAAAATATTTGAGTTACAATAGCATTTGAAATTTATGTTTAGTGTATCGGCTTATGATTCTGAATCCAAATTTAGATTTGGTTGAACACTTACTTGTGGTGCATAATAGAGGTGGTGGGACTACAGAAGTCCCTAGTGATGATGTTGGACGCCAGGTCCCCTAACTTGATGCTGGTGGTGTGCGCGGCCGCCGCCGCCGCGTGCGCCGCCTCCTCGCGCTCGGCCGGCGTCACGCCGCGGTCCGGGCGCTCCTACAGACAAAGACATTACATTACTAAGTATACAGCAGGTTAGGGAGAACTGGAACTCATGGACGGCATTTGCCAATAAAATGATGCTGGCTAACTGTACATTTACAGAAAGATACGATAAGAACAGTATGACATATACGCTTCTTTGTTTGCGTTGACACTCAAAAGCAACGGAGAAATTCTATCGAATAAATGTAGCTCGTGAATAGGTAGGACTTTGGTCAAACGGATTTCGGCGATGTCTTTTGCTTATTTTTACACACTGTAGCCGATAAAAATACGTGGACATTGTTTATAGTTTACCAAGGAAGGGCCCTTAATCTACTTCAAAACATTAAAGAATCACATAAACTCGTGATATTTGCCCAAAGGTTATGTTTTTGGTCATGTAAACATTTTCTAGTGTAAAAGTAAAGTTTTCTTACCGGGAACCTCTGATCGGAGCTCTGTGAGATCTGGTGAGTGATTATCGCATCTATCAACGACGCAGCAGTGAGCGTGCCTTCAGCCGGCCTCGGTCGGTTGTCCGCGCCCGCCGCGCCTGCTACGCCGCCTACGCCCGCCACGCCCGCCACGCCTGCCACGCCGGCCGCTACGGCGGGGCCCACTGATACTGATGATACTACAGTGCGCCTGGAAAGGGACATTGGCAAGTTAGTATGTTCAAATATAGTAGAAAAGGAATCTTCTCCTGTCCTAATAACAAGAATTTGTGTAGTATACTACTACTGTAAAATCAAGCTCTTATTAAATTCGGGGTTTACAAGGTAAAATTAACTCCTCCTATTGTTGAAGTCGGTTAAATGAAGTCTGTCTCAATCGATTCACAATAACAGACTAATGTGTTAATGACAATGCGTTTAGCGCTAAACATATTTAGTCATTTGTGGTGAAAACAGGCGCATACTTTTAGGTAAAGTTCAGATTGAGAATCATTAAAAAGCGTGGATCTCAAAATTGCGACGATTCATGGTAAATCTCACAATTTTAAGAATATCTTTGGATAATCAATCCTGCATATACTCTATTTATGACTTACGCTAATAAAATAATAACTTTGATACATACGTGTCTTTCCTGTCGATATGATGCGGCGTCTGCGCCCTGGGTTTGCCTGGCGTGCTGTACGTCACCGAGGATATCATGCGCCGCTCTCCGTCCTGAGACGACACGCTCTGTAGGACAAAACATAAAGATATGATAACACATGGTACGGTAACGGCCTACCTAGAAACTACACTGTATAGAGGAGAAAGAGAGCTTTAACCATTTTAAAATATTATCATCTACGTGTCTTTTCTGGGTATCACCTTTAGAAAGACCGTCGTACTGTATGGATCTAAATGCTGGGCAGTGAAAAAGACAGGTGATAAAAGACAGCATGTAGTTAATGAGATATGTTGTGATTACCAGTTTCCGCGATAATTCCAGCCTATGTACTGTCCCACGGAT
Organism: Eugnorisma glareosa; assembly: GCA_947578425.1. Taxonomy (NCBI): domain Eukaryota; kingdom Metazoa; phylum Arthropoda; class Insecta; order Lepidoptera; family Noctuidae; genus Eugnorisma; species Eugnorisma glareosa. Next base: position 10,249,868 of record OX387974.1, on the reverse strand, counting down.
GGGAAAAGGCCTTTTCCTATATGCATTTTCTATTCCAGTTATACCGTCCAATCTCTTTACAAGAAATGCAAAAGCGATAGACATTTTTGTTTTTTTTCGCAGATTCGCCTTTTCCATGTATTTTTAGTGAGAACCTTCTTACGTAGCCTAAAACCACCTACACCTTTTCAAGTGTAGGTGGTTATTTTATGGTGTAACCTTTTAAAACTAAAACCTTGTCAGCATTTAAACGGATTCCACATAAAAAAAAAAAACAACTATTGAGGTTCGAACTCCTTGGGCAGCAAGATTTTTTTATTACTCCATCGTCATTAGCTCGAGCTCCCATAAATGCAGCCTGGGGAGGTAGCATCTTTACCATCTTGTTGACTAACACATTTTTATTCTCATTTAGTTGTTGCCAATACATGAGAAGAAGAATTTCTGATTTAACGACAACAGCCAGTATACGTATGAACTGACCATAAGGTGCTGATGATGTCTCTCTTGTATAATTTGTTGTTGATGTTGTTGTTGCAGCTGTTGCTGGTGCTGTTGTTGTTGTTGGTGCTGCTGCTGTTGTTGCTGCTGTTGTTGCTGCTGTTGTTGTTGTTGCTGTTGCTGCTGTTGTTGTTGCTGATGTTGTTGCTGTTGCTGCTGGTGTTGTTGCTCGGCGTGTCGCTCCTGCATCGCATGCTATATCGTACGACTTATGTATTAATCTCAGCTAAAATTATGATTGTTAAATCGCTGAGCAGATTATTTTATAGAAGCCTGCAGCTATGGAGAATGGTCAGCAATCAGCTAGAATATTAAGTAGATCACAGTGTAACTATACCAACTCGATATATCGCGTTTCATATTATTGGATCTAACGAGAATCTCATGATATTTGTGGCACATCATCTGCCTCGGCTTTTCCCAACTACGTGGGGTCGCCTTTCTATCCAGCCAGGTACATAACTTAAATCCTTTATTTTATAGGGAGCAACTGCTCAATCTAGTTACTAGATCCCCATAAAGATTTTCGGTGTGTATCATGTAATTTAACGATATTTACTATGAAAAAGCAATAATTACAAAAAAATTAATATAATTATGTTATCTTAGCGAGAGTTATTAAAAAAGTTCAAGGCCAGACACCCTACTCAAATCTAAAGACGTTAAAATATAGAGTTGGTTCAGTGTCACTGTTCTCAAATGTAAACAAAACTTACGATGGAGTGTTGCATATGTCGCTCGTGGATGATCTGCGCCTGATGCTGTTGCTGTTGCTGATTCTGGTGCTGTTGTTGTTGCTGTTGCTCCATCGCGTGCCGCTCGTGAATCGCGTGGATGGCGCGTTCGCTGCAACAATATTAAATCTGTTAATGGCTGTCGGAACAATAATAATATTTAGTCCCGCATGCAAAACAAATGACTAATAACGTTTAGCGCTAAGCCGTCCTGAGATAGGTGGTGCTTTTTGGCCTCGTTCAGGACCAATTTAGTCTAATATACATAATGATGCCTTATTTTTTAAGTTTATTCGTATTCTTTATTGCACACAAAATTTAAAAGTAGGACACACAAAATTACAATATATAGCTTATGTACAACGGCGAGCTTAACCCAGAATTCGGAATAAATCACATATCATTTTGGATTTGGGTTGGAATGGGGTTAGTTTAATTTTGTTAATTCAATTAACAAAACAAAATGATTAAATGAACTTAATTTAATAATTTAGTTTTGTGTGTGTCCTACGCAAATATACAATGTGTAACAGAATAAACGCACAACCTCTTACGGGGTCATTGTACTCATCATTATGAATCACTTTCACTATGGGACCAACACTGAAATCGCGAAAAAGAAGTCGACTGCCCTATACATTTCTGTGCGCATAATTCGACAAAATGTACTGAACAGCTGTTTTTTTTTTCGCGATTTCGGGATTGGTCCCATAGTAAAAGTTGTTCACAATGATGAGTACAATGACCCCTTAAGAGGTTGTGCGTTTATTCTGTTACACATTGTATAAATGCTTTTTCATTCTTTCTAAACAAATTTCAAACATGATTATGCTTCTGTCAATCGTTTAAACATGATGAATACAGGGTGATGCTGTGGGTATGTTTAGTGTTAAACACATTAAGAGAATTGTGGTGCAAGCGGGTTTCGGACTGCATGCAGGTAAAGAGGTATGGTATTGTATGATAGATCATGTGGCTAGAATGATTTGAATACTAAAAAAACGGCTAAGAAGAAGATACAGATATGCTACAGGAACGTGACGCTATGAGTACAAAAAAAAAAAAACACTTAGTACTTGTCTTGACTTTAAATCGAACATAGCAATGCTGAATAGATAAGATGGAAACATTGGTGAAAAATAACAAAACTTATGAAAATACACTACTTCAGATGATCTCTTTTAAGATTACAACTGCTTTTAAACAATATTTGTAATAATAGGTGTGTACTTACGCGTCTCTCCTCTGTATTTGTATCTGTCTGTCTCTCTCCATGTATTGAGGTTGCGACTGAACTCTTCTGTCCATCATTTGCTGCAAAACAATATATAAAATTAATTTAAAATGTACACGATTTATGTCTTTACATTACTTAATGAGTCTACAATAAGGTTCTTTTACATTTAAATTGGCTTTACTTAGTGTTAAACTTAGCCCAGTAGTGGGGAATTGAAAGTGGACAAACAAAGCAAATAAATAAGTACTCACCGGGAATTGCGAACTGATCGGGAATTTCTGCGCCATAAACCTGCGAAATGAAAATAATAACTACAGTTAATACAATTTTATTTGACTTTTCCTTATCACTGTACTGTTATGTAGGTATTGCAAGCCAATTTCAGAATGATACATGCTAAAATTATTGATGCGCAAGTAACTCTGTCTATCAGTCGGTCTGTCTGTCTGTCTGTCTGTCAGCTACATTTTCACGACTTACCAGCTTAATGGATTATGACCCCTTTGGTCCACACAGATAGATACCTAGGTTATAGTAGGTAGGACATAGAAAAGGAATTTTTCACGATACTACATTGTCGTGGAATAACTTCAGTTCTGACGGCGAGCGAAGCCGCTGGTAGGAACTAGTTGATCATAAATGTTATTTATTTCTTAAAATATGAGTGACCGTTGCAATACCTCGAACTTTTTCCTGTTTCGTGGTTTACAATGACGTGTGTTAAAGACACCGAATTAGTTGATCTACTTATTATGAGACCTACTAAGTACCTACTAATTTGGCCAATAGGCTTTCACATAATTATAAAGTGACATAGTCATTCGTCGTTTGCGCAAATATTCGCGTTGATACGCTTATTCAAAATGTTCGCCAAACATGGAAAAACACAAATAACATTTTGCCCGGCCCGGTAATCGAACTCAGGACCTCATGCTCAGTAGTTGCGCTTGCGACCACTAGACCAACGAGGCAGTCTAAGGTAAGAAGTCGATAGAATATGTTTTCATCAACCAACAAACCTGAGGTCGTGGTGTTGTTGCTGCTGCTGTTGCTGCGACTGCTGCTTGGCCTCCTGCTTGCCGTCGGGCTGCGAGCCGCGCGGCACGGGCAGTGCCGTTGCGGCCGACGCAACGTCAACTAAAGACGTGAAGGCTTCGTGACCTGAGAACAATTTGAGATTTAATCAAAGGAGCTCAATATACAAATACTGGGGCCATAAAATGGAAGCTCTAACAGAATCATAATATGAATCACGTAAAAAATTTAAAATACTTAAAATGGTCTATAAGGTTATGACCACAAAGTCCATTTTAAGAGTTTTAAATTTTTAACGTGAATCGTATTACGATTCTGATAAAGTGGGCATTTTAGACCCCCTGATAACCAGAGTATGTTGTGATTCTGTTTGTTCGAAAATTATGTGAAAGTAAGACAATGTTATATGAGACTGGTTGCTGAGCCTCAAGAGAGTTTAGTGCGAGTGACATAGTCAATCATTTGACATAGTCAGATTAGATTTACATGGTCAGTTTGAGTAGTCAGTACATTGGTACTATAACTGAACTAACCGCTAATTCAGTTTCAGCCTCGTTACAAACATGAGAAGCACAATTATCCATATAACTGAAAGTTTACTTTGATCAAATAGGTTTTGTCAGTGATAAGAGCTGACACTAGGCCCACATATCCCAGGTCGATTTCCCCGAGACTTGTAGATTGATAAACTAGATTCTGTTATTGAGGAAATCCCTAGATATATGGGTCATATTTTGACGAATAAGAAAAAAAAATACGAAATTAGTGAGTGTAGCTCAAATGGAGACTAATGCTTTTCGTTCAGAGTTAAACCTATTTCAGATCAAGCACTACTTATTACAGAATTTTAAATAGATTGCTCCGATATTGCTGAGCTGATTTACATGAGTATTTTTTAATAATAATAGGGTACATGCAAGAAATACAAAACTTTTTTATTTTGTTAAAAATACCTTTTATTGGCCCATTAAAACATTGTGGGACACTTGTTTAATTCTCTAATACAACACTTTTATAACAATTTAATATTTTATGTAGCGTGTTTTTAGTGAAACCGAACGCAAAACAAAACGCATCGATTCCGGTAGTGACGTCAAATGATATGTGTCAAAGAAACACTTTTAGTTGAAAAGTACTCAAAGTTTCAATAAGATTTTACTATAATATTGTTATTGCAATTTATGCTTTAATAAAGCACTTACAATATAGTAAAACTATTCTATTATGGGCAAACAACAAGGCAGATAGAGGGAAATGCTATGACTTGAATAGCCGCGATAGTCATGGACGTTTGAACTGTCGTAGAAAATTGTAGGAGTTTAATACTTTTTTTGTGCGACAAGCAGTAGTTGAAATTAACTTTTAATTATTTTCTTGGGTTGATAGTACTACATTTTATTGATTTAAGTGAAAAAAAAAATACTTGCATATTCCCTATTTCCCAGATATTTGCAAAATCTACTATAGGATGTTTTAGTTAATTAGTTAGATAGTTTACCTGGTGGCGGTTGTGGATGCTGGTGCTGGTAGACGTGCTGCGGCGAGTGCCTCTGAATGACAGACAGCGCGTCGCGCCGGAACTGAGGCGACGCCGCGCGTTCATCTTACGGTAAGAATAAGACAAGTTATATAGCGCCAGATTATATACACGACTCAATAGAGACGCCACGTATTTTGGTGTACGTCTATATTTTATAAAGCTTTTCAATCATTCGATCGATATTGATGGTCGATATTTGAAAAAGTCAGGGTATATGGCTGAGTTCAAAAGTTGTCTACCTGCACACAAAACATAATTATTTTCCTGAAGGGTTTGGCACAGGTGTTCAATTGCACACCTACATTACATAAAATATAAAAGCAAAAACACATAAAAATGCGAAACCGCCTAAATTAAGGCAAGATGGTTGCGACAGACTGTTTCCGAGGCAACCTTACAGTTTTTTCATCTTAATCATCAGTCTTATTTGAACCGTAACAGCATGTTACAGTATAAATAAGGAAATAAGTTGAACCAGCCCATCCACCCCACATAGCGCTTTGAGACGCTCGATAGCTTGTCTTATTCATACCCCCTTGCATATAAAGACATTTAACTTTGAGCGACCAGTCAATCCTTTAACTCTTGCTGACTTGTAATACCGAACGGACGTGAAGGCGTTGTTGAATTTATAACTTTCAGAGCTGATCCGTACGTTACAAATTCAACCGCATACTCAGGGTTCCTTACAATATTTAAAATTTCGAACGCGCCGAGACCTATTTCTAGACAGTTCCTGCCTGCATCACTAAGAAGGTTTATATACTGACCAGGCGGCGGATGCGGATGTGGATGCGGGTAGCTGTGTTGCGGCGTATGTCGCTGTATGACAGACACGGCGTCTCGCCTGAACTGCGGCGAGGTCGCCCGCTCCCGCTCCCGCCGCGCGCCGCCGTGCATCTGCTGGGACGTTATGAAGTCCGCCATGATGATCTGCCGCTGTTCTAGGCCGTAGGGGTTGCGGGTGTAGCCCGAGCTGCCCGTCTGTAGAGGAGAAGTTAGGTTAGTATGTTTTACGAAGTGGAATTTCGTATGGTCTTCGAGGTATTGTCAAAGATGGCGGATAATCGGGGAAGTAAAAGTAACTGTGATCACTATTCCGGTCTAGAATAGTCCCGTCGGTAGTATCATAATGACTATTCAGAGCATTCTCCTGAAGACTGCTAAGGTGTAACTCTTCATAAGAATCATGATTTATCAAAATAATCAAAGCTACATTCAAAGTATTTGTAGTGAAAATCATTCTTCATTCGCAGGCCTTCTGTAAGTATCTACTGTTTAAATTTGCGACTGTTGATTTATTTTCCGCTTTCAAAATTATCTAACTCAACATCCAAAATATTATAATTAGAAGTATGTACTCACAGGTGAAAAACTCGGCGACTGCGGTCTAGGTTGACTGCCCTGCGCATAGTAGGCGTGCCCGGGCGGGCCGGGGCCTCCCGGACTCCTTCTCTTGTAGAATTCCAACGTCCTCTTGTCGGGAAGGTGATGGGTCCCGTGCACCGGCGTCCCCGCCGTTATGGATCCCGTCTTGGGCTCCGGGGGGTTCCTATGAGGCTCGAACCTCGACTCCACTGGGGTCCCGAGGGTTATGGAGCCTTTAGGGTTGGGTGCTGGCTTTAGGGTCGGTCTTGGAGGTGCCCCTACTGATTTAGGCTTTGAGTTGTACTGGTTAGGAGATTCCCGTTCTTGTTGGGGTCTGTAGTCTGTTGAGTTTCGGTATACCTGGTGGAAGAAATTAATGTTATAGATTATAGTTGAGAATGGTATGAACATGTGATATAAATTTTAATGTTGATGGATGGAGAGGAGAGGAAGACCAAAGAAAAGATGGATGGATTGTGTGAGGAATGATATGAAGAAAAAAAACATAGATGATAGCGTGAATGGAAGAAAAAACGTGTTGCGCCGTCCCCAAGTAACATGGGACTAGGGCGGGAAGACGATGAGTATCTGTTGAGAATATTCTATTTTTGTGGACTACTTAGGAAATGTAAAGACTCTAAATATAGATAAAAATATGAAAGATTTAACTATGCTTTGATTATTTGCGGAAAATTCCGACGGAAAAGTTCTAAATATATGGACATTCGGGAATAATTAAGTGGGACCGCGTGGTGGCTCACAGTTCTGTCCCAGCAGTGCATTATCAGAAACATCTTTCAATACTAACCGACTTATTAGGATGTGGGAACGGCTGATCATGCCTCGGCCTCTTCACGCTGAGATCCAACAACGGTTCATGCCTTTCCTGTCTCAACAGCAGATTCTCATGCCGGTCATGTCTATCAGGCCGTTCGGGCCGCTCGGGTCTTTCCGCCCGAGGCTCGATGTGGAGCACCATGACGTCCTTGTCGTTCGTTGAGGAGTGAGTGAGAGGGGTGATGGTGGCCGCGCGTTGGGGGCTGGAGGCGCCTGTGTTGCCGACGTGGGAACTGTTCACTACTGATAGTGTTGCCAGTGCTTCTCTACCGCTTGCGCAGGATGAGGAGACCTGTGGAAGAATTTTTGCGTGTTATATTTTGTTTTATTTATACAGCTACAATACGATAATAACATAGATTATAGATGTTTATAATGTTTAAGCCCATTAGATTACCAGCATGATGGGTTAAATAAGTAAGCAGTTTTTTTATTAAAAATGCATTTTTTTTGTGTTGTTTATAAAGGTTCTTATAGTCGCTAGCCAGACTGCTGAGCGTTAGGTCCTGGATTCGTTATCCAGCTCAAGCAGTGTTATTGGGTTTTTCGGACACCATCTCAGTTATAGAATAGACCTTTAGTCGGTACATCATCATACCTTGATCTGATGCGGCTTGATGCTGGGATGCTGTGGCTGCGAGTCCCTCGTGAGGCTGATCTCGATGAGGTTGAGCACCACGTCCCGCACCGTCTGCGGCGCGCCCGTACTGCGCCCCACTGACGTCACCGGGGCCGCTGTGACCGCGGACACGGCCACCACGGGGCTGCACGACGATGCTGATGATACTACCGTTGGGAGCGAGGTTGGGGGGACGATCTGTGGAGAGAGATCATTTTTAGATGATTACATTCAGAGAACTGGAAGTAATTTTCAGGATTATTTTTTTATTGCTCTGTTTCGAAGTGGTACACTTTATCGCCAATACACAAAACAAGAAATGATTGGTTTGGAGTAAATTTAGCGGAGTGAAGCTTACAACATGCTAGTCTGCTGCAATGACAAATTTTCTTTATCGACGTTTCGTTTTTGCCAGAGAACTTTTACCAATACTGGTTTGAACTTTTCTGTCACATATGTATAAATAAAGTATGTAGCGAATAATTTAATTAAATTTTTGTTTCTCTTTTAATTTATTTGGTAGATGGTGCTCGAAACAGGTCACTCGTCACACTATGGTTGTGCATAACAGTAAATAGAGTCAAAATGAATAGGAGTTGATGTGTGTACCTTCGCACTGGGCGCATCGTTCTCCTCGTCCGCGGTCTCGGTGGCGGAGGAGTCGTACTCGTCGCGGCGCGGGCGGCGCGGGGCGGCGGCGTCCGTGCGCGGCGCGGGCGCGGGCGGGCCGGGCGGCGCGGCCGGGGACCCGCCGCTGGCCGTGTCCGTGTCCGCCGACGACAGCGCGCTGTCCTCGCTCGACGGCAGGGACGGCCGGTCCAGGACGGACGTGTCTAGTTGCAGCTTTTTTCTATCGGTGAAAAAATGGTTTCATTAAACATTTGTTTATAATTAATGATTGTTCATCATTGAAGATAGATCCACCTTGGCCCTGTTAAATGACATCGAGCGTCAGTCAAAAAATCACGTGTAGTATAAGCTAAGCATTTTAAAGTTACCAAAATAATGTACTTAAAAGACACCAAATGCACCTACAAAGACACGAATATCACATTCGTGGGTAAGTAATACTTTAGTATTTGAGCCCGGCATCCATCCACACTGGATCCGACAGCTTCTCATGTACTACATACAGGAGACTGTATTCGTACCTTCAAGTCATCTTAAGAACCCTCTACTAGTAAACAACCCACCTATACGTGAAGTAGAACGCCTTCAGACTGGCCGGCGTCCTGCCGCTGACGGCCGCGATCCTGTCCCACGCCGTGCCGTGCTCCCGCAGCAGCGACCGGAACCTCGCAGCTTCTTCCTCCGTGGGTTCAGGCGCTAGGCCACCTTCCACCACAGTCTCTAATCTCCTGGTTATTCTCTTGAAACAAGCTAAACAGCATTTGCTTAACTCACTCGGGATTTCTGTGGATGGAGGGTTAAATTGGTATTTAAAAATAGGAAATATTTACTAAAAAAGTAATGTTGGACAGAATATTTTAACTCAACAACAATGTTTTAAAATTATTCTGTTTTTCAACAAGTCCAATTTACGAAGACTGTAAAAGTATAATTCTTAAGATGACCGCAATCATAAGCGGCAAAGCAGACCAATCGTAATGACAGACCGCAACGACACGATTTGTTTCTGTGTCACTCTATGAAAACGGCAACAGACGGCAATTTCATCTTCTATGGAGGCGAACATAATACACTAATATAGTCCAAGCTACATAGTCACAGCGATTGGATGGGTTTGCCCATGCAATCGCCTTCGGAATAATGCCTTTAACTTCAAGTGAGTAACACAATTCAGCAAAAGGTTCTTCACGAATCTTTTTTCAAAAATGGAATAACTACAGTTAAAATATTGAACTCACCAAACTCTTCCATGAGCGGCCTCTTCAACTCTAGCGACAGGTCGTGCCACCGCGGCGGCAGATGCCTCAGCCGCTTCGCCCTCACCCTGGGCCCCGGACACGTTGGCACCGGACACCGCGTGTACCTCGACCGGACACATCTACAGTGGCACGGTTCGCATACCCTCGCACCTGGATACATAAAATGAACATAATGTTTATTGATCGCAGAATACCTATAAGAATAACAGTATTGTGTTTCTCGTTGTCTGTAATGTGTATTACTCACAACTCGAAAATAACGAAATGTAAACGTAACCATTTTTGAATACAGGAAGGGACACTGAGGCACAAACAATACATCATTCCGACCCACATAGAAACTATTGAACCGTATTTTTTTAAATCTGCCATTACTCGGTCAAAATGTATGGAACAGCAGATTTTTTTAAAATTACTGATGAAGATTTTCTATGCCGGGTAGTTCAAAATGATGATGAATACGTGGTAAGCGTTTTTGTGCGTTGGTGTCCGTTCCGCCCTGTATAAGAATGATACAATGGGTGAAAAATTGTTTCATTCGAATTGGCGCTTTCAGCTAGTTAATCCTTGAATGGATAGAAATTAAAACACAAATATGGTCAAATTAAATTGACTAGTGAATTTTCACAGACGGAATGGGTATCACCAACAAATGATCTAAACAAAATAATGTTATTTTTTAATTTTTAGGTAACTAAGTTCAAGAGGCCAAGCTCCCACAGCTTTGCCTCTGTTATCAAAAAAACTGGAGTCCTAAGGCAGCTAGACGGCAGGGCCGGGTCGCGGCAGACCGAGGAGATGATGGCGGGACGCCTTGGATAACTTGATTGGCGAAAAAAGGCACATAAGAGAAACATCGAGAAAAGTGCAAGGAAATACCTTTGCCCCAGGAGCGGGACAGTTCAGGGTAACAAAAATAGAAAGTTCCAGCGGCCACTCAATTAAGAATTTGTTTTTTAAGGCCATTCGATTATCTTCACGTATGTGAAGTGCCACTAGCCTCGTCTTTAAATAACACGAATATAATTAATCTACAAATAAACAAAGACAAGTACCACACTCACCTACAGCCTCTTCTTTCAACCCATAGTGTATTGCCCGAGACCTGGACACGGTTCGTGTCGCCCCAGACATGTTACACACGGCGCAGTTGGACGATGTTGTCGTAATTGTCGTCGTTGTTAGTGTGGCCGTCGATGAGGGCGTGCCGATGCGCTCTGTTACCGCTGTTGGAGAAAGTGATGATTTTTGAAGGCAAGGTCTCTAAGTAATACACGGGTAAACTTAACATGGTAACAGCTATCCTAAGTTTCGTTTCTTGATATTAGAATACTCCTAAATATACTGATAATACATGTTGTTTTATGTTACATGTCGTTTAATTATGTTGCAATTGCGAATCCGTTTGCCAAGCTCGTGTGATCACAGATTCATATTTTATATCGAACGTCCAGGTGCGTTAGATGTAAAACATTACAAAACATATATATTATCTCCACATTCAGTAGTGGAATTCAAAACACGGTGAGTCGGTGATTATTCGTTCACTTCCAAATACAATCTTGTCTACAAAACTTACAAACAAATCAAATAACACCAAAATCAAAACATCGAAACCATTTAGCATAACAACAAAACGAAAATCTAGTTCCCATATAGTTCATTATTCAAGCGTTAGTTGCATATTAATAAGTTTATTCAGAACAGTGAGAGATGAACCGTAAATCACGTCGCAACTGAGCCGGCGAATCGTACAATATTCAGCGAGGCCCACGTTGGGCGCCAATTTGTAGCGAACCAGCGAAAGCAGATTAGCGCCAATTTAGTTCCGATACCGATGTACTGTTTGTTTAATTATTTATCGCTGTTTGTTATACAAATTGAATTACTGCGCGTCATACATGGGTGTTGTTTGTTTGCATTAATATGTGCATTTATTATTTAGTTTTGTTCCGTTTGTCAACAGCAATTTATTAAATTCAACGCCTAGTTATATTTATTTTTAAACCCTTTCATAACCTAATGCAATTAGGCTAAATACAAAATCCAACAGAGGCCAAACTTCAAACTAATAGTTTGACGAGTAGAAGTCGGGCTTCAGCAAAGGCGCGCTTAACTGCATCGGCGCAAGTTAAATAATTAACTATTATACGAACAGATTTGAGCTCGCAGTTAATAACTCTCTAACTGCTGTGTAATTACATTTATGCACTTCGGTTGAAAACACAGAGTGGGATATTCTTGGATATGTGCTCTTTAGGTGATTTTATTTCAAAAAGGTTTATTATATTCGTAGATTTGAGGGTCGATGAGATTAGAATAGTGTCTTTAACTTTAATGTAAAAAGATATGGTTAAAGAAATATGGGACAATTTTATAACTATGTAAGTATCTTCTTCTTCATCGTGTTTACTTAGTTGTGTTAGTGCCTAACTGGTGTCAGAATTTTTATGATATTTTATGAGGCCCATGGGCCTCTCACTTCTCTTTACATGCCGTCGAGAAGTATTTCTCAGGCATACTGGTTTCCTCAAGATGTTTTCCCTCACCGGAGCAAGTGATCATTGTGTATGATCAAGTATGAGAAGTAGGATAAAACGAACTCCAAACTGAAGCCATAATCAATCTTTCTCTAAAAGTTACTCCTCTTCTTTCTTTTCAATAACCATCATCGTATTCCAGCCCTTGTCCTATTTTCTTTAAAGTCAGCGCAACCCGTTCTTTCTCCCATTAATTTCCGTCAGCATTCAAACTTGGTCTTTCATATCATCCCTCATTTTCCTTCTACTATAATCCCCAAAAATCGATCCTTAATCAAAAATGTCTACCATCCAACGCCATACATCTACATAGTCAGCATTTCGACTGTGTGTAGCTCAGTGCCTCTGAGTGCTAATTAGCGTCTGCAATCCCTGAGCAAACCAACGACGTTTGTCTTACAGATACCAGACTATTACTGAGGGAACATGCCAAAGATAAACTGTGTGCTGGAAACGACCACAGTTCTTTGTTGAATAGAGTGAAATATTTTTGTTACTGATAATGATAATTTAGGACTATTTATTATATACACAGACAACCCAAAAGTAAGTCAATTATGTACCATAATTGACTTACTTTTGGGTTGTCTGTGTAAAATAATCTATTCATAATGAAATCAAATGAAATACCCTCATTTTAGAAAATCAAACTTTTAATAAAGCTTTGAATGTTCCAGTTTTATTATCCGTGCCGAGCACTGTCGATTAATACCGCCAATTACTGAAATTTACTCAAGCGCTAATTGGATCACGATTCAACGTTTTATTCAATTCCAAAGCTTATGCAGCATTTGATGAAATGGCGCCCGACTGGGATTAGCCGAATGATCCGTTTCATCTAAAATGTATCAACTTTAATAATGAATTTATGAAGATCGCTCGTAAATATTCATTGATTATTGCTATTTAAATCATCACAGACCGTCGATATTGTTTTCGGTGGATAAAATAAATTGGCGCCCAGCAGGGACTCACAATAATAAAAACAGTAAATCTGCTCCTATTCACTTGTACCTAATCAAACAACGAACACGATAGCACACAATTTCCCTACACTTCAGATCCCACGGGTGGGCAAGCCGTGGAGCGGGATGTCACCTCTATTTGCGCACCGGTGTTCAGCGAAGCGCGAGAATTTGATGAGACCGACTATCTGTGTTTATTTACCGCCCAAACAGACGCAGTCATTTTGTAGATTAAATGCCTCCTGTATGCTGAACGTGTAATGATTTTAATATACAATTTGTTCCTCCTTTTAATATTACTGAAAGTATTTAAGTACATAATATTCACATGAAATTGATATTAAATTGCTAATATTCACGACTAATATTTGATTTCTCATCTCATATTACTGCGGAAAATTTGTTTTGAGTGAATAGGGAGATAATTATATCAGTTTCCACGTGATTACTAGTTGTATAATTTAAGTAATTACGTGAATGATTGGTGTGAAGGCAAAGTGAGTCTGGACGGACCGTTTAATCTGTTAATCTTACAAAAGGCACGTTGGTCTCGCATGCCCGATGCTCGATTTACAATTCTGTGTGTGGTGAGTTGGTCGGGTTTACACTGTCAACCAAGCCGGGGATTATAGCTGTCATCCGCTAATGTTGTGCGGATTAACTTATGTTCCCGATCGTTATTGCGAGATTAAGAATAATGTGATGAGATATTCGGGTGATGTTTTAATTGAATATTAGATTTTTCGACGAATTTTGGTTTTCTTTTAAGCAACAGATTTTTGGAATTGGCTGATATCTCACGCACGTTTCCATAATTTGAAATAAAGTTATACTATATAGCGCGAAATTAATTGAACAAAAAAAGTCGAAAGTAGTATTTCGAGAACAATTTTGAATTTACTAGATACTCTACGCTTGACTATCAAACAAATACAAAGGTTCTTTGTCAATAAAAAGGTTTTTGTCATAGTCCACAAAGCGATAAAGCATCATTGAAATTAAACCCAACGGCGGTCACTGGGGAATCGCGCATTTTTAAACAGACTCCCCCTCAAGTAAGACAAGGGACGACAATGTATGGAGCAGTACTCATGTAAATTTTCAACACTACTTTTTCCCGCGATTTCATTCTCATTATCTCATAGAAACTTCAACCCCTTGATGTTCTCGTAGGAATCCAAATTCTTTTATTACATCAAAGTTTAGTTTTGAATACTTAATTACTCATTAAGTATTCTAAACTAAATTAAGCCAATTTGTCGATCTCAATATGTTATACCGAGACATCTCATCTAGTGGTAAATCATACACTCAGCTATAAGTACTTCGGAAATTGGACGGCTGTTTGTGTATGTGAGATGTTTGTAAACGCACCCTCGGTACAGGAGACATTGCCAGTTTAAAAAAAAATGAGTAGATAAATGGCAATCTATGAAAATAATTATATACTCCCGAAACAATTACAAAATTCTGAATCAGATTTTACAGTTAGAAGTCTGTCTCAATTTGCCTCTTCAAATTTGTAAATAAAAAAATGGAGATGATTTCAAAGTAGAGAATGCTTGTCGGTTAATATTTTTGAAAAGATGACGTTTTACAAAGTCAATGGCGGTATCGGGGGACTTGTAAGTGGATTAACTGTTTGTAAAGTCACAGACACTCGGCTGAATAGTCGTTATTGTCCGGGGAGCGTCGCAGAATACGCTTCATATTTCACTTTGTGTAAATAATACTCCCAAAAGATGGAAAAGGGATTGGAATGTGGTGAAGCTAGGAAAATTCATGTATATTGTGTTTTAAGAAAAACCTTAAATCCCACTTCTTACTGAGCCCAACTCATTTAACCTCATAATATATTTACCATTGACTCGAAAACAAGAAGAAAAACTTCACTCTACTTCGAAAAGAATTATTAGGAAAAATATATTGAGAACAATTTGATAAAACTGTCTGCTTTTCGATTAGGTAGTTGCATTAAGCAAACAACCGAGCCCTCACATCAATTTAAAACATTGCATGTGAACGCAGACTTCATGTAATTTCGAAAGTACAGATTTGTCGTCGTATTGTACCAGATTAGAAGTATTAAACCCTTTAAAACACCCAATAAGAAATCAAATCACAGCATCGCAATGACCAATAAAGTACCCAATCTTCCCTCCTGAAAATCAAACTTGTAGCCTGAAATTTGAACCGTACCGCTGTGTATATAAAGAGGGCCTCTAGTCGGCGGCTCGCAGTCGTCGAGCGGCCGCGAGCGAGCATGTTGTCTCTGTACCGCGCGTGGCTAGGGCCCAGCCCCTGCGTGGCGCGCCCGGCGCCTCCCCCGGGGGCTCACCGGCCCGTGCCGCGCCGAGCAAGAGTCCCATCCCCACCGGCTTCACCACCACCGCCCTCACCATCATCGACTACGTCCAGCGAGTTGGATGTCGAGCGCATCGAGGCTCCTGAGCCGCCAAAACGTCAAAGCAACACAGTCCTCGACATAGCATCGTGTGATGGCCCAGTGCAGTTCACCCGGATCCTCAACGTGGCCTGGCGGGAGAACTCGCCGGAGCGATCCTGGCCGTGCCGACACCGCAAGTCTCAAACCAGGGCGACGCTACACTACTACCCGTGCAAGACCTGCGGCTGCAAGTTCCCTTCTTACTACTTCGTGCACAAGCACCGCAAACGCTGCCACGCTGAGGAGACCATAGGGGAAGCAGAACCAGAACCTGAACCTGAACCTTCCACCTCCACGGCCAAGTGAACGCCGTGTCGTAGTGAATTCGTACATATCAGTATTATTGAGTGATCTCAGCGAGCTTACGATGTTGCTTACAACGTGTTTCGGTTTAAATGTACTATTGTTATAATAAATGTTTAAAGGTACGTCGAGTTTTACTAAATTTTCCCGAATGGACTCAAGTTTTCGAAAAGATAAAGTTTGTGAACGAATGTGTAACTTAGACATACCGAAATAATTTTCTATAACACAAGTTTTACTTCGGAACGTTTAAAAAAGGATCAAAGTTTTAGAAAGAGTTTTATAAATAACTAAGCAGTAACGTAAATAGGTTTGAATGAATATGTCCGCACCTAATTAATTAAAATCGCATCAAGTGGCAAACATTAATTAATATTACAGTAGTTAATTGGTTCAATACAAATAAGCATCGCACCTTACGATTTTTTCTTGAATAAGTCCGAGTTGTAAATTATTGGCGACAGATTTTAGAGCTTGTATTTATACTTGGGAAGCTAGACGTACACACGGCCACACATCAAGCTATACATTTCCAGTATAAGCTGACCTCGCATTGTACGGAAATCTCATACAATGCGAGATCAGCATAAACTGGAAATGTATAGCTTGATGTGTAGCCGTGTGTACATTGCGCTACACGTGTAGATATTTTATCATTGTTACTCGTACATCGAAATCTTTACTGAAATATCAGCTTAATTATATCACGCAGTTTATGTGATGTTAAATGAATTAGTGAAATTGCTGTCTGAATCAAATCAAGTAGTCTTAGGAATACCGTTATAATTTATCTTGGCAAAACTATTAGCGACCACAGTATATTGTTTAATACACAAAAGTAATACACAAAAGTACACTGAAGTAATAGGCGAAATATGCCTATTTCTTGACATAAACGATTAGTCTTGAAGGATATTGATCTTATGACAAAACTTCCAAGAATTCTCATTGATCTGAAGACCTGATAACATAAAAACTTCTCCAAACAACAACTTACCAGCTTCTGGCGTGGGTGGAGGCTGTGTCGGCGTGGGGGGTTGCGCTGGCTGTGGCGTAGGTGGCGCGCTGCCGCTGCCACTGCAACTCGCACTGTTGCTGCCACTGCCGCTGCCAGTCGACATGGCAGGCGCTGACGTGGCAGCTGCCACCGCCGCCGCCGTCGACGTTATGCAAGTGACGGGTGATGAGGTCGGCGCCACACTCGTTGGTGCGCTTATTGGTGTCTGTGACATGATCTGTGATTAGGAGTAAGAAAAAAATCTTGACTTTCAGAAGGGAGGGTGCTGGTAGTTTGATTCTGAGTTTTAAAGATTTAGAAGCCGTCCTAGAGCTTTGTCTACATTTAGTGAGTAGGTAGAAAATACCTCGAAGACGGAACAGTGGTATACGTACCTAAAATGACAATTAATTCTGGAAGAATTCTTAACTCATGAAAATAGCTAAATACAGTAACAGCACATCTAATGATTTAAATCATCAATGATCGCGAGGTAACTGCTTATTGCTCAGGCTATATGTTTAAGTGTCTCTTAGAGTAAACCCACAGAAACTGGAGTATAATCCTTCCTACAATCTTTCGTACGTTTCCTGAGCCAGAAAATCTTTGATAGCTAGTTCCTTTCTCGTCGGCGGTCCCTACACAACAAATAGATAACTTACCGAAACTGGAGTGATAGTAAGCGTAACATCGGCCGACGTGGCCGGTGGTAGCGGCACGTCGACGGCAGGTGGTGTCGGCGCTGCCGCTGGGCTGTTCGCCACCGATATCGGCGTGGGTGTTGACGTCATCGGCGCGGGAGGCGCAGATGACGCCGGTGGCGGCGATGGTGGTAAGGGCGGTGTTCGTGTTAATTCCGACCTGGTGACAAAGAAAGACGTGGTGAAAATGCTGTACTAAAGAGATTAAATGGGTTTTATATCCGGCTAGTGTCCGTAAATTCAACGATGCGATTATTTTACATACGGCTGGGAAATTGATAATTCGATTCACACCAGCTAACCAAGAAAAGCCAATAATAAAAGCATACTGGTATAAAGGCTTCCCAATGATTGAGAAGTCATGACTGGTGACCTCAGATTTGAGTTTAATAAGTTACCCGGTATAACGTTGTACCACGACAGTATGTAAAGTATACCTCGGTTTCAATTACTAGATACAGGCATTCAATTTATTAATGTTAAACCACATTAAACAGAAATATTATAACCCACCAATATCAACTCTTAATCCTCAAAATTAACCCAGCATTAATTATAATTATAAATCGCAGTAAACTACCCGCTAATTACATAAGCAAAACACAATCAGTGCTACGTAGGCCGGGCGGGTGCATCGGGGAGTTATGGCAAACATAATTAGCTCAATTCGCCTCTCTTTTAATTACCAGCGGTTACCCCGCGGCGCAGGGGAGATGGGGGAGGGGAGGGGGAGGTTGTGACCGATGTAGGGGATGAAGAATTCAATTAATCGGTTAGATTCGATTCGCGGAGGATCATTGTGAGCGTGTTGGGAAATTGAGGTGTGAGCCAGGCGTAACTTCATAATAGGCCGCTAGCTGAGTTCAATGAAAACGAAACTTTATATCTATGTCATTCTATGAGGCTCGGCGAATAAAAAGCTCTCCAAAATCAGCTGTCAATTCGTTATTTATTCGGATCGAAAGCACCAACCTTATAATGTCCTACACGAGGTAAAAATCAAGGAGCTCGTGGCTACATAATAACAGCCGCTTGGATCAATCTTCAGGATAAGCCGCGCTTGCCTACGTTGGTCTGTGGATGGGTGAATACCCATTACATACCGAGTTTCCTCCGTGCCTCGGAAAGCACGTTAAGCCATTGGTCCCGGTTGTCAATTGAGCTTTGAAAATCGTAACAGGTAAACAGTGGCCCGAAAGACTGACAACCAGCTTTACCAAGGGGTATCGTATTACCCAGTATTATTGTATCGGAAGAAGTTGGAGTTAAAGCATATCTATGATTAAGAGAACTCATAACAGATTTCTACCAAGCCTTGTCTTTAGCTCTGCATTTGGGACATTTTCAGACATCAAGCGTGTGAAGTACACACACATCCCGAACATCCTTTACCCAAATCCTAGTTCAACATTGACATGCAACTAACCAAAGCTCAAACTACCCTATAAAAAATGCATCGCGAAAAACGCCAACGTTTCACAGCCGCCAAAAATTGAAACCTAAACGAAAAAATCGTGAGCCGCGAAAAACAAGCGAGACCGACACTAAGTACCACGGTTCGTCGTTATTTGAACATCATTAAAATTTGCCCAATTAATACCGGCCAGGGTGGTAATTATCTGCGGGCGAACGGCGCACCCCGCCGAACAAACAACGGCTGAACGTGGGTAAACCTGACAATCAAATTAATCTCATCCCTTTACTGAAATAGTATACAGACAACCGCGTAAACATGGTAGGAATTTGACACTGATAGCGCGGTAGGTTTTAGGTTTTCAGTCTTACCAAGGGGTATCGTATTACCCAGTACTAACTGGGTTGTGGAGCTCCATGTAAAATACTGGGACACAGCTGCATTCGGTTAGACTGGAAGCCGACCCCAGCATAGTTGGGTAAAGGCTTGGATCGGCTTCGCTTGGGCTTGGCTTGGCTTGGGTTGGCTTGGCTTGGCTTGGCTTGGATTATGATGAGCGGGGTAGGTTTTAAAACAGAAGCATAGAAAATATCGTGAGGACAGCGGCATGTCCTAGAATCAAACATTCGAAGACATTTAAGACACGTGTCAACTTATGACCAACCCGCACTGGGCCTGGCTGTAATTCACCACGTACAGCTCGTTCCCTCTCATAGAAGGGACCACCTAGGCTGATTATGTGTTTCTGTGTTTTATAAAGCGCTAGTTTATTTTAAAGCGGTTTTAGTAGTTGTGTAAGCGGCTGACCGTACCGCGAATTCATGCAACCGATTGCAACCATATTTCATGTTGGCAATTTTTTTTTTATTGCGTTTATTTGTCGACGGTTTTATGGCGCATGCTTTGCGCTAGAGTGGACGCAAAGTGATGTATACCAATTCGAAAAAAAAATATTCAATCGTCAACAGTTGAAAAAAAATATTCTGTCCGGAAACGGGTCTATAGCTTTGCGAGTGGAAACGCAAATTTTTATCGTCACCAATTTGGTTCCACGTGCAAAACTTGCCTTTTCTACTATCAAATATATAAAACATACTCCGAAAAGAAATGTTTACGTAATATTTCATAGTATCCATCATATCAATAAGCAAACACGACAAACGATTGCCAAAACCGAGGAGAATTTTTTCACCGCTCTCTTCCCTCATATTTAGCTTTCTCGATTGGTAGATGCTTTTAATTAAGGCAATTAGAAAGATGGGTCGGCCCTGTGTTTGCGTAAAAATCTAAACAAACCGTGTCGGGAGAAACGGTGGCGGTAGTGATGTATTGCTGCTATCGATAACGATGGTTTAAAAAAAGCGGTTAAGGAGTTGTCGATAAAATAGATAAAAATGTCGGAGATTGTAACAAAGTTAATTTATGAATTATTTCTATAGATTCATTAAACGAAAACCACTTATAAGACCTATGTAAATTAAACTTTGAAGAAGAGACAGCTGAAGTACCTGCCAAACACTGCAAATACCTTGCAATTTCACTTTAGTTTTGTGTAAAATTGCACTAAAATTAAGCGTTATCTTTGCAACTAAACCATACGCTTTTCATTAAAGTTCAATCCATAACCATTCTTCGATGCAAAAAAAAAAATGTCATATCATAACAAAATACATCTTTAATCGAACTCCCATTCACCTACTTAAAAGTTTATCGATATAAACTAGTAACGTCACGTATGCTGATTGAGCCCGCCATGATTCCCGCGGGAGACTTGCGCAAATAATCACCGGAGTGATTGTCAACACACGCACCACACACGCCCATTATTATTACATATTTCTCTTTTTATGTTATTTCTGCGAAAACCCCCTTTAGGTAGATCAACCTGTAGAAATTCCGAGGAAATGTAAATAAGTGAAGATATATATTTTTGTTCACGATGGTTGGTGGTTTTTGATTCGTTGTCTTTTTTTAAAGTTTCGGCAAACTAAGCAACTCGGCTGAATTTTTCAATTTCAGTACCTACATACTATTGGTTGAACTGAAACCAATATAATGAACAACTCAGCCTAGAAGCACCGAATTTAAATTTAAAGTTTTCGTGTAGGTATCTTTTTAACACATTTATACTTTCAATGTGCTAATCTTAATTTAGTTTCAATGCCCGATTGCCTTAAGTTATTTAACAGCCCATTTCACACTCCAGCCAACTTTGCCTTTAACACTTAGGACCTGAATAAAGACCTACGTAAAGTGCCATAAAACCAAGCAAACTTCTAATGAAGTCGCTTTAAAACTACTAACTCCTGGTCACAAGTAGCCGAGCCAATAAAATAATCTGCGAAGTTTCCCAGTACCGATTGAAATAAAAATACATGAATTTTAAACGATTAATCTGGTCGATGAAAAATTGACTTATTCTCATTGTCTGAAGCTCATAAAAGTGAGTGGCCGTGCAAACATACGTCCACAGGGACGGACTTGCGGGGCCCGTGTTCCGAGAAAGCATGATGACTTATTAATGAAGGAGTTCGGAACTTAGTTCGAAATGTTTTAAGGCTTGTTAAGCGGATTAAGAGATCGAAGTCTGGCCCTTCAGAATTTGTGTAGCTTTAGGGGAAATTACAGGATACAAAGCTTTCAAAGCTGCTTTTAATTTAACTGAATAATTACCTACCAGTTGAACAAGATGACAACAGACTGATATTTCAGGATGTTTTATAAGAACCCGGTAATGCGATCTTATTCCGGCCCTGTATTCTGGGGTAAAGCGGAGGGTAGCAAGCGAACCTTTGCTTAAACAATACGACTTTTTGGAAGGAATTTTTGAACCATTTTATGAATATTAGATTTGGGAATTAAATAACTCAACGAAATTGTATTTTTGATGGAACTATCAAAAATTCAATTTTTATAAGTTGTTTACTCTTATAATAATATGATTTCTTGGTAGACAGAAGGTAAAGTATTTAGAATTGCTTCGTACCTACAACATACATAATAATGGTTTACATACTCGTGTCATCTTTTAAAATGTTTACTTATGAAGAATACTCGTGTATTGATGTTCTGAAAGAGTACGCAAGTGACTATACATTTCCCGTAATAGTTCTTTTGAAAGAGAATAATTAGACGTCAGCCATAAATCAACAGCTTACATACACCATTTGCCAGAAATACAAATTTTAATCACTTCTACATTAATTCTATTATACAGGGTGTAACAAGACCCTTAACGAAGCCGTCAACCAAGCATTCGGTACATCAAACTAAGTAACTACGCAAAAAATATTTGCTGGGAAACGACTATTTTTTTGGGGTGAAAAATCACGTTTTACGGTAGAACTCAATGTAATGCGCTCAAAACATTGTGCTGATGGATGGATTGGATAGTACGGGGAGGTGTTAAAGGAGAAACTTTACAATAAAAACATGTACTTTAAAAAAAAACTTGGAACTTAGGCCCCCAATATCTCCGTAACTAGAAGGTTCCCAGATATGGTCTAGAACAAAAAAATTATCGCAATGACGAGGAGAACAAGTGCCTTTCGGCTTCGTTATGGGTATTGTTACACCCTTTAATATAAAATTTCGCGACCTACTTATTTTAGATGCCTTATTGCATATTTACTAGCACATTCAATACACTATTTTAATGATTCGAAGAACTATTTCTTCTTATATTATATCGAACAGCCTTTACTTTAATGGCGCAAAATTTATAAAGACCCTCCAAGACCACAACCTCAAAATGCAGCTCAACCATAACGATAGCTACTCAACTACGACCAAATCAAACACTCCTCAAGACAATGGACCGCAGCTCCTAACTCATCCACTCAGGAGCACATTACATCCGCGAATTACAAACAAGGAAAAAAGCCCTCAGTGAAGAAGCGCGGCAAAAAAACTCAGCCGCCATCTCCACAGCTATTGGTGAATAATTCATTGGACGGCAGCCGTTCAATGTTGACACGGTGTAATTAAAAAGCCCGGCCCGACTCCACGGAATCGTATAAAATCTCTCTGTATAGATATTGAAGGAAAAATTATGATGGTTCCCGCTTGTGGTTGGTGTTTGTTTTTTAGCTAGTTACTGCTTTTGTCTATGGACTGTTCTTTGTGCAGCGCGATGTAGTTTTATAGTGGTGCAATGCAAATTTTTTTTTGGTATTTCAATGACGTTGAAAATCAAGATGGCGTTGGAAGTACCGATTTTGACAGACACTTGTAAAGTTAAGAGCAACAATAAGTATACACGTAGGAACTTTTAACACGCTTTTATTATTAGCTTCACCTGTAACTAATTAACCATGTAAAAACATCTTAGAAGTTAAATTTGACCCACGTCCCGGTTTTCCATATAGCTGAAATTTAGCATACATGTTTAGTTTGGATAACAATGCATGGTTAGCTAAGTGATGTCATCCTAAATCCAATATGGCGGACTCCCAAAAAGTATTCCCGTAATTGGTTTGCTGAGAAGAATACGAGAATTAAAATGACGTCACTCAAGAGCGTGTTTTTTTAATATATTATATTATCTACTACTGCATTACTGTTATTTACTTTGTTACAAACATAGTATTTAGAAACCCATACAATTATGACAAAGGTCTTAACTCAAAGTTGCAATTGTTTTTCCAGTCTCTCGAATCTTGCTAAGTGTAGTATATGAGTGCTCGTGACTGTACAACAAAGTACAGTTTAATTTTGAAGCTTTAAAATACAGTTAATTAATTCTATCATGAAATTATGTCAGTATTTCAATTACAAGCAAAGTAAATATGCTAATTTGGTATGAATAATCCGATTTATTCGTGGAAATTTTGGCTTTCAAAGAGAAGTAGATCAAATAGCACTTGCTGGTCTATCGTCCGTAATGTTTGCTGTAGATTTTAGAGCTAATGTGTTCTAGGAAACTTGCGCTAACATCATAACGTTTAATACATTATGTATATTATTTACCTATGATAATAGCATTCTGATAATCCACCATTCCAGGTATTTTTCTGTTATACCCAAATGTAGATTTTTTGTCAACATTTATCAGTTTGTGTGTTTAAAAAAGTTTAAAATAGAGCGTTAAAATTTGCTAATAATACAATAATAGGAGAGAACCAACAAAAGAATAGTAGTATAAGTAGTATAGGTGCAGATTGCGTGTAAGGTGATATGGATACTAATTACAGTTGTTATAGGGAAGACGTGCCACAGCGACCCCGGTGAAGTGGAATAATGTGTGATGATAATAATCTAATTGTATGATTGTATTATTAAGATTTGAGAACATTGTTGTTGTCACTATGGTTAATGCTGCGTATACAAGTATTAGGCATACACACCAACTCTTTTGTTTTATTGTTTCCTAATAATCTATACTTCTATACTAATATTATAAAGAGGTAAAATTTGTTTGTTGTAGGGGGTAATCTCTGGATCTACTGAACCGTATTTGAAAATTCTTTCACTAATAGGAAGCTACATTATCCCCGAGTGCCATAGGCTATATTTACAACTTGCCCGTGGGAAATTTCCGACAAAAACGCGAGCGAAACCGCGGGCAACAGCTAGTCATTTATATGTACTGCTGTTGGTGTACCAAATCAATAAAAATCTAGTACTTTTGCTGCTGGAATATTTTATACACCATGCAATTATCATTGGCACAACACATGGCGTTCGTGGTAGACTAGGATGATTCAATTAAGGTCTTGAACTGCGAAGTTTAATACGCAGTCTATTCTCAAATTTTGAATTATTTCATACACTGCTGTAAACTTCAACTACTATATTTTTGTTATAGCTAAATACAACAGTTCTCGTTCTTCCCTCAAGTGAAGCTTATACATTGATGTCTCGTGCCTCTCATATTTTGACACAGGTGTGCTCTAGGTTATTTGAGCATCAAGGCTGCCATGAAATTTTCTCAAACAAAAACAACATTTATCTCAATTACACCATTACAGGCACTTTTAAATGTCAAGAACAAAAAGGTGTAGCTACAATCTCAGTTACAAGGCATATTAAATTCGCCTTCATTTCTTCTTTTTTTCTAGTCATTTTTAAAAGTAGAAATGGGTTGCTGGCTGAACATCTGTTAGCTGGAAACCAGTTTCTAAAAAGCTATTATATTTTAAACGCAACATAACATCCAGCCTAGATAGTACACACGGCTACACATCAAGCTATACATTTCCAGTTTATGCTGGTCTCGCATTGTATAGGATTTCCGTACAATGCGAGGTTAGCTTATACTGGAAATGTATAGCTTGATGTGTAGCCGTGTGTACACGATACACCCATATTTCGCCAGTTATATTATAAGTCCAAAGTAATAGGGGGCGAGCCTAATGCCATCAACCGGGCACAAATCCAGACTCCTTATTTGCTTCTGAGATATTCCTAATTTAAACTGTTACCAAATCCATCCCCATGTGATTTGATTGGCTGTTTCATAGAAATAATCCCAAACGGTTCGATTTGAGGCAATGCTGATGCCGTCCAGTGCGTACTTTAGATTATATTACAATTCGATTTTGGCCAAAAAGTACAGTATTATGTACTCACCTAGGCGGCTGCGCGGGCGCTGCGGTCGGAATAGGTATACAGGTGACGGGGTCAGTGACCTGCTGCATACCCTCCTCCATGTTTGGCTCTTTGTTCTCCGAGCCTCGCGCCGTCGTACCTAAAGGACCAGACAGATATTATTACTCTTGTATTGACGACAGCCATTTTGTTTTAGTGACGTCATAGTAAGACGAATATCAGACTTTCATAACCAATAAGTTGGTATGGGACTTTATTTACTCCCATACAAACATCTTTCTTGTTTAGGTTTTCTGAAATCTCTAACTAAGATAGCATGTAAAAGTTTACTTCTTAGGTAGAAGGTTTAAAGTTAGATACCTCTGTCAATGTTGAAAAGAAATAGTTATAAACTAGATTCAAGGAGGTCTCCATACAGACCTTCACATGAGGCTCTAGATAAAGTGTAATTCTATCAGATTTATGTAAAACCTGGTGGTTCAAATGCGAATAGCTTTAAAATTTAGATTTAAATCATAGATTCGTCATAGACCGGTTAAGCAGTAGCCAGCCTCAGAGGCTGAACTGCGAGATGCAATCTCCTAAAAAAAAAAAAAATATATATATTCGCCATAGGTACCGCGGCACAATAATTTCACGTTTTTTATTTTGTTGACAATGACATCTGAATAGTATTTCAACCACAGTTTCAAGCGGGATGTGCGACTTCGAACAATATTTTTTCACACGACCTAAGTACGGTAGGGGCGCATCTATGATTTACATCTATGCTTTGAAAATCAGTCACTTGTCTTAGCCCTCTGTATCGTAGGTTTTAAGGACTTTAATGTTACATGCACAAATACCCACCAGTGACAAATATTTTAGACCATGCACTTATTTGTATGGTGAAGGAGGGAATCCGATGCAAGATACCAGGGACACATAAAGCCAAGCAATTAAACTGCATTAAATTTCACAGTTGCAGTATTAGTGGGTAGTTGCATTAATTGGGTACCATTTATGTATTAGAATTGTATTTAACTGTGTAATTTAAAGTGTATTTGAGTTAATTATATAATGAACCCCGAAACATGTACACGTGAAATACCGCCAATTAATAACTTTCCCGTTTAATAATGTATACTTTCGCAACATCCGTAAACTACGACCTCGCAATTTGGAGCGTCATTTATTCAAGGTATCCAACCAAACTACAAGATATCGAAACAAACAGTACAATTATTATCACGTGTCGGACTTTTTCGTTCCGTTTGAGTACAAAAACAAAAATCCAAGTAACCCAACAAATGCATCAACCCCTTCTACTCTTCAACGTGCAACACTAACCTTGGCTTCGCTGTAGCCTCGTAGTAACTCCGGCCGGCAGCTCCGGTTCCGGCTGCGCCCTCGGCGGGTTCCGTGCGGACCGCCTTTGTCGGGGTTTCCGCAGCAACTGCTTGTAGTTCTCCGCCTTCTTGGACAGGTAGTAGAATCTGTGGGGAGAGGAAAGTGTGGTAATGTGATGTGGTACAGATTGGGTTGGTGTCTGTCTTGTTGCTGGCGAAGGGTATGTGATAATTTTACTTAATTATGGCGTTATCGTAGACACAAATCTGTTTTACCAGATTTTTTTTCTGTTTTTTGGTGTATTTTTTCTCTATCTAATAAAAAATGGCTGTTTTATTTGATTTATACCACTTTCGTTTTTTTTTTACATTACTAGTAATAGGGCAAAGCAATTGCTTTTCAAATCTACACTAATTTTATAAAGAGGAAACATTTGTATTTTTGTGTGTATGTTTGTAATGAATAAACTCAAAAAATACTGCGCCGATTTCAAAAATTCTTTCTCCATTAGAAAGCTACATTCACCCTGAGTAACATAGGCACTCGTGCGAAGCCGGGACGAGACGCTAGTAATTTATAAATAGACATTGTATATTGTCCATTCCGATTTGTCATTGGTTATATTTATATCTGAAGACATTGAATGATAAAGATATTATACTAAAAATATCGCTATCAGCGATAAGTTTAGCAATATTGTAAAATAACTCTGTGTATCAATTTTGGTGTACAAAAAAGTATGTTCTATGTATCATTCATAAACAATTTTAAATTAAATCGTACTAACTACGTAACGTTACGTTACCCAAAAGCCAGTATAACATCACTTTAGATAATCTCAAGAACGCTACAGAATTACAGATGCAGCTATTAATGTGGCCAATTATTAGGCCCAAACCACATGTAAGTTCTTAAAGGTTCTCCCGATGCTAAAAGATGTAAGACAACAACTGAAATCTAGTGTTTACTATTCTCCCATTCGTTTATTAATCATTCGGCGGACTAATGTAACTAAACAGGCCATTTTAACCACCAAATCATCAACGGTGGTAATTAGAAATAACGTAACCGACATGCGCTTTGAATTTGCAACTTTCAGCTCAGCCAGTAAAGTTGAAAACCCAACACACATACAGAGCCTTTGCGAGTGCGACATTTCAAATTACCTTTGTCGATATTAGTGTCTTATCAGTGATCACTATTTCAAACCCTTCGCTGCCAACAAGCTCGCCACAGCCGGTGTATAAAGAGAAATAACGCACGCATACCTGACGCAGTCCCTTACGCTCTTCCGGGGAAGGAAGGACGCGATCTGGCCGAAGTTCTTGGGATGCTGCAGGTACTTCTCGCGGAAGAGCTCCCGCTCGGCCTGTGACCAGACGTTACGGAGTTGCAGCTCTTTGTGTTCCGATTCCATGTCCATACATCGTCCTGTGGAGGCAAGTTAGGTTAGATTTTATTTGACACTTCAGAGTTTCATCATCTGCCTAGCCTTTCCTCAACTATGTTAGAGTCGGCTTCTAGTCAGGATGCAGCTGAAATACTAGACCGTATTTTACGTAGAGCAGTCGATTTATCTGGATTGTGGAGATGTGATCAGCGATTACCTGGCTGAACTCCACAATTCAGTTACTGGGTCACACACAAGAGGTCAGATTTTCGAGCTTCTTAGTACCTGTAACGACTGCCAAGTATCAAACAATCTACAAATGGCAGCCGGTACTAACTGGTTTAAGCTGGATGCGCCAGAGTAGCCTAAATTCAAATTTTCTTATTCTACTAATAATGTTATTATGATGTAAAAAAAAATTGGTTTATTCTAATGAACTTTGCGAGGGTTGTATTGATGATTTTAATCATTTTAACTCTGTAAAGTCCTGACACTCACCGGCAGGACAAAAACGTAAGAAAATTTGAATTTCGCGGGCTCCACCTTATTTTTAAGACACGAAGAGGTCTTGATCGACTCGTGCGGATGTAATTATTTAGTCACGAGCCCCCTTACTCTCTATACACTACAGATACTTACTATTAGTGTCAATGTAGATGGGCGTGGCATCGCTAGGGTCCCTGAGGAGCGGGGGGACCACGGTCAGGGACCTCATCTTCTTGTCTTCATGCTCTTGTTCGTGCAGGCCGTCGGCGATCTCTTCGAGTTCTGCCTCCGACTTCACGCGGGCTCCTAGCCTGTTGAACCGCTCTCTTTCTTCGCGTTGCTTTCGCAGTTCGGGGAAGACCTGGAAGGAGGATGTGGGTCAGCATCGGTTTAAAACGTGTGTCATTTTAGCTGCCTATGAAGATAAGTAGACGTATCCGCCAGAAGTATCACGGGGATCATTTTAATTTCACGGTGTGGGATGTCAGTTTAGTTCTTAAATGACGGTATAGATGGCGCCACAACCTTAGTAGTAATAAAAGTAGTATCATACACCTACCTTCTCAAAGAACTCTCTATTCCGTGCGTCTTTCGCCTTCCTCTTCTGACCCTGTTCTATCCGCTCCACTCTCCTCAACCACTCGGCGGCTCGTCTACTGTACGCTTCCGCTAACGCATCCTCGCGCTGTAAACAAGAGATTATAGATTATGATCGCACCCTTCGTTTACATAGTGCTAAAACAGCTCTCATGCGTAAGAGTGTATTCTGCATGACCAAAGGCATACAAAAATTTGAATATTAATAGTAAAGCATGAATAAACTTTTAATAAATAAATGCTACTACAAGTTTGCGGGCTATTTAAATGTTGTACTTTAGACATTTTTATTAATTTAACGTAACTTTATGATTTTTGTACTTTGAACTAGATCATTATTGTATTTGTACGACTTTCTAGGCAAAACAAGTTGAAACTTTTTTTTTTTGTATTCGTTCCACCTAATTGTAAACCTACACGTGTTTTCGACAAATAAATTGATCTTATCATACCGTAGGGAAAGTTAATTTCAAAGTGTTTTTGTTTTCGACAATCCTATAGCACAAACTCAGGAAAAATGGAACCGTGTAAGCCGCAATAATATTGGAATATCAGAATATTGTACTGTATTGTACATATAGCTGGCTGGTGCCCGCAACTTCACGTCAAAGCTCGTGTTTTGCGTGCGGAATCTTAGAATATTAATACTAAGGATCGTCAGCCAAGCCGAGTAGGGTCCGCATTTTAAATGGAGTTTCTGCATACTCCTTTCAGAATTAAATTATTTGGGCAGTAGCAACCCTAGAAGGAGCCTAGCGTCAAAACATTTAAAAAACTGTGTTTTGATTACGTTGAGCATTAAGTTCGTCACAGTTTTTCTACACACATAAACTTTTCGAAATAAATGCAGTAAATGGTTATGAAAACCGTATCATAAACCCCTGCCTTGCCAGTGGGTGACCTTTACGCAAAGGGCATATTATAGTGACCACGTTCCGTGTGTTGATGGGGTTGCCGCGTTTTTGCAGCGCGTCCGGCATATTTGCCGACGCGGACGTTGATAGTTTTGCGGCCATCATGCGCAAGAGATACGAATCTCTGTTACGCCGTGTTCGCGCCAACCCCAACACTATTCTTAGAACGTTGTCTTCGATTTTAGAGTGGTGGATACGACTGCACGCAGTCAATTAGACATTCCCCAGGATAACGTAGCTTTGAATTAGTTAGTTAAACTAGTTCATAAATTTACATTGTTACTAATAAATATGGAAGTGATTCTGAAATAAATGTTTATTCATTTATTTATAATCCAGAGTAGAGTTTAGGATATCTAAGTGATCACACAGACAGACACGAAAAAGTAATGGTCAACTTATGACTCAGATCAATTGAGGCGAGAGTATTTCTACCTCTTATCATAATTATTGTTATTGTGGAGTTAAAATAATCATATCAACATACCTTTTCCGCCTCATGTTTAAGCTTCCGTATATGTTCCGCTAACCGCTTCCGAAACGTTCGATGTCGCCTGATGTTCTCGTGGTAGACCTCAGTGTCTTGTGGCTGGTTGTACAGGGGGTACAGCACTGGGGGCCCAAGATGCGAGACCACTGCGTGCGCTGACGACGCCTGCTGATACATACATAGATCACAAACTGTTTCATGAACGCGATAAATGTTGATGCACTGCGGAATTAAAGGGTTGAGATGAACTATTGCATAAAAAGAGCTGGCTTCTGGTAGATTGATCTACTTTTGCTTAAGGACTGCCAATTTGTGACAAGTGGTTTGATTGTTTGTTGATGCTGTCAGCAAATCATACCTACCAGCGAATTTTACTAGTCTAACAGTTGTATCTAGTTATGAAAATATTTTTATGCAAACGACACCAATTTAGACGAAGTAAGAACCGTCAAAGAAAGCAAACGTAAAATTTCTAACTTTTGACAGTTTTAACTACAAGCAATTACTAAATTACAGGATAAAAATTGTATCACAAATAATTACTTTTACTCAAGTGATCACTAAGACTTGTTTATAGGTACGGGTTAGTATGATTTGCTTTTTTTTTTTCTTTTTTTTTTTACCGATGGGAAATCATCAAATAACCCCTCCCGCTCTGGGCTGAGCAGGAGGGAGTGTCAGACTTCTACTGACTAAAACCCATCCATGTGCCTTCCTTTGCCCTTTGTGTTCCAGGGCCGCGGTATCTCTTTCAAACGGTCCCGCAACCCTGGAGTATGATTTGCTGCACCTACAATATGAGTTTGAAACTCTGTTAGCTCATCTATATGTTGATCAGTCTCCAGATCAAAATGAGACCTTTCGATGTTAATAACCCTTTAGTTCCGCAAGACTCGTGTCTAGATTATACACGTGCACATTAATAAAAAATATATTTTAAAAGTCCTCTGAAATATTTGTGAACCTTTTATTGGAAGCTGAATAGCGCTGAAACTTTTGTAAAAATGTACTTTTCCAAATTCTAGTGCCTATTAAATATATTAAAATTGCTGAACTACAAAATATCATTTATACTAGTGGTTGACAACTTGATCAGTCGTTTGTTTAGAAACTGCTAAAACTGTTTTTCTAAAACTAAAAAGCATTATCAAAACATTGAAGCATGCAGCAGCATTGATAAAATCTTTTAAGTATACATTCAGAGCAGTTATTTTAGGTCTTGAGATATTATTTACCATGTTCCATGTTCACATAATATTTCTTCTGAGTATTTATACATAAATATCTAAGAAAAATCTTTGGTATAGTACAGTGTACAGACTTTACAAATAAACATGTATACATATATACCTACATAAATACCAGCATGCCTTATTTTAATCAACAACTATAAAACTAAATCAATATGGAATATTTAAAAAAAAATACTATTTCATAATTTATCTACTAAAATGAAAATGGATAGTCTACAAAAATTAATAATCTTAGTACTTATAATAGTTTATAAAACAAATTATAAATACCATTTGCCGCTTATTATCCATGCTGATCTGGGAAGGAAAAAAAACATACAATGTATCAGTCTATTGATCCCGTGCAAGTCAATAATGATAAAACAGAAAAAAAAAAACATCATTACAAGTGTCAAATAAATAAACTGGTACATAATTGGTTGTCTATTTTGGCACTATTATTAATATATAAATGTAATAGATTCTATTTCTATCATGAAGCCAATTGTCGAAGACGAAAAATCAGTTTTTCTGGGAGATGTAAAAACACTATCCAGATTCTTTCAGAAATCTTACACTACTGTTGCTAACTTTTTATAAATGATACCTACATATTATTTGCCTAAAAGTGAGAGAGATCCTTGAAAGCATTACCTCAAAGAATTAAATTAAATATTTATAATCTTCATGGACTACTCAAGCACCTGTTGAGGTTCAACCAGTTGATCACAAATTAACATAGCATATTTTGCACCTAGACACATAATGAATTCAAATGCTAACGTTGCTAAAGAAGGATTAGCTATCTGTTGTGCTCCAAAGCATTTGTCGTAAAATAGCTAAGGTCCTAGGTTAGACCCTATGAAATCCTAAGGGATGGTATGGTTCACAACTTCACAAACAAGAAGCAACTGATACACTATGTAGTTTTTACATCCCGGCATGAGCATGGCATGAGGGTAGCTATGTACAACAGGTTCAATAGTGAGAATTAATTCATTATTAGTTTAACCAGAGTATTCAACACGTTTGATAAAAAAAATTAGGCTTGCAGGATATTAGTTATTTTAAAGATTTACAAGGACCAAATTGCGTTTTTCTTGCACATCAGAACAAGTATGTGTAGGAACCAAGTAAATTACAAAGACCAAACTATCTAACTGTCAATTTATCTGGCCTTAGCTATGTTAAAAAAAAGGTTTATTCTTATTTATTTATTCATTATAACTTTATGTTAAGTAGCGGTACATAGACTGGTTTTACGCTTCTTTAGCGGTGGAAAAGGACCTTAAAATTCTATTCAGCCGATTCCTATTCCCTTCTTTCAAGCATTGCTTGCTGAAACTTTTATTTTATTACTCTTAAAAGTCGAACGACTAGCATAATCAGTATAATCACTCCTTCCTACTATAATGAGTTGTTAGTCGATTATTATGGGGTCCATAATGATGTCAAGGTTATGATCTAATGAAATTCTTTCCTATACAGATGATAATGGATGCAAATACGATGATAATATGAACCTTTTTCCTATTCTCCGCGTACACGCACTGTGCCAGACTTCTGTGTCTCGGCACGGTTTCTTCTGGCTCTTCCGCCCGAGCAGGCTTTGAGGCGGTCTGTTCTAACTCTTCTTGTTTCTTCTTTAACTTTGATAGTGTTGACTCTGATAACGCCATTTCTCTGTCCACCTGTGAATCATGAAAGCGTTGGAGTTAGTTATACCAACATCAGTAATAGAATCTTCGTTATCAGAGTTTTTATACCGCCCATGGGCCTCTGACTTGGCAACAGAATGAAATCTTACAATAATAAAATTGATGTATCATCATCTGTCTAGCTTTTTCCCAGCTATTATGGCTGAATTCCAGAATTTAAGCCAGACTGGTGAATAATGCATCAAAAAAGAAAGGCGTCCATGGTAGTTCCCAGAATGCACTGGGCATTCTGGGAACTAACATTCTAACTAAACCTACTGCATAATATTTATCTACTGCATAATTATCATGGCCTTTTATGGATAAGTTTATTTTATTAAACTTTATATGAAAAAGGTTGATGTTTATTCGTTAGCTTATCTTGTGAGTGATTGTATCAGTGGACTGCTAATAAGATAAAAAACATATTTATATTATTTCTGCTATTTTCTATGCTTTTTTTTTTACGCAGACGAGTTTTTTATTTTTTTTTAAATTACCTTTTTTTATTTAATTTAATTTTGATATACCCAGTGTCACTCTCACAGTAAATACGAATCTAACGACACCTCTCAAGCTAAAATCCATCGAGCCGTTCAGGCCACAGAGCGTGCCAAACAATTATACATATACATACATACAAAAATACATACATACATACTCTAGAAAAACATAACCCTCCTTCTGGCGCAGTCGGGTAAAAAGAGCTGATTAGTCTGTGGCAAATTTTCCTAATCAACCTGCACTCCACATGGTAGATTATGGCACACTTAGAGAGGAGTCCTATGTCCCAGCACAGGGAACATTACTGACAAATCAGCCAATAGCAAAGCTGATTCCAAAACTGCGAGAATGGTGAGCCTAACCCCAATGACCATCAACAAAGGCTACCACCATTCACAGTTGAATCTCGATAGACTGGAATCTGTCCAAACTCAACTAGGGAGATTGATTCTCATCTTGACCTGGAGGTAATGTGGTAAGCTTACCTTGGATATTTGTTGTAATAGGTCATCCTTAGTGGTTCGGAAGCTCTGGTCCTCCATCGTGGGCTCAGATGGCGGATTAGGAGAGAGTACTTCTACTGTGCTGTACTGGTTCACCGGCTCCTGGAAAGAAAAGACAAGAATATTGTTAATGAAATGGTTTTTTTTTTCATCATAGGAAAAGAATTGGCCATATTGGAACTCCAAATTTAGGTAGCGAACAGAAGACTTGCCGAACAGTTAATTCAGCTTTCAGCTGTCTTTTAGATCTTTAGATTTAGCTTCTACAACACCAATACGACGCTGGTCTGGGTGAATGAGCCGCTGCCGCAATGATGACATACTTTAATTGCCTAATGGGGATGGCAACTGTGAAACGAATGGCGCTAGCATAGCTAGTTCCAGCATCTTCATTCGTCGAAAATCTATGAATGCCATTTATACACGTTTCAAAAAAGTTTGACCTCATTGGTCTGATTGGGACTTGATCACGTCATCTGCAATGAGCTTCGACAGGCCTTCACCACTGCCTAAGCATCAAAGAGAAACTCTAGCCATTAACTAGCTGTTTGACGACTATTCTTGGCAAGTGTCTGCCCACACCAATGCAGGTATTTTAAGGTTACATGAAGATACTGACCCTAGTATCAACCCTAAGCGGCTGATGATGTGACAGTGGTGTCCGTTCAGCTGTGAGCCTGATCTTCTTGAAGGGTGGAGGGTCTGCGGGGGGCGGGTGGTGCGCGGCGGGCGCTGGCGGGGGGAGGTAGGCCGCGCCGAGCAGTGAGACGCGCCCCCCGCGGTACTCGCCCGCGCCCACCGCGCCCGCGCCCACTGCGCCCACGCCACCGACGGAGCCAACCGCGCCGCCACCGCGGACGTAGCTGCTGTCCCTGGAAATGTACATGTTCTTGTTAGAATTTCAGAATACTTGGCGAAAGCTGATAGGGTCAGGAGACTGATCGGTTATAAAAGATGACGGTAACGCTGGTGACGTTTCGAAGCAGCTTCTACATTAGTAAGTTCCTCCGAGAGGTCCAGGCTTTCCTCAAGTGGTTTCTGTAAAACCAGATGTGGCATTTTAACGCGGGAGAAGGTTATGCCGGAGGCGCAGACTAAATACCCATTTGTCTAACTAGAAGACCGAATTAAAAACGTAGGAGAAGAGACCAGCCTTCAGCCTAATCAAATAGAAACATTCGCTTTCCGTTACTGTCAATTTTGTTTATACATATACTAATGTTTACACTGGTTTACACCTTGTACTACCAAAATTGTACATGCATGTAACAACTACACCCCAAATAACATAGATAAGAAAACTTTCTTACAGTTGGAATTGGAATAGTATAATAACGACACAAATAAGCGGTTGAAGTAACAGCTGGCGTAAATTCGTTGTGTAATCCCGAAGGCGGGAGGGCAGACGGCGCAAACGCAAGGGGTGCATGCGGACAATAAAATGAACTGGACTACTAATCATTGACTGAGCTGCCCATTAATGTTGATTAGAAGCACGGAATAGCCCCAGGCCAATGTGAGGGTTTGGATAAGAACCCCACTGAACCCCAGAACCTTTTGTTTCCAATAGAATATCAAATGAAATGGTCAGTACTCAGTTTAGTGCTTTTAGAACTTTATTGGATAAAAACGAGGCAACCCTAACGATGGCAACGCAACACTTCAAAAAGTGGCCGTGAACTCAAATAATAAAAACAATCTATAAAATGAAGCTATTAAAAATGAATTTAGATAGGATAATCGCTGCATTTACAATTTATACTGTACGGGTCCCGTTTTTCGCTTGTCTGCTTTGTGTGGTAATAATACCTCCTTGTTGGGATGCCTCTAAATGTCAACCGTCAACGACCTCAATATGAAATTGCTCATGCTAAGCTCAACAGATGGCAGGCGTAACGCCATTTTTAGAGTGCCTTTCAAAGCCAGGCATGAATATTGTGATCAATATTAGTTAGTGTGTGTATATTA
Source organism: Eugnorisma glareosa (assembly GCA_947578425.1). Taxonomy (NCBI): domain Eukaryota; kingdom Metazoa; phylum Arthropoda; class Insecta; order Lepidoptera; family Noctuidae; genus Eugnorisma; species Eugnorisma glareosa. The sequence goes on along the minus strand of OX387974.1, from coordinate 10,213,104 downwards.
ATTTATCTTTCATACTTATACAGCTATACTTACATGTATATCAGCAGCTACGGATAAATGGACTGAATTATTTCGTCTTTATTCCCCTGCATTAATACAGGGCAAAAAAAAGGAAGCAGTTTCACGATTTCAGTAATTGGTAGATCTACCAATATACACCTCCATTCAAATTGCATTAATTAACTGTTAAACAGTTCACTACCATCAATTGAGTACCTACATACTTGTAAAAATGTTATTTTACTGAGTTCATTTTTTTCTTTTTCAAGTTTATCCATTTGAGCGTTTGACATTGGTTGTCAATTTGACAGTCATTTTATTGTCAGCACAAACAAAACAAAGGTCAATGATCGTACTTAAACAGCCTTGATAAAAACTAATGAAAATATATGATTGCTGTATGTTGGGCCACAACAGGGATGAATGAAAGGCGTTTGCATGTGGCTGAGATGAGAATGCTAAGGAGATGTGTGGTGTAACGCGAAAGAATAAAATAAGAAATGATACGAGGAAGTCTGAAAGTGGCGCCGGTGACTGAACAGTTGTGGAGTAATCGGTTGGCTGGGTATTCAGTGGGCATGTGATGCGGCGGAATGAGAAAAATGTCATGAGGAAAGTTTTGAGTATGAATGTGAAAGATGGGTATAAGAGTAGAGGAAGACCAAAGAAACGATGAATGGAATGTGTGAAGGATGATTATGGCAAAAAAAGGTGGTGTCTGATGAGATGACGAGTAATACAGGCTGTCGCTTTGCATCCTGGTCAAATTCAATGAGGTATATAAGCTATACTAATGATTCTCGACCCGAATCGATAATAAAAATGTAAGTTTTCTTTATTTTTTACGGAAATCGGTAAGCGTAAACCACCCCTAGTTTCCATACTGTGCAATAAACGTTTGCGTTTTAATACGGGTGATTTACACTAACCGAATTAGGTAGATCAAAAAAAATAACTTCCCTTTTTAATTTTTATTATAGATTCGGGTCGAGAATCATTACCATTAATATAGATACCTCCTTGAATTTGATCGGGATGCAACGACAGCCTGGAGAGAAGTATAAGAAGTAGAGATGCTGCGCCGGCCGGCGGCGGCCCCAAATAAATTGGGTTATGGGCAGGAGAATGACGATGAATTGCAGCATTATTTTCAATTTGATAACGAATAAAATTTCTGTAGGTTCCTATCTAATTCCAATGTAACAGTGTGTCAAACTAAAAAAAAAGCAAAAGCATTCCGCGGTACCTACACATAAAATAAATACGTGAATGTAGCTATAACTTTAAAACATGAATGCTGATAAACTTTCACCAAACTAAACAAGAGATGACGTAATAAATATGGCGCGTTGTGAAAATAATGCGTATTGTTAGTAATCTGTAGCCGATCGCATGCCGCGACGAGAAGGCCAAGGTTGCGCGCGGGGGGTAAGAGGGAGGGAGGGGGGCTAACTGTAGCCGTGGCAGGGTCGCGCCGTTATTTGGGTCTTTAGCACTGAAGCTATTTTTGTTTTTGTCTTTTAAGAAGTTTGTATCAAATGGTACGACTGCATTTTGTTGTGTACTAGAAATTAATTGGTAACACCAGCTTAATTATGTATACGTCTGAAAAATTAAATGTGGGTCTAACTTCGATGTTGGCTGCTTCATTACCTAACGTCTTGAAATATTACCTATATTTATACCGCTGTACTTGTAAAACATATTATTTAAGCCGAAAAACAAATATTCCTCAAAAAAACATTGGAAAAAAGTGATAATGTGATCGAAAATGAACTTGAACTACACAAACAAGTAGGTGTTTCGGGAACCAGAAGATTTTCCTTACGAGTTACGGTGCTCCCAATGCATGTTTCCAAAATCACGTCAACTAATACTGCTAGTCTGCTACACTAGTCATCATAGTGGTTTGCTTTATTAAATAGTTAGGTATACATATTTGCTATACCCAGCAAGTTTAACAGAGAGTCAGAGACGCTATAGTTAGGCACATAAGAAATACCAGTCCGTCGCCCACGTTTCGTGGTCGTGGGCCACGAACAACAGTATAAAATCAAGAAACCAGTTTGTTACTTAGTCTTTAATAAAACACTAAAGCTGGACAGTTGTAACATGGTAATTTTATTCCGAAATTCCGCGGAATTCAATCTCATCCTGCCTGTGCCACAAAAATGAAGCTAATGCTGTAGACAGACAGGGCATGCATGACGTAACCATGATGGCGATACGCGACAATACGGCCCGCGTCTTTATTTAGCACGCCACGTTGGCCCACCACGTGGTGGCCGGGCCGACGCGCACTGAATAATAATAAAAAATAAACATTGAACCGAACGCGCCCGCCGCGCCAACAGGGCTGCCAACAACACGAGAATGTCACGTATTTCATACGTAGCGGGGCAGTTCTATTCTATCTAATGATGTACAGTACAGACCTTCTTTGCTCTTGCTTTGGGAATTTCCTTTCCATTCTGTTAAAACTCGTCGTAGTATCAAATTTTGTGGCCAACTAAATGGCCACCCAGTCCGGTCTTCGTCAAGTAATGAGTTATCCATAGTTTAATTAAATTAAAACCTCCCTGACAAGTTTCAGTAATTTGTACTTTGTAACATAATCTTAACCGATAGGTAATTTTCCTTTATCTTTTTCAGTTAGATCATTAGGACTAACAAAAATAATCAGTAGATAAGCAAAATATGTGCTGATAGGTATGTACATAAGTACTATTGTACCAATTGTTTATCACATGACTAATGGCGGAAACAACGCATTATGTAGCCAAATAATCCCACAGTAATTTTGCAATTTGTCCGAGAAATAATAACAGGTAAAGAATATTTCAACTGTCGGAGACATGATCGGAGACGATTACATGGCAACACACACGGCCACTCATGTAGTCAGGGCCGTGTACATACACTACCGTAAAATTACTTATTGGTGGCATATTATAATGGTAATGGTTGTTTCAGCTTAATTAAATTAAGCAAAAACAATCATTTTCATAAAACACGTGCTTTGCGACAACCACCAAGTAAGGTGATTGAGCTCAAACCATCGCGTGATGTTATTTTTACAGTCATGCGTACAAAAAAATAAAAAAAATCGCAGGAGGTGGAACTAATATGAGATTTCCCACGTTTTTATTGTTTATATTGGTAGCATTGATTAGATTGTTTTATTGCCCTGACCATTGAATCTACTCAGGGGCAGACATGAAATGATACACAAATACTGTTTGACGGATGGACAAAAAACTAAAATACTTGCTGCAGTTCCGAGACGAAAATGGATCAGCAGAATCGTTTTTCTAAGAGCTTGGAACATCCACAAACAAAATTAAAGACAGAAATCTGTCCGTAGAAAAAAAAAATCCGGGAAGTTACATCAAACTTTAAATCTTTATTATCTTCTCACTTATTTAAAGAAGTGAGTAATGCAGGAGGCATTACAAATACAGCCCAGTAAATTGCATGCGAATGATATTTGTTGGTTGTCGGGCTATTTCTAATACCTTTCATAATATCAAGCTGGTTGGAACAGGTCCAGATGTTTGTTTTCAATAAGAATGCACGCAGCCTGCTTGTTAACAGTCATTTTTTGACTGCTCTAAAAACCAAGAAGGTTTTTGTGTAAATTTTGAGGCCACGGACATTAGGGACGAATTGAATAGAAATGGTAGAATAGAATGCTCTATAGTTGTAAATTACTAAAGATCTTTTGAGGTATTTTGATTCGTACTTTAGCATTGTAACAAACATTTGTATAGAAATACTTAGGTGTGTATAATACAGTTTTGTAACTTGTTTGATTGTATTTTTGAATAGATACTACGAAGGTAGAATTTTCCCTTGAAAAGACTTCGGTGAGTATTTTATTCTGTTTTTTATGGTTTCTGGTTTGGATCTCAGAAATTTACCCTGTATATTTCATTCTCATACAGGCGAAATAAGAAAATCATAAGTAAATTATTAAATATTATAATAAACCTGGGGGCCTAAAATGGCCACTTTATCGGAATCATAATACGAATCACGTTAAAAATTTAAAACTCTTAAAATGGAGTTTGGGGTCATAAACATAAAGACCATTTTAAGTATTTTAAATTTTTAACGTGATTCATAATTACGATTCTGTTAAAGCTTCCATTTTAGGCGGGGTTCACTGGTATGTTTAATTAAGCACAAGAATTATTATAGCCAAAAAGGTGGATTTTAACTTTTTACAAAAAAAAAAAGACGGCGATTTGAAAAAAACACAAATGAAGAGGATAAAGCAGAAACTGAGCATTATTATGTAGTTATACTGAATCCGATTACTTATATTACAAAACCAAGCTTTATCATATCACAAATAAAACAATTATTCTTGTTCGCACGGTGAAATCTGAATCCGTTTTCTTGTTTCAAGGTATAATGTCCCTCATTACGTGGTGTTTCAGGTTATTTTTGCTTGTAGGTTTGTGAAGAAATCTCAATTATTAAGAGTATGTATTGTGCAAAAACATTGTAATCGCTTCCCATGGCGGGTATTGTCGTTGGTTCGTAGGTAGACGGGCATATCTCCCAAGACTGCAATAAACCCCAGGGTTGCACGGGGCGGGAAAACACAGTGCTAAAATAAATGTACTCAGTTTGACATATCGATGATTTATTTCTTAACAAGCGCGCAACCCTGTAACACAGATATTATAATACTCCTGTAATCATCGAAGTTCTACTTTACGCTTCGACTTTACTTCACATTAAAATGTTAAAGACGGTTGTTTGGCAAAAGAACGGTATGAAGTTTACATTGGTGTTAAATGATGAGAATGCGTTGATTAAATGAAGTAAACAATGATGCTACGTCATCAACAGAACCAATGACACGAATACATTCTCAACAGATTTATTAACTGTGCAAAGATCTTACTACACGTGGCGAAAATCGGCACTAGGCCGTCATCTTGGTTTTGAACATTTGAACAATTTACGCAACAATTTTGCACAAAAAAAATCAATAAAGTTTATCAACAGCCCTGACTACAGTTTTTTTAGCACTGTATACAAATCAGTAAAGATAAAACTTTAAATATAAAACAGTTCTCTAATTAGATGGCAATAACATAGTAAATATATTAACCTCCATTTAGTTCAAGGTCTCCCAAGAATAAGAACACAGATGTTACGTAATTAAAACATTTTTCATCTAAAAAGTTTGCTGAATTTTAACGATTCGTATAATAATTACATGAAAATTTAATTTTGCGAAACGATGAACATAATTATAAGCTCTGGCGATGACGTCATCCTTAGAAAAAATGGTGGGAGATAAAAATATGTAACGCGAAAAAACATGGCTGATGTTTTTGTAAATTACTTCGGTAAGCCCGCGGCAACGAGGGATGTTCTGTTCATAATTATAACAAAATATTTTCCAAGGACTCTGTTATTGGACAACCCTAGGCAGTACAATAGTGTTGTTTCCTTATCTCGGCGTAACGTCGGCTCTCATTGTTTTGCCAGTAATCTTCGTAAAAGTAGCATGGTAGTTTGGCTGAAAACGCAAGAAAACTTAGACAGGTAATGACATAACTATTGATGTCGGAAGCTAATACTAGGTTCACGTCAGATGTTTCTTTTAATGGCTGTAAATGTAAAGTATCAGCTTTATGTGCATAGAGAACCTTATACATAATGAACTTAGAAACTTGTTAAACGCGAACGTACTCAGTCAAGAATGAAGCGTCAATGACGAATACTTTGTTCAAGGCAAAGACGCTACAATTATGAGGCGAAGTCCATGATTATCATGGTTTTCGTTGGTGATTGTACAATATACAACTATACAATGTATAGTTTAGGTCACTAAGGTGTGTGACATACACCCTAGTGACCTAACTCGTTGCACAGCAACCCGAAGTCAGGACTTGTGCCCGGTTGGTGACAACCCAAATGGCGAAGTGTGGATGCCGAACCTTTCAGGGGTAACAGGCTAATTGTTTTAACCATAGATATAATAAACAAGTCGATATAATAAACAGCTGTTTTTTTAGATTTCTATGGTTTTAACATTAACAAAACTATAGAAAACTGCACAAAAACTGCAATTAAGCGTCTAAAGTTTCAACGCCTTTCCTTATTCCTAAAGGGCTGGTGAGTTTATTGCGAATGCATTTCTTTCTGAGGCCAACACGAAGCAATTACTAAAAGTCTGTCCGTCGAGTAATTTAGATTTTACAGCTTCTAACGTATCATTAGAAAACCCTATCCAAGTATCCAGTAAACGTTAGTGCTTCTCGTAATGAAAACACACTTTACCTAGTTACGCAAAACACTAAACTAAAAGGTGCGCCTTTAAAGTACCTCGTGAAATTCAAAATCTCTACGAATTTTGCAAATTGTGGCTTTGTTTCAGTCTGTCCTTTGACCTTAATTAAATTTTAACCAATTACAATAAAATAATTTTGAAATTTTAATTATTTAAAACATCAATCGTTAATGTATTTTGTGCTGGAAATCGTCATAATTTCACAAATCTTAATTAAGTATAAATTTGTCCAAAAAGACATTCGTGTTCTATCTTGATGGAATTCCCTTAAAGAAATTCTAAAAAATAATGTAAGTACCTACTTAAATGAGGAAGTACAGACAACTGCAATAATTACGGACTTCCCGTATTAAAATAAGAAAAGGGAGGTAATCAATTAATGCTGTTGTCGGTACCTTTACAAATTTATTTTTATGAAGCGCTTATATTAAAAACGCAATAACTATTTATCGGTCGTTGTTAATCAAAACAGCCTAGTTTTGGAGTTCCTCGAACACAAATCAACAGATAAGTTTATCTTTTGAGTCACTGTCTTGATTTGAAACCGTATCAAACTGCGTACCACCAATAAATTAATATTGTGGACTAGCCAACCCGCACCAGCTTCACCCGGTGACGGAGTTTCATACAAACTTTCAACCCCTTTCGTTAGCTTAGGGGTGGGATTTTACAAAACTTACGTCATAATACGAGTAGCTATCTGTATGCATTGATATATAAAAAACCCAAGATACACACTCAGCGTCTCAAAAAAGCCCACAGAAAAAGTGCGCACTAAACTCTGGTTGAGAGTGAGATAGCATTTTTTTTTCGGTAATTTAATTAGAAACTAGCGTTGCTCGCTTATAAAAAAAACACTTAATGTGGTCGGTGTAAGTTCGAATTTGTATTATCTCGATTTTATGGTTTGATTTATCGATGACACTTTCTGATAGGACATTAGCAAGAAACTGTGCCTCTATGCCAAATTTTTACCCGATCCGTCCAGGGGCCTTAGTCTGCTATTGCAATAGTGTCAGAATGGTCTACAATTGATTTAATAAGGCCCCTAGCCCACGGCGTATAGAAACTCGTTTGACGTGCGTACGAAGGGTAATTCGTCTGCGCGGGGCCTTATTAAATCAATGATAGACCATTCTGACACTATTGCAATAGCAGACTAAGGCCCCTGTTCGTCCGTTTGAACTGTGCGTTGATCAGTATCAGTACGGACAAACAATTTTAGAGAAGTATGGAAGAAGACGACATGCTGCGCCGACACCAAATGAATAGGGATACGGGCAAGAAAATGATGATAGATAACTTCATATAAATTTCCATACCCTTTGTCCTAACCTTACGTTCCCTTACCTCTCCAAACATGACCTGTGCCTCTGACCGCTCCTTTATAACTTAAGCAATGTTTCCCATGCCTGCTTGCAGATAATGGTTATGAATGACAACAAGGACGCTTGGTATTCGCAGAGGACCGTACGTGAGGCCCCCTACCCCAGCCAGACGTGACCAGACCATTAATATATCTCCGGAGATACGAAAACTTTGTGAGGATTCTAGTCACTATTTAGTGGTGAAAGAGATAGTCTTGCTTCATTTTTGTCTCCATAAAAATGAAAGCTGGGGAATGAAAAATAAAATTAAGGTGGAAGCGCAAGGGTAGCCCGCGAAATTTAAATTTGCTCAAGTTTATTGCAATTTGCAGGTCAGTGTCAGGTTGTATGTTGATGAAAATATGAATCGCGCCAGTAACACGTATGGTGTTACAGAATTATAATTATTTAAATCATCAATACAGCCCTCCAAGTTCATATAATCCCATTCAATAGCTATTTCATGAAAAAGTCACTCTTTGTGATTATATGAACTTGGAGGGTTGTATTGATGATTTAAATGATTATAATTCTGTAACTCCATACGTGTTACTGGCGCGATTCATATTTTCATCAACATACAACGTGACACTGACCTGCAAATTGCAATAAACTTGAACAAATTTAACTTTCGCGGGCTACCCTTGCGCATCCACCTAAGATAGAAGGGATTATACAAGCTTCATTCATCATTATCTTGCTGCCCTTGGCCCATGTTACTTGGGGGTCGCAACACCTTTATTCCCCCATTCTCTCCTGTCAACCGCCACTCTATCATCTACACCTTTTTGTTTCATGTCATTTTAGAAGTTTCTTTGTCTATAATATTATAAACAGGTAAAGTTTATGATTTTGTGAGTTGTAGGGGGTAATCTCTGGATCTACTGAACCGATTTTGAAAATTCTCTCACTACTAAGAAGCTACATTATCCCCGAGTGCCCTAAGCTATATTTACAACGTGCTCGTGGGATAATTTCCGAACAAAACACGAGCGAAGCCGCGGGCTACAGCTAGTCTGTTGTAAAGAAACAAAAGAAAGTAGAAGATTTAGTGACTGACGAATTGGCACAGAAAATAGAGCTTAATCTTACTAGGTAACTTAGTAGGTTAATGTTAGCTTAAATAGAACTGATATGACGACGAAGAGACAATCAAAATATTACAGTAACTAAATAGCACAGTTACTTAAGTCTTAGCACGTGCCACGTTGACCGTATGCCCAATGACTGAATAATATAACTCTTTCTATGTTACCTGTCGTCTGTCACGTCCACCAAGAAACCATGGCAGAGATACGAAGCCAAGAACGCGTTTTAGAGCACAAGGATTTGGAAAATTACCTTTTCCTTCCAAAAAACGTTATAATATTACGAATAGTTTAGAAGTGTATCATACTTGGGAGTATTCTCAAAAGAATGCCACTTTTATAACCGCTTATGCAGAAGGGTCGAAGGACAAACATCCTTTGTGAAGAACAGAAGACCCTTCCCAAAATTTTGTATGGTAATGAATCGCACCTACTAGGGTTTTCTCTGAATACATTACGTACGACGTAGGTACTGTCAAAGAAACCCCTATTATTTTGCAAATCACTATATTCAAAACATGCTGCTCCGAATTCAAGGAGCAAAGGCTCCTGCAATGTAGCAGACGGAGAATAACGATCTCCTTTATTCAGCATTTCAAAAGCCACGATCTGAATGAGACATTTTTATTCAAGTTTTTAACTGTAGGTCACGTCAGAAAAGAATGTTACAAAAAAACTATACAGACTTTCTGAGAATATATCTCAAAAAGGTTAAATCGTGTACACGAATATAAAGCGCGTAAGTATTCGAAATTGTACTTTAATAGCTGAGACACGTGAAGAAGTAGGGCGTTATGTGGACGCGTCTAAAAGTAATAATAGGGCCGAAGGTAAAACAGAAGACGGTTCTATCAATTCAAATAGCGCTAATAAGTTGAACACTCGACCAATTTAGAGCGTTCACATAGTAAAGTAAATTGAAGCGTCAACTCGTTTAAGAATACTGTTAAAAGTGCTAGAATCGTCTCTGTAGTTTTTGGAACTGATTGCGACAACTCATTAGAACGTGTATTTACGATCTGTGAAGACTGTAATAGGGTTAGTTTTATAAGAAAAGACACTTTTATTAATTAACCTGTGCATCAATTGTTAGGGCTCTATTAAACTTCTATTCAGCCAGCATTTTCAACATTAGAACATTGTATAAGAGTAATCCCTAAGTGCGTCCTTTCTCATAATGCGCTCATCAATCAAGCAGCTAAGCTTGGATTAAGGGAGTATCTCCCCAGGATCATTAGTTCATTGTCGGGGAGGTCAATGTCCAGCTGTGGAGAACTTTGCATTGTTGGCAAATGCAATTGTGATGGAGCAAAAATCGGTCCAATCACCCCAAATGTGAGCTCTCAAGGTGTAAACCTAACGTTAATTATTGGTGGTTCTCCGATTCTATAGTTTGTCCTAAATATTCCGTAGGGTCATTAGTGAACGCAGGTGGCTCTCAGCCGGATTTAGAAATTGTGGTATTCCAACTGAGTAACGGTAATTAAGGGCGTCCTATATTTGGGGCACATCGCACGGCCTTGGCCCTTGGCTTTAGAGACTTTGTTATTGGAACAGTTGGGAATGTTTCAGGTAGAGGTGAAATAGTAGAGGATGTTTCTGCCTTAGGGAGTGACCATACTTTTCAACGGTGTATGGGCTGGAACGTACAGAAAGTTGTTTATGTAAAACCGACCAGCGAGACGTCATTCGCCTCGTTTCGGTTCAGACGACGCGAATCGGCACCGTGCCATAAAAATTGAGACAAAACGTGTCGCTTATGGTCACTCCTTTAGCATGACCCAACGCTAGTAAATACAAGTCACGTTAACTCAAGTATCAACTTAAGCTCAACCCACCTGTATGATAAAGCCGCGGATCCATATCCTGGCTGGTGCAGCCGCAGCTGTGCTGGAGGGTAGGGCTGTGGGGCGTAGGGTGCCGCGGGCGGCGGCCGAGGCTGCGGCGGCGCCACCACGCCCCCTGCCGCCGGCTTGCCGCCGTACGCCAGCGCGCCGCCGCCGTGCCCGTGATCCGTCTGCCCGGGCCTGGAACAACAGAACACAAATGTCAGTATCAAAGAAGAAATGTACCAGATCAAAGAAAAGAAATCTGGTCAGATTTAGAAATGCTGTTGCGATTGCGAATTTGGTTTCATTCTTAAAACGGTTGCACACATAACCAAGAAATCTGTATAATTTCGGTGTTCCTTGAGCGTAATTAGACTTTATGACTGGCTAAGGAATAACGCTGTTACTACGCCATCCAACCTTGCTAAACAGAATCAGAATCAACAATTCTCATATGTGCAACACGACAGAAAAAGATTCCGAGACGATTCGTTTGAAGAACTAGCGGGGTCCTCATCTAACACTCAAGTGACGGTTATTAATGAGAGAAATACGAATGCATAGACAGGTTGCCAACTACAAACCGAACAAAGACCAACACAGACAAACCGAATTGAACTTCGCAAATAATAAATTGTCGCTCATCAAAAACTGCTACTTTTGTCTACTGATTGGTTTTTGGTTCACACATGGACTATAGAAAAAGTACAATAGAAAACATTGAAAGTATTGAAACCACTATCTGCTGCCAAGACAAAGACTTTCCCTTTCATACACCATACATTTCACTCTCGAGTAACAAAAAAATAAGTACATAAAATAAACAAAATAGTAAATGAGTTAATGACATAAATGTATGCAAATTATCACAGACATATAAACAACATGCCGTTATGTACGCAATAATAATAAATAATATGAACGATAGGTATACGTTCGCGAATCAGTATGAGTCACGGGTCAATCACCCTTCCACGGGATGGCGGCGGTAACACCGGATATCCATAAAAAACGGCTGATTAATAGTTTAATACATTCCTATACTCAAAGTAAATTTCGATTATGTGGAGTTGCGTAACGGGTGATTCCCGAAATATACAGCACAACGTAGCACGAAAATTTGATTAAGGATCTATTAGAGGCAATAGTATATAGCACATTTTCTCTATCACTTCTTGCGAGTTAGGAAACGTCAAAAAACGCTATGAATTCCCATACATTAGTCCAGATCAGACATTATACAATTATAAAGTTCTAGGTGCGAGCTTTATGGCGATATTACAGTCCATAAACAATATTTTAGATGGTAATGACGATAAGACTACGATTTTTCTAGATAAAAGTTCTTTCTTCCCGTGGAAATTGTAAAAGACATGACATAGACAGAAAAAAATGTGTGATCGTATCGAGGCGATCAGTGACAATGATGGAAATATTCTGTCACCATTCCCATCCACTGAATAAACTTATAAAGGAGTGTATAGCTACAATGCTGCTGATGTTATGATGACACTCACACAACGTAACCCACGTTCATTGGACAATGCGACGAGCGACATTGTCGGTACTTACTCGAATAAACGTTTATGCAGTGACTATAGCAATCTATAGCAGTGCACGACAAATTGATGCCATTTGTTCGGAGAGGAAGCCGGCCAGCCGCAGCCGCATTCGAAGAGACAACCCGGCTCGGGACGGTCCAGTAGTCGGTTTGTCCCTTTGAAAGATAATACTTGTCTAGTTCCAAGTTGTTTAACTTGGAGCAAAATTTAGAAGAAAGAAGCAAAGCCGTTTGATGTAGAAGAAAAAGTGGCGTGTCGTGAGGCGATAAAAGCAAAGGAAGACCCAAAAAAAACTAATGATGGATTTTGTAAAAGAAGACATGGCCAGAAGCAGGGTGAATACTGACCACTGACAGAGCTATAAGAAAGAAAAAAACATTCAGTGGCGATCCCTAAAATGAGGTAAAGACAGAAAAGAAGAAAAAAGAGAAGCTGAGAGAAGCCAGAGAGGTGTATGGAAGAAGGAGATATGCTGCGCCACAGACAATTTTTTGGGAAAAAGTAGAATGGCAAGATTTTATAGCACTAGACTTCACCTGGATTATGTACGTGCAAGATGATGGGCTGAAAACGAGAAGCACTGAGATGAAGACGACTGACATTTGCGCTTAGCCCAAATAAATGGCTAGAATGAGATTAAATACTGGAGGAAACCTCATAGAGAAGTATAGAAGAAGATGAACTGACCACACATGAATTTAATAGAATCCGAAGTAAATACTAAGATAACGGATGAGATACATGGAAGAAGAGGAAATGCAGTGGCGACTCCAAAAAACAATTGAATGACTACAGTAGAATAGCAAGATCATTTTGAATGAATTATGGGTAGAGAGAAACGCTGAGATGATGTCAGAAAAGACAGAAACGACGCCCCAAGTAAATCGAGACAAGAGCATGAGGACCATGTGAGATTCTCTGGCACTAGTGGCAGCAATAGAAGGCGAAAATTTCACAAAAGAATTTAACGGTTTAACACCTATTACAGTGTTGATAGTTTTTTCACAATACTGCAACTACTTTGTGTTGCTTCATGGACAAACAAAGGTGTTTCTGAAACAATGGCTATATTATGTGTCACTGCCATTCGAAATTTACGTGCAGAGATAGCCGGGTTGCGAATGCTATATATGTCGTGGATTTTAACATTATTTACCGTTAGCAAATATAAATTATATTATATCTGTACATAATGCAGATGTCATCCAGAGTGTCTGACAGACAACGTAGAGCATACCGGAGAGTGAATAAGAAAGAGTTTTCCAAAAAGCCACCTTCGAGTGCATAATGAACTACAGATCTCCAAGGAAAAGTATGCGCTTCGGGAATCATCGTGTATGTTCGGAAAAACGCACGCTCGATGATGACGATACATAGAGCTCTTACAACTATGGAAGTGCTTATCATTGCCATGATTACAAGGTTATAATGCTATGTTCAATATTTATAATTATACAATTTATGTGACGGATGACAATCTGCGATTGACAGAGGGAATATTTCATACAAACGAACAATAATAATGCACTAATACAAAGCACGTCAGAGCAAAGGTTAATAGTTTAGCTTCTACTGAGGGTCAATCTTTGGCGCAACGTTCGTGCAATACGAAGATTACCGAAGCGCATACCTTTTCTGGTTTAAATGTACTCGTACGAAAAATTAGAATTGAAAGTTACAAATTAGTTCAGTTATAACTATAAGAAACGACTTAACAGACAACCGTAATAAACTTTTCTAAGAAAAAAGGTGACTCTAAACAAGTTATGTTAATCCACGAAAACACGGAAATCACTAATTAACCTTGTTGTTGTTTGTACAGGTAATTGAGCCCATAAAAATACATTTCAATTTGATTAAGTAATTCTGGCTAAAATAGTTCGCAGTTCGCACGCAACTAATAATAAGTAATTGATGGGTTTTCACACTAGGAGACAATTAAACAAAACCGATTTGCTGAATTTACAAAACTCAATAATCAGGTCAGGGCCGAAATTGTGTCCAAGGAGTTTCTTGCCCATTCTCCTACATAGAGATCCACAATTTTAGGATGGCATCTACAGTCCTGTCAGTTATTTATTACATATGCCATAATATGGCTGGACCGTAGCTTCGCATTTTTGTTTGTTTTTCACAATTCAATAGTAGGCACTATCTATATTTCTATATGAAATAATATTATTAATGCGGAAGTATGTAAAGATCTTTCACGCAAAAACTACTGAACGGATTTGGATGAAATTTGGCACACAGATAGTTTATAACCTGGTTTTAAAAAAAGGATACCTTTTATCCCGGCAATACGATCCCGTGGGACAATTATCGAACTCCGGGCAAAAGCCGCGGGCATAAGCTAGTTTGAAATAAATGCTTGAAAAAATATACTATTGAAGCATTCAAAAAGCTGTAAAAACGAATCAAATTAATGTTATTTGTGGCACAAAATACTTCGCAAATACCCCAGTCACAATTAATTTATCAGTACAAGCAATGATTAACCTAAGAATAACATCACACTGACATAATTATATTACGTTGTTCCGTGAATTTATTGTCTATTGAACTTTTTTTTTTCTTACATCACCCTTTTTCTCGACTTCGTAAGTTTCGCGGTTTTTTGTAAGCCATATAAATAACGATTGTATAGCGTGTTTGGCAAACCGAAGTCAATGCCATAGGATATAGGACAGCGGTAAAATAGCCCATAAAGTAGTTATTTATGTTGTAGTTTGGGGGTGAGTAACGAAAAGAAGCGGTTAAGAAAAATAGGGGGGAGTTTCGGAATTTTAGATACATTTTATTTTAGTTCATGTTTTTCTTTCGATGTTAGGTAAGCCTTGTTAAACAACTTGGGCCCAATAGGTGGCTACGAAAATCGCGGCGTCAGTGGCGCTTTTAGTTGTTTTCAGAAGGTACATTTGGTGATCAAGGCGCAGTGTGATATGCTTGAAACGATTTCTAAATCTATATTATTAAAGCAGCATTTTAATATTAGAAATTACTTACAGCAATCATGAAAATCCAAAATGAATTAAACAGCCATTCGTAAGTAAGGATATTCCGGTAAAAAACCCGGGGGCTTGCCCTAAATATGACCCCAAATACCACCACTGGACGCAGTCATATACCTATTGATTTTATCAAAATTTTATTGTTGCTAAATCTGCAAGTCAGAAAGGATCCCACAAAAAAGTAGTACTTACTAAGAAAATATCAATTGAGAATTAATCATATTTTGAGAAGTGGTCGTGCAGGTAGGCACTGCAAAAATACATTGTCTTGGCAAGGGTTGAGAAACTGGGGATTGGGATCCGGGTCGCTATTCAATCATGCTATAAAATTAAGCACCAAGTTGGCTCTGTAATTCTGCATGCTGAGTTGGCGCAATTTTTTTTTCTATTCTATACTAATATTCTAGGTATAAATTAGTTTGTATGTTTGTAAGTTTGTATGTAGGGGGTAATCTCTGGATCTACTGAACCGATTTTGAAAATTCTTTCATTTCACTAAAAGGCAGCTACATTATCCGTGCCCGTGGGATAATTTCCGAACAAAACGCGAGCCAAGCCGCGGGCAACAGCTAGTTCTCAATAAGACAGTTTTATGTATCATCTCGACCTACAAAATGTGTGAAATCCCCTTTCGTTTTTTACATAACTTAACGTCACGCCTGTAATTCCCGAAGGTTTAAGCAGAGGTGTACATAATAGTACACTCATATTTCACCAGTGGTGTTTTTTGTTCCATGTAATAGGGGGCGAGCCTATTGCTATCAAACCGGGCACAAATCGAAAATCCATGGCAGCTACCGAGAAATTCCTGATGGATACACCTGATGGAACCCAGGACCTCATGCTCAGCAGTCGCGCTTGCGACCACACGACCAACGAGGCATATTTTTACAGTGTTTTTAAAAACTCGTATTGTCATTGTAGAGAAGAAGAAACAGTGACGATGACGTATGATAGACATATTATATACAGGGTGGAATTTTTCAACGCCACCTGGGGGGAAAGTACTCTAAATACTGGAGATAGAAAATTTTACTCAAAGGAAAAATTCCTTTATTTTTATAAAGCAATAAATCTGCATTCAAAGATTTTCGAAAATTTGCTTGCCACACTCGGAAATCGAACCAGCTAAATTCCAAAAAGTAACAGCCTGTACTTTTATGACATCAATCGATAGGCTCAAATAGATCAAATCTCTCCATGAAATCTAAACTTATAAATTCAATGGGATATGAAAAAGCACTTTTATTCAAAGGTCCATCCTATTTACTTGTGCTAGTACCTAATTAATAAATAGAGGAAAGAAGATTGCAATTTGCACGTGTTTGCTTGTGCAAATTGCTATCATCTTATCTAAATAATTGTTCGACATTTTAATAAATAAATAACGTCAAAGATAATTGTTTAATTAATACTAACATATGTATTCATAATAATGATAGCATTTATTTCGGACTACGCCCATAGTGTTAGTAACAATGGTTTTAAATATTAGTGTTAATAGACATAGGTAGTTACATGTTTTATTCAGTGTGGAGTTTAATCCAATGGCGTAGCATTGGAGACTCCCATCTATCTGCGAATAAACTCAAGAATACTCTCGTAATTGAAGAGACCTTTGAGTAAAAGTGCTTTACCTTATGCCATTGAACTTATTAGTTAAGATTTCATGGTTTTCCTTTAATTTAATTTATCATATTTGTTTGAGAGATTTGATCCTTATGATTGACCCCATCTATTGATGCCATAAAAGTACGGGAAATTCTAATTAAATTAATTATTATTATTAATTCATTTTTTTGGAATTTAGCCAGTTCGATCCGAGAGTGCGGCAAGCGAATTTTTGAAAATCTTTGAATGCAGATTTATTTCTTTTTAAAAATAAAGGAATGTTTCCTTTGAGTAAAATTGTCTATCTCCAATTTTAGAGTACTTTCTCTCCAGGTGACGTTGAAAATTCTACCCTGTATAGATGAAGAAGACAAATTCGGATGAGGGCAGGAAAATAAGAAACACATCATTTTAAACTTACTTGCAGATTTAAACAATCAAGCAACGACCGTAATTATTATTGACGAAGAAAACAAACTATTTGAATATGAAATACCAACAAGAAGAGATCACACGTTACTTGATAAAACAATTGAATCACACTGCTAAGCCCTAAAGCCTTGTTTCTCTGTTTACACCGTTCACAAGCTTGAATAAATAATTTCGTCAGCCACAGAGTAACAGAATGCAGAATAACAATACGCGAAGCGGCCGACAGATGTCAGCGGTGAGTCACTGTCTCACACCACATGCCATTGTGTGAGACAGTGAGCCGAGCCAGTGAGCCAGGTGAATGACTCACACACCTTGATGAGAAACCAATTGACATTTTAATTTGGAAAAAATAACGTTCTCTTGATAAGAGGCTTGCTACGGCAGCCACGCACTCCGCAAGAAAGGTGACTTAGATAATCTATTGGTTCTTAACTAAACATGGGCATATTTTGGGAAATAAACCGCTGAGCGACCGTCTTTGTATTTGTATTGATTTCTTCGTTCTCCATTCTCCAACTCATCAACGTAACGTAAGGTTTATTTCTACCTGGCTACGGCTCCTAACTGGTGCTCGAATCCCCAGTTACATCTCATACAAAAAAACTTAGGTACAAAAACACTCTACAGAAAACCCTCACAAGGTTTTGTCGACACAATCAACCTCTGTATAGATGCCGATGAAAGACTTCAGGCCAGAAATAAAAGAGGCTCATTGCTGTACACAATTCGAAATATGAAGCATTTCAGAAAACGTTGACCTCGTCATTGAAAAGGCATAAAAGGTTCCACTTCACGAAAAAATACCACGAATTTTCCCACTTGGTTCTTCTCTTTTATGTTTATAAACATGATTCAATAAAAGTAAGTATAGGATTTCGGTACGAGCTTCGCATGAAATCCAAGGCTTTTATATTTTTTGGTACTTAAAGCAAGTACCCTTTAAGGTTCGTACTCATTCGGTTACCGAAACATTTAGCTGATAATGATATGAAAAGTTTTGATCTCGACTCGAATCTACAGATAATCGAAAATACTCTAGGTAAGTACATAATTATTTCATTAATGAAAACGAAGGAAAATATTTAACACTGGCTGTTGCCCGCGGCTTCGCTCGCGTTTTGGTGGAAATTATCCCACGAGCACGGCGACTTAACTAACTGTGCTATTTAGTTAATGTAATATTTTGATTGTCTCTTTGTCGTCATATCAGTCCTATTAAAGCTAACATTAACCTACTAAGTACTTAGATTAAGCTCTATTTCCTGTGCCAATTAGTCAGTCATTAAATCTTCTACTTTCTTTTGTTTCTTTACTACAGACTAGCTGTTGCCCGCGGCTTCGCTCGCTTTGCTCGGGAATTATCCCACGGGCACGTTGTAAATATAGCTTAGGGCACTCGGGGATAATGTAGCTTCTTAGTAGTGAAAGAATTTTTAAAATCGGTTCAGTAGATCCAGACATTACCCCCTACAATCTCACAAACTTTACCTCTAAATATTAGCATAGATAAAAAAATATTAAACAATTAATCATATCTTCATTGCGCTCAGAAAAGTAATCCAAAGAGTTCATCGTATTTAGTGCCATATAAATTAATGTAAGGTATTTTTACTACAGCGAATACAGCTTTCTAAAAAGAAAGAATGCGTAGTTTAAAGCAACAAACATTGGTTAAGCGATATATTTATAGTTTCTATTCTTAGAAAAAAGGTGAAATCTATTGCCAATTATTAGGGTAGTGTCCTTTTTACGCGCGATTTCAGTGGTCGTAAACAAGCCGGTCAAGTGTTAGTCGGACTCGCATATGAATGGTTCCGTTGTAGAGCAAAAAACAAGCCGGGATTAATTGCCCGCCCCTTTTAATTTAGTTCTTACTTAATCTGTGGTTTAGGATAATTCTGCATGATAAATAATGTCATATTAAATTTTTAATATTATTTGTTGTTATAGCACAGTCTAACCCTGAAAATTTTAAGTGCCTACCTATTACGGTTCAAAAGATCAAGCCCTGTGATGGACGGGTTGACGGACAGACAGCAGAGCCAGGGTCCCGAGATTTCTTTGGGTACGTAACCCAAAACAACGGTCGTAAGAAATATGTTATTTATGTTCATAAGTCGTAAAGGATGGCTCAGATGACTGCGAGACGGGAGAGGTTATCGCACCGACTCATAAGCTATGACCTAGTTGTTTCATGTTTATTATACTGTTAAGTTGTTCAGACTAATTAGTAATAATACACTAGCATGCTATTGAACTAACTTCTTAGAGATGCCTTTTTTTTTTTTTACCGATGGTAAATCATCAAATAACCCCTCCCGCTCTGGGCTGAGCAGGAGGGAGTGTCAGACTTTTACTGATTAAAACCTATCCATGTTCCTTCCTTTACCCTTTGTGTTCCAGGGCTGCGGTGTCTCTTTCGAACAGTCCCGCAACCCTGGCAGGCATCGGTCCTTACGGACCCGTCCTGTTTGCTGACTCTCTTTGAGGCGCGCGTGGAACACGAACGCGCCGTCGACACGGCCTGTCGTCGTTTTTATTGCCACAGACTAAAAAAATGCAGTAGGTGGAAAGATAAAATAGCAACTACAAATAAAAATCATGTTATCTCTGAAGGGTTGACCTAATAGAACACCCACATTTCGCCAGTTATGTTTAAGTCCCATGTATTAAGGTGGATGCGCAAGGGTAGACCGCGAAATTTAAATTTTCTCAAGTTTATTGCAATTTGCAGGTCAGTGTCAAGTTGTATGTTGATGAAAATATGAATCGCGCCAGTAACACGTATGGAGTTACAGAACTATAATCATTCAAATCATCAATACAGCTCTCCAAGTTCATATAATCACATTCAGTAGCTATTTCATGAAAAAGTCACTTTTTGAGATTATATGAACTCGGAGGGTTGTATTGATGATTTGAATGATTATAATTCTGTAACTCCACACGTGTTACTGGCGCGATTCATATTTTCATCAACATACAACCTGACACTGACCTGCAAATTGCAATAAACGTAAGAAAATTTAAATTTCGCGGGCTACCCTTGCGCATCCACCTTAAGAGGCGAGCCTATTGCCATCAACTGGGCACACAAATCGCCACTCCAAGGCCCATATAAGAAATTCTTTATGGAAAAAAAAAACCAATAACACTTATCCCGACATCGGCATCCAGGACTTCATGCTCACTACACCAACGAGGCAGTCAAAAAAGAGAATACCAACGAAAAATGTCTGTGCACTATTTTGATCCTTATTGCAACCAAGTTAAAGTGTACGTAGAAGCATTTTAAAAATCCGTTGACCTAATAATGTCTGGTATGCTATCACTGACTTCGCTGCCGCCAACTCCTACAATGTTGTGATGTTGTGAAACAGAAATACCATTGTGGATTTGGTCGCGTGACGCTAGCAGTAGTAAATCGGTCGTGACCACACATTGTTCGACGTAAGTAGGTAGGTACTCACTTCACTTCTATACAAATGTGGAGGAAACTTGCCAATGATTACGAAATGTTTGCACGATCGAGTATTGCTCGAATACTCGGAGACTATAGGAAATTGTATGTATTTAAGTACCTACCTACCTATCTGCTTATTTGATAACTAAAATTTGATGATGTAATTGCTAGGGTGTACAAATTCGTGTGGACTTACTTGTGTTTTTGACACCTTGGTGACGTACCTACTTTGTCGCACCAATATGATACTTTCAAAGAGTGCCTATGGTTACCATGCACGTACATTGGTCCACTTTAAGGACTAAGTGCGGAAACCAAACCCTTAACATAGATGGTTACCATGTCGTCTATTCGTCTATCGACACTTTTAGACTGTGCTCTGTGACTGTGCTGACCAATTATTTTATATCTATTTACGTAATCTTTTTTTGTTTTCTATTCTCTGAAACTTCCAGGCGGATTTGAGTAAGTATTATTTTTTCTTTTGATAGCCCAATTCTTAAAGAAGTTTTTAAGATATGCATGCTCTTAACATCAAGCTACGACCTACGACCCATAACAGCCGAGCAAGCAAACAAAAAAAAGCCAAAAGCCGCGGGTCACACCGAGGGGCATAGCTAGTTATGTTATAAAATAACACGACATTAAAGAAGTAATCTTTAGAAAGAAGTCATGGCCAACAAATTGCATATTACAGAATGCCAATTTTGGTTCAAGTACAAAAACTCAATTAACGCGGTGAGCTAACTGCCGACATCCTGGTGCGCACACACATACTCGCGAACACTGCGCCCGCGCCATCGCCACCCACGTGTCGCCCTAACCTTGCCGCTGCAACTGCCACCTTTTGACATATCACGTGAACGCTACTGTCACTACAACTAAGTGGCACACATTTTGAAAGATAAAAAAAAAGAAAATTTATCTTGTTTTTTTTATACAACGTCCTTCCATTTATCGTTGTCGTACTGATTTTTTTTACGCTATAAATAAACTGTAGGTACTTGTATAACTTTGATAGAGGAAATTATAGGTACTTACATGATAATATTTTTTTTTCATAAACAAAATGTTTCCGATATTCGACCTACTAAATAAATAAATATTATAAGTGATGAAGGAAACCCAGTCTAAACAACATTAAATACCTAATAACATAGGTACCTATTTAGATGAGGAAAAATTGACCCTTAATTACAAGACTAAAGGTTAATTAACTACACATAAACTTTAGATTACCACAGTAACTCAGGCGCATTAACATGGAACCACGTGGTATTGTGCTATTAATAATTATGATAAAATAATAATTATTGTGCAACGTTTTGGCAGCAAATAACCTTTAAACGACCGGAATAGCAATTAGGGATGCACGTAATTTATTAGCTAGTTGTCAAGTCATTTTCCTAAACACATTTTACTAAAAGTTTCGTTATGCTAGCCTTTCGATAGCCTTTTCGCAGTCCGAACGAAAAGTGACCAAACTCAAAATTACGGAGAATTGAGTTAAATACTTAAAACTACTCCTAATAACATGGTATATCGTCTAGTGAATCAAAAAGTCACAAACAACAAACGTCTCTTTCAATTCCGCGAACACGAACTAAAACACGAACACAATTTTGTTATTCCCGCAAAACACAAAATTTCGTGTTAGGTCAGTTTTGTTCTCAGGGTTCGTTTTGTGTGAATATAGATGTAGTCGATGTAGACTGTAGAGGAAGCCTTTTCAGAGCTTCTTCACAAACAACTTATTTCACAATAGGGTAAGTAGGTATATGCAAGAAATTAATACAAAACTTTTTTTATTTCTTATTGTACACACGGCTACACATCAAGCTATACATTTCCAGTTTATACTGGTCTCGCATTGTATAAGATTTCCGTACAATGCCAGGTCAGCTTATACTGAAAATGTATAGCTTGATGTGTAGCCGTGTGTACATACCATAAAAACATTGTGGTACACTAATTCTCTAATACAACACTTATTTTACAATTTAATACTTTATGTAGCATGTTTTTGGTGAAACGGAACGCAAACACAAAACGCATCGATTTCGTTAGTGACGTCAAATGCTATGTGTCAAAGAAACACTTTTAGTTGAAAAGTACTTACTTAAAGTTTCACTAAGATTTTACTATAATATTGTTAGTGCAATTTTTGCTTAACTAAAGCAAAAATGGTAAAACTATTCTAATATGGGCAAAAAATTAGATTTAAACAAGGCAGATATAGGTAAGTGACATCAAATGCTATGACATGAATGGCCGCGATAGTCATGGACGTATGGACGTTTGAACTGTCGTAGAAAATTGTAGGAGTTTAATATTTTTTTTGTACGACAAGCAGTAAGTAGTTGAAATTCACTTTTATTTATTTTCTTGGGTTGATAGTACTGCATTGATATAAGTGAAAAAAAAAATTACATGCATATTCCTTAGTCACGAAGTCTGACTTGTATTGCATCTGTCGTCTGTTATATTGTTACTTATTTAACTTGGGTATCTGTGCTCGAGACTAGCTTCAAGAGTCGTATGAGGAAAGGCTGCAGCTAACAGCTAACTATTCTTAGCACTGAGGAGTGAGGACCCTAGTGTCAAGTGTCAAATATTACGCTCTGTTCGCTCTCTGTACCCTAATTTAAATAATGACTTGAATATATTGAAGTGTACAAGAGAATCACTATTCTGCGAAGTACGGTATACAATACAAGAAAGTACCTAGGTGTCAATCTGCGTTCGAAATTTGTTTTCCAAAAATGTATACCAATACTAAACTTGATGTTTTAAAAAAGCACCTACTTTAATACATGATAAGGTTCAATTTGTGCTACGACCTCAACGAATTTTAAGACCTAAATAAACATTAATTAACACTAATTCAAAGTTTATACAATTGTTTAAGTATAGATTTAAGTGGAAACTGGAAATGACATCAATTGGTAACAAGGATTTGAATAGACTTTATGTCTGTTTATTTAATTATTTCCTTAAACACGTCAGTAGGTACATGAAATAAGACTGAATTAATCAGAAAACAACTACCGTTGACTCACTGTTATTATTCGTTGGTCTCGCATTATGACTGATGCAATTCCATGTACACACGGCTACACAGCAAGCTATACCTTTCCAGTTTACGCTGATATCGCATTGTATAGGATTTCCGTACAATGCGAGGTCAGCTTATACTGGAACTGTATAGCTTGATGTGTAGCCGTGTGTACAAACAGCAATGGGGTTGGAAAGTGAAAGCTGATCTCAGTTGGCGCCACCACTGCACAGACCCAATATGACCAATGAGGTCAAGCTCTTTGAAATACAAAATGACATTTCCAGATTTTCAACCAATGACGATGCTATGAACCAGCGATGCTAGCGCCATTAGTTTCACAAGTTGTCATCCCCATTGTATTTACTCAACAATTCAGTGTTGCTATGCTAAAAATGCAAATAAATGGTGATATGTCGCAGTTTCATAATAACTGCCGTATGCAAAGTAAAAAAATACATTGTGGAATGTACTTTTGCCACTATAAAATTCCCAGTAGAGCGTAATAAACCAGATATACTATTGAATGCTTATTTAGTTATCCTTCAATAAACAGCATGCTACGTATACTTTTTATTTATTAGGTGAGTACAAGACTTATATTTCTCTAAATTAAGCAGTTGAGCGAAAAGAACGAAGCACCATTCTTGTACAATAAAATAAAAAAAAAAAAAGCGACAAAAATGTCCCTGGTCGGTACCAACCAGGTACCTACCAATATGTGTATGTGTATGTCAAGACTCAAGACAGCGAAATCACCACTCGAGTCGAGTGACCTTCGTTCGCTAACAAACAGCCGGCTGGCAACGCAGCGTAACGTAAAACCGACGTCCGTACACATACATATATACACGTTGTATAGAGATTGGATCAAACAACGCTATACATACTGTATTTATACTCATAGTATAAGCACGATGAGCCGATGACCTGCGCGCCACCCGCCCGCTCGTCCGCCATTACGTGTGACGCATGCACTCCCGCCGAACGAAAGGTCACAAGCACTCAAACGGACACAAAAACACAATCTTATTTCAAACACGTAAGATTCAAATTCTAATACGCGGTGTTTGTAGGTTAAGTTGCAATTGAAGTGCAAAACGGCGGGAAAGCGTTCGTGTTTTTTATTTTTGTACTGCGCGCTACACAAGTGCAGTGTACCGAGTAAACGAGAACAGATACTGCCCGGTCTGAGTTTAGAACTGATGATGCGAAATGCAGCTGGCTGTCTGTCCGTAATTATCATGTATTATATTGTCGCGGCGAGATAGGCAACGAGATTGAACGTTGAACGTATAGGAATGTGATTCTAACCAGTCCACGGCTTCTTCTAGTCTAGAAAACGTTTCAGCATACCGTACCTACCTATGTATCTTCAACTGTAGTTAAGATTATAAGACTTCACATGGCTACGATTGCTAGTCGAAGACTTTGGAACTACAATAAAATTGATATGTGTATAGGTAACATTATCTTGCCTTTTGCGTGTCTTTCTCGTGACTGTTTCTGTACTAACGTATTTTATTTTTACATTTTGCGCACTGAATGGTAAACTGTTTACTTTTAAATTACAATAATACTTTTCTCATCATTCTTGTTCTCATGTTTTGTGAACCGTCGAAGTATTTATAAACAGACATGTCATGTCGCCTCGTTGATACTTTAAACAATAAATCTATTCTGCGGAAGCCGAAAAGGTCCGACTAATCGTTTTTCTACAATCGTAAGTTCTTTCCACACAAAGAAAAAGGTGAATTAACGAACCCGCATTGATCAATTGTCTAGTAAATTAAAACAAGAGCCTTCCGACTGAAAATTTAAATAACATGCCCATTATAGACATCATTACGATACACAAATTACCATATAATAATGGAATAATTTAATCCTTAGTCTTTCTTGTTTTCAATTAATCAAATACTTTCTGAGAATTTTATTTCGTCCTTGAACACGTGAGATCAATTTTGATTCATTGTATTTGCTATTAATTGTGGCGTCTTCAGCCGGAAACTCTAAAATGACCTATAAATATTTGTAAGTGAACTCTTATCTTATCTTAAATACATTGTTATCGGTAGAGATAAGGGTAAACTGTATTTAATTCGAATTATGAGGACGCGCCCTGCCATCTGGACGGTCGCTTAAAACATTACTTACTTCGTTTACCGTAATGTTTTGCTGTTTTTTTGGTGGAACCATCTAAATCTGCATTTTCAAAACATTTAAAATGCAGATTTAGATGATACCATCTATTTCGAGAAGAATAAAAATAAAATTCATTAATTCTCTGACAGACAAAGCTTTAATAAACCGCTACGGTCTAAAAGCATGATTTTGCAGAAATTTTCCTCATAATTATGTATGACGAAAGCGACCATTCAGGAAGGATTTCTGGAAATTCATCTCATTAGAGTTAGAGGGTTAAAAAAGAGGATGCTATATGTATGACGCTAGTTAGTATAGAAGTTCAAATTTTTTTCGCACTGGAAATCCCACACGGCTTGTAAACAGAATTTTCAATTCTACTATCCTACTAATATTATATCTAAGTGCGAAAGTTTGTGAGGATGTCCGAGTGTTTGTTACTAAACGCAAAAACGACTGAACGGATTTGAGTGAATTTTGGCACACAGATGGTTTATAACCTGGACATAGGATGCGAGTACGATGCCGTGGGACAATTACCGAGCGTTAGCGGGCGAAGCCGAGGATAAGCTAGTTCACAATTAACTAAAAAATAACCCCAGTGCCAAAATGATGCATTTAATAATGATTCACTCCTCAGCATCCGCAATTTTTCAGTGGCTAGTCACACTAGTGTAGTAGTGACGCAAAAATTTTAACCTAACTGTAAACGCTCCTCGACTCAACCGGTGAACGCCGAAGCATAATAAAATTGAAAAAATAAGTCAACACAATGAATAAATGAATTAACAATGGCGACTATGGTTTTCAATAACGGATGGATCTTAATATTATGTGTCGCTCGTACCTATTTAGACGGTAAGTAATCAGCAGTAGCCAGGTCAGCGACAATCAAAATCATATTCTGAAACCCTAGCTCTTGAAAAAGGTTTAAATTGTCTTGCAAAATTCTGTTAACGAAAGAATCGACTGAGATAACTGTTCAAACCCTCAAGGTTACATACCAAAATACTAACACCTCCTGTGGTAGGTTTAAACTTTACGACTCCACCTGCTACAGGACCTACGATCTTTCCATATTAGTTTTATTTAAACATGGTTTATTTATGTGTAGTTTTATAAATGACAATCATAATGTGCATACCTGCATACCACGACCTCGTTGGAAACAAAAATAAGTTCTGCACCTTTTTCATGAAACCGGTTTCCTTTACTTTTATTGTGAACTTCCATTTAATTGGTATTTCTTGCCGAAATTGGCAATTGGTACCGCCATCGTGAGCGGGGACAGTTAGCCGAAGTTTTACATTTTGGTTTGTTTGTTACCTAAAAACTGGAATTCTTATAGGGTTGACCAAAAATGAGTTCCATATGGATATTCGAAATAAACCTACGAAAATTTTTCACGGAGTCTTGAGAACTGTCTGAAACCTAATTGTAGGCTAGTTAAGGCTAGCAGTTGAAGATTTTAATACATTACGATTTTATATGGAATTTTTTAAGCACTAATACAACTTTCTCGGAACACCTTAAACGACTCTACAATCTCTGTTTGTATATACTAAATAAAGAATCAGCCGCCAGAACATTGCACGGAATTGTGCAATCTCCTTTTTATAAAGGTGAATGCGCAACTCAAACCACGTACGATAAGATTTTACATGATAAGTTGAATGACCGAACAAAATCCCAAAAAACAATAGAAGGCCGGATACTGGCAACCCTAGCAGACCGTTTTAAAAGTCAATAGCTCAACTTTTGTGCCGTTTTCATGTAGTTAACGGTCTCATGCAAATGCATGCGAAAATGCTTATAGAATACAGTCCTATTGAGGTCGTGTAAATGTGGCGTGCGTGTAGCTGTTTCAGTCCTCTCTCAATAACATCCGTCGTTCCCGCTATAGAGATGAGGTTTTATGTTTTGAAGTAGTTTTTTATATGTTTTCGTATTCATGTGCAGAGATAAAGAAGAAATCATATGATGGTACAAAGAAACCTCTATTTCCAGAAGTTGTTTACCGTTACAGCGCTGGTTTATGAAAGCTCGTTTGTAAAGATAGCAAAACCAATAAAACTGAACAGTAAGCAAGATTATTTTGCAGCCGATAACTTGACAAACGAATCAACTTTCGCAGGAAACAACACGTAACTCGGTAAACGCAATCAAAACATTCTTTCGTGAGAGCGCGGCGCGCGGCCTCTAGAAACACAATATTTCTCTCTCTTTCCTATCAGATTGACATTAATGTGCGTTCGTATAAAAACAGAATCTACGTGGAAACTACTCAGGGTTTCATAACAACAGAGTTCCAATGCGACATTCACGTCAGTACGATTGTTTCAAACAATAACTTATGTTTACAAATTCCCGCGACATGCCACGAACCAGAGATGCAGTCAATCAAGCTAGACGTAGATATACGTAGGTACTAGGTAGTAAGTACTACGGTGTTATTGATATCTAGAGCCAGACTACAGACTGCTAGGTAGTGGTTGCATAGCAACGCATAGTCGGTGTTTACAGGAAGCGCGCGGCGGTCAATAATCAGACGGGGTTCTGAGAATCGCGCGTATCCTGCTGGTTTTACTTTCATTTGACGACGTATTTATCAACTATAACTGCTAAACATTGTATTTCTACCTGTAACTATAACATAGTTTTATTTGCTTTCAGATTTGTACTGTAATTGGACAGCGGTAACTTGAAATAGACCACTCAAAATGTCACAGATTGTATCCGACTGATCTACTCTACTGTTTCTTATCTGAATTTATATATACATACTCTACACAAGCACGTTGTGTACTTGGAAGATGCCAAATACATATCCTACCATTTTAACATACACACTAACAGCAAATGACTGGAATCTGGTATCTATATCTTGTCTGAAATACATTACGATGCTTGTATCTCCGAATGTTTTGTCGTGAGTGTTCCAAATTCCAATAATCGGAATGTTTATGGGATCAACAGCATCATCTATATATGACATACAAGTAGCTAGTAGACACCTTGATGATTCAACTAGTCCAAGACGTGGGTAGTGGGTTAAGCCCATGGCCAACATTGAACATAATAAATAGTGTCATGACGATGACTCAACTAAAATAGTATCAAATAGGTCGTCGTTACGGCAACAGTTAATGAAATTCGGAGAAATACAATTTTTCCACGAACATTCACGTTTTATCTATTTTATGTTTCCGAGAAATTACGAGGATGGAAGGTTCTATATGGTTCTGGGTTCTAAAATTAGACGGAGGCAGTTTCGCAAAGCATTTCAATGGAGTATTCATGGGGTTTCTTGGCCCTAGTACTTGTAACACAATATTGGAACCGGAACGAAATACCAGAAATGATATTGAGAAATATAGTCTGTTGGTTTGTCACACGGCGACATATCAAGCTATACATTTCCAGTATAACATGGCCTCGCTTTATATAGATTTCCCGTACAATTAGAGATCCGCTTGCATAGCTTGATTGGTCGTCGTGCGTACGTATCATGAGTAAATTACTCAAGTTAGTGCAATGAGCTTTTGCAGGGTGGCTTCGTACTTAGTTACCAATGTTAGTACCTACATCCAGGGCCTTGCATTACCAGACCCCACCTACAATGACGAACAAGGGCGATGGGGATGGGTAATGCATTATGCAGTGCATTGACTGTTCTAACCGAAGAATAATTTGTTAGCTCTCTTATTTGAGTATGAACGTGGATGGTTATAAGAGTAGAGGAAGACTAAACAAACGACGGATGGTCTGTGTGAAGGATGATATGGCTAGAAAGAAGGTGACTGCTGAGATGACGAGTAATAAAGAAGTATGGAAGAAGAAGAAGACATGGTGCGCCTCTCCTCTGCAAACTTCAAGGCGTGGGTATATTCTTCCGACTTCAGAAAATTAAAGATTACACGCAATCTGCTTGCAGGGTCACGTTAAACAATTAACAACCTTCATGGTCTATTCAAGGCCTTGTAGGCACCGAGTTCATCCATCCAGGATATGGTCCTCTATTGGTTACCCAAGGTGTAATAATTATGAGGTCACAGCCGATTGGAACCTCGTCGCCAGTAGATCGATGTGTCATCGACACTGCGGCAACGAAGCGCGTGTGTGGACTTTGTATGTCATTATTATATCACAATTAGTAGGCAATGACTGTGTTTTAATTATATAACATTCATATTGACGACCCGAATGGCGCAGCGGTAGTGAGGCTGCCTTACGTTCTTAGGGTCCCGGGTTCGAATCCCGGTAGGAGCAAATGTTTGTGTGACGAGCATGGTCATTTGTTTCCGAGTCATGGATGTTTATATGTATAATAAGTATGTATTTACAAACAAAAAGTATCTATGTAGTATTATCAACTATCTGGTGTCCACGACACAAGCCTCGTTGCTTAGTGTGGCACCTAGATGGCGCTGTGTGTAATGTCCAGCGATATTTATTTATTTTATTTATTTATATTTTTTTTACCGTTTTCAGTTCCCCTATAAAGGGGAACCCCCTTTCTATAACGGGACTGGCAAAGGGATTCTATTTCTCATAAAGTGCCTTGCTTTTTGCCAATTCCGTTGGGGTTGGCTTCCAGTCTAACCAAATAAAAGTATTTTACATGGACTGCCTAGTATTTTACATACTGGTAAACAGCTGCATCGGGGTAAGACTGGAAGCCGACCCGAACATAGTTAGGAAAAGGCTACGCAGATGATGATGATTGACTATCTGTCCTCCACAACCTAGTGATTGAGTAAAACAGGGGCCTTAGTCTGCTATTGCAATAGTGTCAGAATGGTCTATAATTGATTTAATAAGGCCCCTAGCCCACGGCGCACACTGGTCCCAAATTAAAAAAAAGTGGACATTGATAGTAGACCGCTGATATTTTTTTTTATTGTTGATACAATGATAACAGATAAGGCAAAAAAATATTATTGTCCTACTTCAAATACTTTTCTGTAAAAAAAATATTTCTTTTTTTTTTGTATGGGAGCGATTACATTTTACTCAATTTCTCAAAAACTTTAAGCGATGTCGAGATGGCAATCACATATGTTAGAAAACTAATAATTCTGAGTATTTGGCTCGAAGAAACTTATTGCTTATCTCTGCGTACTTTCGAGATAATAGTGACAGAAACTTACTTTAGCACATAATTATAATGTATGCGTAATGTCAAATAAGTAAAAAGATACTTCTCTGTAAAAGAGGTTATGGGGGCTCGCTAATGACTGAAAAGCTATGACCTTTCTGAAGGAGTACTTTCATCAGTTCTAAAAAACAATCAAAATGAAGACAAATAAAGCTGCAAACATAAAGTTGAATATGTTCACAAACGATTCTGAAAAAATATTATGGTGAAAGATTAATATTTGGGTCTATATTCTCTTGAGAAATCTCTATTTCCTCGTTTTCCAACGAAAGCAATTCATTGTTCAAGATCAAAGCACTAGCCTCTGGAAACAACTGTTTATGTAAACGAGCAAACTTTGGTTTGATATGGCTGATGTAAGGATCTGAGCTAATTAGAAAGCTGTGGATAATGTCTAAATTAGTCTGAACTCTACCGATTTTTCTTGTATGTGCCATTCTAACATTCCGGAAATCTTTATTCCTCGCTTCGGAAGCTTCTTCGGAAAGCATGCCTATCGGAATAAAGGAGAAATTTTCACAAATATCAGCACCGTGTATCAACAATTTATGGACACTTGAAGGCATGTAATACCATGGATATAAGTTTACATATAGCATTGCTGTTTCTTTACAATATTCCCTAAACAAGTTGGTATTAATAAGTTGACCAGATGAAATTGTTTGTAAAATGACTGCAAATCTCTTGATTAAATCAGGGTGGATACCCGTTATTTCAGCAGATACTTCATAATTTTCAAAAAACCTTCTTGCCGTGTTACCGTCATTGGTTGTACCAAATCCCTGTTTTACTATGTCAATTAACAAAAAATTAACATTAAAAAAAATTGTTATTTTCTGTCACTATTGCAGAGATAAGCAATAAGTTTCTTCGAGCCAAATACTCAGAATTATTAGTTTTCTAACATATGTGAATGCCATCTCGACATCGCTTAAGGTTTTTGAGAAATTGAGTAAAATGTAATCACTCCCATACAAAAAAAAAAGAAATATTTTTTATAGAGAAAAGTATTTGAAGTAGGACAATAATATTTTTTTGCCTTATCTGTTATCATTATATCAACAATAAAAAAAAATATCAGCGGTCTACTATCAATGTCCACTTTTTTTTAATTTGGGACCAGTGTGCGGCGTATTGAAGCGCGTTCGAAACTCGTTTGACGTGCGTACAAAGGGTAATTCGTCAGCGCGGGGCCTTATTAAATCAATGATAGACCATTCTGACACTATTGCAATAGCAGACTAAGGCCCCTGGTTGTTTGTTGTGATTTATGACGCTTAAACACGATTTAATGGCTAAAAAGAATATGCCACACATACAGATAGAATAAATGATCCGAATTAAAACATAAGATACTTTTTATCCGGGTACATACATACATATAGCAGTTTCCCTTAGATGAGAGTCGAACTGCGGGCGACAGCTAGTTCTATATAGGGAATAGGGAAGGGTGGTATTAAGTCCCTATGTACTAATGTCAAGAAGATGAGCTTATCAGCAAACTGCACACATTACATAAACCCATGTATATACATCTTAAGCCTATGTTTACTAGAAAGGGGTTATCTGTACTCTGTATCTGTGTGTACCTACATTTGTACATTTAAGGGCAAGTAAACCAGTTTTGCACGATAAGTCGTGAGAATAAATCGATAAAGGTAATATTATGATTATTTGTACTGACATTTAATACTGAATTGAAGAGCACTGTCCCAAAATAACACTGACTAATTCGATCAATCTTATACAGAGTGATTTGCAAGATGCATCTTAGAAGTCGTATAAAGGTTGTATAGCCCCCTTTAACATGGTAAAAACTGATGCATATTACAGTTTATAAATTTTGTACATACATATACACGACATTCGTGTATGATAAATGACCGTAAAATGCAGCACAGGAAAAAAGTTGCGCATTCTATTCAATTTCATTTTGCACCAATTTCCCTAGGGTCCGTGGCCTGCAACGGTAGTCACGCAATTTTTGCCTGCCACTGGTACAAGCAAAGTGTATGTTGAAAAATATAGGCAACTCAGCCATTTTAAAATGTAGGTCCATTTCGCAGAACAGAAAAAAAAGAGTTATTGCGGATATGACTCGATTATAGATAACAACACCCTTTCCTGCATAATTTGTTTTAAGATTTTTGATTCGATTTTTTGCACAAATAATTCAATACTTAGTTGCTATTTAACACATACATTTTACACAGTTAGATTGCATAGATTACTGAAAGAACTTCAACAGATCATCAGAGTTATGTGTTATTTTCGACCCAATAAAGCACATAAAGACACTATAGTATCCACAGAATGAATCATATTTTATTACATACATGTCCTAAATTGCTTCCATTGCCTGGTTTAGTACGCAAACCGCTACAAATGCTAATGTTAGTCCTATTAATAAATCTGGACATTAATAACCAAGTAGTTTATCAGAACCAGTTACCCACTCCGCCATGTATAATACGCTTATAGGGAAAACTAAAGTACAAATATTTTCAACATAAATAATATTCTAACTCATTTCCATAGACTAACATGGCAGGTTTTATAAGTTATCGTTTTCCTATAACCGCGGAGGTTTAAGTTATGATTTCCTTCCAGTCTGTTCGACATACAAAATAGGAGACCTGTTCTTTATTTAAAGCTGAACAGAACCAGTCAGTGCAGACGTGCATTCGAATATAATTCGGTTATACCAAGGGCATAGTGTCAGAGTAAAGTGACGGTCGAGTTGGTCAGAGCGTTTAGTGCCTAGACTTCATAAACAGGTAGAATTAGCTAGGGTCACCTTCCTTTTGCGAAAGAAACAATCCATACTAACTTTTATAAATACAGTAACTATGTCTGCTTTTCTGCTGTCCCTTATTCCAATTTGGTACACAGGCAGTCCATACTCTGAGTTAGGACAAAAGACTTTTCATCCCGGTGATACCAGCGATAATCCTACCGTGGGATCATTTCGAGGTCCACGCGGGCAATAGCTATTATTTTAATTAATTGAAATGTAGATTACATGTCTGTGCTAAAGTGTGCTGTCACTGTTTGTAGACGTTTCGTTATCAACTGCTGTTCTGCACGTACGAGCAGTTATCGATAAAGATTGAAAATTACAACACACTTTGTATAATGTGATTAGGTTTGTGTTTGGCATAGATTGATTTTCTTTTTCGTGTTGATGATTTTTATATTTAAGTTAAATGAGCTTGGACCACAACTCTGCCACATCGTCAGGTTTAGCAGTGGGTTTGGACAGAGCCCTCAAAATGCAGTTGGTATTGCACACAGGGCAGGACACGGGGGGGTATTACGATTTCAGCAAATTGAATCAACAGTATTGAAGCAGTTTCATTTTCTAATGACCTGCTGAATTCTGGATAAAGTAAAGAAGAGAGCTATTGTGTCTATTGTCTACCAATGGTAAGACCATATACAAAGGTTTAGTCCTCAACTTTGTTTGGGCTGATGAGAGATTTTAATCATCTATCAATTAATGATGGCAAAGTAGTGTTGTCAGAAAACAAAATCCCGATACGATCATTTCTAGTAGATGGCACATAGCAATTAACAAAGTTTTCTAATCTACTCAGCCTATCGTAGCCTAAAGCTGGAGCTAATCCTATTCTAAGTTAAGTAAAGCCTAATCACCTTGCAATTACTTTAATCTAGGATAATTTGAACACTATTCGAGACTACTAACTTGTCCTCGAGACGAGTACAGTCGACAGCACGACGTAGGCGGTAACACTAACCTCGAGAGGGCCTCGCGTAGTACGAAGTTACAATACAAGACGAAGCCACCTTATCCTGGTTTTGTTACCATTGACGAGTGGTCCACTGCATGAGACAAGTGAATATTCAGTTTATCAAAATGAGGTTGATTGTGCCGATTCTATACCTAATAAAGCTATCAGGCATTAGCCTTTCAATAGTATTTGAGGTCAGTCATCGTTAAGGGGATTTAGGTACGTTCGAGTTCCTATCTACAGCCATAACGAGTTCTTTGTGTAACTTAATTAAATTGACCACAGATTGTGATGACATCATCCACTAACCTACATCTGTGCAGTCTCATGAAATGTTTCCTAAAGCATAGCACATGGCCACAGCGTAAATAATAATAGTCCTGACACCGTGGCTCCAATAAGTAGGTTAGTTTTGATTGGTGCACTGTATTACATACTCTGTGGTGCATACTGATTAGATCAAAGTGGAAGTGGTATTTTTAGTACTAAATAGTGGGGAGCAGCTAGCATAACAACATCCTGTAATCCATGAAGAGTAAAGCAGACGTGTACCTAATAGGACACCCACATTTCGCCAGCCCCATGTAATAGGGAGCGAGCCTATTGCCTTGAAAGTACAGAAATAAATATGACTTAACTGGAGTCAAGAGGATAGGATTTCGTTGTCTCAATGGTAGCTGATGTCTTGGCAAAGATAAACAGTCGTCCATTATGTCACATCTATACATACTGGTAGTAGTGGTAGCTATACCTAGGATACTTAGGAAGTCAGAAATAAGTCTAAGGGAAGGGGTGACATGTAGAATAACTTAAGTACTCAAGTCGTAAAGGGTCTCGAAAAATCTTTAAAGGACCTCTAGTAGTTTAAATGTCATATTAAAGTCACAGAGGTCACCCAAATAATTTTAGATTATGTTTTATGGTAGTTTTGCTTACCTACTTATAAAACTATTTTAAGAGTAAAAGTTTTATAAAATTGTTAAGTAGGTACTCTTATAACAGTTTTATATGGTACAGTACAGTTGTGTAAGGTTGTGGATTGTGGTTGTGTTATTGCATCTTATGGAAAATGTGACGTAGCAACTACCTCAAATTGATAAACCGGGTAGTATGTTGCAGGGTTGCAGCTGGCCTTTCCGTGTGCTATTTTATGACTATGCGCCTGGTATATTGCAAACTAGACCAATCGAACTTTGATCCCGTTCCTAGATTACTATAATTGGATTAGGAAGCGAAGTTGTAGGCATGTGGTAGGTGTTTTACTTTTGATGCAGATAATTCCCAATGCATGACGATATAACAAGTAGGCAAGTACTAAGATACCTTGAAGGTTCAGTCTTGGTACCTGCAGTGTCATTGGAACTTGAAAGTGCAGACAAGCTAATCTGTAATTAACTATCTGACTAAAGGTAAAATGAAAATGTAGAGATAACATTCTTTACTGGCCAATAGCATTCTAGCTATACAACCCTATAATGGTTTTTGTCTGCTTCAAAGTTCATGTTACAACACTATGTTAGATGCACTGGTGGTGTCAACGACCTCCAGAGTGCAAGAGTGCAACATGAGCACACAACTTCTATGTCCCATCTCAAATGAGATTGTGAAACAAACGTCAACAACCTTTGATACGTAGTCACTCCAAATAAACGATATCACTAACTTTATTTATTCAAAACATCGAATTAAGCGATAAACAGTCACTAGCCATTATCACGCTGGTTAGTGAATGAGGTAATGGTATGTCACATGACGCAGCCGTGTTTTATGTACACAATAAAAATATAACGAATAATACATGTACCGTACCTCGTTACGATGTCAATCAACACTTCTCCAGTTTGCGTGGACCACACCATAATAAACTATAACACAACACAACACTTCCACCTGCGCAGAACCATCTCACAAACGGATAAGGACCTCAATACACGTTCCCGAATGATAACGCGGCCAAACAAAAAAAAACCGGGGGTCCTAAGAAGGTCGAATCTGGTATTTTTTTTTCTGGTAAAAGCTGGCAACGTCGCACGTTCGCCGGACGGACGCGCGTTCGGCTCGCGCGCCGCTCATTGGTTGAATGCGACGGCGGCCATCACTGCGAGTCGCGCGCTCGCCCAATGACGCCGTGTCCCGCACGCCCCGCCCACATCCTGTCAGCCTGTTGAATGGATGTCGCGGCAGTCGTGCTGCGGATGTCGAACGTGTTGAAAGTGTTCGATACAACATAGAAAAAGAATGATTGAAACTTTCGAGGATGTGTTCGGAGTGTCCAGTGACCTCTTGAAGCTAAATAATTCAATCAAATCGATGTTATCGCTACGAATACAGTAGTGCTGTAGAATTTAGGTAAAAAAATTAAGACAAAAATCTAAACAACCTTAAAACAAAGTTTCAAAACGCCGTAAAAATAAAAAAGAGGTGAAATTGAAAGAAAATCTAATTAGTGAGTTACATGTGTTGACAACGTGTCTTTGCATTTAATAATTTGTCGAAAATATTCCGAAGTTTCGGTTTGTTTGGTCCAAATATCCAAGTGAACAAACGGTACCTTACCAACGAGAGATCAGTGACAGCATCAATATTTGACGAGTACCTACCTGAAACAATCAAAATAAATTCATGAGCATTAGATATATCGTCTTACTTAATCTGTGATATCGTGAAAAACAGTGACATTTCGGAAACAAACATTGCATAACTGACTAACACGTGTGACATACTAATTTTCTAACGAAGTTATCTCATTGCTTATTAACATACAAATAGTTTTGAATATCGACAAAGTAAAGCCGTAGCATTTTTTGGCAAACCATAAACATAACCTAGAAATACACTTCGTGAAAATGTGCTTACGAAATAAAATAATAATAATATTAGGTACTAGTCTGGCGTGTTTATTATCGATTTCAATTAAATTATGACGATTAATTTTAGCTAAATTCCAAATAAGGTTCCAAATCGTGTACATAACTACCATGCATACATTTTCATGTGCAACATATAAAGGTTCATTAGCTTCATAGTGGTGGTATAAGATAGCAAACCACTCACTTCGTGATTATGTATATTTTTTGCATAGCAACATCGTGAATCTTATCTGGACCCGATATCTTTTTTATCTGAATGAATGATTACCTCACCTCAATTGAATGATAAATTAAATAAATTGACTTTATTTTTTCCAGTAAATGATGTTAGTGATTATTTCCTTTTCTGGTTATGTCTTTTCTAGACCCGTAGCTGCTGGCATGAGCTTTAGACCGATCTACAACGTAAGTACAAGTATGGAAAAACAGTTTCAAACATAATTTTAGACTGCCACGTGCCACACCTTTTGATGGTTGCAGAGACACAGAATAAAAACTTGAAACAATTCTGAAACCTGAGGTTCCAAAACATACACGTAGAGATTTATGGATTTGGACCTTAGTTACACAGAAACGGTAATAGGTAAGCTCGGATTGAGAAACTAGTCTATCGTCAACTAGAAATTAGAATAAACAATAGCAAGAATTAAGAGAACACTCACATTTGTTTAAATCCGGATGACGGCGGCATATGTTTACGAAGCTACGAACTTAATTAAATTCGACCAATCTACACTCGATAATATCAGAGAAACAGAAGGTAAGAACCTAGAATGTAGATTAATAACAGCTGAAATTTTGCTTACTACGCTGGAGCATTGACTAAGTCCAGAAATGTTTCTCAAGATGGACACTGAAAGAATTAAACTATTTTATGAGATTTCAGATGCTGGCTGTTTTACAGCAGTATGAAGTACGTAGGTAGACAATGGTTTACGTTAGCCTGATTCACCTTGTTAAGGATAACCTCGTTATGGGTACCTCTTATAAAGACAAGAATCTGGAACATAGGCCTTTTGTAGCAGTGTTTTTGAAAAAAACTGACGGCGACAAGTTGTAACGGAAATCACCAAGCAATTAACGTTTTTAGCTGTTGAAGTAGACAGTTTTGACACAATATATGTGGCAATAGTCCCAAAAATCAACCTGTTAACTGAAGGAAGGAATAGAAAGCTACTACCAACGGATACCAAACGTGACGAAGTTATAAGAGTTCCCACTTTTATGAATTGAACGCATTACGCTTTCGATTAACTTAACCAGAGTTATAATCGTAGCGTATAATTTCAACGCAGGCTAAAGGAATTTGAGAATAAGAGATCTCGCCTTTCAGGTTTACTCTAAATAAACATGCACAATGTGACATTTAAATCGTGATCGCCAGCTAAGAATAGGTGAAACGAATAGGTCGAGACTAGAGGCCACAGTGGATCATAGTGTATTAACATGTACCGAGCATGACAAAGAGATTATGTAGTTACATCAAAGATCATCATATACCTCATAATTGTTAGGAGTTCGTAACACCAGGGTCTCTCAGTATCGTGGCCACAGAATCAAAGTAGCCATGTGTTTGCCAATAAGCGCAAGTTCCTCTCAACAAAG
Organism: Eugnorisma glareosa; assembly: GCA_947578425.1. Taxonomy (NCBI): domain Eukaryota; kingdom Metazoa; phylum Arthropoda; class Insecta; order Lepidoptera; family Noctuidae; genus Eugnorisma; species Eugnorisma glareosa. The sequence goes on along the minus strand of OX387974.1, from coordinate 10,173,840 downwards.
CCGACTCTGGCGATAGGCCAGAAAATGTTGAGATGAGAACAATAAAACATGCATTGCTTGACCACTTCAATCTTCTACGAGCTCCAAGACCCAGAGATTCTCAAAGCATTGCCCCTGAGAACACGTCCACGACAAATACGAATTAAAGTCGAATTTAACTCACTATATCTATTTGGGTTACAATTATGTATGTATGTGTAGGTGGCTACAATGTAGGTGTATAGTATCTGTGGAATGCGAGATAACGTGAGCGTCTGGCGGCGCGGGCACATGAGGGCGTTGCGCACTAACACACACACGCGCAAAACGAAAGTGCGCATTACACACACTCGTGCAAGAATCCGTATGCGATGCAAAACAAACTTTTCCTGTTTAAGGCATCGCTCTCAGTAAATGACGTTTTCCTTGCCAGCTATCTGTAATTATGCTAGACGCTTGCATTATTCAATATCTGGGATATTGACTGCGGCAAATATGCATGCGGTACGGAACTAGTTTAGTTATGCAAACAACTAATTTCTGTATGAGTTTCTACTACAATTAATTCTACAAAACCAATCACACCAAACAATATAAGATTGAATTCAGTTTTTAAATGAATTTGACGTTGAGAAAACACTTCGCGAACTTAGCATTGGAACCTTATGAGAGCTACTGCATAGCTCTAAAATATGATATGACAACAATGAGGTTATATAAACCAAAAGGACCAGAACCTGAGCGAAAGAAGAAAGGTAAGAAGAAAGTAGAAGAAGAAAGACACGAGTTTCAAAAGGTAAGAGTTTAATCTGCGTTGAGTAGATATGAGAATAGATAATGCCGTCTATAAGTAAGAGTGTAAGACAATATCACCATAACAATTTTAATAAAAATAAATGCATTCGTTTATAGCGCTTTAAATGCTCTTAGACAACTTTTATGCGGCAATCCAAAACTAACCTTATTATGACTTCTGTACCACCGTTACGAGATATTAAGTCCTATTAGGGCTTTATTGTTTATTTGGACTTCAAGAAAAAACCCGTCATTATGATAGTATCATGCTAATGGGAAAACTAGGAAAGTGTTAAAACCAACGGCTAAATGAGACCTTCTGCTGCTGGCTACTGCCACGTTATGATGGGGTACTTCTACGATGATGTATTTCCTATTTTGTTGTTTCTAAGTGCTGGAGTTTGTGCTTAAATTTTGATAATTACCAGACACATTACAATACCTTACATCATGTACGGTTTGTTTTAGATCAAAATAGAGATCAATGGTTAGGTTATTTTTGATCAAATAACTAAGAACATAATTTAGTACTATTGAGTCGTGGAAATTACCTAAAAAGTAGGTAAAAGCATGTTCGAAATAAATACAAAACGAGAACCGAAGTGCGTTGCTTTGTTTTTTGCAACTATGGAACAACTTTATTATGTACCTACCTAGATACTAGTAGATACTACACTAACCTAAACTGAAATGTTCTTTTTGTGATAATTTGTTCTTTTTGTGATAATTATGTCTCCATATATTTGCAGCCAGCATCATGTCTAATTAAGTCACAGAAAATTATACTTCATCATCATAGCCATTTGGCGACGTAAATAACGGTCGAAATGAAACCAGCAGGGCAAGCAAGGTCGGCCCTATTCCTAGAGGGTTCGCAATTAATTGCGTTGGGAGGGCGCGTCCTCTGGGGGCGACCGTTGCCTAGCAACCAACGTTGCCAGCCTATGATTTAGGGTAGAGCTTTTATGCGGACCGAACGTGGGCGCGACTTTTTATTCATTCCTTTTAATGTTTTATGAAAATGGGTGCTGCTGTACCTACTGCTTACCTACCTACTCATAAATCAAATATGGGAGAGTACCTTTACGATTAGAACCGGTACATAGTTGATTAAGGATTACTCTAATCAATAATGTTAATTTCTAACCCGACTAGATAGAAAATCAGCAAGTAAGCAGATAATAATACCAGCCTATCACTGTCCCACTGCTGGGCAAAGGCCTCTTCGCAGTAAGCAGGTACCTACTAATAATTTTCTGCATCTTCCCAGTAGGTATACGATTAAGATATTTATTTTCAACCAGGTGCAAATCCAGCCTTCACTTCACCTTAGTGTTAGTGGCTGTTTAGTGATTAGAATAATGCAGCTAACACCTGCCCTAATTATAAACACTTGGATACCATGAAATTCGGAACGAGCGCCGCCCGCCATCTTATTTTTCAATACACCATAGACAATTTCGAAAATGTTTATTAACTTCCCGGCAATATCAATAAAAAGCAAAAAGAACCATAAAGAATATTAGAGCGTACGTATTAGAAGAACAGCGTCGAATTTTATATTGTTACTACTAGCTAGTCTATAAGTACCTAGGTGTTAAATTAACGAACCTAACTTCAGCCAATTTAGTTTCGCAATCAAGTCCACATTTTTCACTATCCACTATCCCTTATTCGTACGACTCGATATTTAACTACCAATAAGGTGAAACTCGGCGGGGTACCAGAACAGCTGATTCTGTGCCTCAAGGTCCCGGGAAGGCGCACCCCGACACCCCGGGAGAAATCTAATTTAGAACGCCTGTATACCCCCTGCGCAATCCCCCCTCGCCTGTCTCGCTCTAAACCGACCGAGTTCGTCGGTAAAGGCAAACTTGTATGAACATTGAACATAGTGATCAATGTTTGTGAGTATTTGCTGAAGGAGAGCTATTTGCAACTATAAAGTGCTTAAATACCTACAGGTACCTAAATAAAATCAATACATGTAGGTAGATATTATCTTTATTTGCATTTTGATATGATGATAGAAATAAAAATCATACTTACAATTACAGCTAATTAACGTTCATCTCTTAGTTACCTAGCCTACCTTACAGTCAGTAGACATACCTACCAGGAAAAATTATTATAGCTACATAGGTAGCTATAATAATTTTTCATGGTATCATACATAAAAAGTTATTTTACAACTGTACTCTTTGCACATTGTGCACAGAGGGTTCTTTTTATGTAAGTCAAGACAAAAATATGCTAACTTTGTTCGGAAAATTAGGTACCTAATACAAAGTCGATTCTTTTATTGTGAATCTTTTTTCTTGTTATTTATCTTTAAAGGTACAAGTTTATCTTCAGAATAAACTAGACGCCAAGATAATACCCACTATCACATGCATAACAACTTTCTAAACAGTCATAAAATTCGCATAAATCTATTTACATCCGTTTTATCATTTATGTAACTGAGTCAGCTCAGGCCCGCCACTTTGTTGTTAATTTCCACTAAAACTATCGGCTTGAACTGTGCCAAGAGTAATTGGGGTACCTACGAAGCATAAACTGATGTAGGGACAGTATACGGTAGGAGCTGCCACAAGCCGACCTAGAAGAACACCACAATACATCTTGATAACAGATAACTCCACGATTGTTACTTTGATAAAAATATGCACGAGACAACGTTGCCGCTCCGCACCAACCCACCCGTGCGACGTTGCCGCGTCTCCACGCCGGCGGCCATTTGCAATTCAGATGAGAGCTAGTCAGTTGTTAACTTGTTACGCCACACACTCTCAAAATAAAAACAATGTTTTAGTAATAAATTATGTCGGATCTAAAGTGTGTTGCTAATATAATCAGACTCGCGTCATTGCACTTTTGTTTGACTTGTGAAATAATTAATTAAGTCGGTAATCTTTTTGGCACGACACATTGCTACTGCTCAGACAACATTTAGTTGACATGTTAAATAAGATATAGATTGTATGAAATTTACCTAATTAAAGTTCTTAAGTCACAGAATCAAAATGAGCAACATTTAATGCTAAGTAAATTGCAGACTACGCCCTTCTCAGACCCCACGACCAACCCGTTATATACATATAAGGCAAATAAAGCTTTTAATGACCACATAAAATTATTTGAAATCACCTGCCTAGTGGAGTTAAGGCCCCTTCAAAGATGTGCAAACGAAGTCTTACATTCTCACGATAAAGACAATGCTGTCAAACATGAATAAATTTATATCAAGAACAGGATGCAAAATTGCAATGAAATTACCTAATTGGTTATATTTCTGTATCCACTAAGTATTTTATTATTCTTATTGAAATGTCAGTCAATGTGCTAAATTCTTGAGTCCATAACTAACTATCACTTTGAAGGCGTGGCAGGTAAAGCAAGGCCAAGTTCTTGATCTACAGAAACCTAGAGGTAATTATCTAATTCCGCACCTGCGTAGTATTACATAGATATACATTAAACTCACGTCGTTTTCCCATTACTCTGAAACTACAGAACGGCACCTGCAACGATCCTTACATACTCCTCCTAACCTAACACATCAATTTACTCCCATTATCCCAATTTATTTGGCGTATCTGGCTAATATGGATTTTCGCCCACAGGGGCTAGCAATAAATATTTTCTAGTAAAAATCTTACGTGGTTATGACCAGGTGCATGACTTTGTAGTCTAAAGGTTAGTTGCATGTCTACATGTTAGCATGTTACTTATTCAGTTGCTCTGTGTCATTCTAGTCGCGGCCGTCCGATCAGGTTTCTGCTGGGCCCAACGGACGTATAGACTTTCACGCAGCCATGTGAATTCACACATACATGCAATATTTTCATGATTATAATACAAATAATAAAGTTGGCATAACTTTATGATTTCATTCCTTTGGAAAGGCACAGTTTGAGACTGCAAAACTAATATATTCATACCTAATATCGCTATTAGCAACGATTGAATTTTAAATTCAAAGCATAATAAAAAAACATGCAAAATAAAAGTACTAGAAGAAAACAGCCAGCAAAAAATAAAAAGAGCAAAAAACTATATTGCGAAAGCTTTATGTTCCAAACGAATACTTTCATTTCTTTCCTTTGGCAAAGAATGCCAATTTAAAAAAGGCAGACTCGGTAAAAATGAATGAAACGGAAGTATTGTAACAGTCCATGGCATAGTAAGCCGCATGGTGGGTATGTGCCAGGAATAAATGCTTTAATTATTTGTTATAAACATGGAGCCACTGCCAACACTCGATCTGAACTGATCTTTATAATATTCTGGCATAGTCGCAGTTACTGAAATAAACATTTTTGTATAACTACCAATTATGTATAGCTTCTACTGACAGTCATTGCACGTGTGATCAAGAAGCATATTTTCAAAGAATTGCCCATAGCTCGATGATTTGGCAAGTATTCGGAGAATACAACTGTGTCCCTCCTGACTTAAAACCATTTAGATCTAGATATATCTACTATGTACTTATATTCAGACTACAAATAGAACTAAAATAATGCTAAAAAGAAGACTAAAAGTAAGTAATAAGTAAGTAGTTTTTAAGATCTAGATTGTATTTGTTAAAACCAAAATCTCTGTGGAAGTAAGGATAGTAAAGACACCAAAGTTCTTGAAGATGATTTTAGTAAGGCTTAGCTTCATTCGATACTGACTGCAAGGTTACGCGTTACGTAATAAGACTAACATGTGTGGCAAGCCTGCAAAGCCGTCAGTTTGGCTAATAGCCTGGAATCAACGCAAAAATACCGCAATATGTGAATAAATTTCACCCCAAGCGCAAGCGTGGCAAGGGATTTTAGATTTGCGTCATAAATTGCTACCAGTGGGTAGGTACTTCAGCTTTATTAAGATTTTATGCTCACTCTCGCATAGTTGTGTCGTGTATCAGCGTAAGTAATGAAATATGTATGCCGTGACGCCGTAAAAACACTGAAGGTAGGATGTCCTTCTTGGAAACTCGAACAATATGACCATATGTTGGAAAAGTCCCGTTTTGGCTTGATAAAATCCTTAGAAGCAAAAATAAAGTTTTTATGTAGTTCAGGGTGAAATGATTTCGCGACGATATGGAGCGCTGAGAGGGTTGGGTGAATGGATTTTCGAATGGGCATAAACCCTTCCGCTGACACAAATAGGAATAATCCAGCTAAAAACGGGTTTTGAGCGTCTAGCGTCCTATGTAAGGACGAAAGGATTTAGAGCGGAGATAAAACGGGACGAAGGGGTACGGAAATCGTGCAATCAACTAAATTCCGGGCCATTAACGCTACGATTGGTCTCGATTCTCGAATCACGACCCAACAGTCAGCCAGCCACACCAGGGCTGGAAAATCTTTCGAAATAAAGAGTTTTTAAGCTCCTATTGATTTTCTCTGGGCCTGCTGTGCATACAAATGTATACGATGAAAACGGGGTGCTGCGATATTTAAAATGACGAAAGTCAATAAAGCGTTTGTTGATCGCCAAGTGCTATTATTTCAGAGTTGAATACGAAACTTTCACTGCAGTCGGCACAGTTTGATGGAAGCGAAAGTTAACGACAGCTCTTGAAGTATTTTTTTATTCAAACACACGTCATAATGGCATATTTTTTTTTAAATGTTTGTTTACTCTTATCGATGATTTGTCATGAACTTGAACCGTCGAACGAATGCCCGTGATAAAGTTATTTTCCATTTTTCCCCCAAATAGCACGCACAACTAAACGTACTTGATTACATTAAAATAACGCGTTCTGACATTCGCATGTAAGATTTGTGAATCCATTAAAAGTTTGATGTTGCTATTGCTACACACTAATTGAATGAATGGTATTTTACGGTTTATACCGCGCAGAGCGGCAACGGCGCGTGGCGCCCGCCCGCACCGTGCGAGCTGGCAACGTGGCGCCTCGTATCCGTCAGAGCGGCAACACGCCCCCGCGGAACGGCAACGTCTCGCACTGATTCAGCAGTTAACATTCAACGGAGATAGCATCGATTTATAAAGAACTTGTTGTTTTAATTTCAAGGGAATTGAAGGTTAAAGCACGGTAAAAGTTATTGATAGTTTGAGTTGGTACCTAATCGTTGTTATTAGGTATGTAGTGAGAGTGTAACAATATTGACAGATTTCACGTGACGGGCCAGCTACCAAACATCTTAAATATTTGGTTTTCTCTGGTTTTCTGTAAAGTGATGAAAGCAGATGACCTAGACTCAAAAGAATTCTCACTCTGGAGGTTGTCACGTAGGCACTAACTTGCTGCGCATTTTTTGGCAGTCTCGGTCTAGTTTTAAACTCTGTTCGGTAGATAAACAAAATTAAGTTACATAACGAATATGAAGCATTGAGAAAAAAAACAGCGTAGCAAATACGAAATAAATTTTAGTACAGAGCGCTATATTTTTGTTTTAATTTTATTTTTTCTGTATTTTTTTATGAATTATGATTTAAGATCAACATTGATTTTTCCATAGACAGCATTATCAATAACCTGTTTAGTTATCGACTGATGAAGTTATTACAAACCGTCATTCCTTTTAAAACCTATTGTTCTCAGCATGACTCATCATCATGCAACATTCATTATGTATTTCCCTCGATCGACGACGCTTCGACTATTCGACATGCGTTATTTTTTCCTGAAACGATTGGATTTCAAAACAGCAAAGTAAGTACCTACCTACTTAGGTTACGTACTACGCTTTTATGACACATGCTTCCGCTAAAAATAATGTAGTCAACAGCAAGTGCTAAAGTACCTAGGTAAAGGCTAGAAGGAAAATTAAAAAAGTTTTTGCTGTTTTTTTTTTCTAATTTTGTCTAACGCGATTCTTTCTATTTCGCCCACAGGGCACTTGAGAAGTCAGTTAATGGTTGACATGAAATGCGGCCAGTTTCGCTGTATGTAGGGTTCTCAACTTCCCAGATCTATAAAAAAGGTTTCCGGAGAAAATTCCGGACATTCGAAATAAATTCCGGACTTTCTTTTTAATTTCCAGGTATGGCAGTATCTACAATTTAAAACAATGTTTTTTTTTTTTTAAGTTATTTGAAATATTTGATGCTGCAAATTTGGTTAAAATATGGAGTATTAACGCCACTTACATTACCTATCTATGCAAGTGATCAGTTCTATTGATTCCTATTCCTAAGGTTATTTTTTAGTACAGATAATTTTACTTTATTTTTAATATTGGTATTGTGTTTTAATTTTCTCTAATTTGGGAATTCCGGACGTATGGCAACCCTACCTTTATCTGTGTTATGTTCTTGATGCTTTATCACTTTCAGTAATTTTCGCTCTCAATACTCCGTTAGTTCCATACTGCCAATTTCATGATCACTTAAAACATTTATGAGACACAGCATTTCAAACTGGATTTCTGTAATCAAATCACTACGCAGAATATAGCGTAATATTGTGAATTTCACAACCAGTACCGCGAAATCGCGCACCTTATATCATTTGCGTCCCTTAGTAATTCAATTAGCGACGTATCTTCATCCTAGCTGTTAGTTCAGATAAAGAGTATAAAATAAGCACATCATCCACGAGGCAAGCAGACATTCTTACTAGTCAAGGTCAATGTCGTTTGCCGAGTAAACATATTCGCCGGTTCAAAGATAACATTTTTGGGCGTAACAAAAGTAGGTAATAAAATTGATTAATGACGTCTTCAATTTTGATAGAATCAGATAGCAAAAAAATAACTTATCATACATAGTGCTGGGTTTTTTGATCATGAACTACCACTACCTAAGTGCATCAAAAAAAGTAAAGTGGTTTGTCTGCATTTGGCTCGTTAAATAACTAACTAATACTACTTTACTTGACTTTAGCTAATTGAATAACGTATTCTTAAAACAAGAAATAGCTAATATCGGTAAATGATTAATAATAGAACATAACCCAACCAGTCTAACCACAGAACGAACGCATTGCACACAATCTAGAAAAAAAAAAAAAACTTGAAAACTAGTATTTTTTTACAATAATCTTTTAGAAAGCAACTTTCTTTTTAGAGAGTGAAGAACGCTGAAGCTGCACAAGTCCTTGAATGCTTTTTAAAAGCCTGTGGACTTACGTAATCCAATTTACTGCACGTTCACGAATCCAATTACTGGCGTTGATGAGTAGACTGGCGCTCGACCGCATTGACCTGCACTACGAGTACTGCGACACACGACCAAGATTATAGGGAAATGGTCAGAGATTAGAAGATGCTTCTATGTTTAGGACTTTCATTTACACTTGGCTGACCCTGACAGTCTAAGCAACATGGAAAGGGAAACAGTCAGACTCCGCCTTTGAGGGCTGACTTCGGAGCTGGAGTGGAACTCAATACAGTGCTTTTACGTCTGAGGATTCTAATTTGTCTGTCTCCCTTTCGATTAAATAAACTCTGTGCTGGAAGGTTTCTGCTTCCATGGTAGTCTTGGGCTGGCACAGTATTGCGAGGGGGATTGTAAAATGTCCAGGTAAAAAAAAAACCGTTTAATCTTTTCCAAACGGTTTCATTGCACTTCTTCGACGAATCGTTACGAACAGTCAAAATACTCAGTCAGGAGCCCAAAAGTCTAACAACCAGCCTTATCAAGAGGTATCGTGTCACCAAGTAACTACGTCGTGAAAGGCAGCAGATCCGATCCGATCAGAGAAAATACTATAGTGGTATTATGCTGCATCCGGTAAGAATTGAAGCCCCCAAAATAGTTGGAAAAAGCCTATAATTCAGATGAAAATGGTTTGAACGCACGCCTAGACAAAGAAGGCAGTCTTTGACGTCTATGAAAATCTGAGTACTATATAATAACGTTGTGAACGTTTCATGGCAAGGGGCCGTCTTACGCTTGCATATGCGAGGGAGCATAAAGATGCAGATCTGTGTAGCACCGACAATGCACCGGATGCGCGTTGTGGCCGCAACTGATGCTAACACATAAACAACGCACACATGCAAAATATGCACATGTATATTGCTGGACTATTGTTGCATTCTGCTATTTCTGCTGTACATGTAATTGTTGACGTAACACACGAAATCATTACAAAAACTTCTGCAGATTTGACAATGTAAACATTAAAGTAATCAATTATTCTATTGAAGACTGAAATAAATTCAAGTCCTTGATTTCGGTTAAAAGAGAAGTTACTTCAGATGTTAATTTATCGCTCTCTTACATCTCGCTATCAAACCGATGAGTGTGAAACTATGAATCAAAGTGCAAAACTACAGAAGTAAAAGAAATCCTTGAGCTGTTAACATCTGCATATGGGTTCTAGGAACTGATGTATCCGGTTGTTCATTTGTATGGGCTCTGTACACAACTACGCATTTGCGTCGGTTAAGCATATTCCCGGGATTCCGATACGAGTTATGCATCAAAAACAGAAAATGACACAGGACGGGTATGCTAAAATGTCGTTAGTCTTAGCTTTAGTCAAGCAGTTTCTTGCTCCTAATGTTATATCAATTTCGACAGTAATTTAGTAATGAGCTATTTACCTAGCACTTTTTAACAGTAAGTATAGCTTTACCGAGCTAATGACTGTGCCATGGTGTTTTTTTGCCCCAAGCAATTTATTTAGCCCCACGATGTAATTTACTATGTGATTTTACGCAGACATTAATTTAAGATAATATCTCCTCGTTTCATGTTGGAGCCGACGACGACGGTAATGCATTGGTCAACTCAGGTCAACTAGTGAGAACTAGGCAATAAAAGTAAGTAGTTAGTTAGATACTTACTTGATTTACATACCTAGTTAACAGATTTTGGCAACTGAACTGAGTGACCTAGATCACCAAGGCGAATCAGGAGATTCTTGATATTTTAGCTTCACATCAGTCATAGTACTTAAAGGGTTGAAACATGACACTAAGATCCTATACCTAGGTGAAGATAAACCACAAGCCTAATAAACCCTTCTTGTAGAAATAACCGTGTCGTCTAGATAAACGCAATAAAAGTCCGATGATATAACTATAACTAACTGCGTAGCTATGAGATTTTTATTCTCACTGATTCTATCATTTTATCGCAGTTTTTATTGCTTACGGAAATTATCCTTTACAAGCACTACTATAGGAAATTACAAATCACTTTTACACTCCAGATCCGTATGGTGGTATTACTAGCTCCGTTTCGTTCTCTATCTCCGAAACTTGCAAATGCAGAGTTTATACAGTGGCGTGCCTAGAGGCCAACAATAGAGCAAGCGTCTAGGGCAAAACAGATTAGAATAACATAAAGAACAGAAAGAGTCCATACTTCTATACTAATATTATAAAGAGGTAAAATTTGTTTGTATGTAGGTGGTAATCTGTGGATCTACTGAACCGGTTTTGAAAATTCTTTCACTAATAGCAAGCTACATTATCCCCGAGTGCCATACTATATTTACAACGTGCCCGTGGGATAATTTCCAACAAAAACGCGAGCGAAGCCGCAGGCAACAGCTAGTCGGTTTGAAGAGCAATTCAAGCTTTTAGGTTTGTATGGAAGTATCGCCACTAGCTTCATGTACACGTGCTTTACAGATTCGAGAAGAAGAAAACAAACTTGTATCACCGCACTGCCAATATCTCTCAATTCCGGTTTTAAATCCAATCTGTCACTTTTGTCGGCACTCAAATGATTGAATTGCAATGTAGATATCTTTTTACTCGAGTCGAGAGACAGAGGCGGTGAAGCCTGGGGCGATGGCAGGCCAAACTGGGATTTTATGTTGTACCTCACCGCTTCGAGGCTTCGAGCCATATACAATTCCCGCCAGACTTGTTTCAAAGAAAGTTGGACTAATAATAAGAAATGCAGAGAAACTTCTCTTACCTATTTGTTGTTGATATGTAGGTACCTATAGCTTGGACACTTGTGGTCGCGATCAGCATTGGAGGAACGACGAAGAGAATGTGTATGATGAATAAATATTTTTGGTACTAAGTTTTATTATAATTTCTCCGTAGTTCGCAGTTGTTTTGATTACTTACCGCTTTATGTTCTGTTTTTTTTTTCTGGCGCTTTCTTGGGCAAAGAATTAGCATTGCCATTCAACGTGGCAATGCTGCCAGTATTTTGGGCAGGTTTCCGCATGACATCGATGGGGAAGAGTTCTTTGACGCCTATTATCGTCGTTGTTTATATGTTCGAACTTAGTTTTAGTCTTCTTTTTAGCATTATTTCATTTCAAGTTGTAGTTAATAATGTGCCTAGGTACAAAGTAGATATACCTATCTACTCAATCAACAAATAAATAATATTTTAATTTATTATTGTTGCGAACTTGGGGAAGAGAACAGCTGCTTTTTCACCAAGAAAATAAGCTTTGTAGAAGAACTAAGAGGCCGCACGCACGACCACAATGCGACGACATAAGTTCGTATACATCTATCTAACCAAGCAGGTAACTAAGACCTTGATTTACAGAGAAAGTATAGGTAGGTACTGAATTAGAAATTAGGTACCTACCTACGTAAGCGGACTTGATAAAATACTTAGTTCAAGTGGAAATTCAACCCTGCACGGTGCACTTCATACGATTTTTGTTTCTTTTCTGTAAATTAAACCGTGTGATCGGCTGCTCACTTTTGATGAACAGTTCTCAAGCGTCCCACAGGGAAACACAGGATTATCTTCCAATTTGATAGCTTACCTATGTGATTATGAAAAAGTACAGGGTACCTACGTCCATTTCTAGACGTGCCCCTAGCCTTAAATTAAACGCAGTTATAAATACCGGTAACAACACTTTAGAAGGGTAAAAAACTGCGAAACTAGTCCCAATTCCGACTACTCTAAAAGCTTTTCAATCTAAATTACTTGAGCTCACGGTGTAAACAACAAAAGGAAAAGTAAACTTCACGATATGGATGCTTTTGTTGCCAAGCAGAACTTTGATATCTAAAAATTGCAAGCAATTAAAGCTTTAATATAAACTCCGACATTTTGGCGAGTGTAAAAAGTGCGCCTGTTGCCGCCTTGGAAGTGGGTCGAGGCGGCAACGTCGCATAGCGGTACCGTCCGCAGAGCGGCAACGCCGCGTGGTGCAGCGCTGCCACATGTTTCGTCGATAAATTCGGGCTCGATACATTCAAGTAAAAGGGAGCCATTCATTAAAAATTTGCAGATATGAACAGTCTCAGTCGGGGCTAATCAATCATCCTGTTCAATGATTCAAACTTTGTATCTGTACTAGATACAAAGTTACTGACAAAAATGGTGTCCTTAAAAAGTTTGAAACACATTACCAGTACGTGAAAAATGTATTTGCATCGCTCAAATTCTGCACACAGTACCCATTATGTATGTGTATCTAATTTATTATGAGTATTATGTAGTTAAATAGAACGAGCTGCGACTATAAATTACTTTAGCGATTCACGTCCCCACAAATCAAAGCAATGAACGTCTATTACTGCATCTGCGAGTAACAAAAACGATCAAATAAACATTCATACCAAACAAACACTACATAATTGTCTAGAATCTGCTAGAATCGTAATCATTTGATGTATGTAATATGTATACTTGCACTTAAAAAGCAATTTGGAATCCTGATGCTAGTCGTTATAGATGACGATGATGAAAACTTTTGACACGAACTCTTTCCGAGCAATCTAGGTCTTGATCAATACCCTCAATATTTTTAAGACACGTTGGCCATGCCATGCAGCATGCAGATAGCGGTTAAGATAACGTCTTACGGCATTTCTTACAAACTTTGAACTCATTTGTTTTCGAAATGACTAAACCGATTTTAATGAAACTTCATACGCATAGCAGGATACATAGGTCTAAAAAGATAACAATGAACATTTTCGAAAAATAGTGTTACAGCTAAATTAGACCGATTTTAGATTTTCCATAGAAACAGAAATTTCCAATTATCTTTTTTTTTTCAAAGATATTTCGAAATGTTTTCTGTTAACTTTTTACGGCTATGTTCCCCTGCTTATGCGTATGAAGTTTCATTAAAATTGGTTGTCATTTAGAAAAAAAATGAGTTCAAAGTTTACGTTAACGCTGACTCTTGAAGTTATAGAGAAATTATGAAACGATTGTTGGGCTCAGAAAAGAATATTGGACGTATGATAAGTGATCAATAAGAAAGAAAGAGAAAAAACTCTTGGAAGTGTTTTAAGCCGACATCTGTAGCTGGGATGGCTCTGAAAGGGATACCTATTTGGTGTTGTTTGTGAATGTGAACCCACAAGACCCGATTTTCGAAGCATTTGTGTATAAATTCGCGTAACCGAAGGCTAGCTGTACAGGGAGTATTGAAAGATTTCAGAATCTTACATTTTTTTGCAGTTCCCAGTGTTCCCACACGTAGTATATAAACGGTTCTTTCACGAAGTCAACCAAGCATTCTGTACATCAATTTCTGGTAATTACTGGTCTGAATATAAATATTATGTGTCTCTCTCTGCTTATACATATTAAAGCCCAAAACATCAAAGTAGCTTAGCAAAACTAACTTTGTTGGACGTCTGAGAATCTCAAACTAAGACTGGGCAATTAAAGTTGTTGCTCTAGCCAACAGGCTTAGTAATAAGCTTTTATGATAGGTTCCTCAAACTCCACTCGTGGAGAAGACATTGATAGAGAATGATTAAACCTGGGTGTCTTTGGATGTTCCACCACGCAAGGGACAAGGAGTTGAAGGAGTCACATTCAGAGTTGATAGCCAACTTTCAATTATTGGAGAAAGACTGCATATTATGCGAAACTGCGAAAGTTCAACTATGCAATATCAACTCATTGAGTCTTGAGTAGTCTTGAACAAAGATTCCGCTAACCACTATGTAAAGATATAAAAGGAAGGAACAACCCATTTTGTAGCAATTCCTAGAATAACGCTAACGTTACAACACGTAAACATTCTATTTCTGCCTTACTCTTTCATGTGTTAAAAGAGAAACACTATAAGAATAGAAACGAGGAATGTCTGCAGCTTGTCCGTTGGCGCGTCGAGTTAGAGTCGACGGAATCGATACTCGTTTGTAGGTGCTTCTCACCTCACCGTTCCTGTTTGACGGCAAACTGAATGTCGATGATAGATTCAAGTGTCTTCGAAACTCTCCACTTTACTTTGGAAATGATTGGAGACTTAATACTACTGATCAAATGATACTATTTGACAAACAATGAAAAAACCCTCACATTTTAATTACGAAATCAAATATTATCTTCGTAAAAAAAAACAAAGCGCACTAACTCATCTGTTTACCAAAACGAAATAGCTCTGCAGATAAAACGATAGGTACATCTCAAAATCCAGACGCCAATTAAAATTATGCAAAAACAAATATTTATGCGTTCTGAAAAACCACATCCTTTGTTGTAATATTTAGCGCGTCGAAGGTTTAGCGTGAAAACATGAAAAGTGCATCAAATAAAAAAAATACAGAAAAGTGGACAGCAGCGGACCGTACATGCACGATTTGGCAACGTCGCACGACCCAGCCGCACGCTGCCTGGCTGGCAAACACAAACACCGCGTTGCGTGCGGTTACTTCGAGTCGTGCCGAGCCACAAAGGGTTATTTTAAAATGTTCTTTTAAATACCTGCAATGCCAACCACATGGGCATAAGAATACCTCACATGCCAGGTTTAAGGCAGGTGGTTAAGTGGGTGGGGTCAGATTGAACGTTCTCTTCGAAAAAAAAATCCTTACACTGAGTTGGTGCCTACATCAAAAAACAAATTCATTAACCAAAAGATTATTTTTTTAATAACTTTATTGTTTTCAAATAATTATTCTTCAAAACTAATTCAATAATGGTATTTTATTGTTTACAAACACATGCGGGCATTTATTTATTTTTCACGGACATCTGTCTTGCTAGGTAGGAAATGAAACAATAATACAATGTATTGATACATAACTGTAGATGAAAGTAACGCAAGTTCTTAGGTTCTTATCGTGTTAAAATGAATCGATTCGACAAAGTTTACGACACGGCGACACGCCAGTCGCAGTGGGCGGGCATTCTGTCAGCGGAGTCGCAACGCGGCCAATCACGAGAGTCGAGCGTGCGCACAAACGCGCGATAATGCGTCAGTCGCATCGCGCCCCGCTGCGGAGGTGGCGTTTTTTTCGTCGCAATCGTAACTACGCCTTTACGTCGACGATTGAAGTGAATTGTCAAAATGTCTGTAGTCTTTAATCCTGTTCAATTGATAGAAGAAGTTAAGAATCGGCCCGGGTTATATAGAGCTGAACATCCTGCCGACCGTGAGGAGAAATTGGCGTTATGGAAGGAAATAGGATCGGTTATTTACCATGGTTGGGAAACATTCAACAAGGCGACAGCGTATGATAAAGGTTAGTTTGGAAAATGCACGGCCCTAACCTCTGTTATGTCAATGTCGAGTCTGAGAATAACTTGATACGTGAAATTTACGTAGTACTTTTAACGCAATTTACGTAGGTTTAAATAGGTATTGATTTTAGTAGAACGATAATGTTAATGTTTGTGAGCTAAGTTAGGTAACTTTAGTTCTGAAAAAAAAACAAGGATATAAAAAAGACGAAACACAGCGATAACATTGACGTTTGGTAACCAGTCAGTCAGTCGTTCAATGTCTCGCATGCAGCGACGCGCCGCGATTAATGATAACCGCATTCCGCTATCCGTTTCCCGCCCTTTTGCCCTTGATGTTACATTGTTTTTACGATTAATAAAACCCAATAAGGAAATAATGTAACGTACATTATATCGTAATAACAATTCGTATTATCATGTCGCTTCTGTATGGGTGAGAATCAAACGCAATTGCGAGTTTATCACCTTAATAATAACAATGAATAAAAGAACGTCATTCGTAGAACATGACACTGAACTTTTATACCTAGGTATTATTTAACCTACGGTATTCCAAGTACTTACATAATATATTCTACATTCATCTATCATTATTAATAATTATTCGAGTTAATTACTGCCACAAAGAAATTGTTTAACATGATGATGTTCAGGTATTTGACCGCATTAAAATAGTCTGGCGTATGAGTCCATTATAATAATGGACGCCTACAGCAAACACATGTAATTTGCATGCCGTTGTGACGCGTGTGCGAAACGGCTGAACTTCGTTAATATAACGCAGTATGTTACGCCATTTAGTATGAATCACAATGTTCGACCAGATGATTGCGGAAATTTCTAGTTATAGCCAGCACTTTGATTTAATGGTGCGTTGGTTATTTTTAAACTGTTCAATACTTGTTCATTTAGGCATACTGGTTACTGGAGGAAGCGAGATTAGTTCGCCTGTAACAGCCTTATGCTTATGACCTTCATTTCAGCCTGCACGAGTAATGGCAGCAACTCTTGAGTTCAAGTCCTAGATATCGCTATCTCCGAGACACGAACGAAGAACGCCACGGTACGCAGTCGCACTTGCGACTGGTACACCAACGAGGCATTGAGACTGGTTTATAAAACATACTGAGACTACTGAGAGAAACCAGTTTCAAGGCACAGCGCGTTAAAACTTTCTGAAGGGGCATGCTTTGGGACTGGGGCTCTGTAATTAGTTTAGAATAAGAGAGTATAAGAATTCTAACGTTTTCTAGGTCCTAATTGCCTCAATTTTCTTAATAAAGTGTTACAGTTACAAAGAAAATGGCGGTCGTTGCGGGACGCATACAACCGAGAGCTGCGATCACGCCGCTCTGGACACAGGGTCAACCGGCGAGTGTATCGCTACTTCAAGAAGATGAGCTTCCTCGGAGGATACGAGGGCGAGATTAGCGAGGAGGTTGAAGAGTATGTTGAATTTCTTCCCAATAAAAAGTTTTTTTATTGTATAAGTATCCAATTCTAAATAAGCCGTTTATTTATAAGGAGTACTTTGGATTAATTATGAACTACACTTTCTACTAGGCAAAGGCATACTTTTCTATTGATCTTTTTGTCTGTTTTTCCGGCCAGTCAATACACATTATCATACATTTATTTTATCTATTGTCACCAGAGAGCCGGACGACGACCAAGACATTACCATAGAGGTGAATCAGGAAGAAGAAATACCAGTCGAGAAAGTCAAAGTGAAGAAAGTTAGACGTAGAAAGAGGAAACGGCAGTCCAGTGATATCAGTCATCACCCTCCTGAGGAACTAGAAATGCCAATGTTCCCTGTGGAAATGGCTGAGAATGAAACAGACAGCGATAGACTCTTCCTATTATCGTTTTTACCAGAAATGAGGCAGTTACCGATTAACATAAAGATGTGGGTGCGAGCCCAGATAGCCAACGTCATGCAGGAAGCTGTCTCCTGCCATTACAACAACACAAGGCCAGGAACTTCAGGAGATAGAAACTTCATAGACGTTATTGACATCAAACGCCAACGACATGATAGCACGGAATAGGCGCAGGATTCTTCCAAATCGTTTTATTGGTGCTCTTGGCATTAATTTCAAAATAGTTTTTTTTTGTTCAAGTTTTAGATATTTAATTTTGTTGGAATTTTCGAGGTCGGTTTTAGATTGATGGGAAGGTGTGCTAATAATTATGTATAATTATAGTATTATATATAGATATAGTATTATATTATATGTATAAACTTTTGCTAATTAAGCAGTGAAATGAATTTCATTTAAAAAAACACGGGTCTGTTCACATTTTCTTTGATAAAATATTTGTTTCTTCCAAAACTATATTTCAATGCAAAATGCTGTTATTGTTTCACATTATGTTCAAGAGAATTTAGGTCCACACGACGATATGTTATGCAAACTACTACATTACATTACTTATACCCATAACAGTTCGCCAAGTTCAAAATAAAAATATTTAACTGATGTATGGACGATATCCAAGTCTGTTGGCAAAAACAGAGAGTTTACGAGTGTTGTCTTTGTTTTATCTATGGTTACGCTGATATAAACGGACCCGTTTTTGGCAATGGGTCAAATAAAAAAATGTTATGCTGTGGTTTACTTCTGCGGACTGCGGTACAAAGGTGATTCTTTTGGCGCGTAGATATAGTCGGAAACTCGGAACTAACGCCGCCATCTTTTAATAAACTCTTATTTAACCTGCCTTGTTAGTTAATTAGTATGTATTGGTCAAGTGTTTTGCACACACCTTAGTTCTGATAACAATATTTTTTTTTATGATTGAAATGACTTGATTCTGCAGCCAAGATCCATCTCACGAGAGAACTCCGCCACGGTTAATAGCACGGACACGAAATTTGTTAATACAAGGTGCAGTTTTGAACCTGCAAAACATTTCAGGAGGTTGTTATGAGACTCGTAAATAATCATATAACAATACGATACCAAGTCAATAATCAATAATACTTTTTCTTTTCGATTTTTCAATTTTATTGTTTTTCAGAATAACTCTCTTAATAACCCTCTTCAAAAAAACAGAATCACCCATTGCGATGTATCGCGCGTCATGTCACTGTGTGCGTGAATGCGATGACCAGTGACGTCAGCCTGTACGAGTCTCCGCCCACATTTCTATGAAACGAACGCGGCACGTACGTTAAACTACAATGAAGGTCGTTGCTATGGTTACGGGGAGCCCCCGCGATGCTCGTCATACCGCATTTCGATTAAGACTCGAAAATCTGTTACTGCGCATCGAAGGTTCAACCAACGTGCCGCGATCTGTACAAGTTGTTGTAGCTACAGCAACTTATAGCAAATAATTTTACCTTAGATGTAGTTCGAATTTGAAAATCACAATGTAGGTACCTACATTATTGTTTAAAATTTCGCTAAATAATAACTCATTTTTAAGCATCATTACAATGCCGTGGCCCATCTGCCGAGCCTGTTCCCAACTATGTTAGGGTCGGCTTTCAGTTTAACTGTATGCAGCTCACTACATGGAGTGCCAGTGAATCACGTAGGGCGACTGCGTATCAGACCTCAACAAACCAGTTACTCGATAACACGATACCCATTTGTTAGACTAAATGTCTGACTTTCTGGCTTTTGACTACCCGTACCAACGACCATACGGCAGGGCTGTAAGGTCGTTGACCCGTACCGACCCGTGTGGTACCTAACGACCGTCCGAGAGCTACAAATCAATTCGAACCATGGGCTTTAATTAAGTGCTTACTGAAACACGGGATTTCAATGATGTCCTAGATAAATTTAAAAAGTTCTTACATCATTATGAATTAAAAAAATAACACAATGGTACTTGCTCAGTTGCGAACCCGCAACCTCATGCATGAGAGGAGAAAGCCTTAACCACTGGGCTATTACGATAAATAATAATAGTAGCAAGTAGATACAACTGCGGCAAAAAAAGATCACGTTGGCGTCATTAGTTACCTATCAGCTGATGAATAAAATGATAGGCGGAGATAAATAAACCTTACAAAGCACGTAAGCAGATCCTGTTGCACAATTGTGAAACTACGATCGCGAGCGCGTGCGCGGGATTTAGGTAGGCACCTAATAATAATAATAAGGCATGTAGGTACTCGGCGCAGTCGGCGCGCTCTGTAGGTAAATTCAGCCCCAAGGACGGTTTTTATTTGTAGATTAAATTGGTTGATTTAAGATTTTCTTTCCTACTTTTTAACGGGCTGAGGACCGACAGAAATACATCAAGATAATTTGTGCTAGTTAAGTGGGTAGGTAACCATGTGTTAGGGATTTTAGGTGATTCATTTTGTCTGATAGGTATTTTTGGCGTAGTTAAACATTTTAAATCAACTTATTTACACTAATCAAGTTGATTTAGCTAACATCGTATGTACAAATTATTGTCTATGTACAAATAAATAAATAAATTACCTACTTATGTTACCTACCTGGAGATATTGTTCAAAGTTTCCACCGTCACACTCCAGGCACACTCTAGCACGACGTTGCTGATTTTCCTTCAGCTTACACAAACACATTCGTTTTTATTGTGTCGAAAGCACTTATCACTTTTGCACTTTTGAGATCCTGTACCTTGCGGTAATGAAAAGGATGCTGCATTTCTTTGTGCAGTAGCCGCCACACTGTGGAGTGGTGCACTCCAAACCGTCGACCAGCCTCCCGCGTGCTTGCACGTGGCTCTCGCCGGAAGAATTCCAGGATATCTTCCTGCAAGGCGACAGGCAGGCCTTCGTTGCCACGACCTTCAGCATACTGGGGAACGTCGAACTGCCGATGATCGCGCAGTCTCTGCGTAGCAGCCAGCATTACCCTGTGTGAGGGACGTTGCCGATTGGGGAATAACTCCGCGAACATTTCGATGGCTCGAGATACATTGTCTCCACTGATGGCATACAAGCGGACTATCTCCACCAACTCTACATTGGAGTATTGGTCCGTCATCTTTACAACTAGGTAGTAGGTACCTATCCCGACCGTTAATCGAAGGCGCACTTGAGGGGCGGAATTTGCAAGCGTATGCACATACCGGCGTCATCAAATACACTAATAAATTGACCCGATTTATGCGTTTGCGATGGCCGCGGGGGCGTGGCGGGGGAGAGGGAGCGGGCGGTGGTTGGTGCTTTGGATTCATGAAAGAAATGTCGGTTGCGTTTGTTTGTGTGTGTGAAAGCGCAGTTTAAGGACACGTACAGATTGGTTGCGTTTTAAAAAGGGGAGTTCACACTTACCGATTTCCGTAAATAAGAATAAAATGAAAAAAAAATACCTGCCCATTTTATTGTTGATTCGGGTCGAGAATCACTAACATAATTACCTCCTAAAATGTTTTGCAGATCCAAAACTGCACCTTGTAGATAAGCCTAATTTTCTTCTTTTAATGTTATTAAAAACATGTTTGATTTTTTTTCATTCTATCGTCAAAAGAACCATGATGCGTTTTAAGTTTCTTGTCTATGACTGCGGTGGTATTTAATTGAATGGGAAAGATCGGCAAGCTCACTGTAGATGGCGTGTCCATAGCTAGGCCTCAATCTGACCAACAATGAGGTCACGCTATTTTCAAATATAAATTGACATTAGCAGATTTTCAAGTAATGGGGATGTTGGGAACCAGCTATGTTTGCGCTATTAGTTTCACTGTTACCTTCCCTATTGTCCATTTAATTATTTTTTTAGGTTTTTGTTACTCTATTGTTTTGTAACTACGAAAAGTTACCAAAATTGCTTATCGCTTAGTAAGTAATGAGTATTGTTTGATGTAATTCCAGGAGTAAGTTAAGGATTATTTTCTTATAGATAATTATATTAAAACTCTTTGATTATTTTATATTTCTAGTCTAGTTTAATAATTAATATATTAATAGAGATAAAATAAAAGAACATTACACAATTAGTTAACTGGTTTTCATTAAAATATTATTGTCATTTGAAAATCTGCTTCAAAATTATCCTGCTTCTTTAAATAGGTATAGGTACAATACAGTAATATTCAGTTTCTCGTTTACTTTTATTATTGTTATTTTATTTTGTTAAAAAAATAAATTTATTAATATATTTTATTCGTACATGGTGTATTAGTATCGTAGAAGTAAATATATTTTTGAAAAGAATTTGTTATG
The DNA here is from genome assembly GCA_947578425.1 of Eugnorisma glareosa. Lineage (NCBI taxonomy): Eukaryota > Metazoa > Arthropoda > Insecta > Lepidoptera > Noctuidae > Eugnorisma > Eugnorisma glareosa. Next base: position 10,151,561 of record OX387974.1, on the reverse strand, counting down.
TTTTATACATATTGTAAGTATTTTTTTTTTTACCCTCAATGACAGTTGTCCTATTTAACGCAAAGGTTCACCGGTAGATAATGCCTTTTGGCATGAAGTCCGCCTATGTACCACTATGTATCACAATATTGTCCATGAAGTTAGAATAAATATTACGTTTTATGTTTATCCGTTGTTGTGTTACAAATTGTTACTCACAAAAACCGCAATTATGATTATCCCGGATATTTTCCTCAGTTACATTTGGAGTTGCCTGTTTTGTACTTTTTGATGTCTTTGTTTCCTGTTTACCTACTTTATTATTAATTTAATAAATTTTATCAGTTTTTTTTTATACAACTTTGAATTATTTTACCTCAATTTTACACACGATTGACGACCATTTCATGGGTTTATACCTGGAACAAAAATAGCATTCCGTTAGTTTATTTTGCACGTAAAAAAAAATGGACACATGAAAGTTAAGCAGACATTAATAAAGTTGGTAGGTAGGTACTTGAATAATGGAATATCATTATCAATAATAATGGAATATCAATGTATATTTTCTGGCTAAACTGAAAAAGTTTATTGTCTAATTCAAAGAGAACCAGAAAAAAAAACAAACGAATCCCCAAAGTTCTAGGAAATCTTCGAACAAAGCGAAGTTGGCACTTTAAGTGAGAAAAAGTTATAAAAACGCGGCCAGGATTCTAGCTTCTTCCGCCATATCTTTTGGCGAAATGCAAAACTTCTCGTTTGCAACACAGTTCGTAGGAAGTTCGCGCACTAAATTGTAAAGTTTTGTGATTATTCTAAAATTCCGCAATAATTCTTGGAGTTGTGCGCTTTGCTAATACGTTACTGGGATATTCTCATTTCCCTGGTGCTGTATCTGCGGTTACCGCGACTGCTGAAGCATCATATGCGACCTCTTGTTCTCTTCTTGAAGGAGATTGGAAGAACTGGGTTTATACATGTCAACAATATGAGACTAATAACGTACCTAGGTGAAATTGGTTATTTTCCAAAAGATATACATGTACATAAGTAGGTAACGTTGCCATTTAAATGGTTGGGTCTCCCGACTCGGTCCTCAGACGAGATCAAAACCTGTACCCTTTGCAGACAAACCAGCACACTGCACAAATAGTTACACAAGAAGCTAGAACAAGTAGGTTTGAGTTGAGTTATGGTTTGAATTTAATCAATTACCAGCGGTGGCCCAGTGGTGGCGGCCCCGACTTACGAACAGTAAGTCGTGGGTTCGAACCTAGGCAGGCGCATTACTTTGTGTAATTTATTTCATCACCACTCTCTCAAAACGGTGAAGGAAAACATCGTGAGGAAACCGGCATGTCCTAGAACTAAAAAATTCAAAGACATGTGACATCTACCAACCCGCACTGGGCCCGCGTCGTGGATTAAAGCCCATTCCCTCTCATAGAGAGGAGGCCGTGTGTCCCAGCAGTGGGAACATTATAGGCTGATTACCTATGCTAATCAATTTTAGCGCATGTTTCTCTGTGTTGGTTAGTTCACAATAAGTCTCTGATACAGGTAGATTTATTAACAGTTTGGCAGATATATAGAACATTATAAATGTTTATTTACATGACTTACGCAATAAGTACTGCGCACAACTGTTCAAACCTTATGTGTAAATAATTTCGAACCAGTTTAAGGAAAAAACAAGAAAATTAATTAGTACATATTGTAACTCGAAATGTAATACGACATCTAAAAGTTTGTAAAACTATATCGCAGTGTTAAATTAATCGAATAGGCAATTATGTGTCTCGGGGTTATTATATTAAATAATACCACCCACGGAGCAGTTAAAGAAATAACTTATGTTAGACACGAGAAATTAACAGTAACTTAAAATTAGGACAAGGAGAGTTCAAAAAACCAGATCATTTCAGCTGATATTTAACATTGGTCCTAAAATAGATCCCCGAGGTACGCCCCGCTTAATGCCGTTGAAGGTTACTACAGAGTCAGAGGTAGATACAGTTTTCTTTAGCTTGAAATAACGTTTCTGAAAAGTTTGGTTTTAAAAACCAGAAAAAATAGCACCATAAATATATTTTTATTTCCTCTTTTTAAATGTCATTGTCATGCATGCAAAATCCTGTCAAAAGCACGTTCAAGATTGTTGATTTTTACTGTTGTTGCAGCAGCAGATAAATAAACTGACCTAGGCTAGGCACAACATAGGTAAGTATGTACTAATAAATAAAAATAGCAACAACACAGTCTGCACATGACCTGGTTCTTATTTGGAAAGGTATTTCCTTTGATGTTTCCTACGTTTGCCTGCTGGTATCGTGTCTATACGTAGGTATAACGTAATAGAGCATATATCCGCTGTGGTGGCATTGATAGTGGAATAACTGTATACATAACATTTTACCAATATGGCCGTCGGTAATCATAAGACTGACACAACAGGAATTACAATCACGGAGATAAAAATAAACCTTTGCCAGCTAATTGATTCATTTGATAATATCATGTAATAATAATGACTTAAATTGCCTTCGTCATGCAGATTACTACTAGACATTAAGGTAAACAAATAAATTACAATAAATTAAAACAAAAACTGAGGACGACCGACCGGCGTGCGAGCGTGCGACGTTGCCAGATCGTGCACGAAACGCAGCTGAGGTGCGGCGTGGCGGCGGGCCGCTGCGACCCCGCTGCGTCATTCCGCGTCGATCGTTCGTACCGGCTGCCGTGTTTTGTTTGTCGCAGTAAAATCGCGGCGTTTCCAAAGTGCCAATCATGAGCTCATACTGCCTTGATGTTGAATCGTTTATAAGTGAAGTGAAGAAGTACCCAGAAATATGGGACATAAACTGTGAAGACCATCGGTTCAAGAGTAAGAAACAGAACGCATGGGCGGATATAGCTCGGGTATTCATATCTGATTTTGAAGAAATTCCAGATAAGGAAAGAATCGATGTTTGTAAGTATGACGACACTTTCCACGAACACAAAAGGCATACAAATTAGATAGAATACATAATTTATCAGCTCTTCAAGAAGTGTAACAAATAACAAGTAGCTCGATAAGATAGTGATGTAGGTTTAGGCCTTAGTAACCGACCCGGTTTTCAAAAAATCAAAACAAAGTTTTGTGTTTATGTAAAATTGGCAAAAATACAAAAACATTTCATCACGACTTCGGTTATTGACGGACAATAAAACTACTACTATAAGCTTATTTATAGACCTTTTTATAATCATCGACAGTCGGTACAGCTCAGTGGCGTTTAGATTCAGAAATACCTAGTGGTGAATAGGCGACTCTATACTTTATTTACTTAGAAAACAACGTGCGCTATCCAACGTATACCTGTGAAATGCGTCACCTTGAAAGCAGAGGTCGCGACGCGCGGTTTGGCAACCAGTCGGCCGATTGATCGCGTTCGTGGTCGCACCGAAGCGTTGCCTTTCGCTGTGTGTGCAACAACTACGCATCCATTCACTTCAGGTTATTCCTCGGTGCTTACAATAAGGAAAATACTTGTGCTTACTTTGAATTTGTGCCTCTACAGCTTTGATGAGTGTTCGACGGTAACAGTGCGTTATACAGTTTAATGAAATCTAGTTCATGAGTCAGGTTCTTGACTTATTTATGTCAATAATTAACACAATTATGCTAGGGATTAGTCAACTTTGTATTTATTTTTATTTAGTAATTCCTTGTAGGACAATGGTTTGTCGCGTCAACCAGGTAGGATGAACAATAGGGAATATGCATGTAATTTTTTTTCACTTAAGTACCTAAATCAATAAAATGCAGTACTATCAACCCAAGAAAATAATTAAAAGTTAATTTCAACTACTGCTTGTTGCACAAAAAAATATTAAACTCCTGCAATTTTCTATGACAGTTCAAACGTCCATGGCTGTCGCGGCCATTCAAGTCATAGCATTTGATGTCACTACCCTCTATCTGCCTTGTTTAAATCTATTGTAATAATAATAATCTATATAAAGCAAAAATTGCAATAACAATATTATAGTAAAATTTTAGTGAAACTTTAAGTAGGTACTTTGCAAGTAAAAGTGTTTCTTTGTCACATAGCATTTGACGTCACTACCGGAATCAATGCGTTTTGTGTTTGCGTTCCGTTTCACCAAAAAACACGCTACATTAAATTGTAAAATAAGTGTTGTATTAGAGAATTAAACAAGTGTACCACAATATTTTTATGGGCACACACAATGTATTTCTTCCATATCTCTATTGAAAATCTCACATGCACAACAACTTTGATTTTGGCAGTTGCTTGGATTGTCCGATCTTCATTTTAATGCAAATTGATAATTTTATCCAGCTATGTGGGGTATATTCGTGTCCAAGGTAGAACATAGAAGGTGATCAAAAGAATTATTTTGCATAGGCTACCACAACTACTCCGGAAAAAACAAACCTATATTATGTTAAGACTGCAGAAGAGAAAGAGACAATCAATTAAAAATTAAGAAGTGCTAAAACAAAGCATGAGCATTCAGCATGATGCTTTGTACTTATTATTTTGTTGCTTTACAATATCGTCGATTGTGAATATTAAAAGAGGCCTATGTTCAGCAGCGGACTGTGGTAGGCTGAGGACTCAAACTGTTCCGGCTTTTTTTCCGCTAGCGTTAACAACTATCGGAAAAGGGAATAGGTTAAATAAATATAGCAATCGTCTCCTGGGCCTATTTAATGTTATGTGGCGTTGCGTACGATCTTTTCTACAGTTTCTTACATGGGAGATTTTTGGGTAGTATCTTCGATTTCTGCGTCAGTGTGGCATTTTGATTGTGATTGCAGATTGATTGATGGTTGCTTGTTTCTGTAAAACATTCCTCCTTGTTTACTCAGAAGACGAATGAGTGTGTTATTTATTTTTTCGTGTTTTGATAAATTAGGCTTTAATCTAGCGAATGTTATATTAAATGTGTAAAACGTGAAATTAAAAAAAATAACCATTAGGTTACTAACATTATATTAGATGGTGGTATAATAAAAGAATATCAAAATAACTATAAAATATAAATATTCCACGTTCCAGATCGTAAACTGCACGGAAAATGGAGAAATATAAGGGACTCATTCGTGCGTCACCGTAAAAGGAAATATGGGAAAAAGGGCTATGTGTACGCGAAACATTTGTCGTTTCTGTCAGACTTGTACAATAATAAGAACAGTCAATCGGGAAGCGACGTTGAATGCGAAAACGATGACCAAAGCGAAGAAGAAGATTCTAAACTGAAAAAAATAGGTGTTAGAACGAGAAAATTCGATTTGTTAAATGACTCTAGCATCTGGGGTAGCGACCCGGAAGATTCTCCATCCACTATAGAGAATTTAAAAAGAAAAAGGTCCAGCAAGCAGGAAACAGACATAGAATATGTAGACACACCATTCCCGGACGCTTCAGTTAGTTTTAATACTCCTGCTGAAGATGAGGACAGGTCTTTCTTCGAATCTTTATTACCTGCAGTTAGGGAGTTTAATATGGACCAAAAACTAGAATTTAGAAGTGAAGTGCTGTGCTTAATTAAAGGTTTAAGGTCTTCCAATGGTAAACGGAACTATATAAAGTTGGACCCGTCTACAGGTGATTTCTCTTAACTGGCGTTCTGTTGTTTCATCATTCCATTTTTTTATAATAATAATTAAAAGTAAGTTTTTGCAAAAACTGTTTTATTCATTGGCGGAGATGAGAGCGGATGAGATAGAACTCTTAACAATTAAATAAAGCCTTACTACCTGAGTATCTACAAATAGATAGCAGTTGAAAGGCATACCCACCCAGTAGGTAGCACGACATTGCAGGCTGTCAATAATCCAGGGTTGCGGGACTGTTCGAAAGAGATACCGCGGCCCTGGAACACAAAGGGCAAAGGAAGGAACATGGATGGGTTTTAGTCAGTACAAGTCTGACACTCCCTCCTGCTCAGCCCAGAGCGGGAGGGGTCATTTGATGATTTCCCATAGATAAAAAAAAAAAAAAAAAAGGCTGTCAATAATTCTGTTTTCATCGACATCATCACCATCTTCTTTCTCTCCCCAAATCCTTTCCTTAATACCTACAATTTACTTTGTGCGGCATTTGTGTTTGTCTGCTTCTCATCGCAGTCTTCAAGCTATCATTTTCACCAAATTCATCTGTTTTACTTACCTACATTATAATATCGATACTTCATCCATTCCTAGGTGCCTAGAAAGTTATACTTTCCTAGGTTTTAAAAATTACCTACACTACATTCGACTCGATTATGAATTTATAATAGGTACTTACCTACTCTAATAATATTTTCATATTAATAACGTTAAAAGTTGTTGTAAAGGTTTATCTAGTCAGATATTTCAGACATGGAAGCACAAATTGCTGGAAAACAACCCAGTGAAGTTGAAATACTTAAAATAGATAGGCACATAGCATCTGTATACGAAAGTATAGTCCAATACGAAAGTATAAAGATGAATGAAACGAGTTTACAAACATCAGAATTTATAAATAGAGCTCTGACGATACCTAAATATTTAGAGCAAGTGAAATAACGTTGCCGTTAGTCGTTCTATCGCTGAAAAGCTACACAGATTCCTAATGTAATAAACAAAATAACGCGAAACGCCCGGGACTAAGAGAAATGTATTTTAATTTTAAACTCAGACGAGCAAAAAAGGCCAAGATGGAGGCTAGCTTACAAAGTATACCCAGCTAATTTGAACATGGTAAACATCCCAGCGATGCCAGGCCCAGATCTAATGTAGGATTACAGTGAGGAGCGCCAGCAACAGGCAACAAGTAATGATGATACACCAGTCAGTCTTGTTACAATAATCTGTCTAAATAGTAACCGCGAGCTGGCAACGTCGCGGGGAAAGTAGCGGGGCGGCAACGTGGCGCGATCGATAGAACGCGGGGGAGCGGCGCAGCGCGGGGCGGCTGACCCTTCCGACAGCCACATACATTAAACCTACTGCGTATATCATTGAGAGTACTGAAGCACGTGTTTGGTTGACATCGAACGTGCAGCCAACGGGTTATCATGGAGGCGGAATGCGACATCTCGAAATATGCTATTTTTCCTAATTACTATTAAATAAACCTACGCATTTATCGTGACTATCGTGAACGTTTGTGTAAGGAACTTTAGCAATGTCATGATGGCTGACATTGGATAGGTATAGAAGAAACTCTAACAAGACTGAATCTAAATATAAATTAGTTGCAGAAATTAGTGTTTTATTTTTGTCAGTATTTACTTTGGACCCCGATAAGTAATGAAATGAATGACTGATATTTATACGTATTGTGCTGAAGCATAGGCGTCAGAATTTTGTAAATGTACACACGTTGGACTTAACGTTTAGGGTTTACTTCGTTTTACCAAAATCCACATCATTCATCACATCGTCACTCACCAGTTACCACTCCCAATCATTGCATCTACTTCATCATTTCCTTTATCATTTACTATAACTTCAGTTTTCGCTTCAACACAACTTTCTACACGAGAAAACATCCTAATAACGTCCATTACTAATTAGGGAAGACCCATGATTTCTGGAATTAAAATCGTTTGATGGAACGTGTCCTTCCACGAATCACAGACATTAGGCCCTCATTAACGTTTAATTAATGAGAGACGAAAATATCCCTCTTAGAGACAAATGACGGAAGTAGTACAGAAGATAATAAAATTACAAAGTGCTCAAGGATTATTTCTTGTTTACAAACCGGAAACATGTTCTATAGAACAGAAAGTTAGTTTCAAGTCTTAACTAATTACTAATCAGGTTAAGATCTGCTAATGAATTGCTCCACTAATTCGTTTTAGCAGCAATCAGTTCAGTTAAAGCTAGGCATCCGATATGCGCAATACTGGATAATTGATGCAGTAAACACACAGTGAAGCTATGGTCGCTTTGTTCATAAAAAGGTCGTGTGTCATAAACATACATTACTCTAGCCCAAATGACGCGAAGGCCTTTACAAGACAGGCGGCACGGCCTCGCCTATATTGCAATGGCAAAGAACCCTATGTAGTCCATGAGTCACATAAAACTCGATGTCAGTATCGCGTGAGAGTTCTCAATCAATAAGGTTGCTTATAATAAAGCCTTTTCCCGTGAAACATTGCACCGCACAGCTGATTACACTGTACGTGCTTTAACGGGTTCAGCAATTATAAGATTGCGCAGGTGTTTTCAAAAGTTAATAAATGCTTCATAGGTTTTTTGTCGGCCAGTTGCAGCAAATTGTAGACTCTGGCAAATGTAGTGTCCGACCGAAGGTGCAATTCTGGCCGAAGCCGAAGCCGAAGCCGATTAATCGGTATTCACCAAAACCTTCGGCCGAAGCCGAAGCCGAAGCCGAAGGTGTCATTGACCTTGAGAAATACGATAGTTACTTTGATCTCAGAATATACTAGATACATATTGTAAGAGCTTTAGAGATTTAGCCCAATAACGAGCCGAGTGACCAACATATACAAGTAGGTAAACTTGTTTTGACTCGTTTAGTTTACTAACTGCGATTCGTTTGGTCCGGTGCGGCGGCGCGGCGAAACTCTGCTGCTCTGCACACTCTCCGTCTCGCTCTAGCATCGTTCAGTAAATTTCAAATTTTGACAACTAGCAAACCTTCGGCTTCGGCCAAACCTTCGGCAAATTTTTGGCCGAAGCCGAAGATTTGGCCGAAGGTGCTTTTTTGGCCGAAGGTGGCCGAAGCCGAAGCCGAAGCCGAAGCTTCGGTCGGACACTAGGCAAATGAAATAACAGCTGGTATTAAAGCTTTATATGTAGATGTAAGTAAACAGGTAGGTACTGTAGAAATAATTTCGAACAGAAATGTAAGCTAAAATCGAGCTGCACAAACTCGTTTACTGGTATGTAGTGTACGCAGCCGCAAGCGAGGTACGAGTAAAGTCCCAACAAACTGGGTGTGCCTGGACTAGATCTCGGGCGAGGCAGAAAATCTATAATGTTTATAGCGCACTGAGCTCGGCGTCCGTCACCCTCCGAGGACAGGGACAGTACCTGCCACTTAGCGCTTTGTTTGCCTCACAACAGGCAGACTGAGAGGCAGGGTGTTCAGCGCAGCTGCGTAATAAGTAGGATGTATTTTTTGTTCGGAGATCGCCCTAGAGTTTTTATACTCACCGGGCGTGGAACATCCGGTTTTAGAGCCCAGTAATAAAACGTTGCAAAAGAGCGAACGTTGCAAACAGGTGAAGAATTTACAGTTACCAGCATTCCTAATGGTGGATTAGGGATCACGCTGCAGGCTACAATACAGTGTAATTTCGCAGGTAAACGTGATAATGCATCCATTAGTGTAATCCCCTAGGCTAGGAAATTAGTCGGGTTACACCCTTTGACAGCTTTAATGGGAACCTATTACAGATTATCCTTTAAGGTGGATGCGCAAGGGTAGCCCGCGAAATTTAAATTTTCTTACGTTTATTGCAATTTGCAGGTCAGTGTCAGGTTGTATGTTGATGAAAATATGAATCGCGCCAGTAAAACGTATAGAGTTATAGAATTATAATCATTTAAATCATCAATATAACCCTCCAAGTTCATATAATCCCAAAGAGTGAGTTTTTCATGAAATAGCTATTGAATACGCACGCTATGTTTTACAATATCCCGGTAAAATATGAATATTGTCCTATCAGCAGACAAACACTCACAAACAAGGCCAATTTTGCATAATATTTAGTATAATATCTTGATTGCCGTGTCAAGACTTTTCCATTCATGTATTCAAAGTAGCTGATTAGTTCTACGTCTGAGGCAAAATTTTAAACCATATGTGAACTCACCGTAAAATTTAGGAAACAACTGTCGATAGAGCAAATGTTCCATGTTCATTTGCTTATTTATAATTTTGTGTCTATTCTTACGATGTTTTAAGTTGCAATGATAATGGCCGAACAAGTGCTGCAGGAAAAGGAACAGTTTCGGTTAAAAATATAACAAGAAACGAGCTGGCATGCGGCAGCACTAACTAGCAGCATGGAATCATTCGAAATTAGTCAGACTTTCTGTCGGTGCGAACCAGGATGGCACAAAGTGGCGCATCTTCGTCTGCTTCAAATAAAGTAAGACCGTAATTTATTTCATGACTTTCATAGCTTATTTATTTTGGCAACGCTGGAGTTTTATTGATCACGCAAATACGAAAGACCGGACATAGCGATTTATAACTAATGTGATGCTAGTGTTAGTTTATGCTATTTTAGGTCATAATGTCAGTCCCGATTAGATACTAGGCAAAAGTCAACTGCATCTAGCTATGATATTAATTTAAATGAAGAAAAACACTAGCCATTAGCCGACGACTTCTGATTGATAGACCCGGCAGCGGCAGTGATGTAACTGTGATGTATTATTAATGACTAATCAACTGTTGAGATCATCTATAATCATAAACTCCAGTACTGTTTGCGTTTCATTAGAGTTCTTTGCCGAGAAGGCCCTACTAGCAAAGCTATTTTTATTAAAAGAAAAAAGGAGCCAAAGACGAAAAACAAGTGTTGTATTTTGTAGACCTAAAACAACAAGATTTGGCCAGTGTATATCTGTTAAAAATCTATCTGCGCCGACTGCTACCGAATAGAGATTAATGGACGAAGACTAAGCGAGGGAGGTATGCAAGGTCACACCAAATTGCCGTGTTTGTCTCTTTTAACAAAGACAGACTGTCGAATTCCGAGAAAAAATATGATGATGTAAGTGTTAAAGTTATAGAAGATGTAGGCGTTGAAAATTGAGATTTTGTAGCAAGTAATAGTCAAACCTTTATCAATTTTAAGAGATTTGCTTTCAATGTACCCAGTTCCAGTGTTACAATTCATTGGGGCTGCGGTGTATTCTCAGTTCTCACACACAAGCTGCTCTCTCTTTACAAGCAGGTAAAATTCTATTGTATAAAGTGCCTGTTGTTGCCAACTGCTACTATTATCATTCTTATTTGTGCCCGACTTGTAAAACTTGTTTACCTCGACGATATGGTTCGCGAATGGAATCCTAATCCATTCGACGGCGACGTCTTACTCAAGACAATAGCTAAGAATTTCTGATAAATTCTAGAGCAGAGTACCTATTACCTTCTCTCATGCTTGATTGCATTGCATTGCATTCTTCGGTGGTAGGTAGGTATATTGCTCCTGTTTAAAATTACTTTAATACAAATACACTAGGTACCTACCTACATCGCGTTACAGCTTTGGAAATGATAACATTCCTTTAAGTGTTTAAGGATGCAGCTTGAATGAAAACCTACCTCCGACCTTGGATTGATTCTCAACACAAGACTGTGTCTTACGAATTGCGATACAATATTCCAACCGATCGACTTAGAGACCCCAAAACAGACTGAAGATCACTAAAATTCAAAGACAAGACAGTCTCGACGATATCACATCTATTTACGACGAAATTATACATAAGTACCTATTCCAATTCGAAAGCAAATAATTCAGAAAATGAAAACACAAAGTTTCAAATCTCTCACGACAATTTTCGTTGGACGACGATGATTCCTGGAAAGATACCTAGGTATATCTCGCTGCAAATGGAACGGTTTAGTAAACTTCCTTTCCTTCGTTCCTTTTAGCTGAAGAAGCGAATGCTTTGCTGCTTGTCGAAACGATAAAGTTATGGATTTCTAGGACGGCTAAACGTTGTCTAGTATTTTATTTACTTTCGTGTCTAACAGATCTAGGTCGCAAATCGTAATGGCTTGGCTAAGATTTCCTATTTTCCCGCCAGGTCGTAGGTACATACATCTATAAGTTCTCCATCATCCTCTTTTCTGAAGACACTGGCATGAAAATGAAACACTTGAGTTCGGGCAATGCACAAGTGACGCAAGCCAAGCCGTGCAGCGGCCGCGCGTAACATAATAAATAATAATAGGCGCGCGGAACGGCAACGCGCAGCGTTGGCGGAGCGGCAACGTCGCCGATCGATGCCGAGCCAGCCGAGCTACGTTTATCGGCTGGCTCCAACTTTGTTTTGTCGGCCGGCCCGGCTTCAGGCTCGCCCGACTACGAAGTGCGAATACTATCACACGCTCCAGCTTCTATTTCATGTTTAGAAGAAATATATTTGTGGTTGAAAGAAAATAGAGTAAGTCAAAAATCAACGGTTAGGAGAATGTAGGCTATTTTTGCTCGAATGCTGAAGACGATTGTAGATGGGCAAGTCTATTTCAGTCCACTATTATTAGTTTACACTGGCACTGGAGCTACTTTTCTTCTACCGTTCTATTTTTAATTTCTAAAATATGCAGCTCTAGACAAAATTATAGTAATTTTGATAGGTAGCATAATAGATAAAGCCACTAAATCTTCTAGAATAGAATGTTACTTATTCTCTTGTAAAAATTGGTTAGCTTCTTGATTTTATTGTTTAAAATGATTTCAAGTGTCATGTTGAATTGTTATTTCTATATCTTAGCTTGGTAAGACCCAAGTTTCACTTCAGTCGTACTCAACAAACATTAAAAATCAATATTAAGCTCTTTGGAGTCAAGACTCACTGAACATCTTAGGTATTAACATAGCCAAAGATAGCCAGACACCACTCCATATCATAGAATTCATGGATGAAGGGTGTATTCGTGCGTTAGCTGCGATAGTCAACGTGTGCATGACTAGTTTGCACAAGCGTGGGTTCGCCTTGGACATTCTCGTGGACAGTCGTGGATTTCATCAGTCATTCATGCGTTTACAGGCACTCGCAAGAATAAAGACGATTCCTGTATTATGGTAACGTTGGATATGTAGAGATAGAGGTATGTAGGATTGTATACAAATTTTTGCTTGTCTAGTTTACGTAAAATATAGTGTATCTATGGGGAGGAATACCAAAGTTAAGGTAACAGGATTGGAAGATTATATGTAAGACAACGGAGTTTATGATAGCGGCAGTTGACAGGTTGACAGGGATAAAGAGAAGTAGCATAGGACAAGGAGAGGAAGATGATGATATGCAATAGCAATTAGTACCAAGCATAATGATTTGATTGGAATTTGAAGTACCTATCGGAAGGTCGATTGATAAAGAATTTCTATGTAGGTAAAAGCAACAGCTTTGGTTTCCCTATGATTTCCCCGCATAGGAGCGGAGCGGAGATGAGGAGCGGCATCATTGTCTTGCATGTGAGATTTTAGTTTGTTGATGAGAACTAAGACAAATGTTTTAGCCCGACACATTGGTCAAAGTTTCAATAACTTCAATCTTATTAATTCCAACCAATGCCCATAGGTACCTACTTAACGAGCTCAAAGTCACGATTAGCACCGGCTGCTTATAAACACGTGACTATATTGTTATTAATAAATTGACAGCAACCTTGACAAAGTTCTGCGCACTTTCTAAACTGATTATTACTTTATTAGTCACCACGGTGAAGGTCGTTCAGAGGACCTATTTTACAAATAATCTAGAAAATGTTTTATGATGTCCCTTTTATAATCGTAGCTACTAAAAGGACCGTAGTATAGAATTTAGTGTAGTTTTCAAAAGTTTAGTTATCTAGGTGATAGTTTATACAAATTAAATGAATAGCTGAGAAAGATACAAGATACAGTCGGCCCCCAAATATAATACAAGGCACGAAAAATGTTACCAGAAGGCACGTGGCCTGAAAGCTCAAACATGAACGCAATTGGGTTACTAAGAACCTTAAAATTAAACAAACAGGAGGAGAATCCAATCAGTTGAAAATCAACACAGATTGCACGATTCTAATGTTTAGAGGAGATTTTGCAACTTTGGACACTAGACTCAAAAATAACGAGTCGTAGTGGTCCCGGTCGTCATGCAGAGTTGGCTTGCCTCAAAATTTCCGATCACTATAATTGTTAAGGACCTCGCATTTAAAGCCCTGAAAGTACCGAATCTTTAACCAAACTTACAAGAGATACTGCAATCGAGTATAAAAAAAACCTCATTAAAACGCATTCACGTCCGATGTTTTTCTCTTTACCGTCCAATTAACAAACGCCCAAAATTAAAACCAGTTTCGGCCCATTTAATTGGCAAGGAACCGTTATTGCATACCTACTTATTAAATACACATAAACATACTTACACCAGTTTGCACGTTATCCAATTCGCAATTCCATCCAAGTTCGAATTTCGAATATTTACCTGTGTGGTGTGTGTGCGGAGCGGCAACGTCGGGCGCACGGTGTGGCAACGCCGCAAGGCGCTATTTCGCTACCCGTCTCGGAGTGATCGGGCGAGATCAGCTGTACCTTGCGTCTGTGTGTGTTTACTATACAGTGCGCGTACAAGTTTATGTTGTTTGTGTGCGTTAGAACTGGATTTTGTGGGATTCTGCTCGGGACCTCGGGGTAGGTAGGGTACGTAGATTAATGTTTTCGTTGCTAAAAACTTATAAGGAGTAACAGACAAAATCGTCACTGTTTAGGATAATTGTAATGATATTGGTGACCTTAAAAACTAAGCTAAGCGAAATGACAACGCCCACAAAAACATTAACAAATTCCGTCTAACTCTAAATAGACCTACTTACTTCCTTTCACTAGAATAATTTTTATAATTATGGACTTATGGACATAATTATAAAAAAATGCTTTTAACTTTTTCGAGCGCGAATTCAATCAGAGTATTCGAATGGCTATTTGAAACCTTTTTGATAGATACAGCCTGAAAATACGCAGCGCAAACGTACATTTTCACACATTACATTAGTACTTTTACCTACCTATTAACCAGCGCGAATTAAGTATGTACCAAACGGAATAATATTTTACGGGCATTATGTACCTAATCAAAGATTTTACTATGGAAATTATCGAAAATGTTCTGCATGTATGAAATGAAGTAATAGTACGCTTACATAAGTATCGCAGCAGTGATAGCCTAGAGTGGTGTGACCGTTGGACTGCCAAGTCATAGGTCTCGAGTTCGAACCCAAGGCACGCACCTCTGATTTTTCGGATTCATGTGCGTATTGTATAATTATCACTTGCTCCGGTGAAGGGAAACATCGTGAGGAAACCAGCATGTCTGAGAGATATTTCTTGACGGCATGTAAAGCCAAATCAGAGGCCCATGGGCGGCCTAAAAACTCTCGACACCAGGTTAGGCACTAACCACACGATAAAGAAAGACATAAGTATCAGTCAAAGTTGTTATAATGTAGGAAATGTTCTTATGTTAAATAATGGTTAGATTACGTTTATAAATAATTAAATACAGATGATTCACAACTACACCTAAGATTAGCATTGTTCAGAGGATACAAAGAGCAATACAGTCACATTTATATGGAACATTTTTTCATCAACACTCGATTAGAATTTACACCAACAATACCTGTAGAATAATATTCTTCAGAAGTGTCGGGGTCTTTTGGCAGTCAGCTATATAATCTTGCTGGCTGGTTAGATACCACATACATACGGCCCACGGGGCACGAGATATTCTCAAAAACATAGTTTACAGATATCAGAGAAAATTTTCCGGGCATCTGGAGTAATAAAACTAAAGACGTACTTATCAACTTATGATGTATTTGAGATTGTCTGAATTAACTTAAAAACTAAATTGACTTATGCTACATCTACATCAATTCCTCTTTTACAATATCTATTGCATGGCTTAGTTCATCATCGTCATCTTGAAATACATAACTTTCCGTGTCACCACTTTCCATTTTGATAAAATTCACTGCACTTTGTGTTTCCTCCATTTCTCTTCTGACTAGATCTTCGGTGGTGGTGGTAAGTAATGTACAGCTAAAGGAGGATTCTTGGGCACCATTATTAAGGTCTGTGTCATACCAGGATGGTCCTGCTTTGGGGATTAATGTAGCAGCTTGATCTTCTACAGCTTCTTTTACATTGATAGATGTATCAAGGGACAACTGCTCCATTTTAGCATGGTAAATGACATCAGATATAAGTTTTTCTGCGATACATCTCTGCATTTTGGACAAGTGGTGTAACTGAGCTCCTACTGATCTCCCGAATGCTGCTGCTGATGCGTCTACCGATGAAGCAGGGTCATCTTGGTCCCTCTCTGACTCTTCTTGGTTGGTTGATGTTGATGTGGTTGGTGGCCTTTTTTGACCACGTGGAAGTCGCACGTACACGGTGTCCTGAAATTGAAATAAACAGGTTAGCATTTGATGAGTACCAACCTAACAAGCTTGACAACGTACGGTAGATAGCACGTAGAATTAGGGTCTTTATTTAGGCTTTGGTTTATCGAACCGTCTTCTAACAGGCCAACATTAAACTATTGACAGCATCACGGCTGTAATACACCCTCGCGTAAGTAAACAGTGGTTTTCTGTAGTCAACTATAGACTCTTTACTTAGATTCTTAGACAAAACTGGGATATTTTTACGCTGGCTAGGTTATCAGTAGGTATGCAATGAAAAATATGAGGATGACATGGTCACAAATTATAACATGGTCGTTTTAAGTGCTAATGATTAATGAAAATCGCAAATTTCTTATCTTTAGACTTTAAAAATTAGTTTGACCATACGAACGACACATTTTAGTGTTCATGATTGTCATCATTGTCCCGGAATAGTGCCAGACGGCTGTTGAACGCAGTTTATATTAATTTATTACGTTACTTACCTCATTATTGTCAGAATCCGAATCGTCTGAATCAGTGTCCTTTTTACCAGACAAGAAGTTCAAATGCTTATAGTACCATAGTGTTGGTACGTAGTGAACGGACGCACCAGCACTGGATTCAACCTAAAAAGAGGAAATCAATCAGTATTCTATACTAGCAGAGCCCACGGCTACGCGTCGTACCTATCAAGGATTAAAGTAGCGAATCTAGTTATTTTTACCCCGTAATCAGAATATCTTTAATACTATAACCATAACATAAAGCCTAGTGGTTTTTTATTGCTGCTGACCCAACTTTTGCATAAATACCTAATACATGTTCCTATGTCTGTTACTCATACCTACCTAAAACATGTTTTAGTTTAAAAAAAGACATGCTATTTTAAAGTTACGAAAGGCGACATGTGAATACGCTGGTGGTTAAAAACCGAGAAAACGTCTGCATCGAGAAATACCTTCAAACAAATGTTTATAAACAGCACTTGAGAAAATTCAAGATTTCAACAAACATTTTATCAACAAAAGTAAATAACCGATGAGTGATGTTCGCAAAACTTTATAACATACGTATTATCTATAGGTACTAAAATGTTTTTTTTTTATTGCTGCAAAAAGTTTTAAATAATTGTAAACAAACATTTTGTTCTAGACACTCACTTTTCTCCTTTCTCTTCGATATACTGATCGTATGCCCTGAATTTTAAGTTTTAGTCCTCGTAATGTCATAGGCTCATATTTATTCCATAACTTTAATAAAACTGAGCGAGCGTCATCCTTTGCGTCTCTATTATAATAGTAAATATTGTCAGGGTTCCACAAACATGGTGATTTTTTGAACTGTTTAAGGAATATAGATAGAAGCTCACGTTTTTCACTTTGGTCTAGCATATCGATTGAACAGAGCGCGGCTGCGCGCAGAGTTCGCACGGCGCTCGACACGTCGAGCCAAAGGGAGCGCTTACATTCAACTAGCGAGTCCGGTGACACGGCGGACTTGAAACCGTCCCTCGCGCACTCGCCATTCGATCACCGGCGTCTCATTCACGAGCGCGTGTTTTTTTGGAGAAGAATGGTCTTGCAGTATAAGCTAAATGGATGAAATCAACTATCGACTGTCTGTTTTTTTTTATCTCCGAGACAAAACTGACATTACGTGGGTTGCCAGTTTTTTGCAATTCATAAATAGTGATGTGCCACTATCGTAAACTAACAAATCAAGTATATATTTTTTCCTAGATAACCTGAAAAAATGTGTAGGTACTTATCTAAAACGAAATAATATAAAATTAATAAAGGTAAGATAAAAATGTGAAACACCTACTTAAACAAAATATAAAATTTCCGATATTTTCGGTAAAACACAATAAATGGCTACTGTATCGTTATACGTATTTTTAAAGTTGTAGGTTTTACCGTGTACGGGAACAACAATGATGGAGTCTCCATTTTTTTTGTCTCCTTTAAAGGCATCGAAACATGTGAGTACCTAGTACGCACGGCGACCAATCAAACTATACAAAACCAGTTTATGTGGATCTCTCATTTTACGGGAAATCTATACAAAGCGAGGCCAGGTTATACTGGAAATGTAAAGCTTGCAGATGTGTCGCCGTGTGTACAGCCGCACGACACTTAATTATAGATTGCCGGTATAAACGGGTCTCCCATTGGTCGGATCACGCATAGCTTTCACTGACAGTGTATAGCGCGTCGTGGGGCCCTTGTACGAACGTGAATTTTGATGCATGCTCAATGATATGCTTAGAATAGAAAACTTTGAAGCTAAAAATAAAGATAAAAAGGTACGATTCAACAAAGCGGTATCTTAGGCACAACACTGCAGAAAAGAGCTGGCAACATTTATAAATTTGACATTTGCATGTGTCAATTTAGTCTCACAGATAAAAAAAAAACAAAAAACAGACTATACTTTTTGAACCACAGTATGAATGGGTGCTATCGCGTATGGATTACGCCGCTAGGGACGCTAGTGTAGCGCGTGGTCACCGAAATGTCAGATGTCATAGAGAGGTATTTTTACTAATTTTCACGATTGTGGTCTAGATTGAGTCATTCCTGATTAATTATGACTTGAAGATTTTAAGTAGCGACTTAGGATCTTTTTTGTTAGTATTTGGAGGTACACACTGCTACACGTCAAGCTATACATTTCCAGTATAAGCTGACCTCGCATTGTACGGAAATCATATACAATGCGAGATCAGCGTAAACTGGAAATGTATAGCTTGATGTGTAGCCGTGTGTACTTACAATGATTTTTTAAATGTTTCATGCTTGCTAATTTTGGGGAGGATATTGTAAATCATCTGAAATTGACACTTTGTTGTTAAACGTAATGAAATAAACTTTTTATCAAGTTATTGGTACTTTGAAGTGTAAAATAAAATTATTAACATGACCTTACTTGACAGTGGTGCCATCTGGTGAGCTCAAAAACGCTAGCCCTCATTATACGCTTAAGGTGGATGCGCAAGGGTAGCCCGCGAAATTTAAATTTTCTTACGTTTATTGCAATTTGCAGGTCAGTGTCAGATTGTACGTTGATGAAAATATGAATCGCGCCAGTAACACGCATGGAGTTAAAGAATTATAATCATTTAAATCATAAATACAGCCTTCCAAGTTTATATAACCCCATCCAATAGCTATTTCATGAAAAAGTCACTCTTTGGGATTATATGAACTTGGTGGGTTGTATTGATGATTTGAATGATTATAATTCTGTAACTCCATACGTGTTACTGGCGCGATTCATATTTTCATCAACATACAACCTGACACTGACCTGCAAAATGCAATAAACGTAAGATAAAATTTAAATTATATAGTTATTATAAAATTTAAATTTCGCGGGCTACCCTTGCGCATCCATCTTAAATATTCCCCATTCTTAACGGTCAGTCACGAAAAATGACATTGTTTTTAATATAGAGATATTATAATTATTGTATAAGTAGCCACTTAGTAGCCACAGTAGCACTCGTCATTGCAAAAAAAAATTGTACCATCTCAAAAATATTGGTTTGGAACTTACGACAGCATTTTGCTTTGATTGTTTATTAGCTCTTGGTTTTCTGATGCCAGGCTGTTTGGTACTCGTTGCTAGACTATCCAGCACCTGCTGCTGATGCGGGCCCCGTTTGCGGTAACGGCTGCGAGCACGTAAATCTAATAGCCTCTTTTCAGTTTGCCGCTGTAACCGCTCAGCACGCTCAGCACTAGGTTAGCAAGCACTTCCCTCGAGCGCTCTCTTACACGCGCCAGACGTCGTTCTCTCTCGGAAGAAGACTCTCTCATTCGTCGCAATTTAACCTTTTTCGCCTTGACTGAATAAGAATTAAGATTCGTTTTTTTTCTTCTCATGATGTCGTTTTCACAGGAATTATTTTTAATCAACAAACCATTTTTTAAGAAAAGAACTTTCGCTTTGAAATTCAGGAACGTTTTCAAATAAATAGTAATTCTTAAAAAAAAACAATCCTATACAACCGTTGTGTGTGAGGAGTCCACCGCGCGAATGAGCCGCGCGGCAACCTATCTCACAGAACTAGCAGGCCCGCCTACCCCCTCCCACCGCATCTACATCACTGGCAATGAACCCTGCGTATTTTCAGTCGAATATTCATAGAAATCGTTCATTTTTTTGCCATAAAAAGTACGCTATGTTATACAGGAATAGTGTGGCTTTGTATTAGTGAAAGTTTTGTAATCGGATTTGTATTTCCAGACATAACCTAGTACAAACATACAAAATACAATTTTATATAAATATTGTTTTACTAGCGATTCGCTCTTGATAGGCAGGGATACCATTTAATATGGCAACAATCATGATGGTAAATTATGTTTCCTGATGATGTCTGTGCTACAGCTGTTTTTAGTTGGATATTAATTAGTGTTTAGATGGATTTTAGTTCACATAAATCATCCAGAATAAATTATTTTAATCATATTTAGGATACTAAGTTAAATACAATCCGAAAAAGTGACTTTGTTTATCCTACTTGTACTATCTATACATCTTTAACTATACAAATAAATAAAATTGAAGTGCTTGTTTGACCAAAATAACATCTTTTTACGGAATGCATATGAAAGTATATACGGTACATATATACAGATCTTATAAAAATATATAAGATCTGTATTTATGTACTCATAAAACATTTTTATTCAATTTTTGTCTGTCTGTTTGTTCCGGCTAATCTCCAAAACGGACGAACCGACTTTGACGGGACTTTTACTGGCAGATACCTAATGTTATAAGGTCTAACAAAGGCTACTTTTATATTAGAAAAATGATTAGGGTTCCGTGCAAAAAAATTAAAACCTTTGAAATTGGTGACAAAATTCGATTCAAAAAGGAAAGTACTTAAATCTTTTTATAATAATGTCACGCGAACGAAGGTCGCTGGCAACAGCTAGTTCATTATAATTATATGCGAAAGTTTGTGATGTGGATGTATCGGATGTTTGTTTCTCTTTCACGCAAAAACGGATGAACGGATTTGGGTGAAATTTAACACACAGATACTTTATAACCTGGAGTAACATATAGGATACTTTTTGTCCCGGTAGTACGATCCCGTGGCATAATAACCGAAATCGGCGCGGGCGAAGCCGCGGGCATAAGCTAGTTACACCAATAATCTATTTATACTACACCGTTTGGTCTCGGTAAAAATGAGGCAATCTCTTGACTCGATTTTAAGTGTGTGACATACCTACCTAGTACGGTCGGTGGCCAACATTATCTGACCCTCCCGTATGGACCATCCCGTACTCAAGGGACTTTCAAATACAAACATACAAACTCTGATCTATACTAATATTATTAAATTTGCGAGTTTGTGAGGTTGTAGGGGTAGTCTCTGGATCTACTGAACCGATTTAAAAAATCTTACACACATAGGAAACTACATTGTCCCCGAGTGCTAGTACCTATATTTTCATCGTGCTCGTGGGATAATTTCCGACCAAAACGCGAGCGAAGCTGCGGGCAACAGCTAGTTACTTATAAACACCTGAATAACACTACATCACGCATGCCCATATACCCCGAAGGTTTAGGCAGACGTGTAACTTCATGGATAGTACACCCACTCACATTCCGCACGATGTTTTAAGTCCCATTATAGGTTCAGACAGACTCACATCAAGCTACCCGAAACTCGAATTTTCCCAATCAACCTTGACCCTAATGCTTCAGCGATAAAGTTTAAAATCTAATAAAGAAATTTGACAGATTGTAGTAGCTTGATGTGCTGGCGTCTTTAAGGTGGAAGCGCAAGGGTAGCCCGCGAAATTTAAATTTTCTTACGTTTATTGCAATTTGCAGGTCAGTGTCAGGTTGTATGTTGATGAAAATATGAATCGCGCCAGTAACACGTATGGAGTTACAGAATTATAATCATTCAAATCATCAATACAACCCTCCAAGTTCATATAATCTCAAAAAATGACTTTTTCATGAAATAGCTATTGAATGTGATTATATGAACTTGGAGAGCTGTATTGATGATTTGAATGATTATAATTCTGTAACTCCATACGTGTTACTGGCGCGATTCATATTTTCATCAACATACAACTTGACACTGACCTGCAAATTGCAATAAACTTGAGTAAATTTAAATTTCGCGGGTTACCCTTGCGCATCCACCTTAAGTACTACGTAATACACTAAATAGTATTAAAGTCGCTTCGCTCTGTCTGACCCTAGGTATGCTTAAATCTACTATCAACTACTCAACGGATTTTGATGCGGTTTTTTTAAATAGTTATAGTGATTCAAGAGGTAGGTTTTATGTATCACATTGCACCCGTGCGAAGCCGGGGCGGGTCGCTAGTAAAATATAAAATCCGCGTAAGTACAGCACGACGTGAAATAAAGAATAACTTACACTTGTATAGTCAAGTTAGAGCAATAACTTGAGTTTAAATAATTACCTAATCAACCATTTTTATGCAATAGACAAGAAAATGGACAAAGTAAGAACCGTCAAAGCAAGCAAAGAATTCAAACTTTTGACAGTTCTAACTTCAAGTAATTTCTAAACCACAGAATAAAAATCGTATCTTAATTAATTACTGCTGTTACTCAAGTAATCACTTTAGACTAGTTTACAGATACGGGTGTAAGTGTGAAAGAAATACAATAATTTTGCATATAAAAGGTAAGCCTTTGCATGACTACGGATTCACTATGCACAGAATTAATAATAGTACTAACAGAAGATGCACTCTTTTGATCTTGAAGAAAACCGCTTTTATAATGGCCTACAAAATCACTTCCACATCTGCAAGCCAAATTGCACTTAAGCGCCGTGCTTGAGTGTTGTTATTACTTTGTGTCCTTTCTCGTCCGTAACATACCTACGCCGATTGACAGGGTACTAGGACTGTGCGCAAAATGTTTTACTGCACTTACTGCGCATTCAAGGTCGATCACGATCTAAGTAACACTTTTCGGGTCTGAATTGTGTCTGAATCGTCTTTTGTCCATTACCTGCGCGGACGACCGCCATTTTGGTTCAACTTACGGGCTGCGATGTGTACGTACCTTTTTAACAAACTTTTCATCAACTTCAACGTCATCTCCATTGACAGATTGGTTGCCGGATGGAGAACGCGAAAGAGAGTTTTTGGCATCGGCTTCTTTTTTTGTTATATCTAATTCATTTTGTAGCCTTCTTTTCATTTCAGACTCCCGCAATTGAGTGATGAGCTTCCTTTTTCTTTGCGTACCTGATAAAAGAGCTAAAGACGTTTGCGTTTCTCGTTCATTTATTGGACTGCCAGTTTGTGTATGAACCATGGGCATAAAAGCATTTTTAATTTTAACGACAGACAATTCTTCTACATATGAATGCTTGGTTTGTGTCGACACTTCAGAACTCTGTGATTCCTTTACATATATTGAAGTACCAGGCTGTGACTTGATCGAGAGAAATTTTGTTGGTACTGCACCGGACAGCAATTTTCGCACAAGCACTTCGGATATCATGGAGTTTTCGAAATGTACTGAGCATATTTTGTAACTTTGTGGCTTTAAGTTGGGTTTATTGAGTAAATCGTTTCTCCCAATTACTTCTAACCACTTATTTCGGCTGAAACAAATAAGATTCGAAATCAGGAGTAAGTTATATTATAACTGTAATTAATTAATTCTGCAAAAGGGCTACCATGACCACTAGTGCAGATGAGAGAATCACTATCTTTTACTAACAGGCAGCGCGAGAAAAGGGCGGCTATAAGCTATGAATTAAGAGTGCGTTCCGTCAGAGTCCCTTCAAAATATTAGCGCTAAAAATCGCAGGCCACACCGCCAGCTGGCTCGAGCGAGGCGAACGTGGCATCGTTTCACCTCTTTTTTCATATTTGGTTCATACCGTGAACTATAGAAAGAGCCGAACGAAATATGAAAAGAACTTCGCCCGCCTGTCCGTCCGCCAGCTGGCGGTGTGACCTGCGCTTTAGTTTTCATTAAAATCGGACCCTAGACTCCTTTGAGTATTTTTCGCTTATTCCTCATTTTCGGATTTGGACATCCACGACAACTTGAAAAATTCACCTGTATACTTTTTGTTAGTTAACGAAAGACGTGCTATACATATAAGGAGTTAATTTACTATTTAATCATTATGAAAAATTGTTAGTATGGGATCAGCTCAGAAATCGCAAAAAAAAAACACTATTATTGAGTAGCACGTGCCGCGCGACTACTGTCATAGTGTACCTTTATGATTCTCATCATTACTGCATTACACCAATGACGAAGTACACAGCAAAATAAGACTGGCATAGAGTGACAAAAATAACTAAAGCGCGCGAAAAATGCAGGTTTGTGAGTTCATACTATCGCGTTTATATGTATAGGACTGTAGGAGGTAGCTACACGACTCGATATGGCGTCGCAGTCGCGCTGTCTCGCGTCGCTGATTATTCTGGGCGCGGGGCGAAGTCTGCCTGTTTCTTAAAACCATAGATCTATAAAAATAAATAAACTGAAGTGTCTGGTTTGTAATTTCAGAATAACAGGTTATTACTGAATGCATATGAAGGTATATGTATACATTCTGATTCAAATATCCCATATTTGTAATGTAACTCACTAACTCCCTGCGCACAGTGCGCACATTACCTATATACGTTTTGTTCTTTTTATATAGTACCAATATTTAGCATATTATACAATCGTAATTAATTATAGAATGGAATTAACTTACGATTCACAATAGCTTGGTAACGTAAAAAAAGAAAACTCTGAGTTCTTCTGTTTATTATAACATCCGTCCACACAACAACCGTTAGTGTTACGATTTAATTTTGATGCCATAACGAAGGGTGCACAAAATCTAAATTAAAAAATAAAAACGATGCGTTGGGTCCCGGGGCGTTACGTGATCGCGGCATACGTGTCTCGCTGAGCGCGTATACCTGACTGACTAACAACTAGCGGTTGCTGCGGGTGCGAGCTGTAGGTTATTTCGAGCAGTACGTACTATATGCACCAATGCAAGAGGCCTGACGTAACACTATTAATTAATAGTTGAGTTGTGATGTTGCACGCAGGATTTTGAGAGATATTTCGCTACTAATCATACAAAATGTCATGTATTTACTTACGTGTGGTAATAATATATCGTCATTATCATTGAAGTGCACTTAGGTAGTTAGGTATCCCAATTTATTTGTGATCGGCGCAGCATGTTTTCTTCTTCCTTTCTCTAATACTCGTCATCACTGCAATCACCTCCTTTCTAGCCATATGATCCTTCAAGCAGTCCATCCATCGTTTCTTTGGTCTTCGTCTACTCTTATAGCCATCTACATTCATACTCAACATTTTCCTCATTCCTCCGCATCACACCACAATAACCGATTACCACACAACTTTTCAGTCACCGGCGCCACTTTCAGACTTCCTCATATGTACTCATTCCTTATTTTATCCATTCGCGTTGTACCTACCACACATCCCGCATCCCCCTTAGCATTCTCATCTCGTCAACATTC
Source organism: Eugnorisma glareosa (assembly GCA_947578425.1). Classification (NCBI taxonomy): domain Eukaryota; kingdom Metazoa; phylum Arthropoda; class Insecta; order Lepidoptera; family Noctuidae; genus Eugnorisma; species Eugnorisma glareosa. The sequence goes on along the minus strand of OX387974.1, from coordinate 10,125,889 downwards.
AATTGCCTTTCATTCATCCCTTTTGTTTGTAGCCCAACATTCTGATCCATACAAGACAGCAGGTCTAACCATGGTTTTATAAATCTTCTGCTTGAATATACTCTTAAGTTATAGTCTTTAATTCAGTACATTGAAAAAATGCCCGAGGTGGAAGCGAGTAACTAAGAAGTTTCACTTCAAAAACTAAGATGAACACAATCCCGAAAAGTGACTGTTTATGACACCATAATCTATTTATACCTAGCCGTTGGGTCAGCGCACGCCGATAAGAATAATAAGATTAATAAGTCAAAAAGTTGACATACATAAATAAATACCTACCTAGAGGTTTATTATTGTTCTCAGTAATTTATCTGTACTTTAAGGTAATAAGTGTTATCAGTGAAATAATTTTCGTATTCGGATCAGTATAAATAAATACAGAGATTAATAAATACAAACTCTGGTTACTCATAAATACCTCAATTATAACCAGTGATCGGAATAGGTAGAACTAATGTGCCTAAAGTTCAAGGAACAGAAACGAAAGTGGAGACTTCCTTACGACATTTTTTTTTCGGAATATTTTTTCCGAATGTCGGAACATTACAAAAGTACAACTAAAATCAATAAAGTAAAACAACTATCGAATTCATGTTTCTGTTTAAAAAAAAAGTGCACGATTTTTATTGTTTAAAAAATAAAGGTAAGTAATCTCCTTACCTTCGTTTGAACGCCGTAAGTAAGTGCGGAAGCTAATTTAATTTTCATACCAGTTTTAATAGTTAGTTACTAACAAGGTAAAAAAAACAATTTATAGGTTTTCATACAATTTATTCATTTTGTACAATTATTGGAACTAAAGGTAAACAACTAACTAACGTAACTTTTTGAGAACGTTCTTGTTGTCGAAGTCGGTTAAAGAGGAAAAATAATGAATTCAATTTTATTGTACTGATTAATAAGTAACATTATTATTAAATGTACTTAATTGATTCAGAGACATTTCAGTTTCAGAAAAAAAAAACGGAAAAAAAAAATTGTCGTAAGGAACAATTTTCGTATCTGTTCCTTGCTTGAACTTTAGGTACATTAGCTCTACCTATTCCGATAACTGCTTATAACACAATATCACGAATGCCTATATTCCCTGAACGTTTATACACAGGTTTACCAACAGATAGAACAGCCACAGGCCCACATTTCGCCAGTTATGTGTTATTCCCAATATAGGAAATACCTAAATAAAAATACCTCTGTAATAAGTCACATACCTACCTAAGGTATTAATTGTCTGATTGATTTGTAGCGGTCGCAATCGCAAGAGAGGTCGACTGGTGATCGTAAAAACGTTTCTAAAAAACCTGTGGAATCTCCAGGGATCGATTCCCTTGTCAGGCAAAGCGCTTAAACTTTTCATTTTGTCATTGAACATAACTGGCCAAATACTTACATAGTTTGTGTCTAGTTATTAGGTAATTAATAATGTTTTTTTTTTTTTTTATGTAGATCTAGCGGCCCGTCCCGCCTTTGCACGGGTGCCTATGTTACTCAGGGTGAATGTAGCTTTCTAATGGTGAAAGAATTTTTGAAATCGGCACAGTAGTTTTTGAATTTATTCATTACAAACACACACAAAAATACAAATCTTTCCTCTTTATAATATTATTGTAGATTAAAATACAATAAAAAAAGGTTTCACTTACTTTTCTTCTCTGCCGCGTATAATTGGTCCGCATATGAAATATTTTAATTTTTACATCGTGCAGTGTGGCGCGGTGCTGGCATTTCCGCCATGTTTGTAATAACGATTCCCAAGCAGCATTTTTGATTGGTTTATTATGGTAATATTTATGTGAGGTGTCCCATAGACAAGGATTCCTTTTATACATTTTTAACACTTTAATTATGACGGAGTTCTCTAATCCTACGCAAGCCTTTTTATATTTATGATTAGTAGTCATGGTGTGAGCGGCGAAGTAATACGTGCGATCGCTTCAAGCTCGCGGTCGATACTGCCGGGTGCTGTCGAGTTTGTGTGGCGGTTTCAGGCACCTCGCCGACGAACGGCCGACGCGCGACGACACGATCGTGCTAACGCATCTGGCCACAAAATGGATAGGCACAGAAGGGTGACTCCAAACAACAATCGAATGCTCATGCACACAAATGCGTCATAATGCAATAAGAGCTGCTCACAATTTCTTCTTTTTTGCAATACAGCCTGTCCGTACAAGAAGAGTCCGTGCGTCTGTTATTTTGCTCATTGTACGCAGGCGCAGCTGGCCTTTTGTACTTATGTTTTGTGGGATAGCAAAATGGTTTGCAGAATGTTTTTTTGAGGGAAAATTTATGTGTGTCTCAAAACACAACACTTACCCTCTTCTAAAGTTTGAATAAAATGGTCAGGGGAGTTATTATGATGTCTTAAAGCAGGAGTAATTCCAGTGGGGGAAAGAGGCAGTGCTATTCAGGTCGTCTAGCGCCATCTCTTTCCCACACTGGAATTACTCCTGCTGTCCTGACGTCATGGTAGACCACCTGGTACCATCATAATATTCCTATGTGATAAAAATAAATACGCATTTTAGGCCCGGCGCACATTGGCGGCACGGCATGGCAAGGTATTTTTAGGCAACGAATAAAATTATAACTTAATGGTATGGAAATGAAGCTAAAATTTCAATGTTAAGGCTGCCGACACGGCATGCCTAAGTATACCGCGGTATTGTTTTTAAACATTGAAATTTCAACTTTATTTCCATACCATTAAGTTGTGTTTTTATTCGTCGCCTAAAAATACCTTGCCATGCCGTACCGCCTATGTGCGCCGGGCCTTACTCTGTCAGCATAGGTAGTTGTTTCCTCGTAAGATTTGTAGTTCAACTTCAAATTTGTTCAAGTTACTGAAGGTGCAGACTGAAGAGATCACGAGAGATAAGATAACGCTATCGTATCGCCTACCATAACGGCCATCTTAATCACAAATTGACAATGATATCTGCATGAGTTGGTCTCACTCAAACGATTCGTGCTAAATGCTGTGACGAAAGTGCTAGCCAGGCTGCCAGGCTGTTAAGTACTCTTCATAACACGTCGACACAGATTTTTGCTACTTTTACCCCGGCTGAGATGAGGAAAAAATTTGTTACTGACGGCGGAGTCATATACAGGGTGAATTTTCCAAGTGGGCGTGATGGCGAAATCCGAAACTATGAGGAATAGCGAAAAATGCTCAAAGGAGTCTTGAGCCCGATTTTGATGAAAACTAAAACTGCATCATTCGATTTTTGCAAAATCAATATTCCTGGCCAAGAATCGACCAGTTGGTTTTGAAAAAAAAAACACGCTGTATTTTTACACCATTCGATAGTGTTGCTAATAAGGATCAAATTCTAGGAAGTATTGACATGCGGCAAATTTGAGGAAAATGTAAAATTTTATGTTTAAATTAATGTCCTTGATTGATGGCATCCGCACTGCAGTCATTTTCAAAACATTGTTCTAATTTATTTATTATTTTAATCTCTTCGTGGTTGAAGGCCTCAATAAAAAAATTAACAATTGAAATCAGAACTTACAAGTGAGTTGGCGCCAATAGTGATATTGTTCGAGGTTTCGTTGAATACTACATACATATACAGCAGACTGTTAGGTATTTTGTCAAAAATTAACTCCTTCCTTTGGTTTGTTCCTTTCCTTCCATATTATGACATTACTTCACAGAATTTGATTCATAATGGTGACGCTATAGATTTTTTTTTCAAAACCAACTGCTTCGATTCCTGGCCAGGAATATTGATTTTACAAAAATCCAATGATGCAGTTTTTGTTTTCATCAAAATCGGGCTCGATCCCCTTTACGTATTTTTCGATATGCCTTACAGTTTTTGATTTGAGGAGCATCCACGCCCACTTGAAAAATTCAACCTGTATACAACCGAATGTATTGTAAGAGACTTAATGATCAAAGTAAATAGAGGATAAGAGAAACTACGTCACTACCAGAAATATGTTATCTCCAATGTTAGAGCGTTCTATTTTACGATCGCACACTGCGACGAAAGCTGCCGCCCAGCAGCCAGCTTATTTTAATTCAAAATCGATAGCCATTCAGTTTGTCGTTCTGCGTTCATAAATATTGTGACCTGACACGCTCGCTGGCTAGACAAGACTGGTTTATTTCTATCAATGCAGAATTGCTCTTGCTATTTATGTATACCTATTAACCAGTAACTATTGAACTTTTTACGTGATTATTTACAGTGCTACAAGGATCATTCATCGGGCCTCTTCATTTCTCCGGACTTTTCAAAATTAGGTGATATTGAACAAGAAGAAAAAGTTAAATGAGTACAAAGGTACCTATTGAAAATCCAGCCATGTGCGAGTTGGGTTTTCGCACTAAGGGTGCCGTACAGACTTCATAATGCAGGGTGTTTTTTTGTGTTTAAACTACATATTTACGGTTTTCAGATTTTTTCTTTTACATGTGGCTGGTTCTCATGATTCTAGGTCAACGGGTAGTATGAGTATGGGTAGTGAATGTGGGTAGTGTGGGTGTGTGAGTCCTATAGGACTCACACACCCACACTATTCTCTTGTGAAATTGGTGAAATATGTTTTTTTCACGGCTGAAAGATACCGTAGACCTCAGTATTTGATAATTATAAATTTCAACTTGATACCTCTACGCGTTCCCCAAAAAAAGGGTCATGACAGACAGACAGACAGACAGACAACAAAGTGATCATGTTTATAAGGGTTCCTTTTGAGGTACGGAACCCTGAAAAGAAAGATTAAAAATAGTGTCTGGACTTTTCACCAAATTGACTAATTATAACTGTGTATTAGAATCACAACTGTTGTTCTTTAGAGTCATCCGAACTGGCTGTATCACGACGACTAATTTCCGTAGTGTAAATCTGATGAACAATAATTAATTTCACTGCCTAAATATTACCGTTTTCTTAGTGCACGTCAGGGGGCCTAAAAAGCTGCTTTATTAGAATCATAATACGAATCACGTTCAAAAAATTAAACTCTTAAAATGGACTTTGTGGTCATAACCATAATGATCATTTTAAGAATTTTAAATTTTTGACGAGATTCATACATTATGATTCTGATAAAGCCATCCATTTTAGGCCCCCAGGTCACAGAGGCTTGCAAGCACTACAAAAATAGAAATAAGGGCAGGTCAACGTTCTATAACAGAAATAGTTGCAGACTTTACTTAATCGATGACGGCTTACTTCTAGTTATACTTCTAGCTGTTGACCGCATTTCATTGAATGAAAAATCAATAGTTCGGTATTAGAGCCGAGAACGACACCGGTATAATTATAATAGCATTGTTGTTATTATTAAAAAAGTCTGGAATCGCCAACCCGTCTTGAGCAAGCGTGGTGATCAATGCTCGTGCCTTCTCTATTGAGAAGAGGCCTTTGCCCAGCAGCGGGACAGTAATAGGCTGGTATTATTATTATTTTTGTTATTTACAGTTCCACAGATCACCTTCTGCCATACTTTCCGAGTCCGTACGTCCCTCATCCGGGCGTTTCTAAAGAATTTTGCGATAATTTATTATTTCCTATGATTATCTTTTTACAAATTATTTACATTTTTATATTCCATTTAAAAAAAAAACAATACATACGCAATTAATCCACGGGCTAATACGACTATCGGCACTGACTATCCTATGGACCATTTGAGAGTAAGACCTCCAGCCAGGGGGAGATTTATCTGTGCTTGAGTATCATTAATATGCATAATATAGCCTTAGTGTGATAGACGAATTCAAACAGAGCTGCCAAAAATACTCCTCATCTAAAAGGAAGTACGTATGCTAAAAAAATCTTCAAAGAAGTCAGACCACATAAATATAGCAAGTCGAAATCTGTCACTCAAATGAAGTTAGTTAAGTCATTTGATATGAACGCGTAGCGCCTGGCGTTGGCGTGGCCGACGCGACGCACGGTTGGTCAGGCGTCATGCCATAAACACGACACGCGAAGACGAAGAAAAAACAAACTTTCAGTGATCACTCGGCAAATGTCACGAGTTCATATTTATTAAATGTTATACCTAAAGCTTTATTACAGCAGGCAATGATGGTTACGCTAATACGCACATTGGTCTGCAAAACTAATGAGTTGGCGACGAAGCTAGATTTTGTGAAGGCTGAAGTTGTGCACAGGTTGACATCTTATTTTTTTTCTGTTTTTTATTTTTTATTTTGATGGCTACACTTGAAATCATTATTTTAATTACCCTGTATAATGACGCAATTGCTTTAAATAGAAGACAGACAGATCCAATACTTATGCGTTCGAGGCGTCTATAATAAAAGAAGGGAAAAGGCATTGGTTCATATCGATTCTGATATCGTCACCCGTGACGTTCGGAAACATGTTCAGAATTTATAATAACGCAAACGTTAGCGCCACGCGGCTACGACAGGTGTTGAACATTTTGTCGCGCTCGCAGACGACTCTGCTAAGGCTTCCACGACGCAACTTCATACAAAGATCTTAATAAGTTCTGCAATCTTGCTCGAAACTCGTTCCTCGCTTCATAATTAACAATTTCAGATTCAGCAAAACACAAAGACCAGTCTTTATAATCAACTTCCAGCACGTTTCAATAAGACTTTCCAGGAAAAGTAACTACCAAGCGGAACATTTAAACAAATCACGTGTTATAAACTTGAATCTTAGCAAAACTTTCAATGAGTGAAACCTTGACAGTCGTCCGGAGTCACGGCCAGGCGCGCTGCTCAATAGAAATCGCTGTTGTGTAACTGATAATAAACATTTATGTATTATTTCGTTCGTGAAATTAGTCTAGACTACATTTCATTTTAGACGCAGCTTCTTTGTGACTGGCATAGAAACTTCCTACCTTAAATTCTCCGAACATTTCTGAGTTTTTTCATGCAACTCCGTATATCCGATAGCTAGCTACATATAGCGATCGACGGAACGTTGCCCTGACAGTCGTAACGATGTCAAGGTATTTCAATTTCCTTTTACAGTATTTTCCTGACATACTTTTCAAGAATTTTTGGGTTACAATTTTGGCTACGACGCTTGGCTATTAGTGCTATTACTCGTAAAAAAAAAACTTATACAAAGACTTTCGGGCTCCGACAAAACGATGCATCCTACTTCCTACTAATATTAAAAATGCGAAAGTTTTTGTGAGGATGGATGGATGTTTGTTTGTTACTTTACGTAAAAACTACTGAATGGATTTTTATGAAATTTAGCACACAGATAGTTTATAACCCAAATTAACACATAGGATACACACACGATAGTATAATCCCGTGTGAACTCCACGCGGGCGAAGCCGCGGGCATAAGCTAGTTTAAAATAAAAACAATTATGGTAACATTTAAAAAACATTCACTGTACCATAATCTTTCGTAGGGATTAGTCAAGAATTTGGTTGAGGCTATGAGCAAATCAAAATATTCGATCTACACAAAGCCTAGCAGTCGTGGGCGTGCTTCAGACAATGCAGTTATTATAATTATACCGTCCGAGTACCTGGCGACTTACTGATGTCATAAATACCTGAGCCAAACAATAATAAAGTTCATAGAACTGTCTCTCACACAAGGATCAGATTTGTAAAGCGTATCGAGTGTCTTAAAAGCAGGCTTCTTAGAAAGAACCATATTATTGAATTCAGAGAAAACAAGGTCGAAAAAAGAGACGATCTTATAACTTTCGTGTTGTCTTTATAAAAAAAAAAACTATTGTCTATTTAAGGTACTTAGAAAATAGATTTACAGTTTAAAATCGTTTAAAAGTAGGTTAACACATTTCCTTATCAGAAGAATTATTATGCATACTGCAACTGACTCAAGTAGTGATTTCCTTCCGATTATTCACAATGAAATGCACCTACGTATACTTTAAATTCTATATTAAGTATAACAAAGAACAACTTCGTAGTTACGTGACTCTGATTTTATTTAGAATTGGCTTTCTTATTTGGAAACGACATAATTATCATCATCTAGAGGGGTTTAAGGCAGGGTTGTATTAACTGGCAGTATGTATAGCAATATTTTAGAATTATTTCACTGATGTGGTTTAGAAATACGCCGTTTGCGTTTAATCCTGTTCATGTCCAAGATATCACTGCTGAATTCTTCCGTAATATCTAATTCACCTCTCTCAGGATATTCTGTTTTGACAATGACGGGTGAACTTTCTGTAATTTCTACTGTACATTGTTCCGCCTCATCCAATTGTTGCAGTTCTGCGTTCGCAAATACCTTCGCAAGTTCCAACTTCATAAAGGTTTGCTGTCTCGCTGGAAACTTCTTGAATGTTGCAGAGTAACTCAGGAAGAGAAGGTCAGTGGCGTCAATTTCCTTATATTTTGCTATTGGATTTTCTAAATTAATTCGTAAATCTTGATTAGATTGGAATGATGCGGGGCTAGCTTCCGCCATAGTTAACGATCCCAATGGCGCTAGGGGCGGTGGAGAAGACGATGTTTCATGCGGTAGTTCATCCCGAACTTGTAATTCTGCTTCAGCTTTACGTTTACCAACTGTATTATAAAAACTTCTTCGGTTGACATTGTGATTATCTAAGAATTTCAAGTTGCTACTCCAAATGTAGTCGATGTCTTTTGTGCCATCAGAATTTTTTAACAGTCTCTTGTACTTAATATAACTGTCTCTGACAGTCTTCCATTTGAGTCTACAAATGTCACCTAAAAAGATACAAGAGGAACATGAGATGATGATATTTGTGAGGGTTGTATTGTCAAGTCACAACAAGTAAAAGTTCAATAAGTAAAACCTGACTACGGAAATTACGCGCTCTGAAAATTATGAAACACTAAGTTTAAAGATCTAAGTTTTAAAATGTGCTAATAATTAACCCCTTTCTTTTGATACCCAACACCCGATCTTCCAAGCATTTTTTCCCATTGACTTTATGTGCTCTAGAGTCTAGAGGGCGCCTTATTTAACTTTAGTGTGACGTCACATAGCTAACCAGTGAACAATCTTGAAGCTTCTTTCTAATAATAATACCTCATCTGTCAAATTATGAGGAGTTATGCGGGATCAGATGAACATACAGACATACAACTGGCTGAAATCATAACCCGCCGCGGTATTCCAATAAAAAGACGGATAATAAAAGATAACGACTATTCATTAACTGATTAGATGTGGAAATATAATCAATCTTTCTCCTAGTTTATATGTGAGTATTGTAAATTATTCTGTGTCATGATTTTATGACCACGGCAGGTAGGGCTGGGGGATAAAAACCCCACACTCTGATAATAATTTTATAATAATTTGCTGTACAAAAAATGTGCACTTACTTGTTCCATCCAATTCTTTGGCAATAATTTCCCATGTCGTAGTTTTGAGGCTAGGGTTCTTATATTCCCTGTGGCCTATATCGTATAGAAACTCGTGCTTTTTGACAAGTTCGATTAATCTTTCTATATCAATCATTTTTTGGCGGGAAATCGTAATTATTGTAATATTCTCTCCACACGACGCACGTATCCCGCACTCTACGATCTAACTGGGCCGCTCACGCTAGCGTCCCGCCCCGCTCCGCCCCGCCGCGTCGCGTGGGGCCACTAGCACCAGCGGCCGCCCCCGTCGCGTCGCATTCAAGGCTTCGGGTAACTTCGCCTACGTTCGGTACAAAGCGACGTTGCCAGATCGTCACATAGGGACGATTTGCTTTGACGGCGGATATTCGTTGCAGTCTGTTCTGTAGTACGGTCATAGTATTTTATTTATTTATGTAGTTCACTTTCACTCAACCTTGTCGTTTATTATTAAAGTGTGTAAGGGCAGATTATTTTAGAACTATAATGTATTTATTGGTACTTGCTTTGCTACGTTTGATTGTTCATTGAGATGATACAATCTTTTCTGAGTTACCTACTACTTTAGTTTGAGTACCTACTGATCATTCATCAGTGAAGATTGCATGTTTATTAAGTAGATATAGACAAACAAACACACAACACAAACATCATAATCAGTGTAGTTTAAACATAAACAACGTAGAATTTATGATTATATTTAGGGACGAAAATTCTACCCTTTAATTTGCTGGTTCCACTTTCGTTCTTTCAAAGTAAAACAGCGCGCCGCGGCGCCCTTCGGTTTCCGAACTAGCAGAATTTTGAGACGTAGTAGGTATTTCATACGGAATGCGTCATAGGGCCCATCTGAAACCCCGTTTCGCGCCACGTGATTTACCTTTCATACAGATAACTGTCAGAACTAAGCATTGTCTATGGACCTGTTTGACAGCGTCAGCTAATCACTAATCCTTTCATTGTTATTTTAAGTATTTTGCAGTACAGTGACCCTTATTTTCGTTGAAATAAGGTTTATGTTAGAAGTAAAATAAATCTGTGAAACGACTGCTTTATTGGGGACGTTTTTTGTTAATCGTGATTATCTAAGTATAAGGGCCTCAGGCAGGGTCAATGTACCGTACGGGAAGAAAAATCTGCCCTGTGGTGTGTAAAATGAAAATAGTGAATAAATCAAAGTTTAAACAATGTCACAGCAAATCGTTTCTACGTAATTTTTATTTTTTAATCAATTAAATACAAATGATTTCTCAATGTTATTCAAACTATAAACAGATAATGAGTAGATACCTACTGCCTACTAACGAGAAACGGTTGAGCACGGTTCCAATTTCTGCGTAAAACGAATAAAATGAATGGTGGTTAATAATTCAACGGTGGATTTGTTGGTATCACTCGACAGCCAACGAGAACCGTTGCCCAAGGGAAGAGTAAAAACTGTGTTAAAATGGTAAATATGTAGAATATAGGGCGTGTATTTTTAGCAAATGCATTCAGTGGCTAAAATCTGGACAAATTCCACAGCAAATCCACTATCAACTAAAATATTTCGAAAATTCAAAGCACAATACAGCAGTAATATAAATAATTTTGTACAGTCGTATAAAATGGATATTAAACATGTCAAATTGACGGAACTACGTCAATTTTACGTTTGTATGTTAAATTGCTCAACAATTTTTTTTCTTGACTGTACATCAATTAATCCGTGTCAAGTCAATTACTTATTCATTTAGCATGACAAAGTCTTAAAAACATAACATTTTTTGGAAATTATTTATTTAGTATCAATATTGGCATGAACTCAAAATACATAAAATGTACACATACTTACCGCAGACTTGACAAGCAAAAATTTTATTTTTTAGGTTAAATTGAATCCAAGATGGCGATGGCACGTGCGACCATAATAATAATATGTCGTCATGTCACGAAGGGTCAACGTACGAATGTTTACCCTAAAACCAACTTTGCTAGCCAGACATAGTGTAGTGTTTACAAAATATGAGATAAAATGTTGCGTCGTAGTTACATTTCAAATGCATCCATTTTAAAATGGTGCTGAATTGAAAGTAGGACAATGAAAGGCTTGCCTAAAAGCCTGTCAGGCGGGTAGGTAAGTACATCTTTTAGAATTTTCGGCCAGTCTCGCTGATCTCAATTCACAACACAGGTTACTATTTCTATATATTTTCTCCTAACCTACCGCACATGTCACTTTTTTGCAAAAATCTCTTGGTTCCTTTATTTCCCAAAGATCCTACTCAAATGTACTTAGTTTGTCTTTTTTTCTTCTACATGTTGATCGATCTTCGATAACTCCAAACCTGTATAAATAAACCATAGAGTCAATTCAATTCATAATTCCGCATTACGCAGAATTCACTGACCCTGATTGCCAAAAAAAAAAAAAAGATTACTTAATCAATTAAAGTAAGTGGATCGAAAAATGTAATTTAATGTTATTAACTCCCATTACTTATTATTTATCTGCTCGTATTACTTAATTAAATTTAACGCAGAAACGTGGCTAATGTAATATACATAGAGAAATGTGGCATAATGTGTGAATCAAAACAAATCATTATCATAGTGGATAATGGTAGTAGAATGAAACATGCTTTTTAATAAACGTATTGATTACTTGTCATCTGGATTGTAATCATCGTAATACAAAAGTACCTAATATATTATTGTTTCGCAAATCATCAATAGACCATAAAATACGCGTCATTGATGGATCTCATCAAATTCGGTCTAGCTGTTTTCAAAGAAAATCCGACATGTACAGTCGGGGAAATTAATAGTTTATCAAATTGACATACTACGACAACTTGCCGCGTAACCCTAACCGTGGTAATTATTTTTTTGAACTGTCAAAGAATGACTGACAGTTGTTATCGAATATACGGACAATTTAATGTGAAAGTCGATTTGTTAAACTATCAATAAAATTACCTTGACTACAAAATACCGAACGCGAGTAACACAAAAATATTAAATTCATACTTACAAGACTTTTTTATTTAACACCTTCCAACGTAATTCGTATCGATTTAATGGCGTGTGTCGTAGCAATAAAAAAAAACGAATACTACTAACGATGGCGTAACCAGCCATCTGTCATTTACGACGTCAGTTCATATTCGCCAACTAAATATAATGAAGACATTAAAATATTGCGTGCCATTTTTATTGCTACACCATCATAATTGACAGGTGCTCGGAAACAATGGATGAGCAACACCTAGGAACCCTTCCTGGTCAAGTTAGCTGTCCAAGCAAATTGCATTAAAATAATCATAAATAAATATTTTATTACGTAAGTACATAACGTGCCCTGTCTGTAGAAAAACATAAAGAAAAAAATGTTTCATGTTGTTTTTGTCGGCGAATTTATTTATTTTTAAATACAGGCTGTCTGGCCCAACGTCCAGCCAGACGCAAAAAAAGAAAACAAAAATATTTATGAATTTTATTTCGTTAGTTCAGCTTTTTTCTGTTTTCTATTAGGTCACCCTGTATTACGTAAAGGTCTACGAAAAAAAAAAGATGTAGAACAGTTGATTGGCAGTTAGTCCTTCTATAAAACCTTCATAGCATTCATCAAAGATCTTGGGATGGGAATCTTCAGGATTTAATAATCTGGAATACAAAAGGATTGGGGGATAAGGATATGAAACGCACACAAAAGGTTTTTGCATGCTGCAAAAATGCAGCATGTCCCGAACTTGGTTGGAGGATTCCTATTATAAAAGAGTGTCCAATAATGAGTAAAGAGGGACTCGAGACTACGACACGGATGGGTGCGGCACTTGTGTTGCAAGTTCGCAACAATGCCAGTCCGGCTCAACGGCTCAACGCACCTGTTTTACTGTTCTTTCCAATACCCACCTAGCAGTAAAACTGAGATGAACAGATGAACCAACCAAGGAGAACATTATTGTTTTGTTGAAATTCATGGCATGCCAGTTAACTCTGGACGTCAACCGTTATTAATCTCCCAGTACAGTAATGATTAACACAAAGAATTTTCTAGACGCCAATGAAAAGTCACGTATGTCCGATTATTCAGCTATTCTGCTCTTTTCGTTTAAAAGAACGTATTCAAAGGAATACCATTAACCGTGCTTATACGTGGAGATAATATGAAAATGGACCCAATTTTCAACGGAGCAAAATTGTACGGAACCAATTTTCGTTCGATTCGATCGGACCGTGGCTTTATACAACGTAGGTATATGTTTCTGAATACATGGTTTCAATTATACGTCAGAAAATGCCTGGTATACTGAAAACCAGGTGTATGTCGTCCTAAAGAAGAAAAAAAAGGCCTGGACAACAAACTTCGTGTCACTGGTCTAAGTCATACGTATAAAAGATAATGAATGTGGTGCCTGTGGGCTCCAGTCTTATGTTAAAACTTTCAGTTCCAGTTGAAGTCGTAGCTCTATAATGTACAACTATGTACCTGTGCATTGGCTGTGTCCGTTGCGAGTACTGCGCCATGTCTGGTGTTGCACAGCAGGCATGGCTAGGCGGCGCGCATGCCGCGGCAGGCGCGGCTCGCTAGCTACGCGCCATGCCGGCGCTACCTCGCACAACACACACAAACACGGATGCACACGACACACCACTGCACACGACCGACACGACCGACGACACTGCACCGATAACCTGCCGACAAAATATTAAGTTAGAAGAGAAAATGTCAAAAGATAATTTTACATCTTCAGAAACTGTACTGTTGGAAACTGTAAGTCAGTAACTTTTCAGACCCATTTATCCAGGAGGAGGTCATCCAAAAGCCTCCCACCACAGTATCGATACCGAATAAGACGAAAAGCAACATTCAGAAGCATCATTTCAGAAGGTAGTACAGTAAAAATAATGGAACGAAATTTTGATACTAAAAACCGATACAAGGTCCTTACAGAACCCTTTATAATTATAATACACCGCGTTACCCTGGAACCCTTCAGCACAGTACTTAACTGCATAATACGCCAGACTGATATATCTTCACTAAAGCATCATTTCAGGAGACCGAAGACGATTATTATAAAAGTTTTACATCCCTAAACAACGGTTCAAGATCCTTTCTATCCCAATTATGATACAAGAGGTGACCCTAAAGCCCTCAGCACAGCACAAAACAACCCAAAAGGTCGATACATCTTTCCTAAATCAATTTCACCTGGGGAGTGAACTCAGGAGTTTAGTTTGACAGCCACACATCGATCACTAGACTGATGAGGTGGTGCCATGTCAAAAACTTTTCAGTGGGATGTCTACAGTGACTTATGAGGGCCTTGCACGGCTTGCACGCCCTCTAATAAATAAAATAAAAGGTCTTTTGTACTCAATGGATTTGTGTTTAGTAATGTTACATTATAGCAAGGTCCTGAAATACATAGAAATAATAAACTTACGTGGGTTGCAGAAGCAGCGCTAGGCTGTGTAAGTAAGGCACAAATACAGGCAAGTCGGTACTACAATGCAATTAGATAAAAGATTCACTTTTTTGCAGAAAAGTTTCAACGTGTCTGTCTATTTATTACTATAGACGATAGTGTCTTTAGAGAAGTCTAGCGCTAAGCCTGGTATTGAAGATTTTCCTGCCTTTCGCTCGGATGACTCATACCAAATTGGTTTGATATTTTTAGATGACACCTGAATGTCGAAGCCGAGACGCTTCCAAATTCCAACAAATCAGGTTTGAAAGAAAAAGCCTTAAAAAACTAGCAGTTTTTTGGCGTGCAGTTGAGGCATGGGAATTTAAGGATCCGAATTTTGGGCGTACTCCGGAAGGGATTCGGGATGTGTGCATATCTTCTCAGAATGGGTACATATCTTTTCTTTAGTATAAATGTTATAAATTGCAGCGTTTGTTCAGGTTGTTAAACCTTTTCCCTTTATCTATGGTATTAATACCAACAGTGTCGATGGACGCAAAAACACCGCCTTTGTGGGCAGGTGGCGAGAGAATAGATAGGACGCAGTTGGCGTGAGTATTTTTAGTAATAGAACCGCGTTATAACATAACGGTAAAATAACTGTAGTCTTGTAAGGCAAGGCAAGACCAAATCGTTACTTCTTGCCACGACCAGAAACAATTAAGAATTCTTAATTCGTGAACAAATAAAATACAGATGAGGGTGGTGATGAGATGTAGCTGGTAAGCCAAAAACCAAAACTATTTGCGAACATACTAGGAGGAAGCTCAATCAAAAATCAGGATAAGGTCACGTACTATAATCTAGAACTATTCTCAAAGACGTGAGTCCCAAGACGAATACAGGGATATGCATTGCTGCGACACTGACATTCCGCAAGACGACACTTTTACAATCCAATTACACAAACCAGTGGTGTCGCATGTCCAATTGTCCACGTGTTTGCAGGTCATTTAGCTGCTTTCGAGTTTGTGTCGCCCATTACACAAAAAGGTGAGCGTATTTTATACTAATGGTAGTCTGCTGACGTGCCATCGGGTTTATAAAATTATAAACGAAGTCATTACGACAGGAAACATGGATTGCGGCTGTCCCGCAAAATAAAAAATGGGCGTTCTTTTCGGATGGTACGTTAATCAGGATAAATTTAGTTAGGTTACGAGCCTTATGTTCGTCTAATGATAGTCATACTGTAATTTTTTTGTCGTCTTTACGGCGCGGTGTGGCGAAACCTTTATTTTTATTTGCCCAGAAACTTCTGCTACACTTTCAAGGTTTTATGTAAACTCTTTGTCACGTTCAGACGATCGATGAGTCTGTGAGCTTGTCCTACTGTCTAAACGAAATTACTAGACGAGTCTGACGAAATGGACCAAAGAGAACTACTGCTGAAACGTTTATAGAATCCAATCCAAATGAATTTCGGTGCTTTAATAACGAAGTGGTTAACAGTTAAAGCAAACCAATAATGGATATAGCCGCCTGGATATAAAATATAGGTCTTTCAGACGGAAACTAGGTCGCGCGGTATACCGACAAACTTTATATATATTCGTAACCGGGTAATTGGGGAAATGGATCACGTATCTACACGCTCGCCCCGCCTCTCCCTTTAAGGGGTAGACGGTTCCAAGCTTACGATTACGGAGTTACAGAATTGGCCATTTTGATAAGTAAGTTTTCATGTCTACTCAGTTCTCTTGGGACGTCTCCTTGAAGTAGATAGAACTGGCAGCCTCTGCAGATTCTTTGAAGTATCGCAACCAGTGAACATGTTAGGCTCATTCATGATTAATTAGTTATTTTTGAATCCACGACATTGTTTGGTAAGTTGGTAAGAGACAGTAGCACTCAGTGGCGAAGGTTGTATACAACTCGATTTCCACTGGCTTCTTTTTGAAAAATAGCACAGTCAGTTTTTTATAGACAAATAATAAAATCTCATTAAAGATATGTACTCCGGCTTACCTCTTACGAAAATTTACCCTTCGCTAGTAGCACTGCTATTACACTGTAAGTACTGCTTCATAAGCATATGCCCTACGTTGACCATAAAAAGCGACAAAGGAATTCTTTCCAGTAAAAGAACTATTCTCTATCATTTTTTTTTTATCCTAGTCGTACTGCTAACACTTAGTTCCCTAAACAGTTCAAGCAATAGTAGTGGTGAACAAAGCACGACATTACACGAACCCCGTAGTCTGCCACCTGAACAGACAGGCCCGGCCGTGTACGGCCGCAGAGGGTGGCGGGGTCCGCATGATTGTGGGTATGAACCTGGCCGAGGGAGCGTAATTCTCAGACCGTGGTTTAGTCAGTAGGAGTCGGACATACCCCTTCGCCCTCCCCAGGGCGAAGGACATCCATGAGGATTTCTACAAGAAAAAAAAACCTGCCAAGGATTCCCTACCATTAAGTACCTAAAATAAAAATAAAAACACGTCTGTTGTATGGAGCCACCCCATAATATTTATTTTATTGTATTTTTAGTATTTGTTGTTATAGCGCTAACAGAAATACATCATCTTTGAAAATTTCAATTGTCTAGCTATCACTGTTCATGAGCTACAGCCTGGTGACAGACAGCCAGACAGACAGACGGACAGTCGAGTCTTAGTATTAGGGTCCCACAAAGAACACGAACTCGGTAGAGAGTGTAGGCAAACTGCCCTTTACGTGAGATTATCATGCAGACATCAAGATTTATCACAAGCACAACATGATGTGTCCTTTTCCACGACCTATTATCTGATCTTATCTGATTGCAGAGATAATAATATTGTATAGTTCAATAGATTGCTATCACCCGGTGAATCTCAGAGGACATAATTAATTTAGTGTTAGTCTAACGCAATCCTGTAATCCCTAGAGGGCAAGACAGAACTGCATTATCGACTACTGGCTGTTTCCCGCGGCTTCGCCCGCGTGGATGTCGAAAATTATCTCAAGGCAAGGGAAGGTAGTAACGGGAACCAGTAAAGCTCCAAGTCGGCGTTATTTTTTCTGACATTTTCAATAATTTATCATCATAATTATATTTCAGCCAATTTATATAAAACTTAAATTAATTGTACACCTAGACCTTCCCCAAGAATCACTGCGTCCATTGTTATGAAAATCTGTTTAGCAGTTTTTAGTTTCGTACCCAAGGGGTAAAAACAGGACACTAGTACTAAGACTCCACTATCCGTCTGTCTGTTTGTCACCAGGCTGTATCTCATGAACCGTGCTAGCAAGGCAGTTGAAATTTTCACAGATGATGTATTTCTGTTGCCGCTATAAATAAAAATTATAAAATAAATATTTAAGGGGGGCTCCCATACAACAAACGTGTGATAGTCCGGTTAAGCAGCATCAACCTCCAAACAACAGACGCGGATTTTTTTAGACATTGTTACGGAACCCTTCCCTTCGTGCGCGAGTCCAACTCGAACTTGGCCGGTTTTTAATTTATCGCGTTCAGACAGATAGACAGACAGGAAGAGCGACTCGGCGGGGAGTTTGCTTTATAAGAATGTAGTGATAGTAGATCTATAAACTGTATTTTTATAGAGGAGAGGTAAGGTAAGAGCAGGAAAAGCGACTACTAAATTTCTACGAAGATACGCACGACGACCAACCAAGCTATACAAAACCAGTTTATGCGGATCTCTCATTGTACGGGAAATCTATACAAATCGAGGCCATGTTATACTGGAAATTTACAGCTTGATGTGTCACCGTGTGTACGAATATTTAGTGAAGTCTTTTAGTTTGTTAACAAACACTTCCCCGAACCGCTTCCCTCTGAATCTCCAAGAGTCTTTACAGAGGTAGAACTACGAATATGGCCATCATCGTACCAGCGGATCTGCCTCGTTGGTCTAGGAGTCGACAGCGCGACTGCTGAGCATGAGATAGTGGGTCCGATTCCCAGGTCGAGCAATGAGTTTTAAAACAGGAATTTCTCAATAACTGCTAGGGAGTCTAGATTTGTGCCTGATGATAATAGGCTGGCCTACTATTACATTTGCCTTAAACACAACAGTCGAAAAGTGGGTAGACTATAAGATTGAACTCTACCTAATCCTACGGGGATTAGAGGCGTAATGTTATTTATCGTACCAGCCTCCAAGGCTGGATCACCCATAACATAGTTATCAGAAACGGTCGTTAGCTGATTTCGCAAACACTGCGCTTGGCAATCGCCCATAGGTAAACGTATTACGTCTATATTTTCATAACATTTTTAGTGGTCATGCATGGCATAGGTATACAAACTATTTCAGTAATACTGTGACTCATAAAAAGCGGTAATTTCTGCCCTCATGTAGTATCAGGTGGGGGACTTTGTGGGACTCGGGGAATTAACAATTCGTTATGATGACAGCACTGCAGTGCAACGGTTGATGACGATGAATTGACGCTGGACAAATTATATTCAGCTTATTAACATTATAAAAGATGGCCGAATGGTTACAGAGGGGCTAGCTACAATTATTGCAAATGTACAAAAACTTTCAATTCAACGCGGATACTGAATAGTTCTCCGAAATGGTCGAAAATATTGCTAGCGTCATTTTTTAACCCCAATTTTAAACAAGGGGGAACTTCAGAATAATAAAAGTAGTTTGGGAAACTAGTAACTGTAGACGGATTGAAATTACTGCGCAATACGTACTACCTACGTAGTATGTTATTGTATCGGTATTATTATACATAAATAAATTACGTGCAATTTTTAGTCACATGTTACCCATCGACAAAAATTATGCGAATATGTTCAAATTGCATACACATTACTCATTTAATATGATTTTTCATTTTATACCTACTCGTACTGTACGGCTGTACTAATGACATTATGTAAAAAATATCTGTCTTTTGAATTTTGAATGAGTTGGTAGTTTATGTTGCACATTATACTCTATATGTTCCGTTGTTCAGGGTTAAAAGTTAACTATATCAGCAGTATCGATTTTAGAACATCCAGAAATAATTTTACGAACATTACCAGCGACCTACATACATGTACCTAACACCATGCCAATGTGAGTGGGAGTCAACACCCTTCACCATGATTTTATGATGATTATTTTGGTTGGATATGAGTATACTTACTTAGGGAACAGCTCACAGTCTTTTCAAGGACATTTCAAAACGCTTATTTGACACTTCCCGTGACCCAAGGGCTGGTTTCTACCTTAGCCAAAGGCTTAGCTTTGCCATACAACGTGGCAACGCCGCCAGTCTCTTCGGTACATAGGTACATTACCAGTTGACAGCGTTGAGGAGTTTTTTGACGCCATTTTTTAAGTTTATTGTGAAGTTGTAACTAAATAATTATGTAGGTATTTAGCTAATAAATATAAAGTTTCCCTAAGGAACCTAGTTCTCGACATTGTTTGTGTTTGATGAGAATTCAATATGTTCGTCTCTGTAAATGAAGTTGAGGATATCGACTAAAAATCGTGGCAATTGAGGAAAAATTGTGGACGTAACTATACGGTACACTGGCAAGTTCACAGAAAAGGTAAAAAATGATTTAGTACCTATTAATACGGAATTGTATTGAAGTAATCGTTTAGGTACCCCAATAGGTATTTTAAAGATAAGGTAGGCCTGTAGGTTAGGTAGATAGACTACACGACTTCGCTAGCTTAGCGTGGTGAATGTGGTGATTGCCTACATGTGATGTCTGTGTTTAGAACTGAGTACTGTGATAGGCATTGTGTCGACGTTATAGGTATTATTAGTACCTACTGCTATGCGGATTGGTGACCGACAATGAGGCGAGGTCGCGATACGAGTAGGTATATCGTATCAGGCAGCAAGCAGTCTTTACTTGATATTCACAAGATAGCACTTTTAGCCACGTCACTTTTTAAACGAATTCTATTTACGAGTATCACTTGCACTATGAAGAAAGGGGGTTTTGAGCCACCGAGCACTATCTCACAGTAATTTACGCATGTACGAAAATAACCTGGCATGATCTTGACAAACACTGGCTGTTTTATGAGTGGGAGTGTTGTTTAAAAACTACTTTTCTCAAACTATTTTCATGTTAAACACTTTCTTTGTTTTCTTTTTACTATTTTTTAACTGGCCAATCATTCTAGTAGCGTAGTTCGAGGACACACTGCAGATTTATATTAGGAACGGGCAAGTGCTAGCAGGTCGTTAGTCGGCTGGCGTTGGCGCCGCGACTCTGCGAGCCCTGAACCGATATAGGCCTACTCAGCGGTCGAGGCTGGCCATTCACACCACAACCCAATTACAGACGCACCACTGATCGACACATGGTGCTGGTGTCGGATGCACAGCTATTTTAATGTTTGGCCAAAGGGCATTCCAAGATAAAAATAACGATGCGCGACCACCGGCGGCTGTCGCCACTACTTATCTTGAGCTTATCATGGCTTACATAAGCTGGTGCCAGCACGTGCACCACCATGGCACCACGCTGTGCCTCACGCATTTATGTAACTATACTTTACAAGAGAAAACTGACGCCGTGGTTATTTGCGCAGTTACCTACCTAGAAACTTGATTTCGACGATGGAATAGTAAAAGAAGGGGAACTATTTGAGATAGTTTTCAACACACACTATCACGTCTAACGGTCAATGTACATGAATCCTAAGCTGTGCATTATAAAAATTACGTTCTAGTACTCACCTTAGAGCCGAAAACAGACGTGTTAGCTCCCAACGGGACTTTGTTCACGGATTACAAGCACGGACACGCAACTCACACTCAAATATCACAAGATAGAAACAAAACAGACGGTCACACACCACTCCCTACAATAATCTATGTAACACAGGACTTTTTACGTAAAATGACACGTTTAGAGTTTTCGAAAAGTCCATTGAACTGTTTCGGTTGAAATTTACGTCCAGCGAAATTATAGGTACGGAATGGCAACGCTGCTCTATAGTCGACTTGTACTTCGCGCCGCGGCCGCTACGCGGCGCTGCGGTCGGAGGGGGGCGGAGCCGAGCGGGACGCGGCGGGCGCGCGAGCGAGACGCCGCTACGCACCACGACGCCACGTCGCAACAATATTTTTTTCACGGTGTACTTATGGGATTCTATGTCGAAACTGCAACTGTTTAGATGGCGAAGACATTAGCGGATGGTGGTGAGTGGAGTGGCGACTGGTGACCTTTTCAGCATATCGCGTCACCGCGGGCGATAACGCGAGGTCGTCGGTCGCGCGCGCGACGTTGCCAACTCGCTCCGGCATTCGAGCCCACGTTTCCACAGATTACGAAAGTCGGCGAAATCCCCGTGGCCCTTTGATACCTGCCTAACGAACCTAGCCCTAGACACGCGAAGCCATGCGCTAACCTACATATAGACAAGCAAACGGTCGGCGTTACACAACACGCAACCACTTCGACTTAACATTGTAACTTTCATGCGAATGGTGCAAAATGAGAGTTATTACGATGGCTTACCCCCTATGGCGCCGTTCCAGGTTTCACAATTTTTGCGAAATAGGACACCCCAGGGAGGAATTAGGTAGCTTCAATGCAGCAGTCTGTGCTTAGTGAGTCGGGTTAGGTAGGCACCTATACATATAGTCCTTATGTGCTATTGCGCCGTACCTAGCCATTAACGTTACAGCGCCGTACTACGTATATTTATAGATGTTTTAACAGCAGTGCTCACGAAGAACTTTGTGTATGGAACGAGCTCGGTTAGCTTTAAATCAGTTGGTAATATTTTATGAGCATAATGGTTGAATCTAGAGAGCTGTTAGCGAAGAGGGCACTCCACCAAGTACCTATAGGTGGGTGGCAAGGTGGGGCACACTGCACACTGCACAAGAGCTCTGATAATGTATTTTATCGAACACAGACACAGATGTTAATCATTGAAAACTGTTACCTATGTGGACTCACCTACATCAGATATCTAGCTCTAGCTAGGTAGGTATTATGTTGAACGTAGGTACCCATGTAGTATCAGACAAAAGCAGATAACTAAGTCACCACAAGCGTATCGGTAGATACGACTATACGAGTAACTATTGTAATCGTTGAGATAACAAGACAAATATGCAATAACAGATGACGTAATATAGTTGATAGATAAAATATGATTTCTGTACGATAAATTTAAAACTGTGAATTGAAGGCGTGCTGCAGATGTGAACTTAGGTAGGAAATGAGTCAACTAATTACCTACTTTCTTAATTATTTCTAACTTGCTGTTGCCTGCGACCTCCGTCCCCATGAAATTATTATAAAAATACTAGGTACTGTATAAAGCTGTTATTTTGACATTACAAACAGACACTTAGAGGTATTTATCTGTATGTAGTAGGTAGGTACCTTTAATATGTAATGTAATTCAATATTAGTTGTGCCATTTTCCCTATTAAGTATTACTGTTAGCCAGCTTCATCAAACTGCGGGCCCTAGGCGTTCTAGTTCTTTGGATCCAGGGCTAATGTGGACCAATGGTCGTTGATATTGTCCAGCTCGTACGCGTCACCTGCTATATCTGCTGCTGCTCCTTCTAGGTGTGTTAAAGCTCCGTAATGTGACTGTTTAGGCCTACAGCTCATTAGGTATACGGCAGACGTGGCCAGACCCAGGTGGCCCCATGCAATTTCAGTGTGGGAAAGAGATGACGCTAGACGACCTGTATAGCTCTGTCTCCTTCCCACAGTGGAATTACTCCTGCTTTAAGACGTCATAGTAACCCCCCTGGTTATTTTCATTACAGGCTATTTTTTGTTTTTAGGAAATACTTGTATTAGTCAACTGCCGACTGACTCGTTGGTCTAGTGCTCGCAAGCGCGACTGCTGAGCATGAGGTCCTGGGTTCGATTCCCAGGTCGGGCAGTGTTATTGGGTTTTTCCATCAGGAATTTCTCAGTATTAGCCCAAGGAATTATTTGTGCCCGGTTGATGGCAATAGGCTCGCTCCCTATTACAAAGGACTTATACATAACTGGCGAAATAGAAGTGTACTTATGGGTACATCTCTGCTTAACCCTTCGGGGATTAGAGGCGTGGTGTTTTATTATGTTATAAATTTATAATAGTCACAAAATTAGGTGTAGTTCAGTGAAAAATGGTGAGTCAAACAGTCAGAATTTTTAGTTAATTAAGTGATTCACAGTCACATAATTAAAGAAGTAAAGAAACGAAACAACGAAGAAGAAAATAAGTTTTTAGTTTAGTTTTTTAATTACCTATTTACTTTCCTGTATTCACTATTCGTTGTGTACGGTAGGCGTTTTATTTCAGAACGGTATTTCAGTGCATGCATGATATCTACGCTGACACTAAAAGTGTCAGGATGTCTATTCTCGTGTGAGGAGCAGAGCAGACCACACACGAGTTTCGCAGAAAAGCTGGCACCAGCTGAGTCGTTAAACCAAAGATCAACCATAGATAGACAACACATTGTAGTAGAGTACCTAGACTCTGTGTGAATGCGGTCCTTTTAAAATTAATTAACCTGTAACAACAGCAATTGAAAAGCAACCTTATGTTCCCAAAAATAAAGATCACTATAACTTCGACAGACTTGTCAATGATAGCAACCTAAGAACAAGCTTATTGCTATCAACATAGAGTTCACTGTGATTTTGACAGCGATGTGGAGGTAAAATGTCTGTGAAGGGATTGTACGTAGGCGTCGCCGTCGCATCGTATAAAAATGAAATGTATTTGAGGATTGAGGAAATTAATGTTATTGATCAACGTTTTCTTTAAGTGACTAACTTATTGCGTAACAAATTTCATTCAATAAAATATTCATTGTGTTATTTACGTTGTCAAGCAGACAAATTTTTCTAACATGAAATTCCATCAAAAGCTTTCGGATTTTGATTGCAAGTTTTTGCACTCTTGTTGTCAGCCTATACTGTACTTTATGTTGTCACCATAAATTCGGTATCGACGTTTTACGAGAATTAGAATTTCAAGTTTTCTAACGTTCAAGATGATTGAATTTTCTATTTTAAATAGAATGGTCCTTTTAATGACATTGGGTTCTCATTTAATTACATAAATTAAGCAGAGCACTGTCTGGGTGTAAGAGGGTATACGTAGGTATACCATTTAATAATATTAAAAAAATATGAAATGAAACGTGCGCATTTTTCTCGTCCGTTTTGACTTTTGAGTAGGGTAACCACGAGACAAGCCGGTACCGGATTTGACGGACATCCCGCGTTCCACCAGTTCTGTCGCGTGAAATCTATATCTTTTTGAAAGTAAAATGTCTACGGTTTTCCTGTCTAGTCTAGGTCTAGTTAATTAAAATGTCCATCTATTGCGCAATACGTAATTTTGTTACGTAGGTACGAATGATGTTAGACTCAGTTGTAAATGGACCTGACGTATTAACAATAATGTAACAAACAATTTACTTCTCAACGGTAAAAGACCTTGCCTCTCAATTTGTAAAAACATGCCATGCAAGGCAAGGCGCCTTGCATGGCATGTTTTTATAAATTGAGTTTCCCAGATCTGTGGAGTGATTATGAGAAATTCAATTTTAGCTGTCATAAAAATCATAAAAAAAATGTGCCAGGCCGACTAGCGCCATCTATTGGCAAAACAGCTCGAATACGATTGATATTAATTACAATGTTACAATAAAACCATATCCAATACAATTCAAACAAGTTGGCTTGTATCCAGAGCGTCATGTCCCTAACTCCACAAATAAATAAGATTGTGCTATCTGTTTGTGATCTCAGAATCTCAGTAAAACTAGATAGTGCTTGTAATTATTTTATAGCGACTGCCTAGAATGGCGTAACTTGTCGACAAGCCGACGACTTTGATGGAGTTGCTGCTTAGCCATTAGAGCTTATACGAAGGTAAGTAAACCGGTAAACTAAATCTAAAACAGAACAACAGAAAACATGAGAAAGTTTAGAAGACTATCATCAGTTAAAATCAGCAACCTGCTTTATCTAAACTCTCAAAAACCAGTCTAACGTAGCCAGAACTTCACGTTCTAACAGAGCTAGCCTTATTTAACTTTTGTTCTTATCTAAAATCCTCGTTAACTGAACACAACGCAAAGTCAAAGGAACAGCCAGCATGCCGTAATTATATTACTCCTTTGTTTACTTTTGACCAAGAGAACGATCTTAGTCATCTATGCTGTTTATAGACATACATACAATCGTGTTTTATTATTATATCAAAACAGAAGTTGGAGATACAAATAGAAAAGACATTGGTAGCTTGTATGACTTGTATCTTATATTACTACTAATAATAAAATAAGTCGTATAAGTGGGGTGTGATCCGTGTGATCGTGTGAGGATAGGAGATGCCTCGCAATTTATTCTTGTTTATATGAAGCCATAAAAAGAAAATAATATCATGGTGTCACTAAGCCATGTCCAACATCGGGTTAAAAAAATACGGTCTGGATGAACATCTTGCGTTCTTAACGGGCAAGATGGACAAATAAAAAATCGAAATCTTACGAGGAATAAATACATTTGGCTTGATTTAACTCGAATAGACTTTTGTGTGAAGTGGGATTGGGATTTTGACTATTCATTACCACTGTGGGTGATTTTGTCTTCTTGATTGCGTTCTACAGTGAGACGAGTGAATCCTGTTGGCAATACTATGGGTCTATTGTTTTGGTAGCTATTTTTTTCTATTGTCGTGCCCAGGCCACACCCATTCATTGCCAGCTCTGCCTTCCTACTAAGTTATCCAGTTATCTTCAGTTCGCATGTTTTTGGCATCCTCAACGATTTAGATTCTTGGCTCATAAGTCGGATTTCATGGTGTTTTGTTCCTGCCAACTATCAATGCTTTTTGATCTTCTAGCCCGAAGAATACATTTTTGAAGTATGTATGTAGGTCTGCCCAAGTGACTATTCTGCAGAAATTAAAACTTTCTGTTTGCATAAATAATTACGAACACGGTCTAGTGGCCTACCATGACGTCTTAAAGCAGGAGTAATTCCAGTGTGGGAAAAAGATGGCGCTAGACGACCTGTATAGCTCTGTCTCTTTCCCACACTGGAATTGCTCCTGCAACCAGACGTCATAGTAACCCTCCTGAACATCATACCTAATGTTGCTTGTTACCATAGAAACTAACCACAAAGTATGCATAATTGTCTATGCTAAACCAGCACTCCTACCTAATTTCAATTCTACCCATATTATGTATATTTAAAAGTAAGTATGGCTTATAAATCGTTGAATCTAGAAACTGCTGAACGTTATAATGCATGTACCTATAGATAATTGTATGTAACTGCAAGACCAATTAGGTGTACGGAGACTTTATCACATCTTCACGCTGAGTTGGATGCCGTATCGTGTATTCAATTACATACATATACACCACACATACATATAAGGCCGTGAGTGTACATAGCCTGTTTTAAAAACTGAGATTTTATCGTACCTACGTACAACGGACCAGCAGTTTTATTTATTCTTCAAGCAGCCTGTTTATTTACCTTTACTACTCGTGGATTCTTCCCAGTATACGTTCAAACATCGTGTTTGATCCAACTTTATAGCTAAAAGGCTACTTTTCTCTTGGCCACGAATGCTGTTCTCTTTGGTACGATTCCAACCATTTATTATTACCGAAGCCATGGTATAGAAGCCTAGTCTTGCCAAGCATATACAAGTTAACTTAATATGTCTTTTAATTGGTAATGGAAGCGGCCTAACCGCGTATTTACGAAACTTTCCCATTAAAATATGTTGCATTAATAATAACAGCAGAATTTTGTTCCTGATTTAGAACATAATTTTACCTGTGACGATGAAAGTTACGAAATCATAATTAAGTTTTATTCTAAAAACAATTCACGTGACAGTTCTGCCAGCTGATTTTCTCATTGTTCAACAAAGATCAACAGGGCACGAGGCAGGAACGTAAAAGTAGTACGTGTCGCCCACGTTGGCGGGTGAAAATCAATGTAGCCCAAAGAAAATTGAGTTGGAGGGCTGCTGAGGCCGTTTCAGTAATTACAGCTGCGAGTAGGACTTCCGCGAAGGTCGTCACCCCGAGCCGCCCCACACCACCGCCCCACCCGCCCCGCATCGCCCTCTTTCACCCCCATACCACACTAGAAACACCAACATTCACGTATACGTTAAGACTAACATGACACGTGGATTTGCGCGCGCCGTGTAATTATAAGCCTGAAACATTGAACGGGAGTTTTGAAAGTCTAGGGATTTGGTTGTGTTGTAATTATAATATTTGTTTATTACTGGGAATTTTTTAAATGGATGTATACCCTAAGCTGTTATCACTTCATGCACGTTTCATGCTGTAACAACACTTTTTGTAATGCCTACGAAAAAGACCTAAAAAGTCCGCAGCAAAACAGTAACATGGTGACATTAGCCGAAAATTAGTGGAAACTGGAAGGTGCTTTTATTTATAAAATAAACAAACGAATAGCTGTCCTTTAGAATTTACGCAACCCGTTCGTGATGGAGAACTTTTAAAAGTTTTTTTTTACATACGTATCTTGGATACGTTTCCCGGAAAACGGGTGTCGCCAGTCGGTCGGTTCATAACGGTACATTTCCGAAACCGGGTAGGTAGTAGTTGAAGAATCTAATGGTCCCACCTAACAGTTTTATAAATCGGCCGGCTTCATAACATTTTTCATAGTAGGTACCTAACTACCTATCATTTAAAATTTTGTTGATAGTGTACTTCTGGAAAAAAATATGCCAGCAGGTGCTTTACGTTTTTTATTGCGTTTCGAGACTATAGAGGCATATTATATATCCAATTCTATAGTACCTTCATACTGAAAATGTCGATATCATACCGACGAAATTATTCAAGCAAGCGTGGAGAGCAGAGACCTATAACTAGCGCCGCCGCGCGGGTGGATACAGGTTGATTAAATAGCGAAGGGGATCACTGGGATGAAAAGGGGTAGAACATTCTCGACTCGAAGAGGGGCGTTCTACTGTGATATGAAACGAAAATACAGCCTCAAATTTTAACATTTTCAAAGAAAAAAATCTTTTTTAACGCTTTTGGGCTTTCGGGGCCTTTTTTGGCAAAGGTTTTGAAGTACATTGAAAGAAATGCCTTTCCTGATGAAATATCGCTAATTCGCTAGCATGGAATTAACTTCCAGTTTTTAACGTGTCAATATGGGACAATTTTACAGTTGTATAAATGACAATGAAATATAAATTTTGAGCCCTTTTTATTTCATGTTCACGACACGCGTTTCATTGTGAAAAGTGAAATGTGTGCAACGTAGCGAGCGAAGGCAGGAGAGGCGTGTTCGAATTTCAAAGAACTGACAGGTGCGCCATTTTGGAAATAAATTCTGGTGACGCCATGCCAGGAGTGAGCGCGGCGAACCGTAAAATGATTGAAGAAACTGTTTAGTAAACTTGCGCATTTAATCGTTAGTCTTGCTTAGTAAATCTTAGCAGAATATCTTTCTCTTCATGCATTTATTTAAGTAAGGATTTTTTTTGCTGCCTAGTTTTGTAAGTGACGGCGGAATTCTGTTTAGAATTTTGCACATAATATATTTGTAAGTAATTTAAGTAGTTGCTATTTGAATAAAAGATGAAAACATAAATCAATTCAGTTAGCTAGAATTAGAATAAATTAACCGAACTCAATAAACGTATTCACGTATTTATATTTTCAGAAATTCGGCTTTACTTTTACTAAATCGCTTTTAGGAAACATAATACGTAAAGTAGGCCATCTACATTTTTCATTTATCATCACCAGACCTGTTTACAGTTTTTCGGAGGGCATGGTGTTGTGTAGTTTGGGCTCTTCTAAGCGTCAGAAAATCCTCATGGATGTCCTCCACCCTGGGGTTGGCGAAGGGGTCTGTCAGACTTTGTACTGACTGAAACCATACGATGTTCTTCGACTACCTTGGGCCGGGGTGCTAGAGTCCATGCGCAGTTCGTCACGCTCCCCGGCCAGATTTTTTGGCCCACATAAACATGTGGACCGGGACCGGGTCTGAGGCCGTACCCGGATGCAGTTCCTCATGAAAAGCGCGCGCGGAACACGCGCCGCCTCCCGTCTCGAGCCTGTCTGTTCAGGTGGCAGACTAAGCTGTGCCACGCCCTGTCCTCTGGCTTCTGCCATACAATAACACAAGACCCTACCCTCTGCTGGATGTATGAAGCTTATGTCTCGAAGACTGCGGTAGGCTGAGTGGATTGATCGTAATATCTTCGAACTATCTTCGTAAGAATAATACTGAATCGAAAACCTGGACAGCTACTCTTTACTATATTCTAAAGGTATCCTTTTTTTAATTAAAGGAACCCTATTATTTGTGTTCTACCTTCAATTCTGCCTACGTGAGCTTCTTATAAGATCGTAAGTCATCGCCCTGATGTCCTCCGTCCCCCCTTTGGCTTCGTGGGAAGGCAGACAACTGACACATTTGTTCTTCATCTCAATGTGTGACTATTTTTACGTTCATTGTCCTTTCTGTGGTGCTCATTTTCTTTTCGGTATTATTACATTGAAGGGACCCTGAAAAACCTCGCATCGACTGGAATTGGTGTGCAAACTACTGAATTTTAAGGGCCGTAAATTTTTCAGTTGGTCATAAATTTTAAGCACATCTAACGGCCGCAACTGTGTAATGTTCACTTTCTAAGTAATCTTCGAGTATAAAATTTACTTCGTCACTCGTCATCTCCATTATTTCATTCTCGTCATCATCTGAATCGTCCTCATTTTCTTGGATGCTAGTTTTTAAAGCTTGTTCCACCAATCTAACCATTTTAAGCATATTTGCTCCATTATCTGTGGTTATGGAATAAATTTGTGCGATAGATATCCTGAAACGATTCAATACATAAATCAATTGGTCTTTTAAAAACTCGGCTGTATGTCTTTGGGTGAGTTCAGTCACACTTAAGGTTTTGATAATTATCTGGCCATTTTCGATAAACTGCAGGTTAATTCCTAAAAAACTTCGCAAATGGCATGTTGCGATGTCTAATTTAAGAGTTATAAGTTTTTCTTTAATCTTTGAAGCAATTTCATCACGCAAATTGTCAGCTTTGTTTTGGGTGGCTTCACGAATTTTGTGAGAGTTTATGGGACTGTGTGAGCATCCTGCCATTGCCATATCCAATATGTTTTGGAAAGGTTTGTCGTCAATCAAAGTTAGCGGTCTCCCACATGTCGTTACTAAATTTATACATTCGTCCATCAGTTTCATTTCTAAATCTTGTTTGGATTTTTTCTTTCTATTTCCTTCGACGTGTTCTCCACTTGCGCTATTGCTATTCTCTTGAAGTATAAGCTTATATTGCACAGGATGCTTTTTCATGTGTTTTAATAAATTTGTTCCATGATTTCCCTGCAAGAAGCATAGAAACACGTTCATAAATTTACTAAAACTCGCAAGTAACATGCAGCATCTTTTAAATGCGGTTAGTTGTTTGTTTAAAGAAATTAGTCAAGTAGCCAATCTTAAGTAATCAAGCTTTAAATAAATACCATAAGTATTACCAATTTTTTTTTTAAATTAACTGGAATTAACTATAGACTTTTTTTATGAAGGGGTCCTGAAGTAAAGTTAGTTCATAGTTTTAAATATTATATATATACTTATCACTGAACAAGTTGAAGTTCACTTCTTACTTTTTTGTTTGCCCGAAAACGCAAAAAAATGCAAGTTTATTTTGCTGTTGTTTTGGCTTGGTCTTCTTCCATACATTTTTTATATTTGTCAATTTACTCTCTTTAATTATAAATTTGATTAGGTACCTAAAGGGTGTAAAAATCCTCTTAACGAAGCCGAAAGGCACTTGTTCTCCCCGTCATTGCGATAATTTTTTTGTTCCACACCATACCTGGGAACCTTCTAGTTACGGAGATATCAAAAAAGTTAAAGTTCCAACTTCTTCAGTTTTTTTTTTTACTTAAAACGCCTCCATGACTCCCGTACTATTCAATCCATCCATCAGAATAATGTTTTGAGTGCGTTACATTGAGTTTTACCATAAAACGTGATTTTTCACCCCAAAAAAAAGTCGCTTCCCAGCAATAACTTTTGCGTAAAATTACTTAATCTGATGTACAGAATGCTTGGTTGTTGGCTTTCTGATGAGGTTTTTTACACCCTGTATAATATTTTGTTAAAAAAGAAAACACAAAATGGAATTCAGCAGCAATACTGCCCCCGTCTTTCGAGCACAAGACACACATACATACAATGCAAAGGCAAGCATAACTATCCAACACATTAAATTACATACTTTGTGTTTTGTTAGAGTTATACGAACACTGTTTAAACCTATTAAAAGAAACTAATTGCTCTCTAGTTAATCATTAGACTCGTAACAACAATAATATTTGTGTAACAAACTCACGGGTTCCGTGTGGAGATTGAACCCGCACATACATTTTTTGCAATGTTCTTCAAACATACCTTTCATAGTATTAATTACTATGAAACCATTCAATCCTTATTAATAACCTAGTTTCTATAAAATTATAATTTATAACACTACACTAACTTATACGAAGGCAACTAGCTTGTTTTTAAATAAAAATCGATTAAATAATGACAATAATTAGGTAAGTACTTACCTTTATAACTGCACCACAGTCATTGACAGTACATGTGGAATGTTGTTGATGTTCATCATATATAAAATATTTATAGACGAAATTCGACTTATTTCGACCCATTGTTAGTTTTCGTATTAATAATTAAAGTAACTTCTTCTTCTTAAAATAGATTATTATAACTACTAAATATTTTACCTATTATAACTAATTTACACACAAAACAAGCCAATCAAGTAGGTACGTATGATTTTAAAACAATAATTTTATCAATACGAACACGAGCGAGTGGCGCGCGCGTTGGTAACAGAAGATCAACCAAACACCAATATAAATGTGATTTCCTACAAACTCCCCTCTCCTCACACTCCGCCGCGCGCTGCATCGCGCCGGTCACCCGACCGCACCTCAAAAAACAAGTTTAGACTCGCTTTGCCTAAGAACCGGTAAAATAAAGGTTCACAAAGGTTCCAATTTAGGTTCTGGTTCCTGTTCCGGTATAGGTACCGGAACCCCAAAATACCGGTATGTTACCGGTATTTTGGAACCGTTTTCAATCCCTGGTATCGCTTACCATAAAGCGAGACAATTACTTAGGTAGGTACGAAAATTTATAACGAAAAAAAACAAGGATTCGGAATTTCGGACATCCTTCATAATAAATAATAGGTACAGATGTCGACACATCAAGCTATAGTACATTATACAGTTTAACCTGACCTCACTTTGTATGAGCTTCCCGTACAATGAGAGATCAGCTTAATTTGGTTCTTATTGCTTGATTGGTCTTCGTGAGCACCCAGCATGTTTTTTTTTTTATGCATACCTATCCTTATTCGGAAGTAACGCCATCATATTGTTTTTTCAACACCATCTTTAAAGAAAATTTTACAAATGTTTACCAAAACGCTGCACTATAACCAATGATATGCACTAACCTCTCTTTATTATAATAAGTATCATTGATTATAACCACTTCACTTACAACATTATCGTTACCGCGCCTAGAACTGCTATAGAACGTGAGTTAGCTACTGGGGACTTTGACAACGAAGCTAACCTATAAGTTACTGAATCTGAAGTAAACTGTGAAAGAACTGTACCTAGTACTAGGTATGCAGAAACAACCAAGCCATATATATCTATACTACGTTAGTATATTGTTAGTGGCCGGTGACATGCAGCAGTAACGCATCCAGTTTATTGATTTCAGACTACCTACACCGAACAGTGACCCATTTGAGTTGACTTCAGCGATTTATGTTTCAAAGTGATGGTAAAGTTAGGATTTTTATCTTCTGATCAGAACGTTTGTAAACGATTTAGGACTGGGGTGGACTAGGATGTCTATGTTTTACATACCAGTAGATTTTATATTTAAAGAATTAACCGATCAATATTACTTCATTTGGCACCACTGCTGATGGCAGAACGATAAGTGCTGTATATCCGTGCGGTGACTATTTCTATGAAATAATCATACCTACTGTGCTTTGTGCAAATAATTTTCAGCAAATAAATGGTGATGCGTGATGCTGCATAACGAGAACAAATACCAAAGCCATTTTGACAGCGGTATCACCAAGCTAGAAAGATTTTTACAGTTTGGTAAAATTAAAATAGAATATGGAAAAATGAGGGCGCTGTTAGCGACTTTCTGGCAACCCTGAGCAGTGTCAAGCCAGTGACATTGCCGATTTTACAGAAAACGTGGCATTGCCAGGTAGGAAATATGTATTTCCGCGTTTCACCACCATCTAAACTTTTTTGTCAGGCTGTCAGTCCTAAGGACTCTCTATCGAGAATTTTGAGTACCTACCTACCCAATACTGTCTCATCTATGTATCAGAATATTAGTGGTGCCTTTCAAACTTCATCACGTTTCGTTCATCAGATATTCTGCAATCTGTTCATGAAAAATGTAAAAACAAAAGATAGCTCGCTATCTGTTCAGGTTATGTGTCTGCTTCACGACTGTCTCTGCGAAGCAAAGTTTTCGTTAGCTCATTACACTAAAAATAAACTGAAGTGCTTGGGTAATGAATTCGGTTCACATCCCACAGTAGATCAGATACTAAACAGCGTATTTCATTCAATGTGTGGTTGATATAAAATAATCAGAATATACATCAGACAACGATACTGCAGACAAATGAACGCTAAAATTAATTTCAGAAATCATACACCTTCATTCTGAATCATGTTTCAAAGTGTCAAGTTGTTTATCGTAAAAAAATACGTGACTAAAATCGAGTCATGGAATGAAGCGAACATACGCGCGCCTGCATCTAAGCCCGCGCGCCGAGTGCTGGACGTCGCCGTCGGGCGGGCCGAACTCGGCACAGACGGCACAAGAATGTCGGGGCTGCCAGCTCTAGTTAAATGTCCCCTAAATATAATGATAAATTTTCCAGCAATTATAATTACTCCCACTAACAAAATTGAATCATAAACAAGGGAAATGCATGAACCAATAGGTCTGAAATGAAGCTTTTCTCTAACATTTGCCACTATGTACCGAATTCGGTTATGTGAATTTTGGGGTTTGAAAAGTAATGCTGTTTTAGCCGGTCTAGACATTTAAATATCACCTCTAGGTTAAGTAGGTAGGTATAATAGGTTTCGTATTCCTATTTCCTTGACTATTTTAACCCTTCGATTTTCTTTTCGTGTAACTACGGTATGTATATCTACTTTTGGATTAACTTTATTCTGATTCCCATATATCCAAAATTAATTCAAATACATTTAAACTTACAAGATAGATATTCTTTCACTAAACAAAAATATAGAAACGCCTACAAATTCTATTTATGTTCGTTTTCTCTTAAAATGGGCAAGTTCTTCGAGCTAGCAATAATACCGGTCCACGTTCGAAATTCAAAGTGCTTGCCAGCGGGTGCGAGCTGGCAACGTCGCGGCGTCCGACACAACGCGGTATAAATAGGTGGGTGGTTCATAACTGCCAAGATAATCTTCGGCCTGACAAGATGCTTTTCATTTTTTACATTTATGTAGGTACTGGCTGACGCCTGGGTTGGACTGCGTTCTAAACTATTCATATCCCTCAACCGGATTTCATTGCTTAAATCAATATAAATGAGTCCATTCATGAAAACAAAAATTGCTGCTGGTCGTGTAGGAATCAGAACATCTCATAAATAATCATTATTTCTGTTTCCAATTTTCATCATTCAAAGTCTGTAGAGTTCGTTCACATAGCTCATCCATCCATCATATAGCTGCATACTCGCGAAGTCGTGACTCGTCGCAATTACCCCATATCTCCATACAATCTACCTATATGATAGTGTTCATGGCATAGCATAAAAGTATCATATTATGCAGATACTTTGAATATAATATGGACCGCGGCGTATAAATATGATATTCTAGCATCAGTTGCTAATAATGATTTTGCTGATTTTTTCTTACATCTTTGCTTCCGTCGGTGGACTCGATACATTCGAGTAGGTCTTCGTGCATTAGGAGCATTTTCATTGAAAACTTCCAATTATTATAGTTTTCCGCCCCTTCAGCCTTTCTATAGAAATTCCAGTGTGGTTGGCTTCGCTGGTCATGTTTTTCTTCTAATATTGTCACCAAAGAAAAAAAAAACACGTGCCAATCGTTTTTTTGTTTTTGCTTATTTTCTTACGAAAAATAACTTTCCTTATTTGAGTAGGTGCATGGGCGCATAACCTGTTATAAATAGGTGTTTAGGTGTAGAATTAATATACTTTAGTCAAATAAGATCCAATAGTTTTATTTTCACGACCATGACAAGAGAGATAAAAAAGAACACGGTAAAAGTGAAAGACATAAGTACCAAAAACAATCATCATAGAGTCGATACAGAGGTTTCGTTCACAAAGTCCAACAATTGTATGGTACTTAGAAGAATAAAAAAATATGTCAACTGCATCACCTGTCTTTTCGAACTACAGAAGGGAATCTGGACAAGTAATAATTAATACCCTGCTTAGTTGCAATCATCACCAGGACACCGCCTATCTTTAAGCCACGTCATCTCGTGTTAAATGCATCTTTAAACTGTAATTTCGTCAACAAATCGTCTTTTTTTCCTTTCTCACCTCAAAAGCAATTTGTGATCAGTAAAAGGCAGTGGATGAGTCATCTCGTAATGTTATTTTTATACCACTTCACAGACGACACACTTGTCTCTATGGAAATTATTTAAGGCATTAGATTAAGTTAATTATTCTTAGACTCTCATTAATTCTCCGTTTGACGTCACAGCGTGCAGCGGTGTGAATGGAAACAATGGTTTTAAATAGTAGCATTCTTTTGTAAATAATGTCTGTTTTATTTCGTTGTACTAACTGTAGAGATTCGTTACTTTCACCTAACCGCTTCCCACTGAAGTTGCAACCAGTTGTCGGTGCAAAACGCGATGTGGGCGCGTTACAAGGCACGTTAGCTATCGTCGATCGACAACATGAGCTACCGTTGTTACTAACACTTTAGTCTCAGGTAGAGAAGGGAACAACGCTTGCCTCTGTCCTTGCGGCTAGCATACCTCCTTTCGTTATGCACATTTATTGATCTTCTCATGCGTGGTCTTCGGTTGGAGGTCACGAAATTGTTTTTGTGACGTGGACAAATTACAGTGTAGCCTTTCAATCGTGCTTTATTTAGTGATTTAGTGTAGAACCTGCGATTCTTTCAAACATTCTGTGAATTTGTACACAATTGGGTTTGGATGTAGTGGCAAAGTGTGAATGCCAAGGTACAGGGAGGTGTAATTGGTTGATAAGATACAAAGCTGTCTTTTTGTATGGGCAATAACAGCTTGTGACTTGCAAGACTTGCCGTTGAATCCGTTTGCTGAATGTGAATTTGTACTTCACACTAAAAGCTTACCGAAAGTGTACACTATAAAATTTCTGCCTTCAAAACTCACACACCGTGACATTCAAAATGTAAATTGTAGCCGTGTAAAATTCTAACCTAGCAATTCATGCTCCTTAATATCCGACATTTTCTTGATAACGACTTATTTTTTTCACAGCCCGTAATTGAATGAACCGTCCATATCGTGGGCGAGTTATTTATCTACGACAGAATAATGAATGACGGATTTCTTCGACGTCGACGCTACATTATAAAGTTGTTATGTCCGCCATTTTCGCCCAGTGAAACATGTAAGTATCGGGCAGAATTTTGCGATTTTCTCTGGAGCTTATTTTATCCAAGCGGTCCAATGAATTGAAATAAAGCATCTTGTTGCGCCGAAAACTTGAAAAGTAGAAAGATAGGTAGATATGGTGGTGGTGGTGGGTAGGTAGATTTTTAATTCAAATTCAAGGAAGAACCGATGAATTTCAAAATTTTAACCATAGTGTCAATTTTAAGTGGGGATGGTTAAAATTTACTTGAAAGGATGTTATAGCTACCTATTGAATGCATTAATTAAATATATAGTCAAGTACCCTCGTATCGTCGTTAACATGTACTAATCAAAAATCGTCGTGCTCACAGTTTGTATATACCAAGGCACCTGATGTGTTTCTACAACTGCGAACCTTCTGCGAACATACGACTTCTCTATTTCTCCTCCACATCTCTTCAATTAAATGTTTTTCAATTAACTTAGAATTTCTGAGAAATGTTTTCTCAACGAATAAGAAGGTATTTACGTAACACTCAACGAAAGAAGTCTGATTGTAAAGAAACTCCGAGTGTATTTCTCGTACGGGGAAACTCCTGTTGGCCTTAAACGCGGCGTCGATCGATCGTGCGACGTTGCCGCTCTGTGGCCGGGCCCGCTGCCGCCCGCTCCGCAACACTTACTGTTTATTTTTATTGTTGCCAATCAATTATTATGAAGCAATAATGACACCTGCCCACTTACATAGTAACCTCTTTGCTCTCAATAAGATTAACAGAACATTACCAATTTTGATTTTGCGTTACTTTTCTTCCCAGTCCAACTAAAACGGGGTATATATTTAATGAGCTGGCGTCTGCGGTGTGAGTCGATCAGACTCCGCTGCAAGGTTAGATCACCAATTATTGTCATTGTCCGAATTCTGGAAACTTAATAATTGTAAGTGGTTGCACAGTCATGATTTGCATACCTAAACCTTTTTAGTGAATTCATAACATCACGCCATCCTCGAAGGGTTAGGTAGGAAGGGAAGGTACACCTAATATAACAACCACATTTAGCCAGTTATGTGTAAGTCCAATGGATGTATCGCGTGTGAATTCACCGCTAGAGGCGCTAGTGTAGCGCGAGGTCACTGAAATGTTATATGTCATAGAAAGTTCACGCGTTGCGTGCTTTTTACTCATGTCCTAGGTATTTTTTCAAATATTCACGATTGTAGTTTAGATTGAGCTATTCCTGATTAATTATGACTTGAAGATTTTAAGTAGCAACTTAGGATCTTTGTTAGTACCTACTTGGAGGTAAAATGATTTTTAAATGTTTTGCTTGCTAATTTTAGGGAGAATATTGTAAATAAAGTGTTCAGAAGTTTACACTATGTTGTTATACGTAATAAAACAAACTTTTTATGAAGTTATTGGTACTTTAAAGTATAAAATAAAATTATTGACATGACCATAAGCGACAGTGGCGCCATCTGGTGAGCTCAAAACGATAGCCCTCATTGCAACAGAGGGCGAACCTATTAGCATCGACCGGGCATAAATCCAGACTCTGTGGCTGTTACCGATAAATTCCTGATAGAATAACCCAATAACACTTTGCCCGACCTGGGAATCGAATATCGAACCCAGGACCTCATGCTTCGCAGTAGCACTTATGACCACTTGACCAGCGAGAAAGCTAATTCTAGGTAGTGAATTCCACAGTAAAATAACCTGAATAACCGTATCACTCATCAGTCACCATTAATGAAAAAGAAAACTGTGGGAATGTTGTCCCGAATAAAAAACACACAAGAACACCGTCTGAACTCGTTGAGATTGGTGGAAAAAAGAAAAATATCAGGTATGTTGGTCGTGTCGTTAAATACTTTATGGTATTTCTCTCAAAAGTTATCCGTATCTTATAATTATAATTAAACGCTAAGTAATAATTTATCAACTTAGAATAGATAAACATACATAAATAACGGTGTAACTTGAATTCTACATGATTTAATTAAATTACCCAGATTTTGGGAAAATTCTATTATTATATTGGCAATATTTATTACCAGTTCGTGATTTAAATCAATTAAAAAATAGAGTTGGCTTGGGCTTAGATCATTTATTATCCATACATATAAAAGATTTACTTTTATCAATGAATTTGCGACCCACTGAAAAAAGTACTAAAAACTGCAAGTTCTGCCACTTCCTTTGCCTACAAAAATAAACTCGTCACGCTGCACTTGTGTGTCTATGGCTATAATCACGCACACATACGCAACTGTTCGTTTACACAGAGTTTAACGGGGGGAAACCAGTTGTGGCCGGAACTTGGCTTGCTGTGGACGTACGGCAGCCAGTATTGAAATGGCGAAAAAAGTTTGTTCTGTGTTTGGCTGCAGCAACACAAATGTCAACAAACCCAAGATATCGTTCTTTTCGCTGCCTTCAGAAGATGACAGGTAATAGAAGTTTAAGTACAGTGAAACAGGGATCTTATGGAACTGGGATGTTGAACTCGTTGAGAGGGGCGCGCTGGGCCGTGTTGTGCGTTATTTTGTATCGAAAAAAAAAACAAGGTGGCATTAGTTCCGATTTTGGCCACAAACCAAAATACCCATGTTGCACCAATAATTATGTAGATACCTACTATTTACAGGCTATTTATTCCTTTTGATTCTATTCTTTAAAAATAGCAAGAAACGCCAACTCGATTTTAAATGCATTTTACATTCCGTATTAGATGACTTTTTGTGGTTTGAACACTTATATTTAAAGGTGTGGTGCATCCCTGGACAAGTTACGGCATGGGACCAATAGTAAATCGGGAAATAATTTGTCAGCCGCCATCGGCGCTATACATTTGGATCGAGTAGGTATTGAACTTTTGTACGGTGCAACAACTGATTATGTGCGATGTTGCGATTACGATTTAGGTCTCAATAACAAAGGTAATTCTACAATGCATTTATTAATTTAAACATTAAAATTTATAAATTAAAGTAACTAACTTATTAATAAACTTAAAAAATGGCGTCAAAAACTCCTCCTCAACGCAGTCAACTGGTAATGTAAAAACAAATAGGTGACAAAGGGGTTCAGGTTTAAAAAAACGACCATACGTTTCAAAAGCATGCTGTAAGTACCTGGGCACTTTACACATACGCATCGCTAGCTAAATATAACGATGCGATGCGTATGTACTCGTACTGGACATACCTATACAGAATGCGACCCGACCCGACACCGCGTCCCGGGTGGAGGCCGGAGGGTTCGCTTCACTCGCGTGAGTCTGTGTGACGCGCCGGCCATTTTGCGATTTATAGTACTTATCTACATACGCAAATACATCTATATGATAGTATACAATAAGTAGACCCCCACTGCTGCACGCCTGCACCGGTTTTAGGTGTCTGACTAAAGTTCTGTTGTAGGTAGATCTAGATAGGCACATAACGCAAATGCGGGTGCCACGCCACGCGAGTATACGCTCTTTGTGAATGAGATCATTGAAATCGTCCGGGTAGTCACATTTCATGCACCATGTCGGAAATAGCTGATTGAATTATTGATTTCTGCAGAAACTAGTAGATAGAGCTAATGTTTATAGGTGGATCTCGCTACCATTGACTACTTTTAGATTTTTGAGGGTTCCGTACCTCAATAGGTAAAAAAGGAACCCTTATATAAGGTCACTCTCTTGTCCGTCCGCGTGTCACCACCGACTTTCTCAGAAACGTAGCAAGTAGTAGTTACAGCAAGTTGAAGTGTAGTTCCCGTTGATCTAGAATCACAAAATTTGGCAAAAAGCAAGGCCTTACGTCACAAATTAAGGAAAAAATCAAATAAGTAATAAAAGTTGAAAATTAAAAGGTGTGCCCATACATACATAGTTGACACCAATTAAGATATTTTTTTTAGATAATGGTATGGTAACGGAACCCTTCGTGCGTGAGTCCAGCTCGCACTTGTCCGGCTTATTTTTTATTAAGCGATGAGTAATGCCTGACGCATACCGTGCCGTCCGGGGAGACGGCTTGCTTATGTGAGGCTTGCACACCACAGTGCACACACTAAAAAACACCGCCGTGAGCCTACTGTCGTCTTGGCCGATGAGCCACATGAACTGTTACGCATGGCGTTTGCGACCCATCCAGCATCCAGCGCAGCTCGCCTCCGGGCACCAAACTCCTTTTGGCGATATCCGGGCTCAGCTGAGACATCGCCACCACTCATAAGGACCGTGCAACGGTGCAATACGACTCCGATCTACCGCCCACTGGCACTTCTTAGGGATTCGAGGCATCAGGTCGCCGCGTGGCGCCTTCGTCCTCCTGCGATGAATCGCGTCAGCGAGTGAGTCTTCCTCCCTGAAGCGCTCCGCCGGTTCCTTCTGCTAGATGTCGTCCTCGCAGAAGGATGCTGCCGCCTCCCATGCCCCCTTGCAGAGTTGCAGTCGACCATGGTCGACAACGAGAGTTTTGCCGCGAAGTTTTAGATCTAACCTAACCCAACCTTACAATACGCAGAAAGGGTTTCAGTTCAGTCGACACGTAAAGAAGCAGAAAATCTGCAGTGAAATGAAACCCCGATTTCAATTTCAATACAGATTTATTGATTTCTGCTTATTAAGGAAGGTAAGGTATACGTGTGGCAGCTATACCACAGATTAACTAATAGTGGCTATACAAAGATCTGACTGCTCGGTTGGCGCAGTGACTGAGCGCTTGGCTACTGCGCTGCGTGTCGCGGTTTCTATTCCCGCACGGAACAAATATTTGTATGGCCTAGAGGTATGTAAGTAGTTGTTCCGGGTCTGACTGTTTTTGTATGTGAGTTTGAACGTTTAAAAAAAAAATCTCTTCGCCCGCGGCCAAAATCGAAACTTAGGTGGCCCGCCCAGCCGCCCACTGGAGCGGAGAAGAGAAGAGAGAACCGAAACTGTGCAAATTTTGACCAATAGTATAGTAATATAATAAACGGAGCGGAGCGGAATTTAGATTTTATGCAATTCTATTGGCAAAAATTTGCTCAGCTCCGATCTTCTTTCCAAGGCAATAGTTTATATAGATATTGTGTCTTAAAAATAAATTTAGGCCGGTGAAGCCGCGGGGCCGGAACTATAAAACTCTTACAATTAAATTTTTGTGACGTAAGTACAATAGATCCTAATTTAGCAGAAGGTTATTTGGAAGTGATTTTGCTAGAACGACACCATGAACCTGCAGGTGGTGGTCTGTCCATACCATCGACCACCAATAAAAGAGTTCTAAATT
Organism: Eugnorisma glareosa; assembly: GCA_947578425.1. Lineage (NCBI taxonomy): Eukaryota > Metazoa > Arthropoda > Insecta > Lepidoptera > Noctuidae > Eugnorisma > Eugnorisma glareosa. The sequence goes on along the minus strand of OX387974.1, from coordinate 10,083,121 downwards.
CGGTTGATGTCTGGCAGGCGTTTTAAGCTCGGTTTCGACTGAAACACAGGAGAGACGAAAGACGTGATATGGATTTCAACCAATGTGATCGGTCGATTCTTGTACGTCTCCGCTCCGCTCGTTTTCGCTTTAGTGGACACCAAACATAAAATATAGCCTACACCAAAACAGAATGATTGAGATGATGGCGAAACAAGACATGCTTTTGCTGCGTGAATCCCAAATACATTGGGTTAGGGTGTGGTCAGGGGCAGGTTGATGATTAATCATATCACATACACAACACAACCAACCGTTAGTAAAACATCGATAATGAAACTGCGACATGTTGATTCGTGTGATGAAATCTCGCCAAAGATGAATTTATTCTCTCCACTTGAATATGCAGACACAACCGGGATTTTTTACGATTACAATCCCCATATTCGCAAACGCTTCGTTTCTATTGGGGAAGACTATGTTTGAGTATTTCGGTCGCTTTCGTAAGGCTAAAAGTCAGCCACGATTCGAAAACACGGACCGAGCGGGGCAGGTCCCCTAGATGCGGAGATTCGGCCGGGCGCGGCGTGTTGCAACGACGAATGGCGACGATGGCGCCCAGGCGACTGAGTAGTGCGGTGCATTGACTGCCTTCCTCCTCCACCCACGCTATATTTCCGTTTTCATTGATTACGATTACATCACGGGGAGAATACTAGGGAAACTTGGGACTTCCTACGCGAAATAGTTCAAGGATAGTAGCCTTCATGTTTCATCGCTGGCGTATATCACTATCACTACATAGTATAAAACAAAGTCGCTTTCTCTGTCCCTATGTCCCTTTGTATGCTTAAATCTTTGAAACTACGCAACGGATTTAGATGCGGTTTTTTTTAATAGATAGAGTGATTCAAGAGGAAGGTTTATATGTATAACATTGCACCCGTGCGAAGCCGGGGCGGGTCGCTAGTAATTTATAATTGTAAAATGTTGAATGAAGAACCGCGCTCTAATTATTTTTCAAACTATTGATCGCATCCTTTTTTGCTATTCAACTATCGCTTTAGCAACGCAACGGATGTAGTTGAATTTCCTGCCGAAACCTGATCATCTATAGTCGGATCCACTTGAGTTAAACTAATTTTATTTCTTTCCAGACGTGCCATATGGTTGCACTTAATCTCAAGGGAAGAGTTGCAGGATAAGCAAGCTCACAGCTATGTCGTCTGCGAAGAACACTTCGACCCCGGCAGCATTCAGGGAACCCCTGAACGAAAGAGATTGAGGAGATTCTCTGTACCCTCCCTTCAGTTACCAGCCAAGCGATCCGAGGCTAAACAAACACAAACTGAGATAAAGGAAACACTCAACAAATTCGCGCAGACAGACTTTTATGTATTGAAAATCGAAAAAGGATCCCAGACAGCAAATTTTCTTACAACGTCTCTCCCATCTGTGAAAAAACTGAAAGAAGAACTTATTACATGCAAAAAACAAATGAAGTCAGCGGCATCAAGTAGTCTCACCAAAGACACGTTTCACAAGCTCTGCGACAAATTCTTAACAAAACCCTTAGCAGAAATTGTAAAAGCACAGACTAAATTGAAATTTCACGGAAAAGGCAATAGATACTCTCCGAAATATAAACAATTTTGTATTAATTTGTACTATACAAGTCCACAAGCGTACAAATTACTGGAGCAAGCTCTGTGCCTTCCAAACGCTACTACTTTAGCCAGACACTCATTACCGATCAGTACAGAAGTTAATGAGCATCTGATGACAACGTTGAAAGCGAAAGTGAATAACATGACTAATTCCGAAAAAATTTGCTCTGTCGTAGTTGATGCTATTTGCTTGAAAACCAGTCTATTCTATAACATAAACTTGGACAAAATCATCGGACTACAAGAGGTGAACGGACTTCAAACTCCAGTCCTGGCAAAAAAGGCTTTAGTAGTTATAATAAGAGGCATATTCGGAAACTGGCAACAACCTATTGGTTTTGCACTCCTTGGAGAAACCAAAACCAGCGATGACATATCAAACTGGATCGAACAATTACTAGAAAAACTTATTGATGTTGGACTAGATATTAGAACATTCATTTCTGATATTGGATCGGATCTGTTAAGAGAAGAAAAAATGAATATGATTTCAACTGAAAGACCGTACTTTTACATTAAAAACAGAAAAATATTCTACATAATTGATGCTCTGCACTTGATTAAATCATTGCGAAATCATCTGATGTCGAACGATTTCTATTTTCATGGATCAGTTGCGAAGTACGAACATATTTTACAATTTTATGAAAGTGAGAAGAACAAAACTTTAAGACTTGCCCCAAAATTAACAGAGAGTCACATTAAACCCTCAGTTTTTGAGAAAATTCAAGTGCAGTATGCTGTAGAGCTTTTAAGCCATACTGTTGCTACAGCTATTTCATGCTATATAGATTTTCAGGCTATACATGAAGCCGCGAAAGAAACCGTAAAGTTCATCAAACTGATAAATGACTTATTCGACATTTTAAATTCTTCATCCGCCCACTCGACATGTGAATACCAGCAGGCGTTCTGTGGAAGTGTTACACAAATAACATTTATGAATGAAATGCTTCAGTTTTTTAAATCGTTGAGACTAATTAATGTAACGACGGGGCGCGACGTGACGTCCACTGCCAAGTTCATCACAGGGTATCAAATAACGATAACATCTATCCTGCTTTTGTTTGATGACCTCCGAGTAGAAGGGTACAACAATCTCCTCACCAGAAGGTTAAATCAAGACGTTACCGACATTTTCTTTGGACAAGTCCACAGCAAGAGGAAGAAGCCTACCACTAGACAATTCGTGTCAGCATTTAGGAAAATTTTCTTTACCAGCATAATAAAACCAGGTAAACAAGGAAAAGGTTCAGGGGATCTGACACAATTACTTGTTAATACAGAAAAATTAGGGTTCGTGTTGAGCACTGAAGCAGAAGAAAATTTACGGGTAGAAGATGATTGTAATGAAACAATCGTAGAACCCAATACTCCTTCTATCTCAAGTTCAGATTATTGTAAAATTGAATTACCTGAAGATAACCGATTGAGATATATTAGTTGTCACTTGTTCAACAAATGTGCGAACATACACGGTGATTGTCAACAGTTGAAAGCGTGTTTAATTCCTGATGACATGGAAATTGTTAACATGGATGTAGACGGTCAGGCAAATAACGAAGCTTACAATCTACGATTTATACCACACGAAGATTTCGTACATTTTGTAGAAGAGATGGAAAGATATTATCAGATCTTCTTTAATAACTTATATATTAACATTAAGATTGCTAAGTCCATTTTCGAAGGCATGAATCAAATAATGTACTGTCCTCCGTGTACATGTTTTCCAATTAACTACGCCAAGAAACTGTTTATTAGGATCAGAATTTACATCACAGTCAAAGTCAACAATGAGGAGTTTAGCAAACATCGATCAGCAAAGAAATGTTTTTCCGTCGCTAACTTGTAATGTTTCGAAACTAAAACACCCCTGTCATTCGTATAAGCATTAATGTGAGTTTGGAGACCATAATCTAGTTCGACTCAGAATTATATTGTGAATCCGTGCAAATTTGGTTTTCTTTCTAATCGACTTGCTAAGGGTGACGACAAATTACCATAGCTTTTAGCCTTATTCCCTTATTCCAAAAGCTATACCACCAGAACACGTACCTATATACGCCAGCATTATGTCTTCTAATTGCTCAAAGGTGTGTTTCTGCTGTCTTTTATGGTCAAATTGCTCTATGTTTCTAAATACGGCAACTATGTTCTTACTGATGATTTGGAATCAGCAGATAGTCAGGTTGAAAAACTAGTTGAAAGCTAAGAGAAAATGTATGGCCGATTGTAGAGAAATTGGACTAAATCGGTAGATATTAGGTACGAAACAAGATGGCCCATTTCTCTAAATACTTCCCCGCAATCTTGGTTAGGCCGACGCTGGGTTGCTCAAAAAAGCTGCTTAGGGCCTGCAGCATTGTGGCGGAGAAATCTCTCGTGAACTCTTCAATCGGTACCTAGGCTGCCATGGGAGGTGATCGTAGGCATATTCGCGGTAAGAACGTAAGGAATAAAAAATAGTTAAACCCACCAACCTGAAAATTCTACGGGAAGAAAATGTAAAAAAAAATTGCGACCATTCGTTTCATCTCCCATAAATTCCCGCCAGAGAATTTCCACCTGAAATAATTTCGTTTCCTATCTAACGGATATCGGTATAACCTTGTATCCTCAAGATTTACGTTGAAACCGCACTGAGGCCGAGATCGATAAACTGTACTTAGCATGAAGGTAGGTACCTGGTTCGCCTAGGTAATTCTTGACACACATTTGATTTGATTTTTCACAAACACAACATTGTAACTGCAATTTTATTTAGGCATTTTATTTGGGTCTTGCTTAGTGTCAGTACACCCGTATCAAATCACATCACACATACATTACTATCTCCGATCTCGTTACCATGAGGAAAAGTATGCCCGGTCGGTACAGTCATAGACATAGAGAATGGACTGAGAATTAGCCTCCAAAAAGTGACCACTCTTAGAAATAAACAGAGCGATGATGCGGCCAATACCTGGGGCAAACCATGGCCGCTCCATTGCTTTGTCTCTCTCGCACTTCATGGTCAATTTTATTCGACATTGTGGGAAGGCTCAGTCCATGCTCTGTCTATGGGTACAGTTTACACTACGCTCTACCTAGGCATTATTTCAAAATGGAATCACTATCATCCTTATCGATAGGCCATTTTTTAAATTTTACAACTTTTAAACTTTGAAAAGCTGTTTTCCACAGTTTTATATTCCTGGAATGTTACTTCAAGTTCTTTTATATAACTTCAGAGTTTTAAAAAGAAACGAGACATGGATTTTACTTTCCAACTATAAAAAAGTTTTTATAGATAGCTACCTATGCATAAAGATAGACATTAGGGGTATGTAAATGTCCTCATTATAAATTTATCTGATGTGGTGTACCTAAAAATATGATTTGCATTAATGACAAACCTGTTAATTGTACTTCTAGATTATGTAGGTACTACGACAGACGTAGGTTATTCAAGAAATAACCGTGATTAACCTTTAGATATTGGCGCACCTAGTCATGTTAGTAAAGGAAGATTTATGAACGAATACTTATTTATCTCATGCTTTTAAATTAGGTACCTTTAATTTTAACAGTACCTACCTTCGCCGCTGTTATGTAGTTCAATAGCATAGATAGACTATGTTTTATTGATAGGAAATAAAACTACACGTTTGAAAAATTATCATTTCATAAGATTTATTCAGATATAAGGTAAGACGGACAGATAGGTCAGACAGAAGTAAAGTAATGGCTTAAAAACGAAATACCTGCTAAAATTATGTAGGTACAGACGACAGCACATTAAGCTACCCGAAACTGTCTAATTTTCCCAATCAACCATGAACCTAATGCTTTAGCGGAAAATCTAATAATTTTTGTTCAATACACTTTCTCGAAAACTGGTTCTTATCGCACTACGATTAGGTTCAACATGCAATATATTTCACACGCGTGGATTTTTAAATATTTTTCCGCACACGTGCGGAAATAAACATTTCCACAGATAAGTCCAAATGGGTTCAATGACTATAGCTATAGTCGGCGGTGATTATTTTTTTATAATCTCGGGAAAGAGATATATATGCGTCTTTACGGCATAAATATTTTTTGAGTTTTTAATTGTGTTTATAAATAGAATATCATAGATATCATATATAAACATGATTATTCAAAACAAATATATACATGTAAGAAGAAATTAACATTTATTTGTGTTCTAAATTAAAAAATATTTGAATTTTCTTTTTTTCATATTAGGCTGAATAGCTTATCATACCTTTGCTCTTCTACAACCTGGCGAAAGCAAAGCGCGGTAAAATAGCAAATTAAATCATAGTTTCTTATTAATTCCTGACAAAAATAATTTCCGTTCTAATATTTTATTTCTACGAAAGTGTATTGAAAAACGTCGTTTGATACGCGTGGGGATTTGTTACTGCAGTTCTCGGCTCCATAACACCCTCGCCTAGCGCTCGAATGCAATAACAAAATTTTCCACACTTATATCAAAATGTACTGTTTCAATACACTTTCTCGAAAACTGGTTCTTATCGCACTACGATTAGGTTCAACATGCAATGTGAAATACATTGCATGTTGAACACGCGTGGCTTTTTTAATATTTTTCCGCACACGTGCGGAAATAAAAATTTCCACAGGTAAGTCCAAATGGGTTCAATGACTATAGCTATAGTCGGCAGTGATTGTTTTTTTTTTTAATCTAGGCATTGAGATATGCGTCTTTACGGCATAAATATTGTTTGAGTACCTATTTAAATTGTGTTTATAAATAGAATATCATAGATAAACATGAATATTCAAAACAAATATTTACATATAAGAAGAAATTAACATTTATTTGTGTTCTAAATTAAAAAATATTAGAATTTTCTTTTTTTCATATTAGGCTGAATAGCGGCATACCTTTGCTTATTCTACAACCTGGCCAAAGCAAAGCGCGGTAAAATGTACTATTTTTACAGATTGTAGTATCTTGATGTGCTGGCGACTGTACCTACATAAGAGTAGGTGATCTGCTTGCCCAAGTGACCAGTGTTATAAGAAACTATTACCCCTACTTTATCATACAAAATATCATAATATTTTATTCAATGATTTAGTCTTACTTCCATAGGTTCTTCCAGCCCTACATAATATTTCTCTACCTAGCTAGGTACCTACACATTAATTCTAACACAATCATTATTTTATACATAATCGTAATTGAAAGGCTACATTTTCGCGTCGGTAAAACATTTTTTTCTTTTATATACTTTCATGATAGATCTCTAGAAGGTAGGCTAATAGATAATACGTATTGCACAGAATCTTTATCGAAAAAAAAGCTTTTAAAAATAAATGTGAATGTACTAGGTTTACATTTAAAATACTTTCCCTTACCTATGTGGGAAACCCCACCCTTGAATTGAAAACGCAGGTATCTGTACTGTATCTGTCTACTGCTGTCTAGGCAATGAGTGTCTAGGCAACTAGGATGTGGAGTGATACAGCTTACCTAGATACAGTGCAGTGAACTGAAATTATAAAATCAATGGTTTAGTTACGCGGCAGTTATATATTCAATTATTTTTCGTCAAAATAATTATGAACGCAAAGAAGAGACTTATTTTAACGATATTGAGATATGAGCCTTTTAAGACACCATTAATTACAGTGTAGCGTTCATTTAAAAAAAAACGATATGTCACAGACTAGCCTGAAAATACAATTTTGTTTTCATTCACTGTTTTTCTACGTGCGAGCGATTTCACTGGTGTTGACATTGTTGCGAGGTATATTCGTGGGCCTGTTTATGTAGACGGTGGGGTTGTCGTGCGGGGGTCGCTGGAGGCGGCCGGGCCGCGGCGGCGGTGGGGGTTGCCTCCCTTGCTCTATTCTGATCGGCTGTGGCTGGGCTCCGATGTCCTGCCGAGGCGCCATCGCTGGAAATCGATTGATGAACTAGTTAGTGAAGAAAAAAACCCTATGTTATAAACAAGGATAAATTAAAGTTTTGACGTTTTTTACGTAGTCCTTGTTATACCAAATGGGTGAACAGAGGTGTACCCAGCGTCGGTTTTTCGCTGTAATCTTTGTATAATAACGTAAATGAAAGTACTGAAACTGTTTATTCGCGTTATCGATTTGCATAAATGATACATGATAATTTTATCCGATAAGACGGGTCGTCCTTGTGCGATGAACGTCGTTTTATTTTCTCTCAGAGTTAGTGTAGCGTAAAATATGGTTATTTATTTTATTTCTGTTTTATTATCGAAACAATATCTGGTTTTTACATAACGATGCCGAATATGCACTGTCCTACAGGCCGGAGGTCTTCGTAGCGGTACGTTAGGTTTTGATCAATGGGTAAAATTGAAATTATGGAACTATAGGTATAACTGTAGGTAGTAACGTAACAGACCTAAAATCCCATTGATTTATCTAGAAATATATTGCCTACGTTATAGTCCACGTAACGTATTCAGACGAGAGTGAGAATATCCTAGGTAGCATTTTTTCATGATAGTAAATAATCTAAAATAAGCAACGTATCATGTTGTTGCCTTATCAATGGCGATAACTAAGGTGTTATTTAATATTTTCGTTGTTATATTGTGGCATAAAAACCGCAGAAACACGTTTGTTACAAATTAGGCTCAATAGAATTCTAATTCGTAGTGGCAGAGCTACATACCGTACCTACATTGTTTGCGTTTTTAATAGGTTTATTGTTTACCTTGATTTTAATCAAGTTATACGTCATACATAAAACAAATACGAGCCGACTTGAAAAGAAGCGGCGGCATTTTTTCGTCGGTTAGAAATTCTTTAAATACATAATAAATCAATAAAAATACTTCATAATAAACATAGGCGCATTGTCTCTTGCATTGTCTCAACTGTAATCGAATAAAAAAAAAAAACATCATGTGATTACTTACCTCCTTGTGATAATAAATTAATTGAACTTCTTACTAATTTTGTTCAACTTCTAGCTTGATAAACGTAATTATTATTGTAGTATACATATAAAAAAAAAACACTCCACACGTTATAAAATTTCACCGAAAAAAGAATTCACAATGTTAATTTGTAAAACAATAAGGTGTTCCGTGGGATCTCCCGCTGCGTGGGATGTTATTGTGAAAACATATTACTTCGCTTAAACATTATCTTTGTGATAACTTATCTGAAGTGATATTTATCTAGGCAGCAAATAATCCTGGTATTTTATTATCATAGTAACGAAACGACTTTCAATAACATGAGCTGAGAGTGGAGATGAAGTTTATGCACGATCATGTTTTATCTCATTATCAGGGACTCCACCCGCCCCTGCTTTGAACGGTCGTTACGCCTTGACTAAACACGGAGATTTAATTAAATTTTATCTATGTAAAATGCATCAACTCAAAACACTTCCGAAATCCGAATTGAATTCTCTAAATTATTGCATGATGGTGTTATCCGGATCAATATTCGTTGTCTACAAAGCGGTCACGAACAGACACGAAAAACGGCTAGGTATGATGGTATCATGTTATGCCAAGTCATGGTACCTACCTATGTTGTTCATTTTAATGTGCGTACGTACGTAATGTAAACTAAATTATTTTAAATTTGCATGCTATTATTAAGGCGGAATGTGTCCTGTTCCAATTTTTTTTTGTTTGTACCACATTTTATGCAAATAAATATACTTAATTACCTAAGGAGAAAGACCTGGGGGCCTAAAATGGCAGCTTTATCAGAATCATAAAACGAATCACGTTAAAAATTTGAAACTCTTAAAATGGACTTTGCGGTCATAACCATAAAGACCATTTTAAATTTTTTAACGTGATTCATATTATGATTCTGATAAAGCTTCCATTTTAGGCCCTCTGGGCTTCGCCTAGACACGATTTAAGTCCTGAGTTCGTGTAAGAGTAAAAGGGGATCATGGACAATACCAATATATGACGTTTATATTATCTGACGTGTAATAATAATTATTTCATAAAAATGTGTATAAATATGTGAAAAACAAGTATTGTTGAAACAAATTATTTTTTGGATATTTGTTTGGCTAAAAAGGCTAAGTTCTGTACTAAAAACAAGTGTCACCGTAAATAGTAAAAATTGTTTTACATTATGCTTTACTATTGTCATCATTGCATCATTGTCAGCTTGGCAAATAAGTGTTACTACTATAGAAAATTTTCCCTCAAACTTCGGTTTTTTTTCGTGTTTTGGGGACATAATTATCTAAAGTATGGAACGGTTCGACGTATTTTTTCAACAAAATTTTGCACTTTGCGTGTATGGATAAAAAAAAATTATTTGTGTAAAAACATGGTACTTTACGGTCTTATAAATAGGGTGTGAACTTACATGCTTCGCCATTTTGGGATTTTCACACCCTGGATAGTGAAAAAATTCCTCAAAACTTAACTAAGTAACTGAATACTTAAAATCATTGGATGCCTTTTAAGACTGTTTAGAGACATAGATCTTTTTACTTTATTTATCATTTTTCTTATTCTATATATTTTTAAACATTTCTTTTTAAAAAAACCTATAAAAACCATTAAAAAAAAAAAATGGCCGGTCATGGCCCATCGGCATCAGGAACAAGGTCCAGGCTGCCGGTGGTCAGGGCTCCAGAGAGAGGAACCGCCTCACTAAGAGTTTGGCCGCTGGCAATAATTAACAAAATTCTCAAGTTATCTCAGACATGGATTATTATTGTAATAATGAAGCTTTTTTGTTTAATAATTTATTGTAATAAAGTGAAAAAGGATCGTTAATTTGTAGAGGATTTTCTCAAGAAGCTGGGGGAAATCCAAAATCAGTGGGTGGCAGCACTGTTGACAGTTGACAGCGTGCTGTCATTACAATTTGACGTTAGACCAATGTGGTAATCTGTCTGCGTTTGGTTCTGGATTTTTCTTAATTTTTCCAGAAGTTTAGTTTCGTAGGTGATTCATAATCACCTTGAATAAAAGCATTGTAGTCTGTGTACATTGTTGGTAGTGTAACATCAATCTATTGAGACACTTGTCGTCAGATAAAGTGAAGTTCAACTCGTGTTGATAACAAATTTTGATTAATCAAAATGGGTTCAAATAACCCCCCAAGAAATAATAGCGCAGTTGCCATTCCTGCTAATAGTCAGGATAATGGGCAACCAAGACAGAGCACTGGAGCATTGAGTTTGGCCGCTGGCAATAATCAACAAAATTCTCAAGTTATCTCAGCCACTGGCAGTGGTGGCACTCAGGGTTCACGGAGACAACCCAAAAATTTACAGGTAAGTAATTAAATAAAAAGATTAAAGAGAGATGAGTGAAAGAAGAGGCCTTGTTGTTGCAAGGATACCTTTCCAAGAAAACTTCTGTGCAATAGCTACTTCTATTTATTTTTATTTTTAGCAAATTAGAATTTGCACTAAATAATAACTCATCTCTTTCAAATGCCTAGAGCAGGTAGGGTTTTTTAACGTTTAAGTTCTTACATAATGACATATTCTATGCTTTCAGAGTCTGTTGAAGTTTGCCATGGAAGCCACCCAGGCAGAAGATGCTCCAGGAAATACAGATATAGCCCCACTCGATGATCAGGTTTGTACCATGACACAATTTTGTATTTAGCAATTGGTTTATCAAACACATTTTCAGTTTTAAATGCCTTTTAAGCACATGATAAATCTTTTGTAAAATGGAAAAATATGTTAGTGACTAATAAGATTTTAGCAACCTCAGTTTTGTTATGACAGTACATACTATTTTTTCTTCTACCTATCTTCTCCCACTGCTGGGCAAAGGTGTTTATTAACCCTTTGTATGCTGGAACCTAGATCTACGCGAGACACAATAGGTTTTTAATTGTGTCTATATACTCGACATACTAGTGTTTACTACTAATTATTCCATCAATACAAGTCTAAGTACTGAAAAATTCAAAGACATATGACATCTATCAACCCGCACTGGGGCCTCATGGTAGATTATAGCCCATTCCCACTCATAGAGAGGAGGCCTTAGCCCCAGCTGTGGGACCATTATTGGCTGATTATACTTAAGCTTATTCCACCAATGAGATTTTTTTCAACATTACATCATAATGTTACAGAGGCGTAGATTCCTTGAGGACGCACTGAGGAGTTTAACAGTAAATGTGTCAGAAGTGCTGTTAACTGCCATCAAAGTGCTGACCAACAGGGAACTGTTAGCCAATATAAAAGAAGGGGATCAGTTGCCGGATGAAGTGAAGAATTCATTCACTGTCCTACTGGAACATGTTGATGATCTAGATGTGGCCAATGGTAAGCTGATGGTTTATTAAGAGCGGCTAACCCGTCATACTTTTTATATAGTTACATAGTTGTTACACATCTATCTTTGAATCTTTTGAACTAATAGGTATTTTGTACACTATATCTAGGTTTCTATAGAAGCAAAAAATAGAAAATTGTAGAAACAACTTTGGTATAAGCCTCCAAAAAATCCTTTTTTGACAAATTTTAACTGAACTTTGGCCGTTCATAATCTACTCATAAACTGTAAAAGTAAAGAAAACATCTCAATAGAAACCTTCCACATGTAATGGAGATTCTTAATAACAAATATTTATTTCACACACTTGTAAGACTTATTCAAAAACACGTATTTCCTGGAACAAGTTTAAGAAATTTTCGAACACTATTTTTCCTTCAATGTGATCGCGTTAGGCGGTATGAGGTGCGCGGGAGACGAGATGTGCGGGTTCGGGGCGGGGTAAGAAGGGGGAGTTGAAAGAAAATCGCCGCTGGGGCTCTGGATGAAACAACAAGCTTTTCGAACATGCTCGCGTTGACGATAGACGGACCGGGAAGGACCCTCATAAGAATTAGATTTTAGTTCTTATGTAAATTGGTTTACATAGGATTATAGTTGTAATTGGATGGTGTCTTGACTGTATTTATTTATTTTTGCACACACAAAATACTTAATAGGACATTACATTAAGATAGAAGAGTACAAAGGTACTGCTTATTTCATAAGAAATCTCTTTCAACAGACTTGCAAGAGGAAAGTTGGATTAGAAATGTAGACACATTAAGTGACTGTGTTAATGAATCAAATAACACCTGTTTTTTAATCTATACTATCTATACTAATATTATAAAGAGGTAAAATTTGTTTGTAAGTTTGTATGTAGGGGGTAATCTCTGGATCTAATAAACCGATTTTGAAAATTCTTTCACTAATAGGAAGCTACATTATCCCCGAGTGCTATAGGCTATATTTACAACGTGCTCGTGCTATAATTTCCGACAAAACGCGAGCGAAGCCGCGGGTAAGAGCTAGTGAATTATAACTTTGATGTTCTGCTTTACTTTGTTCATGTTCTTAATTCAGGCAATAAGACTTAAAACTAGGTAAGCCTAGTTTTTCTATTTCATTGCCTGGATTCATTATTACGTAATGCCATCTAATTTGTCTTTACTCACAAATTAGCATTAAATCTGACATGAGTTATCAACATAAACAGCTGTTGCCACATTCACAGATAAAATCGACCCTTAGGAAACAGTAAAATTATTGTAATTTGTAACTAGGTACCTAAATATGAGTACATTGTGTTTAGTATTTTAATTTAATTTTAAGTTTGCATGGTGAATGAATTCAGCAAAATATGTGAACCGTTTTTATTTGTAAGACCATGTAACAGTTAAATACCAGTATTTTACATGGAGCAACTGAAATATACTTAATATCTAATTCGACTCATAACTAAAGGAACTTTTACATTTCAGACTTCTTCAAAATGGGTGGGTTCGCCATGTTCCCGATCTGCTATAGCAGTCAGAATGAAGAGCTGCGGGCTCGCGCCAGCTCAGTACTAGGCACCTTGTGTCAGAACAACCCGTTCTGCCAGGAGAGGGCACTGAACAGTGGGCTGCTGCCCGTGCTCCTTAGCTTGGTTCGGACGGAGCAGGGGACCGCGCTTGCCAAGTGTCTTTATGCTTTATCATGTAAGTAACTGCAGCAGTGGTTTTTGTAATTCAAGTATTAGTACAACAACAGAAAATCGGCAGTACCAAAAATACCAGACTTATCGACGCGATATCGACTAGTTTTTCATAATAATTCGGCGCGAAAGATAAGATGGATGGATTGTGTGATATGAAGTGAAAAGGAGTAAGTGATAGCGTGACGATTGACAGGGAAGAATGGAAGAAAAAACGTGTTGCACCGGATCTAAGTAACATGGGACTAGGGCGGTAAGATGATGAGTTTGGGACGGTATCGACTCGAGGTGGCCTACCTTGACGTTTTGAAGCAGCAGTGATTCCAGTGTGGGAAAGAGATAGCGCTGGAAGACCTTTATAGCTCTGTCTCTTTCCCACACTGGAATTACCAAACAAGACGAATGACATTTCTCGTTTTTGTTACATTGACAAATGTCCATTTTCTTTGCTCAGCAGCCGCTGAACGAATTTTGATGACATTTGGGTACACAGTTCAAGACCATGTCATTTGATGGCGTATACTTTTATCCCAGTAGTAATTTGATTTCCCATTACATAAGTTCATATGTACTACCTACACTCGGGACTTGGCACAGCAAAAGCTGTGCTAAAAATCCTACAAATTTGTGATCACAACGGATATTTAATTTTGTGTCCAAATTAAACGGAAGTCAAGTAATTCATTCAACCAATCACACATATGAGTTTAATTTTAACGAATTGATCATTTTCCTCCCAGAAACCAGGAGTGAGTTTAGCCCAATTATCTGATTTTGATCTCCTTCTAAAAATATATTTTACTTTCCTTGCAGGTATGTCTCGCGGGTACGAGCCAACTTCCCTAGAGCTGATCAAGCAGGGCGGCTGTCCAGTCCTGGTGGAACTGCTGAGCTCCCCCGAACCAGTTGCCAAGACAAAGGCGGCCTTCCTCATCAGACACTTCGCCCAGAATTACGGTGACGCTATAAGTAAGATCATTATGTTTATTTATTATCCTTTAAGAACTGAAAATTATGGTAGTTTAAGAGATTGAAGGCAGTCTCATTTCAAAGTGATGGCGCAGGCATTTGTCGTAACTAATTGGTGACATCGAAACTCACGTTAAGCTCTGTCTGTGGATGTTTAGTAACGTCAAATTTAGTTTGACGTACTTAATGATAAGTAGACTTCTTCAATGCCAGGGGCTTTTCATCTTAGCTGCCATGTCTCATGTGCCTGTCCCACACCGCCACTTATATCATGTACCACTAAATCTGAACACAGTGTAGCGGCACTACAAAAAGTACTACTGCAACAGTACGAAAACAGCGCCATCTATGACACAAAAGAAGAACTAACATCTGCGACTTAAGACTATATGACAAGAAAAACGCGACGACTGCTGGGCAGTAGCCCAACCAGACATACCACTCGTCTGGTCAGAGGATCCTCCCTAATCTAAGGGGATGAAGAACTTTACACCCTTACACCAACGCTGATTGGCGGCAAAACAAAACACTATCAACACCTCCAAGACATCTTAAAGTACTCAACACCTAGAAGTCTAATATTTTTTATTTTACATTTCCAGAACAATTCGTTAACCAAAATATCGTAAGAGTGATAGCAGCAGAGATTCAAGCGGCGAGAAACGAAAGCACAGAGCATTTACTCAGCATATTGCAAGTCTTAGTCAGTACCAACGACCCAGTCATCTTGAGACTATGTAAAGACCAAAAATATAACCTTAAAAAAGTCTTGCAAGACCATCTCAACAGACCAGAACTAAGTGATGATAGGTTTTTGGAAGAGAAAGAGTATTGCCAAGATTTGTTACAGACCATTTTTAATTCTGCAGTCGAGCAAGGTAATGTGGAGCAAGCAGATAGATAGTGATTACATGTTGTGTTATATAGTGTGGTCTCTTTCCTATGGGTACTAAATTATATTGATTAATTAGAATATTGCAATGACAAAGAAAACTGAAATTAAGGCGAAAACCCACCGCGGTGCACGGATAGGCTAAGCACGTGTGTTAAGCTTCGCTTTGCAAGAAAATGTATGTGATTGTGTCCACTGGCACTGCAAACTACGGGCACGCGATGTATCAAATGACGTCATTAGTTCATGCGTGGCTTGCTCAAATAAGGAGCTCAGACCCACGTTGTCAAACAATTGAATCCACGCAGCTAAAATGCGCCGCGTCCCCGTGCACCGCGGTGGGTTTGCGCCTTTAGATCTGCATAGATGCAGCTACATTATTGTCGACAGTCCTTTTCTCTCATACTATAATTAGTAGTAGGTAGTCAGTACTAGTCTCAGACAATATAATTTACGTCTAACAGAAGCAACTTAGCGGAAACTTATTGGTGGGAACATGAAGGTCAATGTTATTTAGAATGTTAGTGGCAGCAAACCAATAGCTACCCTATTGTAACGCGGATAAAGCTCACTGTGATTTGGTGACTGTGAAGGGACTGTACTTTCATTTAGCTGCCATGGAGTTCCTGGAAAACTTGGTCGCGGAAATCCGCGAGATGTTACTAAATGTTTTATTTTCTCGCCGATTCGTCGCTCGCTTTTCATTCAAGATAAGTTTGACAAGTAACTAACACCCAGGGCCCTGTCGCGGCCAAGTTTCTAGCAATAACCCCATTATACAGTCACGAGCACCAATGTGTATACACTTTTCTAAATTTGAAAGCAATTTTCGATAGAAATAACTATTGTAACTTGGAAATAGGATCTTTTTCATATAAATATCAGTTTCAGAATACTATGTTCGTAACAACATGAAATTTTAATTAGAACAATAGGAGGAAAAAAAACTTTAAATGTTGTTAAGTGTTTACATATTGGTGCATGTGACTGTACAAAACAAAATGATTTAAATAATGTAAAATGTTCAAGAATTTATTGTTAGTTTAACCTACTACATATGTGCAACAATGTAAAGATTTACATTTGTATCGAACCATTGTATTCATCCTTGTATCTAAGCAATGTCATTTAGTAGTATAGAAGAGACCATTTACTTTATTTGTAAATACATTTATGCAGGTGTAAATGATCGTAAATAATACAATGCTAGCGTGTTCAACTTTCGAAAATTGCCTATAAGAGTACTTCACACGACGACTTTTTTACGTGCTAACGCGCTGTAAACGTTCATGTAACCGCAAGTACCTATTGTTGCTGTGTCTTGCTTAGCAACGTAGATACGTTGTCGATGAAGGCGCGATACAAAGTTTTCGTGTGCCTAGGCCCACAGAGCACGGACACGCCTCGGCGGTCTTATTAGCGGCCGCAGGCAGCATTGTCAGCACTTTCCATATAAACAAAGTGTGTCACCGCTTACTCACACTTCGGCATAAGTTACGTGTATACAAGGTGTAACAAAATAAACGCAAGACGTCCCGTGTGGTCTCTTGGACCATGAAACTGATCCACTTTTGTTTTACGAGTTCGTCGCAATTCAAAATTGGACTTTATAAAGGAACTGAAGCGATCCGCTGATCAAAGTGTATGGTAAAATTAAAAAAACAGTTATGAATTTCCAAAAGTCATAGAACAAAAGTTGTTCTGGTTCATGGTCTGAGACACCTCACGAGAGGTCTTGCGTTTATTTTATTACACCCTGTATAAAGTGACGGCCCAGCAAACTTTCTTCGCCGTCTCTACAAGCTGCCGTCGCAGCGATTCCTAGCTCTATGCCCTAAACCACCCTTTCCCTCACATGTCTATTGGATTGTTTGTCTCTTGTCATAGGCAAAATAAGAACGTTGGAAGCATCCAGGCAGGCTGCGCTAGACATCCGAAAGTATTGTCCCTAGGGTATGGTTTTATTGTGAGCACTTCGACGCAGTTTGAAATGCTATAGAGGACATCGAGTGCAAAATAAATAGCATGCTAAATGTCCTGTACGTTATTTCAAATTTCCGCCATCGACTTACTGATAAGTTAAAATAAATGAAAATGGTGATAACGATTTATTAATATGGACTTAATATAATAACTATTAAGATATGAATAGTTGGTATACATTTTATAAACAAGAAACAATATAACAGGGGTGGCGAACCTTTATGGATCAACGTGCCATTTTTCTAAAGAAATGTTTATTGAGGTCATAGACGTGCCGTCGAATGATTTTCAGTTGGTGATTATCGGAAAAATATAATAAAATGAAATGCTGTCAACTCACTCTTTGTTTACTACAAAAAATACACTTTGCACTGTTTAATAATAAATGTTTCAGTTATAAGTTTATTTCAAATTAAAGTCACATTAGTGTGGCTTCTGTTGTTGCAGATTAGAAATAACTTATATTAAAGTATGTTGCTAGCGAGTTTTTAATGTTATTCATCTCTAAAAACAATGACTCGCAGGCTTAGGTAGGTGGAAGTATGCTTAAAATCGGTGGCGTGCCCAAAATATTGTGTCGGGCGCCATCCATGGCACGCGTGCCAATGGTTCGCCATCCCTGCAATATAACTACAATAAGTACATGTCATGTAGTCATGAAAGAACGTCTTAATGATATTGTTGGTATAACATTGTAATAAAGTTCTGCTAACAAAGCTTAAGCTAACATTATGTATAAAGTATATGCTTTTAACTGCATTTTTAAGTACCTGATAACTTTTTTTGCGTGTATCAGTATGTGAAAACTTATTCCAGTCAGATTTAGCATATTACATCTCCAATCATAAATATATAACGCTATACCTATGTATACAGGGTGCCACAGACAATACGACAGTAAATTAAACTCCGTATACCTCTCATGATGTTCCCAGTCTGCATACAAAAAATCATTCTAATATATCCAGTAGTTTAGTCAATGGATATTATTTCCAATGGATTGTCAATGGATTTTCTTCATGATGTAGCTAATGCAAATTTTACCAACTCCTAAGGTTAGTAAACCTAATAAATGGTGTTATATTTTGAAAACAGTTTTATGCTGTATAGTTTGTTTGAAAAAACATTTTCATTATTTTCGATGTTACGAGTTATTTGATAGTTTCAAAATATTCCTATGAACTAGTATTACCAGTGTTTTCATTAAAATTTATTGTTGTATTGTCGGCGCCACGTTGTATAAGACATTAGGTACTTTCTGTAATATTCAAACGACCGCCAGAAACGCAAGATATATTAAAGTCGTTAAATTTTTTGAGTGATTTGTGGTGTAAGAGAAATGATATTATAAAGAAAGATATGCTACGTTCATACTGAGCGGCGTTCAAATATAGTTGCGTTGTTACGACTGCGATAGATAATACGGAACGTATGAGACAGAAAGAGATAGCTAATGCGCTTGAAGTACTTAAATTACGACAATTGTCTGAATTTGTCTGCAACAATTTGCGCGCGCTAGTGCGATGTCTACCTCTTTTTATTTATGACATCATTGTGTAAGAGCCTTAATGTACACATTAGAACAATTACTA
Organism: Eugnorisma glareosa; assembly: GCA_947578425.1. Taxonomy (NCBI): domain Eukaryota; kingdom Metazoa; phylum Arthropoda; class Insecta; order Lepidoptera; family Noctuidae; genus Eugnorisma; species Eugnorisma glareosa. The sequence goes on along the minus strand of OX387974.1, from coordinate 10,064,063 downwards.
AATAATATAAATAATAAAGTTTACAAGTTATACCTACAAAAGTTTGTTATTTTACATGAAACATGATCACTTGGTTACCTTTTGTACTCCCATCCTTTTCCAAATCATTTCTAGTCCAGGGCCTTTTCCGGGCTTGTCATGACTTTTTGGCTTCAGTGGATATTTTACACCTGGCACCCTGCCGTCCTCAATTGGGCACTTCTTCAAACCCACCCTCAATTTTAAGTTAATCTGTCGAAGTTATTATTGCATCTTACATTTTATACATATATATCTATACTTCTATACTAATACTATAAAGCTGAAGAGTTTGTTTGTTTGGTTGAACGCGCTAATCTCAGGAACTACTGGTTCGAATTGAAAAAATCTTTTAGTGTATGGCTATATATCATCACACTACAACTAATAGGAGCGGAGCATAAATGAAAATGCAGGAGGAGCATTATTAGCGAAGGTGTTTTTACCGAAATAGTATTAATACTTATCAAAATAAATATGTTAGTCATCTTGAGCGTTCAGTTGTGACCAATATTGCCTTTTACACCATTAAATTTAGATGTATATCTTAGGAAATATCATAGAAAGCAAATCACTCGCGCAACAAAATAATATAATAACGACGACGAGGGTCCATTAGAAGATGACTCTCAATGCATGAGAAAGTACGCTTTATGAAGCTGCAATATGATGATACAGCACAATCAACAACGTATTATGTTACTGTATAACATAACATTTCGCCTGTATTTCCCAGAAGGGTTATGCAGAGGTGTACCATTAATAGTACACCCATATTATGTCAGTAATGTGTAATAATAAGACGACCCTATTACCATCAATCGGCATCAAAAGGCTTGGTAATTTCATGAATTCACAATAACCGACCTGTACTATTAGATACCTACTAGCTGTGCCCGCGACTTCGTCCGCGTGGACTATTAGATCTTTCTCAGCCTGTTACTTGCACAGGCACTTTGTTTCGGGTCTATTGGAAATAAATACTTTGAGTTTGAATCTAGTCTATAACGTGCCCAATCAACAAACACCAAAACAATGGTGTAAATTCTCATACTAACGAACAGACAAAGACATGTTGCCTTTTTTAATAACAGGCTGAGTTACATCTAACTCCACGCGGACGAAGTCGCGGGCACAACTAGTCAAATATAAAACGAATACGATGCGAATGTGCCCAACGTCCTCATTTGAGCACGGCATGTTTTTTCTAACTAAAAAAATACTACTTTTTCTCATGTTTTTTTTCGAGCTCCCTGTGCTCTACCAAATAATACAAGTTATTTCATTTTCCTTTAGTCTTGGGCGTAAATGGGTTAAAAATAAAAAAATCGACTCTTTATAAGGATTGGCGAATAATAAACTATACATAGGGATAAGTATTGTATAATTATCACTTGCTCCGATGAAGGGAAACATCGTGAGGAAACCAGCATGCCTGAGAGATATTTCTTGACGGCATGTAAAGCCAAGTCAGAGGCCCACGGGCGGCCTAAAAATTCTGGCACCAGGTTAGGCACTAACCACACGATAAACCAGATAGGATGGGAAGGGATGGGAAGCCGTTGCCCTGCAGTGGGACACAATTGGCTGATAATATTAATAAATCGGCACATCCATAATATTTGTGGAAAGGCTTTCCAATCTCCTGGTTTTGTTATGGGGGAGGCAAATAGGTTCAAAGAATAGAAAGGAATGCTATGATTACCCTTTATTATTATATTATATGTATAGATTATACGTAGCAAACTAGAGTGAATGTACATGTGTGCGTATGTCAGTATGTGTGTGACTGTCAAATAAAATAAAATGTTGATGGTTAAGTTCAAAATCGAATGAAGAGCAGTTTGTGGTAACTTGCGCTGATGCGCTGGCGACGCTCGGCTCGCTTGGTCACAGTTCTAACATACCCAATCCCATTTGGTCGGGGTGTCTTAGCTTACCCGTAACATATGAAAATGATCTAAACTGCACTAGCCTAAACGCAACGGCTAATAGTTGGTATTCTATTTGATAATATTATCATTGCAATATAATAAAAACCAGGCCACGACATCGGCCGGCGAGCGTTACAACCAAGTTGGTTTTGTATTGTTTTCTTTCTCTTTCTTTTTAGGTTCGAAAGTAGAAACATGATAGATTTCCCATCTAACAATTATTGACTACTGCGGAAGTAACAACGAATACCCGTATTACTACTGGTAGTAGGATTGGTAGTCACCCTATAACGACGCTTAGGAATGCACCTTGCATCGGCGGCAGCGGATAATCAAATAAAACAAAGTTTTGAAGTCATAAAACAACTTTTATTTCCTTCTTAACATTTTAGAAGTCAACAACATGCACTTTCTGAGCCTCCTCACTGCTCTCAGAGCTCTCAGAGGAAGGGTTGTCGGCACTCTCAGAAGAGGGAGCTTCCTCAGAGGAGGGACCGTCCTCAGCGGAGGGTGAGTCAGGGCCTTCCTCAGAGGAGGGACCGTCCTCAGCGGAGGGTGAGTCAGGGCCTTCCTCAGAGGAGGGTTTGATGGCATCGCTGTCCCAGTCGAAGTTGACGCCGGTCACCTCAAGGAACCAGTCGTGGTAGTGGCCGGGGCGGACGAAACCTGAGGAAGGGTAAATAAAATTAGCTAGCGAAACTGCAGAAGGTGATGGGTAGCAGTAAGTATCCAATGATGCGTGATATAAATGGTTTGAGTTTGTTTGGTCTACTACCGCAGTGTAGTTACTAAAAAAAAGTTGTAATGAGTCATGCCGAAATTGAACGAAGATGCTAAGTTATCATAACTCACCAGATGGCCAGAGGCTGTTGCATCCACGGGTGGATCCGAAGCTCACAATACCGATCTGAGTGCGTTGGCCGTCAGCGTCTACGAAGGTCAGGGGGCCACCGCTGTCACCCTGGTGGTTATAACAAAATTAAGTATTTGACGATGCTATAATATAAAGAAGAAGGGCTAAATAGCATAGTCCGGTTGTTAAGCAGTATTGCAACCTTATAGAGTTGAACTGCGAGTGGCCAGATCAAAGAAAAAAAAAGAACATGCCTCGGAAATAATGTTAAGCCTGTGTTCCGGCAGTGGCGGCAGTCATTGGATTAGAATGAACTCCGGATAGTCTGAAGCTCGTAAGTCTGTCAAATAGTCTCACTATCATGTTGCCCAGGTAGTCGCTCCGCCTTTATATATTATGCTGATCTTCAGCTACATATGATCTACGGCTAGACGAGAAGCCGACTCCTACCAGTTTGTATGTAAGGCGTCTCTAGTCACGTTATGTATCGTTATGCTCTGTGTGCCTAACTAACGTTATCCGGGCTAATGACTCATAGATCGTTAGAAAGAGACTGACAAAGAAATGATCAGTTTTAATCTTATTCCAGAGTGGGAAAGAGATGGGGCTAGCTTCATCTCAACGTCATGGAAGGCCATTTTTTCTACAATTCACTGAGTTGATATGGCGGCAGGTCCGCATACTGTAAATGATGTTTTGGCTGTCTGAAGGATCGCAATATTAGTTCTTTATTTTTACCTGGCAAGAGGACTGCGAGGTGTTGTTGTAGTATCCTGCGCAGATGGTCTCTTCCCGGATGACCTGGCTGGTAGGGTACCATTCGGACAGGCAGATGTCGTTGGCAACTCCCCGCTGAAACGTCCACAGGAGGATCTCGGAGGCAGCACCACCTGGGGTATTGGCAGGTACAATATTATTACAGGACCATAGAATTGAAACCTACTTATTTTGTTACCATTGTCCTTATAATCAACCTGTTTTCGGACGAGTAACAAACAACGATTCGTTAACTTCTTTTTGTTTGTGCGAGAATTATGGAGATATTTTTTCAGTAGTTTCAAGGCTACCAGCTCAGCTCTACTTTCTATACAGCATTTTAACTAAGAACAATTAGGGTAATTTAGGATTACTAGAAGATACTGACCATTCCAGAGATCGTCGGTACGTCCAAATCCGCTGACAATCATGGGGACTCCAGCGAAGTTGACGTTCTTCTGAGCATTACTCATGAGACGGGCCGGCTGCACGTAATCTGTTAGAAAACAAAGAATAAACAATTATTTAGGTTTGGAGCACAAACAGGCAGATTGTATTGTGGTAAAATGGTAACGTCGAACAGAGCAAATTTTCCTTAAAATAATTTTACGCAGAGCAACTGCCAAGGAAGGGTTATGTTTTTCGCGCGTACATTCCTTGTATGATACTTTGGTTGTTTGTTTCTTTGTATTTTTTTTTATTACTTCGTATGTTCCAAATGGCTGGATGGATTTTGACAATCACCTACGGTATCATACGATTTGTCTCAAAAACTCAAGTGTCTTTTGATTTTAAAAAAAAAAACAAAATTGCGGATTTTTGGTGCTAAATTGTAAGTCGTAAATATTTTTTTTTTTCAATCAAACCTATCGAGTAGGATATCAAAATAGGGGTATGAAGGAAATTAAAAAGAGGTTATAAAATTAAAAAGAGATTAATTTGTAGTCGGGTTTTTTGATACTTTTAATTAATGTTACTATTGTTAAAACGTTAGGTTATAAAACTAAAAAAAAAACTTAATTTGTTACAACTACTTTACCTACTCTAAAAATCTTTGTAGTTTGTTGAGACATGGTTGGGATAGATGACAGGGCAAATGGCCGAGCAAATCACAGCCGAGTAGACTGAAATCGGAATTCGATAGGAAGCCAGACTAATTTAGCAATTACGATGCAATTAACGCTCTAAGGGTTTGTTTTTGTCTAACAGACAAGTTCACCGTCACAGAACTCAATGATGTATCTTATTCTAGTTAAATATATTACGAAAGACACAATGGTCGCACTAACCGGAGTATTCGATTTCATTGTCAAGTCCAACCAAGGCAAGGTCTGCGGTCTGGACTCCAGCCCGGATTTCATCGTACTCGGGGTGGATGTACTTGTTGGAAGACTCCACGAGGATCTCGGGGCGGGTCAGGTTGGTCAGACCGAAGCGGACGACGAATGTGAAGCGGCTGTTAACAAAAAAAGTGTATCATTTTGGTGTAAATCAATGAACGGACAAACCGAGGACCAAACAACGGCAGACTTTGACAGATATTTCATTATATTATCTGTCAAAATACGCGCCATTATCCATTCCGCTCGGTTTGGGGACAGTAATGCGCAATTTTGGAAAGACACTACTACAGAGTCCAACTTAATTAGGTACTGACTTCGCTCCGCATATGTGATGGTTTGTCATTATTCTCCTGCCCTTATCCCAACTTATTTGTGGTCGGCGCAGCATTTCTTCTTCTTCTATACTTCTCTATTACTCGTCATATCAGTAGTCACCTCCTTTTCTAGCCATATCATCCTTCACTCAGTCCATCCATCGTTTCTTTGGTCTTCGATCGATTGATAAGAGTAGAGACTCTTATAGCCATCTACATTCAGATTGTTATCTGGTTATGAAGGTAAAATAGGCAGTCTTTTCATATAATATAAAGGTGTTGAAGAAACGTCTAGAGAGTTGGATGTTTAGTACGCAGATGAACAATCTGCCGGTTTCTGTTTTGTGTATTGGATAGGGAAGTTCTGGTCAAACTTTTAGGGCTCATTTACAGGGACGCGGCGCGTTGTAAATTTAAACATATATAGCGAAAAGAGCGTTTACGCGCGTTTGCTTGAAATGCAGCGTCGCCGGCGGATGACAGCCATGCAGCGTTGCGGCTAGTCAGTTTCTTTAATACTTTGTTCACGGGGAAGCGGCGTGTAAAACGTAGCGATACCCGCGACGGAGCACGCGGCGTTGTACGCAGCGTCACACGCACCACTTCACGCCCCGCGTCTCCGTAAACAACATTGTACAATATCATAATTTGTGTTTGCGCGAGTGATAGATAACGCGGGTCACAGCACGCGCCGTGTCGCCATAAATGAGCCCTTAGCACAGAGGATCATATATATATACTGGTAGCCCTTAGGGTGATTCCTTCAAAAAAAGGTAACACTCGAAATTCGAAACTTAATTCGTGTTTGACAAGTCCTACACTTCGATTAGTTAATTCAGACTCACAGAATGTGATCTGGAATAACATAAAGGCTAAGTACCGAATTTGACACGAGCGAAACGGCGGGTTAGCACAGAGCATCTTAAATAAAACGGTTAAAGTTAGTAAGGGTGCACTTACTTGGCCAGACAGTGAGCAGCCGTGAGCACCCATTTTTTATGGATGAGCGAGCAGCCACAGGAGCTGACACCACCAGCGTTATTCACCATACGCAGAGAGCCCTGGTACGGGATCTGGCCTAGCGTTGCGGGATAGCCAGCCACGATCCTTGAGGCTTGGTAGTTAGCTAGGGGCAGCAAGTAAAAAGAAGATAAAAAAAATATTTTTTTTAACTTTGCTCCCACACTGGGAATAGGGATGATTCCTGAGTAAAAAATAAATATGATTCTATTTATTCCGTCAGTTTAATTATCGAAAAATATCGGATACGTATTTTTTGCTTTATCTAATCAATAAAAAATGACAAGGATAAAACGCGTTAAATAATGAAAGTGGGGGCTTGTGACGTCACTTGTACGTAAAAAGTGTACATACAAGTGACGTCACGCGAGTTTTCGACGAACTGTATCGTCTTCATTTTTTGTTTACACGGAAAAAAAAAAAAACAATGATTTTTTAGAAATCTATATAACGGACAAATTAGATTTTTTTAGTCATCTACCCTATTTCTCTTGTATCTTGAGTGCGTTTATAAACATTTAAACTCACATACACAAACAGCCAGACCCGGTACAACTACAAATATTTGTTCCGTACGGGGATCGAACCCGCGACACGCAGCGCAGCAGTCAACCGTGCTGTCAAACACTTATTGACACGAAACAAATCAATTTGAGCCCGCGTTGCGGGATGTCGTTTCGGTTTGGATGACGTGCCCTTACTACTTATGCTTTTATTGCATGGATATAAAGCTTTTTAAGTTGAAATCGATTCCACGTCGATGAGTGTGGTCACTACCTAAACAACTTTCCTGACAGCGTAGTAGCTGCTACGTCGTAGCGACTGACACGCTGCTACGTCGTAGCACACGCGGCGGTCTCGGTTGAGAAAAGCTGTTTCCCGAAGCACAGTGACGCACTACGACGTAGCTATTTGAAAATTACCCTTTATTTTCTACATACATTTTCTTTCTTTTATTTTTTTCAGTTATTTAAGTTTGAATACTTAATTATTTTTTTTTCTTTTATTTAATATTTATTCACTTACGCAAGTCCTCGATGATCGCCGGCTCGGAGTTGAAGACACCACCCTAAAATAAAGGAAATTCTATAAGTATAATGACAAGAATATTTAAATCGCTAAATTAGAATAAATAGTGCCCAATGCATCTAGTCTTTGTACATATTTTTTTTTAAATAAATAAAATAAAATTGAGCAGTTTACCTAGTAATTTAATCCGCCATGATCTCTATCTTTTGATAAAGTTTTTTTTTTTTTTTAATTGTAGTTAATTTATGTTCTATATTTTCTTAGGGACCTATATATTCTGATGACTAACATCATTATAAATCGCTTTTTAATCAAAGAGTGTAAATTACTATATTCGACCTTTATATCCGCGATTTTCTTAACAACTACTGACGTCAATATATATGATGCTCTGTGACTGACGTTCTGAACCAAATTGACGTATTTGTACTTAGATATTTTTTCTATGGTTTGCTTTTTTTTTGGGACAAGCCCGCCACACTTATTCCCAAACCACTGCAACTCCTGTGCGCCAGAATCAACACTGGCGACAACCAGAAAAGCGCCAAATCAATGAAGCTCGGCGAAGTCCCAGATCAACCATCTAACTGTCTTGGATCCCGCAAATAAATTAATCAGAAAATAATAGCGGAGGAGTATTAAAAATGTTATCATAATTTGCTTAAGAATGTTTTAAAAATCTTACCTGCACATAGCCCAAAACAAAGAAAACTCCTAATAGGTACGCGGCCGCCATCTTGTACGATCGCCTTGTGAGTGCTGACTGGAACCGTACTTATTATTAATCAGTCTATATCAAACTTTAGAATTAAATGATAATGTTCTGTCACTATCACGGATTATGATAGCAATAATTAATTGGGATTTTTATAGTAGGTAGGTATGGTTGGGTATTTCAGCATTAGGCATTAGGTTAGGGTTACCAAATTGTATGAATAAAGTTGTACGGTGCAACCGCTCATTCTGAAATTCAGCAGTTTAAGCCACATTAATTTCATCTATGATTTCATCTCTTAATAATTAGTTCAGTTTATATTAGTTATTAATAAATACAGCATGTGGTCCTAAAAGCTCTAATTTGGAAGTAGCTCAAGAATTTGTAAACTTCTTTACCGATATCCCGTTAAAAACTACGGAAGCTCTAAATTCCTCACCTGAAGTCTCAATTGGTTTATTAAGGACCAACGTGTCTGGATGCCCGGCTGAATTTAAATTTAAACTCATAAACCCTGTGATAGTTATCAAAGCTTTCCGGCAAATAAAAATCAAAGTGACCGAAGATCTATGGGGAATGTCTATCAAAGTTTGTACATCCATAGTTGAGACTATAGCACCTTACTTAGCTTTAATTTTTAATTTGTGTGTAGACCAAGGAGTTTTCCCTGATTTAATAAAATACAGTAAAGTCATACCACTTTTCAAATCCGGGGATACTAAAGATACTAATAATTATAGACCTGTATCCGTGTTGCCAGTTTTTAGCAAGGTTTTTGAAAAGGTAATGCTGAATCAAATGCTTAATCATTTTAACACCAACAAAATCCTACACGATCAACAGTATGGTTTCACCAAGGGACGTTGTACGACTGACGCCGGTGTAACCTTATTAAAGCACATATTTACTGTATGGGAAGAGTCCCAAGACGCCATAGGATTTTTTTGTGATCTCTCCAAAGCGTTTGATTGCGTAAATCACGACACATTACTTTTGAAACTTGAGCATTACGGACTAGGAAAACTTGCACTTAGTTTGGTAAAATCTTATTTGAGTGATAGACCTCAACATGTTCAAATAAATGGTATCAATTCACAGGGTTTAAAAGTAAAAATTGGGGTTCCGCAAGGCTCAATATTGGGTCCTTTCCTCTTTCTAGTATACATAAATGATCTACCTTATTTACTGAAAAACCAACCTCAAAATATGGTGTTATTTGCTGATGACACTTCTCTAATTTTTAAGATAAATAGACGGGCCCAAATTCTAGATGACGTGAATAATGCCCTACTTCAGGTTCAAAATTGGTTCACAGCAAACAATTTAGTATTAAACGAAAAAAAGACTAAATGCATTAGATTTGCTTTACCGAATGTTAAAAGTAGTGATTGTGATATAATATTGAATAAAGAGAAACTTGAATTCGTAGATAAAACGGTTTTCCTGGGGATTACGCTTGATTCAAGGCTACAATGGAGTTCTCATTTAACGTCTCTTGCCGGGCGGCTAAGTTCAGCAGCATAATGCTATTAGAAAAATCCGTCAATTTACAGATGTTGATACCGCTAGACTGGTCTATTTTAGTTACTTTCATAGTATAATGTCTTATGGCATTTTGTTATGGGGACGATCTGCAGACATTCAGTCAATATTTATTCTGCAAAAAAGAGCCATCAGAGCTATATATAATCTTCGTAGGTGCGATTCTCTAAGGGAACTGTTTAAGGACATTAACATCATGACGGTACATTGTCAATACATCTACGAAAACATAATGTACGTAAGAAAAAATCTACATCTTTTTAGTAAAAGAGGTGACAGACACAGTTACAGTACTAGATATAGAGACGAATTAGTTCAGCCGGGCTTCAGACTCGCTAAAGTAGATTCATCTTTCATGGGGTACTGTTTGAGATGCTATAATAAAATTCCACAAAGTATTCTTGAACTCAATGAGACGAAATTTAAAACATGCATTAAACGCACACTATGTAAGCAAGCATATTACAAGTTGGACGATTATATCGCTGACAAAAATGCTTGGCTCAATGCCGGTCCTGCTCCACAAGGACAGGGACGCATAAATTGATAACATTAAATAGTATTGTTGGAGCTGCTGAAGATTGTACAACTATCTTTGCATTGTATAGATTCAATATCTTTAGTATTATATAAAGCCCATATTGTGTGAGTGCTATGTACTAAAGAGCTATCGTTCACTGGAAACCTACGTCCTTTCCCGACTTGAATGTGCCCTGGCGGTTGAGAGTATGTCATACTCACTCAATGTCTCGCTGATGGTGGCGCGTGTGTCGGATCATTTAGTTCCCTTCAAAATGGTTGAGTTGAATGGTGCTGATCCATGCGTCATGTTCGTGAACGGGCGCTGTCAGTTGTGACTGGTCATCTCTTAGTTGCCACGGCTTATTTGAATTAATTTTTTTTTTTTTTTTTAAATTGTCTTTTTTGTGTTTACTATGGACACTTTTAACGTGCACATCTTGCTACATCGTTCTCACATAATGTACCATCTCAATATGAATGATGTAACCAAGGTTTTGTAACAATATGCTGATTTAAAAGAGTGTCCATGGAGTTTCTTGCCCGTTCTTCTCCATAGAGATCTACGCTAGGGAATGGGCAACTACAGTACTTTCACAGTTTTTATGCCTTGTGACTGGGACTGTAGCTACATTTCATTGTTATCTTTGTTTCGACAGTTCAAAAGTGCCTGTAACTGGCCTACTTGAAATAAATGCTTTGATTTTGATTTTGAGTTCGCGTTGGGTTATCAAGTCAGCCAGGCGTTCTCACTTTTTCTTCATTTCCACACCATCAGTCCATTAAGTTCATTAACCGCCTTCAAAAAAGGAGGAGGTTTTATGTTCGACTGTATGTATTTTTTTTTACTTTACCTTTGGGACAATACAGTAGTGTTTTAGTACTTTAGCTTCTTTAATTCCATTCATCCCTCATGTAAGAGTAATATATGGTCTAGCAAGGGATCATACAAAAGTATTGAGGAATGACTTGTTTCGTTTGAAATGTACCATTTGATACAAGTGTGCAATGTTAAAAATATAAATCACCACGTGGATCCTAAATGCAGGTCGTGGGATGGCACATGTCTTTCAATTTTTGGGTCTCATGTTTCTTCACGATTTTCTCTTTCACCGTTTCGGATCAGTGGTGCTTCAAGGCCTGTAAGTGCAGGGCACGCCACCATAGTGGCGATAAGCCCCTCTTTGAGGAGTGCCTAGAGACGTGCCACGGCGCCTTCACCTTCCGCCTGACGCAGGTCCTCACCGGACATGGTTGTTTCGGGAGGTTCCTGCACCGAATCGGAGGTGTCGGCAAACGGGAAGGGGTCCGAAAGGGCCGATGCCTGCCAGGGCTGCAGGACTGTTTGAAAAAGATATCGCGGCCCTGGAACACAAAGGACAAAAGAAGGAACATGGATGGGTTTTAGTCAGTAGAAGTCTGACACTCCCTTCCGCTCCGCCCAGACGGGGAGAGGTCATTCGATGATTTACAATCAGAAAAAAAAGTGCCTGCAAGTGCCTATCTGGGATTGACTACCGACTACTACTGGACTCGTAAAGCGCGACTTCTCTGTCAAACTCTGCTGCTCTGAAAAAAAGGAACAGTCCTAAAACATTCAGCAGCATAGTGTCCCTACGCTGTGTCATTGTGTTATTTTAATGAACTCGATAATCCTGGATTACACCGGATACGCGTGCGTACATCAGTGCTATCTATAGTATCAGCGTCTGCAACGGACACTGGTTTTACCCAACACAACACCTCAGCACTGAAGAAAAACAAACGTTGTGTTTTCCCGAGTAGCTAGGTATAGCTACCTACTACCTGATGTTCTTATCTGTCATATACTGGGTGATTTTTAAACTTTGGCAATACTTTAAGGGCGTGTAGTATCTATAGCAAAAGTCGCGATCGCGAAAAAAATACAAGCTGATCCGTACATTGGTTCCGTACCTCGAAAAAATTTAAACAGCAGCTTACATTTTATTTAATTCTTTATTTTTTTAATAATTTGCATTAGTACTAAGTTTCGAGTTAATTCGACCACGCAGTAAACTTTTTTCCATACAAACTTCAACCCTGCAGCTCTGCTTTTTACACCCCTCTTTTGAAAAACCTATGATGACACGTTATTATCTTCTTAGTAGTATTGTTGCAAACTTAATCGGATCGAAATACGGATCACGCATTTAGATTTTTCATGTCTACTTTATCACCTTTTAGCTCCCGTCCTGCAAGGATGGCGGGGTGTAACAAGATAGGATTATTCCTTGCTGAATCTATTGATATGTAGCTTAGATTCCTTAGCTTAGATTCCTTGAAGAATCTATTGATATGTAGCTTGTTCGTTTCGGTTACTAGATTTTTGTATGATCATTGCTCGCCTCCGCTCCGTGTCCGATGTTTGCTTAAGTTGTGTACATGTATACTTACTATTAGCGCCCTCGCGCTGTCAGCCCATCTATCAACTTGCTGACTAGGCAAAGTCTTCTTCTCAGTGGACAAAAAAGAACGTTTCGAAACGTCATTGTTAGGTTGTTAGGTAGTCTATATAACGAAATAAATATAGTAAATAATCATCTCTATGAAGCAGAATTATTGTTATAATTGCAAATAATGGCGAAATCATTTATCTTGTAGATTAGCTTAACTTATCATAATCCTGGATAATTAGGCTAGCTACCAAGTTATATAATAAATTGAGTGACCTACACCTAATTTTAGTACCATACTTATTTGGCACTTATTTTATTTCATCTACTAATCTATCCTCAAATATTTTGACTTTTGGACTGATGTACCGATTTTGGCGATATCTGCTCTGCATATTGATGGATTTGCTAGAGGCACAGAACTAGTGCAAACCACACAGCCAAGCCATGGTGTCGTCTCCGTCGAAGATGCGCATTTAACTCAGTGTTTGTCACTTCAGTGCCGGTTTGTGGGAATAAGCATATCCTAACTATTTAAGGGAGAACTTTGCCCTACAGTGGGATAATTTAGGCTTACGATAACGATGATCTTCTTCTTCTTGGCCTCTCGTCTCCAGGGTCATAATACGCAAAGGATTAACAGAAAAAAAAACATACATTTGAAAGTATAAAATTCTTTATTATTACATTGTTGATTTGGGCGAAATATGAGTTTACCAAGTACCTTACCTATGCACGTTCACCTCTGTCTAATCCTTCATGGATTACAGGCGTGGTGGTACGTTATATTTTCACATAAACAGTCTTGTCTTATGCCACTACATCTTCTGGCTTGGTCTCCAAGTCCTCGACATTCCAGTCGAAGCTGATGCCGGTCTGCTTCTGGATCCAGGCTTGGTAGTAGTCGGGACGGACGAAACCTAAAAATATAAGCATATTCTTCTAAGATTGATAGATAGAATACTCTTTATTATATTACAGGTACATATTAACAATCCAGAACTTATAAATAGGCTGACATACTTGGTGGTGTTTTCGCTAACAGCGATCTTTTCAAGACAACCTTTGGATAATTTGTATGAGGTGTGGATGCGTACCATTCCACAAAAATAGATTCCACCAAATCGCACCATAATGGTTCACCATACCCGATTTAATGTAACCTTTTCATCTTTACCATATTTACTCTATTTTGGGATTTCCCTGAAAACAAGATAAAAATAGGTGGAGTTCTTACCTTGAGGATTGGGTGTGTTGCAACCACGCTGTGATCCGAAGCTCATGATGCCGACTTGTGTGACCTTGCCGTCGATGTCCACCATGGTCAGGGGACCACCACTATCACCCTAGAAGAAAGAGACATTGTTTCCCATTCTAGTAATAAAACAAAAGATAAAAACGGTATATCTAAGGGCTAATCGTACGTCTTAGGTTTTGCGCTTCTTCTTATCTGGATGATCTTCATCAAAATAGCTTATGCTGTGGTAAAAGTAGGTTCACACAAAATGTACCAAAGTGATGAAGGAGGATTTTTGCAGTGCGGTGCTGCCTTATCTAATCTGCACTAGAATTTACTGTCAGTAAGTTGGTAGCGGAGCTAACCTCTCAGGATGCGACAGACCTTCAGAGCACCACTCGTGCTTCGTCACGGCTTTATTGGTTTGCGTTATTGTGGATTAAAGAAGTAACACGCCAAAGACGCTTAGGCTATTGATGATATCTACGTGCTTGTCACCACAGATAGTCGACGGACAGTTGCGTTAGTATTTTTGCGGATGACTATCACGATTGCCATTTGTGTAGTGAACTTGCGGGGTAATGCATTTAGTAACACACTATTAATTTTGCCAATATACAGAACATTTATCGCGTTAATACATCGCCGAGCAGGCGAATTTACCAAATTTGTCAGTTTCGGAATGAGAAAGTGTTACAACTACACCAAGACCGATGTAAGTATGGCAGTGCCCTCACCGTGCAAGGGTTCTGGCTGGGCTCGTCGTAGTACTGCGAGCATATGGTCTGCACGTTGATGACCTGGCTGTTGGGGTACCAAGTGCGGCACTCTTGTTGTGTCATACCCCGCTGGTACGTCCAGTATAGGATGTCGGGGACGATTCCACCTGGAGAAAGTAAAAAGCATAACGTAACCACTCCAAACCACATTTTTTTTTAACCTGATAATTATGAAAAGGAATACAACACTCCTTATTAATGTCACCGATTCATGGTTAGACATTAATCTCCGATTCCTCTGACAGTTAATCTAATGTGAACTGCAAACCAGCTGAGAACTGCAAAACACTTTGAATGGAAGGAATTGCCTGATAATTAATCTTCACCAAATGATTAACACCGACCAAGACATGAACACCGACAGATACTTTGGTAAGTATTTATTCGGAGCTGTCCATGTGCAGTTTGACCGAACCCATAAGCGTAACACCTGTAATAGGCTATTAATACGTACCAGCCCACCAGTCGTCGGTACGTCCGTAGCCGCTGACGGTCAGCCGAACATCGCCGTATTCCACGTTCACGCGTTGGCTGCTCTGGATCCTGATAGGCTGGATGGAGTCTGTAAACGAATAGAGGCATAGTATACAGAAAGTGTTTTCATCTTCGTTAACACCACTGGTGTATTTACCCAAGGACGACGGAGGAAAAAGCTTCTATTTTCTTAATATAAGCACATTAATCGTTTTCTGCTGTTATCTCTCCATTTATCTACGATAAGCATTTTAACAAACAATTAAAATCCATATTTAAAAGGCTGGAACGGCAATGATGCACCAGTTACACAACCAGCTTTTCATTTAGCTGACTGCTTGTCGGATTCTCTTTAGAGAACGCTTTGTAGCTACATCTACTTATACCACCACATGCGAAACTAAACTGTCAAATCCACCATCGCAGTATTTAAGTTATTCGCGCCATTAAAATATGCACAGCAACCGTCAAACACAACATCCGGTCGGAGACCGTCGAGGATCCGAGAATTGACGGATGTTGTGTCCTTTGAGGATCCTCTCCTATTTAAGACGAGAAACTTTACAACTTGTTCCTCAAACCTTTTAAGCTTCTATAAAGGTCACGTGCATAGTCTTACCTCCATAAGGAATATAATGGTCCAGCTTCAGCACCCCAATGTCCTCAGTCTGGACGCCGGTGCTCTCCTGGTTGTAGCCCTCGTGAATGTACCTTTCCGAAGCCTCCACCATGTAACCAGGCTTGGTGATGTTGGTCTGGCCCAGGCGGACTACGTACGTGTAGCGTCTGGAAGGGATAGGGAATAAAGGATCTCCAGAATTTCTGATTTTACACATTACATGCAGGATGTGCTCGTTGAGGTCTACCACGTTAGCTGCGTGGTTAGAACCAACGGTTTCTAATGATGTAGCTGTTTGTTTTTAATGTTGTATATAATGTTGTTGTTGATCGATAGCATTCAGAAGATAAATCTAAGTCTCATCAAAGCTGCGTGAACGGGTCCTAGAGTTACGTTGTACCTATTTGCTCTTTGGTGAACGGAAAGTGTCATCATTGCGATTGGTCACAGTAGTGAGTCTATGCTGACTACAGGATACTCTGCGTCCTGCGATATTCAGGCTCGTCAATGTTATACAATGATTTCCGCTATAAAATCAATATTACCAGAAAAGTAGAATAGTTTATTTTTTATGAACACCATACAAGTAACATTCTTATAAGAAAACATTTCACATATGGTGACACCATGTGCGGTATTATCGCTAAAATCTAAAAAGAATAGTGTCAGTTTTCAGCATAGTTCTGTCAACCACATTTTTGAGAGAACCGGATGCTCTGGCTGTCCTCGTCCCTTTCACTGTCTTTCTTGGGGTGCATGAAAGGAACCTGCCCGAGTGACGTTAAAAATTGGTATCCAAACCCCCAAACGTACGGCGCATTCTGGACACCTAGCAATCAGTAACGCAGAGTCTAGGTGACTAATCCTTTCACCTCGATGGCACGAAACGGTCTTCCCCATGACCCATCCCAAACGGTTCTTTTAAGAGCCAACCCCCGGAACTTGAGTTCACCAGCTTTGTGTGTCATTTCAATCAATGTCGAAGGATTGTCGAAAGAAAAGGCACAAATTCTCTCAGAGCTCTATCGCGCTACCAACTGTGACATACTATGCCTACAGGAAACACACCGTAGTCAGGACCAAACAAGACCAGAAATTCCCGGCCTAATACTAGCAGCCGAAATAGCACACCCATAGCACGGGAGTGCAGTGTTCGCAAGCCTGGCACTGCAATGGTGTCTACCTCCATATATTGATTCTATAGAGGCCGCGCGTGACTGTCGATACAGGACCTGTCTTACTTCTGGCAATCTGATAATCAGTTAAATCACAAACCTGGCAAGACAATGAGCAGCTGTAAGGATCCATTCATTAGTGAGAATGGAGCCAGTACATGCGCCCACGCCGCCCGCACCCCCCACCATACGTATACTGACGGTGTACGGGAACTGGTTGTCTTCAGCCTCCCATCCTCCTACGATCCTCTGACCTCCGGCTGGATAAAAGGGAAGACATTCTATTAGCTGGACCTTTGAAGTTTTGTAGTATAAGAATTTCACATGACAATTACAGCACACCAGAGGCCCTAATACGATGGCGCGGTGTAAACGAAACGTAAATAAGTCGATTTAAAATAAAAATAAAAAAAAAATCATAATTTTAAGAATTAATTAATATCTACGGATGATACTGGTTGTGTTTGTTGCCAACAATTTAACTAAAATACTATAGGATAATTGCTATCGATTCAAAAATCGAAGTTAAAATTCGTTACGTTGACACCGAGCACACGTGCTAGGGCTTCAATTGTAATCCTTCCAGTCCACAGTCTTTTCATATATTTAAAGTTACTTTTCTGTGCCAACAGCAACCTTATTGAAAAGATAATAAAGATAACAAGAATTTGTGTGGTATACTAATTATACTACCAAAAAACCCGACAACTGAAAAATCACGCTCTGATTAAAATAGTTTTTTTTTTCGGTTTGTATTCTAATCTAATCGAATCACACCGAATCGATTGACACCTTATTCATCAAAATCGAATGAATAGTTTAGGCGCTACGGAGGAACATATACGTAAATATAAACGTACATACATAGACTGCTAAAAGCATAACCGTTCCTTTTGGCTTCGCCGTAGTCGGGTAAAAATAACTTGAAGTGCTTACCAAAGCGAGTGTTTTCGATATATGCGAGGTCGGAGTCGACAGGTCCTCCCTGGAATGATCAAAATTAACTTACAGGAAAAATTATAATTTTTAAGGATTGGTAGATAACGCAACAACTCTGGGTTTTCCGGTGGGCATAAATAGGTGTGCTTCTCATTTTATATACAGAAATATGTACCGAGTATGTGGTAGGCGTTTTCGCGTTGGTGTCCCTTCCACTCTGTATATAAGGTCCCATTAAAATAGATGGACAAATTTTAACACAGCGTTCAGTACGTCTACCTAAAGATATCCAAGCAAAAAAAAACACTGAAGTGATTTTATTTTGACCTAATGGATGTGTTTGTTCTAGAGTGCCGCCGGCAATTTATTATTTTAGGTCAAATTATAATCACTTTAATCAGTGTTTTTTTTTGCTTGGATATCATTGGTTAGACGCTGTGTTAAAATTTGTCCATCTATTTCAATGGGACCTTATATTAATCTATGGGTGTGCTGATGAGAGACGCTCGAAATAGCCGCACGGATCGACCTTCAACGACAAGCAGCTCTTGCAAAGTTTAGTCTGTTGATGGGTGATCATCAGTGGTTGGATAATTGGATGCATATTTACCTAAAGTTAATTTTTGGTTAGGAAATTATGGAAGCGGCTTCTTAAAACATTTTTTTTTAAAATATAAATCCCGGGATTCCAGAAAATTCAGGAATGCGAAACTAGTCTGTGACATGGTGAGGAAACGTCGTCTTTAGCATGTGGTAATTATATAAAAAAAACAGGGGGATTACATAATTAATTATTAATGTGTATTTACTTGAAGTTAATTTTAAGCTCCCCATCAATTTATGACTATGTTGAGTGTAAGAGGAGTAGTAGGTAGAAGGTGTTAATTAAAAAAAAATGAACACAATTTATACTTTATTGTATGAGCGCGGGAGTTTGTTGCTGATTTTGTTGTTAATAATCGTTAAGAGATTGGATGGGTTTTCTTTGTAATTCTTATTTATCATTCGTTTTAGATAAATGTTTTGAAAATTGAAGAAAAATTAAGAGGAAGTTATTATTTTTAGTTTTTTTTTTTATATAAAAGTTAAATAAGTAAATATACCTACACACGATTTGATTCTATAATAAAAACAGTAACTTTGTTGATTCCGAAATCCCGGGATTTTTTCGATACAAAACTGCATTCCATAATATTAGCAACAACTTAAACTAAGTAAATATTCCTACACCCGATTTGATTCTATAGTAAAAAAACTAAATTTGTCGATTCCGAATTCCCGGGATTTTTTCGATACAAAAGTGCATTCCATAATAGCCAACACCTACACTTTAGGTAAATATGCATCCGATTATCCGATCACTGGTGATCATCCATTATATACCGGGTTTCCGCCATTGACCCCGGCTGTCATTTACAAATCTTTTACAGTCGTTACAGTGGCACGAAAGCCTAATACTGACAACAGTTTTACCAAGGGGGTCAGATAGGCAGTCTCTCAATGTAAAATACTGGTATTCAGCTGCTTCCAGTAAGCCTGGAAGCCCACTCCAATATAATTGGGAAAAGGCTAAGCAGATGATGACGATCTATCCTAAATTATTTAATTACCTGTACGAATCCAATCACGAGAACCAATCCCAAGGAGTACAGGCCAGCCATCTTGAATGCACAACTTGCGGGAGACCGTGCCACCAACTATTTAAGTGGCGGCTAATCCTTGCCACCGGCTTAGGAGATATTATGATGTTATCATTAATCTTTAGGTCTTTACTTATATTTTTAGCTTCACGCTTAATTACACGTTGTTTTTGAGGATATCGCTCAGCTGCTTATCTGTCAGCTTGTATTTGAATGCAGTAAAATGCTGTTACCTATTCAACAATTAGAGCTAATTAATTGATTGATAAAGAGTGTTTTTGGCAGCTTCGTTGGTGTAGTGGTCGTAAGCGCGACTGCTAAGCATGAGGTATTGGGTTCGATTCCCAGGTCGGGCAGTGATATTGGGTCTTTCCTTCAGGAATTACTCAGTAGGCTCGTCCCCTATTACATGGGCTTATAACTTGCGAAATGTGGGTGTACTATTAGGTACACCTCTCTGCCTAACCCCTCGTTCGGGGATAACAAGCGTGATACTATGTTGATTGATTGTCTTGTTAATTTAGTAACTGCTAAAGGAGTGGTGATAGGTTCGACTCCCGGGTCGGCTGTTGTCAAAATGTTATATTAGTGTATTTGGGGCTGGATTTGTGTCTATTTTTTGGTACGCGCGCAAGGTCAACTCCCAAATTTCCAAAAAAATAGGTAGTATGATAAATACACCTATGTGTAATGTATGATAAAAAAAACGACTTGCATCGTCTCATTTTTTAATTTATTGATTCAATAAGGCAATTCTAATCTTAAGTTCGAACAAGACACTAGAACAATATCTTACCTATCAAAAATATTATCAGAACTAATCTGTTTGTAGTGGACTTTATTTGATATCTGCTAATGAATTGAGCCGTGAATGGCATGCTCAATTAGTATTTTATTACTAATCTGTTACCACGACTAAGTAATCGTGGAGTCCTGGTAACAGATTAGAAAAAAATAGGATGTAGGTAACATGACATCTATAGTCAGGGAAATTGATTGTTTACCAAATTAATGATTTATTTTTATCTTTGTTTCGACAATTCAAAAGTGCCTGTAACTAGCCTACTTGAAATAGATGCTTTGATTTTGATTTGACACGACATTTAAATAATCTGTAAAAATCACGACTGGAATTATTTGACAGTTGTATGAAATGGACTACCTTCAATTCCTGACTCGGGTAAAGTGTTATTAGTTTTTTCCATTAGGAATTTGAGGCCAGATTTGTGTCTGTTTGATGGAAAAAGGCTCGCCCCCTATAACACATAACTGGCGAAATGTGGGTGTATTTGTTAGGTACACGTCTGCCTAACCCTTCGGGGATAGCATAACATAGATGTCATGATGTTATGTTATGTTGTATGAAATGGTTATAACAGGGCAAATAGCTTAAGAATTAAGTTCCCGATTGTACTTTGTGTTGTTATGTCGCTTCTGGGCTATACAGGGTGGAATTTTGTAATGCCTGGAGGGAAAATACTCTCAATACTGCAGATAAAAAAAAATACTCAAAGGAAACATTCCTTTATTTTTTAATAGAAAGCAAACTGCATTCAAAGATTTTCGAAAATTCTCTTCTCCCACACCCAGGAATCGAACCGGCTAAAATCTGAAAAAATTATACCCTGTACTTTTATTGCATCGATCGTTAGGGTCAATTATAAGGATGAAATCTCTCTAACAAACATGATAAATCTAATGAAAGGAAAACCAGGAAATTTGAAGTTACAAATTCAATGAGTCAAGTTAAAGCTCTTTAACTAACATCCATCTTTTGTAATGCTGACTCCTTTGCGACATACTCGTAGCTGCGTGTATGAGGTAATTTAAATATGGAATGTTAGATTATAATTTGAAAATTAGATTGTCACAGTTGTTATTCACATTAATTTGATTGTTTTTACAACTCATTTCACATTTTGTCTCACGGTGAAAATGGCTTATCAAGAACAGTTTGATTTAATGGAAGCTTATTTTTTAAATAACAAAAACGTGAATTTAGCTCTGCGGTGGTATGGAGAGAGATATCAAGACCGACAGGCACCAACTCGGTTCGTATTGAAAAGAATGGTAGAATTTAAAGAATACTGGTGGTTTCAAGAAGAGACGGCAAACTATTCGAGGAAGAGCGAAACCAAATAATGCTACAGCAAGATGGTGCTCCAGCACATAACAGCAGAATCACTACTGCCTACATTAATAACCGTTTGTACCAATCCATACCTTTTTTTTTTTTTTTTTTTTTATCGATGGGAAATCATCAAATAACCCCTCCCGGTCTGGGCTGCGCAGGAGGGAGTGTCAGACTTTTACTGACTAAAACCCATCCATGTTCCTTCCTTTGCCCTTTGTGTTCCAGGGCCGCGGTATCTCTTTCGAACAGTCCCGCAACCCTGGCAGGCATCGGTCCTTTCGTACCCCTTCCTGTTTGCTGACTCTCTTTGAGGCGCGCGTGGAACACGAACGCGCCGTCGACACGGCCTGTCGTCATAAGACGGACGGACGGCGAGCTAGCCCATAGCTCACCGTCCACAGGCCCGCACCTACGGTGGCCGGGGGCCACCACGTGGCCCCCGACGCCCGGTGCGTCTCCCGCGGCGGCTGGGACGTGAGGTTCTCTCCCTCTCACGTTCGCCACCTCCTTCGCTAGCATGACTGCTTCGCAGAAGGAGGTGACGGCGTCCCATTCCGTTTCGCTCCGGACCATGGATTGAACCAAGGCCGGAAGCGAGAGGTCGCCGCCGCCGTCCCGCACCAATCCATACCTGGATTGGTACAAACGGCACAATCAGATGGCCTGCGAGATTTTCAGATCTCACCCCATTAGATTTTTTTTTGTGGGGTTAAGTAAAAAATCAAATTTAAATGAAATCTTATGCGAATGAAAACGATTTGAGAGTTGAAATTCAGAATACGATTTATAATATTCACCACAACACTTTATTAAAGGTTACTAGAAATGAATTCGTTAAAAGAATAAATTTGTGTATCCAAGAGAATGGAGCCCATTTCGAGCAACTAATTAGTTTACCATTTTTTGTAAATAATTACATTAATTTAAGATTTCCTGGTTTTCCTTTCATTTAATTTATCATGTTTGTTAGAGAGATTTCATCCTTATAATTGACCCTAACGATCGATGCAATAAAAGTACAGGGTATAATTTTTTCAGATTTTAGCCGGTTCGATTCTCGGGTGTGGGAGAAGAGAATTTTCGAAAATCTTTGAATGCAGTTTGCTTTCTATTCAAAAATAAAGGAATGTTTCCTTTGAGTAAAATTTTCTATCTGCAGTATTAAGAGTACTTTCCCTCCAGGTGGCATTACAAAATTCCACCCTATATAAGTACTGAAATCACTTTTTATAAGTGACTGACCTATACACACGATGGAAAAAGACGGTGAGTGGACATTGATATTAAAAAACCGCCCAAGTGCGTGTCCGACTCGCTCACGAAGGGTTCCGTACCAATACGTAAAACAAATATATCTTAATTGGCGTCAACTATGTATGTATGGGTGTCCCCATACATAATACCCTTTAATAATAACCCTTTAATTATCAACATTTTTATTTTTTGGAATTTTTCCTTTATTTTATTTGTGCTGTAAGGCCTTGCTTTTTGCCAAATTTCATGATTCTAGGTCAAAGGGAAGTTCCTAAAAGGGGAAGGACCCTATTGGGTTTGATTCCCTTGTGAAATCGCATAATATGCGACATTAACAGTCATATCTTTTGATCGCGTTGACTTACAAGTTTGATTTTTTCACTGCTCCAAGGAATAGCAGACCTGAGTATTTGGTATTAATTTCAGCTTGCCACGCATTCCTGAGTAAAAGGGTCTTGACAGTTAGACAGATCGACAACAAAGTGATCCTATATCCATCACTCGTATGCCGAGTTTAAACAATAGACACAATTAAAAAGCTGGTGTCTCGCGTAGATTGTTCATTGTGTGCGCACGAGATTGTTCAGCGCAAGGTTACGTTCCAGCACACGAAAGGTTAAGGGTTCCGTTTTGCCGATTGTGGTACGGAACACTAAAAAAGACCATATTTCAAAGGATAAATTATTAAATTAATTTGAAAAAGGAATTTGTGTCCTGTCTCCGTCAAAGTTTGAAAATTGAATCGAGCAAACAAGAATGTCTTTTCGAGAGGGTTTTAGGGATCAAAATAGCTAAAGGTGCTCCCTCACAGGGAGCATTGGCCCGTACGTAATATGACAGTTTAGATTCACTTGTTTCTGTACAAAATCTAATCTTGGATTGTTACTTAACAGACCAATCAGTGGCGTAGGTATCAAAAGCTTTTGGGGGCCCTAGGAACCCGAGTGCGGCGAAGTCCAAAAAGAGGATTATGAAATAACGATTTGAGATTTCTGGACAGTTTTTATTGAAGAGCGATCATAGCGACCTCAAAATAAAGACTTTATTGGATAAGCGAGCGAAGCGAGCTCGGAAGGTTTGAGCGTTTTGGGCCGCGTTACGTTAAATTTTCATTAATTACTCACTACGAGCCTCTTATCAATAAGAATTTGAGGTTATAAGAAGATTTCGTAGTTAGTTTCCTCTACACGGCAGGGGGCCCTTATTACTCGGGGGCCCGATATCTTTGATACGGCTGATACGACGGTAGCTACGCCCCTGAGGCGAATGCTCCCGGTGAGCGAGCACCATATGGGCAAGATGAAGGGTAAGTAATAAATTCAAACCAAATGTAAAATATATTCAACATTATATTTTAATATTCTAAGTACATTCTGTACAATCGCATTACGTACTAAATATCACAACAGATTTAGAAATAAATACATTTACTTGCAAAAACTGCACACACATGCGACTGCAATATACGAAATTATTATGCCTGCTTCGTTGATCTTGCGGTAAGTTATGCGTCGGTCAGGCAATACGTGTTATTCGGTTTTTCCATCTGGAATTTCTCTTAGTCTGGTTTTGTGCCCGGTTGATGGCGATAGGCTAGCCCTCTATTACATGGGACTTAAACATAACTGGAGCCATGTGGGTGTAGGTACCCCATCTTTCGAATATCATAAACATGTTGTTATGTTATACTTCTAATGCAATAATTAATATCAAATAAAAACAACAATGTGAATATTGTCTATCATAGCGTTTTCATTAAATATATGTATTTCCAAAGGAAATAGGTACATAATATTAATAATTTTAAATTAAATCATTTTTTAAACTGACGTGGTCACCAATACTTTCAATTATCTCTAAAAACGCAGAACTTAAAACTAAAAACGAATATTTTTTACCGATATTTCGGCGCTGTTGCTACCATATTATGATCACTGATAAACTGAACCCCCATATCGGGAACTCAAAATAAATATTAAATATCTCGCTTTTAGTGTTAATGGTAGTTATATTAAATCAATTAAGTACAGGTATTATTGTATTCAATGACTACATAGTATAAAATAAAGTCGCTTCCGCTTCCCGCTGTCTGTCTGTCCCTATGTATGCTTAGATCTTTAAGACTACGCAATGGATTTTGATGCTGTTTTTTTAATAGATAGAGTGATTCAAGAGGAAGGTTTATATGTACAACATTGCACCGCTAGTAATATTATAAATACGTATTGCATTCTGTATTTCAAGCAAAAACACATTAATTATCATAAAGCAGCCATACTTTTTTTGTAGACTGACCCAAAAGGTGTAAAAAAATATAATTCAATAGGTATACACTGTGTACAGTTTTTTGGAAGTAATTTTAGGATTATTAAAATTAAATTATGACACTAAAAAATGTACAATAAAATTAATAATAGGGTTGTTTTATTTTACAAATAGCAACAAAATATTGATCCAAGTGAGCTTTCCTTAATTATTAACTAAAATCTTTAAAGCGATTAAGTACCTTTAAGTACTTGATATTTTTCTAAAATATTTAATAAAAACAATATATTAAATGAGGCTGAGAATTAAATACACATATAAAATATTAATAAAAGTCATCGAATGCCTCATTATCACTGTCAAATCAACTTTTTATCATTTTATCTTTTTAAGATATAAAATATAATTAACAGTTAAAAATATATAATAAAATTAAGCTTACCCAAGTTCAGATACATAGTTTATTGTGTTATATATTTTTATATTTACCCTGCATGTTTCTTATTAAATATATTTATATTGTAAAAATCGTATATCCGATAAAGGAACTGCTGAGATAAACTACACAGTTAACGAAAAAAAAAAAAAACGTGAATTCATTTTTGGCGGGAAAACGTACTTACTGTAAGACGCAAACCCAGTATTTCAACAATGCAGGCCCCAATGTTGGTTCATAAGGAAAATAATAAAGATGAGGAAAGAAAATCAGGGTAAGTTAAAAATAAAAAAGGGTAAGAGATGATTGAGCTATACCTACGACCTTACATTACTAAGGCTTTCTTGGTATTTGACTACTACAAAACCCCCTAAGGGGGAGGTTCTTCGGTCTCACGTGGTTACTACGGTGACCGCATGTTTCTTAGATTCTAAATATTTGTAGTACAAGACCGCGTCGTGGACTGTCGGGAACGAGTCCATCTGCAGTTGATCATTATCTGCCTGTAATGAGTTGTACCTGTCTATCATTTCTAGAACTGGACCTGTGGACGAACGAAAAAAAAATTGTATTAAAATAACAAAAAAAAAAGTCATTGTGTTATTTTTACGTACCAAAAATCTAATGAACAAAGCATCAGTTTAGACACAACGGAAAATGCCCGAGCAATATACTGGCTGAATTGTATATAAGTCGCGAGAATGTGCGAGCGTCCACGTCGATATCCATACAAGTTTCTGTTATAAATCATTGTTCCATTCTGTCTAATTCCAGTGTGGGGAAGAGACAGAGCTATACAGGTCGTCTAGCACCATCTCTTTTCCACACTGGAATTATTCCTGCTCTAAGACATCATAGTTGGCCACCTGACTCTTACAAGCAACGCGAATGTCAACGTCATTCGAGTGTCAAAAGATTGTTATATGTTTTTTTTTTATTATTTCACTTAGGAACCAAACAGTAGTATAATAAGAATAAACAGAGATATCTTTACATTAAAAATTAACAAACTGTTTGCAAACGTTACCACAGTCAAGGCAAAATTAATCAACAAAAGCTGGTTGGTAGAACCAATAAAAAATTAACAAATACAAAATTAGTATGAATTCAGCACGAAGTGTTGAGTTCGCGGGCCTGTGGACGGTGAGCTATGCGCTAGCTCGCCGTCCGTCCGTCTTATAACGACAGGCCGTGTCGACGGCGCCAGAGTGTTCCACGCGCGCCTCAAAGAGATATCAGCAAACAGGAAGGGGTCCGAAAGGACCGACGCCTGCCAGGGTGGCGGGACTGTTCGAAAGAGATACCGCGGCCCCGGAACACAAAGGGCGATGAAGGAACACGGATGGGTTTTAGTCAGTAAAAGTCTGACACTCCCTCCTGCTCAGCCCAGAGCGGGAGGAGTTATTTGACGATTTCCCAACCAAAAAAAATAAAAAAAATGTGGGGATTTAAGGTTGAATGATCGCTTGATGGTTGACAGGGGAGAATGGAAGAAAAAAATGTGTTGCGCTGACCCCAAACAGAATAAGACGAGGGCAGGAAAGTGAATGATGAGGCACTTACCATTGGCTCCCGCCAGAAGAACAGTGATATGGCTAGCATTCAGATCCTTCTTTATGCCGACTATACTCTTGATGCCCGGCGCGTCCACGTACGACAGAGCTGTCATATCTATTATCACACATTGTACCTGGAAACAAGAGAATGAATAAGTTCAGGCTTAAAAACCGACTAATTATTTAATTCACCATGTGCTCATAAAACTAAATGAACTGGAAAATTTGGACTCTAGCGCCATCGCGCAGAAAAATGTTCCCGAGCAGACCGTGTCTATATAGTATAAGATGCTCTGTGCCGTGTCTGTACCGGCCATAAACAACACGGAGTGAGGGACGTCGTTTTTGAAAATATATTGCTGGGAAACGACCTTTTTTTGGTGTGAAAAATCACTGTTTACGTTTTGTTTTTTTTTGTGTTTTTTGTTTTGTTTACGTTGTTTGTGTTGTGTTTTCTGTTGTTTTCTGTGTTGTGTTTTTTGTTTGTTGTGTGTGTTTTGTTTGTGTTTGTTTGTTTGTGTGTTTGTTTGTGTTTTGTTTAGGCTTCAATGTAACGCACTCAAAACATTTCTGCTGATGGATGCATAAGATGCATTAAATATAACAGGGTAAATTGACGTATTTCAAGTAAAGTTAAAATTATGTTCCAGAACAAAAAAAAATTGATTGCAATGACGAGGAGAATAAGTGCCTCTCGGCTTCGTTAAGGGTGTATTTACACCCTTTGTCGGTATTAGGGAGGAAAATGTTGTGTGAATGTGGATGGCTATAAGAGTAGAGGAAGACCAAAAAAACGATGGTTGAACTGTGTGAAGGATGATATGGCTAGATAGGAGGACACTGCTGAGATGACGAGTAATAGAGAAGTATGGAAGAAGAAGACATGCTGCGCCGACCCCAAATAAGTTGGCATAAGGGCAGGAGAATGAAGATCTTTATTATCAGCGCTCACTATCAGTCAAGCAAGGTGATGGGTATACTTACTCTATTACTAATGTTAGGGTCCCACTCGAAAGACTCGTTCTTGGTGAGGTTGTTGTCCTCGTCGTGCATGGCCGTATCAGTTGGCTTCAGGTACCCGATCTTACGGAACAACTTGGTTCTAAACAGATTCTTAGTGGCGAAATTCAGGCCGCCGCAGTAGTGGAAGATTTTGATGCCTGGGAGTTCTTCGGCCTAAAAATAGAAAAAAATGCATTTAAAGAAAAAATATATGTGTTTCGTAAAACAGTAAATAAACATCAAATCAAGATATTTCGATTTAAAATCTTGGGGGTTGTATACTACAGTGGATAACAGAAGGGCAAAATCTAAAATAATATTATAAAGAGGTAGTTTGTGAGTTTGTGAGGTTATAAGGGGTAATGTCTGGATCTACTGAACCGATTTTGAAAAATCTTTCACCAATATGAAGCTACATTATCCCCGAGTGCCATAGGCTATATTTACAACGTGCCCGTGGGGTAATTTCCGACCAAAACGCGAGCGAAGCGCGGGCAATAGCTAGTTGACAATAAAGGGTAAAATTGATAATCAAAGGTGAAAAGAAAACAAATTGAGGGCACGATTAGTTTTAAACCCTCAATATTGTATTTAATTAAATACACAATTATCGAAAAGTGAATTAGGAACGTTGAAATAAAAACTAATACAAAACCTATTTAGATCTCAAAAAAGTTTATACCAAAACCAAAAAGCAAATCTGAACCCGAAAAAATAAACATAACGTCAAATAAAATCTGTCAATTAATTAAAAATGTCTCGGGAAACGAATGTACCTAAACTCAAGTTGAAACTACAAAAAAACTAAAGAAAATGGTGCACAGATCTTTATTATCCATCCTTTCAATATAAAAGGCTTTAAAATGAGACTGTGTACCAACAAGTTGTACCCTTACGCTACGACCTACGACATCGGTATATGCGACTTCATAAAATGGATCCTATTTACGATAATCTACATAATGGTCATGTCTTTCGCCCAGTTCATCATCCTAGCTTTCTACAACCAAAATGAAATGGACATGGCCGGAATGCTGTCCAGTGTAAATTGACGACCATTGACCATGTATTACTATTGCTGGGTGTGTGCCGAACTCGGCCTGACAAGTGATTTCATTTATCAGCAGGAGTCTTGTTATTTAAAATAATAGTTCCTAATGTAATTCTGTGATTTGTATTAAAAGTACAAATACATTTCTATTGTTTTATTTTCCAACACTATACAGATGAAGCCTCCTTTTTTATCAATTCTTCTCACTAAAGCTATTTCAGACCAATCCTTTTAAGTGAGTAGAATGGAAAAAAAAGAAGTTAGGCCTTTGCCCTCCAGTGGGATACAACATGTTCATGATAATGATGAGCTTGATAATGTTATACACCTATGATTTATTTTGAATCTTCGAGAAATAGGAGCTTAAACCCTAGCCTAAACCTCAATCAGCATGCTATTGTCCCACTGTTGGCACTCAAATCTACTCAGTGTGAGAGGTACCAGACCCTCTAATCATCCTGGTATCCACCACATTTGGCCCAGTGCAGGGTAAGCCTAACACATATCCAAGATACCAAGTTTGAGTCTTGATTTTTATATGGTGCTGAGTAGGTAGGGCGTGATGAGAGAAAGATAATCTTATACTACGAAAAGTTTCAGGCACCTTCGGGCAGAGGTCCACTTTCAGTTTCAAAAAAGGGCCAAATACTAGCAACGGGCTGTTCAGCAACGTTGATTTTCATTTACAGGGCCTGAACCAAAACGACTTGAACAAGGAAAACTGCTCGAAGATATTGGGGCCTTTCACAAAATCTGAAGAATCTGACGATTCAGAAAAAAGTAATCTGCACTAATATTATAAAGAGGATACATTTTTATTTTTGTGTGTATGTTTGTAATGAATAAACTTAAAAACGACTGCGCCGATTTCAAAAATTCTTTCGCCATTAGAAAGCTACATTCACCCTGAATAACAGAGGCACCCGTGCGAAGCCGGGACGGGCCGCTAGTTAGGAAATATTTTGAAGGATATTCTATACAGCAAATATGCTACTGGGGCAAGGTACACTTTCAAAGACAGTAAACTTTATTTCTGCTGAATAATCATTGAAATCACGCTATTACGTTTGCTCCCCCTCCCTGGCGGCCTATTAAGCAATTTTATCGGGCAGATAGGCAGACATGATATGCATGCCTTTATTTGACAATATTATTACGTTCATTCATTTTATAACATATCTCTTATACAGGGTGTAACAGGACCCTTCACGAAGCCGTCAAACAAGCATTCTGTATATCAAACTAAGTAACTTTACGCAAAAACTATTGCTGGGAAACGAAGTTTTTTTTGGGGGGGAAAATCACGTTTTACGGTGGGACTCAATGTAACGCACTCAAAACATTGTGCTGATGGATGGATTGAGTAGTACGAGGGTCTTGGAGGTGTTTAAAGTAAAAATCTTACATTAAAAATATGTATTTAAAAAAAACTTGTGAAAAAGTTGGAACTTTGACCCCCAATATCTCCGTTACTAGAAGGTTCCCAGGTATGGTCTAGAACAAAAATATGATCGCAATGACGGGGAGAACAGGTGACTTTCGGCTTCGTTAAGGGTCTTGTTACACCCTTTATTATACAATAATTTCTTAAAATATACATTTCGAATATTAAAAAAACAGTGATCTGCCGGTGTCAGGTGCAGGGTAGCTTTCAAGCTTTCAAGATTTCGTAGGCGGTGGTTCCAGAGATAGGAACCTCCTCACAATGCAAACCATTTCGAGGAGTACTGCCTTCTGCATCAGGCCCTTGATCTAAGCACTTAAGGAAAGCCTCGAAAGATTTTTGTTGAGGCTTTTGGCCATTAGTCATTACGACAATATGAACATTGATAGCCGAGCTCAATAATAATATTTCTATGAAGAACGTGCAAAAGCAAAAGTAGAAGAAAGTACTTACAGCTCTGTACCTCTTGATGTCGAGGTAAATGTCAGTATCCAACACTTTGCCCAGCAGGCAGACGTAGGGGTTTTGTGAGCGAAAGAACAGCGCGCCCAAGCTCGCTAGCAGACCTGCTCCAAGTCTAGGAAGAAAAGACAAGATGTTGATTAGATCTACCTCTCGTCTCAATACAATACCTGGGGGGTTACCATGACGTCTTAAAGCCGGAGTAATTCCAGTGTGGGAAAGAGATGGCGCTAGACGACCTGTATAGCTCTTAAAGACTTTAAGACTTCATGGTAGGCCACCTGATCAGTCCACTTAGGTAATCAGTTTTTATGAGCGGTTCCAGACCAGCGTTCTTTTTTTTTTTACGCGTATTTGCTCGTATTGTTTACGCGCTTACAGGCGTGCCAATTTGAATTTCAAAAAACCGAACGCGCGCGTTCTCGCGCTTATTCTAGCGTATTCGCATATGAACCATTCAGTAAGCAAAGGCGCTTATATTACCTTGGATTGACGATTATGTTAGAATGCACAAACATTCATCTGTGAGAAGACCGAGTAAAAGGATTAATTAACTTAATTTAGTATTTAAAAGGTTTTTGCTGTACTAAATGTAATAAATAAATATGAGCGCATAAGCGCGTCAACGCTCGTACGAGATTCGTGCGTGGAATACGCGCCGAAAATACGATAACGTTTCAGCAGCTGTCCGTCTCTCTGTGACACAGGGTTGCAATTCATGGAGACGGGGCCAAAGATTAAAATCGTTAGATTATTTTGCCCTGCTACTTACATCAAAAAATTATTACCCACGTTTCTGTTTCGTTAATTGTGTTAATTTATAAATAGTATTATCTCGCTCACTCAACGAATTTCATGTGAATTTTTCGTGTGACTAAGTTTAAGTCAAGTAATTTTTAGTGAACTTTAGTTCTTATTATATTATTATGTAAAACTTACCCAATATCAATGTTGATGAACATAGTGACCAAGAAGGTCACAAGCCACACCATGGCGTCAAGTTTACTCAGTTTCCAGAACCTGGAACAATTTTTCACGTTTAGAATATTAACAATATTTTACTCTGATGATAATTATGATATTGTATTTCAGAAAACCCAGCGAACACGTTGAACTGCGAGAAGACATTCACAAAAAAAAAATGCCTTTAGATTTTTAAGGGTTATGGCTGGGCAAATGAATGAATGATTTTATGATATTTGTTAATTAGATGTACTAACTTGTCAAGCTCCTTGACTTGCATGAACATGCCCTTGAGCGAGACCACAATGATGGAGGCCAGCACACAGCGCGGCAGCACCTCAAAGAACGGCCCTATCCACAGGAGTACGAACAGGATCAAGACTGCGCTGACTACGGAGGTTATACCGGTCTTGGCGCCCGCCTGGAAAAAAACCAAGGGACGTTCTAGTACACACGGCGACATATTAAGCTATACCTAACCAGTTTAATCTGACCTCGCTTTGTATGAGCTTTTTGGACAATAAGAGATCAGCTTTAATGGTTTTGCATAGTTTGGTTGGTCGTGTGTTCAGTGCGACAAGGAACTATTGGGGCTTGGATCACATTGACGAGGACGCTGTTGGTGATCATTCATGACATTGTATTTATAAACAAGATGGCGGCTTTCGTTTTGATCTGTGCAACGCCCCTAAATGTCATTGTGTAATAATTGTAAAGTTGGATAAAGTTAGTTCCGGTTTTATCTTCACCGGTTATCGATATACAACTTGCCTGCTACGTAACGTTAGCTACTTTAACGAGGCCCTATAGAGTTATACATATATAGCCAAGTATAGTAAATTGATATTGCAAGAAATTACAAAATAGTCAGCCAGCCAATAGGATAGAAGGAATAATGCACATGGACGGCGAGGCGTCGCGACATTGACACCATAGACGAACAGAGTTTTTGCCCGATATCCAAGTGAGCGGTGCCGTGCCGGCGTCGCGTACCATACACCCCTCCCCGCCTCGTCTCGCGGGTAGCATGTCCGGTGTGCGTGCGGCGTCGTGTGACATACGATGGGTACTGTATGCAGGACCGCAACGCACCGTGTGCGTAGAATCTTACCTTTGTGGATGTTTATTATTAACTAGAGAACTCACCTGATACTGTATGTAGGATCGTGACAGACTGGCGCAGAAAGGCGCGCAGCAGAAGAATGACGCAAAAATATTGCTGGAGCCCTGAAATAGAGCGATTTTGTTATTATGGATTGCGATACATTAATTTAGGATAAAAATAAGATTTTCATGTTCATATATTAAAACTATTCAATTATGAATTGCCATTCATAATGAGTTGACCTAAAAATGCTTAATAGGAGAGTAAATCAATATCACGGTTACGGTCACGGTGGGTTTAGTCAATATCGCGGTGGTAACTTGAATATCGGTGATATACAAGTTACATTCATGACGAGATCTATTTTTGCTTTCAAGACCAATTTTCGTCAAAAGTGGTAAAGCAATTTCGAGGTGGACTTCACAGTCCAATCTACGTCCTCTAAAGCTTATCTATATCTATAATTATATCATAAAGAGGTACAGTTTCCAAGTTTGGATGTAGGGGGTAATCTTTGAAGAATTATCGGAATCGGAAAAGGAGTTTCTGATTGCAAAAATTCTTTCTTTGATTGGATTAGCCTAAGACACTCGGGGATAATGTAGCTTATCCCCGAGTGTCGTAGGCTATATTTAAAAAGTTCCCGTGGAATAATGTCCGACCATAACGTGAGCAAACCTGCAGGCAAAAGCTAGTGAACAATACTGCCAATTTTCAACAACAAGACCCACTCACCAACGCCAAGAGTTCCTGATTCGCGTCGATCTCGTACTTATCCTTGGACGCGAAGATGAGAGCCATTGACATGGAGATGGTGTACGTTACCATGGTGATGGTGAATGCGTCTATGGCGATATCTGGCAGTAGGTCTATGGGAGGCAACGTTGGCTCGGGGAGGCTGGAAACAAAATGTTATATTGATATAACATACTACATAACAAAAAAAAAATTTAAGCAAATAAACAAAAAAAAAAAATATATATTTATTGTTTAAATTGATTTAAGGCGCGGACTTACTACGATTTTAATCGCAACTAAACCGCGTAAGCTGTTGTCACCACTATGAAGCGCGAATAAGGTTGAAAATTGAAAATAATATGTATTTGTGTTGACATGGGACTAAGCTGCGAATGGCATTTATTACCCGACTGCGCCAGAAGGAGGGCTATGTTTTTACAGGTTTTCTTTACATTATTTAACATATAGACATTAAATTAAATAATGTTTTGGTTAAAGATTTAAAAAACGATAACTCTATTAAATTCTATAAAAAAAAACTGTCGTTTTCGCTGGAAATACAAAGATCTTCGACGCAAAAGTTTATTTTTGTGACGAAAGCTTTTGTCTCGTTCTCGTTCGGACAACTGCAATAGTATTAACTGTTCCTATTTATACTTCATTACAATGGCACAAGAGTCAAAACTCAAATGACGCAGTACTCACCCGGTAGGTATTTCCCCAACCAGGCTAATGCCGAACTGTTCATGCAGGTGGGCGAATTTGGAGACCAGTGTGCCGATAACGATGGCCAGCAACTCTATAGGAACTGGTACTCGGGATCTCTTGCTCACCCAGGGCTTGAGAAGAAAGAAGAATACTTTTATTGTAGCTGTATTGAATAAAAGCACGATATCTAGAGCTGGTTTGCAGTAGCCTAGTTGTGTGACCGTCGGACCAGCCAAGTCATAGGTCACGAGTTCGAACCCAAGGTGTATAATTATCCTGCCAGGCCTGTGGGACTGTTCGAAAGAGATACCGCGGCCCTGGAACATAAAAGGCTAAGAAGGAACATGGATGGGTTTTAGTCAGTACAAGTCTGACACTCCCTTCCAACCGCCCAGAGCGGGAAGGGTCATTTGATGATTTCCCTTAAAAAAAGTAGGGTCGCGTTGTTTACCTGAAATTCTGATTAAATTGAGCCAGATCATACTTCTACAGGGTACAACGGACACCAACGCTGAAACGGCTACCACGTATTCAGTATAACATTCTGAACCCTTCCACATAGAAAATTTTAACGGTTATTTAAAAAAAGCAGCTGTTGCATACATCTTCAGAGTGTAGATATTGCACTTTTGTAGGAGACCGCTGTATTTTTTTTTAATAACTGATGAAAAATTTATGATGTACTGAATAAAGAAAGAAAGAAAGAAGAAAGAAAGAAAAATATTTATTTGGGACAAGCACAGGAACACTAAAAAAAAAGAATCTAAAACTAAATAATAAAAAAGACCTGTGCGAGGCCAAAAAGGCTCCTATCTCAGCATGATGCTGCGATATATGAAAAACAAATACCGCAATACCGAATACGTAGTAATCATTACAGCATCGTTGTGTCCCTGTCACCCTGTATAATTATGTCACAGATATTATAATACTTCATTATGTTAAAAGATAGGTTTAAATTAGCTAGCGATCTCCATAGACACTTCTATCGACATTTATGTAATTAAGCTATAGCCACATTTTGATTGTTTTTTAAAGCCAATGACCGCATTTAGTGTTGTTACTGAAGTTTAAGTTTAGATTCTAAACTCAAACTTCAATTACAATCTTAGAGATAGGTCTTCAGTTACGATCTTCCATATTATACAGCTATCTACTTGAAATAGCAATCTAAAAAACAGTACTATATTTTTTTTGAATTTTCAGCAAATAATATCTATCAATAAACTTTATATTTTTTAGCCCTGTACACGCATCATAAATGTTCACAAAAATAGTACTGGTTTTTAGACTGCTATTTCAAGTAGCTTATTTTAAAATAACGAAGATCGTAAATTCTGCCAATCGGAAATCCCATCCTTGTTTGTCTTATAACAT
Source organism: Eugnorisma glareosa (assembly GCA_947578425.1). Classification (NCBI taxonomy): domain Eukaryota; kingdom Metazoa; phylum Arthropoda; class Insecta; order Lepidoptera; family Noctuidae; genus Eugnorisma; species Eugnorisma glareosa. Next base: position 10,028,248 of record OX387974.1, on the reverse strand, counting down.
CCCATAACCCACATAAACAAATAGGGGAAAAAATCTTCTTTAATTTACCTTAAGCCTTTCGTTATTAAGTGCGATGATGAGGCAGGTGATGAAGGATATCGTGAATGCCGCCCAGTTGGTAGCCGGCAGGTTCTTACACACCTCTATGAACGTCTGGAAACAAAACAACAACGCTTTAAATGATGGAAAGTGGTACAGGGGAGTTACCGTGAAGTCGTAAAGCAGGAGTAATTACAGTGTGGGAAAGAAACAGAGCTATACAGGTCGTCTAGCGCCATCTCTTTCCCACACTGGAATTACTCTTGCTTTAAGAAGTCATGGTAGGCCCCCAGTTCTTTTATTACACATCACTGTGAATATTAAACTTTCGTATGCAGTTAAGACACAATTGAAAACCTATTGTGTCTCGCGTAGATCTACGTTCCGGCACACGAAGAGTTAAAGTGATCTGTATTTACTTTACTATAAGGTTGCTAATCTGCAAAATTCACTCATGATAGGTGTTAGCCAGCAAGACGACCCCCTGGCCCCTGTTGTTGATTGGTAGCCGCCGCGAAAGGTGCGCTGTGTGCGTCTTTAAGTTTGCAACACAGGTGTGTATGTAATGTAAATTTAAGGACTTCAATTTCTATCGTATAAAAAAATATATAAAACCAATTGTACCAATTGTACTTTTGTCCATACTTACAAATAGAACTTTAAAATTCCCTGACAACTTGACTAGCTTGATTCCGAATAGGTCCTTGAGTTGCGAAGCCAGCACGTGGAAGGAGGCAGCCGTCGTGAACCCTGAAACCAGGGGCTCCGACAGTAATGTAGATACCGCGCCGAGGCGGAGGATCCACATTATCACCTGGGGAGACAATAATTATAGTAAATATCTTGACCTGCCCCCGTAGCATGAACACCATAGAAACGGGTTTTGTCGACAGAAGAATCGAGAAAATGGCAGATTTCTTTTGTTGATCTGTCATTTTGTCGATTCTTCCGTCTACGTCTACGTAGGTAGTCATGCTACGGGGGCTGGACGAGAGATTGTCCACATGTGGGGTGTTAGTACAGCAGTCCTGACGGATTATGGCATAATAACCAAGAGCCTCGATCAACACCTGAAGAGGCAGGCAGTTGGATCAAAACACGAATATATTTAAAATGTAATTTATAGTTGGTTGTAAGTTTTACCTACCTACCTATGTATTTAAAGTGTGTTTGAGAAAATATCAATAATATCTTTATTTACATGAAAATCGGGGGAAGTTTTTAAATATATATAATTTGATATTTTAGTTTAGTTACCTGAAATATTCCCACGGACAAACACACTGCGCTAAGCACCTCTAAAGGTGTATAGGACCGAATTGGCTCCGCGTGTAGCAATGTTATAACTGTAAACAAAAAACAAAATCATTTTAAAGAAAAATAATTTTAAGAGCACTCGCTTTTACCCGTGGATTCGCTCGCGTTAGATTTGATTTCAGTAGTATAGGTTTTATTATAGATCCTGTCATCTGTGAATTAAACATACATAACATATAGCATAACGCCTGTAATCCCTTATGGGATGGGCAGAGGTAACGTTTCACCAGTTACCTGGGTACACTAGTCGGCCGTACTTTCATACAAAACAAACAAACGTAGTCTGGCGATTACTCAACTGTTTGATGGTGTACGTTCAAAATATAACGTTATATCGACTTGTCTCATCATTATCGAGCCCTCTATGGAAACAAAAAAGTAATCTGAATGATATCATTTTTTATTTTGAACGTACACCATCAAACAGTTGAGTAATCGCCATACTACGTTTGTATGTAAGTGTATCCTTATTAGCGTTTACGACTTACGGGATTTCATACAAACTTTCAAGTCCTTAGTTTTCTTAATGATTGAACCCATTTTAATGAAACTTCATACGCATTAGCAGGATACATTCCAAAATGTTAATGAAGAACAATTTCGAAAAATCGTATGACGTACCGCTAAATTAGAACGATTTAAATTTTTCCATAGAAACAGAAATTTCCATTTTTTTTATTTTTAAAATACATTTCGAATATGTTCTTCATTAAGTTTTTTATCTGTACCCTGCATAAGCTTATGAAGTTTTTATTAAAATCGGTTCAGTCATTTAGAAGACTTGAAAGTTTGTATGAAATGCCGTAAGTCATACGACGTAAACGCTCCTAAGTCTCAAGTAGTACCAAGTCTATGGGGAAAACGTACAAGTTCTTGATTCGACCAGACGTACTGCATGGAACGGAATGCTGGGTAGTGAAGAAGACGGATGAAAAAAAATTGCATGCAGCTGAGATGTGAATGTTTGAGATGGATGGTGGATGTGTAAAGTGACTAAAATGGATAAATATTAGAAATGAGCATTTAAGAGAAAGTTGGTGAGGGGGTTGGTTGGTGTTGGTGGTTGGTGTTGGGAGTTGGTGGTGGTGGTTGGTGAGGTGTAAAAGTGGCGCCTCTTACAGAAAAGATGAAGGGAGTCGTCTGTCTAGGTATGGACATGTGATGAGGAGGGATGGAACACATGTATGTGATTAAAAGAGCGGTGAATATAAATGTTGATGGTCGGAGAAGGTGAGGAAGACCAAAGAAAATATGGATGGATTGTGTGAGGAATGCTATGAAGAAGGTTTTTTTTTTTTGGAGATGGCATCTCGCAGTTCAGCCTCTGAGGCTGGCTACTGCTTAACCGGTCTATCCCTGTAGATGCCTAGAATTTAAGGCCTCCAGCCAGGGGCAAAATTAACTTATAAGCTAAGCGACCACTCGGTAAGGGCACCCCCTGTGGGGTACGAGCCTCGGCTTAGGGCGTCGCTGGGGATCTGATTTAGGGGCTGTTTTATTGCTACTGGCTCAGCATCGCGGGCTGGCTCATGCAAGGGTCGGGGGGCGGTTTGAAAAGGGACGTCGCGACGGGCCACGGCGGCGACGGCGGTCTGTGTTTGTATTTTCTGAGTGTGCTGGTTTCCCTACTGCTTTCCTGGAGGACGGTGGTGGGGTCATCGGGATATGAAGGAAAAAGGCATACATGTTATTATGACGGTTGACAGGGGAGAATGAAAGAAAAAAACGTGTTGCGCCGACCCCAAGTAACATGGGACTAGGGCGGGAAGATGGTGAGTAAGCCAGGTCTATGGTCATCAACTGTACGCAAATCCATACTTCGTGACTACTACTGTTTCTATGGAAATCCCACTAACACTTTACCTGGGGCCTTAGTCTGCTATTGCAATAGTGTCAGAATGGTCTATCATTGATTTAATAAGGCCCCGCGCAGACGAATTACCCTTTGTACGCACGTCAAACGAGTTTCGAACGCGCTTCAATACGCCGTGGGCTAGCAGACTAAGGCCCCTGACCTGTGAATCGAACGCAAGACATGCTTATTAATTGCGCTTGCGACCACTACAGGGTGTAACAAGACCCTTAATGAAGCCGACAAGCAAGCATTATTTACATCGAACTAATACTATACGCAAAAATGACTTCAACGACTTTTTTTTTTTGTTGTGAAAAATCACATTTTACGGTAGGACTCAAAACATTGTGCTGATGGGTGATCATGGGTGCTTCGAATAGTAAACGGGTCATGGAGGTGGTTTAAAAATCTTACGTTAAAAACATGTATATTAAAAACTTGTGAAAAAGTTGGAACTTTGACCTCCAATATCTCCGTAACTAGAAGGTTAGGTCTAGAACAAAAAAAATGATCACAATGACGGGGAGAACAAGTGCCTTTCGGCTTCGTTAAGGGTCTTGTTACATCGTTTATACCAATGACGCAGGCCTCTGATACCCCTTCATTATACAGAAAGCTGTGGCATACACTGGAATCTAATTTAGAGTACAATAATCAAAGGTAAACTTACTGTCTGCTATTTGAGTATGGTTAGTTCCAGTGATGTTAAAGAAAATGGGCGGAGGACGTCCTGGAGGCACCGCGTATTGTGTTACCACCTGGAAATAATAGATCAATATGTAGTTGGAATTAATTTATATTTCAAGCTACTTTAAAGTAACTAATGCCGATTTAAGTCTACGCCAGCACTGTAATTGAAAATCGCGCGGTAAACGTATCTGGCGATAATTCTCACATTCTTTTTACCTTACTACGGCGAAGCCAAAAGGCAGGGTTATGATTTCAACAGTCTATGTATGTTTGTATTTACGTATGTTCCTCCGTAGCGCCTAAACTATACATCTGATTTAGATGAATAAGGTGTCTATCGATTCGTTATAGGCTACGAACCGAAAAAAAAACCGATTTTATTAGAGCGTGATTTTTTTTAGATTTTCAGACCCTTACCTATCTTATCGGATAACTCGTGCGTCTGTCTGTCTGACCGTCCGTCTGTCACAACCAATTTGCTCCGAATCTACTGGACCAAATCAGGTGAAATTTGGTAGGATGGTGTGGTGTGTCCTATGACCCAAACACAGATGTGCAAAGTATTTTTTTTTAATAAGGTTCTATTTCGGGAGACTAATTAAAATGAAAGGGCTCGTTTTGAGGATCTCAAATATATTTTTGTTATTATTGTAAAATAAATATTTTTGATTTTATTCATGAAAGAAGACGAAACATTTTACTTTGGCATTGTACGGAACCGGACGGAACCCGACCGTTTTTTCTTTTTATTTTAGTGGTAGAAAAACAAATTGTTGTTTTTCGTACCGATGTTACTTCATGATACAGTTTGGGTCCAGTAGGTGGCCACGTTTATTGCAACGTCAAATGTATAAACTCACATTGATTTTGGATAAATTCTGGAAGGTTCATGTGGTTGTGCGGGATATTCGAGTAATTAAAATTATATCCCCCCGACCGTATTTTGGCCACAGCGGCCAATCTCAGCGGAGACTAGCCCTGCCATCGTCTGCCCTCTCCTAAACTGCGCAAATGTGTGCGCTAACACTTACACACTCTGTTCATTTTCTAAAGCGACAAGACTGCGGGTAATCGAGCGAAGGACCAACGGCCTTTAAGTGCTTTCCTAGTCACGAATACCCTAAACTAGGTACATAAACTCATAGATTTTTCCCTAGCGTTAGTTAGAAACCACTACGATACCGTTTTGCTTTATAAAACCTGATATTTACCTTTCCAGCCATGAGACAGGCTACCGCGAAGGTGCCCATGGACACGTGAGGAGACGTTCCAAGGATAACGTACATCAGGACCGGGAAAAATGCCATGTACAGCCCCACTATCGGAGGTACCTCCGCTAGGAGCGCGTATGCCATACCTGCAAACAATATGTTGTTGATAAATATTTTCGAAGGCAAGCGTGTGCTCCATGAGATTTAACATCGGCAACGAACGAACTTTCATCCCTATTTTTTTTTTGTAGGAACTTTGCCCCACCAATTAAAACAAAAAAGATGCTATTCTCCTCATTTCGATTCGGACGACGCAACTCGCCCGCGTAGGATCATTCGTTTTTACTTCATGGAAATATTAAGAAACCTGTTCGGTTAAGTCGATTCCATGTCGATAAGTATGGTGACTTCATTATGGTCATTAGAACTCGTTTCATCCCTTACCTTGCGGTATATGCATGACGGCCGTGGTCGCGCCAGCCACCAGGTCGCCAATCAGGTGTTTCTGAAAACTGTACTTTGGCAGCCATCGTACCAGAGGTATCGAGTTGAGCAGGCATTCGCCAAACCCACAATTCCTCACTACTTTCTTGCACCGCTGGCCCACTGCGAAAAAGGATAACAGACAAACTAATTAATTAATAAGATGGGACGGCAATTTGCCACGAAAAGGGAGAAATCAGGCGCATGACAAACGGTTTTTACGTGCTTCCCGAGGTACAGGGGTGGTTACACCACCAACTTTCTGAATGCTGCCGTTCAATGCTCGGGCATTTGGAGTTCAGGAACCAGTATGTTTCTCCGGGAATCATCAACCCCGCTACCTGCCGACTGGCTAATAATTTTACCATCTATCAATCAACTGAGCATATTGCAGTTTAGGTAAGTAACACTCTGACCGCACCATTCTAACAACCATTTTAAGATGAAGTCGAACGCTGCGCTTGCAGACACGCGGTCTCCACTCCAGTACTGCATTAGTTACCGTTCCTCCGACAAACCTGGCCGCACACTGCCACTTCAGGTTTTTACTCTACAAGGTATGTCAGTACTTCCAGTTCTTTTCCGGTCAACTTTACCTTGGTCCGGCCTAATTATGGTTCGTGGCGATACGAGAAGAAAATAAATGGTTTACGGTGCGGTCACAATGCGAGTGTGGAGCCAACACAGGACATGCCACACCTTTTATCCTGTCCGTCGTGCACAACATTAATGATCACAGAGCTGGCCACTTGGCCAGGTCGCTACGTTCTGGTCGGAAAAAATCTGGAAAGAAAGAGAAAAAGAACAATGGAACATACGCGGGACTTCAGGTATTTTGTAGTCAGCATCTTTATTGAGGGTATCCTGGTGATACACGCGTCTGACTATGTTGAGTTGCTGTATACTTGTCCTGGGTGCAACCGGGGCCCTGAGAACAAACAAGACCGGTAAGGTTATTCAGGAGTCTTCAAGACTGGCTCGATAAATTTAAGTTTAATTTGGATTGTATTTTTACATTTTTAATTCAAAAATTGAATAGAGCCTTTGATCATGATTGTTGGAAATAAATAACGCGAGATAAAGTTTAACAACGGTTTATTAATCGGTAAAGATTTGACAGAACAGAGAGCACACACGCGCCACACGTTAGCACATGGAACTAAGAATTACGTTTTGATATTACATACAGATTTGATGTTTATTATTTCAACATCCTCCCTTAAACTCAAATCAACCCCATCTTGGAAGCACAGTACGCCAGTTTTGGATATGGCGTCGCTTTCGTGAGTGCGTCAGCTACCATCAAGTCTGTCTGTATATACTGCACATCAATGGCCCCTCTAACAACTTTATCGCGTACAAAGTGGTGTCTCACATCGATATGTTTCGTCCTGGAATGGTAGCCATCAGATTCTGAAAGTTTAATAGAACTTTGGTTATCGCTGTAGATAATCATTGCCTCATTCTTCAGTAGAGGCCAAAATGTTTCTTGAAATTGCTTTAGCCACATAGCTTCTTGAACACAGGACGACAAGGACATATACTCTGCTTCGGTCGTCGACAGAGCAACAGTTGGCTGGCGTTTAGAGTTCCAGCTGATTGCTCCTCCCTGAAACAAGAATGTGTACCCAGTGCAGGAACGCCGGTCATCTTCTGAACTTGCCCAGTCTGCATCACAGAAGCCATGAGTTATATTTTCCTCTGAATTGTGTGTATAACTCAATCTATAATCTAAAGTCCCCTTCAAATACCTCATAACTCGCTTCAATGACATCCAATGTGTCATTTCAGGTTTCTGATTGTATTTACTCAACATATTTATAACAAAACTTATATCAGGCCGAGTAATTTGTGAAATATACAATAAGCATCCAATAATTTCTTGATAAGGGATTCCATTCAAGGTATTGGATTCCTCAGATATCCCTTTTAACTTTGCATTAGCATCTATTGGAATCTTAACACTTTTGCAATCAGACATGCCATATTTATTTAGAACTTCTCTTATGTATTTTTTCTGATCTAAGTATATAACTCCTTTCTTCCTGTCTCTTTCTACATGTATGCCAATACAATAATTGATATCTCCCAAATCCTTTATTTTAAATTGTTTTTTTAGCTCTTCCTTGACATGATTTTTGGACTCCAAATTATTAGTAAATAAAATTAAGTCATCAACATAAGTAGCTAGAAAAATCATATTACTGTTGTCCACAATTTTATAGTAAATACATGGATCTAACTTGTTTTGTAATAGTCCCATACTTTGAAGTGTAGAACTAAGCTTTTTGTTCCATTGCCTGCTTGCCTGCTTCAATCCATATAATGATTTTTTTAAACGACATACTTGTTCACCATTGCCATACAATGGTGGTTGTAGCATATAAATCTCCTCCTCTATGTCACCTTGAAGAAAGGCTGACACAGCATCCATTTGACAGATGTCCAAATCATATTTAACTGCCAGGGCAAACAGATATCTCAAAGAAGCATACCTTATCACTGGTGAAAATACTTCTGTGTAGTCTATACCAGGTCTTTGTGAACAACCTTTAATCACAAGCCGTGCTTTATATTTCACTATTTCTCCATTTTCATTAGTCTTCTTCTTGAAGACCCATTTGCATGGTATGGGACGTTTGTTTTCTGGAAGAGCAGTGATGTCCCAGGTATTATTCTCTAATAATGACTGAAACTCCTCATCCATTGCTGCTTTCCAATGTTCACCATCAGAGCCCGACAAGGCTTCTTCATGAGTCTGTGGATCTGAAATCTCTTGAACACACATGAAATTATTGTGTCTCTGATGTGATCTTAGAGTGATATTTCTTGTAACACTACTATCAACACTACTATCATCATTGGAACTGGGATAATATGTTTCATCATCAGTCATTCTATTCAACACACAACTATCAAAAGATGTGTCAGTACTTGAATGTGACAATGTGTCATCTTGGGTCTCACTCCGTACAGTATTGTCAACACATATCACCTCATCATTTCCTGTACTTAGAGGAATATTCACAACCTTTTTGGTAAATACAGGTTGCTGTGTATCTTTATCATTAATATTTAATGAATTTTCAATAAATATTACATCCCTACTAATTATGACCTTTTTATTTGCAGGATCATATAGCCTATAGCCTTTTGTATTGTCACAATATCCCACAAAAATTAATTCCCTTGACTTCCGATCCCATTTTAAGCGATTTTGTTTTGGGATATGTGCCATGGCCTTGGAACCAAAAATCTTTAAGTTCGAAAGGTTTGGTTTCTTACCAGTCCATTTTTCATAGGGAGTTACCTCAGCCAAAACCCGCGATGGCGATCTGTTTATGACGTAGGCAGCAGTAGTGACCGCCTCTGCCCATAAATGTTTATGCAGCTTTGCTCCAAATAACATGCATTTTGCCCGTTCCACCAACGACCGATTCATCCGCTCCGCTAGCCCGTTGTGTTCAGGTGTGTACGGAGTACTGGTCTGATGTTTGATGCCGGAAGCTGCTAGAAAATCAGAGAATTCTTTATTACAGTATTCTTTTCCATTATCGCTTCTTACTATTTTTATTTTCTTTTCCAATTCGTTTTCTACTTCTTGTTTAAATTTCTGAAACACCGATTTAATATCCATTTTGTTCTTAAGAAAATACACATATACTTTACGGGAATAATCATCTATGAAAGTTATGAAGTACTTTGCACCACCAGCAGATGGCGTCTCCATCGGACCACATAGATCTGTATGTATTATTTCTAGTAGTGCTTTTGCTCTTGAACCAGAATTTGGAAACGGTAATCGTGTTTGTTTTGCTTCACAACACGTTATACAAACACTATCAACATCTTTATCTGTGATAGTTATACCCTCAGCACACAGTTCTAACCTCTTTACATCAGCCAAGTTTAAATGCCCCATTCTCTTATGCCATGTAATAATATCCATCTTATTTTCACATGCAACAGCATAAGCATTAACAGAAACAGTGTTCAGTTTATACATGTTATTGATTAGACTTGCATTTGCTATAAGATTCTTATTGGCATTAAATATGTTACAGCCCATATCACTAAATTCCACTTTACAACCATTTCTGGTTAATTGACTAACCGATAACAGGTTTACACTCAGCTCTGGAATATATAAAACATTTCTCACCTGGATTGGACATTCATCTTTGCAAAAAGTTGTTTGAATGTTTACTTTACCCATATTTTGCACGGAGACAGCATCATTATTAGCCACCTTTATTTGCTGAATCGGAGATGCTTGCATGTCATACATCCAATCACAACGTCTCGTCATGTGCGCTGTGGCACCTGAGTCAATGTACCAGTCATCCAATTCCACATTACTGTATGCTGAAAAGACTGCCGAAAAACTGTTTTGGTCAGATTTCTTCTCTGTGCATTGATTTTTGAAGTGTCCATATTTATTACAATTAAAACAGCGGGGCCCTTTTCCTTTTTGCTTGACATTGTTTTTAGAAACATTCTTGTGCTTTGTAACTAACGCTGAAGACTCGGAAACTTTCACTTCCTGTAAAAGTTTTGTCTTGACAAAATCTGATGAAATTTTTATGCCGGAACTTTCCAGACCCATGATCATTGGTTTATAGTTATCTGGTAAACCGGCCAACATGAGTGTTCCCAACCATTCGTCATCAACTTGAAAACCGATATTTCGTAATTTATAAGCAGTACTCATAATTTTATTCACATATTCTTCGACGCTTTTGCAATTATCCAGTGTTGTATTGATTAAATCTCGCAATAAGCCGACTTTTCTTGATAACCCGGAGTCCTCGAAAGCATTTTGCAGGTTCATCCATACTTCTCTAGATGACTTTGCATTTTCAATATGGACGTAGTTTATTGGTTCCACCAACAAAATGATTTTAGACTTGGCCTTCACATCTTTCTTGGAGTCGACTTCGGTGCCGGGATCGACACATTCCCACAAATCTTCAAGTTCGAGATATGATTTCACCGCAAACTTCCAAGTTGAATAATTTTCCCGCCCGGCTAACTTCTCAATTTGTAGGTTAGACATAGCCATTTTTCTCGGGACGATTTTCGTTGAAATTACGAAATATCAACTGCTGTACTATACTTTATGATAATAAATATTAAACTTTGAATCTATTAGGTATACGGTCTGGGCCCATAACCTGTTGGAAATAAATAACGCGAGATAAAGTTTAACAACGGTTTATTAATCGGTAAAGATTTGACAGAACAGAGAGCACACACGCGCCACACGTTAGCACATGGAACTAAGAATTACGTTTTGATATTACATACAGATTTGATGTTTATTATTTCAACAATGATACATCTGGAATTGCCATATTAACGTAAGCTCAGTTGTAAAGGGTCTTGCTCAAAATGGGCACAAGTCCAACAGAACCGAAATTTAATCTCAAATCATAGCTCACAATAAGTTCTCCAATTCCAAGCCCTTTAAAGAGGTTCCCATACAATTTTCAAGAAGCTATGACTCGAAAACTATAAAGAATCGCGGAATATTCACGGGGTATTTTCGGATATTCCTGGGCCTAAGGAATATTTTTTTATGACGTCACTATTTGGACCACCCAGTATATTGCGACGAGTACCGAAGCCGCTTGAGACCAGGGCTACGGCGGTTTCCTGTATTTTGTCGAAGATTTGACTACAACCGTCATTTGTTTTTTAAGTAGATAAAAACTAAACAAACAGTAATTAACTCGAGCTAGGCAAGTGAGGTCCTAGATAGAATCGACTAAGGACTGCAGAGGTTGTGTTTCGGAACCCCATTGTTAAACTTAGTTTATTATTAGTTTGAATAATAGGCCAAATCTTTGGCAAAATACAGAAAAAGGCAGCATATTTCAAGTAGCTATTTCTGTTCTCCTGCAACTTAGGTACTAATTGTTGCTTTAGAATGCAATGAAGTCCTAAATTGTAGCTACTATTTGAAATATATTTCAATTCTGTTGGTCTTACGCCTAGAGTTCATAGAAAAATGCCCATGGTCTTTTATTCTAATACAGAAAATAAAAACGTCTTCTAAACATTTTTACCTGCAATTTGAATTTGATTAACGACGACGAAGGTAGTTTATTCTCTTTGAAGTTCGATATACGGTCGTTTATTGTTTACGTAGGAGCGGAATATTTTAAATGAGTGTATATCATTACCAGCTATTCCAATTTGTAAGTTTAGCACATTGTAGTGTTCTCACATTACATACAAAGTAATAATTTGTAGGTATATTGCATAGTTCCGTGTCTGGACGATTGCATTCGGGTCAAACGACTGCAGTACATATGACCTATTCTTGAGAAGAATAATGATGAACTAGCATAACGATTAATCTTGTTCTGTTCACAGAATGTACATAAAATGCGCGCTTTGGACACGGACTTGCGGACACCAGTCCGACAATACAATAACAGAATATACCTACTTGTATATACTTAATACTCATACTAATAATATTATATATTAATATACTAATAATATTATATACTAATATTATAAAGAGGTAAAATTTGTTTGTAAGATTGTATGTAGGAGGTAATCTCTGGATCTACTGAACCGTATTTGAAAATTCTTTCACTAATAGGAAGCTACATTATCCCCGAGTGCCTTAGGCTATATTTACAACGTGCCCGTGGAATAATTTCCGACCAAAACGCGAGCGAAGCCGCGGGCAACAGCTAGTATGTTGTAAATTACTAATATTCAAAATGGTTGTTTCCTGAAAGTTTCCCTTAGTTTAGACCAGGGTCTAAGCCCTGTACCCTGTAGCCCTGTCTAATGGTACCTACTCATAATTACAGTCTGATGATAAAACTCTCTTGATCCAAATCGGCCAAGTTAATTCGGCTCGTTGGAGGGATAAACTCTATCTAGATTTGCTTGCCTAAGAAGTCTAGAAGCTGAGCAATAACTACTATATATTGAAAACTACAATAAGGGGACGGTCCATTTGGACCAGGAAATACTATACCAATGATTTGGAACGTCTAAAAGTTTTTAAAAATCCCAAAAAAGATACCACAAAAAAAATCTACACACGCATAACTATTTTTGATTAAAAACTAAGAGTACTTTACATTAGCCTTTTTCAAAAGATAAAATTCTTTATCTAGTATTGATTTCCATATAAATAATTGGTTGATTAATTCATAAAATGTTACAAACATGCAATTTGTTTATTGTTTACAAGGATTCATGACTGCAACGAGAATTTGGCGTTGACTTGACAGTTATTGAGCCACAGATTACTACACGATATAGTTACGTTCTTAAATACATAGATTTGTTGATTATGTAAGGACTGTTCAGGACTGTTTTCTCTCGTTTTTTTTGGGTGTAACAAGACCTTTAACGAAGCAAAAAGCCACTTGTTCTCCCCGTCATTGCGATCATTTTTTTGTTCTAGGCCAGACCTTCCAGTTACGGATGTATTGGAGGTCAAAGTTCCAACATATCCACAAGTTTTTTTTTAAATACTTTTTGAAATACTTGTTTTTATTGTTCGATTTTTACTGTAAATACCTCCAAGACCGCCGTACTATTAAATCCATCCATCAGCACAATGTTTTAAGTCATAAAACGTGATTCTTCACCCCAAAAAGAAAGTCGTTTCGCAGCAATAATTTTTGCGTAAAGTTATTTATTTGATGTACATAATGCTTGGTTGACGGCTTCGTGAAGGGTCCTGTTACACCCTGTATGTTATAAACTAAGGGCTACGGCAAAGCCTGGGACGAGACAGTGGATGATGGTTATTCCATGCGAGTTCTGTTCAAACTTTATGGCGGTTCGGAAGATAGCTGCGAGTGACGGTCTGCGCAGTTATAAGGGTTCAAACTTTATGGCGGAACATCTAATGAAAAGCTGATCAGTGGGGCGCAGAGGACGCATCGTCTTGACTGTATAATGGAAATAATAATACCCGGAACAACTACGTGCAGTTCATAATACAAAAATAATGTACCATCTCAATACGAATGATGTAACCAAGGTTTTGTAACAATATACTGATTTAAAAGAGTGTCCATGGAGTTTCTTGCCCGTTATTCTCCATAGAGATCTACGCTAGGGAATGGGCAACTACAGTACTTTCACAGTTTTTATGCCTTGTGACTGGGACTGTAGCTACATTTCATTGTTATAGAAACAATTAAAGGCATTTTGATTCGACAGTTCAAAAGTGCCTGTAACTGGCCTACTTGAAATAAATGCTTTGATTTTGATACAAATATTTGTTCTGTGTGGGGATCGAATCCGTGACACGCAGCGCAGCAGTCAATCGCTCAGCTACTGCGCCAACCGTGCCGTTGAATAACACTGAAGTTGAACAGAGAAAACTGAAATTGATGTAGCAGTCAGGGCAGTCCTCTTCGCCTTTTGCCAGTAAGTTTAATTTTGCTGTGACAAAAGATGATTATGGTATGGGTATTGAAAGTCATCATCTGTCTAAACCCTTTTTAACTGTGTTACGGTCGACTTCCGATCTAACGGGATTCAGTCGAGAACTAGACTTTACATGGAGCCATATCTAGATAGATATGGCTCCATGTAAAGTCTAGTTCTCGACTTTCGAAGATCAGATGATCTTCACAATCTAGTTGCTGGGTAACACGATACCCATTGGTAAGACTGGTTAGAATTTCGGGGTCCCGACAATCCATAATGATCAGGGCAATAAGTTCACCATCTGCCTAGCCTTTTCCCAGCTACGGTGGAGTCGACCGAACCTATGCAGCTGAATACCAGTATTTTACATGGAGCGACTGCCTATCTGACCTCCACAACCCAGATAGTACTGGGTAAGACGATACCCTTGGTAAGACTGGTTATCAGATTTTCGGGCCACTCACTACCTGTAACGACTATCAAATATCTACAAATGACAGCCGGGGCCACTGACGTAACGTGCTTTCCGAGGCACGGAGGAAACTCGGAATATAATGGGTGGTCACCCATCCACGGAACCACCTAGGCAAGCGCGGCTTAACCTGAAGATCGACCCAAGCGGCTGTTATCATTTAGCCACGAGCTCCTCTAGGCATTAAAGATGAATATAATCCAGAGTTATTATCAGCTTAGATATCAGAAAAATTCAACCATGAAACCTTGTTTCATCCGCTAAAGATAGGTTTTGGCGGTGATTGCAACGATTTGCAACATGCCACGCTTACTTAGGGTGATTGCAGACACTCACTCAAGCAAAACATGATGGTTCTTTATCTGCATTTTAGGTATTTATTTATTTTCATGATCTTTTGTTGTGTCATCCGGCCTTAGAGTTTTGATTAATTTGTTAGTTTCCGTCTTCGTAGCGGTGTTAATCTTCGTCAGCTACCATGCAGGGTCCTGAACTTTTAAATGGTCACCTTATAAAATCCCATTTGTTTATGTCAAGATTTTTTCTGAAGGTTTCGGGAGTTTTATACTTTTAGTCCTCAAACTTCAATAACAGTGGAATCCAGAAGAATTATTACTGGATACCGTTACCGATCACAGATTTAGAGATAATGATAAACAAACTGTTGTATATGTATAAAAAAAATAGGAGGTTCCTCTGTTTGGACCTATTTTCTCTACTTTTAAATGTAATTTATGTGCATTTCCAGTGAATAAAGGTAAAATTAAAAATACAAACTAATGCTCATAGGTATCTCATGGTGTAGGTATTTCTTACGTTTATATCAAAACATTCATACGTTTTTAAATCTCTGTAAATAAGTAAAAGAAAAACTTGCCAGTTCTCATTATTAACATCGTCGTCAACATCACGTAACAGAGGTTCCTGTTCATCATTACTTTCAAAATCACTCTCGAATATTAAAAACGTCTTTTTCATACGCATTTTTAGACTTAAAACTCTGAAATTATCACATAAGATAGGTCTTGAACGTAATGATAATGTACGATTTTTAAACTTGTAATTTATTATTTTCGTTTATCATCAGAATATCACATTTTACACGTAGAAAAATCCCAGTTCACAGTTTGTTTTTTTAAATAAGTATTCCAGTAACTAACCGGATAATTTCACAAAAATCAACGGGAATGTTAACTAGAAAACATCACTTGTTATTTTATAAAATGCTTATTTAACACCAATTTTAACAAAAACTATACCACCCTAAAAATTATATTATTTATACAGTCACACTTTTTCCACCTCTATTTACAAATTGTAGCAATTCAGTTTAGTTCAAATTATTGTAATGTTATTAAAATGTTTATTAATGTAATAACTATAAGGACGCTTAATAAGCCAATCGGTTAGTTCGGAACTGAGTCTAGTTAGCTGATAACGCAAGTCGTCATGGCTGGGCGCTCAACGATTGGGCACTATTTAGAGAAATTCATTTTAAAATGACCTCGCACTGATGAAATAAATACAGTAGTTGAAATTTCAGAACAGCTCTAAGAAACCTTATGGTTACTAATATAATATATGGGTAAGTAGCTTGAAAATCAACAGAAAAAAATAGAAAATAAAAATGTAGACATCTACCTTCATTTTTAGATGAAATTACGACATTAAAGACATGCACTATAAAAATGTTGTATGTGCGTTTTACTTGATGTTTGGCTGGAATTTAGTAGTTAAGAGTAGTTATTTTAACAACAATCTACAACAATCTATTGCTATTGTAATGTCTAGTTTTCATTGCATGAATGTAATAAATATCTCTCCTAGTCAATTTTTTGATGATTATACAAGGCGTATGGGACACACACACATCATTCTGAAGTTCTTGAACACATAGTTTTTTTTTAAATTACCGATGAAAAATGTCTATGTGGGCGTTCAGAATGATATACTGAATACGTGGTAACTGTTCTGCGTCCGGCGTCCCTTCGGAATTCCCAAGCCTTTGGAATACCCTCTATGTCAGCAAAATTGGAAACCCTATAAATACGTAGGCCTTGTTGTTTAACATTGATGATTGATGGCAAAGAGAACTTTTAAGTGTGATCTTGAAGGAACATGTGAAATAAAAGATGCAAATTAAATTTGCTAGCGAAACTTACATGATAAAACAAAAAAAAACTCGTTTATACCATAGCTGTTAGTACTACTAGTGGTACACAGGGCGACACATCAAGCTATACATTTCCAGTATAACATGGCCTCGCTTCGTATACGGTATAGATTTCTCGTACAATGAGAGATCCGCATAAACTAGTTTAGTATAGCTTGATTGGTCGCCGTGAGTAAATCTTTTCACCATCCAGTTAAAAAGTGTTAATTATTAAAATAGATCACAATATAAAATACCGCTGTTACAAAATGTTACAATTTTACAATAAAATGCCTACGGTCGTATAAGCATCGGGGTGCGGTGTCCCTGACCCCTTATCTCTTACTTCTGGTCCTGGATAGTCATGTGACGTCGGTAGATATCGAACTTCATTTATTTATTTATAGTGTAATGACCCCAAAACCATTTCACGACTACGTTTTTTGAAAATGAACAGGACGTTTCATTTCGCCATACAAACTGAAAATTCATAACATTTTTTAGTTTGCGTAACCGTCCAAGCCTCGGAAAGCTCGTGGTCCCGGCTGTCATATACAATGTAGATCTTTGACAGTCATTGTTACAGGTAGTCAGTGGCCCGAAAGTCTGATAACCAGTCTTACCAAGGGGTATCGTATAACTCAGTACTAACTGGGTTGTGGAAGTCAGATAGGCAGTCAGGCATCCGGTTTGACTGGAAGCCGACCCCAGCATAGTTGGGAAAAGGCTAGGCAGATGATGAGGAATCGTCCAAGACTCCATTTTCCCTGGCTCACTCAAGAGCTTCTTTGTTGATCAGAATATTATGGAACTAATTTAAATACTTAGCTAAATTCAACATCATTATCATCTAGTTATAAGGTTACCGATAATGAGTTAAACATGTTCTTGTGAACGTACGATTTTCGTTGTTGTAATTATTTATATAAGTGGCATGTTCCTTACTCGTGAATTAGAAACACCTTGTTTATTATAGTGAGTGAGAGAGACCATCGAGTTAAATACAGGGTGGAATCCCACACCGACGTACAAACGGCAGTAGCCAGCCTCATAGGCTGAACTGCGAGATGCCATTACAAAAAACAAAAACAAAAAAACCTAGTGATAATGGTCCTGCCGTTACATATCCCAGGTCGTGAGTTTGAAACTGAGTCTTCTATCTTATAGCTATCCACATTCACACTCAAAATTTTCCCCACTACATTTTCCTCATTCCTATCCAATGTACCGAAATGTAAAAAGTGTAATCGAACGCATGATGGGACTTCCTCCAACCCGCCCAGTGCCCACGTGGTGCAATATGCCACACGCCTTCTTAGAGAGAGGACGCTTGTGTCCCACCAGTGTACCATGCATAATTATGCCAATCTGTTTTCATATATCTTTCTGGATTCCACTTTTATTGAATGACTTTGGACCCAAACATTCACATATACTTTATATGCATAGGTATCACCGCAAATAGTGGATGATAGGGACCTCGGGCACCACGCCACAACGACCACAACTTTTGCCCGCAGAAGCTCCGACCAGGGAGAAAGTATGGTCGCACGATCGGGCGGTCAGCGTAGTGCGCGAGCTCTTGTATTCCTTGCCATACCTTTTAACCATATTTCCCTAAACAAAGTTTATCCAGGATGGCGCGTCCAGTGCATCAAACAAAAGATTTGAACGGGGAGACCCACTGACACGATTCGATACCGAGTTCATAGATATAATAATGGGTCACATGATCGAATGAACTGAAGTTTGTGCAGTATTTATCAGTTAATAATTATGACGTCATTATTCACGATTTATGTCGATTTATGAGCTTTCACGTGATGTGGTTTGTACCTTGCACCTAAGAGTGATGCCGGACAAAGAACATAACATTACACCTGTATGCCCTGAAGGGTTTGGCAGAGGTGTACCTAATATAACACTCACTTTTCTTGTTATGTTTAAATCCCGTATAATTGGGGGCGAGCAAATGCCATCAACCGGGCACACATCTAGACTCGCTGGCAGCTTCCGAGAAATACCAGATAGAAAATCCCAATAGCACTTTGTCTGACTTAGGAATCGAACCCAGGACGTCATGCTCGGCAGGTGCTTGTGGTCACTAAACAAACGAAGCAGTCAGACCAAAAGACATGTTATAAAATCAGAAACCGATTAATCAAGTTAAAAGGCTAACCGGTTAGACGTCAAACCCTTTTATAATTATAATACATGGGTTTACCCTTTAAATATAGCTCTGATTAACCAGAATGAAAAAGACAAACACCGAGCGTGTGTTAACTCCGTCACTATAATACGGATTACTAATGGGTTTTGGCGTAAAAATGCCTCCATTAAAATCCCTCGGCTAACCAAGTACTTCAGATATTATAGCTTCTTGGCAACAACGCCTGACAGTTTAAAATATCAAACTTAAATGCGCCTCCGTTAACTTCGAAAGCAATGTTTGACACGTGTCGCACATTGCTAGAATAATTTTATCAGGCGTAAAAGATGTTTGCGTCTTGCATTTTTATACGTTGCTTTGATATTTATATCAGGCGGGCTGGCTGACTAACATTAAACATCTTTCTGGGGTTGAAGATAGTTTAATATGGATCGTCTATTCAATTTATTATTAAAATATAGGCAAGCAAGTTGCTCGCACCAAGAAAGTAGCAGTTGTTTTATTTGCTTCTTATTTTGTTATTTTCTTTCTGTGTTTGAAAATGAGTGGTAAAACTACGCTCCTTTTGTCAGGAAACTGTTATTGTTGAATATAACTCAATTACTCTCTGTAATTTGAGATCTAACTGTGTTATTTAATGGACTAGGCAGAGTAGACAAAGCGAAAGGAGTAAGAAGGAATCGTAGAATGTGGATTCTGCCTACCCTAGGGCTGTCGTACGTCCGGTATTTTCCGGACATGTCCGGATGTCGTGATAAATCATCCCAAAAAAAAAGTCGTTTACCAGTAGTATTTTATGCGTGGTTACTTTGTTTAATATATGTATAGAATGCTTGACCCTTTAGTGTACAAATTAAAAGACAAAAGTCCGGAATTTTGATTTTCTTCGGAAAAAAAATCATAGATATGGGAACCCGAGCCTATCTCTTGGGATGAAGGGGCGTGTAGATGTAGTATACGTATGTAGTGCTTTTTTGTTGTTTTGCTTACGATCGACAGCATCTCTAATATAAAAAAAACTGTGCATGTAAATAATAGAAGAATCTAATTTAATCAACAGCTGTAACTCTGTAAGCAGTGGGTACTTGTCCACTGCTTACAGAGTGTAAGCGTGTGCTTACAGAGTGTATGTAGTGCTTTCTTGTTGATTAAATGAGATTCTTCTATTATTTACATGGACAGTTTTTTTATATTAGAGATGCTGTCTGTTATATTCAACAATAACAGTTTCCTGAAAAAAGGAGCGTAGTTTTACCACTAGTTTATCTATGTATAAATACAGGTAGACAGACAGGTATCAAAGACATCCACTTACTAAAGTCACTGATAAGGATAACAGACGCGTATTGATTTTATTTTATCTTTATCGCGGTCTTGTATCTTGTGTAGGACTGTTGTTATTTTGTTTTAGATCGTATCTTTGACTTTGATCTTCTAAAGGCAGTATTGTTTTCCTCGTGCCACGTGCTCTCCTACTATGGCAGCACCTTAATTGCGTAATTCATTAAAATACATAACCTTCTTCTTATTGACAATACAATCAAACAGCAATCAATCAATCAACACAATTCACATCGCTTCATGTTTGAAATATTCACTCAAATCATCGTAACTGACGGAATGAATCGTCATCATCTCGTCGGCGCAACACGTTTTTTTCTTCCATTCCCCCCTGTCAGATGTCACGGCATCATATATTCCTTTCTCTTTCATATCATTACTCACTAAATCCATCTTTCCTTTGGCCTTCCTCTCCCTCTCCATACGTCGACTAACGGAATGAATATTGCTGAGATATTGTAAAAATAAAGGTATTGTGATTGTGTTAGAATTTAGATGGATGGTAGCGCAGAGAATTAGTGCTAATTAGTTTTATATCAAATGTAAGACACTCAGCAAATAATGAAGCGCAAAACAATTTGCTTGTCACAGTTGCATGCAGAAACAATAAAATTGTATAGTAACGTTGTTGTTGTCATGTTATTGCATTTGTAACACTTATTCATTACGAGTATTGTGCCCTGTCCAGCTGTCTGATATTCAAATGGTAATTATTCTTCAGGAGAGACGCGGCAAATTCCTTATTAAACAAAAAAAAAAACATAAACCAAATAATATACAATATCATTTCAATTCTTTTTATTGGTGTCCTCTGTTCTGATTAACATGGGGGAAGTTGAAATCGAAAGTTTCGGTCTTGTTGGCAGTGGATGTTAATTATATTGCATCGATCGTGCAAATACCCTGGATGACCTCAAGATCAATATTCGTGCTGCTATTTCCAAAATAACCATGATGTAGAGCCCTGACAAAGCCAGCAGACGACGCAGTAGACCTCTTCGCAGGAGATAGCGGGACGAGCTGGACAGAACCAACGGCCCGTGTGCCCAGCAGTGGGACGACAAAGGCTAACTGTAACCGTATTGCCAACATCGACGCAGACATGCTGGACGAAGTAGAATAAATCTTCCGATTTCAATTTGCCCAATGTATTGACCAGATCAGAGACCACCTTCAAGATATCGTTTTCAAGTATATGTAAAATAAAAAGAATCAAAATGATCATTTAATCTTTTTGAATTATGTTTTTTTTTTTTTTAATAATTTTGTTTTCTCGCCGCACCTTGTATTTTACATGACTAAAGGGCTGCCAGATTGTATAATTGGATACAAAAACTGTATAATTTGGCTAATGATTGTATCCTGGACCCTCATGTATATACGGAAAGCCTAAATACAATAACTGGAAACATTTGTATGGAAAGTGAATCCAGAATTCCAGATTCACCTTTATTAGGTTTTTTTTTATTTCAACATTGCTACTACAATTTATGGTGATATTTTTTGAGTTGCCATATGGATGCGCGTTTAGCCTGTGAGTACCATAATAAATAAAATAAATAACGTAGGAAAGTTCACTGTGATGTTCACGTGTAATGTATATATTTAAAAAAATTAAGAACTGTTTGTATCCTGACACTCAATTTTGTATAATTTCAGAAACATTGCCGAATAATTTAAAAATATCTACTCGCAGCCCTGCATGACTTATTTTTGTATTTACTTGAATTCCTTCGAGGTACTGACACTACCTATCTACTCGTAATGACAAACTGGGTATAGGTAAGCATCATACATAAACGATAATGTTTAATATATCTTCGCGGACAGTGGTGGCGCTGTTCAAAACAAGACTCTCATTATTATCTTAGCCAGACTGCACGTGCAAGTACATGCATGTACAAATTTAACCGTTCATGTACGTTTCCAGTCTGGTTCAGTCTATTCCGATTCTACCAGCCCCATCTATGCCCTACATCATGATCTTAATTTCGTTGACAGACAACGCGTAACGCCTGAACCGCTGGATCTAGAAGCTTGAAATAATCACTACACCCAGCGGCATATCAAGCTATACATTTCCGGGATAACATATATGGCCTCGCTTTATTTATATTTTCCGTACAATGAGAGATCCGTAAAAACTGGTTTTGTATAGCTTGATTTGCCGCGCTAAGGGTAATTTGTGTGGCCCATGCTTGTACCCACCAGCTCATTTTCGTCAAACTTTGAAATAAAATATCATCCATGCATGTCAACAATACTTTATCATAAGTTTGGCTGTTCAACTTTACATTTGGGCATAACATTAATGTTATTTTTCCGTTTTTTTTTAATGGGGTCAATGGGAATACACCATATCGGGTTGTAGTTTAATACAACGCCATCTATTGAAAAAAATGTTATAACTCAATACAGGTACTTATTTAGTGTTGAGAAATTTTAATAGTCAATCGTACGAAGTCGCGGGCAAAAGCTAGTAGGTAAATAGAAACATTAGATGAGTACCTACCTATTATATGAGAAATAAGTACATGCAAATAGGTATAAATAATTGCAGAATAACTCGTTTCTTATGAATAGCTAATTATAATTTAATAAAACAATAATATTTTTAACAGAAACCAGCACGGGAAAATGGCAATTAGGTACTTTTGTGATGATGACGGACGTGACCACTTGATAAACATTTAATACTTATTGATTTCAATATCAATGGTTTCAATATTAATTCATTTTAGTCACAGTTAGGTATGCTATCTTACGAATGAATTAATAATCCTCATCGTTTCAAAAATAAAATGAAGCCAGCAAAATATTAGTTCAGGTTTAGCAGGCAGTCGCTCGGAAGAATTGTATAAAAGACAAAAAAATTAATAGGTACTTATATTTTTTACTCAAATACTAAAGCTAAAAATTTGCGCTTTTTGAATGTCAAAAATGACATAAGAAAATCCCTCAAAACGTTCGCCCTTCGCCATTGTTTATCTAGTTTAGCTGGTAAGAAAAAATAGCGCTACAATTCCCAGAAACACGTCTAATAGCGCAATTCCACTTGGTCGTTTACCCGAATTCGATTGCCTCTGGAATTCGGATAAACGACCAAGTGTAAAAGAATGGGGTCAAGTACGCCCGTCTTTGGGAAATCTTGTTCGACTTCATTCAAATTACTCGTAGTGTGATAAATGCGTCGTGTGCCCGAATTCGAATAGTCTTTCGAGCACCCGCATACGGGCTAACGACCACGTGTACTTGCGCCATAAGAAACGCTGTTTTAAATAAAGCTTTATTCTATAAAACTTACCATCCGTCAGGGTCCAGCTTCTCCTTCTCCCAATCAGCTGCTTTATCACCGTTCCTCATGTTTTTATCACTTATTTATGTTTTCTCACTAAAGATCCACTACATTGTCACACATAACGCTTTAAAATATTTATTGTTCAAGTAAATAATGCTCATAGAATCATCACTTTGGTCATCTACAATAAGTTTATCTAAGTATAAAGTAACTCTGTTGTTTTGTGTAAGATATTTAAGCAGTCGACTGCTTCGGACACCATGGCCTTTCGTGCAGTAGGAGTGCAGATTGGACCACACTGCACGCCAGCATTAATGACATCATCCGTTGTGCTCTTGCCACCGCCGGGTTGCCAGCCGTTTGAGAACCCAACGGCTTAGCACGCGATGATGGGAAGAGACCAAACGGTATGGCCATAATGCCTTGAAAGTTGGGCCGTCCTTTCGTGTGGGATGCAAGATGTGTCGACACCCTTGCGCCATCCTATCTTCCTAACACTGCTGTGCTGGGTCTACCGCTGCAGGTGCTGAAAACCTCAAACGGCTTAAATACAGTAACTGAATTGGTAGTTATCTGTTTGAGCCGTTTGGGGTTAAAACGCTGGGGCCATGAGGTCCGAGTGCTCACAGTCTATTTCTTGGCCAAAGAATCAGCATTGCCATCCAACATGGTAATGCTGCTAGCCT
This sequence comes from Eugnorisma glareosa, assembly GCA_947578425.1. Taxonomy (NCBI): domain Eukaryota; kingdom Metazoa; phylum Arthropoda; class Insecta; order Lepidoptera; family Noctuidae; genus Eugnorisma; species Eugnorisma glareosa. Next base: position 10,004,119 of record OX387974.1, on the reverse strand, counting down.
TCTGGGCACTTTCTCCGGTGACAGAATGTTATTTTTTTAAATTGTTGCATTTTTTCATGTTTAATTCTTTTCTGCTTTTGATACATACTTAGTACATATTTTTATAATTATTTGAGGTCTGTTTAATTAGTAAATAAAAGATATTTATTAATGTTTAAGCTACAAAGATCAAACTGGTTGAGCCAAAAGTTATGTTGTTCAACCAAATTAGTCAACTTTGGTTGAAATGCAGAAATGACAGGTAGATAGAATGCATCTGTTTTTTTAACTACACAGATATTATAATCCAGGTTAATTTCGTTTAAATATCGGTAAATATATCGTTCTTTCATTTACCGGTTAAACAAGTGAACTGCTTTTATGCAACCCAAATTATAAAGATTACATAAGTACAAACGGTTTTGACACTCAATTTACCGGCTAATACCTTCGTAAAATTTCGTCTACTTTTTTAATACTTCCAACAAGTAATAGTGACATTACCCCAGAAAATATTATGAACAAAAAATGTTTGATCTGAGGATGTCAAATACAACCGGAGAAATTAAATGGTTCGGGTAAAATTTTGTAACTAAATGACATCGCAACGTCCAGACCGAGCGTGCGAGGGTTGCGTATCAAAATTGGTTTTAACCGGTAAATTATCACTATCAAAACAAAAAAACATGAAAACCCGGTTTTCCATATAAACCGGTAAACTGCAACCTTTAACCTAAATCGATTTCGGTTTAGGGTCAATGACCGTAACTGGTTAAGAATTTCAACCGGTTTCCGAGCCCTGAATCCAAGAACGTTTGTACATTATTCGTCCAAATTCGCAAAAGCGAGGCGTGTTGTCAATTTAGCCGTAAGTTGAAAAATGTCTTGAGTTTTGTAAATTCCAGATTTTTAAGGCCACGATAAGGAAAACATTTCATTGTCATCACCAAGTTTTTTCTTACAAAGGCTTTACTTTTGGCAACCTATTCGCTTGTATTGACGTCATCAATTTCATAGCTTTTCATGCAAAAAGTAAGTACCTAACCAACGCACGTTCACGCCATTTTAGCAATTAGACAAACATTCGGTATCCCTGACTTTGTTATTATTCTAGAACAAATTCCGATACCTATATGTTATGTCACATGGCCTTGAATTTTCTTTAATATGAAATCAAATATTTATTGAAAATCAAGCGCCTCAAGTGGACATAGTCAGGACATCTGGCTAGACGCGGAGATGGCCGATGGAGTAAGGTTTTGACCGAGTGGTGGCCAAGGTTAGGCCAAAGAATCCAGGGCCGACCTAAAGTTCGTTTCGTCGACGATATCGTCAAAGTCGCGGGCAACACTTGGATAATGGACGCACAGAACCGGAACGTGGGGCAAAAAAGTGGAGGCCTTTAAGTACTATACCCAGCAGTGGGTGATTCCAGGCTGATATGACGATGATGATAGTTCAACAAAGGTGGGAACAACAGTAACGATTCAGTAATAAACAATAAACTCGTAGTTTTCATGATTCAATGGTATGGTCGTTTTTAATACAGTTGCACAAAAACTGGTGTATTGCAAGGACGTATAGCGTTCGGGATGTGGGCTTTTACATACACGTGCTTTTTTTTTTACCTTTCCCGAACTCGTGCGTTCTCTTTCCCAACTGTCAAAATAATGTCTATTAAAAAGAAAAACCAACCATGAAGTTTTTACTAAAGAGTTTTTGTGATTCATACAAATACGTAAATTTCTAAAAAGAAGCTACTTATTTATTTCAATATCAGATTTAATTGAATGAGTTAGGTTAGGTTTCATTTCATTTCATCTCATTAAATTTCATTTTCATTTCATATTAATAAAAAAAATCTACTGAAGACTAAGCTGTATGGATAGTTCCCTTTGCCTACCAAAATGGGTGAAGAAAAAAAAAACTCTGCTTATATTCTACGGTTGGCGCCATTTTCCAGAATTCCATCAACTAGCAAACGCCATTATAAGACAAATATACATGAACAATCATACGAAATTAATAATAGTTTGTCTCAAACAGTAAATATGCAACCTAAAACTTCCCCAGTTAGTTTAAAAAACTGTACCAATTTCAATGTACATGTGTACTATAACTTTTAGAAGAAATAAATGATTAGTTAGTTGAGTTTATTGTGTTTTTATTATTTTATTAAATTGCTTCATTTTTTCGCAACTGTAATAAAAATAGTCGTTTAGTACACCTGCGGAACCATCATTGCAACTTGTTCCGATTGTCAACCCTCGCCTTCGGCTGCGCCTCGGCTCGGGTAGACATTTGTCGGAACTCTTTACAATGACAGCCTTTCCGCACTTGTAATGAAATATACTATTTTCTTTTTATCCATTGGCAAGCTTTAAGACTGTATGTAATTTATTAAATATCATATTTATATTAAGCAGGTATACTATTTTCACAAACTGACTAAACAATACTACATTTGTTAACACCGCAGTCCGCAATGTGCGAACCGTAGCATTCGTCCACAATACAACAAATTAAAGTAACTGTGAAATCTTACTGTACATTCACATGATGCAAATGTAAATTTCTTCCTTATGTTAAGAACACCGAAACAATCTTTAGTAACAAAACAAGTTATTTATTTTTAAACATTGCACTTCGCGAGACAGCGTGACTGCGTGACTTAGCGGCGTCACTAATTTCTTTGTTCACTATAACACTGGCAGGATAAAAGGTAATGACACTGGATTATAGTACCTGCACATTATCTTTTGTACAAATACTTGAGAAATGCAAATATAAGAAAATAGATAAGCCTGTAAAAGCCGTGTTTCAAAACAATTGTAGACGCCAAGTAATTTGTAAATATTACACCGGTTTTTTTCTCACAGTACGCCATGTGATTCGTATAATGAACGTATGGTATGTGTGTCTTATAAAACAAAGTTTCTTTATTTGAAAAAAAAAGGAATCAACCAGTTTTCTGTAAGCCATATTTGATACGTTGTGCAATGATTTAGATTGGTAACCAAGAATACACGAAAGCCTTTTAAACCAAATAAAGATATTTTAGGACATCACGAAACCAGGAAAACGTGAAAATATTAAAAGGAGCTAACTGACTTCGCTCTTCAAAGTGAACTTAATTTAATCTTGTGTAGAGTTCAAATTAATTTGCTGAGCTTTTAACCTCCTCATCCTCTTCCAAAATTAAAAGGAAGTTCATTGAACTTTATTTTTTATTCGACTCGAATGTTTTTATGTGTCAAACTGTAATTTTAAACCAAGATAAACTTTTGTTAATGTTTCAAATTTATCGTTTCAATATTTTAAAATGAATTTTCACTTTCACGTTGTAAGTGTATTAAATTTTTATTAATATAAACTGTTGCCCGCGATCTTCGTTCGCGTGAAATTATTATAAAAAATGACTTCTCTTTTTGAATCGTTTTTTGTTACCAATTTCAAGGTTTTTTTACACGGAACCCTAAATCTTATTTTAAAATAAAAGATAGAAAAAATAAAATAGCCCAAAATATGACTTGGCGTTTTACACATACCAGCAGACACCAGAAACAGCATAGCTCCAAACACAAACGCTCCGATTCGACAAGTCGTGTCTATCTTTTTTTGGCATTACGAAAGCGAGCGAGATAGACATGCGACTTTCCGAATCGAAATCGAATCGAAGCGTTTGTGAATAGCTATGCAGGGGGCTCAAAATGAAATGATTCTGATAAAGCGGCCATTTTAGACCCCCAGCCCGATATAATTATACAATATCACAAAAAGGGTAAATAAACGCATACAGAGAGGCCAACAAGTCAGTACGTACCTTACAGCACAGGTGATAATATTTTGAAATTTATCCATGGAAATCGCTGATTAAACCATGTGAACGTACTGTTGTCATTAAGGATACAAATGAAATGATAGAACTTTCTTAGCTACGTTATTAAAATCTGCATCAAAGTTGATAAATAATAAAAGGAAAGGGTTAAGAGCAATTTGTAACAATAGTTAAGCAGTAGGTACTGCTTGATTTTTCTATGAGAGTTTAGAAATTCTTTATAAACTCATCACTATTCTGGAATCTCGCATGTATTCGCCGCTGGGTTAGCAAGAACTGTACACGTGTACAAGTAGTTCTTTATGCCCGAGAATTCTATTGTCTACCTGTACCAACACTATAAAGTGATAAACTTTGTAAGTTTGTATGTATGTTGGTCGGTTGGTTGTTGTAGGGTTTGTTTCTTGTCTGATCAGATTTCGGAAATTCTTTCACTAAAGGGAAGCTACATAGAGCACAGGCCACATCGCCAGCGCGTGCGGGCGAGCGTCGAGAACGACGCCCTTTTCATACTTTGGTCGTATCTTTTGATAGTTCGCGGTGTGAAAAGACGCGAACTACGCCCTTTTCATACTTTTGTGTCGATGACGTAGCATAGCTCGGTAGTTCGCAGTTTGAACTAAAGTATGAAAAGAGATGAAACGATGCGTCGTTCTCCCTCCCGCTAAGCGCAAGAGTCTAGTTTTCAAAGCGCAGGCCACACCGCCAGCTGAGGCGGGCCGCCTACCAGCTGGCGGTGTGGCCTGCGCTTTATCCCCGAATGTTATGGGCTATATTTTAAAAGTATTCATGGGGTTGTTTTCGACCATAACGCGATCGACGCCGCGGCTAACCAGTTAGTGGAATATAAAGTATTTATCCTTTACAATATCGTTATCAACTTAAAATAGCACTTCTGACAAAATTAGGGTGCATCTCTCATTACTCTTTCTGCCTTAATTAACAGGGTTCGAAGTGATAATTATCATTAGCAATCTTGATAATTATACCTTGATAATAACAAAAATCATTATCAATGTCACTTTACGTTTAGCCGCACGCGATTTGCCACTTCCAGGCGTATCCAAACGAGTTAAGTGTCAACATTAAAAAAAAAGTTATATTTTATCAACAAACAGATTTATTAGTATTTTTTTGTTGGGTTTGTTTGATGCTGTTTCACAATTTAGGACAAGAGTGACAGTTATTAAAATACTGAAAAATAAACACCCTGTTTGGACTGAATTCAGTTTATGCGGTTTGAGTCAAAATTTTGAGAGATCAATTTATAAACCAGCTTAGATAATATTTTTTCCGATAATTTTCAAAGAAAATTATTATGTAAACCGATCATTGCACAAAGCGTCAAAAGAATTTTAAAATTTCGGGCTCTCTGGTTTTTATAGCTAGACATGCCATGATCCAGATTCTATTGTTCATGATATATCTTACACCTACATGCAGCCAGTATACCAATTATGACGTTTTGTTAACAAATCAGATTACTGACGTCTCAAGTTACATTTAATTCTTGTTATTTTAACGATGCTGTTTATGCAGCCTGTATGCCAGACAGTTACAGCATCAGTTAAAGTACAGTTTGTGATTCAAGATTCAAAATTTTGTGGACAAACTGTCCTGCAGTTTGGCAGAAAATTCGTGTAATACCCACTCATGTAATTTTGTTGAAAAAGAAAAAAAAACTTGTTGAATTTGTTTGACATTGACCCTAAAACTAACTTTAATTACGAAACACAAACAAAAATCTTTCACCGCGTAGGTAGGTACACTACCTGTTAAAGTTGTTTGTTAATTTCTTAAATTTTACGAGTTCAATCTCTAGGGCACTGTTTTTAGACGCACTATACTTAAAACTTTTTAAAAGGTTAGGTTAGTAAAATTAATATCGCGAATAAAATGCGCGCGAAAATGCCGATAGTTTTCGGCGACGACACAGACGTTCGCGGCGCGTCGACGTAAATCAATAGCTGATTGATTACTGGCCAGTCAGCTCGGCGAAGGTCGAGATTTCAGATAGATATCTCTTTTTTATATTGATAAGCTCGCGATATAATTATATTTAGTGTTGTTAAAATATAATTAATGCCCGAGAAAAGAGCAGATAAATCATTATTTTCAGGTTTTTCTTTTAAAAAGAGGCGGAATAAGAAAGCCGAGGCCACAGTATAAATATGGAATATTTATATTGTGCCGAGGCGAAGCACAAGACAGTAAATCTTTTGACATGTGAGAATTACAACTTCAGAATTCTCCTGAAGATAACGTATTAACTTACTGATAAGTCTAATTATTTAATAATACGAATACGGAAACACGATTATTGGAGTATCATAGATTACTAGTCCTCTTTGACCGTAAAAAGTATCGCAATATTTCAATGTTTTCCATATTATTTTATAAAACTATATCATGTCATGACTTTTGACGTCAAAGCGGGATATAAACGTGAGATCTGATAACACTTACACTTCAACAAACTTATCTGTACAGGCGGGAAAACACAGAACTAAAATAAATGTACCAAGTTTGACATATCGATGCAAATTTTCATGACAAGCAACGCCACCTTGAACTGCACACTTAAAGTGGTCATACTATGTATAAAGGTGCGTCCAGATTAAGTAACATTTAACAAAACTGGTGTTATATAACACGTCTACATTACATAACATTGCAAATTTTTCTTTTGAATAATGTTAAATAACAATGTTTTATAACATGTTATGTTTCGGTTGACTTGACTGTGTCGGGCGGGACAGCCATCATCTGATAGATAACATTATCATATCCTAATGCTGATAGGTAATTTCATTTGAAAATCTTTGGTAAACTGAAGGAAGTGACGTAGAATGGCTTCATCAAGACTTCTTAATTTTTAATAAATTAACATCCTGCTGTAATATTTGCTGTACCTATGTGGGGTACCTATCTTTGTCGGTGTGAATTGTGTATTTTGGGATGTGTGAAACCAATAAAATTTGAACCCATGGACCCCATATGATTATTATCACACTAGGTAATGAAAATTTGCATAAATACGTATGTACTGGTACATAGACTCAAACTTTACGTACTCAGACTTTTATCTATTCCGTGCAAAATTATTAATTGAAATATTACCTGTGCATTCTAGTAAATATATCTTTATTTCCATCACGATTTATTGGCTCCAATGATGCTCACAAGAAGTTTGTTATGTTTACTCGGTCAAGTGTTATCACAATATTTTCAATTCTAAAAATACATTCTTAACAATGGTACCCACTGCAGCTATCAACAGCCGGATAGCTCATTATGTATGACAGTTTGAAAAATCGAAAATCGATACATAACTGTAACTGTGTGTCATGTATACATCTATAAACAAATAAATAAAATTGAAGTGTTTGTTGTCTGTCTGTCTGCCACCGCCGGGGTGCCAGCTGTCTTAGAACCGACTGGCTTGGTACGCGTCGATGGGAAGAGACCGGATGGTATGACCATAATGCCTTGGAAGATGGGTAGGCCTTTGGTGTGGGATGCAACTTGCGTCGACAACCTTGCGCCATCCCATCTTCCTGGCACAGTGAGCTGCGCTGGGGCGGCTGCTGCAGGTGCTGAAAACCTCAAACGGCGCAAATACAATAATTTAATTGGTAGTTACGTGTTTGAGTCGTTTGGGGTTGAAACACTAGGCCCATGGGGTCCGAGTGCCCACCTAGTATTTCGGGAAATCGCCAAGCGGTTGGTCGACTCTTCACGTGACCAGAGGGCGGGTCTATTTTTTGGCCAAAGAATCAGCATTGCCATACAACGTGGCAATGCTGCTAGCCTTCTGGGCACTGTTCCTGTTGACAGCGATGTGGACGAATTTTTTGACGCCCTGTAACCCTTTTGACGCTTGTACATATTTTTATTACTATTATAGATTATAGATTTGTAGTTTGTAAATAATGTAAATAGTGTCTGTTTGTAATACCAAAATAACAGATTTTTACTGGTAGAAAGTTTATAGGGTGAATTTTCCAAGTGGGCGCGGATGGCCCAATCCGAAATTATGAGGAATAGCGAAAAATGCTCAAAGGAGTTTCGAGCCCGATTTTGATGAAAACTAAAACTGCATCATTAGATTTTTGAAAAATCAATATTCCTTGAGAGGATGAACGAAAGATGACTTTTTCTTGTAAGTTTTTCATTTAATATTTTTTATCTCTCCTTATCACTAAATAGTATAAACAAAGTCGCTTCCCGCTGTGTGTCTGTCCCTATGTAAGTATGCTTAGGTCTTTAAAACTACGCAACGGATTTTGATGCTGTTTTTATAAATTAGTAGATAGAGTGGAAGGTTTATAATTATGTATAACATTGCACCCGTGCGAGGCCCGCCCGGGGCGGGTCGCTAGTTGTAAATATGTTTCTTTTAACTGTGAAATATAGCTTGGTTTTGTCTGTTATGTTGTATTTACATGTTTTCTCAAACAAATAAATATCAATATTGGGTTTACATGGAGCGACTGCCTATCTGTCCTCCACAATCCAGTAACTGGGCAATAAGATAAGACCCCTTGGTAAGACTGCAAGGTCAAATATTGTTGCCTACTTATTATGTTTTATTTAGGTACATGTCCAACGTGTCGATAATTTTCACTTATGCTCGCACGTTTCTTCTTCTTATCATGGACACCTTGTTGAGATCTAAGGTTGTAGATAAGTTATCAATTTATCATATCAGTACTAGGTAATCTTGATAATTATTCGATGGGTAGTCGGTAGCGGTAGTGTTTGTTATAATGCTAAAAATTTGGTTATACAGCGTGTAACAGAAAGGGTATAATCATATGGAATACTGTGGTACGGAACATCAAACTGGACAATTTTCTCTATGGGACCACCATCGAAATCGTAAAAAAATAATCAGCTGTCCCATACATTTGGGTCGAGTAGGTATTGAAATTTTGTATGGGACAGCTGATTATTTTTTTACGATTTCGATGGTGGTCCCATAGAGAAAGTTGTTCAGTTTGATGGTCCGTACCACAGTCTTCCATATGACTATACCCTTTCTGTTACACGCTGTATACTAATGATTTGAGTACAAGGGTTCAAGAAACCATTTCTCATCACATCTAATGCTCTGTAATGCCCTAATACTAAAAAACTATTAGTATTGAGAGGGAAAAAGGTTCATGAGACTTACAAAGTTTGAAGGTCTTAGCAGTCTGTCAATGTCCAAATGACTTTAATAACTAAACCAGGGGCCTTAGTCTGCTATTGCAATAGTGTCAGAATGGTCTATCATTGATTTAATAAGGCCCCGCGTAGACGAATTACCCTTTGGAGGGGTAAACTATTTTGCACAAAATTTTACCGACACCCAAAAAAAAGCATTTTAATGTGGAAAATGACTATTTTCGAAAGTTTCGGAACTCGGTTTTGTTTTTGTAAAAAAGTTTTTTTACAGAAGTTGTTGGATGCTGGTTACATCTCAGTGTCACGTGTGAAATCGTATGTGACATTGCGATCAACACGTTGTCCGAGCAATCAATAATGATCTTTGCATGACATACAGCGCCAGCGGGTTGCCCGCGCGCATAGCTCTCGCGACATCCCTGACCTTTGTGGAAAGATACTACTCACTCACTATGCATTGAAAACTACTCGTCATAGGTAGTACCCATGTGTCTTTTCATGTACGCACATCAAGCTACTACCAAATTTCTTTAGTAGATTTTCAACTTTATCGCTAAAGGATTAGGTTGATTAGGTGAACCTAAAGCTTTAGGGATTTATTAGGATTTTTTTTCAGTTTCGGGCAGCTTTAGGTGTTGGCGTCTGTACCTATTTAGTTTTATAATCATCAAGTTTAATTTATTTATGAGATTCGAGTTCAAAATCTCTACGCTATCTGTCTCTTATCTTATCTCTTGTTATCGTTTTCTCAACATTATTATGTACTTAGCATCTCCAGTGTATTTTTCTACTTTTGCAGGCCTTCTGGTTAAATATGCCTGTTGCTATTATATTTTTATGTCCCCGTGTTTGTACCCATATTTGCAAAATAAATATCTTATCTTATCTCTCTAATTCTCTATGTCTACTTTCTTTATGTTTACTTAGGTCTTTCTTGAATTTTTCTTCAACCTTCGGTCACCCAATGCTGAGTGTAGGTCTCTTCCAAATCTCTCCACTTTTGGCGGTTTTGTGTCATGGCTACCCAGTATCTTCCGGCCACTTTAATGATTCAATGATCGGTAATGTATAGTTAGAAGGTAAAATGAATAGAGTTTTCCTCGTCTTATTTTTAGTACCTAAGTGACAACGTTTTCACACGGGGAAATACGTTGAATGACTACGTTCGTCTTTATTTGGATAGTTTGTTAGTATAGTAACTATACAAATTTTAGTGCTAGCCTACTTGCGTAATGCACCTTAACTTTAATGATTTTTAAGTACGTACGAGCAATTTTTGTTAAAATCTTAATACGTAAAACAGCTCTAGTCATCATAAAACTCATAAAATCTATGGTTTGTAATGTATTAAAATCAGTCATCTCGCAGGTACCTACAACACAAGGTTTAATTGCAGTTTGTACCCATTTGTAGACGCTGAAAGACGACAATCTTTGTGTGTTATGCTATTCTTCTTTTTTTTCAAGGAGATTCGATTGGTGTAGGGTTAAATATAAATGGAAAGATTTTGTGGAAGATGATTAAGACAACGGCTAATGTATGCACTACTAGCGACGGCTTCGCACGGGTGCAATGTCATACATATAAACCCTCCTTTTGAATCACTCTAACTATTAAAAAAAACCGCATGAAAATCCGTTGTGTAGTTTTAAAGATCTAAGCATACATAAGAACAAACAGCGGGAAGCGACTTTGTTTCATACTATGTAGTGAAGAGTCTGAGACGGTCCAAATAAATAGGAATAAGTACAAAAGAATGACGAAACGAAATCATTTTTACCAGAATTTGATTGAAACAAATGAAGAAAACTTTGGTCGAATGAACAAAAAATATGACAGTCAAAATAATTTCATGAAAACCCTTGAGTGAAGTTGATAGTGTTGGGACGCAGATAAAAATTAAATGTTATCGACATTTTCCTTGTACCTTGTACTTATTGAGGTTATTTCGCACTTGCAACAGGGTCAACGTTGTAAAAAAGAACATGTTTCTTTTATTGATTGCTGTCTCAAATTAAAAAGAAAAGATCAGCATTATTTGGCATTAAATTGAATTACAGTTATGAATAAAGTACCTAAGTTACCTACTTGGTAGGAACAGAACATTTTTCTTGTGGTTCAAGTTACAGAAGTGTTCCTTTAAAGTGTTTCACTGATTTAAAACAATTTTAGAATTATGACAAACGCGCTTCAATTAAATGCTCATAATCTGGACTTTGATCATACATTCATAACTATTCATCTATACTAATATTATAAAGAGGTAAAAGTTGTAAGTTTGTATGTAGCGGGTAATCTCTGGATCTACAGAACCGATTTTGAAAATTCTTTCACCAATAGGAAGCTACATTACCCCTGAGTGCCATAGGCTATATTTACAACGTGCCCATGGGATAATTTCCGCCCAAAACGTGAGCGAAGCCGCGGGCAACAGCTAGTATGTCATAACTCAATAATTTAAAAAACCCAAAAGCCATTATTGTTACGCGAATAGATAACTATGTAAATGTTTGCTTAAAACATTTTTATATACCTATCTAGTCTCGGCGGTCCGTATAACTAACTCTTCTTATAAGAATGGTGCTAAGTAGTGTTCTTAGCGCTTAGTTCTCATAAATCGTAATTCGTATTTTATGTAGGTAAGGTCTACGTTATGATTTTATGTAATAGAACTAGCTTCTGCCTGAGTTCTGCCTGAATTTCCAACCATAAGGCGAGCAAGCCGCCTTATGGTTGGAAATTATCCCACGGAAACATTTAAATATGTATAGGTTATGACACTCGGGGATAATGTAGCTTCCTATGAGTTAAAGAATTTGCGGAACCGGATCAGTAGTTTTGAAGATTACCCCTTCATCCAAATTTACAAACTTTACCTCTTGATAATATTATTATAGAAGTATTAACGACCTTCCTACTTCGCACAGTTTTTACAAAACATTTAGATTTTTTTAATACATGTAAGTTTAATATTAATGTAGCATACACAAAACAACTCTGCATACATCTCTCGGCGGAAACCACATCTAACTTCATTCTTAGTTCGAGAGTACAAACGTGGTCATGCGGACGGACACGATTAGAGAATTTAATTTCTAATATTATGAACATGGTAATGTGCAAAACATACCCCTGACCCATCTCCCACCCATTCCGAGAAACAACATGTCAATCAGTGAGTCAGTCAGTGAGTGGTCTTGTAGTTTTATATAATATAACTACATTCGCTTATATTTCAATTGCTGCTTTTTACGCCCGTCCAAAGAATACCCTACACATCTTAGTTATAAATTATTTTTTTGCTTGGTTTTTGCATTACCTACTTGTTGACCTTGCTTGGCGACCGGGGTATCTACATATTGTATTATGTGAACCTACCTATTTATTAAAGTTTGAAGAGTAAAAAAGCCTAACCTAGAAGTCCGCTATTATTTTTAGAAACGGAACCAAAGAAACCATAGGTAGATCTATCGACTGTGTGAAAGATAATATGGCTAGAAGGGAGGTGACTGATGAGATGACGAGTTAGTAATAGAGAAGCATTGTAGAAGACAAGCTGCGTCTAACGGCAGGAGAATGACGATGACTGAATGATCTTTGAACCATAGTCATATTTCCCATACAGTCCACCGTACGGTGTTAACATGTTGACCTTGAGCTGGTCTAGAGTTTGAATATTATAAGAGGTCAGCTTACACTGGTTTGGTTAGCAGTGACGGCTACTCAACTGTACAACTGTAGTTTGCATTAGGAGGAAGCATATTATAGGAAAATGCAGCTCATAACTACTAGTTTATGGAATGTGGAAATACTTATGAGTTATACACGTTAACGTATCTAACCTAACTTATACATGTATGATGAGGAAAAGTAAACAACTTGTAGTAGCTAAACTTAAAAACTGTATGGTTTTAACCTACTTGTAATATATCACTTTGTAAATATTTTTGATATGGCGTTTATGATCTACATGATATGAGAAATGAGAAGACCATCATGGTTTCATCACCTATAACTGCTTCCATTTTTAACGTGCAATTTTAGTTTCCCGATAAAATCTTGTACCTACATACTGAGGAACGTCGTCAATACCGTAAAGTGCTCTGTTAAGTTTAGGTTAGAGCTAGTGATGTGCGGTATGTCGATAAAGAAAAAATGTATAAAAAGTTTTTCGATTACTTACATGTTTTCCAAATTCAATAATCGGGAGATCGGAACAAGTTTTCTCTACTTTTCACTGCGGCCAATAGAAAGGTGGTAAAGTAAACATCTATTGGTTTGTCTATACTTCATAACAACAGGTTTTTTACGGTGCTATTTATTTGTCACTTATATAAAAATGGGCAAAAGAGGATGTGATACATACATACATAACATCACGCCTGTAATTCCCGAAGGGTTAGGCAGAGTGTACCTAATAACACAGCGATAGAAGCGTTAGAGGAGGTGATTTATTTTTTTAAACATCGACTCCCGCCATCAGAGAGTAATCTCTTGGATAGTCTGCTATATGAAAATACTCAGCCCAAGACAATACAAACAACATCTTAAACATAACTGCCGAAATTCGGGTGTATTATACCACTGCATAAGTTCCGTAAGGAGGAGGTTATCAATTAGTTTAAATTCTATTTATTTTCCTAACTATTTATAATGGGGTTGGCTTTATTGGCTTTCAGTTTTACCGGATGCGGCTGAATACCAGTATTTGACATGAAGCGACTGCTTTTTCTTTCCCGCGCCGGAATTACTCCCTTCTTTAAGACGTCATGGTAGGCCACCTGATATCCACAACCCAGTAACTCGGTAATACGATAAGATACGAAGGGCTGGCTGTTTCGAGGTTCTGACTATTCCTAAGGACTAACGAAGATCTGCAACTGGCAGCTGGGACCGACGACCAGCTGGGTGGTGGACGAAGTCGCGTTTCTCTCTTGCTCGTTGATGAATGTAAACTTCCAAAATTATCAACAACTTACAAAGTACTATTAAATTACTTTATTGACGCCGTGACGCGGATAAGCAACCCTACCAATATTCATTGTACTTTCCATTCTCAGAACATGTATTCACTGTCCATTGTCTGTCCGTATGTGACGACAAAACAACATACAAACGGACACATGGCCGATCGACCAGATCCAGGAAACATAAGAACTTACATTATTCATATACGATATTATTTAGCACACTGCGCATGAATTACTGGCATTTAGTATATTCAATTATATTATATAAAAATATAAAGTTCTTTGACATTTTACACTTTAGCTAAATAATACAGATTCTTGAGCCATGAATGGGGATTTAGATGGCCAGAAGCAAGAGGAGAATATAAAGGCAGGATATTGTGTGTGTGAAATATGATGATGAATGACTAAGGATAATGAACTAATTAGGAGAACATCGAGAAAAAAGAAGAACATACCTACATCACGTTTATGTAGGTAACTACGTCGGCAAGACTAAAAGAAATTGGAATATCAGCAGGAGAATAATTTGTGAGATATTTAGAGTCGATGGAGCAGTCAACGTCGCGTCGCGTCGTAACACTCGTAACCTTTAATTGCCAACTTTTATCAACGCACATGGCAATTGGCAATAACGGAACAACACCGTTTTTATGCAAATGTATGGTAAATTCGACCTAGTCTTTTGATATAATTCAGCGAATATTGCGTTTATGCATTTTATCGGGCGGTAAAAGTGGAACTACTCGCCAGAGTCTGTGTTTCCCGAATTTCCGATAGCTGTAACTTGGGTATACTTATTTAATGAGTTGATAGGCTATTACTTTTACTGGTATTCAGCTACATCCGGTTAGACTGGAAGCCGACCCTAACATAGTTGGGACAAGGCTAGGCAGATGATGATGATGATAGGCTATTACTTGCTGGGGTAGTCTAGGCCAGCGAGAGCCAGAGCTAACGTCAATCTCATCAGGCAAGATAGATGTCTAAATTAGGCAGAACTAAGTGAGGTATCCCTCTATGACAAGGCAATGTTCATGAAAAACGAGGATAAGGCTGTCGAAAAAACACAGATAAAGCCAAAGAGACGGTTGGCAGGGGGATTACGGGGACAATGGAAAAATCAAAAGGGTTGCGCCGACTATGTAACATGAGATAATGGTAGGAAAATGCTGCTAGGTGACCGAGTAATGTCCAAGGCTGGAAGTAAGATTGCCGGTCATCGATGGGCAGACGCGAGATGAGCTGACGACATTGTTGCCATTTCGTGACATTGGCGTAACATTGGGCTTGGATGAGTGCGGCACAAGCGTGTGGAAGTGGGTAAAGCAAGCAAAGAGAGGCACAGATACAGGCAGAGGATAAATGAAGACAAAGACATGGTAATGAAAACAAATTCAACAATATCAAGTCACGTACGTAAGTAAAATAAATAAGTACTTCAACAAGTTTTTGGATACCTAATTGTCTGTTGAGTTGAGAATTAGTACTCAAGAACCAAAGGTACTTTTAGACCTATTATGAGGTGGTATTGCAGATACGTACGCAATTTGTTGAATAGGCAGATAATTATCCACGGGCTTCATTTAAATTGACTAGCTGCGGTTTCGAGGACGCGGGTTTTAAGGTAAGTTTGTACGTGCGAAATAACTATTGGATTTATAAATAAAACGTTCTATTGCGTCACGTTTTTCAATAATTAAACAATACACCGTAGAGCTACAGTTTTACTTTTTACCTTGCTTTATTTTTCAAGAGTGCCTACCCACATAATTATCAGTAAAATGGGCCTAAGTAGAATAGAACGAATTGGATTCGAAATTCTAAGACAAAAAAAAAATGATTCGACATCGAATATCTCGTCAATGTCACATCACTACTGAAGGTTAATTTCGTAAATTTTATTTTAGCATTTTTTATGTTCGGAGTCAAAACAACAGAGTTATTTATTACCCACCTATATCTTGTTAGCTACAGCAAACAGCACATGAAATTTGAAATATTTTCATGGTAATTAGGTACGTGAATACACAATTTTATGTACACGACACGAATAATGTCCTCGATCACTTTTAATTTTCTTCAATTTGCGAACACTTCACCACAGAATAATGCGTCTAACACAGAATTGTTTGTTGCTATTGACAAAGCTAAATATAACCTAAATACACGTCCTACTTCACTCACTGTGAGTGAACAGCTGATTATGAAGTGTAAAGCAACTAGCAAGCGCCTCACGTCACTTCGCGCTGTCTACATTTCTGCACGACTGTACTTTGCCAATAAATTAGCGATCTTGACATTGAAAGTTTATAAGTGCAATATAAAAATGTGGACTTTTTAATTGAAATAATTTTATTGTAAATAAGTAGCCTACTTATTTACAATAAAATGACTACTCAACCAATTATTCAACATTTCAGTTATATTAGTTAATCCTAATCGCTGTAATCGCTTTTTGGCCATTTTTTGGCATTGCTGATCATTATTATATTGCACATTCAATGTAGATTTAAAAAAAAACTCGGAGCCATGAATCTAGGTACCTAAGAACCTACGCTTTAGATTTGTGAATTAAAATAGACTATTATTTATTTATTTTTAAGGCAGAACTCAGACTTTCCTTTGATGTTATATTTTATCTTGTTTTTATTTTGGGTTAGGATCTTTGTTACCGATATTGATCATATTTTCTTCATTTATAAATGACTTTGAAGCTTTATTTATTAAAGTAATATTACACAGAATTCATGTTATTAATCCAACACTGAATAATCTTGAATGTTTATCTTCTGTTTACTTTGACTTTCTTTTTATCGAAACAGCTGATGCAATTAGAGAAAGGTTTTGTGGACTCATGGACTGAAAACAAAAAAAAATAACAATATTTTGATGTCTGCCAACATTGTTCAAGACTCCTGTTGGTTAATATATTTTTTTACCCAGTAATCGGGGAGTTTTTGAATGATACATTTTCGAAAACTCGAATTAAAACATCCTCGTGTGAGATCACCCAAAACCAGTTTGGGTTTATGCCAGGTCAAGGAACAATAGACGCCACTTTTGCACTTCGCCAATTGTGCGAGAAGTACAGACTTGCACACAAGAACTTACACATGGTGTTCATCGATTTGGAAAAAGCGTATGATAGGGTACCTCGGGTCCCTCGGGATGTGTTGTGGTGGGCCTTGAAAGAAAAAGGTATACAGTATACCTGAGAAGTATGTAGAGTTAATATGTGCTATGTATAGTCAATCTTGTACCTATGTCCGGTCAGCTGCTGGCAACACCGACGAGTTCAGTGTGGCTGTAGGCTTGCATCATGGTTTGGCTTTAAGTCCTTACTTCTTCTTGTTGATCATGGACCATCTGACGTCGGACATACAGGAAGAGGCACCCTGGTGCATGCTGTTTGCCGACGACATTGTTCTTGTCGGTGAAGATGGACTTGACATCCAGAGCCGATTGGAGAAATTTGCCATTTCAGAAGCTGGAGAACGTTGGCTTGAAAATCAGCAGAAGTAAAACTGAATACGTGTTCTGCGATTTCGGCGGTCTCTCCAGTTCTGCAGCCATAGCGCTAGATGGCGCGCTTCTTCCAGTCTGCTCCGACTTTCAGTATCTCGGTTCACTCGTGCAAAGCGATGGCAAAATAGATCGGAGCGTTAAGCACAGAATTAACACTGGATGGATGAAATGGCGGCAGGTCACGGCAACAATATTGTTCAAACTGCAACAACAACTGCAACTCCCGCATTCCCCATAAACTCAAGCGGAAGATTTATAAAACCATGGTTAGACCTGCTGTCTTGTATGGATCAGAATGTTGGGCCACAAAAGGCATGAATTAAAGGCATTTGCATGTGGCTGAAATGAGAATGCTATGGGGGATAATTATGTGGTGTAACGCGAATGGATAAAATAAGGAATGAGTACATAAGAGGAAGTCTGAAAGTGGCGCCGGTGACTAAAAAGTTGTGAGGTAATCGGTTATCGTGGTATGGACATGTGATGCGGATGAATGAGGAAAATGTATTGAGGAAAATGCTGAGTATGAATGTAGATGGCAAAAAGAGTAAAGGAAGACCAAAGAAACGATGGATGGACTGTGTGAAGGATGATATGGCTAGAAAGGAGGTGACTGCTGAGATGACGGGTAATAGAGAGGTATGGAAGAAGAAGATATGCTACGCCGACTTCAAATAAGTTGGGATAAGAGCAGGAGAATGATGATGATGATGTGTCGTTTTAAGGACAGGGGGCCTAAAATCGAAGCTTTATCAGAATCATAATATGAATCACATTAAAAATTGAAAATTCTTAAAATGGTCTTTATGGTTATGACAACAAAGTCTATTTTAAGAGTTTCAAATTTTTAACGTGATTCGTATTATGATTTTGATAAAGCAGCCATTTTAGGCCCCCAGTTCGAATTATGTAAATTATAATCTAGGCTACGCAGCCTATTTATTATTCTAGCGTTTTCCAACCTATTCCATTTAACCTATTCTGGCGTTTTTCAACCTCAATCTTAAAATAATTAAAAATATTAAGGAAGATATTCGATATTTATTATTTATACTATACTATACATTAAAATTTATAAATTAAAATAACCTAAAGTAACTAACTTATTAATAAAATTAAAAAATGGCGTCAAAAAACTCCTCCTCAACGCAGTCAACTGGTAATGTACCCAGGAGACTGGCGGCGTTGCCACGTTGTATGGCAATACTAAGCCTTTGGCCAAGGTAAAAGTCAGCCCTTGGGTCACAGGAAGTGTCAACTAAGCGTTTGATATTTTGTATAAGATTTGTTTTTTATATTTTTTGCCACAGAATTAAGTTTTGTAAAATAATCAATTTGCCAAAATCATCATGACTAGTTAAATTCAGAGTTCTTTTTTGAGAGACTTGGGGATTCTTGAGTCTAAATGCTGGCAGCCCCAAACAGTGCTGTCACTACTGTCAATCGACCATGTGTCACTGTCAACGGCCTCAATGTCAAAATAATTAATAGCTGTTGTTCGCTCGAAGTGTTGTGAGTTAAATTCAGTGTTTTTTTACACAATTTAATTCAGAGTTGCACATATTTATTGGTGTTATAATGGGACGGAAGTACAGAGTCAGTTAAATTTATCAGATGGCAACGTTGCTTTCTATGAAACATTCCTTATAAGTCGTTGTAAGAATTGCCTTAATATGATATTGTTACCTAATAGTTTATTTATGGTATATTATTAATACTTCCGTATTTCCAATGAGCGACAAGCGGATTTAACGTAAAAACAGAAGTACTCCTATGTTTCTTAACGGGCTGCTTTGTTTGTTAGAAGTTCTGATTCCTATAGCTGCATTGGAATAAATGGTTTTGTGTCATAAAATTCGGTAAATAACATCGATAATGACTGAACCAATTGAAAGGGATATCTGGAGGGACTCATGGCTGAGATACCTAGGTAAATATAATAATTATAAGTTTTATTGGTATTGGAAAACTCAAAAACATTTCTGAACTAAATATATAAATGTCATGCCATAAAAAAAACCTGGTAAGGAATTAAAAGCACTAAGGACAATATTCCTTGATCGCCTAGTTATTAGTTGAATCTAGGTATAGTATAACAGCTCAATTGAATCACATAAGTAGAACAGTTTTCAAGGGCAAATTGGTAAGAAGTCTGTTAGCTTCCTCTATATAATATTATTTCCTCAGTATTGGAACTCCATTATTGTACTTTTTGATTGATAAAACCTCAAGATCTTATTTTTACTATTAGGTATGATTTGTCAAAACCTAGTTCATTAAATAATTTTGAAATATCTTAAGAATTGGTAGTGCCGCAACCAATTGAAAAAATGGGACGCCCCCTTGCCCAGCAGAGGGTCAGTACGCTTAGCTTAAATATAATAATAATTAATTATATAAACTATAACATGTACTTCAAAGATACGCGCATGCGTATTTTGCGCGTGGACATTTTGTGGGCTGGTGTCCGCAATTCCACATCCAAGCGGATGTGGTGTTGTGTACACCAGTCCGCTATATAATACGACATGTACTCACCCTTCATCCCTTGTGATGTATCGGTCACTAAACAGGTTCATCTTTCAGGGTACGCCAACGAGGTGGGGGAGTCGTGCCGCCCAATTGTTGCCAGAAAATATGTAATAGCCTCCTATGCAGTCTCCGTTGCTTATACGCTTGCTGATACTGCAGACAAAAGTTACAAGTCATATATTGTACGTAGTAAAATAATAACTCACCCATCTCATTCTTTCCTGCATTCAACCTAAATGATACTAAATGGCTCTGTTATAAGAGTGTATAAAATAGGCACTTATAATAATAAACTGTTCAACTCAAATGGGTCTGGGCAGGACGTGTCTGTTGCATGCAGGAGAAACTGTGGGCTAAAATAGCAAATGCCCTGAGCCATGAGACAGCGAGGCGGGGTTGCGGCAGGCCACGTAGGAGATGCCGGGACGAACTCGACAGGTTCCGTGAGGACGAATGAAGACGCGTGGGTTCGCGAGAAAAGTTGTGGAGGGAGGCCTTTGCCCAGGAATGGGACAGAGCAGGCTAGCGAAAAATTTCGCCCCAACCCCATTGTTAGAGGTTGACTCAACGTGACTGCTTCCATATCTTTCTTATAGCCATCGTCTGAGTAGTTACCCCGTTAAACTTTTCTATCCATATTATCTTTCACACGGTCCATCGATATCGATGGAATTTCCCATCGACAAAAATGTCCAACTACGAAATACGAATAGAGACTTTCTTTCTCTTATGTCATTTAGGGGACGAATTTTAAAAATCTTTCATCAATTCTCTCCTGCTATAAAATTATCTTGTGCAAAAGCAGTTTCAATATATTTGGTCCCGTAGTAAAAGTTATTCATAATGATGAGTATGGTGACCCCTTAAGAGATTTCGTGTATGAATAGATAGACCTTTCTATGTAGAGGTAATTTGTTTTTGTAAGTTTGTATGTAGGGGTTAATCTCTGGATCTACTGAACCGATTTTGAAAATTCTTTCACTAATAGGAAGGTACATTATCCCCGTGCCATAGGCTATATTTACAACGTGCCCGTTTTATAATTTCTGACAAAAACGCGAGCGAAGCCGCGGGCAACAGCTAGTGTTAATAAAATAGCGGAAGTTAGGCAAACCAAACAATTCGGACCCCTTTCATGTTTCTAGACCCAGTAGTTTAGGTTAGTTAAGTATATTAATACGTAAACATGCTGAATACAGAAAGATGGGCGAACAAATAAGATGATTATTGAAATGGGAGACGCGCTGCTATGGCAGACGATGGCGTCTGTCGTCATACCCGGATTTGCTATTAACAGGTATGTAGTACTTTCAAACAAAACAGACAAACCAAAGAACGCCAAAAGTACAGTAGGCCGCAATCTTGAGCTGACCTAGCGTAGTACGGAGTTTTAATAGAATGCGAGGCTAGCTTAAAGCGGTTTTGTTACTCCAAGTGAAACAGTCTGGTAGGGCTGCTGCTAGCGTGGACGCTGGCTACTACTACGCTGAATAGACCAGTTCTCGTCCGATTACCGAAGTTAAACAAACCGGTGACCGCCTGGGAACACCGCGTGACGTTGCCCCCGACTAATGGTAGTAGTTGGATCAGTGGATTTATAGTCTATAAATAAGGGGTAAGGTTGCTTTTTCACAAGATTTACGCTAATCGGCGTAGCGATGGATGTGTTGACGTCGAGATGAGATCGATCAATATCATCGTTTGACTTAGCGTCTCTTGGTCTGATGGGAAATTGGGAATACACATGTGCCTGTTTCTACTTGCACTCAGCGACAACTACCTAAATGATTGCCCAAATAAATCTTTTTATGGAGCAATTGAAATTTCAACAATGCATTAACATTGAAACGAACCGATATATTCACTAAATACAAATCACCCTGACTGGGTGTCGATTTGTGTTACTGAAAACAGCCAGTAGTTTTGTAGAAAAGTTGTATAAACCCATTTTTACCTATATTTCAGGTTATGCTACTTCACCACGGAAGTTTTGAGGAAGTACACCAAGACGCCCAGGATGACTAGGAACTTGATAGCAGTGGGGGCGGGCCTGGCCTCCATCCCGTTCATAGTTAAACCTATAGACGACACTTGCACGAGGATAATGGATGAAACGTACCGAAAAGTGTTCAAATAGTGAACTATCTATTATTTTTTAAACATTTACGCCCGCCGCACATGCTCACACTCGCATTGGTCTTCTGTAGCGGCCTGTAGTTGCCTTTCACGTGTCGACGCAGGCACGTACATGAGGAGTAACAGTAGCGGATACCGTAATTCAATCTGTGGCTTCCATCTTGTTTGTTTGGCATCGCCAATGCCACTCGTGTCGGCAGACGTCAGTGCCACATCAGCCCAGTATCGAACAAGTGCGAGAGTGAGCCTGTGCAGCGAGCGTTAGTTTTATTGTATCAATAAGTTTTTGACGTGCCATCAAGATATTTTGATACTTTGTGCCATATAAAACATTTAAACTTTCGAGCAAAGTTTCGCATTGTGTCTTAGTGCAAGAACATGTATATTCGTACAGACGCCAGCACATCAAGCTGAAGCTACCCGAAACTGTCGAATTTTCCCAATCATCCTTAAACCTTATAATGCTTTAGCGATAAAGTTGAAAATCTATTAAAGAAATTTGGCAGATTGTAGTAGCTTGATGTGCTTGTTTTTTTCTATGCATAATCTTCTATAATACTAGTGATTAAATCATGTTTTCCAGCAGTAAATATTTACAATGAGTAGATATGCCCTCCTGTTGCCACTGTAGGTATACTACACACATCAAAAGTGTCTAGGGATCAACATATATTTTTGCAATAACTTTTCTCCTGATTGATATTAATTAAAATTTTCTTTAAGGATTCATCAAATAAAGTGTTTTCGTTTGTCACAGTAACGATAAACCAAGTCACCTTTGCATTAATAAAGAAATTTGCCATTTTCCTAATAAAGGGATTTTTGACATTTTGAACCACTAACACAAAAGTTCGAAAAAAAGACTGAAATAACAGTTTTCTTTAAAATTTTATTGGGTAACTTAAACAATTAATAATCCGTGTTTCTACCGCGAACACTAACAACACAAGAACATCGGTTTGGCATACTCAAAATGAGTTCATCCAAATCACGCTGTGGAATGGCCGCCCATGTTCGTTGCAACAACAAAAAAAGGTCTTCTTGCGACTGGATACCCTCCATATTCGGCAGAGCTCTTCTCTGTAGCATATCCCATGCATGCTCAATCGGATTCAAGTCTGGCGACTGAGCAGGCCAGGGCAGGACATTGATGTTAGCTGCGGCGAGAGTCTGTCTTACAACTCTTGCGGTGTGCGGTCGTGCATTATCATGCATTAACTGAAATAAGGGACCGATTTGCACTTGTAGAGGAACGATGACGTCTGATACAATCGTCTCAGCATAAATTTGAGCGTTGAGGTTGCCTCTGATCCAAATCAACTCAGTTCTTCCGCCGATCCAAATACCCGCCCATACCATGATGGTTCCACCACTATAAGGATGGACTTCCTGGCAGGATTTTAATCGCTGTTGGCGTCCAGGGGTTCTCCAGTGTCGTATACGTCTTGTATCCGGTCTCATACCAAAACGAGACTCATCAGAAAAGCACACGAAACGCCATTGTTCTTCTGCCCAATTTCTGTGTTCAAGAGCCCATTGATATCGTATCCTACGATTGTGCATTGCTATAGGTGGTACCCGTAGCGGTCTTCGGGAATGAAGGTTCACTTCATGCAAGCGGTTTCTGACTGTTTGGTCGCTAATTAAGTTCCCTGAAGAGTGATGAAGCCTCACGGCTAACATCATGGCGGTTATTGTTGGAGCTCTTCGAGTTAAGATTTGAATGTATCGGTCTTGTCTCCGTGTGGTGCAGCGATACCGTCCTCCATGGCGCCACGGTACCAGTGCTTCGGTAACGTGTCCAAAGTCGACTGATAACACTCTGACTTGTATTCAGAGCTAAAGCCACAGTACGTTGCCGGGAACCAGCTTCTATCATTCCCACGGCTCTGAGCATTTCTTCCCTGCTTAAATGACGTCGCCGCTCCATAATAACGTTGGTTTTAATCAGTAGTAGGGAAACAGTAGCACTAATAATGTCTTCAATGCGTTGTATGTTTTTATAGGCAAAATATTGACAGCTGATTTTCATCTTTTACTCGAATTTGATTCACAGTTCCTGATTCAAATTATGAAATGCACCAAAAAGGATCCATATAAATTTATAAAATCATAAATTTATTACAAAGCCACATCTCAATCTCAAGAAATCCACATAAAAATGCTTGATCCCTAGACACTTTTGATGTGTGTATAATGTAAGCTAACCCAATTACTTACTGTACATAATATGTAGTACATAACATCCTATATTAATATTATGTTCAAACACTGTTTTAAGCTTTCACGGTCGCGGCCGTCACTTACGGGATATCTTCCGCGAGCTAGCTTTTTTATCGGGAGCTCAGAATAACAGACAATCCCGGAAGATATCCCGTAAGTGTCATTATAAGTTTAATGTTATGTTTTACAGCTATACTTATACCGAGACCCCACTGTGCCTCGGAAAGCACGTTAAACCATTGGTCCCGGCTGTCATATTTTGTAGATCTTTGACAGTCGTTACAGGGAGTAAGAAACTCGAAACTTGGGCAACCAGCTTTGCAAAAGGGTGTTACCCAATTACTGGGTCATGGAAGCCAGACAAGCAGTTGCTCCATGTAAAATACGGGTATTCAGCTGCATCTGGTAAGACTGGAAGCCGACTCTAACATAGTTGGGAGAAGGCTAGGCAGAATATGATGTTTAGAATGAGCTCGAAGGGCGAACGTCACAGTAGGACATAGTCGTTATGTGTTTATAGGCAAGAAAAATGTATGGCAAACATAGTATGATAATGATTAGATGTCTTAGGCTGATCGCACATAGGCTATATGATAATGATTAGATGTCTTAGGCTGGTCGCACATAAGCTATATGATAATGATGAGATGTCTTAGGGTCATTGGCTACAATAACTTGAACGAAGCAACCAGGGCAGCCCAATATGGTGACGTTTCCGTTAAACTCGCGGGAAACACCTGGATGGCGCGCTGGGACGCGCCGAACCGTAAAGTATGGCACTATAGTAGGGCCAATTTAATAGATCACGTTTGACATGTGTCAGTTTTAGCTTCATAGTGAGGTGACCTACTTTAAAATATCGGTTAAAGTGGAAGAATCGATACGGACTTGCATAACATAACATAATTATGTGGATTGAATTCAGTTATTATGAAAACCGGCCAATAAGGCTTCACTGACGCAACATTGTAACGACGTTCAATCCTCTTTAACAGAAATTGTTCACTATGTTTTATAGTTTAACAGTGAAACTAAATCGTAAAATTACCTTCTTTTGTCAGTATTATAATACATATTATTTGATCGTAATTGAAAAAAGTTTAGCAATTGTGCAACTTCTAAAAAATTAATAATATTTTATGCCCGCCGTTACAAGGTTGTCGAATTTTGATGAAGTGTCAAATGTGATCTATTAAATTGGCTCTATTGTACTATTAGGGTATTCCTCTTCATAACCCTTCCGGGAATTACAGCCGTGATGTTGTTATGCGAATATTTTCGGTCATGATTCATTCGCGTATTGAACTATCACTTTGTCTTCGGTGAAGGAAAACATCGCGAGGAAACCAGCATGTCTGAGAGATTTTTCTCGATGGCATGGCATGTAAAGCCAAGTCAGACGCCCATGGACGGCATAAAAATTCTTGACACCAGGTTAGGCACTAACCACCCGAAAAAGAAAGAACAACTCAAAAAATCTTAAATTAATTTCTGTTGTGTCCATTGTTTATTGTGCTATACAATTATTTAACAAATAAAGCACTTTTCGCATAATTATGTTTGGGATCAGGGAGTCACAATGATTAGAGATGGCGCTATACGACCTGTATAGCTCTGTCTCTTTCCCACACTGAAATTACTCCTGCTTTAAGACGTCATGGACGCCCCCAGGAATATAATATAGGGTGACTGGTAATTAGTGATCGATACTTAAACACGTGATTGTATTCACGATAACAAACAACTTTCCCAAAGAATTTTTTTATACTCAGTCACTATCACAATATCAGAACAGCCCTATGAAATTCGCGCGCGCGCCTGTTACCTATCAGCTGTTAGCCGGGTGACGCCGTTCTGTCTCATTACTATCGTACTGTGCAACAGTGGGTAGGCAGACCAACCGCGCGGCGCACGCGAATTTCATTCGGCTGTTGTGTTATTGTGATAGTGAATGAGTATAAAAAACAAATTTCTTTGGGAAAGTTGTTTGTTATCATGAGTATGATCAATGTCGACGTGTTTAAGTATCGGTCACTAATTACCAGGCACCCTATATAGCAAAACGTTTGTTGTAGTTCAATTAGAAAAATGTTGATGCAAATTATGAATGTAGGTTAGAACATTTATGACTAGACGTGTATGTGTTAGAAGTAACAAGGCACCAAAAAATTACACCAAATATCAATATATTATAAAAAAAAGGAAATGGATTTCATCAGTGAGTATACTTTTTTTATTGCAACACAGATGATTTCGTGATTGAAAAAAAGGCGTACAATCATTGTATGAATTAATTCACATGATTTAATGTCAATTTTGTAGAACTGTTTTAAGATTTATAATGTTACAAAGACGTATAATAATATTACAATAATGATGGCAGTATTATTAGAGTTAAAGAATATACTGGAACGACTAAAGTTACAAGCGAAGCTTTGCAATGATGTTTTGAGAAAGGATCTGTAAAGTGTCCTAAAAATAAGTGAAATATTTTATTTTTAATTATGTTTGGAGGGTATTTGAAAATTAATTGGATTTGTTTTCTCTATTTATTTTTCAAACTAGGTGGACCGATGACCTGGGGAGTTACTATGACGTCTTAAAGCAGAAGTAATTCTCGTGTGGGAAAGAGACAGAGCTATACAGTTCGTGTAGCGCCATCTCTTTCCCATAATGGAATTACTCCTGCTTTAAGACGTCATGGTAAGCCACCAGGTGAAGGTTGCGGGGATCCGCTGGATGCGAGTCGCAAGAAAATTTGAATCGCCAGCTTGACATCGAAAGTCCAACGTCCTCATTCATTGAAATTTCTAGTCTTTAAGCACTTTTGTTATGTGCAGAATATTTGCAGACCTGCTATGCCGGTTGCATCTCAATATATGTATTGTAAATAAAATGGATGGCAGCAAACTCATGTTTTAAAAAGGCGGCAAAATTAATAAAAAAACAAAACAATTTGTGTTTTTATTTTTATTTTCGCTGCACATCTGGTTAAGATTAGTTTGTATAGTCTGTGATATGCAATTCCAAAGTACCTATATTTATTTAATAGTGAATCTTCACAGTGATTTCTTTTGACGAAACCAAAGTTTATTTCTTTGTTGGTATTAGTGTTATGATTGCCTGTTTTTGTTAATTGGATTAATAAGTTAATTAATGTTGTTATCTATTATTTATAGCTCTTGTTAACTATAAATTAAATCTGAATTATGTTCATTTTGTTGTTTTATTTTTGTTACAGGAAAGTCTAATAGAATGGGGGCTATCGCGTGTGAATTCACCGCTAGAGGCGCTAGTGTAGCGCGAGGGCACAGAAATGTCAAATGTCATAGAAAGTTCACGAGTTGCGTGCTTTTTTATCACGTATTTTACTAATATTCACAATTGTGGTCTACATTGAGCTATTCCTGATTAATAATGACTTGAAGATTTTAAGTAGCAACTTAGGATCTTATTTGTTAGTACTTGGAGGTAAAATGATTTTTAAATGTTTCATGCTTGCTAATTTTAGGGAGAATATTGTAAATAAATGATCGGAAGTTTACACTATGTTGTTATACATATTAAAATAAGCTTTTTATGAAGTTATTAGTACTATAAAGTATGAAATAGAATGATTGTCATGACCATAAGCGACAGTGGCGCCATCTGGTGAGCTAAAAAACGATAGCTCTCATTGCTAATTACGCAACATTATAAAAGTGAATTCTCTATGTTATGATTTTAGCTGTCTACAAATGCATGTATTTACGTATGTTTCTCCGTAGCGCATAAACTATTCATCCGATTTTGATAAATACGGTGTGGTGTTTGAACGGATTCGTTGTAATGGCCTGGTTAACATAGGCTACATTTCAACGGACTTCAATAATTAAAAAATGGTCCCAGGGATATAGAACTGGGGGGTTACCATGACGTCTTGTAGCAGGAGTCATTCCAGTGTGGGAAAGAGTCAGAGCTATACAGGTCGTCTAGCGCCATCTCTTTCCCACACTGGAAATACTACTGCTCTAAGACGTCATGGTAGGCTACCTGTACGGTAGAGATGGACAGCTAAAAAGAGTCTCTGATTTGCACCGCTCCTATGATACATTGCAATAAGTTTTAATGTTAATAACGGGAGAAGATGGGTATTATTTGACCATCCCTCAGCAAGGTTCACCGTGTAATAACACTGTTTCGTGTATGCAATTTTATGCATTTAGATTGATGGTTAGGGCTAACTTTTTAATGCTTTACACTATTACAGAGACTTATTTAGTCAATATTGTGTCGATATGATGGCTGAAATGATTTCAGAAAGATTAAATTACATATTATATCGAAATCAACAACGACTGGGCGAAGAATACCCCAATCATATGGAACAGGTACCTAACTGTCGAAATGTGGGTGTACTGTAAACATCTGCGTACTCCCTTAGAGCATACAGGCGTGATGTTGTGTAAACAATAAACATCGAAGCTATTGCAGCAATCACGACAGATTTGCTGTCTATTATTGAAGAGTTCCGTTCCATATCTCCGAAGTCCATGATCAGTTCATGACATATTTTTATGAGACCAACTTGGGAGTATATTCTTTCAAAGAAAAAAAGAATTTTCCAAATTGGTTCAGGCGTCTTCCAGTAATCGGTGAACATCATAAAAAAAGATTCCGAAGAATTAAGAACCTCTCCTTCTTTTTTGAAGTCGCAGTCGGTTAAAAAAATATTGTTTCAATCTTATGAATATATCACTATGTATGGCTGTATAGTCATTGATTACAAATTTACAACCAAACTTTCAAAAAACTGATGTATGACAATTTAAACACAGACAATATCTAGATCTACCACAACGGCCCGATTCGTGTATTTAAAAATAAAATGTTGTTTTTTGTCGATGGCATTTTGTTTTATATATTTTGTTGATTTTAATAAAACCCAAAGCCATGTATCTAATCAAAATAAACTAAAAACAATTTAAAGTGGATTTTCCAGTAACTAACAGTGACGCCAATCTTTTCTTTTCTAAAAAAGTCGGAGGTTATATGTCTTCACTCGTATCTTTTTCTTCAAAGTTTCCTTTAATTATATGCTAACAAAAAAAATTGAATTCGCCCACCGCTGCAACTTTTTCCTAAGCTAATCTAATCAAGAAATCTATAGGTACCTACTAATATTAAAAAAAAGTAAAATTTGTTTGTAACTTTGTATGTAGGGGCTAATTTCCGGAACTAAAGATCCAATGGGGGCTATCGCATGTGAATTCGCCGCTAGAGGCGCTAGTGTAGAACGAGGCCAACGAAATGTCAGATTTCATACAAAGTTCATTACATTTTTTTATCACGTATTTTTACTAATATTCACGATTGTGGTCTAGAACTCTAGACTGTGCTTTTCCTGATTAATTAAGACTTGAAGATTTTAAGTAGACTTAGGATCTTATTTGTTGGAGGACTAGGACTTACGTAAGATTTATTCAGGCATTTTTTTAACAGAAATCGTACATTTTAACTGGTCTTAGGTACTATGGATGGATTTGAACCAAAACTATACAAAGAACTCGGATTTGACAAAATAAAAAAAACTTTCTGCGAAAACAAAATTTTTACATTGTAACTAGAAGTTAGTTAAAGTAGGTACTCGTCAGGACGAATCATACGAGTCCAAACTCGATGAGGCTTTGTCGTTTTATAACGGAGTTCCTATGGCCACCGTCCAGCTCCATCATCAGACACTGGATACCATTTAGGACTAAAGTACTCGTCAAGACGAATCATACGAGCCCAAACTCGATGGGATTGTGTCATTTTATTACGGACTACCTGTGACCACCTTCCAGCTCCATCATCAGACCCTGGGTACCATCTAGAGACAAAGTACTCGACAAGATGAATTATACGACACAAAACTCGATGGGGTTATGTCGTTTTATGACAGATTCCCTATGGCTACCTTCCAGCTCCATCATCAGACCCTGGTTACATTTAGGACTAAAGTACTTGTCGAGACGAATCAAACGAGTACAAATTCGACGGCGTTGCGTCGTTTTATTACAGAGTTCCTATGGCCACCGTCCAGCTCCATCATCAGACACTGGATACCATTTAGGACCAAAGTACTCGTCAAGACGAATCATACGAGCCCAAACTCGATGGGATTGTGTCATTTTATTACGGACTACCTGTGACCACCTTCCAGCTCCATCATCAGACCCTGGGTACCATCTAGAGACAAAGTACTCGACAAGATGAATTATACGACACAAAACTCGATGGGGTTATGTCGTTTTATGACAGATTCCCTATGGCTACCTTCCAGCTCCATCATCAGACCCTGGTTACATTTAGGACTAAAGTACTTGTCGAGACGAATCAAACGAGTACAAATTCGACGGCGTTGCGTCGTTTTATTACAGAGTTCCTATGGCCACCTTCCAGCTCCATCATCTGATCAGCTCCATATCATCATAATATTGCATTTTCTCGCGATATACACATGCGTGCAAAATTTCAGCTCAATCAGAAATCGGAAAGTGTGACAAATTTAACTAGCAAGTATCACGCGACGTCACGTGATGTACGTCCATTCCTAAACCGATTTTGATGAAATTTCTATGGGACCAATCGGGAAGCATATCCTTTCAGATAAAAAAAGAATTTTTCAGATCGGTTTACAAATGACGGGAGTTATGAGGTAACAAACATAAAAACAAAGTTCTAAGAGTTGGATACTGAAACGAAATCAAGGAAACCTAAAACATACCAATACCGAAATGATTGCCTTAAATATATATATCGCTGGACATGACAGCCCCGGCAGCGCTAGTACTTCTCGACTCGTAACAGACGTGGCAATGTCCCGCACTAAGGCGCGGCGCGCGGCGTAGCGGGTTCGATTCCTACAAGCCTAACTCTCAACTACTGCACTTATCTTACTTTAGCAGACAAACCAGTATTTTTATTAGTTTACTACTGTTTTTGGTACTGATTCAAATGTGGTTTAGTAATTCTTTTAGATAAATTATCATATCTGTGAATAGACTGTAGGCCTAAAATCCTAAATGATTGATTTTCTACTAAAAGTAAATTAAGAAGAGAAGAAATTTTTCATTATATATATAGTTCAAGACACATAATTTAAAAAATCAAAAACCTGAGTGCAAATATTATAATTGTTATTATTCCCAATTTATAATATATGTATATGTTAACTACCTCTTCATTTCTTTTATTTGATACTCGTGAGTTTAGTTATTTTTTTAGGGTTCCGTACTTCAATCGGCATAACGGAACCCTTACAGGATCACTTGGTTGTCCGTCTGTCTGTCTGTCAAGACCCTTTTTCTCAGGAACGCGTCGCGGTATCAAGCTGAAACTAATACCAAATACTCAGGTCTGCTACCCCTTTTTTTTTCGTATGGGAAATCCTCAAGTAACTCCTCCCGCTCTGGGCTGAGCGCGAGGGAGTGTCAGACCTTTACTGACTAAAACCCATCCATGTTCCTTCTTTTGCCCTTTGTGTTCCAGGTATCTTTCGAACAGTCCCGCAATATAAACGAAAAAATCAAAAAAATAAAAAGTTGAAAATTAAAGTATTGTCCTCTTACAAACATAGTTAACGCCAATAAAGATATTTTTTTTTTTTTTTTTTTAGATAATGGTACGGAACCCTTCGTGCGCGAGTCCGACTCTCACTTAGCCGGTTTTTTTTAGTAACTTATTACTATTTCGCGCCAAAAATCCGCCATTTTGTTCAAACACCTATCTAAGGACAATTGGGTTTTTAAGATAAATATAACGATACCTTGACTGTCGAAATCCATCCAAGTTTACAAATAAACACAAGATACGCGCGAAAAACATAACCCTTCCTTGCAGGCGAGTAAAAAAGGCACTCTTGTGAAAATCTAGGACTAATTATTCACCACTGCTAGTTGATTAATAATTTAACTGCTTCTTTTATCTTTTCAAACCAGCTTATTGGAATAAATATGATACCGATTTTAATTTAGCACCGAACAATGAGTCGTCCTTTCACTGCTTTCCAAGCAAACATATCATGAATAGCAACTTGTGTCTGTGAGAATAATGTTAGGCGCTACTGGCGATAATTTTATTTTATTTATAGCAATGCATACCGCATTGGCAATACTTCGATAAAAGTAGTACAATATAAAGTACCCTGATTAAAAGTTCCGGATTAAATGGGTAGTTCTTCAGAGACAAAATTTTCGATTTCTGTGGGTATATTTCTGTAACCAACTAACAAAACGGCATGTTTTTTTTTGTACAGTTTTGCTTTATCCCTAACTGGGACAAATGATATTTTTTAAATAATTGCTGTCTAGGTACAAAATAAAAATATTTGAAGTGTGTTCTTCTGATTCTTAAAACGCGTCCGTTCGCCATTTTCCGGAACAAAATGGTCGATGTCGCATTTTACCTATAATCTATCTATATAAATTATAATTCGATCGAAAGGAAATGAATTGTCCTCTTACGAAAAAAAGGTATATTAGTTATAACTACGTTAGTGTGTTTATAAATAACTAATTATGAAGTGTCCGGCGTATAATACTGATTAATGTGGCGTAAGCTGCGCTTGACCGTACTTGGTCAGGTAATCATGATGAGAGTCTGGATTCCCGCGTGGGGGGAAGCCAGCCATGCAACGGACGAGCTAGAAGGCGGACGTGCGGCTGGTTGGCTTAGATCCCGGTGTTACGAAGGTAAACATCTGATTCATCTGGGCTTGGTCCAGGTGGCATTCTGATTATAATGCCTACTTCATAAAATTTATTTTATTGATTTAAAATTTCAATCTGAGTTTGGTGTGATGCTTTTGGGTTATAGATTCGTGTAGAAAAATGACAATACTGAAGTCTGTATATATGACGAGGTAAGCATGATTGTAGGCAAAATCCTGATTCATCTGTGCCTGATTCATATCGTCAAAACCCCATAAGAATCATAAAATAAATAAATTTTTCCCCTCTCCAGCACGAAAGGACTGCTTTTGTTGCGTAATTCTGCTTGTCCAATTTTTGACCGTGTAGGTACAAGTCAGTAACTACTTCTAGTTTAATTTATTAAATATACTTATAATTTTCGTAGATGGTTGGAAAACATATGAAAACATCCAGTTATATCAAAGGTAGGAAATTTTAAATTAATGGTATATTTTTTATATATGTACTAGCTGTTGACCGCGGCTTCGCTCGCGTTTTGGTCGGAAATAATTTCACGGGCACGTATAGCACTCTGGGATAATGTAGCTTCCTATTAGTGAAAAAATCGGTTCAGTAGATCCAGAGATTACCCCCTACATGCAAACTACAATTAAATTATTGTTAAATTCACCAGATGTGTTTTTAGAAACAAATGATTATATTAATTTGTTTTCATAAAAACAAATTATTGTTGTTGTAAAAATATAATTATTTTCTTAATACGGAGACTTAAAGTTTTTCATTTTTATGTCTGTTTCTCATTCATCTTTAAATTCTGATTCATCTGGGCACAAAATATTTGAACGTCGATATCTTGAACACTACTTTATAAAAACAAGTCCCTCATTCAAATATATGTTATTTGGTATACCTATTTTCATATGAACATGTGTTACAGAGCTGAAAGTGAAATTAAATTTTGGCCATAATGAATCAGTCGAAGAATCAAATTTCGAAGAACTACCCAAATAATAGTTTGGAGTTCTTGTGATGGCAAACATGTTGTTGCCAGCCTCAAAATATCCCGTCTCCATTTGTCATAATTACCTAGGTATTGTTTACAAATTGACGAATTTAAAAATAATTACCCAACAAATACTAAAGTCATTGTTTTCACGACAATATTAAATTATTCCTCACTAGCTTTTGACCGCGGCCTCGATCGCGTTAATTTATTTGACAGTCAATTCGGGTTCTACTATTTAATTATTATAATTCAATCATAATTCTTATTAATATTGAATTTACTTAAGTCACAAAAACGTGAAACGTTACACTATTTCCGCTTCGCTCGCTCTTGCTTTCTCTTGTTTCTGGTGACTTGTCCACATTAATCGACAAAATATCTGCCTAACTCCTATTTCAGTTGAATGTCTGACCATTCAACTGAAATAGCAGTTAAAATTGAACCTACTCCAGGGGCCTTAGTCTGCTATTGCCAGAATGGTCTATCATTGATTTAATAAGACGAATTACCCTTTGTACGCACGTCAAACGAGTTTCGAACGCGCTTCAATACGCCGTGGGCTAGGGGCCTTGTTAAATCAATGATAGACCATTCTGACACTATTGCAATAGCAGACTAAGGCCCCTGGAGGAGTGCAAAAACTTTCGTGCTTTCTCTACGTTCAAGAGTTTTTATTTAATAAATTGGCAGAATTAGTTCTACTTATGTATTAATAGACAAAAGAAAACCCATCAAATTCGAGGTGGATGCAAAAATTTCCCAGCTAGTCCTTGTATAAATGATCAAACGAAAACCTAACATATAAGTATCCAGGGTATCCTAATTCCTTTTTCTTATTAGTGTTTAGCTCATTGGTTACCTTGAATGAAAAACCAAATGGGGGGGGGGGCTATTTACTTTCTCATTCAGGGAAACCCCCTCCGAACCAAATTCCTGGCTACGGCCCTGCCCATCACCTATCCTTACAATCGCATCAACCGGATAACGTGCAAAGGATAGATTGTGGTATCAAAAGCTACTTTTTCATTTGCACCGTCTCTGGCAGATCAAGGGTCCCTCGATAGAATTTGCTTCGGAGCCCGCGCTTGCTTAATCCGGCACTGAGAACGTTATTGTTATTTTCCTCGAGATCAGTACTTTTTTCGGTATGAAAGGTATGTCCGTTTCTGTACATTTTTATAAAGAAAATATTCTTCTATCTGGGTAATTAAAATTTCAAGCAAAAATATAAAGAACAA
This sequence comes from Eugnorisma glareosa, assembly GCA_947578425.1. Taxonomy (NCBI): domain Eukaryota; kingdom Metazoa; phylum Arthropoda; class Insecta; order Lepidoptera; family Noctuidae; genus Eugnorisma; species Eugnorisma glareosa. Next base: position 9,968,825 of record OX387974.1, on the reverse strand, counting down.
TGTTGTGATCGGCACAACTCCACCAATTTTCCGAGCACAATCAACTTCGCAAAAAAATATCTGACAAGGTATATGCAAAATTTCAGGATGTTCGATTCGGTGGTTTAGGCGTCAAAAGGTAACAAACAAACTAACTTACTTTCGCATTTAATATTCGTTAGGATTTATTAATGAGAGGAAGTGATATATTCGCAAACAAAGATACACTAGTATTATGTACCAACCTATTCATTAGTCGCTTTGTTTTTTAAGAAAAGCAAAACATGTTTTGAATTGCTTGGTGCTCACGACCCATACGTAAACACCTGTTGTGGGTACAATGTTTACGCCTTATCGATATACAGCCGTATCTAGGTACAGATTTAACTTAGCACATTACAAGTACACCTTTTGCTTCGTCCACGTTCATGCTGGTCAGACACGCACGCCACATTTCCCGATTCGACAGCTCTCTCAGCACTTGCTTTTGAGATTGCTAGATTAAGGCTACCTAGCTAAAGATTATCTTGTAGTACCTCCTCTATCCGGTTTTATTAGCATGCACTGATTGGCTATCTTACGCTCAGTCCATCATCCATGAAACCTTGATGGACAAAATCTATTTGATAAAAGCGATTGGGGCGGATTTAGCTAATCTTTTTAATGATGTACTGTGGATCGTTCAACTGGAGATCAAAGATAAAAGAACCCTCTGTACAGTTATTTAAATTAAATACCTACTTATGAATGTTCAAACATCCTTCTAGAAACTTTAGTTGCATGTACCTACTTACTATTCTGGTATGACACAACCTGCATGTCGAGATTGAGAAAAGATACGAAAGTAGATACCCACGTAAAGTTTACACCCAGTGTCTGCAGATCAAAACAAATTATTATCGGCACGAACTAACACGATGCCGTACTTCTGGGGGCCTAAAATGACCACTTTAGCAGGTTAATAGGATAAAAATATGAATCACGTTAAAATCATTAAAATGGTCACAGATGCAGTTAATAATAGTCATTGTCATTTTGTGAATTTTTTTACAAAATAACGTAATTCATATTCTTATCTTTTTACGATTCTGGCGGCCATTTTGGACCTCTTGTTAGGCGCTATGCGCACACTTAGCCAGTTTATTAGACGCAACTGTCATGTAGCGGAGCCCAGTGGCTTTAAAATTCGGGAGTAAATCTATTGCGGTCGGTAGATCGTTAGTCGGTATATGGGAATCGGGCACTATTAGATAAACGTTCATTGTCCTGACTATTTGCGATTTTATCGATAATTCGGAGGTGCTCTTTGCTGTCGTCCCGATTGATTGATTCATTTACGTCGGATATTTTTAGTAGTAGTAATACAAACAGCATTATTAACTTGAGGCACCTACCTATTATGTAGGTACTTATCTACTGTTTTTTGCATTCTGAATTCTGAGTGCAGGAACTGGGTCTTCTTCTTTTTTCTCTGCAGCACAACATCTGCCTAATGCAAGAGTTTTCGGACCAGGTTAAAGCTCTTTTCATTTTTTGATTTTTAACTTTTAATAATTATGCTTGGGTTTAAATGCAAATCTGTAACATATACAAACGAGAAGTGAGACGGTTTTGAATTGTAACTCTTTCGGAGTTACAATTTAAAACTAAACGCATGTTTGTTGTAAATGTTCGATATAAATACAACTCTAGGCCTAGACCTATTGGTCTAACACATGCTTAGTTTACCTTAGTAGGTACCTAGTTACCTATGTTTTATATTGATCAGTAATTCTCTACTTATTTCATAAGACACTTATGCGTATTCATGTACTGTTGGCGCCAATTTGCCAGACTGCTTATAAATATTCACCTGAGCTAATTTTAAAACTATTTTAGGTAAAACACACGCAACTTACAAGATTTTGTAGCAAAACAAGCTATTCTCTGTTGTTTTTTAATATCTGTTTCTATTAATTAATGTCATTAAAATTATTATAATTAGTATAAAACTTTGGTCAGGATCAGATTACATGTATATTAAAAACAAAAATCACACCGGTTTGATTTTTATTTTTAATATAGGTACACCGTGTGGTCGAGGCTAAGGACAGAAGTTTCATTTAGCTGAAAACAGTTTTCGAATCAATGTTAAAATTTTAATTGTGGAACTTTCATATTTTGGGTTTTTTTAAGGTGGAGTAAAATAATTGGCCGTAAAAGGCCTAGTGAGTGTGCTGATAAAATGCCAATTGCCAACAATTAATAACCAAAATACCAAATTGGACGTAAATGGCCTAGGTACATCAATCGGTAAGTGGTCTGCTGAAAATATCAAGGACTAATGAACCACGGAAAGAATGGATTGTGTAATAGACGTGTAACTAAATGAAAATAACTAAATTGGAGAAACTTTTCTATTTTTAACATCAGATTGTGGTTTGATGAGTAGATGGTCAGTGGGTCGTCTTAGTAGATAAATAATAACAATAATTAATTCTAATTTGAAAGTAGAATGAATGTTGGATGCAGCGGATGCAGCTGACTACCAGTATTTTACATGGAGCGACATGCTTATCTGATCTCCACAACCCAGTTAGTACTGGGTAATACGATACCCCTTGGTAAGACTGGCTGCCAGGCTTTCGGGCCACTGACTACCTGTATTGTCAAAGTTCTACAAATGACAGCCGTGACCAACGGCTTTACTTGATTTCCGAGGCACGCAGGAAATTGGGTATGTAATGGATTGTTAACCATCCATGGACCAAACCAAGCAAGCGCAGCGTAACCTAAAGATCGACCCGAGCCGCTGTTTATGGGCGCCAGCAGCAGGGTGCAAGGGGTGGCATTGCACCCCTCTGTGGGGAAAGCAAATTTAAAGAAAAGATTTAGATTTTTATAATACTAGCTGTAGCCCGCGGCTTCGCTCGCGTTTTGGTCGGATATTATCCCACGGGCACGTTGTAAATGGCACTTGGAGATAATGTAGCTTTCTATTAATTAAAGAATTTCAAAATCGGTTCAGTAGATCCAGAGATTACCCACTAAAAACTCACAATCTTTACCTCTTTATAATTAGTATAGATTACTGTGTTAATAAAAACGTAAGGCGTCTAGGTTGCTGTCCAGGTTCATCACCTACTCTTCATCATCATCTACTCTTCTCCTGTGAACAAAGCATGCACAGGTCGCTTGCGCCTCGTGTCTTCCATCGTCAGGGCTTTAGGCAGGGTAAGGGTGCGAAATGTTGGGTAACTATAGAGAAACCAATCTATCCGAGACCTAATGGGTTAAATTGTTACCCATCCATGGACCAAACCAAGCAAGCGCGGCGTAACCTAAAGATCGAGCTATAGCTCTTCTGTCCATACTATATCTAGGGTTCACGAAAAGCCAATAACACAAGATTTTTACTCCAACACTTTTTCTATTTTGCCAATCATCTTTTGCGTAGTTCTCACGAAATTCAGAAATTCTCATTACACATAAACTGTCACTTACGGGATATCTTCCGTGATTGTCTATTATTTAGTCAATCGTCAATTTGTTTGTTTTTTTTTTGTTTTTTAGTGACAGTTTATGTGTGAGTGTAAACCATGAAAGTTTAAAACAGTGTTCTCATTACAGTTTTAACAAAAAAATTACAAACATATGACTGCATCCAAATTTTTTTTGTAATCTCTAATAAGGTGGCTAAAAGTTTGACTAAAACTCTCCGAATCATCTGTGTGAATATAATTTCAAATGCAAATTAAATTAGTTTTATATTTTCAAACAATCTAATAAGGGTCATGCAAGTCTGACCAATCGCTTAAATTACAATGGACTAGCTGTGCCCGTGGCTTCGCTCACGTAACCGAGTATTCTTTTGTCAATGTCAATGAGGGCTATCGTTTTTGAGCTCACCAGATGGCACCACTGTCGATTAAGGTCCTGTCAAAAATTCTATTTTATACTCTTAAGTACCAATAACTTCATGAAAAGTTTATTTTATCACGTATAAAAACATAGTGTAAACTTCAGGTTCATATGTTTACAATATTCTTCATAATTTTAGCAAGCATTAAACATTAAAAAAAAAACATTTTATCTCTAAGTACTAAAAATTAAGATTCTAAGTTGCTACTTAAAATCTTCAAGTCTTAATTAATCAGGAATGGCCCAATCTAGACCATAATTGTGAATATTTGTAAAAATACGTGTTAAAAAAGCACGCAAAGCGTGAACTTTCTATGACATCTGACATTTCGGTGCCCCCGCGCTGCACTAGCGCCTCTAGCGGCGAATTCCTACGCGATAGCCCCCATTACACGATTCTGAAAACTAATCTAATAAAGTATATATACAAACGGTATGACTATAATAATATTTATTCAACTGAATGCTGGTCCTAATTAGCATTAAAACATAATTTACGTAATCAATTGGACATTAATTAATTATAATAATTAAAACAATATTTGTATTTCTAATAATTTAGTGGAATTTTATCATGTTTAGGTATCTCATTATGGTCATATTAAAACTGCTGATGTTCATTAAATATCTGTTATTAACCTGACAAATGTATGAATCGGTGATAGTTCTTATGGAAACTGTAGGTACTCGAAACGACGATAAATACAAGGTGTAAACGGACAACCAAGCTTTCTGTAACTCTACGCAAAAGTTATTGCTGGGAAACGACTTTTGTTTTTGGGGTGAAAAATCACTTTCGGTCGGACTCAAATACTAAATGTTAAGCAATCAATACATTGTGCTGATGGATCCAAAACACCTCCACAACCCCCTTACTATTCAATCTATCCATCAGCACAATGTTTTGAGTGCGTTATATTGAGTCCTACCGTAAAACGTGATTTGTCACCCCCAAAAAAAAGCCATTTCCCAGCAATAATATTTGCGTTAAGTTACATAGTTTGATATACAGAATGCTTGGTTGGCGGCTTCGTGAAAGGTCCTGTTACACCAAGGCCGCCCAACACGAATTTTAAATGGCCCGCGTGAGCAAGTTTAAAATTTCCTGCCAATTTTGAATTGAAAATTAGATGCTTATTACAGGCGTTTAAGAGCAGATTCGACTTTGAAAGCATAAAAGTTTTTTTTTAAAATTTTGTGAATCCTTTTACAATCAGTTTGACTGAAATAATCCGTTATCCTGCCAATATTCAGTTGGAACTCACTGAACTGCAAATTAAATCATTCTGTACTAAAACATCTTTTTGCAGAAAAAATATCTTTATAGTCACAAACTTCTTCAGACGAATTTGCAGAATTCTGGAAATTGGTACCAAAAGAAGACTTTCCTGCAATAACTGACCTGGCCTTTCAATTTTTAAGTAGTTTCGGATCAACATAGAAAAAATATTTTCAAATCTAAATTAAAAAAAAGTAAATACTGCACATCTCTAACTGAGCAACATATTTCTGATTTGTTATTACTATCAACATCTGATCTGATGTTAAATAAAGGAAAATTATTAAAACAGAAACAGTTTCAGAAATCACATTAATTGTAGCAATAATTGAGATTTCGATCCGCTGTTAGTTGATTTTTGTCAATTTTGTTTCTTTATTTGGCAGGTGATAAATTTATTTTATTATTTTAATGAAACGATAATTTTGAGAACGTTGTTTTATTTTCTTTTTTCTTTTATTGCACAATACCAAAATATAAGTTAAGACATAATGGCCTTATTGCTATCAAAAGCAGGCATATACTACTTAAAATTTTGAACCGTCAGTGGCCCCGTGTGTGTATTTAATTAATGAATTTTGCCCCACTGTTATAAAGGTTGGGCGGCCTTGGTTTACACCCCGTCTAGGCCAAATTAAATTAAGTTAAGTAAGTAATCTGTTTACTCGGTCTTCTCAGAACACAGAATCAAAAACATTCTAACATTATCGTCTTCCATTCATCAGTCCAAACCAAATCCAATCCAGAGTTGGTCTCCACGAACGCATTGAGTCTCGTAAGCATACGCGGTATAGGGAGGTGGATCGAGCTACAGTGCGACAAAATGGAACATTAAACAATTTACACACATCTCATTACAACAACATATGTGTTCATTTAATTAAAGTATTTATAGACAATGAAACATAACCGTAACGATTTATGGGTATTTACTTAGTGTTAAACAATCACAAATAATCTGTTTTGCAAAAAGTATCAAGTTTATTGACCTTGAGGTTATACCTAACTACAGATGTAATGGCGTATGTATGATATTAGGTAATTGATTTCCTATAACAATGAGTTTATTTAAAGTTCTTTAGAAAGTACAATTTATCGCCTCTGTACAGGTGGAAGGTAAATACCAACGCAAAAAAGTACATCATTCTGAACTGAAATTGATGAATTTGGGGGGGCATTTAGATTCATTTTGACCGTGTAGATATTGCACTTTTGTAGGCAGCTGCCTTTTTTTTAAATTACCGTTTGAAAATTTCCATAGATAATTTAATTAATTTTCGGAGCTTTATCTAGCAAATTGCGGATGTATTCATTAGGGAATTTTGGAAGAAAATTGAAATGACGACTGATAGGATGGAGATGTGATTTAGAGATGAAAAAGACATGCTGCATCAATAGCAATGAAATCATAATGGAACGAGTTTCCTCTTATTTAAAAATAGTTTCTTATCTTAGAAGAAAAAATCAAACTAATTTGTACAGTTTCAAACAATGAATGGCTACGCGCTAGCAACAAAAGGTGGTGAACGGTGGTCGTGCATCATTCAAACTTGCGTGACGTATTGATTAGGATAAATCTTTTTGCCTCAGATTGAAGATGTGGTTGATGATCTCGTCTTATTGCGATGTAGTGACAACAAAAATAATTGATTGGGTATAGTTTTAGCAAAGCTTGCAGACATTTTTCAATATAAATATTCTACCAGTACCTATGGGACTAAAATACTTTCGGAACTCGGTGACTTTGTTTGTTTCATTGACTTTTTTGCCACCGACTTCCGAAAGTAAAGTTATTTTAGACTTTTTATTAGTGTCTTTTTGGAAGTCGTTTTTTTTTTCGCAGAAAGTTGTTCATTTTACCCTTTTTAGGGTTCCGTAGCCAACTGGCAAAAACCGGAACCCTTATAGATTCGCCAAGTCTTTCTGTCTATCCGTGAAAAAAAATTGAGAAACTCCTCCTTTTTGAGTAAAGTCGGTTAAAAACGGCACAGTACAGTTTATCCGTGATCATGGCGCTTGTGACAGTGCCGAAATATCGAGAACCCAGTACAAATAATAAACATGTTAACTATCCGGTTTTAAGTTTTATTGACAATGAACATTCGATTTGTGAAAACGAAAGCCTTTTTCATCGGTCATAGAGACGGGTCTCTAAGTATATCGTGCACCTAACTTCGACGCATTTAACCATCAATCGGTCAATTTGTATGATCTCTTGCTATGTAAGTACTACAAGTGATGAATGTACAAGATGTCAAGGGAATTGCACATTCTAGAATCTCGAGGCTATAACCATACCTAATTCCGATTAGCGAATAAAGAATTACGAACAGTTTGTTCGCACAAGAATTAAAACTTTATTACTCGTATTATTTCCAAGTTCACAGCTCTCTTCTAAATATACTACAGAGGCGTAGGGTGTACCTTAGTTAAGGATCATCATGCAACCGACAACTACGCATTCGGTACATTAAATTATGTTACTTTATGCAAAAATAATTGTAATAAAAACACTGCCTCGTTAGTCGAGTGGTAGCAAGTGTGGCTAATAAGCATGAGGTCTTGGGTTCCCGGGTCGAGCAAAGTGTTTTTAGGTTTTTCCATCAGGAATTTCTCAGAAGGGGCCACGGAGCCTGGATTTGTGGCCGGTTGATGGCAATAGCATTGCCCCCTTTATTATTATTTTCATTTATTCTCTCTTCACAAAGCTGACTTAAAGTTAATATGTACAAAGAAATGGCTCAGCTGAATTCAACCTTTGTGAGAGACTGGTGCCTGATGTAGGTTTTTGGGAAAAACCTGTGTTACAGGTCACCAGGCCCTTTCCAGGCTAGAATTAGCTTTTACAGAGATACCGGGGATAGCAGTCATGATGTTATGTAGAAACAAGTGACAATCGGTTTCAAAGTGTTTCGTATTTGTACGGCGATTTTCAACATAACTGTCATTCAACTTTTTGAAAGCTTATGTCAATCCACACTAATTTTTAACTTTTTAGAATCGTTTTATAGCGCAGAATCACATTGTCTAAGACCGTTGATAGTGTCGGGAAGCACATGTGACCCTCGGCTTCGTTTTCTTATTACACTCCGATGTTAGATGAGATGTTAGGTTTATGTTAGGTTAGATGTTTAGTAAGAGAGTGACAATAACATAAACATAATGTTATTGTTGAAGAAACACGAATCACGCTATTGACTACCCAACGCATGGAAAATCATTGAAAGAAACGATGTTGAAAAGACTATCAATTGAACATAAGCAATTCAAGACTGCACGTACTTTCAAAAATACAAACATAGGGGATCTTGTTGAGCTATGGGCTAGCTCGCCGTCCTTCCGTCTTAAGAAGAGCCGTGTCGACGGCGCGTTCGTGTTCCACGCGCGCCTCAAAGAGAGTCAGCAAACAGGAAGGGGTCCGAAAGGACCGATGCCTGCCAGGGTTGCGGGACTGTTCGAAAGGGATACCGCGGCCCTGGAACACAAAGGGCAAAGAAAGGAACATGGATGGGTTTTAGTCAGTAAAAGTCTGACACTCCCTCCTGCTCAGCCCAGAGTGGGAGGGGTTATTTGATGATTTCCCATCGGTAAAAAAAAAGGGGATCTTGTAACAATTACCTAATAAGTCAACAGTAGGTACACCACTCATAACTTCATTTGATTAGTCACTACTTTTTATAAACAACGCACCATAAGATTCTTTACTAATCGGATAAAAACCGATGACCGTTGGAGTAGACGTGTTCTTGAGTGGAGACCGAGAATCGGCAAGCTTAAGATGGCTTCCTTACCTTACACTTGCTCATACCGTGCCCTCAGATTCGGTGGAGCGGTCTTCGCAGGTTGGCTAGCAACTGGATGAGAGATGCCGAGAATCGAGTTAAGTGGCGTGTGATTGAAGAGATCTAAGTAGAGCGGTGGACTGTTGTAGGCCGATCGTGAAAAAGAAATGAACATATTACAGACCCTTGGGGAACACCGCGTCGTTTTAGCAAAAGCTTTTGACACTGTGTAGCAACCTCCAATGAGTTTTTAAAGCTTTTAATCCTACTAATAATAATATAAAAGTGAAAGTTTGTGAAGATCGATGGATGTTTAGTACTCCTTCACGCAAAAACTACTGAACGGATTTGGATTACACAGATATAGATATTTTATAGCCTTGTTTGGACACATAGAATACTTTTTATCCCGGTATTATGATCCTGTGGGACAAGTATCGAACTCCACGCGGGCGAAGCCGCGGTCATAAGCTAGCATAGAGTATTTCTATTTGGACGAAATACATAGCAGCGGTCCATTTTTAACGAGCATTTCCATATCAAATTTCGGCATGGTTTGCCCCATCCTAAAGCAATTTTTGTAATATTTATGCTTTTTATTTTGCTAGGATAATGTCCACTCTATGGTGTAGACTCTAGAGTTTAGATTGTTGCAAGGTCTAACATTATTTCTCTAGCATCTAGAAAAATCTTTCTCGTGAATTATTTTTACAGTAATTTCTCTTAGCCCTATAGGCAGTTCCTATCAGTAATGCGAGGTGAAAGGGACACCGACGCACCGTCTGCTAGAAAATTTTCATAGAAAATTTTCATCGGCTATTGAAAAACACAGCTGTTTCCTACAAAAGTGCAATACCTACACGGTTAAAATGTAAGGAACAGCTGATTTTCTATAATTCTATTTGTGGCTTAGAATGATGTACTGAATACGCGGACATTTTCGCGACAGTGTTCCTTCCATCCCCTATAGACTTCGATTAAAGTTCTAGTCTCACTAGAACCCCAAAATGTACCTTAAAATAAGTAATTAGGAGCAGGTAAGTATGCAAGGTTGGAAGTCCCTTGGATCTAGTCCTTATAAATGAAGCTGGTAAGTAGATATGTATATTCAAGTCGTCCTGAAAACTGGACTGAGAAAGCAGACCGGTTTTCGCAATAGTTATCAACGTAATCACACATAAAAATAATACTATAAAAGAAATACTTCTTACGATTTCCAACTAAAACCTTATTATTTTTAATATGGGTAAATACTGAAATCTATAAAACATTGTGCGTTGGCAATTTTGTTAATCTACCGTCTTTATTAACAAAGTTACCTACGAAGCGGGAATTCATTAGTAATTAAAATTAACAAACCTGTTTTAATTTATCTATGTAACTCAATATCACTTCACAAGAACTAAACAGTCATTTTAACAGAGAATATTTCGCGTGTTTTCTTAATAGGTGTTTATATAAGGTCGGCGCGTGCGTACACCCCTCTAGCGATTCATTACTGCGCGGGCGCCGATGTGTGGCGATCGGGCTGTGATAGGTGATAGCACTTGGCGTAAGGCATAAGCGGAGCGACTTCTAGTAAACATGCGTCAGTATATTGTAAAGTTCATCTACGGTTGTTTACTTTGGGTAGGGTTCTAATATACTAAGGTAGAATCCACAATTTACTCGAAAACAATCTACGTTAGAAAGACATACCATTACCATATTATTTTTAACCGTTAAAAAAAACTCAATCGTCGGCGTTCGTACGAAAACTATCTACACAAATGTTGAAAAAAACATAAATGAATTTACCGTTCCTCGTTAATTACTACGATAGTTTGAATAAGTACATTACTATTGAGAACTAAACCGCATCAACCGCATCAACTTGAGATCAGTCATTAACACAAGGTAAATAATTTATCTATGAACCTAGTCCATCTACCAATTTGTATAATTGATTAAGTATTTACGGTAGGTCCACGTTTAGATAATATACTGTTTATTTAGAGGTAGGACAATAAGGCGATTTTCACAACATCATCAACGAATTCCATAAAAGCCAATACGACGTGAAATCCGCTTCACCTGACCACGCGGACTGGCGATGTCGTGTGATAATCGGCTTAAGCAGAACAGCCCTCACTCCAGATCCAGCCTGTACTTTGCAGCCCTCCCCAGCGATACTCTAAGCCAAGGCTCGTACCCCACACGGGGTGCCCTTAGCGCGCTGTCGCTTAGTTTGTAAGTTTTTTGCCCCTGGCTGGATGCCTTACACTCAAGGCGCCCACAGGACAGTCCCGTTAAGCAGAAACCAGCTGCATAGGTCGACCTGCGAGATGCCATTAAAAAAAAACAGAGATCCTTTCTCCAAATTTGAATTAATATCGCTGTAATGGTTCTTTTGCACCCCATCCTAAGTTCCGTTACATAAAATGGTCTACTGCAAGGGTTTAGCAAGTTCACTGCAACTACCTTGACCGCGGTAGGTGCGGCCATTTCTAATAACCTTAAATCGGTGCACTATCGAATTACATAATTCTTGTTTTCGTTACCAAAACCGCAGGGGTTTTGACGGCAATCTAATGCCGGTTTGGCTCAGAGATAATATTGTTTTTAAGACCGTTTCATTTTTGTTCTTTGGTTGGGGTTCAAATTCATCAGTGCTTACGGTTTACATGCTTGGGTTTAGTGCCTGTCTATATCTGGTACCCTTTGGACGGCATAAATCTTGTTTCTTGAGCTTCCCGCGCATCTGACAGGAGCCGTATTTTGCAGCCGAAGTATCGTCGCGATGGATTTGAATTCTTAAACTCAAGAAGAACTAAGTTTTGTTGATCTCTTTTTTAAATGTAACAATTTGTTTACTTTTTGTTACTATCTTTATCCGATTTCTACATACTTTTACGTAGATTCATCTTTCAGCCCTTCACATATTTCATATGCAGACGTTCTTCCAGCTTTTGTCTCATTTTTATTAGGGTTGGCGCAAAATGTTTTCTTAGTTCATCTTTTTTCTATTCTGCTGTCACATTATCATCCTTTGACCCTTCCCTTTTCGTTAATATTTTGTCTCACTCTATTATTCCACCTTTTCGTTTGCCTTCCTCTTCCGTACCATCCATCAATATTGTGAAGATTTTTATCACAGGTATATCATTTTCAATCCTAATCTTTGCAATCCATAGGCCGAAATCAGAGTTCGCAGCACAGATATAGATAGAAATCAGAGTTCGCTGTGGTTCGCAGTTTATTTTTAAGTAGTTGAAGTCAAGATAGCCTGTCGCACAGGCAACCTATATAATCTTTTATACATGGAAAGTACTGGAATATTTTTAGATGGGGACAATCAGACGAACTATTATTATCGTTGTAAATCTTATCATATAAAACTCTCGAGTTAGCAGATACTTGTCGCCTACCATGTAGACTTATGCTGTAAGCTATAAATGCATTGGTTTTAGGCCGGTGAATACAACTAACATAATTAGCTTACGACCTCTTAAAGCCCTATGAACACTTGGCTCCCGGCAGTGAACTACAGTGGCCTATTTGGAAAGCTCTGAATCGATTGCCTACCCAAGTAGGCCCCTGCAAACATAATCTGGTAAAATGGGGTATTATTGGTTCCTCCAACACCGAGTGCAAGTGCGGCGCTCCGGATCAAACTATGCCCCACCTGCTGGAGTGTCCCAGGTGTCCGTTTACCTGCACTCTTGACGACCTGAATAGCGCCTCTGCCGCTGCAATAAACGTGGCCACCTACTAGGCCCAAACCATGTAGGTAACAAATATGGAAGGAACATCGATACGATACTGTGCGTCGACTTGAGAACCTCCTCCTTTTTTTTCATTGGTTAAAAAAGGCCCGGCTGAAGAGAAAATGCTCTGGCCAAAGTGGACATGTCCTATGTAGCTGGAACTATAAACAAAATTGTCATTTGATATACGCCTGATGGAAGACATTGTCGCCTAAAGGCGGTCGAGGCGAAGATGCTGGTCTGGTGGATATTTGCAAGTTAGATTAGGCCAAATATAATTTTATTGTTGATAATAAAGATTTGGACGGAGAGGAGAGGAACCTTCCAAGCAGTGGAGTAATAACAAACCTGGCAAAGACATAAACTTGCCAGACGTCATTTGAGGTTTCCACTGAAACGTGAAAATTATCGTATCGTTTCTTGCAAAACACACATGGAGAAATTGCACCACTATAAACACTGATGTAATCTAGCCTTCTGCCACTGTTGTTGTTAAAACAGAAGGCCATGGAATATACGTCCCATAAACTGATCTGTCACTTATATGACTGTTGACTGTGTGTCTACTGTATACAACTCTACGTTGTATGTGAATTTTGATAAGATGTGATGCTTGTGAATCTGAGTGACGTGTTGGCAATGAATTGTCACGAATTTCCTGAATGAACGCTTTAATAATATGTAACTTTGGGTGTTCTAATTTGTTTGTTGGTTAATGATGCAATTCTTCTTGGAGATGGCTTGGCCGTAAAGCAGTCTAAAGTGGTAGGAGTATTTTAAGCCAGTAAGTTGGTTTTACTATCCATCTTTAGGGTTCCCTACCCGATACATCTCAGACAGCGGACAGCGAGATACATCTCATGAATCGTAATAGGTAGACTAGACAGTCCAAGTTTTCAGGAGCGTTAATTTGGGGAGTTACCATGACGTCTTTAAGCAGTATTGTTTTAATGTCATTGTAGTGAGGGAAAGAGCTATCAGGGTTCCAGTTTTATGATATACCCACAGCTTTAAATTTTGCCAAATATTGCTGATTACTAAAATTTCCAATAGGTACTTCATTGTTTTAATTTCGCAGGAAAAATATATCATTCCACACAAACTGTACATCATATTATTGGAAAAACATGTCATTCCACACAAACTGTACATCATATTATTGTTTAAGGCTCACACAAGAGAACATATTTTTTGTTCGATTTTCAATAAAAACGGAGCCGGCTAAATTATGGTATCTTGCGATGTTGCCATCTTTATGAATAATCGGTAATTTATATTAAATTTGTTGCCCATGTGTATTAGTTTAGGGAAATATTACTTCATAACAACTCGTTTGACGTGCTTGTTTATCTAGGTAGCATCAGACACGTAAGACAATAGTTTTATCTTTCGTATTTTTAACAGACGTAAGAGTTTGACGTAAGTAAAATATGTAAGGGACATTGATACGTAAACCGATACAGACGCCAGCAAATCAAGCTACCCGAAGCTGACAAAGTTTCCCAATCAACTTTGAACCTAACGCTTTAGCGATAAAGTGGGAAACCTATTAAAGTTTGACAGATTGTAGTAGCTTGATGTGCTGGCGTCTGTACAACTATGCATTCAGCATATGGTGACGAGACTCTTATGCAAGAGGTCCAGGGTTCGATTCCCAGGTGGAGTAAAGACGTGTTATTAGGTTTTCCCATTAGGAATAGTAGCTACAGAGATAATTATTATTTGTATTTCCGATTCAAAAATCGTTCGATACGTTTACGCCGCGCTCGTTCTAAACATCTGGAGTCCTAGTCCTTCCCTAGGTCTCCTCCTACGGTCAATGGTTTTACGGCTTTTAAAAAGACCATTTCAACGGGTAATATGGCCTGGGGGATTAGGTACTATGACGTCTTAAAGCAGGAGTAGTTCCAGTATTTCCAGTGTGGGTTCAAGGTCGATTTCATGATAGGGCAAAAAAAAACAACCACATTAATTTAACCTTGATGGCCAATATTTATAAACAACTGAAGTCAACGTGAATGTTGACGAGTGAACAACGTGTGTATGTTTGAAGCGTGCCTTATTAAAACAAGGAATTCCTATTCCACGTGAAAAGAAAGCAATTATTATAACAGTTACGTAGGTAGGTACTGTTTAATATTTATCGGTTCATTTTGTTGTCCGTCTGTCAAGGTTCTTTTTCTCAGGAACGCGTGGAGGTATCAAGCTGAACATCAAAATACCCAAGTCACTTAGCAGTGAATAAATCAAACTTGTAAGTCAACGCGATCAAAAGATAATATGACGTTTATCACGCATAATTTGTGATTTCACAAGGAGATCAAAACCTATAGGGTAAGTACTTCCCGTAATCGCGAGTTATGTTTTAAGTACCATGTAATAGGGGGCGAGCCTATTGCCATCAACCGGGCACAAATCCAGACTCCGTGGCTGCTGGTGAGAAATTCCTGATGGAAAAACCCAATAATACTGCCCGACCTGGGAATCGAACCCCGGACCTCATGCTCAGCAGTCGCGCTTGCGACCACTAGACCAACGAGTACATAATAAGTAGTAGTAGTGGTTTTGTTTATTTATTTTAGTATATTCATCCCTCTAGGTTTATTATTGTAGCACCTACTCAAATATTCAGTTATAATATTTTCATTTACAAACATTAATCATCAGTATTTCATTTCAAATAATTCGATTAACCCTATTACTGTACTGCTTCAAGCTGTTATATCATGCTAGCATATGCATATGAAAAAAGCTTTATCATTTTTGTAACCATGCCTATGATTTTCAGGATACCTACGTAATACAGAATGTAAGGGACAGCCCTCCACAAAGTGACAGGGTGCATTCATCTCCTTATTTTGAATCATATTCAACCGAAATTTATCTCCAGATTTTCTTTATTTAAAAAAAAATCTGTTGCTAAAAAATTACATTCTCTTTAGGCAGCACTCCATTTAGGTAAAAAATACGGCTAAAATCAAAAATCCAACAATTAATGTTGAAATACTCATAACGAGCAACGCGTGAAATCAGTTGTTCACTTCCTGCCTAGCTAAAGAGTTCATCAAACTCGTCGTCGCGCTTGCCGATCGCTACGTGCGTTTTGCCACGGTAACGATACATTGCGTATGAAGAAATAAAACAAATCAAATTTATTGATTCCCTTATCATTCCTGAAATAATTACTTTTACCGGTCAGCTTGGTATGATATATTTATACTGAATTCACCCCATCAGTTTGTGGAGGGCTCTCCCTTACATCCTGTATGTGTATAGTTTTTGCTTGTGACAAGAGAACATATACAACGTGTTTTTTTTTGATATCCCATAACTCTAGGGTATGATTGAGGCCATATCAAAGAATCAACTGGCATATGAGTTATGTTCCAATCCTTCGTTATTTTTTTTTTTTCATTTTTCATACAAAATAATTCGGCAAAGTCACGATTAATTATGTAAAACACCCTTACGTGAAATATGACAACGTCGCATTTTCTTAGCTTTAAATATGAATGATTGGTTTGAATAAAAATGAATTACTTACCTACATATTTTATTTTACTATTTATTTTACTACACTACTGCGAAGTTTGGCAACCTCGCAAAAGTAAAGATTCGTCATACTGGTGACAATTTTTGACCTAATTTAATTATGATTGATGATATCTCCGAAACGATGCATTTTTGGACCACCTATTCTAGGAGTTTTAGTATTATTTTTACCTACAGAATATAACCCTAGAGTTATGGGATATAAAAAAAAAACAGGTTGTATACGCAGTAGGGTATCTATGGGCCAACAGTACTTCAAGCCCATAAGGCAAGCAGACTGTTCTTACACTTGACGGTCCTTAACATCATGTAGAGTACTGGGTTTTAAGGGAAAGCCTAGCTTTTAGGCTTGCATGAAAGTACCGCCACTAGATAGGAACACTCATACCGACAGTATGGTAATGACAGTGTTGGGTATGGTCAAGGTTCAAGGGAATACGAACAGGGGGGCTACTATGACGCGTTAAAGCAGGAGTAATTCCAGTGTGGGAAAGAGACAGAGCTATACAGGTCGTGTAGCGCCATCTCTTTCCGACACTGGAATTACAACTGCTTTAAGACGTCATGGTATGGTAGGTTACTCCACGTTCGCCGCGGTCTACCATGACGGTTATTTTCTCCATCAGGCGTCTAAAGATCGACGAAAAATATAAAAAAATGACTAATTATTCCCCTGGCATACTACCTATTATCAAATTTCAGTTTCCTGGTTGCATATATCGGCAAAAAAGATGCTGTTAATTGGTGCCAGGGACACGATTGTGCGTGTTATTTTATCGTTTTGTAAATTAATCAAGTGCCTGTATGACTGTCTATATGGAGTAATGTTCATCTATACACGTATTCTGTCTTTGTTGAAAATTATAGAGTTAACTTTTGTAATGATATTATTGTACCTAGTGATTTAAGTTTAAGTACTAAGTAGCCTGTTACAGAAAAAAATAAAGGAAGTCGTTTATCTTGGTATGGTCATGTAATGAAGAGGGATGAAATGCATGTGACTAAAAGAGTGATGGACATGAATGTTGATGGATGGAGAGCAAGAAGAAGGTCAAAGGAAAGGTAGATGGATTGTGTGAGGAATGATATGAAAGAGAAAGGTGTAAAAGATGCTGTGACGTCTGACAATGGAGAATGGAAGAAGAAAGCGTGTTGCGCCGACCTCAAATAGAATGGGACAAGGACAGGCAGATGATTAGTTATTTAAGTTTGATGACTGGCCATCAAGAAAAAAAAGATGCTACAGTTCCATTCATTTTCGTTACTAACTTTTTGATAGGCCTGTAAAAAAAAATTTTTTTGAGGCGCTCCCTTACTGAGAGCATTCCTGCAATGTGACAATCCAAGATTCGATTTGTACAGAAATAACTGAATCTCAACTGTTCAATTACAGGCAAACGCTCCCTGTGAAGAAGCTCTTTTAGGGTAAACCTATTAGCACATAATTATGGCAAATGGTTTCAGGAGGTTTTTATCTATATATCTATATATACAGCGTGTAACAGAAAGGGTAAAAATAATCAGCTGTCCTATACAAAATTTCAATACCTGCGAATACTCGACCCAAATGTATGGGACAGCTGATTATTTTTTTACGATTTCGATGGTGGTACCATAGATAAAGTTGTTCAGTTTGATGGTCCGTACCACAGTATTCCATATGATTATACCCTTTCTGTTACACGCTGTATAAACCCACGATGGTTTGTGTGGTATGTTTAAGTTTTGTTAATGGTTCTAAGTGTGTATTGAAAAAAAAGGTACTTATATAAAAAAAAAAATATATATATATATAATTTAAGTATCTATATCTAATATCAAAATAACAACTTTTTACTGAATGCTTATTATTATGTGAAACAGAAAATATATCCGGCACTTATAACAAAACACATTTTTTTAATTTTTGTGTGTCTTTCTTTCTGTCTGTTTGTTCCGGTTAATCTCCGAAACGGCTGAACCGATTTGACGGGACTTTTACTGTCAGATAGCTGATGTTATAAGGTCTAACATAGGCTACTTTTATTTTAGAAAAATAATTAGGGTTCTGTGCAAAAAAAAAAACCCTTTGAAATTGTTTACAAAATCGGATTCAAAAAGAAAATTAATACTTTTTTATAATAATTTCACGCTAACGAAGGTCGCGGGCAAGGTTCTAAATAAAAAACTTTAATCGTGTCGGATGTTTTATTCTGTACTAAATTAATTGACTAAAATTCACTAATAAACGAAATGAAATGGTAACAGCACATAGGTACAGACTGCCCGACATGGCTTATTATTATAACTATGAATATTTTTATTTTCGCATTAGCTGAAAAGATTTCCTAGAGTCACCAATAATTATACGTATAAATAAGATATTATTATTTTTCTGATTGTAAGTTTACCTAAAACTTAATTACCTCCGCAATTTAATTTATAAATTATTGTACGTAATACTAATGATAAGAATATAATTTGACAAATAAATAAAATTATTTTATTCTACTTACACTTGACGATCACTCAGCCATTGTAAATAAATAATTATTTAATAAATGATCATAACTAGGGTTACCAGATGAACAAATCAAAAGTCCGGAGAAATGGCCTGATTTCCATTGAAAAATCCTGAGATTTTTTACAGTTTGAGAATTTTCTCTCAAACGTACTTAAAAATTTAAAAAAGTCGTAATATTATCGTTTTATACACTGCGGATCTCGCTCACGCGTTGCACATCGCAATAATTATTACCAAAGAAAGATTATTTTTAGTTTGTTTAACTTTTTATTAAAGAGATATTTAAAATGTAAGCTGTATTTTATTGAAAATTCTAAAAATCCTGAGATTTGCAAAATCCGGCCGCAATCCTGAGATGAGTCCAAAAATCCGGAGATCTCAGGACAAATCCGGAGATATTGTAACCCTAATCATAACACATTGACGCGTAGCCAAAGCAAATTCACAATATTTTTTAGCATTTGTTTATTTTTGTTAAATTACACTTACTAATATTACCCTAGTAACATTATTTTGATTGACTCTAGATCTTTTCCTTTTTTTTATCTTTCAAGGATGTTTTCTGATATTTATCATATAGGCTTTAGCTGAATATTTCGAGGTCAACCAAACGTCAATGTTTTAATAACCTCAGAGATTAGCCAATCTTTTAAGTCTCAGGTTACATTTTCTATTTATATGCGAAAATAAAAATATCAATATATTATTATGAACGATTTAACAATTAACATTGACAAGGTGTAATAACAAGTCATCGAGAAATTATGTAACTTTGAATTTATTGATGTCATAAATTCAATATGTTGTAAGAGTAATACGCATGTTTCATGTAAAGATTAGATTTCAAGGTTCTCTCTGAAGACAATTGATGCAAATCTACAAGATAGTAATACTGTTATGAATCTCATTGTCCATCTAGCTTGCACGTTTTATACATTTGTTTTTAACTAAGTAAATTTCTCCTTATTTTAGCCAAAAGCGTCATTCATCATGAATCATATTTTCAATTCTTAATACTGCTGCTTTTGCGGGACCAATTTGAGATTTGCAGTCAAATTAATGACCCTGGCGTAATGTTAATCGCTAAATGGTATAGTAGACTTATCAATAAAATAAGCGTAAACAACGTCTAACTCGTTCCAGCTTCGGAAGCTAAAATCACACAACAAATTGTAGTCTTTTAACACTTTCTCTTAACATCAAATCTTTAACACATCTGATATTAGGTTTGTACCATTACTTTAGGAAAACTAAATGTTAAATGATATGAAATGCTTAAAGCCAAGAGGAAATGTCTTGATGACGCATACGAATATCATTGACAATATTGTTTACATGATCTTAATTAAAACTATCGTTAAGAACTATACTAAACATAGGATTTAGGTAAGGAACTTAATACTAGGTGAGGGTCGCTTAGTTATACAAAATGGACAGAAGTGTTTAACTTGTTTGACATTGCAATTTAATTTTAATTGTAGAGATAGGATAGTAGAGGAACCATTTTACATGAAAATATTTTGCTGAAATCTTGTAAATATTTAATCATTTCAGACGTTTCCGTTTGAATGCAACGGTTAGTTATCTTACGTATATTTGTTTTCTGTCACTATCAAAGTAACACATTACATGAATAAATAACCCTGTGTACAATGACAAAACATGATATTTTACTTCCACCCTTAGGTAAACTAGTGGACACTTGTTGTTTTTAAGATTAAAATAGGTTCGTTTTTTGATCCATTACTAAACAGCTGAATGTTTTAATTACAGATAAACACAGTCACCATGATCAGAACAATATTCATTCCTCTGGCTTCAGCAATACTTTGTCTATGATCAATAACGATATAACAAAGAGGTTTTCTAACAATCTTTCTATATCTGTCATTTTATTGTCTGTGGAAATTTTATTTGACATTTCAAGGCGCGAAAATGGTAGATTCATTTATTTTTTTACCAAATGAATAATATAGCTTACTTACCGAGCATTAAAAGCAGCAAAAACAAACAAGATTTGGTAAAACTTGTAGAATTTGATTTAAAATAACTGATACAAAAGCGATCTTAACCTAATACTGATATTAACCCTAGTATGTTTAACCTACCAACTGTAATATTAAACCCATTCCTTGGAGTAACGTTTGTCCGAACATTTATGAGTCCATTCTTTACATTTTAACAGAATATTAAAATAGCTATAAGTATTCGTTGGCTAGGAGATTGTAAAAGCTTGTTAACATAAATAATTTTGCAATGATTTAGAATGAAACTGTGCGCGTTATTATCGGTTATATTGAAGGTGGTATAATTTAATTGTATCTAAGAACGTTCTTGGCAATTTTTTGTGTGACTGTTAAGATTTTTGCGTAATGTTTGGAATACGAAATGTTAAACTTACTTTTCTTTGACAGATCTAATTACTAGGTACTCTATAGCCTCATACTGTCTTAGGGGACAATTCTTATTAATCTTTTAATTTCAGCTTGTATGCAGACATAATGGGTCGAATTGGGTTCGGGCGATCTCACTTCGACCCATTAAGCCTTATTATATGAGACTTACACCTAACTGGCGAAATGTGGGTGTACTAACTATTAGGTACACCTTTTCCCAACCTTTCAGGAATGACAGGTGTGATGCTATTTCATGTGCAGGGGTCCGAATAGGTAAGAGTTTATTTGCCTAAACGTCAAGGCAATAAGTAACATGTGGATAATGCTTCCATAGAAATATCAGAATGATTTACTTATTCCGATCTCGACTTTATACAAGGTGTAAAAGGACCCTGAACGAAGCCGTCAACTAAGAATTATGCACATCAAACTAAGTGAATTACGCAAAAGTGATTGCTGGGAAACTACTTTTTTGAGGTTTAAAATGACGTTTTACGGTATAACTCATGTAACGCACTCCAAACAGTATGTTGATGGATGGGTTGTGGGTCGTGGGGTGGGTCGTGGAGGTATTTAAAGGCTTAACATTTAAAACAAGAGTAAAAAAAAAAAAAAGCTGGTGTCAAAGTTGGAAATTGGATCCTCAATATCTCCGTAATTAAAACCTTTCTCAGGTACGGTCCAGAACAAAAAAAAAGATCGCAAAACAAGTGCTTTCGGCTTCGTTATTGGCCTCTTTACACCTAATATATGTAGAAAATTATAATTTTAGATTTCCCTGCCTTACTAGTCACTAGCCAACGCTACAATTTTATTATCTTCCACCCGACACGGCGAATGTTCTCGAAACTGATCATAATTTATTTTATAGTCCGTATTACTTTAAGACTAGGTTCTTATACAACTTTTCAACAATCGCAGTATAATATATTATACGTAGTTTCGACATTAGGAAACGTAGCAACATATATATGAAATTGTAAAATTCTATAAATTAATCTAACTTTTTATGTTTACATCATTCTGTATTTGGTTTTGTACTGTTGACTTTTTAAGTCACTACCCTGGCCATTATTAAGATCATTAAATAACACGGAAATGGCGATCATAGTATTGTTTTTAGATTTTAATTTGTCAGGGAAATGACCTACATTGTCAGATCATAACAATTCTTAGGTATAGGTAAATACAAAATGGCGGACTTTTTACAAGGTCACAAATTCACTCTACCTAGCTTTTCTACGATGTAGGCACCACTACTTATATTATAATAGTTATTTTTACAAATAACTGACATTGTTTAAAGACAACCCTTTTTTTTTTCTTTCCAAATACAAAATGAAGCACACAGTGTTGCCGACTAGAAAATCAATCACAAAAGTTCCTTCTAAAACTAAAAATCACATATTTTGTTGTTATATATAACTTTCACATATGGTTTGACAGCAATGTGTTCTTAGGCACTGTTAGACCGTAGGTATGCAGTGAATCATTTTATACTATTTAAGGTCGTGAGCATTGTGTTTCTTGGTCCACCTAATCAAACCGATTGCTCAACTTCTAATAGAAATTGATGTTACTACAGGGAGACCAATTGTAAAACTGTTAAAATTCAATGTTTGTAGTAGAATAAAATTAATTACAAACTGATGTATAAATGACCCACAATCATATTAGACTGATTACGTTCTTTAAAATACTATTTCTATTACAAGGAAACAATATTTCTTACAATTATGGCAATAAAAATATAATCAAGAAATGGTACATAAGTTTTGAACAACTAACACAATGCTCACCGTACCGCATACCAAGATAATACTATATAAAACTCGCTAATAAACGTATCAAATCATTATAAAACGTCACACAGTCAACATGTCCTATGTCTACACTCCTAGGTAATATTCTCTCATCGACCGGAAATATTACAAAGCTTGTAGCCGAGACGTTATTGGAAACTTTTGTTGTAATCTTAACTTAGGTTGGTCCAGAGGACAAATTATTTTACCTGTCCAATTATACGAAAAGTAAAACAAATTATTTTTTCTGGAAACTGATTCTAATCTGCTTAACAAAACTGTAGGCTGTAGATAAAAGTACTATATAGTGTCAATACTAAGTAGCCAGACCTAAGGCTACAGACACCAGCACATCAAACTACCCGAAACTGTAAATTTTTCCCAATCAACTTTGAAGATTGCCTTAGCAATTAAGTTGAAAATCTATTAGAGAAATTTGAAAGATTGTAGTAGCTAGTAGTCTGTACATAAAGGTAATAAATTAACATTTTGTAGTGAGGAAGATAATAATAAAATAATAAATAAATATCGCTGGATATTACACACAGCGCCATCTAGGTGCCACACTAAGCAACGAGGCTTGTATTGTGGACACCAGATAGTTGATATTATTACATAGATACTTTTTTGTTTGTAAATACATACTTATTATGCATATAAACATCCATGACTCGGAAACAAATGAACAAGAATCGGGAACAAGATGAAATTGAAGTTTACCAATAAAACTGAACTCGATTATCAATAACATTTAAACTCCGTACAAGAGATGTAAGAGTCAACATTGCTATGGAATTCTGTTAATTAATATGAGAAGGTACGTTAAGTTATGAGGTAGTAACAAACAGGCCACAAAAGTTTCCCATAAGCGTTCCGGCTATTAACAAAAAATAAACTTAATTAACTACACAATATTGTAATATCAGAAGCGATTCTTATTTTACATTTTCTTTTCAAAAAAGCACAAAATACTTCACTGTTTTGACTTGGCCGTCCTTCACAACCAAAAATGCTTTAGCATTAATGTTTTTCTAAGTTTAAACTAGCTGCCATATTTAGGAGAATCTTATAACATTGTAACAGTCAACAAGTCAAAAATATATCTTTGATATACTTAGCTCACTAAGGTGATTAACTAAACTAGCTAGGGGAATGAAATTTATATTTAAACTCAATAACATTTTTGCTTGTCAAAGATTTTTAATAGCGAATCGCAAAACATCAAGCCAAGTCAAACATTGACTATTTTTTTTAAAACCATTTTTTTTCTTTGCATTACTTTCCAAGCGTAGCGAAGTCAGAACAGTGACGTAATACTTACAATACTATTAACGGTTTAATGTTCTTGGTCTGATGCATCGATGTTCTCAGTTTGTGCGAATTTCAAGAACACTTGCTCCAATGTCGTTTGACTGAAGCTGTACTCTACTATGTTTAGTTTTTCTTTCGCTGGAAATAAAGGAATTAATCAATACTCAATGTTGTATAGTAATGTAATTTTATAATAACTGTCCTGTAAAACTTCACCACAAAACATTAATGGAACCCAGCGTGGGACCGTTAGATAAATCTACTGTCAGTGAGTTTCAAAGCAACAGACTTCTCTATGAATATTTAACCACCTTTTTTCTTCATATCTGTAGACAAACTATTGCTTAATTCTTTCTGGAACGGTCTCTTCTTTACTGATCGAATGGAGGATAACAAAATTGGCGCCCAACATGGGGCCAGAAAAAAATTCTTACGGATTTTCATTTGTTAGAATAAACAATCGTCATTCGGAACTGTGCACAGTGATAATTAAAAGCTCTACTCACACCACTATTCTGCATTATTGCAAATCAACTAGAGTGAAATCGTAATATTGTCGGCTGACATGAGACCCACACTACATCTGCTATAAATAAACGGTGGGTGTCACAACTATTCGCTGTAAAATGAAAAGATTTACTTATTCACAAGGCCAAGACAGTTCCTAAAGTTGTCACGTTTAGCTTATTTTTATTGGCGCCCAACATGGGTTCAGAACTAAAACTTACCGTCCTCAATCTGCTGGAAACACCTGGCGAGGCTGGACACAGCAGACTGCGGCACGGAGAACACGAGCCTCTCCGCAAAGCTCTCTTCTAGGACTGCCGCCGGGAATATCTGCCCGACTAGTGCTATCACCGCTTCGGAGTTTGCGCCACCTCCACCGGACTCCGTTCTACGAAAATAAGATTTATAAGTTTTAGGCCTGAAAATAGTAAGTAGGGTATATAAGATATACTTATTTTTGCTTAAAAATGCAACATACCAGCATCTTAACTTTCACCGTTTCAAGAGGTTAGGAGGACGAAGTTTAGGAAGAGGTGTATAGTACATTCACTTTTTGTCAGTTATGTTAAGTTCCATGTAATAGAGGGCGTGTTGCCATCAACAGGGCACAAATCCAGTCTCGTTTCTCAGTAGTGCTAGCGACTACAAGACCAACGAGGTTTTGTAGTACAATCTTCGGATTTTTTTGCCTTCCAAATGACACTTTTACTAGTTTTTTTTTTGCCCGTTTATTG
Source organism: Eugnorisma glareosa (assembly GCA_947578425.1). Lineage (NCBI taxonomy): Eukaryota > Metazoa > Arthropoda > Insecta > Lepidoptera > Noctuidae > Eugnorisma > Eugnorisma glareosa. Next base: position 9,943,334 of record OX387974.1, on the reverse strand, counting down.
TGGTATAGTTACCGGTGATGCTGCAGTCTAGGCGGCGGCGGCGTGCCGGCAACCAGCGGCGTGTGTATGCTGGCGTCCACCGCCTCCGCCTCCCCCTCCGCTTCCGCGCACACTGAGCCCGCGCCCGAACCTCCTGCCGAAAGAACGAGCCACGTGAACCACGGTATCACTGAAATTAAGGTCTACGGACATCTAGTCAGCCTTCAGACCTTTGCTTATTTGTAAAACCACATTATGTAGTGCGAAGAAAAATTTTTTTGCTTGGAAATGAATGATATCAATAGTTATTTTTTTTCTAAGATGTTGTCCTACACAGGGAATTTCTACTGTATAGTGGGTGCGTTTACAAACATTTCAACTCACATACACACAAACAGTCAGACCCGGAACAACTATCTGTAGGCCATACAAATATTTGTTCCGGGTGGGAATTGAACCCACGACACGCCACCCGTGCCATCAAGTATGGTTTTTGGTAGAGGGTTTGATCGTTTTTTTTTATTATACAAGGTGTAAATAAAAAAAATCACGAAGCCGTCATCAAACATCAAACTAAGTAACTCTACGCAAAAAATATCGTAAGGAAACGAGAAACTTGGTCTTTTGCAGACATTGTTTGTGTAGAAACTTTAACTTACCCTCATCGGCTTCTCCTAGTGACGGCGAGTTCTCATTCGATCTGAGCGGTGACGGCGACAGCGACTCTGACTCTATAATCTGATTACGAAGAAAGGTTACTTTTGTTATAACCAAGTAGAAGTATGTACAGAGAAATATGTAGTATCAACTGGCACCCTTGACCTGCTTACTTATTTTGGACCTGCAAATCCTTCAATTTAGAATTATAAAATTAAAATTGATTGAATACTATATTCATGTGTTTATATCATCTCCACATTCCACAGTATTTATTGAATAAATACAAAATAAACAATCTGCTAAGATCTCAGTATGGGCGCCATTGCGGTGTAAAGCAAATTGTCTGTAAATTTACATGAGACAAGTTGTTAATGATATTTACCTGCTTTTGATTACTTTGCCCAATCTTCATCTCCAGCGTGTACCCCGCACCGTACAAATTCTTCAAGTGTTGTGTTGAGCCGATACATCTAAACAAAAAACAAAAAGATTACTATAAGTTGCTTTTAGAAAGAAGCCTCACAGATAGAATCATTCGTTTGGTATGTTTACCTGAGGCCACCTTTGACCATGATGCCGACTCTGGAACATAAAGCATCAGCCTCTTCCATGGAATGTGTCGTTAGTATAGCACCTTTTTTGCCCTGCAACAGTAAATCACTGTTCTTTCAACTACGTAGTAATGTTATCATTAATCACTACAAAACCGATCACAAAGGACGCCTTTTTTGCTTAGAACCAAAACAGTGCAGAAATGTTATATGAAATCTCATTGTTGCATTGTTTTTCATTATTGCACTGTTTTTAATTTTTTATTTAGATATTAATTTACCGCAGAGATTTACTGTCTCCCATTATGTTTACTAAAACAATGTATGCATTTGATCAAAAAGATACTGGCTGAAAATAAAAATCGGCTGAATAAAATCGACTTGGTGAAAAAAAAAATACGAATGGCGCGCATTTTGTACCATCAATCGTAAAACTTTGATACTTCGTATTTAGCAAGAAAAGTTTAAGTTAAAAAAAAAAATAGAAATAGACAGCGGTATCGATATGAATTCAACTCCAGAAAGTAAAAAAGCAGCTGCAAATGAAATTGTTAATATGTGACCTTTTGCCACAAAAGTCGCGAGATACTTTGTTTTCATTAACTTGATTTTTTATTTTGACTACGCACCTTCCTAAAGTGAGTAATTAATGCACTCGTGTTAATTTAGTGCCCTCGCGTGCGCTCGGGCACCAACAAAACACTCGTGCATTAATAACTCACTTTGCGCTCGATGCAATAATCTACTATTTTTCGTCACACAGATTGTTTAGCCGTTGACGATTGCTGTTAGAAAAGAAACAGGAAGTGCTAGAAAACGTTAACAAGGAAAATCTGATTAATTTTAATGCTTTTTTGACGAAAAATTATTTTTTTAGCATTTCAATAACTATGCTTGAAGATAAGCATCGCCGATGTCAGCGATAAATCTAAAAGGTTAAAATGGGATTACACGGGTCGCACCTACAACATGCAAGAGGGAGGACAGATGGACCAGGACCGTCACAAGAGTAAAAATATCTAATAAGCCTTACCTGGAAGCTAGCCAGGATGGTGTCCCAGAGGAACCTCTTGCTCCTGGGGTCCATGCCGGTGGAGGGCTCGTCCAGCAGCACGACGCGCGGACTGCCCACCATGGCCAGCGCGAACGACAGCTTGCGCCGCGTGCCGCCCGAGCACTCTTCCGCGTTCTTATTCGCGTGCTCCATTATCTGGAGACCGTTCAAGTACGCATCTACTATCCTGTGAGAAGAAATTGATAGTTAGTACTGAACAAGGTTGAAAAGCTGGGAAAACGCAGTCATTCTTGCATGCAAGTTATTTCATTAGCATAAAAATCGATGAGATGGACCACAGTGTTCACGTTAATAAAGGTGATCTTCTTAAAGAGACAGTAAACTGTAGCCGCTAATAGGGTATATGCAAGAAATACAAAACATTTTTTATTTCTTTAAAATGGCTTGTATTGGACCATAAAAACATTGTGGTACACTTGTTAATTCTCTAATACAACACTTATTTTACAATTTAATATTTTATTTAGCGTGTTTATGGTGAAACGGAACGCAAACACAAAACGCATCGATTCCGTTAGTGACGTCAAAATTCATGTGTCAAAGAAACACTTTTAATTGAAAAGTACTTAAAGTTTCACTAAGATTTTACTATAATATTGTTATTGCAATTTTTGCTTAATTATAGCACTTACATTTTAGTAATACTAATCTATCTAGGGCAAAAAATTAGATTTAAACAAGGCAGATAGAGGTAGGTGACATCAAAGTCCTGACATGAATGGCCGCGATAGTCAGGGACGTTTAACTGTCGTAGAAAATTGCAGGAGTTTAATATTTTTTTTGTGCGATAAGCAGTAGTTGAAATTTAGTTTTAATAATTTTCTTGGGTTGATAGTACTGCATATTAATGATTTAAGTGAAAAAAAAATACATGCATATTCCCTATTACGGAAGCGTATTCATAGACTTAAGTAGATACCAGTCGTCGTTGTCTGTCGTAGCGATGGGGTGGATTTGTCATTGCGGTTTGTAGTTGCGTTCCCATTCGGAATAACTTCAGTCTTTTTTTGTAAGGTTGTTCAAGATATAGTCAACTTAAAAAAATAACTACTGCCGCAAATGGGAAACCTCATACCTGATAGATGAGAACAAGATGCGTCACAAGAGCTTAGTACACCTACCGAGGAGTGTCCTCCTTGCTGACGCCCCGGATGGCGGCGTAGCACTCGATGTGCTCGCGGATGGTGACGTTCTTCCAGAGCGCGTCGTGCTGCGGGCAGTAGCCCAGCATCATGAACGCGGATGTCTGCGAGTCGTCGATGTTCTCACTGCCCAGCATCACCTGCAAGTTATATTGTTGTCAACTAATTAAGACCTTGAAAAATGTCTTTCATAATTTAGTGGGCAGGAACAGGGACTAAGTGAGGTTTCTTGTTTCCATTCTACATGGCGCAATCAGACATGATCCAGACATCAGTGACCAGACTTGAGACTTCTCCTGAGTCAATTCAAAGCTTACCAGAGAAATCGTGACTCATTATTTACTGGCACCTAGAAGACAAAGACTAAGCTCCCTACCAAATTGCAAATCCATAAAATATTCTACCGTTACCTGCCATCTTGTTTCAAAACTTAATTATGTCAAAATCACCAAAACTCACACAGCCGTGCGTGGGCCTCGCCTCGGCCGTGATGATCTTCATGGTGGTAGTCTTCCCGGCCCCGTTGTGTCCGAGCAGGCCGAACACCTCCCCACCCTCCACGGCCAGGCTGAGCCTCGCCAACCCCACGAAGCGCGAGCGCACCCGGGAGGCTGTTTCCTCTTGAGGCGATGCCCAGCATGACCCACCACTGCCTGTGCCTCGCACTTTGTATTCTTTTCGTAAATTCTGGGAACAAAGGTATACTTGTTTTTAAACTTCTGTTACGTGATACTTTATCCATGTTAGAGCCAGGGGCGTGCCGTCCATAGAGGCAATTAGGCCTAGCCTACCCTACCTATCCTACCAACAACGCAACAAATGCATTTATTATAACTATATTAATCAAAAATAAAAAATAAAACGCCTGTTATAATACTTAAAGCAACTTGTCGCGGCCGTGTGACGTAACTGGTAATAATACTACGACGCTCGCTCCCGGCCGTCTAGGCAAGGCCCCAGCCGGCCTAATTTCCATTGATAAATTTAAGCACACTGATGCGTATTTTCGTGTATATATACGGCACACATGCTAGATTAGGGGCGTAAACTCCTGCGAGTGTAGCTGGCCACTGATTGGCTGCCCCGCAAAGTATTATCCGGCTAAAACGGTATGCGGTGATGCAATTATATTTGGTAGTGTTTTTTTCATTGACAAAATAACAATTGTATTTTTCTTAGAAGCCATATTTGTTTCATGTGACAAGCAAAATTTATTTCGTGATCTTGAATGTTTTGATTATTATAATATCTGACGGTTGTAATTCGTTTTGAAACGTACAGTAGTGTAAATATTATTTGTTGTATTTGTTTATTTACTTAAAAATGGTGTTCTGTTGTGAAGTTTGCGCTGATAATGTGTTTGTCAGAAGTTAAAAACAATAAGTATTCACGATTGTTTGATGTTAAGATTCAAGTTGTGTCTAAAGGAAAATGTGTAGGTACCCGAATTACGAGAATTAACCCAACATTCATCTCGTACTCGGTATTTCAAATGAATCTTTCTTCTGTTTGCATTGTCAGAAAATCGTGATTTGAACCTTGATTAATGTGGTGAGTTCTTGTATTTATAACTTTGGTTTTTACAGGCTTATTTTCAATGTTTGTTTTTCAAATATTCCGGTCAGACGCTCAAAATTGGGTACTGAACGAAAACTAAACTATTTTTTTTTTTGTTTACAGCGCATTCTGTTTTATTTTTTAGAATTTTTTGTAACGAAGTGACATCTTTCGTTCTTGTATTGACAGAATACCATTGAAATTCCAAATATTTAAGCTAGATGGCGTTGTTTCTCATACGCTTACTAAAAACACCAGGGGCAGATGCGGGGGCCCGGAAGGGTGAGTGAATATATCAATAGATGTGACTACTTTGAGGGTCATCCTAAGTAGAGCGACGCTGTGATGTTGCGAGTTTGGTTCAATCCATGGTCCGGAGCGAGACGGAATGGGACGCCGTCACCTCCTTCTGCGAAGCAGTCATGCTAGCGAAGGAGGTGGCGGGACGTGAGGGGGAGAGAACCTCACGTCCCAGCCGCCGCGGGAGACGCGGGCCTGTGGATGGTGAGCTATGGGCTAGCTCGCCGTCCGTCCGTCTTATGACGACAGGCCGTGTCGACGGCGCGTTCGTGTTCCACGCGCGCCTCAAAGAGAGTCAGCAAACAGGAAGGGGTCCGTAAGGGCCGACGCCTGCCAGGGTTGCGGGACTGTTCGAAAGAGATACCGCGGCCCTGGAACACAAAGGGCAAAGGAAGGAACATGGATGGGTTTTAGTAAAAGTCTGACACTCCCTCCTGCTCAGCCCAGAGCAGGAGGGGTTATTTGATGATTTCCCATCGGTAAAAAAAATAAAATGTTGCGAGTTTTTTTTTTTGGGTATCCGTATGCGTGGCCTACCCGCCGTCGGGAAGCACTGCACGCCACTGGTTAGAGCAATGAAAAGTGGATAAAAAGGAAGATTTTTTTTTAACCAGAAAAGGCATGTGCTTTGGAAAGCTTTCTGCAGGGTGGAGACGACAATACGACAATAAATTAAACTGCGTATACCTACCTCATGACGTTCCCAAAAAAGAAACCAAAAAAATCAATCGATTAGGTTTATCCGTTTATTATATATAGTACTCGTAGTTTAGTTACAGGACATTTTTATTTTTAGTATTTCCTACATGATATTGATTAATAGGCCAGCACCGACAGGTTAACGACCTCCGCATCGGTATAAACACTAAACACATGTTGCCAACTCGCAACTTCAAAAACCTTTGCTAAATTCGTTCCTTAAATTTTATTTCCAGATACGAATTAGTGCAAATCATAACTAGTATTTAAAACGAATATTTATAAATTACCAATATTATAAATATAAAAAAAAACAGCTGTTCCATAAATTGCACTGCTGTAGAAAACAGCTGTTTTTTTTTTTTAATAACCGTTGAAATATTTCAATGTGGGGGGGGGGTTAGAAAGATATACTGAGTGTCTGAGTACGTGGTAACCATTTTCGCGTCGGTGTCCCTTTCCACCCCGTATAGAACTGGGATTTGAGTTGATTGTAAAACGAAATTCTGTAGAACATACATGCACGACTAAAGGCGGCGCGCTATGCGAGGGCTGCTGCAGGATGGTGTGCACGCGGCGTCGCTCGCGCCGCACGTCTTCGTCTTCACACGCTTCGCCGCCCACATCCTGCTCCGCGTCTCCACTATTCTCTGAAGTACTTTTCTTGCGCTGGGTAGAGAGAAAATAATGAATTTGGGTTTATTTCACGTTTATTTTATGTCCAGTCTCTCTTCACACAAATCCAGCCCACTAATGTTCTTACTGGTGTGATACAGGCTCCTCTTTATGCAACAACGTGAGCTATAACCCATCACGGTCCCATTGAGAGTTGGTGGATGGCACATTCTTTGTCTGTTATAATGTCCATTGCTCTTTAGTTAGGCCAAAGTTATTGACGTTTGCTATTTTCTAATATGATTTATTTTTTAATTGCTGCCAACATAACCTGACTGCATAACTGCTCGGCACTGCTGAGCATGAAATCCTGGGTTCGATTCCCGAGTCGGGCAAATTGTCATTGGGTTTTTCCATCAGGATATTCTCAGTAGCAGCCGCGGAGTCTGGATTTCTGCCAGGTTGATGGCAATAGGCTTGCCCCCTATTACATGGGACTTAAAAATAATTGGCGAAATGTGACGACGTGCAACTCACCGGACATATCCGGCCACCCGACTTGACTCGATCAGCAGCGAGCAGCGCGGCGCCCGAGACCGGCACGTGGAACAACATGGCGGCCACTAGCACCCACACCTCCGCCGTGAAGTAGCTGCTGAGAGGCGGCGTGGTGCACAGGTCGCGGAGGTTGCAGGTTAAGTACACCCTGAGGACAATACAAATAGTCATCATAAATACTCACCAACATCACGTGAACTCACGTGGGCCGAGTGCGCATTGGTAGATGTCTTCAAATTTTTGGTTCTAGCTAGGACATACCCAACCAGCAAAACCTTATTGTATAGCAGCCCATAGAACGTTTTTCAAGAACTAATTAGTGTTAGTGAACGGTTCTATAAAAGACCAAAGAACGTTTACACAACCCGGATTTGGCGCAGATATAGCGTTATTCGCTGATATACTAGTTCTATAGCAGCTTCGGCGTACCATTTTTGACCGGTAAAATTGATGTTACTCTGCGATATATCACCAAACAGTGATGTAGTTGTAACGCGTAACGCTGGTATTGTACTTTTATGTTATGTAATAGTGATTGTGGTGCTTTTACATTACTATATCACAATAATTCGTTCAATCGTTCATTCTCATTTAGTTCGTGTGTTGATATAGTGATTGTGTTACATTCCTTATTTCACCAAACAGTGGTAAGTAATTTTACAATATTAAGATTTTTATTATGGCGTCCATGCAGTAGTAAAATGCGCTAGTAGTAGCGACCCAGGCAGTGAAATAGAGTTGCGATCACAATTTTACTGACTAAGTGGGCACAGTTTAGTACGATATTTTTAATGCCCCTCTCAAATTAGTGAGTTTTGTTTAAATTAACTTAATCGAAGACTAGTTCCATAATTTTCCACTATAGAATAATAAGTGTAATGTTAGCGACTACAGGCCTTCTATAGTACTATTGGGAAAGTAGTGACCGCCATTGTGATTAAATAAATTAGGGTTCCTTTGAAATCATAATATAAACAATTCTCGTAGATAAAATAACCCATCTTTTTTTTCTTTCCAGTGTCTTCACAATAAAAGAATTTGCGACGGCTGTGTAGCGGTCGCGTTGTTCGGAACTGTACCTTTAAAATTGAGTGACGTTTAGAATCACGTACCGACCGAATTCATAGTATAATTTTGTGATGTCTGATGTTCCTTCCACCCTGTATTGTTGATTATTTTTAATAATTATTTTATGTAACTGACTAGGAACAGAAATTCAATTCACTTTTTGATTTCAATTCTGTTGAATTGAATTGTGAACAGTTTTTCTTTATTTTAAAATAAAGTACTTTTTTTAATTTGTAAATGTATCTTTTATTACAAACATCATCATGCAGCTCAGATAATAATCAGTTGTACTTCTTAGAGCGTGGTGTGTCATGTCAATAGCCCAATTTTTCAGCTCATCGCATAATTGCTCGTTTTTATGTTCTCGGTTTTGTGTTCACTTAAGCGTTCAGAAGTTCTTTCACCTGTACAGCTGAACTCCATATCGGCACTTAAATCATTTACTATCTCTTTGCTGGCTTCTTTTCTTCTTTTTGATTTTTTTAAATAGAATATTACTTTGTACGGAACCACTTTCCGCACTTGCATTCTCGATTGGACTTTGATTGCTAGCAGTGGTTTCATTACAGTGTATTAAAGGTATTTAAAACCCTGTTACATAATAATTCTGCGCTAAATAAGTGTCTTCGTGACCGGTATAAGAAGGTTAATAAACAGCGATTTAAAAACTCTTATAGCTTAAATTTCACACATAAGGAGTAACACCGAACCCAGCTATATCACCAAATCGCTCTAATTTTGAGGAGGCATGACTATTATGACACTATGTACTATAGCAGATACATCAAAACACACAATATCACAAAAACGTCGTATTCTTGAGTTTCAATAACCATTAATGAGACAGGCCTATAGTGGTAAATTGTAAACTTATATAGATTAAATAAGATACAAAAGGGCAACGATCAGCAACTTTATAGAACTAAGTAGTTGTATACATGTTTTTATTAAGCCCTATTTAGTACTTTTCTATAACGGTTGTATAAAATGGTAATGTAATTGTTTACATCACTAACTTATAGAACATTTTTGCTGTATAAGCTTATAGAGCAAAAAAGTCTTGTGAAACACCTTTATACAACATGCTCTCACCATAAACACCGTTATATCACGTTTACAAAACTTTTTTGCGAAATAAGCTTTAGTTATAGTACAATTTTGCTGGTTGGGTAGGTACCGGTTTCTTCACGATGCTTTTCCGAGCAGTAGTGAAGAAAGTAATATATAACTTGGGTTTGAGCCTATGTCATCCATACAGCTCGTAAGTCGCGGCCATTACGATTGGGCCGCCACTGCTCAACTATTCACTAACATTGATGCAATTCTTTGTAAAGCCTCATAAGCTGGTACAGATGAGGACCACTAGTTACTAACATATATTCAAAAGAAAAAGACATACCTATCAACGTAGTAAATAATCGCGTAAGGTATGTACATCACGTCCAAGAAACTGAACGTCAAGTGCAAGTAGAAGGCGATGTCACTACCTGAAAATAAAAAGGTTTCCATATGAACAAAATCGACTTAAAACTAATGAGCCTTAACATGTGCCTAGGCAGGGCCATGGTCTCAACAAACAGGTGATATTGGATAGGTTGATATTTCCTCAAGAGTTTTTGTTACAAAACTTTAGAAACTTCAGTTGATTTTATTTAAAACAGTAGAGCAAGACCAGAAAAACGATGGATAGACTGTGTGAAGGATGATATGGCTAGAAAGGAGGTGACTGCTGAGATGACGAGTAATAGAGAAGTATGGAAGAAGAAGACATGCTGCGCCGAGCACAAATAACTTGGGATAAGGGCAGGGGAATGATGAGTTGATTTTATTAAAAAAACTTTAACTAAGTGAAGCAGTAGCAGATTTTGAACCTTCTAGCCTTAGAATTAGACTAGAACTAGACTTAGAACTTAGTCATAACCTAAATAAGTAGAAAACTTTTACGTTTGACTCAAAAATGTATTCAACGGAGATCTCTCAATGAAATCTACACTGGTTTCCAAAAATTATAATTACTTAAATCAATCTCTAGGACAAAAACTTACCCCACTTAAAAGTATCCAAAACCGCAACCAAAATGAAGGGAATAACGCCAACCCAAGTGGTGATGTTCGGCATGATGCTCTGCGCGGAGTCCATCTTGTCGAAGACGTAGGAGAGGCACGTGTTGAACAAGATGGCGGACGGACTGTAGAGCAGCAGCAGGCCGGAGAGCATCGTGATCGCTGAGCCGTTGGTGAGGCTGGGGATGTCGTTGAGGATGACCTGCAAGGATGGAGTAAATTATTTGAGGGTTAGAGGGAAAACATTGCAGTAGCAGGTGTTCATTAAACTATCTTTTGTGTTTTCGCCAACAATCTTTCTTTGTAAACGAGATGCTATACACATGTTCAGATCCACAGATTCGATTCGGCAGTATTTATTACAACAAAACCGATCCGGAGCAATCATAGGCAAGGCCCTACTAAACGCAAGGCACTAAAAATCGCTAAATCACGTTCGGCTTGGCACAATTCCAGCAAAATCCAGTGGTATTTTTCCAAACATCAGTCCACATACAGATCAGATCATATCAGAACAGTGTGATCATATTCAAGGGTGTATAACCCTAAAACTCGACATCTCTTCCACGCTGTATTCGTATATTCAAATAGGCCGCCCGAAAATTTGTGTAAAGTTACAGGACAAAACGGATCAGCTAGGCTCAGATAAATGACAGAACTTCCAGTATTCAATTTAATTATCCCAGAGTGTGGAAGTCGAAAAAGCAATTTTTGTCAACATTTCCTTTACCAAGATACAATAGGTTCAACGCTCACCAAGACGAGTACTCCTATGCTGGTGAGCACCATGATGAAGATCAGCACAGTGAAGTACGTCAGGAAGTACATGCTCATCGACAGCCCGTTCACTCGCAGCTGGTTTTTGGCTCTTATCTAAAATAATTTCTTGACATCAACCAATTGTTCTGTAGAACCACACGTAGATTCGAGCGTGAATTATTATAATTTGAAAGCATTAGATATCTGTTTAGAAGTGTCAAAATAGGCAGTACATTTTTTTCTTTTTGGGAAGACTTTGTACGAAGTAATTACTTAATTTGTAAGAATAAAAATTATCGTTAGAGATTCTAGAACCCAATTTGTGATACTTTTCTAATTTGTAAACCAATATGCATTAAGTTTCCATTTCTTATTCAAACAATTTTATAGATCCCTCCTTCATATCCTTCATAACTCACCTCTCGATCATACACGATATCCACAGCCAAGGTAACTGGCACCAGTGCGAAAATCATGCCCATGAAGATGGCACAGACCACGTTGCCCAGGTTGAACTCCTCCTGTTGTTCCGTCTGCTGAAACGGGTGGGCTAACACCTCGATAGGCTTGAAGCTTTCTATTAGACCTGATGCTGTCATTAGAACCCTGGGGGGAATTAGTCATAGGTTTTAAATTTGTAAGTAAAATGACTTGGAAGATGGATTCAATTGCAAAGATGATATTCAATTGGAAAAGTCGAAAAAATATTCTTTAAATAAAGGAAGAATTAAGTAAGGAAATTAACTAAGGATTAAGAATTCTACACCCATTAGATGAAAGCCATCTTACTAAGAAAGCGTTGTATTTATATTAAATATTCGGATACATTACTATGTAGTCCCCGAAGGTTAAAGCAGAGGTCTACCTAATAGTACACCCACATTTCGCCAGGTATGTTTAAGTGCCATGTAATAGGGGGTGAGCCTGTTACCATCAACCAACCGGGCATAAATTCAGACTCCGTTGCTGCTACTGAGAAATACCTAATGGAATAACACTTTGCCCACCCTGGGTATCGAACCCAGGACCTCATGCTCAACAGTTGCGCTTGCGCTTGAGACTATTAGACCAACGATAATGTTAATTATAAGGTATTTTAGGTCTCCAATTAATTATAAAAGTCTGTAATTGTAATATTTGAATACTTTCGGATGTTGTTTATTACTCAAACTTACCTATAAACACTATTATCCAACAAATTAACAATGATAGGCAAACTGTGCGTATAAGTACTATTGTAATAGGCCATGAACTTTCCATACGGTATCAAGCTATCTCTCAGACTGTACGCTCCAAAATTCTCCATGTTTAGAAGACTGGAGAAGTTTCCATCGAAGTCTACAATTGGGAATGCTCCTAAAGACTCTAGAGAGTCCCTTAGGTCTGTTATTTCTTTGATATTGTCCTGTTCACTGTATATGGCTATTGGGGTCTTGTTGAAGTATGCATTGGGGTCCAGTTTGAGCGGCTGCGTCCGAAACCACACGATCTGTCGGGATTTTATATAGAGACCCAGGGCACAGGATACTGAAAACAAACGGTCAATTGCATAAACTGATTTCAAGGACAAAAAAAAAAATTAAGGGGACCAGGCTTGCGATGCTATAGTCGAGGGTACAGGTACAGTAGAGGCTAGAAGGTACTTACTGATAGGCATCAAGATCATGACCCACAGCTTGTAGGGGTCCCTGATCATGCGCACCATTCTGATGTAGACCAGTGCGCAGAAGGTTCTCCAACATGACGGATTGGTTTTAACTGTCTCTCCTAATGCGTCTACTGATATCGGGACTTCGGGAGCAACCTGAAAATAGGAACTGTTTTAAAGGCCTTTTCGAATTGGGAAATTAGGATGAAATCTATATCTATCTATAAATACTATACATTGAAGTTAGTTTTCGTGTCTATCTCTATGTGCGGTTAGTCCATCTAAACTACACTATGTGTTTTGATTCTGTTTTCACCACTGTTTAGAGAATTCCGGAAAGATAGAAACCTCGATGATTTGATATGTCACCACGTTAGTAAATTTTATTCCTGGGAAGCAGGGCATCATCATCATCTGCGTAGCCATTTTCCAACTACGTTCGAGTCGGCTTCCAGTCTAACCGGATGCAGCTGAATAGGTACCAGTATTTTACATGGAGTGACTGCCGATCTGACCTCCACAACCCAGTTAGTACTGGGTAATACGATACCCCTTGGTAAGACTGGTTGCCAGACTTTTTGGGCCACTGACTACTTTAACGACTGTCAAAGATCTATAGATGACAGCCGGGACCAACGGCTTAACGTGCAGGGGGGCATCTAGTATGAATTTATTACAATGACCGCTGGACAAAAATCTCTACACAATGATGATAAAGATGAAAAGCGCCGCTGAGGGCAGCCCAGAAAGAGGTGACGTCTTGATACCACGGAGGTCCGTTCGAGGTGGCGCGTGCAAAGAATACCTGGAGGGGCTTGGAAGACTTTGCCCAGCACTGGGTCAGCAATGGCTAGAGAGAAAAATAATAAATTTACATAAAATAATAAATAAATATATGTATATAATAAAACTAAAATTCTGCAAGTATTGGAATGCCTGATTATTCAAGCAAACTATGAGAGCTTTTTTAAGGATAATTTCATCATAAACATTACCTTGACATGTTCAACGCCGTGAGTGGTAGAATGCAGCGCGTGTGACGCTGGTGGCGTCGGTAGGGAAGTCGCTTTCTGACCATCCTTGTCGTTGAGCTCCTAGAAAGGTAACAGACGTTAGAGGCAACAGGTAAAACATACATAACGCCTGAGTTTCCCGAAGGGATGAACAATTACGTCTTTATTAAACCCACATTTCGTAAAGACCCTTAACGAAGCCGAAAGGCACATGTTCTCCCCGTCATTGCGATCACTTATTTGTTCTACGTTTCTGTTACGGAGATATTGGGGATCAAAGTTCCAACTTTTTCACAAGTCTTTTTTTAAACACATGTTTTTAATGTAAGATTTTTACTTTTAACACCTCCACGACCCCCGTACCATTCAATCCACCCATCAGCACAATGTTTTGAGTGCGTTACATTGAGTCCTACCGTAAAACATGATTTTTCATCCCAAAAAAAAGTCGTTTCCCAGCAATAATTTTTGCGTTAAGTTACTTAGTTTGATGTACTTTGCTTGGTTGACGTCTTCGTTAAGGGTCTTGTTACACCCTGTATTTCCTATGCATCAAGAAGCAAACTTATCAGTCGTGCTTGCACCTTTTTAACCCCAAGGCTGCGACTGTGCACTTATATATCTATTATATTTACCTACTCCTCAACTAGAATAAATAGGTAACTAACCTGGTAACTCAATGTCTTGCTCTGTAACGACAAACTTCTGGAGAGCGCCCTGGCCCTCACCAGCTTCACAGAGGACACACCTTCAACAGCCTCCGTCTCTTCAGCGTTTTCTCCTTCCAAGCTGAGGAACACCTCTTCTAAGGTCGTCATTGATACACCGTAACTTGTGATACCTGAAGAAATGGAAAGAGAATATGATCAAATAAGTATAAGACCAATTTAGAGTTATGTCGTAATGGGCTTCTTATAAGACTGTGGCTTCTATTAAAAAAATGCGTCATAAAACTCTGAATACTGTGTATCAGCAACTTGGCAAGCGACCTTTACCAGCCCATCTGGTTGAGGAGTGGGAGATTTGGTTATAGTCTGGACTATTACGACAGCAAAAACTCAGTCAGTCAACCTGATGGTAAAAAGTAACCGGTCCTATGGGCCATCTGGATCAATGGAGAATGATAAAGAGACAGTGCGGCAGGACGTAGGATAGTTCTCTACCATGACGATGCTACTTCTGTGACCCTGAACTAAGCAGGTGACTTACCCAGTCTGTTGGTCTTTTCCTTGACCTCTTGTTCTATCGCCATGAAGAGCGGCGGAAACAGATGCACGGCGTAGTGCGGCAGGATGTAGGACAACTCTCTGCCGTGACGACGCGCCTTCTCCGCGCGGGGTACATGCCCCCGGACTAGGCGGGTGATTTGGTGCTCTCGACATACTCCTAAGGAATGAAATTAAGTTCCCTGATTAGTAGGATTCCATAAAAGAGTCACTGAAAACAGTAGTAAGTACACTTAAAGGAAATGGTGTTGATTGACATACTAAATTGTGCACGGCATGAGATTAAATGATATTATATAGTTCGTGGCGATATGACCGAATCCACAGTTAAGACCGGAGTAGAAACGTATACCAGTTTGTGTCAGATAATTCCCAGTCTTTCCAAGAAGGTTATACTATGACTGTGATTTACTGTGCTGAATCATGCAAAATTGCTCACCGTCCAACACCAAAGTCAGATGATATCCAATTCCGAATTTGTTTTTCAAAAATAGTGACGTGCCAGCACAACGGACCTGTAAAACGACGACACCATCAAAACTTAATCATACATAAGCAGCCCGTATTATTTCTGCTGCTAGGATTTAGGCTTCCACGTCTCTATGAGAGGAAACGGGCCGCAGTCCATCACGCGGGTCAAGTGTTAGTTGGTTGATGTCCCACAGCGTGTAGCAGAAAGGTGTGCTCATATTTCAAGGTGTGGTCTAGACCATCAACTGAACGTCTTGCTTCATGTGACCAAAATCGAAATCGAGAAAAAATAATCATCTGCCCCATTTAAAACTTCATTATACAGGGTGTAACAGGACCCTTCACGAAGCCGTCAACCAAGCATTATGTACATCAAACCAAGTAACTTTACGAAAAAATTATTGCTGGGTAACAACTTTTTTTTTTAGATGAAAAGTCACATTTCACGGTAGAACTCAATGTAACAGACTCAAAAAATTGTGCTGATGGATGGGTTGAATAATATGGGGATCGTGGAGGTGTTTAAAGTAAAAATCTTACATTAAAAACATGTATTTAAAAAAAAACTTGTGAAAAAGTTGGAACTTTTATGCCCAATATCTCCGTAACTAGAAGGTTCCCAGGTATGGTCTAGAACAAAAAAATGATCGCAATGACGGGGAGAATAAGTGCCTTTCGGCTTCGTGAAGGGTCTTGCACCTCACCCAAATGTATGAGACAGCTGATTATTTTTTTCGCGGTTTCTATGTTGGTCAGTTTGATGGTCTGATTGACTTAAATATGACCACGCCTTTTCGGTACACGCTGTGGATTACACGCTGTTAATTATTTTTTTGTTCTCTATTTTCAGAATTTGGTAATAATTAAGACATTCTTACTCACTCTGCCTTTACTGATGACCGCTTTTCTATCCCCCAGAATGTCAGCCTCGTCCATGAAGTGCGTGGTCAGCAGTAACACCTTCCCATGTCGAGCTCGCTGTAAGATCCGCCATGTTTGTCTCCGGGACACAGGGTCTACGCCCGCTGTTGGCTCGTCCAGGATTATTATCTGTAGGAAGACAAGAGAATATGTTAGTTACCTTATAATGGGTTGTGTTGTACCTGTCATAGGTTGAGCGTTGAACTTCACAGGGTGAGTGGAGTAACGGTTGAATAAAAGAACCTGAGGATCGCGTTAAATGATGTCATGCCATTGGAGTGTTAATGTTTAGTTGTGGGCAGCACGATGTAGTGAAATGTCTATCTTGAAAACTGTGAATTGAATATTTTTGATACAACCCATAATTCCTTTGGTCTAAAATCGTTTTGTGGAAATTAGAAAACTGGTGATAACATGAAGAAAGAACGTCATCGATCGCCACAACGGCAACTTGTAAAAAGGTTGTTCTCTTTCAAGGCTTACCTTAGGGTCTCCAATGAACGCGATGGCAATGCTAAGCTTCCTCTTCTGCCCGCCCGACAGATGTTTGGCAAACACATTTGTTTGATCCAGTAGACCGACGTCAGACAGAGCTTTATGAATTTCTTCTGGTAGTCTTTTCCGAGGAATACCCTGCAATTTAAACATTTATACAACACTGCACTTGTTTCTCACAAGGGCTAGTGTTTTGATCGCCTCATTTCGCCACTTATATTTTAGCCTATTACCAGAAATTGAGTCCACAAAAATTGGAAACCGTATTGGGTATTCCATCCTCTGATGACAAAACTATGCCTGACCTGCTAATCAAACCCATGACCCATGTCTAGGGTCGTTTTCGCAAACGCTAGGCAGTCTCCTGAAAATGTACACAATCTTAGAAGAGACTGAACAAAACCATTTGCCCTTAAAGTTACCATAGTAGACAGCTAATTTAATTAAGGTGGACTGATTGGTCAGATCTAGCTCAATTCAGTTTTAAATATTCCCAAGTTACCTTAACAGCAGCGAAGAACTGCAGATGCTCCTTGACGGAGAGCAGGTCGAAGAGTACGTCTTGTTGAGGACACACGCCGATCATCTGGCGGATCTCGTGCATGTCGTTGGGATCCCTGCATTGTGAACACTTGGTTTACGATCATTTCAATAATCTATTTTAGTCTAATAAGCATAGACCTTAGAGACTGTTTCCCCTAAGCAATCGTGAAGAGGAAAGGGGTGGAACGTACGTTTTAAACGACCATACCCTCAACGGTTCATGCATACTAAATCCCAACCTACCAAAAAAAATTAAAATCTGATGAAGTTTATAATGTCATCATATATCAACTGCTTTATTGTCTGACCAAAATACAAGCAATTAGTTACTCACCTAACATCAAGTCCATAAACATAGGCAGTGCCATTTGTGGGAGCCGTCAGTCCAGTCAAGATATTGAAGAGCGTGGACTTGCCAGCACCATTGTGGCCTAGCACAGCTGTAATCTGACCTTCGTATATGCTCAGGTCGATGTTGTCAATGGCCTTTATTTCTGGCTTTCGACAGTGCCGGAAGCTTTTCTGTAAGCCTACGATCCTGATAGCTTCTTTGTCTTGAAGCTCTCTGGGGACAAGATATGTGTTAGGTTTATTTTTGCTTGTTGTGACTCTGAAACATTTATTTTGAAAAAAAAGAAGGACTGCTTTGTAGTATCAATATTTGGATCCAGATTCCGGGCTATTTCTAATAAATGAAAATACCTGATGAATGGTCTCCATAAGCTAAAAGGTTTAAAAAGTTTTTAAGAAACCATTTATGGTGTCGACGTTTGAGCAGTCTAGGGCACATTGCATTGAAAAAACACTTAAATTCACATTGCCAATAAAATTTTACAGATTTTTGCAATAAGCAGTCACAAGTTAGAGTTAGCTGTAAGTCCTCCATGTACTAAAATAAATAAATAAAATAAATAAACAATTAGAAATGGACTTTGTCAATCTATTTAAAATAGTACAATAAAACATGTCGCATACTATTCTCGGAGATTCTACTGATAGTAAATTAATTGTACTAGTATCTAATCTTAGAAGATGCACTACGAGTCATTTAATGGCGCTTTGGCTTTTAGCTGTAATGCTTTGTGCTAAGGCGCTCCAACAATTTGGCAGAAAGCCCAATCAGCAGGGTCTACAGCTACATATGCCGTGATTGTAAATACGACGACGATGTTTTTGTTTTGATTTAGACTCGTTTAGAGCATGCTTTGTCATGTCGTGGTAAGAAGTACATAATAGAACAACGCCAGTTTATTCCCCGAGACACAAGTACCTACGAGTGTATGAAGGATTAACCACATTTTGGTAGATATGTGCCACATATCAAGCAAAATTAAGCCTTTTGATAAGGGTAATTAGTGAGGTTTTAGACATTTACTATGAACAAATCCAGACTCCAGGGCTGCTACTGAGATTAATTGTTTGAAATTTCATTTTCTGGTTTCGTTACTTTACCTGGGGACTGGTTCAATATCCTTGTTATGCGCTGCCGCCTCGCCGTTGGAATGGAAATGAACTGCAGACACCCTGCCTCGTCTGCTGCCTATCCAGAAGGATGGCATTAAGCAGAACCAAGGCTTCTGTTTGATTCCGTACTCGCCTAGAAAGATGTTGATTGAGGTTAGCATTTCACTTGACGAAATACAGGAAGATATATCGTTGACAAGTCAATATCTTTAGAAAATCTTGCCTGATTGGAGCGGTCATAAAAGTTTGAAGACTCGAAGTGCTATTGAACCTAAGATGATTCCTGTTAAATGCGACATGGCATCAACATACCAAAATGAAAGAATAGGTCAGATGTCTTTTGAACTCATAGCTAACCTAAATAAAAAAAAGCAATAATAGATTTTTGGCCACATTATAAAATCTAGACCTAGTCTATACATCTTCCTGACTCACTAGGTATGACAGCATCCAGCCAATACGCGGCCAGTCCGTACAGCACCGTGTCGATGGCCATCATGATGAGACTGCCTCCGAAGGGAACTCCTGGACCGCTCCACAGGTTATCCCACGTGACACCGACGCCAGCCATGTCCAGGACTAAAGCCTATGGATAGGAAATGATAGGATAATTCTCAAGAGATTGACATTTTCACTATTCGCGAATAAGACTGAACTGAACAATCGCTGTGAATTATAATTGCGGTCCAGGATAATTATATATAGGTATAATTGGACCAGGTAGGTAGGTTTATGGTTAAATTAGTGACTAATCTTTACTCCATTTTATTAGGGGTCTTGTTTCATACACTTATCTATACTAATCTCTACTAATATTATTGTTACGCCAGTTGCCTTACAGAACATTCTAGATTACGTGCGAGTCTCGAATATTCCTGTAAGGACCTGTTTAGTAGATAAGAGTCTAGAACTGTCTAGAAGATTCGAGAGAGTGGTGGAAGTTTCTCGAAGTTTCCATAGTAGGACATTGTGTCTTACTATGGAACTTTCTAGAAGATTCGAGAAACTTGTGGAAGTTTTTCGAAGGATGATGTTTCACTAAGGACTGTGAAGAAGGTTTTGTAGATCTCTCTCGAAGGATCGGTCGTCATATAAATAGTCGTCGTGTTTGCGGAAGCAGTCAGTCTGATTTTGGCTACACAACGAAGCGAATCGAAGTGAACTAGAAGTGAGATATCCAAGTGAATAGTGATCAGTAGTGTATTTGTGAGTAAGTTTTAGGTGTTTTGTAATTATTAAAGTTATTTCGTATTTCTTCGGTAGTATTTAATTTATCCCATACCCAGCTCGTAACATTATAAAGAGGTAAAATTTGTTTGTAAGTTTGTATGTAGGGGGTAATCTCTAGCTGAATCTGACTGAATCGATTTTGAAAATTCTTTCACTAAAAGGAAACTACATTATCTCCGGCTGCCATAGGCTATATTTACAACGTGCCCGTGGGATAATTTCCGACAAAAAAGCGAGCGAAGCCGCGGGCAACAGCTAGTAATAATATAAAGAGGAAAGATTTTTTTTGTTTGTTTGTACCGGATAAGCTCCGAAACTACTGGACCGATTTAAACCATTTTTTATCAGGAAGTAACATAGGCTATAAATTATATTTATATCATACAAATTGGCCGCACTATCACAACTTTCGCGAACAAAGTCGCGGGCGAAGTGCTAGTTTATAAAACAGAGATAACTTGAGTTATGACCAAATTAATGCCTTTCGATACCCCTCTCTCTTGGTTCTACTCTTATAATGGGACCTCATTCAATATCATACATATTTTTTGTTTAATGTATTTACCATTTCCTATAACATGAACTGTTGCTTTACTAACTTTGCTCATTTATTCCCTAAGTTGTTCATACAGAACAACCTAAGGAGCTCTTTTTGAACCTTGTCTATAGAAATCGCAGCAAAATAAATACATGCCAAATAGTAGAATCATACCTTATCCATGGCGAGTGCGTAACAGCTGGAGCTGATGAGAGACACGAACCAGAAGGCGAGGGAGTCTGCGTTGGAGACGAACACTTGGATGAAGTACAGCCCACTCATCAGATTCACCGCGAAGCTGCCCAGGATGCCGGCCGTCTGGTAGAGAAGAATAAATTATAAGAGAGTGCAGACATTGTTCTACCCTTTATGAAAGTTTTATGTCATAGTCATAGCTTTAATGTTAAATGAGTTCAAGGAGTTATTGTGACGTCTTAAAGCAGGAGGAATTCGAGTGTGGCAAAGAGACAGAGCTATTATATACAGGTCGTCTAGCGCCATCTCTTTCCCACACTGGAATTACTCCTGCTTTAAGACGTCATGGTAGGCCACCTGATAGGACTATTCTATTTCATCATCGACATTCTCTTGCCCTTATTCTAATTAATTTGGGTCCGGCGCAGCATGTCTTCTTCTTCCATACTTTTCTATTGCTCGTCATCTCATTAGACTCCTTTCTAGCCATATCTTCCTTCACACAGTCCATCCATCGTTTCTTTGGTCTTCCTCTACTCTTATACCCATCCACATTCATACTCAGAACTTTCCTCACGACATTTTCCTCATTCCTCCGCATCACATGCCCATACCACAACAACCGATTACCACACAACTTTTCAGTTACCGGCGGACTATTTTCTTTATCAACTCAAAATTCAATCCTTGACTAAATCATTGTGAAAAAGTGGAACAGTAGGTATGGTTTTGGGCCTGAAATCAGAAATCGATTGTCATTGACCACTCTCCTGAATATATTAGTTAATTTTACGACATACATAAACCGCAGTTGTCCAGTTTGGTAAGGAAACACGGATTTAAATAGTGAAATAATATTTTATGACTGTTCTTACCCTGGCTCTATCAAAGAACGGAGTCAGCATGAAAGCGAAGGTGATTATCGTGAAGCCAAATAACAGCATCAGCAAGAATATTAATATGTAAGATGAATGCTGGAACACCTGAAAATAATAAACATATTATTATCAACTAAATAAGGAAACCTTGTAGTTATGACCATTCTTTTAAATTTGTTTTTTTTTTTGTGGTTACTAAAGCGTGCATACAAAATTTTTGTTATTCGCCGGACTTCATTTGTTTTGTGTAGCTAGATTTAAAATTCAGTATTTTTTACTGGCCAGTTATATTTATTTAGTAGCATATTAAGACTCTTTTGGTGGAACCATAAAAAGAACTGAAGAACGCGATGCTAAAACATAAATATGTAGTAAAACTAATATAGGCCCGAGGCCGAGATATTAACTAAATTATTACCTTGAGGGTGAAAAGTAAAACTGTGCTGACGATTGACAAAATTGTTACGAAGACCGCATAAATTAGGAACCAGGAACCCCTGAAAACGAAAATAAAATATGTAAATAAAAAAATATGGATCTTTCATTGTGTCTGAAATAAATGAATTAAATTGATTATTTTTGATTGATTGACTATTAATTAGTTTAATTTAGATGAATGTGCCAGGGTAGCCCGCGAAATTTGCAATTTGCAGGTCAGTATCAGATTGTATGTTGATAAAAAATGATTCGAACACGTATGTAGTTACAGAATTATAATCATTAAAATCATCAATACAACCCTCCAAGTTCATTTAACCCCATTGAATGAAATAGTTGATTAGTTTTTAATGATTATAATTCTGTAACATGCGCGACTGATATTTTTCTTAACATACAACCTGACACTGACCTGCAAATTGCAGAAAACGTAAGAAAGTTTGAAGTTCGCGAGCTACCCTGGAGCCTCCACCTTAAGCACTAGGACTTTACCCGAAAAATTGTTGTTTGAAGATGGCTCTGAGCAAAAAGTATGTACTCACCAGTACACCGACTCCTTCAACCCCATAATCCTCATTCCCTCCCTGATCTTCTTCTCTTTCTCCCCCACGACGAACATGAGCAGGTAGGTGATGAACTGAGACAGCGTCATCACCATGTACATGGGCATGATCACCCGGAAGATGACCAGCCAATCGCCGGTGTGCTGGCGTTTCGGGAACTGTCGGAGATCTATTCGGGGGGGAGGGATTGCTGCGTCGGTGTCAAACTGTCGAGAAAAAATAAACATCAAAGTCATTTATTCATATTAGACAGATAATCAGCGTTTTTTGCTATGACTGCTTCGTGGGTCTTTTGGTTGCAAGCGCGACTGCTGAACATGAAGTCCTGTGTTGGATTCCTAGGTCGGGGAAGGTGTTATTAGGTTTTTCCATCACGAATTTCTCAATAGCAGCCACGGAGTCAAGATTTGTGCCCGGTTGATGGCAATGGAACTCACCCCCTATTATAAGTGACTTAAATATGACTGGCAAAATGTGGGTGTACTAATGGGTACACCCCTGCCTAACCCTTCGGGGATTACAGGCGTAATATTATGTTATGTAATCAGCACTTTTTGAACGTCAGAATCATAAAAGACTGTCCTCCAAAACGCGCTCCCTTTGGCCACTGAGAAAGGAGTTTTTTCGTTAAGCTTTATCTATGACTAGCTGACAAAAATGAGAACTAATAAGAAAAAATAAAAGGTTTGTGTTTCAAACATGCCTTGGCGAATCAAAAAATCAACTACTCTGTTTAGTAAAAATCGAAAGAAGTATCTAAGGTGCTTATCACTACGTAGTATAAAACAAAGTCGCTTCCCGCTGTCTGTCCCTAGGTATGCTTAGATTTTTAAAACTACGCAACGGATTTTGATGCGGTTTTTTTTAATAGATAGAGTGATTCAAGAGGAAGGTTTATATGTATAACATTGCACCCGTGCGAAGCCGGGCGGGTCGCTAGTCTTTTATAATTATATAGAGCCAAAGGCACAGAGTGTTAAGGAATATCACATTAATTGGCATCTATGGCTGGTAAATTGCTCTCAAAGCCTCTCCTCTTTTCATTGGTTTTCAAAAGTCTGCTAATGTTAGGTTTGTTGACTAAAATACCTTTTTTCTGTCTATTGCTGGTCTCTCTGAAGTCTCAGGTGAAAGGGTCAGTCGTTATCTTTAAAAATATCGTGGATGTCAATACAATTTTTTTTAAATTTACAATGCAAAACTGATGAAACATGTGTGTTCTACGCTTTACTTTATCTATCTGTGTAGCATAGAGCATAGTTCTCCGTCTATACAAAGACAATATAATATGTTAACTTCCTCTTGTCAAAAAGTCATATAAGTGAGAACACGTTTTTCTCTGAACTTTTATCCTAATCCTATTTTATGTGTGCCTATTGCCAGTTAAGTCTGACCAAATGCATCAATGACTCGCTATTCGTGAATCGCTTGTTAAACAAGAAATACAGGAATAGTTACCAAAACATTCTGGTGTTTTAATCTCACCGCATGGCCACCCAGCCTGCCCGTAATGGATTGCACGGCCAAGTCATATATTTGCTCCACAGTGCAGATAACTACTTTGTTCAGTTAGTACGTAATAACAAAAACCTTACCTTAATCTTAATATAATCGATGAGCGTCTGCAGAGCCAGGAACCCTGAGTAGTAATACTGCAGCACAGGACACGTATCCTCCCCATGCATCTCTGACAGTGGTATGAGTTGCCCTCCTCTCGACCAGTCAGAGGACCAGTCTTTGGAGGCACTTCTCTCCCGGCATTTGGCTGGAGAAGTCGTGAGAGTTCGGGTGGACGGTGTGCCTATGTGCGATGGGTTGGTCCGGATGGTGTATCTGAACAAAAAATAGGGTGAATAGAAATCTTTGACTGGTTATGAGACGACAGTCCTTTTTGTTGGAGTGCAACTTAATACCTGTCACTACCACATATTACCAGAAATGGGCAAATTATATTATGATATCATCACTATCACTACATAGTATAAAACAAAGTCGCTTCCCGCTGTCTGTCCCTATGTATAAGTATGCTTAGATCTTTAAAATTAAGCAAAGGATTTTGATGCGGTTTTTTTAATAGATAGAGTGATTCAAGAGGAAGGTTTAAGTATATGTATGACATTGCACCCGTGCGAAGCCGGGGCGGGTCGCTAGTATATTATAAAGCGGGGTGAGCTGGACTCTTTCATAAAGGATTGGCCAAAAATTACATTAGATCGCGAAAAGTGGTGGAGGGATCAGGGAAGGAAGGCTTTTGCCCTGCAAAAGGACAATAAAGGCTTATAATAATAGTTCACCGCGTTGAGGTCAGAAATTACACCAGGAGAACATACTACCGAGATAAAAGTATCCTACATCTTAGCCCAGGTCAAGGTGTTCCTGTGTTGCAGACCATCAAAATTCGTTCTACCAGACAGGCCGACAGACAGGATGATTTTCGCATTTGTAATGTCAGTATAGTATGGATTTTGCATACACGTTTAGTTTGGAAGACAATGCATGGTTATTTATTTGACGTCATTTTAAGGACGCGTTCTCAAATCTGACAAAAATAAGCTATTTTTCGGTAGAGTTTGCGATGAAATGGAACTTAATCAAACAAAACTAACAATTGCCACAAATAGATTACTTCTTGATCTCCAAATGATGGACAATTTTTGGTTTGAATTTTGGTATTTGATATCGTAAAAACGGTTTTCCATTACCTCTTCACACAAAATTGCCGATTTGGGGCTTCATTCAGGATCATTTTTCTGCTATTAGATACACAATTTTGTTTCTTAAAAAGTACCCTAGTTAGGCACATATAATGTTTTCAAAATCATGGACAAAATATTCATGAAAATGTTATAAATAATGTCAGAAAAAAATAAAAACGAACAGTCTAATTTTGCACGTAATTTGCTCTTACGCATGAACCTTAACGTGTGGTTTTAAGAGTTATTTTATTTTGACACTGTCTGGAGTATTGCTTAAAAAGTTCTTGAACTTGATAAAGTATCAAAATCAGTTTAGTTACTCAATATTCCCGCAGTTTACCTTGCGTATGTGTGTGTGTGAGCCGTGTCAGTGTAGTGATGCGATTCGATACTTATCTGTTTTGAGAACGTGTCCTTAAATTCAATATGGCGGACTCCCAAAGATGGGGGACTAGTTATTTTTTATGCACCCTCATGATATGATATGGTTATTAATTAAAAGGGGTTGTTGAGAAGAAACCGAAATAAATAAATTATGTCATACCTTTTTAAAAGCTTGTTTTATAAAATGTGTTTTTACTATACGCGCGTTATTAATACAGTAGAACTTACTTGAACAAAATAATCTACATCCATACTAATATATAATTCCATCTGCGTTTTTTCACTCATACCATAACGGCTGGACAGACTTCGATGCATTTTAGCACACAGTTTCATATAAGGAAGATACCTGGGCTACATCACAAGATACTTCTCATTCCAGTTGTTCGTTTCCGTTGCACAAATTCCGACATACAGTCAGGCCAAGCCTCGGGTTAAAGATAGTCGGCAATATGCAATTTTACTGCGTCGTATTCCCACGTGACTTTTTGCGTAGTTTGGTAAAGTGGCATCCGTTCTATATTGTTGATGGTAATCAATGCATTTATAGGGCATCTTTTATAAATTGATCGAATGTTATTTGATACGATGAATGGAGTTTAATTTGGAATCGTGTTTGCACTATTGTTGTTAGTAATAAGCTAGTGTATGTTGTATGAAACGTATCGAACCTTGAGAAAGTAAATCACAATTTTGAACCCAATCTATAGTTACCTTCTTCTTAGATAGGGCAATCTAAATTATCTCTGCCTTGGGCTATATTTAAAATGCTCTCGTGGGAGAATTTCCGACTATAACGCGAGCGATACTATTGGGAAATTGGCAAAAAGTCGTACAAAATACAGTTTTCAATCATGAGTGTTTGAATTATTTTGGTGGATCCTGGCCATTTAACTCCGTAATAAACCTTGATGAAAATGCTATTTCCATAATGTGGAATAGCGGGGTTACCAATAGTAACCGGGGTGAGATAAGCATGGGGTTTTCTGGAACACCATCGCATCAACAATATCCCTACCTAGAATCGAGAACAGTCACGATCGAGTTATTTGTTTGACAGAATCCTTGTTGGCGACGCCGATGGTGTTCATGGTGTGAACAGAAAGCAGTCAACTACTAGCTATTACTAAAGTCTGTAAAAATCCTTAAAAATGCCGAAAGGCACTTTTTCTCCCCGTCATTGTGATTTTTATCTTGTTCTGGACCGTACCTAGGAACCTTCTAGTTACAGAGATATTGGAGAACAAAGGTCCAACATTTACACAAATAAAAAAAAACAGCTTTTAATGTTTTAACTTTAGTTTAAATACCTCCATAGCCACTGTACTATCCAATGCATCCATTAGCACTATGTTTTGAATACGTTACATTGAGTCCTATCGCAAACGATGAGTTTTCACCACAACAAAAAAAATATTGCTGCCAGCAATAATTTTGGCGTAGAGTTACTTAGTTTGATTACAGAATGCTGTGTTGACGGCTTCGTGAACGGCCCGTTTACACCTTGTATATTAACACGACACGTATACGATCCGCCGCGCCCGCGCATTTTGTACATAATAATCGATATTTAATTGGTTTCTGGTCGGGGCTGGGATAGATGCCTACAATTCGACTTTTGCTTGAAATTTCCCTTACCTAAGGGCTTCAGTATTAGATGTAGGATCAGTATGAAAGATGACGGCTATGGGAAAGTTCTTGGCGTCGTTGTGGTACGCGTCGTTCAGCTCCGAGTTGTTGTTGTACTTTATCCAGCGGATCGGGTGCTGGTGGGATTCTGCCAGCAACGAGTTTATCTCCTCCAGGAAACCCTGCAATGGAATTGAGAAGTTGAATATTCAATCAATAAGTTTCACACACATTGCTTGATTAGTATCAGTATCAGAAGTAAATAATTTGTATTGGATATTGGCCAAAACGGAACCGAAGCATGGACGATTTCACCTGTACTTGATGAAATCCATGGCAATGTCTAGGCCAGACTTAAAAGGGGTATTTTGCGAAATTGGTCTTCCTCTGCGATATAAATACAAAAATATATGATTAAAAATATAACATAGTTTAGTCAAGACCATGTTTTGGTCAACAACGAGATCAATACAGAGTAAAATGTACCTATAAACAAACTTAGAATAGTTTCTCATACCATAGTCCCGTTGGCATTGAGCCAGTCCGCGACAACAGCCACAGAATGGTTCTCCGGGAAGGCGTCATGGTGTATCCTTAGCAGTCGGCCTGGTTTCCGCACCTCGGGGAAGTTGGG
This sequence comes from Eugnorisma glareosa, assembly GCA_947578425.1. Taxonomy (NCBI): domain Eukaryota; kingdom Metazoa; phylum Arthropoda; class Insecta; order Lepidoptera; family Noctuidae; genus Eugnorisma; species Eugnorisma glareosa. The sequence goes on along the minus strand of OX387974.1, from coordinate 9,915,342 downwards.
GTTCGGCACCAACATCTTCAAGAAAATCAGCACCCCCAGAGAGTATAGTGGGACCAGCACCTCCTAGTAATTTTGAAGAAGTTGAAAGATGGAAGAGTTAGAACCGACCTGTTTCCTAATTATGTCTTAGGTTGTCTTCCTTTAAGATTATTACAAAAAAAAACCCTTGGTTTAATAAGTTTTTAATAGTTTCTTTACTGACCAAGTAACAAAAGATTCAAGAATCAGAATACTAAAGTAAAGCAAGGCTCGCTAAAAACACGCATGTGGACGCTAGAATCGCAGGTTCAAAAAAAAATGTACAGTCGAAAAATACTTATAAAACACACAGAACTAGGAGGTGTTATTTATCTAGGCGTTCCCTAATTACGTTGGGGTCGGCTTCCAGTCTAACCGGACGTAGCGGAATACCTGTATTGTACATAGAGCGAGTAGAACGACTGCCTATTTGACCTCTACAATCCACTTATCGAGTATTACGGTTACGGAGCGGAGTACGGACTGGTTGTTAAACAAGTCTGATTATTGAGAAAACCACTTACCGCAAGAGTCTTTCTGGTATCTCGTTTCTTGAGTAGGAGGTTCCTGACGACGGTGGCCCACAGCTGTGGCCAGAACTTCGCTGGGCGGCGGGTCCCCATCGCGCCGCGCAGTCTGCTACCTATAGCCACGCAGTCCTGGTCGCTCACCTCTTTTTCTCCGCATTTCCTGAAGAAAGAAGCATCTGTTTAGAAGTATTGATTAACACGACACCGCTCATCCGCGCGGTCAGGCGGTGCAGTGGATCTCACGTCGCCTATGCTTGTAAAAAATCCGTCCGTCCGGGACATCGACGCGCATACTATTACCATTACCGCGAATTTAGTATGATGCTAACACTCATATTCCTATGATCCCCATAAAATGTTTTCGTCGTAATTCCGTGACACTCGTGACCACTAGGGCTGTTTGAGATGAGTTAAGAAGTAAACAATTAAACGAAAGAATACATTTGAATGTGCAGTTGTCGATACTACGTATTGAATAAGGAGTGTTGTGTACGTGGCTATTGTATTGTATTGTATTTATTCATTTCTTAGTAAACTACATTAAATTTTGTTTCACACATACCACCATTGCTGGTGTAGAAATATTAAAAATTAAGCTAGGTACATTTGGTCAAACAAGGCTTGAACTGTGATTGTCTGTAATTCTGTATTTACATGGTATTGTAGCGAACATAATCAAGTTGACAAAAAGAACACTAGCGACATCAGTGACGTAAGAGGAGAACTAAAAATCCTGCAGCGCACAAACAAAGTTATCTTCGAGTTTAAGGGTATACACGACCACAACCGTCAGGCAGTATTCACACCTGACATTATTGACACCTGTCTGGTCGAAGGATCCTTCTTTTCGATGGGGGGTGAGCAACTTTACTCCCTGTTCCCTAAACCCATAAAGTATATCCTGAATGTGTAATTAGCAAAATGGAAGATCATTAGAAGAAACCTACCAACGTTGAGCATTTCCTTAAAATAATCAGGCCATCGAAATATTTCCCACGAAATAAAACTATTTATAGTAGATGAAATCTTAATTGGAATCAGGCTGTAATGCGCACTGAGTTGGCTTATCACACAGCCCACAATCACTGTGTAATGAAAGGCAAATATTGGTTTATGATGATAAACTACTACCACAGAACTGCTGAGTTTGTTCGCTTCAAAATGGCTACAGTTACTAAACAGCTGAGTTTGTTCGCTTAAAAATGGCTACAATTACTAAACAGCTGAGTTTGTTCGCTTCAAAATGGCTGATGTTGCTCGACATTGATTAGAGACCAACTGAACTTTGAACTTGATAAACGGACAGCTGTTTTCATAAAGTTCAATCCTACTTCTGATGTGTGAAGAGTTTGACAGACTGAAAAGGATGGAATGTCCCGGCGATTGCAACGTTGTTATTCAATTTTAACCGACTTCAAAAAAGGAGGAGGTTATATGTTCGTGTGTATGTTTTCTTTTTTTTTGTGTATGTTACCTGATTTCTCCCCCATTTGTGGACCGATTCTCAAAATTATTTTTTTAATTGAAAGATTATACTTCTGAGGTGGTCCCATTTAAATATGGTGAAGATCTGATGCTGATCTTCGGAGATATACTATGGAACTCTTCAACAATAGACGGCAAATCTGTCGTGATTGCTGCAATCGCTTGGATGTTTATTGTTTATACAACATCATGACGTAACATCACGCCTGTATGCTCTGAGGGGGTAAGCAGATGTGTACAATACACCCAAATTTCCATTTATTGGGGATAAGCATGGGCTTATGGGCTTACAATACATGTCATGGTAATGGTACCATGACATGTATAGTTCATCATTTGCATCATTTTCCCAACTATTTTGTGGTCGGCTTCCAGTCTTACCGGATGCAGCTGAATACCAGTATTTTATACACAACACAATAGACACGACATAAATATTAGAAAAAAATATTTTCTAAAGCTATTGAGACATTTGCGTATGGTCATCATCATCTCATGACGCTGAGCTGATGAAGGAAGGTACAACTCTTTAACGGTTAGGAGTTAGTGATTTCTTGTTCTAGAATAATGTACAGATAATGCGACTTGTTAATATCGATAGTTGATTTCTCTAGAGACAACAGAGTGAGTGCTAGAAACTAGAAGTATTAATCATTTTAGCCGACTTTGAGAAAAGAACTGTTGTTGTCATTTAGACGCGTATTTAATAATGTAAAATAAATTCATGGCGAACAACTAAAAATGGAAAAAAAAACCTTTTTGCAAAAAAATAAAACCGACTTCAAAAAAAACACAATAAAAAAAAAGAAAAACAAAAATAACAACCGACTTCGAAGCTTGACCTTAGTTCGATTGATTTGGTGTTTTTGTCACCGGCTTCTGAAGCTTGACCTTAGTTCGATTGATTTGGTGTTTTTGTCACCGGCTTCTGAAGCTAAAGTTATTTTTCAGTTTTTTGTGTTTTGGTTTGTTATTTTTCTTTTTTTTTTTTTTTTTTTTATTGTTTTTTTTTTTTATTCTCTCCGTTGACTTCATCACACTACATACATAAAACTAATTCCTCTTTCCCGAGGTGGTAGACGGGAACTACAAAAAAACCCACCCTGCTGCGAACCTAACATACTCCTTTTGGTTTTTTGTAAATTAGCTGTCATTTGCAATATCAGGGGCATAACAGAGGCGAAGACATTCCAGAAACAAAGCTGAAATGTCTTATGTGATTGTAAAGTTACCCCGGGCCTCGTACCTACCCCTACCCTTATGATTTTAAAAGTTTTCAGAATACATATTAAAATCCGCAAGCTGTAATGACAATCATCGTGTCGTTCAACACGCACTGGGCCTACGGGGTAGCCTACAGTCCACTCCCTCTACGCAAAATTAAAAGCCTATTGTGATGTGCCTGATTAAAGTTTATGTTTCTCAATGTAAGATATAATATTTGTGTGTTTCAACAGTTTCTATTTCTCGGAATATAAGCCGTACACTGTAGTGACCAAAAGATTAAAGTACATTTAGAAATAGACGAAACAATCAAGCATTGCTGTCAGAATCAGATGGTCAGTGGGAGTAATGACCAACACATGACAAAATGGGACTAAAAACTACAAATAATTGGCAACATTTTTAGAATGGTTTTGATGCCAGCTGTGTCTTAAAGAAACGCGTCAAGCGACATGTTGACCGTGTCGTCATTTTCAGAACAGCTGTTCGTCTATTTCAAGACTCAGTTTAACGACGCGTTTGCTGACGTAGACAGAGAGACATACGGGCTGACTGTGAATAATGACTATTGAGATATCGTTTTAACGAATAAAGAGAAAAAAAGTCTTCCTGTTGTCCCATGTTGTTTTTGTGTCGGCGCAACACGTTTTTTGCTTCCGTTCTCCCCTAGCACTCGTTACGCTATCATTTACTCCTTTTTCCTTCACATCATTCCTCACACAATCTATCATCATCCATATTTTCTTTGGTCTTCCTCTCCCTTTCCCTCCATCAAAATTTTAATTCATCACTCTTTTAGTCACAAGCGATTCGTCCGTCTCATCACATTCCCATACCAAGACAGTCGATTCTTTCAACTTATCTGTAACAGGCGCCACTTTCAAACTTCCTCTAATATACTCATTCCTTACTTTATCTAATCTTATCACACCATACATCCACCTCAACATTCTCATCTCCGTTACATGCATTCCGATCCATACAGTACGACAGGTCTAATCACGGACATGTATATTTTCCCCTTTAACTTGAGGGGCATCCGTGGGTCGCAAGTTGTTCCAGTGACATTTCACCATTTCATCTATCCTGAGTTGATCCGGTGCGTTACGTCCCGGTCTACTTCACCATCCCCTTGGAAAAGCGACCCGAGGTACCGAAAATAGGAGCAAATCGGTATGGGCATTCCGGCAAGGGCTATAGGCACAGGACTGGAGAGACCACCGAAATCACAAAATATGTATACCGTTTTGGTTTTACTTAATTTCAGGCCAACATTCTCTAGTCTTTGCCACCACACCTCCATTCTACTTTAGACCTCTAGGCCACTCTCGGCAACTAGCTCAATGTCGTCGTCAAACAGCATACACCAGGGAGCCTATTTCTATTTGAATAAAGAGAAAGATAAGAGTGTAAAATATAATATACAGGTTAAATAGATCTAGTACATCATCATCATTCTAGTAGTTACTCTATGATATAAAATAGTATTTTAGATATTTACTTACTGTGGAAAATACGACTTTTGGCTGAATCTAAATATGTAATTAGGCCGAAATACGCTAAGAACATTCATGAATACGTTCAATATTATTTAGGTTTGTGTGAATTTGAGTGAAAAACTTTGCTGCAAACGACTTTGAATTTATGAACTCTTGCTATCCTAAACTAGACTCCACGTTTAGCTCATAGCTTGCGTGTCGACGCATAAATTAACATTTTTCAACCTCTTTTCAGTGTTCATAACTTTGAAAATATAGCGCTTGAAAATACAGCTTGTATTTTAAAGCTGTGTAGGTATACGTTATGGCTTAGGATTCCCCCTTTCAGTCCGAGGCTAAACGTTGAGCAGTTTACTTAATTGTTTTATCGTGTTAATAATTCATTTTATATGCCGTTGCTTCGTACATAATTCAAGCCTACAAACAGGAAATTTCCTAAGGAATATTGTTTAAAGCCTCCCTACTCAGAATCCTTTGAGACTCCAGCATTAGGTACTTACCTACTTATAATTTTGTGTGCGGCTGTGTAGGTATTTTTGAATTTTTGATCAGAACTGTCCTTCCTAATCCTAACTAATAATATAAATTAAATGCGAAAGTAAGTTTGTTTGTTACCTTTTCACGCCTAAAGCTAACTGAAGTAATCATCCTGAAATTTTGCTTATACACACGTTGTCAGGTGTCCAGAAAGGGACATTACCTTTCATCCCGAAAAAGAGGAAATCAACAATAACGTTCTTATATGATAAAGATTGCGCGACGCGTCTTTAGAATCATGATTGAATTATATTATTACAAGCAGAATAGGTACAACCCGAATTGATTTTTAAATTATAAATTAACGCGAGCGAAGCCGCGGGCAAAAGCTGGTAATTAATATATTGAAAACATGCAATTATACCTACAATGTAGCCGTGTAGGTAAAATTGCGAAGGTCCACCTTCGCAATTTTACCAGTGAATTTTACCAGTGACTTACCAGTGACACAAGGGTGTGAGTGAGTCCTTGAATTAAAACATCGAGTTCCTTATGGAAAACTCGTCCCTCTAGTACAGTTTACATACTGTTATTTTGACTGATCATTTAGTAAACGTTTTAAAACTGACATGCAGGTCACTAACATTATCATTAACACTGAAAACAGAATATATACCATGTTTATTATTTGTTTTGAATTCCCGATATTTCGGCGCTGTTGCAAGCACCTTTATCACGGATTAAACTGGAGTTATTGCGGATGGGTTTTTACGACTCAAAATCATAATAAGTTTACCAGCCTTCCTCTCCTCGGTCTACGGTACCGAAAAATTAACCAGGGATATTGTATCATCCTCACTGGTGGATTTTGAGTTGCCGTATTTGACCGATGCGTTGAACGCTTGGAAAATGACTTGTCCCAATACGGATTTGCCCGACAACCTGTCCTCCCAGAGACATTGGGACGTGCCGCTCTGCAGTATTATGCCGAATACCCTTTTAGATACGTCTATCAATACTGTGGGACGTGCCCGTCTTCTGGCCGTGGGAGGATGGCAGTCGGGCTTTTTGCTTCAGGCACTTCCGTCACCCACCATTGGAACTATGATGGACGACACATCGTTCCGTGTCGCTATGACTCTACGCTTAGGCGCACCTTGTGTTGCTCCGTGGTGTCACTGCGGTGAAGCTATCGACAGCCTCGGACACCATGGCCTGTCATGCTACAGGAGCGCAGGTGGCATTGCACGGCACGCCAGCATTAACGACATTATTCGTCGAGCCCTTGCCAGCGCCGGCGTAACCGCGGTATTAGAACCAAACGGCTTGGTACGTGACGATGGGAAGAGACCAGACAGCATGACGTTGCCTTGGAAAGTGAGTATAGCTCTTTGGTGTGGGACGCAACCTGTGTCGACACCCTTGCGCCATCTGACGTTGCACGGCGGGCTGTGCGGGCGCTGCTGCTGCGGCTGCTGAGATCCTCAAGCGGCGCAAATACTGTAACCTTATCGGTAACTACAGTTTTGAGCCGTTTGGGGTCGAAACGTCATGGGGCCCGAGTGCGCGTCTCCTTTTTAAGGAAATATCTCGCCGACTGGTCGACACTTCGCGTGACCAGAGGGTTGGCTCTTTCTTTGGTCAAAGAATTAGCATTGCCATTCAACGTGGTAAGCCAGTCTTCTGGGCACGTTTCCAGATGACATCGATGGGGAGGAGTACTTTGACGTCTAAGTGTCCTATTGTCGTCGTTGTATATATGTAGGAACTTAGTTTTAGTCTTATTTTGAGCATTATTTTAGTTCTATTTGTAGTCTGTATATAATGTACATAGCACTTAGCAGGTTAAAACCATACCTAATAATTATGATGATAAAAAACATTTTTTTTATATTTTCCCGTGTTCAAATTTCACCGGAAATGGCAGGTCGATGACAGGGTAGGGCCGTTCGCGAAACGGAGGGGTGTGCTATGGCGCCCTAAAGTCGCTGCATATTGTATTGCAAGGGGTTCTTGTAGGGGCTGCTTTAAAACTGTTGCCATGCACTACCCCTGGGATATTGATTGGTTAATTTGGTCTGATTAGACAAAAATTGGTGCCACACTTAACGAGTTCAGATCATTCATCTCTAGGTATTATCAGGCAGAGGTGTACCTAATAGACACCCATATTTCGCTTGTTATGTTTAAATCCCATGTTCCTAATAGGGGCAAGCTTATTGACATCAACCGGGCACAAATCCAGACTCCGTGGCTGCTACTGAGAAATTCCTGATGGAAAAACCCAAGAGCATTGCCAGACCCGGAAATCAAACCCAGGACCTCATGCATACCAAAGAGGCAGTCCCGGTAGGTATTATAGCTTCTATTTTGAAAGCAGAATATTAAATATACCTATTGGACCAATTAAAACACGATTTCGTTTTTTTTTTATCATCTAAAGGGTTGTGTTATAGGAGAACCAGCTCATAAGCTAGCTGACTGGCTAATATTTACCACCAAACTTATTTTTCCTCATAACAATCACCTACACCCAAAAGATTTTCCCAAATAGATATTATCATGAAGTACAGTCACGAGCAGCAATATGTATACACTTTCCTAAATTAAAAAAAAAACATTTTTCGCGAGAAGTAACGATTGTAACTTAGAGAGAGAGTCTTTTTCATAATACTATGAGTTCCAGAATACTGTGTTAGTAACAACATGAAATTTGAATCAGAACAGTAGGAGAAAAACTCTTTTAAAAGTTGTTATGTGTTATCATTTCGGTGATCGTGACTGTACGTACGAAAGAACGGTGTCGGTATCTAGTTCACTTAAATAAAAACCAACACCCACCACCAATCACTACAGAATTCAGCCTCGAATCTAATAGACCGATTCGCCAATGTCTAGGATACAGGTAATTGGAATCAGCCCTAAGTGTCGAGCAATAGGAACTATTTAATACTGGACAAGTGCGAGTTCCGTACGTTTATAGATTTCTTTCTTTTAGGTTTTCCTGTAATCTATTGGTAAAGAACTATTTTATGTATTTTTTTTTGCAAACTTTTCGGCCCTGTAGTTTCGGAGTTTAAGGGGGGAATGGACAATTTACGTCTATTTTCTTAAATAACTTCAAAACTATTTATCTTATAATTGTAAAAAAAATATGTTTAATATGCTCATAATGAGCCCTTTCATTTGATAGGTGACACGACATAGTTTGCAAAACATTTTTTTCATTTTCTAATTTACCCCCTAAAAGTGGCCTCCATGTTTCAAATTTATTAATTTACGATACACGTCCGTCTTTGGGTTACCGACTTACATATTATGTACCAAATTTACTCCGATTGCTTCGGAGTAAATTGGCTGTGACAGACGAACAGACAGACACGCGAGTGATCGTAGAAGGGGTTCCATTTTTTTCTTTTGAGGTACACGAACCCTAAAAATTCAATACCCAAGGCGCGGTCCCGCCAATTTTTTATTTTATTCTCAGTCAGGCTATTACAAACTTTAATAGAAACGTTGAGCCTCTTGTCGAAGTTAGTGAAGACACAAAGGTCGTTTAATGGTTGCTTTGATATTCTTTTTTCTCGTTAAAAATGCTCTCGTTTTTATGATCGATATAAATCAAGGTGTAAACATACCCTTTCCAGAAGCCGTTAACCAAGCATTCTGTAAATCAAACTTAATAATCTTACGCAAAAATATTGCTGGGAATTACTGGGAAACGACTTTTTAAAGTGAAAAGTCATGGTTTACGCGGTAGGACACAATGTAACGCACTGTGCTGGTGGATGCATTGAATAGTACAAGTTTCGGCTTCGTTTAGGATCTTCTAACATCCATTAGATAGCTTCATTATAAGAGAGCAGAGATTCGTCTTATTAGTCAAGATCATATATTAGTCAAGTCATTCCAGTATAGATGTAGGTACAGACGAAACATTACATTATTTCAGCATAAGTGATTGTGTTAGTATTGGTTGACATTTTAAAGTACTTTTTTTTAATCGGTGAAAAATGCCTACGCATACCGCACTGTCGTGAGCCTACTGTCGCCTTGGCGGATGAACCGCGAGAACTGCTACGCATAACATTCGCGACCCATCCAGCGCAGCTCGCCTCCGGGCACCAAAACTCCTTTGACGATGTCCGGGCTCAACTGAGACATCGCCACAACTCATTAGGGCCGTGCAATGTGGCGACGATAGACTCCCCGAAATCCATCCTTTCACTGTTTATCCTGGTAAACGGCAAGCGACCTAACCTGCCTGAAAGTCATCAGAACACTGATGCATATGTCCCTGCAATAACTCTTAATTTATACCGTAAACACAAAACTGAAAGTGAGTGCCCTTTACATATCGCAAACATCAACGTCATCATTTGAGCTACGGCTTTTAGAGCATGCCATATACAGGGTGGAATTTTGTAGTGCCACCTGGAGGGAAAGTACTCTTAATACTGCAGATAAAAAATTTTACTCAAAGGAAACATTCCTTTATTTTTGAATAGAAAGCAAACTGCATTCAAAGATTTTCGAAAATTCTCTTCTCCCACACCCGGGAATCGAACCGGCTAAAATCTGAAAAAAATATACCCTGTACTTTTATTGCATCGATCGTTAGGGTCAATTAGAAGGATGAAATCTCTCTAACAAACATGATAAATTAAATGAAAGGAAAACCAGGAAATCTTAAATTAATGTAATTATTTACAAAAAATGGTTAACTAACTAATTAGTTGCTCGAAATGGGCTCCATTCTCTTGGATACACAAATTTATTCTTTTAACGAATTCATTTCTAGTAACCTTTAATAAAGTGTTGGGGTGAATATTATAAATCATATTCTGAACTTCAACTCTCAACTCGTTGTCATCGCAACAGATTTCATGTAAATTTGTTTTTTTACATATCCCCACAAAAAAAATCTAATCAAAATCAAAATCGAAATAGTTTTGCTGAATAGTTTGCCGTCTCTTCTTGAAACCACCCGTATTATTTCAATTTTCTACCATTCTTTTCAATACGAACCGAGTTGGCGCCTATTGGTCTTGATATCTCTCTCCATACCACCGCAGAGCTAGATTCACGTTTTTGTTATTTAAAAAATAAGCTTCCATTAAATCAAACTGTTCTTGATAAGCCATTTTCACCGTGAGACAAAATGTGAAATGAGTTGTAAAAACAATCAAATGTGAATAACAACTGTGACAATCTAATTTTCAAATTATAATCTAACATTCCATATTTAAATTACCTCATACACGCAGCTACGAGTATGTCGCAAAGAAGTCTGCATTACAAAAGATGGATGTTAGTTAAAGAGCTTTAACTTGACTCATTGAATTTGTAACTTCAAATTTCCTGGTTTTCCTTTCATTTAATTTATCATGTTTGTTAGAGAGATTTCATCCTTATAATTGACCCTAACGATCGATGCAATAAAAGTACAGGGTATAATTTTTTCAGATTTTTGCCGGTTTGATTCCCGGGTGTGGGAGAAGAGATTTTTCGAAAATCTTTGAATGCAGTTTGCTTTCTATTCAAAAATAAAGGAATGTTTCCTTTGAGTAAAATTTTCTATCTGCAGTATTAAGAGTACTTTCCCTCCAGGTGGCATTACAAAATTCCACCCTGTATAATATTTATATACCACATAATGCCTCGCCCAGAAATGGTAAAAGCTTATTTACGTTCTAATTAACGACGATACAAATGAGTTTGACCGATATCCAGCGAAATCAAAGGCTCCCTCCGTTTCAGGGACTTACACGACGCACCCTCCCGTCTTCCTTAATGGGAATTAAAGTGACATGCCATGACCTGGTAAACCCCGGGTCCCCACGTTTTAATTCTTGACTATACAAGTATACATACTATACAGGGTGTGAACCGACCCTTCACGAAGCCGTCAAACAAGCATTCCGTACATCAAACTAAGTAAATCTACGCAAAAAAATTGCTGGGACACGATTTTTTTTTTTGGGTGTTTGATCACTTTTTAGGGTAGGACTCAATGTAACAAAATCAAAACATTGTGCTGATTTATGTATTGAACACTGCAGGGGTCATGGAGGTATTTGATGTAAAGTTATAACATGAAAAACTTGTATTTTTAAAGAAAATAGAAGGTGGTCTAGTAGGTACATCAAAATAATGGCAAACTACAATTTTGATTTCCTCCAACTTTATAAAAATATTCAGCCGTTAACATTGAAAAGGAACGAGGCGTATCTTATCGGCGGGGGTATTATAAGCGTAGTTAAAGCTGAAGGTGTGCTAACAGCGCGAATGCGTTTGAATCAGAAGTTTCCATAAAAACCCCGCCGTATCGTTTCATAGCAAAGCATCTCGACTTTGGTAACTGAAATGAGATTGACAATACATTTCAAAATGACTAATTAGATGATTTATAACGCAAATTCCTCACACCTTCACCCATATCTCAGTGTGAGACGAAGGTAGGAGTATAACTCCACGAAATAGAAACATTTCTTTTATTCTCTCTTGTGGACCGCTACTAATATACATACGAGTATACGATACTATTAAAATGCAGAGCACACTTCCTTTATAGGCCACTCAGCGCATAATTATTTCTCTTCAAACTTTAATTAGATACGTGTACAAACAAGGATCCTTTTAATAAAGACTTCATTAAAATAGTCTGGAGGCTAGATTTAAAACTAGTATTGGCTTAACATAGCCGGTTTAGAAGCAAAAGTTGGGAAACGAAGACAAAGGTGGTCCAGGGTTATGTGAAAGATGAATAATTATGATGTGTGATGATTATAGAGATCGGACGGGAATGATAACTGAAAAGACGGCAAATAAAGATGTAGATACGGAGAAGAAGACATATTTATACGACGACAAATAAATTGGGAAAGAGATAGGAGGTGACAGAGGATGATGAGAGAAGCAACAATAGCAAGCAACGAGTCGTACTTACATTTGAGTACGAATGTACAAGAGAGGAGGTGTCTGATGAGATGACAAGTATTATAGAAGTATGGAAGAAGAAGATATACGGCGCACCGGCAACCCCAAATAAACTGAGTGAAGAGCTCTTGCCCTTATGCCAGTTAATTTGGGGTCGAATGATGACAAGTCGCTCATGGTACAAAACACGTTTACGATGGTAGTTACACTTAGCTCAGAATGTGCACAAGGTTATACTATAATTGCATCCTGAGTGCTGACGAGTGACGATGTCAGTCTCAACGTAATGCGCAAAATGAGTAGTGGGCAGCTAACAGGCGGCAGTGACTCTTAGAAAATAATAGAGTGAACATTCCTCTCGATCACTTTAGTTCTGTGACGTCGCATATGTTCGACTATTTCATGAAAAAATAATTTAATGGGATTAAATGAACTGAGAGGGTTGTATTGATGATTTTAATTATTATAACTCTGTTAAGCCATGTATGTAACGGTCGCGAATCATGTTTTGTTCAACATACAACCTGACACTGTTCTGCAAATTGCAAAAAACGTAAGAAAAATTGAATTTCGCGGGGTACCCTGGCGCTTCCGCCTTAAAAAATATATTGTGATGTTAAGACGAAAATAGTATCTGGTAATAGGTAAATAAGACATATTTGTGACGATATATTACCTTGGCAAGAAACCCCTTCACGCTGTTAGTGTAATTGGATGTAGGAACTACACCATATAGATACGTACAAGACGAAGTCTAGACGGCTGCCAAATAGATACCATAGTAAAAGAATTCTTTTTCAGATCCATAAAGCAATGATACACTTACATAGTGTGAAGTGCCAGGGTTACCAGTGGGCCGGATATAAAATATCCCACTTTTTGGCCCGCCATCCGGATTTTTGATAGGGCTTCGTCCTTTTCAGAGCTTTGCACCTTAAGAATTTTCTTTTATAAGTAAAATAAAAACCGCCCAAGTGCGAGTCGGTTCCGTACCATTATCTAAAAAAATATATTTATCTTAATTGGCGTCAACTATGTATGTATGGGGGGGGACCCCTTTGATTTTCAACTTTATTTATTTTTTGGAATTTTTCCTTTATTTGTGCTGTAAGGCCATGCTTTTAGCCAAATTTCATGATTCTAGGTCAAAGGGTACCCTGTAGGTTTTAATTCCCTTGTGAAATCGGATAATATGCGACATTAACAGTCATATCTTTTGATCACGTTGACTTACAAGTTTGATTTTTTCATTGTTCCAAGGGGTAGCAGACCTGAGTATTCGGTACATAATAATTTCAGCTTGATACCGCCACGAATTTCTGAGAAAAAGGGTCTTGCTTACCAGACAGACAGACGGACAACAAAGTGATCTTATAAGGGTTCCGTTTTGCCGATTGAGTTACGGAACCCTAAAAAGGTTTATAAATAACGAAAGAACAAGGATTTAAAAAGAAGGATGTCGAGACATTTTCGCAGATGCCAAACTTTTGTCAAGACTTTCGAAATAGCAACTGTATTTGTAATTGTAATGAAAAAAACAACGAAACCTTCTTTCTCCATAACTCCTATACTAACCTATTCTTTTCTGGATTCCTTCTCACCCCTATTTTACTACATTCCATCTTTGAATAAAATATGTACAGGTAGACGGAATCCACGGCGCGTGTACAAAGGTTACCGAGCTGAGTCTGGAATATGTCTAGATCAGGCTTCCTCGGAAACTGTGCCAGACTGCGCACCGTTTACCCGGAACGAACTAATAAAACGCCCACCATAATTGTATACCTGCGCTAGACTTGAGCCAGACTGTTTTTTGTGGCACTTCTAGATGTTTATTATATGGAGAAACTATTCCTATTTTTTTTTTTCTAAATAATTGTAAGGATAATCTGCATAGTCTTCAAAGTAGGGTTAGGAAAGCTTGGTAAGCAGGATGAATGACTTTTTAGCTGCTTGTGGCTAAATAGGCAAATAAATTCTTCACTATGTGTGGTTACAGCGCGCGAGAGACTGGCTCGCCATGTCAGGCGGGCTCTTCTAATAAAGACAGTGTTAGCATTATTAAGTACATACTCCAGCCCTTGCAAGAACCAGCCCGCGATGCTGAGCCATTAGCAATAAACCAGCCCCTAAACCAGAGCCAGCCTGTCTCCTTGCTGCCCTCTCCAGCGACGCCCTAAGTCAAGGCTCGTACCCCACAGATGGTGCCCTTAGCGAGTGGTCGCTTAGTATTTAAGTTTTATTTGCCCCTGGCTGGAGGCCTTAAATTCAAGGCATCCACAGGATTAGACCGGTTAAGCAGTAGCCAGCCTTTTAGGCTGAACTGCGAGATGCCATAACAAAAAAAAAAAGTTAAGTACATGTGTGTGAAGGTATATAATCCAAGTGTGTGTGTATGCCCCTACAACTTAGCACGTGTCGTTATGTCGAGACAAGAAGCTTATATGTATGGTGCTAATGATGCATCCATCATTAGCACCATACATATAAGCTTCTTGTTTTCAGTAACTTGACATACTCGTACATACTACATAAGCTGACGCCTTTTGCCCAGAAGGGTAGACAGAAACGACATAACGACACCTGCATAGTCCCTTACATGCTCCTGTTGCATCCTCCACGTTCCTACATCTGATTAAGTTCCTAAACGTGCACCCCGGTTGCGAGTACTACGCATCAACACACCTGACCTTTCTGAAGAACATCGTTAATATGGTTAGTGTGTATTTCTAGAACGTCCTCACAATAGGTTTCCTTGTAACTTTGGGAGCTAACTGTACCGTAGAAAAGTAAGTTGAAAATGGTTTACGAAGCGGGACTCATTGTATGAAGAATAATTACCAAAGCGGACTTCTTTTCATTTGTTTTGCACGTCTTTTGTTTAGTTGTCCAAACGGAAAGTTACCAAACGGGACGTACCCATTTTCACCCCTACCTTGTAAAATCATTTGTTAGTCAAAACAAATACCTAGTCAACACTGTCGAAGAATCCGTGATGATTTACTTCTAAAAACAATTGCGTTTACTCGGCGTGAGACAGTTTTACATTCTACTTGAAAGCCTTCAACTGAACATCGGCCATTTAAAAGGCCCTGAAAGGACACGTGTAACCCAAAATACAACAATACGATTAATTACGGAAGTGCTTAGGTAAGCAGTTTTCTATTTTCAGACCAAGTTCAAAGTTAATATGATTACCATTTCAATACCAGCTTAAAATAGCTTTTCTATTATAATATAAAATTTATAAATTAAAATAAGCTAAAAGTAACTAACTTATTAATAAAATTAAAAAATGGCGTCAAAAAACTCCTCCTAAACGCAGTCAACTGCTAATGTATCCAAGAAACTGGCGCCGTTGCCACGTTGTATGGCAATGCTAAGCCTTTGGCCAAGGTAAAAGCCAGCCCTTGGGTCACGAGCAGTGTCAACTATTATAATTAAAGAAGAAAATTACGTTTATCTATCAAAATTGAACGCGTTTACAATTTTTCGCGCCCGTGCTGAACCGTTGAGGAATTATCTCGTGAGGAGACGACCCTGGCTGATGGATCAAGTCATGTCAGTCATAAAAATGTATTGTCACCAGAGCCAAAGATGTGTGCAAAATGTCAGCTCATTCGGTTGGGGGAACTGGTTTGAAATTCAGTTGCAAGATTTGACTAATACACAAGTTAACTATCTTACTTATAACAAGTCAAGCTAAATTAAAGCTTAAATAATAGAGCATAACACCATGCCTGTAATACCTGAAGGGTAATGCAGATTTTTGCCTAATAGACCACCCACATTTTGCCAGTTATTTTAAGATGACGCCTGTTTCTCATGGCAAAAACAAAAGCAGAAACTATATACGATCTTTACATATTCCTTTTACTACGTCCACGTTCAAACAGGTTATTTACCTAAAAGCATTCGCTTATATTGACCACCTACACTGTCTAGCTCGCAGAGGTTTCATCACATTGCACCGACCGGTGAAAATTTAATACGCTGAGAGCACTTCGCAATACGAATGCATTACGATACATCTTCACGAAAGGTTGAGAATTTATCTGTCTGTGACAGACGATGTACATATAAAGACTAGTGTAATACCTAGATGTCCTAACAAGTTGATGACGTAAAAAAGACCAATAACGACCGTTAAATATGGAGTGAAAGGGACACCGACGCGAAAACGATTACCGTATTCAGTACATGTCAATCTGAGCCGAAATCTTTCATCGGTAATTTAAACATTTCTATGTGAATACGTGGTTTTTGGGGTCGCGGATAACGAAAATTCAAGATGGCGCCGACGAAAATTTTCCGTTTTTTCGCCATGGGTGTAATTTTTGTGGATAATGGGATCGGATCGCTGATAATGAAAATGAGGTCAAAATGAAAATTAAAGATGGCGCCGATGAAAATTTTGGGTTTTTTCGTCATGGGTGTCATTTTCGTGGTTTTCGGGATCACTGATAACGAAAATAAGGTCAAAATAAACATGTAAAAAACACGAAAAAAAATTACAATTCTCATTTTTTTCTTCGGCTTCCTCTGACAAATAATTGACCCTTCGCCACTGATAACTAGTTCTAAGGTAACATTAGCGATCTTATCGCTGACAGCGATATCTTCCAGACAACCTTTTGGACATCTCCTTACCAGTACTCCCTACGCGTAAGGAACCAGCAGTGATAAGGAGATTGCCTAATAAATTGCCACTTCCGAAGGTGACCCCAACTGCAACCAACCACAAACGACAAACACGTTACGGCTTAAATTCTGACCGCAACGACACTTCGACGGCAGCGGCATTTCTCAATTTCAGTTTCGCGAAAGTCAACGCTTCCGAAGTGTACCTTAATTCTATGTGAACAAGCCAAGAATAATCCAATAATACCTCCGAAATCTGATATAATGTCAAGTAGTACTGGATTTTTACAAATATCGACGCGCAAGTACCCACAGTGTTGGTAAGTTCTGTGTAGATGTAGGCGTATCTTTTTAGTGACCACTTGACTTTTATGGTGGGCAATAAAGATTAGACATTTTATCTATCTATCAATATTGCGGACACAGAAATGATCCTCCTCTGTACCCTCCTATATTACTTACCTACGATAGAAAGAACAGAGCAAAAACATCGTTTTCTACTTGCCATGTCATAACCAGCTGGTTAGCGTCGGTACATGTGAAAACGTTTCCAACCTGGTAACTATGAAATTTAGATTTATACAGGGTGTATGGGACAGCCCTCCTCAGACTGATGGGGTGAATTCATAATATCATACTAAGATGACCGGTACAAGAAATTATTTCAGGAAAGTTTTGGGAATCCAATAAATTGGATTTGTTTTATTTCCTAATAGGCAAACCGGTATTTGTAGAGCAGCGGTGGCCCAGTGGTGGCGGCCCCGACTTACGAATAGTAAGTCGTGGGTTCGAACCCAGGCAGGCGCATTATTTTGTGTAATTTATTTCATCACCACTGCTCTCAAAAACGGTGAAGGAAAACATCGTGAGGAAACAGGCATGTCCTAGAACCAAAAATTCGAAGACATGTGACATCTACCAACCCGCACTGGGCCCGCGTGGTGGATTATAGCCCATTCCCTCTCATATAGAGGAGGCCGAGTGTCCCAGCAGTGGGAACATTAAAGGCTGATTATGCTAAACCGGTATGTTACCGTGGCAAAGCAGACGTAGCGAACGGCAAGCGCAACGACGAGTTCGATGAACTCTACAGCTAGGCAAGTGTGGTGTGTGTGAACCGCTGATTTCACGCGTCGTTCGATAGAGTATTTCAACATTCATTGCTTGTTTTTTTTTAGTTTCAGCCGTATTATTTACATAAATGGAGTGCTGCGTACAGGGAATGTAATTTTACATTGTAACTGAAAAAATAATGAAAAATTCCGGTGGAAATTTCCGGTAGAATATGATTCAAAATAAGGAGCTGAATACTTGTCAGTTTGTGGAGGGCTGTTCCTTACACCCTCTATAGTCTTTTCTTCTTTTTTTTTCGTGTGTTTATGCCTAATCTGGTGTCAGAGTTTTTATGCCGCCCATGGGCCTCTGACTTGGCCGTACTGCAGGTTATCATATACATGTACACGAAGCGCTTTGATACTACTTTTATTACGGCCAAGGAGTGGAATTCCCTCCCTGCGTCGGTGTTTTCAAGTTCATATGACCCCAATCTACACATTTAAGTCGCGAGTTAATCGGCTTCTTTTGTACTAGCTCGTTCAATCGTCGACCTCATCTCTGTCCTCAGGACTAGATTGAGGTCAAGAGTAGGCCCATTTGATATAAAAAGCATGACGTCGAGAAATATCTCTCAGGCATGCTGGTTTGGCTTCCTCACGACGTTTTCACACAAGCAAGTTTCACGAAGCAAGTGATAATTATGCAATACGTCGTCGTTCGTACTGCGCGTCTTGGGTTTGAGCTTAAAAGGTCTATGACTCACACCAACACTGAAACAAGGATATCACTGTTTTTCTAAGACATTTCTTGTGATAGCCTCAGTACTATCTTAAAACTCTTTTCAAGTATTCCCATCTACCCTATCTTTCCGGTCAGTCATGTCCGTGACCTATTCATCAGTAATTTGGCACAAACGCCGTATGACGCAGCGCCTTGTGGTTTTATAGCATTTGTATGGTCCGCGCAGGGCGCGCCCGCTGCACCCTGCGGTCAAGGCTAGCGAAACGACATCAGCCAAACTTGGATTATTCAGATTTCAAAATGTAATTAACTGAGGGAATATAATGCAGTTAACCTGGAAGCATTTGGGAGATTGATTAAAGATTGCCACACAGGGAAGAGTGGAAAGTTAAGGAGATCTTTGCCCAGCTGTGAGACAATATAGATTGATTACAAAAAAAGGTACTGGTTTCGGTAGACTAGCGAGTAGCGACCCGCACCTGTGTTGCACGGCGCCATTTGTCGGGATCAAAAGTATCCTATCTTTCAAGCTGGAACTAACAAAACATAGTCACAAAATTTCATTGAAATCGGTTTTGTGGTTTCGGAGAATAGCGTGTCTTTAAGAACATAGTGACACGTGAGTTTTATATAGGTATTAAGACTAGCTTTTGTTCGCGGCTTCGCTTCCGTTGTGTTCGAAAATTAACCGATGGGAACGTTTTAAATCCCAATGCTCTATGATACTCAGGGATAATGTAGCTTCCCGATAGTGAGAAATTTTCAGAATCGGATCAATAGTTCCGAAGATTACCCCCTACATTTCAAACCTCTTTATAATATTAGTATAGATAAAGCACCAGGGCACCAGGAGTGTCACACAGGTGACATGGAAGCAACGCTCTGCCATTCTACCAAGTCAAACTTTTTCCAAAACTCGGTATTGTTTAGGTATGTATTTGTTAATCTATGAGCTTTTCATTCCTAGGAAGTTTTAAGATTATAGGTACCTACATTAACAGACTCGGGTTTGCACGGAAGCAATTTAATACCTAATATGACATCAGTCTGGCAGATTTTGACGAAGGTACACACAAAGCATGGACGGTATTCATAAACCTTTCCCTAGAGATTCACTGAATGATGTTGGAGCCCCCAGGAAGTTCATACACTGGACAAAACTTTGTATATTACTACATACAAACGGCTCAGAACAAATTTTTGAAAGGGGTGAAGAATGATGACATGAATGAATGTGGTGATGTGTGATGAATGTGACATCGTAGCAGTGATATATTTATAATAGTAGGTCCAATTTGTGGTTTTATTTGAGGCAAATTATTAGCTAAACATTTGATTTTTATGGGTCCGGAACAGCAGTAACCAGCAACGCGGCAGGCCCAGAAGAAGATGGGGGGACGAACTCTACTCTTTTCACAAAGATTGGCGTATAACAGCTATGGATAGTAAGTGGAAGGAGGGAATCTCGGGAGACCTTTACCCTGCAGTGGGACACAAATGACAATAGGGAATTTGCATGTAATTTTTTTTTCACTTAAATCAATAAAATGCAGTACTATCAACCCAAGAAAATAATTAAAAGTTAATTTCAACTACTGCTTGTCGCACAAAAAAAATATTAAACTACTACAATTTTCTACGACAGTTCAAACGTCCATGACTGTCGCGGCCATTCAAGTCATAGCATTTGATGTCACTTCCCTCTATCTGCCTTGTTTAAATCTATTTTTTTGGCCTTAATAGAATAATTTTACTATATTGTAAGTGCTTTATTAAAGCAAAAATTGCAATAACAATATTAATAAATAAAATAAAATAAAAATAGCCTTTATTCTACCACAATTTAACAGTTACATAAACAAACTTTCAAAATAATCACAATTAATTAACAAATGATGTATAATTGATTTTATGTTTTAAATTACTACCATTATTGAATAAAAAATTACAAATTATCATTTTCATGCATAAATTAGTATCATTATTGATTAAAAATATAAATTATCATTTTCGTGCATTATTTTTATAGAATTATAATTATTATTTGTTTTTCTTTCATTTAATTTGTGGAAGTCGCCTCTTTGGCGTAGGCCTCCCCCAGCTTCCTCCAGTTGTCTCTGTCCCTAGTCTGTCTTCTCCAGTCTGGTCCACATCTTTCTTTAAATATGTCCTCCCATCGTTTTTTCGGTCTACCTCTACTTCTTTGCCCTTCTCTTGGTACCCATTCGGTTAGTTTTTTGGTCCATCTGTCATTGGTCATCCTGTACACATGGCCTGCCCATTTCCATTTTAAATTTCTTATTTTTTCGAGTATGTCAGTTACTTTCGTTATTCTTCTTATTGTTTCATTATTTATTTTATCTGATAATTTTATTCCTAACATGCTTCTCTCCATTTTCCGTTGGTGTACGGCTAATTTGTGTTCGTCGATCTTCCTCAACGACCATGTTTGGCAACCATATGTTAGGCATGGTAGGATTACTGTGTCATACAGTTTCCTTTTTATTTCAATGTTAATCTCTCTATTTTTCATGACTTCTTTCAAGCTCCAATACTTTTTCCACGCAATTGCAATTCGTCTGTTTATTTCTTTTTCTGTAAGATCTTGGAATGAAATTGACTGACCTAGGTAAATATATTCCGTAACATACTCTATGCTTTCTCCGTTCACTCTAACGGCTTGAACAGTACCATTCGTGATAATTTTTGTTTTTGAGGCGTTTAGCGATAAACCAACTTTGCTGCTCTCTCTCACCAAATCGTTTACCATGCTGTCTAACTGAGTACTCTCTTCAGCAAATATAGCAATATCGTCCGCGAACCGTAGGTGGCTTAGGTATTTTCCATCTATTTTGATGCCTTGTTTTTCCCAGTCGATATTTCTAAACACCATCTCTAGAACCGCTGAGAATATTTTTGGTGAGAGTGGGTCGCCTTGTCTTACGCCTTTTTCTATGTGGAATTCCGGTCCTTCTCTTTCCAGACGTATTTTAGCCAAACTCTTAGAGTATATGCTGTATAGGAGCTCAATGTACTCTACGTCTAAGCTTTGCTGTTTTAGTGCTTTCCAGATAGCAGTGTGTTCCAAGGAGTCGAAAGCTTTGGAGAAGTCTATGAAACATATGTACAGAGTCTTTCCATATTCTTTACTTTTCTCTATTAATTGTGCCATGACGTGGATATGGTCAATTGTCGAAAAATGTTTTCTGAATCCTGCTTGTTCACATGGTTGGTTCTCGTCTAGGATTTTTTTTTTTTTTTTTTTTTTTTTTTTTTTTTTTTTTTTTTTTATAGTAATATTTTTTTTTTTTTTTTTTTTTTTTATAATAACAATATTACCTATAGTAAAATCTTAGTGAAACTTTAAGTACTTTTCAACTAAAAGTGTTTCTTTGACACATATCATTTGACGTCACTACCGGAATCGATGCGTTTTATGTTTACGTTCCGTTTCACCAAAAAAACGCTACTTAAAATATTAAATTGTAAAATAAGTGTTGTATTCTCTAGAATTAAACAAGTGTACCACAATGTTTTTATGGGTCAATGAGTCAACAAGGCACAAGGCATTTTTAAGAAATAAAAAAAGTTCTGTATTTCTTGCATATACCCTATTATTATTAAAAAAAATATATATATCAGGCAGTGTCTGTTTGAAAATTCTCTAACGAAGTTAGTAACTAAAGTTAAAACATAACATATAGGTGTTACAATTAAACTCATTGAAAGCGACTTTCAAAAAGATAAAGACAACAATTTATTTATTTATTTTAATTCATTTATAAACACGGTATCATTTAGTCCCGTCGGCGGGCGTTGTGTTTATGCTATATTAAAGTAATATATTATTGCTATTAAGCTATCGATTTCAGCTTTAGTATGGGTAAAGCTGAAATCGACTCTGATCATTACGTCGGTTGAGGGCTTCAAACGAATTAGAATTAATTATTATGATTAATTAATTAATTAATATTAATTAATTAATTAAAATAGTAGTCCACCGGTGTCGGGAGCAGGGTCTAAGCTACCGGCGGTTAGGGCTCCAGAGACAGGAAACTCCTCACAATGCGAGCCGTATCGAGGAGTACTGCCTTCTGAATCAGGCCCTTGATCCAACCGCCTAAGGAGAGCCTCGAAAGATGGTCGTTGAGGTTTAATTAATTAGAACGGAATATAACCAGGATTTTATGATGAGTGTAATTCAAAAGATTAGTTACTTATAAAGCATACATAGTGTGGTTTCCCTTTTATGGTTCCTATTACTAAGCCTCCGCTACCCGTCTGACCGTCCTTCCATCCGTCCGTCCGTCTGTCTGTCAGGGGTTGCATGTAATGATCAGTAATAAGTAGAGAGTTGAAATTTTCACAGAATGTGTATTTCTGTTGCTGCTTTATCAACAAATAATGAAAATAAATTAAAAATTAAAAGGGTCGCCCCTACTATGATAGAACGGAATCCTTTATGCACGAGTCCAACTCGAAGTTGGCTGGTTTTGTGTATGGCATCTCGCAAATCAACATAAGAGGCTGCCGTCTGCTTAACCGAGTATCCTGGGGGCCTTGAGTATAAGACCCCCAACCAGCTCATAAAAACTTTAAAACTAAACGAGTACACGCTAAGGGCACCCTTTGTGGGATACGAGCCTCATCTTAGGGCGTCGCTGGGGGAGGGCAGCAGTGTACACCATGGTTCTGATCAAAATAATATCGTTTCTAACGCTTATTTTTTATCTGTAACTAGCTGATGCCCGCGGCTTCGCTCGTGTTTTGGTCTGAAATTATCTCACGGGCACGTTGTAAATATAGCCTATGGCACTCGGGGATAATATATGTAACTTCCTATTGGTGAAATAATTTTCAAAATCGGTTCAGTAGATCCAGAGATTACCTCACAAGCTCACAAACTTTACGTCTTTATAATATTAGTATAGAAGTATACATTACCAAGGCAGTTGGCAGAAAGAGTTTGACTTCTAACAGCCAGCCAAGCTTGTGCGGAAAAGGGGGAGGGAGTGGCACAATACAGACTTTACAGACTAATTAGTTACCGAGGTAGTGCGGGGGGTGCAAGGTGATAAGACTAACCAAGACGACAATGGAGGGAGGATTCGACGGAAGGTTTGAACGGATTTTAAGCCTGACTTGTCTCGTTTCAGTGCTAAACTATGCAATTTTCTAGCCTTAATTTTTCCGGTCTCTGAACATTCATACTTGAAAAAAACGCTAAAAACCTCGCTTTAAAATTCAGATTTTATTTTATGTAGGTTTAGAAACAAAAGAATAAATTAATGATAGTTATATACCTATTATTTTCTTGCTAAAATGTTATTAAATCTGGTTGGCTTAATAACATCTCACAAATTTCCTAAATTAACTAAAAAAAAGTTAAGTTCTAATAATGTATCATAAGGTATTTCTAGACTTTAATTAAGGTTTTAAGCTACCTAATATAAATTGTAATTAAGACCCACGGTGGGCGCCAATAACGATTTTAAATTAATTAAAACTAACTTCTTCGTTTCTATGACGACACTATGTCGCTCAAAACAATTAATAACTTCTAATCATACTACTAATAGTCGAATTATAATTATTGTTCGTCTAAACACCTTTTCACAACGAAACATTGTAACTACCCTCATTTGTCACGAATAATTGCTGAAGTTAAACAAACAGACGATATCACGAAAGACGCTCTTCACTTAAAGCTTTGTTTGTGACGTAGATATTTTACTTACGTCATGAAACCTTACTGTAGGCAATTTGTAAAGTTCTTATCAACAAGTTAACAGTAGGTACAAAAGGACTATTAAAAAAAAGTCTAATCTAAGCACAAAGCATAAACGACTTTATGAGGTTTTTGTGGACAAAAACCTCATAAAGTCGTTTATGGATATTATGCTAGCCGGTTTATCTGCTGACTTTTAAAATAACTAACACAGAATAACAGTCATACAATAACATTAGTCCCAGCGAGCAAAAAGTAAACATGTTTTTATTAAAGTTGGTTTGCGCAGTTAACTCAAAATGGTATATTTATACAAAGTTAGTCTTAGTTGTAGGTGTCATGAAAATGGATGGTTTGAAAAAAAAGAGCTCCTCCAAAGGTCTCCTTTATGTGCCAAATTAATAATTTCATTGGTTTCCGAGTATTCTGAATAAAACCTTAATGACTCTCTAACTGAGACCTCAAAAAACTCTATCTTTTCTAAAATATGAAAAATGAATTGGTCTCTTTAGGCGCAGGTAGCTAGACTATTTTATTTATTTAGGTACCTATCACAAAAACGATGACGTGTAATGAGTTTTTTTAAGCAATTTATTAAACAATCTCTATCTCTAAAATACTTTAATATGAATTTCACTTTATCGACGTTTCTAGAACGCTCAGCCTTACAACTCCACTTCTTCCTCCTTTGAGTCATTACTTTCCATGTCCAATCAGCTCTTACAAAATAATTAGAACTTTTACGAGAATTCTATAACTCGTATTACCTATACATAAATGTGTTCATCTGCTATCAAAGCCTTCAAGGTTTTTCAATACAATCATTGAATCAGTAAAATAATTGAGTGGGCAACTAGTACTTCCTCATCGTAACGCGTGTCTTCAAAGAAGCCATTGAAAAAGATTGAACAAAATATTAACCACGCGTTGTCTGCTAGCAACGTCATGAATGCCGTCAATTAACGTTATGCCAACCGCTCCTGCTGACGTATGCAACGAGATTCGCCCACTGATATTAACAACCGTATACCGCCATAATTGCGTGGGTCGCCAAAAGCACCGGATTTAGCATTTAAGTAAGTTGAAATGGATGAAATGTCACAATAGGTACCTGGAAGTGACAGGTCCATTTCTGGATACCAGTTCCCGCTTTCAAAGTAATGGAATTACGTAGGGCCCAAATAAATGTCAATTTCGGTGGTCCTTACTCATCCGATAATACCTACTCACTGACAGAATTCGGCAGATGTGTTTTTTTTTTTCAGTTACCCAGACAGAGACAGTATTGATTACTGCGTTTTCTATTATTATTTTTCATTGTCGGGAATTTTATTTATTGGCTGATGGCTTTTGTGGCTGATATGATAATAATATATTTTTTTTACATTAAAGGGCCTACTCTTGACCTCAATCTTGTCCTGAGGACAGAGATGAGGTCGAAGATAGCACGAGCTAACCCAAAAGAAGCCTAATAACTCGCGACTTAAATAGATTGGGGTCATATGAACACCGACGCTGGCAGGGAATTCCACTCCTTGGCTGTGCGCATGAAAAATTAAGCAAAGAGCTTCGTGCGAATCTGTGGAACAACGACAAGGTATGGGTGATAACTTGCAGTACGTCTAGTCTCCCGATGGAAGAAGGGAGATCGTGGAATGAGCTCGTGGAGCTCTTTTGCACACTCACCAAAGTAGAGTCTGTAAAAGACCGATAAGCGTCACTAGCGTTCACTTGAATGATGAATGATCGTAACTGCTGGTTACGGGTTTGTATTCTTTACTCCTGTAATTAAATTTATAATTAATTATTCCTTTTGGGTATGAAACATTATACATACATAAATCGTTCTCACTCTTCTTTACTGAACATATTATCTGGCTAATTCCGACTCGCACCGTCGCGTAGCGGCATCGTGCTTGATCGTGCTACACCGCTTATAAAACATCGACGTCTTTCTCTAATTCCCCCCAAATTTATTAGCCCCTGATTGTCAAGATAATGTCAAGGCAGGTCTATAAAGACGGTGATCAGTTAAAACAAGCATGGCGTTGACTTGGGGTACAAAATCGATAGCCCGAAAGGTCGCCGTGAGTCAATGTGCGTCGCACGTTACATTTCAGTGCCAGTGTCCAAGGTGATTCAGTAAGTTAACTCCGATGTAACTTTGTGGTGCTACTGGCAAAACATTCACATAAAATCACTTGTTATCTCTTTCTTTTTCCCTCTCATTATCTTCCCTGTGTCTATGTTATCTTAGTTGAAATCACTTACCTCATCTGAAAATATGTTTTTTTTTTTTTTGTGAATATTTCACTAGAGCGAACACACAGAAAAATAAGTTTTTTAAAGTTATAAAATAATAACTCATTAGTTTGTAAAGCACTTACTCCTAACGATACAATATTGATGAACTAGAATTGACGTCATAAGTAATATTAAAAATATTGTTAACTCTTATTTGATAAGTATATTGATTGACCTCCAAAACTGAACTATCATCATGAACTAAATTGCCATACACAAATTAATACCAGTGTCGTTCATCATTTCAGTCTATCCCACTGCCAATGGTTACCAAGCCCTCCGAAAAACTAGTCTTTTTTGCCCGAGGGATATTTAAATACAAGCTAAAGCTACAATTTGCTAAGTATCTCGACTCCACATCTCGATAAGGTTATCATTTACATATTTTTCAGAACCTAGTCCAATGCCTCCATTGGAATTCTTTTTCGTTAAAATACCAACTCTTAGGTATTTTAACGAAAAAGGAATGAACGTATTTCATTTGTAATATGCATATGCTTAGTGATATGAGCTAATTTAAGGGCTATAATATTTCTTATTTAATTACTCGTACGCATAGCTCGTAGGTGACATTCTTTTGTGAATAACTTTTAATTAATTCTATTGACGTACTACGTACGTCGTTACTGTAATAACGTAAAGCGTAATAATATCTACAAATATGGAAAAAATATTCTAAATCGCAAACACATCTTACTAATATTATAAATGCGAAAGTTTGTCAGGATGGATGGATGTATGTTTGATTCTCTTTTACGCAAAAACTACTGAACGGATTTGGATGAAATTTTGCACACAGATAGTTTATAACCTGGATTAACACATAAGATACTTTTTTATCCCAGTAGTATATGATCCCTTGGGACAATTATAGAACTCCACACGGTCGAAGCCGCGGTCATAAGCTAGTTATAAACATATTTTAGGTTATTAAGTTCTTAATTTTCATTGCAATAAAGGAAATTCTGTTACTCGTAGCTAAAAAAAGAATACAATAAAAAAGCATATCTATTACTCATGCTTCACCCAATAAAAAAAATATTCAGACTTGATCCACTGTATGCTTTCCACTGTGAACCTGTTTATCACGCGCCGGGCGTTACAGCTGATAACAATAAATCCAGCCAGGCGTAGCTCAGCTATGTAGTCGAAACGCTATTCCACCCCACTAGATTATTGTTTTAAACTGCCACCGATAATTGTGAAAATGGCCCAGCTACAAATTTTTTGACGCATATTTTGAATGTAGACGTAAAATGATAGAAGGATTCCATGGTCTATTTATGATGTTACTAGCACTTTGCAAAAAAATGGTTATAGGTCGGCTAATATGCATGATATAAATATATTTTTTATCCTAGAGCACCCACGAATAATATAATTATGTTTTTACCAGTGAATTTTCTTTTAGAATTGGATCATTCGTTCCGAAGATTACACTCTACATTCAAACTTATAAACAAATTTTACCTCTTTATAATATTATAATATTATATAGTATTGATTGGAAGCGCGTTACCACTAATTGTTATATTGCAATATGTAATATTTGCAGTGTCAACTTAAAAGTCAACGTTATTCTTCCTTTAAGGTGTGGTAAAATGCGACAGTGCTAAAAATGAGTCATTTAAATACAGTAATTCCAACTGAACTAGTCTTAAATTAAAGAAATCTTTATTTCATTTTATAGAAAGTGTACCTTTAAATATTAATTAAAATTAATACTAGTCAAACCCTATCGTCAGAATTAGCTAACAAAAGTGTGAATTGTTCAGAAACCGGTATTTTTCTATTATGCTTAGCCGCTTTGTAATATTAATAAATGCCAAGGTCCTCTTTTATACGAACGAGTAGGACCCTCCCCTTCGAGAGGGGACATTTTTGAGGGACAATGGCGGCGCAGAATTTTGAAGGCTACTTGATATTAAGCACACATAGAGAGCAAAGTAGCTGATAAACGTTTCTGTTAAACTGTACTGGCTTTTATTTAAGAAATAACTTGTTTTGTAGGAATTGTAAAGCGTTAAATAGGCCTTTGCGGTCCATGGTTGTTTATATTTCAGTGAGGAAATGTAGAGCAATTGAGGAGGTTGAAGTTAAGTTGTTTGTTTGACACGGTGACACTATATAACAGTAATGAGGCTATTCCAAAAATCACAAAGTTTGTTTATATTTTTAACACGCTTTTATCAGGTTCACCTGTAACCTAGCTAACTTAGATGTAAGAAAATCTTCGAAGTTAAATTCGACCTATTTTACGGTTTCCGATTCAGCTGAAATTTTGCATACATGTTTAGTTTGGATGACCTTGTATGGTTAGTTAAGTGACGTCATTCTAAATCTAATATGGCGGATTCCCAAAGAATACGACTAGTTATTTTTTATGCATTCCCATGATTTGCTGAGAAAAATAAAATGACGTCGCGTCTAAAGCGTGTTTTTTTTAACATAATATTATTACAATAGCAGCCATCCTATTCTTGCTCGCGTTAGGCTTACAAACAACAACTTAAGTAACAAACCATAAAACATAACTTTGCACTTTGCAATAATAAAACTTTAGCTAGGTGGTCCACCTCTCAACCTCCTTCTAAGCCAAACTTTCCTAAAACATTCCAGTGTCATAATTACGGAACTAATTAACGAGAATGTTCGGGAAACTTACAAGATAATTGACATTTAGATGAGTAACGTTACGTCTGAAGCCGTGAGCGAGGGTTGGGAGTAAACACCGAAGTAGGGTAGAGGGTGTTGAGCTGAATTTAGTCCCTGGGGTCCGGCTGTTAAGCGAAGTAATGATGGGCGTAAAGATTGCGGGCTGTACTGATTGCTGAATGATTTCAGACATTCTGGTCTTTTAACGGTAAAAAATCGATAATTACAAACGCATTGAAAGACTGCTGGAGAATGATTTGGTTTGTAAACGATAAGTAGGTTCTGTAATTATTATTAAACACAGTCATAACATCAGACTTGGATAATGCAAGGCAAGTAAATATACCGCCGCGTGTAGTCCGCTTAATAACTATTACTGGGCATTATGTTTAAACATAGTAGAAGTCGTGGAACTGTGGATTAATTTCCGCACAAAAAGTAAATTTAGTAATGACCCACACTGGGCGCCATTTGCGTTGATCGGCTCTCAAACTGGTACGAACTAAATATTAATGAATGTCACACTTTATAATCCTATATTATAAGCTTAAAAACATTTAAATTGTTCACGTTTTACAGACCATTCAGAGAAATGATAGCTGTTCCAAGTTGGGCGCCAAATTATCTACATGAGTCCCACGGTGGGCGCCAATAAGAAAATACTTCCTTATTCCCTTATGAGTTACAACCGTCAATTATCCTTGAAATCGTCATAAAAGGCTTTGTTACGAGCGCTGAACGTTCATAATTCATTTACAAGGCAAACTTTTCTTTTAAGCGCTCTCAGACATGTTGGCGTCGAACGAAAGTCGTGCATGAAGTATATAGGTCCGTTTGCCTTGGCATGCGTCCCGACTCAGTAACCCAGTACAGTTTTATTTATCTCTATCTAAGACGCGGATGAAATCTTTATACCAATATTTGTGTCAAATGTTATGGCAATGACGTTTATGAATTTGTTTTGAATTTATCTTCGATCCAATTAAACATATTTATTAATATGAAAATATTTATTATATAAATAAATATTTTCAATTTTGAAAAATTACTGAGCTGCGTGTGGGCTTCCAGAATAATTGGCCTCTCCTTTTACACAAAGTACTTGCTTAGCAGCGCGGAGTTGCCCTTGAGCGCGCTGGCCTGATCGTCGTGCGCGGCTAGCAGCGCGCGCACGCCAGCACCGCGCGCGCTCCTAACTGATAAACTGTCATAACATTTTCTATAGAAAAAGATATTTGCTCGGCTGAATGTAGAAAATCAATATGTACCAATACATTAAATATATACCTAATTTAAAATCAAACGAAGCAAATCAAACGATATACAGTTGGTTTTTGATCATTCGCGACTAAAGTTATGGATACCCAAGTACAAACTCTTGAGTTATAAAGGAATAACGAGTTTAGAATAGAGAACCAAAACAACAGAGTGTTTGTGGAAGCATACACTCTATAACCCTTCTAGAGTGAGTACTTTTAAATCTGCTTTTCCTTGATTTCGTATTCAGTTATCCCACTCCTAATCATCACCATCATGTTCATTAGACCTTGGTTCAACCTTTACAAAATAGTCTCATCCTTGAAAGACGACATTAATACAACGCTGGAAGTCGTTATCCCAGCTTATTTTGACGACTACCACAAGCCACCCGCTAGTCGCTCACGGTCAACTGGGATCCATTATAAATAGCTCCCTCTGAACTAAAATATACCGGTATTGTTACTGAAATAAACTTATTTATATATAGTTTCCTAGTATAAACACGCTAAATATGTTTCTTTACTGCAATTCTCTCTAGTATTGTACTAGGAGAGAAAAGCATCAAGGACGGGAAAGCCTTATGATTAGCCTTATTTTTACAAGCTTTTATTTAACTTTTTATTCTTTCGTTCATTTTTGTAAAGTTGGTCGCAATTTCACTATCAACAAAAAAAAATCCGTATGTTTAAATAATAACTGTCATTCTGAGACAGTTGTATGAAATGGCTAAAATACGGCTAATTTAATAGTTTGTCAACTTTATCGCTAAAGCATAAGGTTCAAGTCAGAGTCCCATGGGTGGCATAAAAAATCTGACACCTGATTAGGCACTAACTACACGATGAAGAAGAAGAATTACGTTCGAGGTTGATTGGAAAAATTTGACAGTTTCGGGTAGCATGATAAATGTACATTGCAATCCCTGAAGAATAATGCTAGCAAACGTTTTATCCATTGGTTATATCAAACTGAAATAACATTTTATTAGATAATTTGAGCTTGTACCAAACTATTCAACAACTTTATAGTCTAAACCAGCTGGTGTTAAAACCATCGTAAAAAAAAAGTTGGAATCATTCTCGTAGGTAGTATCGTACATTATCTTTCTTTTCAAATCAAATACTGAAAGCTTAAGAACACGCTTAGCTTTCATAAGCACTGATTTTCGAAATGGAGTAATGGAACTAGAGAGATGAATAAGAACAGTGAAATCTTAGACAGGCACTTTAGTATCGTGCCCAATTTATATAATTACCACCGCTTTTAAGATGATTAAGGAAAACCTCT
The DNA here is from genome assembly GCA_947578425.1 of Eugnorisma glareosa. Taxonomy (NCBI): domain Eukaryota; kingdom Metazoa; phylum Arthropoda; class Insecta; order Lepidoptera; family Noctuidae; genus Eugnorisma; species Eugnorisma glareosa. Next base: position 9,883,498 of record OX387974.1, on the reverse strand, counting down.
TGGAGAAACCACAATGCAATCCGCTTCTATGTTTGTAAGTACCTATGTATGTACTAGAACCAGAAGTTCGAAGACATGGTTCATCCGCCCACATACAATGGGCTTGGGATTAAATAACTCCCTCACACAAAGAAGAGCCCTGTCAAACAGCAGTGGCAACATTATGCTGAGTTTACTAGCATACACATGGATGGAACTCGTGGTTAAATAATAACAGGCGCTCGGGTCGATCTTCAGGTTAAACCTAGCTTGCCTAGGTTGATCCGTGGATGGGTGACCACCCATTACATACCGAGTTTCCTCCATGACTCGTAAAGTACGTTAAGCCGTCGGTCCCGGCTGTCATTTGTAGATCTTTGACAGCCGTTACAGGTAGTCAGTGGCCCGACAGTCTTACCAAGGGGTATCGTGTTACCCAGTACTATCTGGGTTGTGGAGGTCAGATAGGCAGTCGCTCCATCGAAATACTGATATTCAGCTGCATCCGGTTGGACTGGCCGGCAGATGATGATGACTAGTGCTCTATCTACAACGACAACTACAAAAGCAATGTAAAATCTGATGACCTATTTCATACCTACGTATCTCTGTTAGTAGTTACCTACTCTGTACTACTAGAATGCGCCTACACGACCAAGTGTAATCATTATAATGAGCTCTTCCTCAGAGACGAGACTAAAAACAAACTCGACATAATGAGCCTCTTATCCAATGCTTTTAGAACATCAAGAATAATATTATTCAAGAGGATAGGCAATAGGCAGCAATGGGAAATATGTGGTATTTTATTTTATAACTACGTGAACTTGACTGGATTCTCCATCGGACATACAGACTTTCATTCTCAGTGATTTCTCTAATACAACCCAGTTTTGACCTCAAGTAAACGCAGTAAAAAAAATTTGGAAATAAGATCTAGTATTTCAGGGAATTTAATTTAAGGAAACCCTATTACCAATCACTCTGCATTTATAAGGATTGCTTAACATCTGATAGTGAATGAATTGAGTCTGATTTGTAGGTGCGAGACTGAGAAGATTTTCAACAAACAAAGAGATGATAAAAATCTAATGTTGGGCGACGCATTAAAGATCCATGTTGCCAAATTGGCGCCTACTCAAAAAAACTCGCTCTTCCGTATAAACTCTTGAATTTAAAGAGAGTTAACGCACTAACGCTAAAGATCATCGTAGTCACACTTCGCATAATTGTAAAAAAAGTTTAGACCCTTGAAGAATTTAGAGAAACGAAGACGTTCCTTTTTTGTCATAGCTAGTCATCAACAAGTCAGTGGCATTATTTGTGAAAACCAAACGATATCAGTCTTCAAATTGACTTATTTTATGTAAAGGTTTGTCACAACCTTTTGTTTTACTACCATTCCCTGAAATAAATCTATATAAACCATATATATATACCTGAACTATATCATAAATAGCACTGATAGCCTACTGGTGTGACCGTCGGACTACCAAGTCCGTAGGTCTTGAATTCGAACCCAAGGCACGCACGTCTGATTTTTGGAATTCATGTGCGTTTTGTATAATTATCACTTGCTTCGGTGAAGGAAAACATCGTGAGGAACTAGCATGCCTGAGAGATACGATATGATATGACTTGACTTGACTGCATGTAAAGCCAAGTCAGAGGCCTAAAAACTAACACCAATTTAGGCACTAACCAGACAATAAAGAAGAATAAATCTATATGGGGTACACTTATAACTGTTTCTCACAGATAGTCCCGAACTCAGTGACGCTCGAAAGCTGACAAGTTAACGTGTTACACAATACGTATGGATTTTTACGCAAAGATGACGTAGCCATCGTCTGAGGCGTAACCATCGTCTTCCTGGCAACCAGCCAACCTGACTGACACACTGGCTGAATTCGTCCGACAACAATGTTTTATGGCTACTAGTAGATGTCACGAATAGATGGTTAATCTTTGCGGGAAAATAATGTCCTTCGACTTCGTGTCTTCGGGGAATCAAGGACTTTTTGTTGGTGTTAATTTCTTTTTTCGGTCTGACTGAAGCTGAAGAAAATAATAACGGCGCGCTACCTACATACGTTCCTACCTACATTACTTTAGGATAGGTAGTGTTGTAAAAGTATTTTTTTTAAGTAGGTTGTGGATATTAGGTAGGCCTAGGCACAAAGCAATTTTGGAATTATATGAACAGCGATTTCGGGGGAGATAACTAGATTTTCAAGATTTTGCAACCGATTTCGGCCTGAAGTATCATCTCAAAAAACTTCATATAAAACCACAAAGAGAAGACGTAATAGAATTTCTCGGCTTCAATATGTAAGTACCTACACATATTAAACGTGCAGACATTATCGTGACAAGTTGTTGTAGTTTGTATAGACAATCCTGTTGACAGCCGGCTTGTCGAACGCACGAAATGGCTTTCAACGCATCATTAGAGAAATTTCATGGGTACTTGTGCTTCAGTGCTTGATATATGACAATGCGCTCAAGAATGTGTCACATATATTAAGTCGCATAAAAAAATGCTTTCTTAACAACTTAGTTTAGAAACCAGATAAAAATAACCCAGTTAGAATGCCGAAAATCTACATAATTCTAGAAAGGTTTTCATTTTCGAATTTAACGTAAAAAATTTGAAATTCGGTGACGCGCTTTAATTTTTTTCAAAGCATGACAAGTATAAAGTAACTTCGTATCGTAATGTGACTAATGTATTTTTAAGAAATGAAATGAAAACTGCTAAAGAAAAGTTCCTCGATGAATTCTTAGCCTTTTAGTTGATTCACATCCGCAACCAACAATGTGACCAAATCACGACGTATAAATAAAAATGACAAATTTTCCGAATCCACAAAAGTGTAAAGCATCGTCAACATTTTCCACCAAATAAAAACCATACACGAGTTCTATGTGAATTTGTGAAAAATCTCTTTTATTCCGAGAAAGCCTGCCATTATGGGTGCGGTAAACCTTCATTATGCTTAGTACCTAATTGTAACCCCACAAAACAGTTTTAACTACAGTGAATTCGATCGGGGAGGCAAGCGAATGCCATAGAAGTTCCGCTTGCGAAGGTTGCGTTAAATATTTGATATTAATTTAATATTCTTACGTTAGCTGTTCGGTGCTGGCAGGTGAGTCGCGTCCATCGTCCCGTACGTCGGCCACCCCATGAGCACCACTCATGCAATAAACAATAACTCACAGTATACACAAAAGAATTCACTATTCACACCCGTAGACCGGACACTAACATTTTATCCACGAACTATTGGTAGAAATAATAATTACGTGCGGTGACGTGAGAATGAGATTACCCGGTTGTTTTATGAGACGAGGCGCGCTCCCCGAGCGTTCGCCATGTTGATTTGGTAGGGCGATTCGCGCGCGCGCCAATTGCAATCAAGTGTTACCACTATTGTATGGTTTCCACCTATTAGGGGTGAAATTTCTGACTTACTAAAATAGGTCTGTAATTGAAAACAGCCGATTTATGACTCATAGTTCAGTAAAGCTCTGATTTAAAAACTTTAGAATTAGGTCAACAGCCTCTTCTCAAACAGAAGGCACGAGCATTGGTCACCCCACACGCTTCTCCATAGAGATCTATGCTTTGGAATGGGCCACTACAGTAGCTTCGCTTTCTTTGTTTTTCTGAAATTGAAAAGTGCCTGTAATGGTCTAATTGAAAAAAATGCTTTGAGTTTGAGTTTTGAATAAAAATGTAGACCCCGTGGTGGGTAAACTGTTTCTTCCCCTAGCAACACTGCCACGCATGCGCGCTAGCCCGCCACTGCAATACGACGCTGTAGCACCATGCGCCTATTTTTATTTCCTTGCGATTTGTCGCCGCTACACGCGACCGTCGACTCGCACCTGCGTTTGGCGAGTTTCCGCACAAGAAAACTATGGAAAATTACATAAAACACTAATACATTTAATACGTAATTTCTTTATCAAATCTGTCTTTTACATCGTTCTGTCTGTGACAAGTCGCTTTTGTATACAGATTTCGATACATGGAACCCTTAGGTGTTACAATCGATTTCGACCGGCGTCGGCAATTATGAGGGGTAAGGTTAGGAGTTCACAATGTGCCAGACACTGTATTGTCATGCGAAACTCCACAACAAATAACTGTTTAGCGATTGTCTTTTCTTTAATTCCTCTGCTAATATATTTACTGAAAACTTGTACCAGGTTACTTGAGGCGGACTTTACCAATAGCCGAAACGCGATCGGCATCTAAAACACGTTCAAACGCTGACAAGTGCGATAATTATTGCGGAACATTAACACTGAGATATCTTGAACGCCGTTTAGATGTGCTGATTGTATTTTGTATTTCGTGTTATTGATGAAATCCGCTCTCAGTTGCGATGTTTAGTTAACCAAAATAATAAAGCTTATTCAGTTGAATGAGCCTGCAAGAACCGGTGTTTAGAAATATAGGTCACAGAAGTGTCACAAGAAGCAGGGCAGCAAACTGTGGTGACCCCAACAACTGTGATCTTTGATCTCCAGTTGCTCGTATGCAAAGCTCATCAAATATGTATTTTTGGTAACAGCTTTGGGCCTCCCTTTGTGCCTATTTGGCCTTGTTTTGTTCTGTCTCCCGCTGTTAAGGAGGGAAGTGGAAATTATATTCTTCGTACTCCTCCGCTGTCTTTTCTGATTAATTTCGTTGCGGGATCCAAGACTGTTATAGTCCTTTCTGGGACTTCGTCGAGCTTCATAGTCTCGGTGCTTTTCTGATGGTCACTGTAGATTCTGGCTTTCAGGAGTGGCAGTGGTTTGGGAATAAGGAGCGGGTACTACCCAAAAAAAAAACAGCTTTAGGAATAAAGTTGTGGAATCGAGAGGTATACCGTATATCTTCAAAGCTACTTGAAATAACCTTTTGTGCTACTGTATTTTTTAACTTGAAGTCAGCTACAAATAAAATATATTTTCGATACACTTTCTCGAAAACTGGTTCTTATCGCACTACGATTAGGTTCAACATGAAATGTATTTCACACGCGTGGATTTTTAATATTTTTCCGCACACGTGCAGAAATAAAAACTTCCACAGATAAGTTCAATGACTATAGCTATAATCGGCGGTGATGGTTTTTTTTTAATCTCGCCAAGGAGTTACGCGTCTTTACGGCGTAAATATTTTTTGAGTATTTAAATTGTTTATAAATAGAATATCATAGATAAACATGATTATTTGTAACAAATATTTACTTTTATGAACAAATTAATATTTATTTGTGTTCTAAATTCAAAAATATTTGAATTCTTTCTTTCATAATTTATTGGTTTTTTTTTCATAATAGGCTGTATAGCGGCATCAGACCTGCTTCTTCTTCAACCTGGCGAAAGCAAAGCGCGGAAAAAAAGCAAATTAAATCATAGTTTCCTAATTATTCCTTACAAAAAAAAATACTTTCCGTTCTAATATTTTATTTCTTCGAAAGTGTATTGAAAAACGTCGTTTGATACGAGTGGGGATTTGTTACTGCAGTTCTCGGCTCCATAACACCCTCGCCTGCAGCTCGGGTGTTAATTCCGCGCTCGAATGCATAACAACGTTTCCCCACTTATATCAAAATGTACTATTTTGGTCTTATATTGACGATCAGTGTATGCTAAACATTATTCCAAACTTCCATCGTTGCATAGATAAAAAAAAACATTTTTACAGAGGTTCATTATAGAGCAAGATCCCAAGACCGCCAGACGGTACTTAATTTTTATTTTTGATAAACATATGTGGCTTATTGTTAGTACGTACTGTGATCGTATGCGTACCTGCTAACTTGTGCCAACGGCCAATTTTCAGATTACTATCAGGTGATAGAGTAATGTATAAATATTATTAACTTTTCTTAAATTCTGAGTCCTGATTTTTATAAAGGGTGTACCAAGACCCTTAACGAAGCCGAAAGGCACTGGTTGCGATCATTCTTTTGTTCTAGACCATACCTGGGAACCTTTTCGTTACGGAGATATTGGGGGTCAAAATTCCAACTTTTTCACAAGTTTTTTTTTAAATACATGTTTTTAATGTAATATTTTTACTTTACGACCCCCGTAATAATAAATCCATACATAAGCACATTATATTTTGAGTGCGTTACATTGAGTCCTACCGTAAAACGTGATTATTCATCCAAAAAAAAAGTCGTTTCCCAGCAATAATTTTTGCGTAAAGTTGCTTAGTTTGATCTATATAATGCTTGGTTGAAGGCTTCGTGAAGGGTCCTGTTACACCCTGTATGTTGTACCTATAGAATATAGTATTGTTAAAAAATATTAATCAAGACCTACTACATCTACTCGGTACCAAACTGTTAATCAGAAAATCTTGACAATGATAAAACAAAGGAGTATGAACAAGATATTTATTGAAAGGTTCAGTCCCATCTGCCGGCACCTTCCCATCTCGGCACAAATCAGTACTTATTATTATATTTACGCACTTGTTCTCCCCGTCATTGCGATAATTGTTTTGCTGTGGACAATATCTGGGAACCTTCTAGTTACGAAGATATTGGTCGTCGTCGAATATCGAACTTTTTTACGTTTTTTTTTTGTTATTTTTTTTTTTTATGTTTATTACTTTACTTTAAATACCTCCCTGACCCCTGTACTATTCAATTAATCCATCAGCACAGTGTTTTAAGTGCGTTACGTTGAGTCCTACCGTAACCGTGATTTTTCACCCGAAAAAAAATTTCGTTTCTCAGCACTATATTTTGCGTAAGGTTATCTAGTTTCACGTAGAGTGTTTGGTTGACGGCTCCGTGATCGGTCCCTTTACACCTTGTATTATAGACTTGATTCCAGCCTAGTAGATTGATTTTCGGACCTCAAATGCAGGTTATGCAGCAATTGCTTAGCCTAGCCTTAGGAATCTTAGGATCAGTCAGAATGTCGAACGAGCTTGAATCCTACGATAATTTAGATTCGGAAGGATATTGTAGTGAGATATAAAACAAATTAATATACAAATTATTATTTATTAAATAAATAAATTGTCAGGTGTTCAACATAGTACCAATAGATCTATATGATCCCAATAGGAAACTATTGATTATTGGAATTTATTATTCATCAGGATCAGTCTGAAGAATCGGATGATGAGCTCGATGATGAACTAGATGATGAACTGGATGATGAACTTGATGATGAGCTGGATGATGAGCTAGAATCAGACGAGGAGCTAGATTCGGACGAGGAGCTAGATTCGGACGACGAGCTAGATTCGGAAGAGCTAGAATCAGAAGACGAGCTTGATTCGCTAGAATCAGGAGTCGTAGTTTCAGGTTCCTTAGTAGTAGTGACGTTGACTTGACTTTCGGTAGTAGTGACGTTGACAGTACTTTCTGTAGTAGTGATGTTGACAGGACTTTCGGTAGTAGTGACGTTGACAGGATATTCGGTAGTCACGTTAGAATACACCCAGTCGAAATCAATACCGGACACGTCAGTGAACCAGTCGTGGTAGAAGCCGGGACGGATGAAACCTGGAAATGTGAAGTATTCGCATCAATATTTATATCTATATATTTATGACTATCATAAAATGATTAAGGAATTGTTCAAACAAAGCAGAGCCGATAAAGATAGGAGTGTCAACATTGTATCAAAGATCTATGACTCCTGTTGCAAGTCTTTGTAGTAATAAGAAACAGTGAGAAAGTGATATTACGGAAATACCAGTAGTGATTTCAGAAATTTAAGAATTCAAAAGTTTCTTGAAGTTACTTGGGCACGTTAATATAACCTTATTTTTCGAATAATTTTCAGTAATTCTTTGCTTACCAGCTGGGAAGTCGGTGTGGCATCCAGTGGCTGACACGAAGGAGGTTACTCCGACCTGAGTGATTTCACCGTCGATGTCGATGATGGTCAGTGGGCCACCGCTGTCACCCTGTGGAACGAAATCTAGTTTTATTTCTTTTGCCTCTAAGTAACTCCCCTCTCTCTTCTTTCTTTTCTCTTCTCTTTGTTATCTCTTTCTTCTCATGTTCTTTTCCAATCGATGACTCAATTTTCGTCCGACCAGTTTGTAACGACTTGAACCGATCTTTCTTTTGCCTCATTTAAGTCCTGGAATGTGCAGGCAGTTATTTATTCTTAGTTGGAGTGTTTCAATCCCGTGTGCTGCCCGCATCATGGAACATCAGTATCATAGGCATATTTATTAGAGTTAATTTGGATCAACAGAAATACCCACTAGGTTACAATAACAAACTGTTTTCCTTACTTCCTTTTTATCCTTATCCTTACTAGAAATATTATAATTGCCTAAACCGATCATCCTGAAATTTTGCATATACATTGTCAGGTGTACAGAAACAGCCATAGCCATCTTTCATACCGAAAAAAAAGTATTTTTCCCAAGGAAAACAACCATAACATTCTTAATTTCTTATGATTAGATGGTGCTCGAATTGATTGTGAAATTCTAAATTAACGCGAGCGATACCGCGAGCTAAAGCTGGTGTGTACATATTTTGAGGAAAATACACCACAATGAACATTACTAATCGAGTTTTCAAAAACTGACAAATAACCTATCAAAATTCCATTGATCTGTACGTATGTGCGTACCTACATATTTATGTCAACAATGAAAAAGACAAAGGTATTAAAAAGGGAAAGGTAGTTCTCCGTACCTGGCAGGTAGATTGGCTGGTGACGTTGTAGCCTCTGGCGCAAATGGTGGAAGGCTGGATGATGGAGCTGCCTCCGTAGGCGAGCAGGCAGTCTAGGTTGGTGGTGATGTTCAGGAAGACCCAGTTCAGGTTTTCAGGAGAGGCTCCTGAATTCAGAAAAGGTCTTAGTAAGTATGATGTCTATCTGTGTACCTTCATTAGATTCGCCTAGTGTTAGTGATAGTCTGGTAGTAGACTGAGACAAATCGATAATTCTGCTTTTAGCGTGTGGTGTCTTAGGGTTAGCAAATCAAAGCAGCTCTTGCATTAATATTTGCTTATTTTTAGCAGAACTGTACAACGTTTCTATTAGTTATTCAATTTTCATTTAATTATATATACGGCGTTCTGTGGTTTCTGCCAACCCTCATGGGGAAAAGGCGTGAGTTTATGTATGTACCTTTGTAATTAATATATAACTTAAGGAAGTAAAGCTTTACCATTAGTCCAGGTGCGTCCCCAGCCACTGGCGATAGACCGAGCCCCGGCGTAGTTCTCGTACCTCGCTTCAGTGCGCTGCATCCTGATCGGCTGGATAGTGTCTGCAAAATAACAATTAGATTTTACGAGTATAACAACATACTAAAGGACGCTTTAAAGATTACTGCAGTCTCTAATTCTATACTTAATAAAATAAAGCGGAAAAGTTTGTTTGGTTGAACGCGCTAATCTCAGAAACTACTGGTTCGAATTGAAAAAATATTTTAGTGTTGAGTCCTCCATTTATCGAGGAAGGCTATAGGTTATATAACATCACGCTACCAATAAGAGCGGAGTATCAATTAAAAATGTTGCAAAAGCATTCACAATAGCTAGGTAAGTAATAAAGATAATAATGTAAGATCGCGTCATAATCAGAACCAAAGCGATCGACGCTCAAACGTCAACGTCGCGTCGCTTTGATTTTCGAAATTTTTCAAAGCACGCCTTCTGCTTATACAAACTAATGAGTGGTAATCATTATGAAAGCAACGTTTTCTTTTTTTAAAGGCGCTTTCTGCATTCTCATGTAATGTAACAAATCCAAGATTCGATTTTGTACAGAAACAAGTGAATCTGAAGTTTTACCATTATTACAGGCGAATGCTCGCATGAGGGAGTATAGTTATATCAAGGTGGTATCACAGACCCTTCACGAAGTAACTCTACGCAAAAATTCAATTCAAATCAAATTTTTGCGTAGAGTTACTTAGTTTGCCAGCAATCTGGGAAACGGCTTTTTTTGGGTTGAAAATTCACGTTTTACGGCAGGACTCAATTGAAAATTGAATTGAAAAAACATTTTACTGATGGATGGATCAATAATACGGGGAAAGTGAAGTTAAAACATTAAAAACTTGTATTAAAAAAACTTGTGAAAGGTCGTACATAACTTTGACCCCCAATATCTCCGTAACCTGCAGGTTAAGGGTAAAGTATGGTCTAGACTCTAGCTAGAACAGTGGTCGTCACACTTTTCTGTTGAAGGGCCACACAGGATAATCACGTGAGGTATCGCTGCGGGCCGCACATTCTTACACATAAACTGTCACTTACGGGATGTCTTCCGTGATTGCACATTCACACACAAACACACATCATACACACACACATCACACACACGCACATTCTTGTATCTTTAGTTGGCACTACCAATCAATGGGCATATTTTTATCAGCTGGCAGTACAGTCTGGTAGTTTTTTTTTTACTATTTGTTCAGAAATCGGGCAATACAATATCACTTAGGTACTAGGTAAACTTAAAAAGAAAAACATGAAAACTGCGTGCCCTAAAACAGTGAACACAGCATGCACAACATTAAGAGCTGATTAAAAATATATTTGTTTGTAAGCTTAAAAATGATAATTTATGCAGCCATTTGACTAATTATTTCTTATTAGTCGAATGGCCGTAGGCTCGTCTTCTAAGGTCCCGGAGAAAATATCAAAATGCTGTCTCACATCATTGTCTGGAAAACATTCTATAAAATGGAGCGTGTTGTTTTATATTAGTTTTGCAATGAGGCATCACAAAAGTACGCCTATTGTATAAACGACTGGTCTGGCGTGGAACAGCTAGTTGAACTCTCTCCAGTAAACCTTCACAATCGTATTCTAACTTTGATTCATAGGATTTGAGGTTTTTACATTAGATATTAACATAGGATAGTTGGTACAGAAAGCGTTTTTGAACTCGCTCTAATTTACTAGAGTACACCTCATAGGTAGGATTCCATACTTGACTTCCATACTCCAACACACTGCGAATGATGCAGTTTAAAACTGGTATTGTGACTTTGGGATCCCTAAATTCTTTGAGTTGTCGTGTTACAAAACCCGACACACGCGAGGCTTTCTGAGCTATATTATCTATATGGTGTCTAACCTTAAGTTGGCAATCCATGATTACGCTTAAGTTGCGGATACAAGATATTTCTTCTAGTGATACATTTTTTATTGTGTAAATTGCAATAGCGGGACGTATTTTCCTTGTAAATTTAATATGCTTACATTTACTAGCATTTAAAATCGTGCAGTTTTTGATATACCAACTAGACACTTTATCGATTTCAGTTTGCAATTATACTGAGTCTTCGGCATAGTTTACTGTTTGGTACAATTTTAGATCATCGGCATACATATTAAACTTACATTCTATTTTACTTGCTAAATCATTTATAAAGATTAAGAACAACAAAGCCCCTATGTGCGAACCCTGTGGTACTCCTGATGGTATAACGTTAGTCTGAGATTTAAAACCTAGTTACCAATAAAGCCAAAAAAAATAAGCAAAATGTGGCAATGCGCGGAACGCATTGCTTACAGAATGAAGTCGATGAGGCCAAAACGTTCTGGAGTAACAACCGCGTGATATCCATCAGCAAACTTAACGTCTTTCATCTAACTAAATGATGGTAATCAATGAACATAAACTTACCACTGAGATCAAGATTCCTGCCGAACTCAATAAGACCGATGTCGTTGGGCTGCACGATCGACTGCAAGGCTTCGTTGTACAGGGGGTGGTTGTAGTACTTGGTGGTCTCAAAGATGGCTGAGGGCTGGGTCAGGTTGACGGTGCCGGCGCGGATGACCAGGGTCACGCGACTGTGGAAGAAAGAGGAGAAGTTTAGGAACATAAAACAAGAAAATTATTAATCTCCGTAGAGCAGAGGTAAGATTAGGTATATTATCAGTCTCACGGTATCAGTTATTTCAATTGGAAAATATTGGGCTAAAGCCAAAATCAGGGGAAAAACATATGGAAATGACTAAGACTATAGATTAATAAACCAATTAACTGCTTACGACCAACGAGCGTTATTTTCCGTTGTTATACTCCGTACTCGTAAAGTAGGGAATACTTTGGTCTTACCATCTGTACATGCAGTTAGTCGAAGTAGCCTCAGCGCTGTGACTGAAGACGCCAATGGAAGCGGCTAAGGTTTGAATGGAAAAAAAATAAGTACTATCTGAAGAAGAAGACTTACGAGGCAGTACAGTGAGCAGCAGTAAGACCCCATGCACGGTGGATGATGGTGCCTCCGCAGGAAGAAACGCCTCCAGCAGGGTTAACCATACGGATGGACAGCTGGTGAGGGAACTGCCCGTCTCTTGCCTCCCATCCCGACACGATACGAGAGGCAGCACCTATAGCAGAACAATAAAAGGAACGTCAAAAAAAATTAGCAAACGTATGGATATTGTCACTGAACATTTTTTACAAATGAAATCGTTCATATAAAGGTAATTAGGTATATTCAAGCTAAGTTGGAAGATTATGATGTAGCCTGTAAACCTCCAAGTTGACAGCGGCCGCCGTGTGTCGTCACGCCAATCCGCTTCGACCTCCGATTTAAAAGTATCGGAATGTTAATATCAATCGGAAGTTCCAACTTTTCGGAATCGGAGTCGAAGCTTCGTAATATCCCTAGTCCGGAGATCCAAAAGTTGCTAGACTTGACATTCCATTTTGCCTAATATCCAAATAGCTTACACACATTAAATAAATAGCAAGTTCTACATAATTAGCTCTATTTTTGGAGTGATTACTAAACTAAGATACTGAGTATGTTTGTTTGATTATCTTACCTCTCGCTTCTTCAGGGAAAGTTAGACTGGGATCGGCGAAAACCTGAAATTTACAATACTCATTGAATGTTGGCACATGCTTGATTTTTTAGGTAAATTGTGGTAGAAAAGTGGAAACGGCCTTCCTCTCAGTATGATTATTATCCTTTATGTTATAATTAATTGATGAGGATATTTATTATTCATGTTATAAATTTAGTATATTTGACTTCCATATTCTAATATTTTATGGTATATTATTGGCGATTAGAGGAAATTCAGGTAAGCCTCGCAGTATCAAACATTCATTTGAATAATTTGTTCATATTATTTCAAAACCTTTCAATTTTAAGAAAACCACGAGTTAAAAAGAATTCACTCTGGACCTTCGACGATTTCGCCAAAATCTCTCTCAAAACCTCAACAAAGGACCCTAAAAATGTCAACGAATCTATATTTACCGTAGTCCCAGCAACAGCCAACAAAAATACTGCACCCCACATCGCCATATTGTTCACAAACTAACTAAAAATTAATTTATGGTAGCTTATATTAATTCAGAACCGGGAATTAATTGATAAAATATTACGATTAAATGATAACGCATTAAGTCTAATCTAAATAATCCTACGCTTGTTTTCGTAACTGATATTTTAAGGATTTATGCAGATTATGAAGTATTTGCAATGCATGACTTGATTAATTTTGGAAAAGATGTTTAAATTAGAAATCTAGGGTAGATCTTAATATTGCTTAAGACGGAAGTTTTAATTAGCCTAGTAGACGGAACTCGAGCATTACTCTCAACGATAGTATTTCAATTCAGTCATTGTCTGTTGCTGTTACCTAGCTAACGCAGGATGAAATAAAAATCTACATATTAATAAACTAGTCAATTTTTATTTATGATTAAATTAATCTTCTTTCTTACAAGCTCAGCTCTATAATAAATGTTTGTTCGTCCTCGTGAGTGGATGAGGCTTAGTCGCTTGTACGGTTTTCGTTTATTCTGAAGATTCGGATGAAGATTCGCTGGATTCAGAGGACTCGCTGGATTCAGAGGACTGGCTGGAGTCCTCAGGAGCAGCAGTGGTAAGGTCTTCAGGAGCATCAGTGGTATCATCCTCAGGAGCAGCAGTGGTAAGGTCTTCAGGAGCGTCAGTGGTATCATCCTCTGGAGCAGCACTGGTGAGGTCTTCAGGAGCGTCAGTGGTATCATCGTCAGGAGTAGCACTGGTAAGGTCTTCAGGAGCGTCAGTGGTATCATCGTCAGGAGTAGCACTGGTAAGGTCTTCCGGAGCGTCAGTGGTATCATCCTCAGGACCAGTGGTATCTTCTCCAGAAGCAACAGTGGTACTTTCTTCGTCGGGAAGGTCAGTGGTATCAGATTCAGGTTCATATTCCCAATCGAAGTCGACGTCGGTCACTTCTAAAAACCAGTCAAGGTAATGACCGGGACGGATGAATCCTGAAATTAAATAGAAAGTAAATAGAGTGTTGTTGAATATTGGTTCGATTGTAATGTCATATTCTTGGTTTAGAAAAAATCACCTATTGTAGGTAATGTTATGCTTTAATCCTATGGATAACGTGAATTATATATCATTTGGGCTGAGTTTCCAGACAAGTCTCTCAAGTCTAAAACCCAACGTGTATGAAGCATCTCAGAACAGTCTAAGTACTTTAAGTCCAAAGACTATCTGGATGTCATTAATATTCGGTAAGTATAATCATTCTTTGCTATATTATTTTCCTAGATATCTAGTTACTGTCAAAAGAGCTTCCTAGACAACCCCCCCCCCTCCTTTATGGGGTCAATAATGACCCCATAAAGTTTAATCTACAAATTATTTCAAAGGCGAGCCAATTTTCAAAGCATTACAACACTTACCGGAAGGAACGCCAGCGTGGCATCCTAAGCCAGAGACGAAGGAGGTCACTCCAACCTGGGTGAGGGCACCGTCATCATCAATGATGGTCAAGGGACCGCCGCTGTCACCCTGAAAAATGTGCATACTGCTAAAACTCTGGCTAAAACTCTTACTTCTTGTGACAAGAGTTCAGTGTAGGTACCTAATAATCGACAATGAAGGCAACGGAATAGCGAGCTCTACAAGCTACCAATGTGACTCAATACATAGGGTCAACCATTTTTTTTTTGCGGAGTTTCTCTAGGTATTTTTGTCACTGACTCCGGACATCTCAGGAAAATTACGAGCATCTCTATGATCACAGCCCGTAAAAAATTCGAGTATTGGAGAGCTTGAAGATGATTTTTACATGAACCGAAACTTCAAACCAAATGAGTGTTTCGTTTACTAAACCTTCGTTCACCCTGGATTTTCTCACCTGGCATGTGGATTGAGTAGGGCTGGTCCATCCTCTGGTGCAGATGGTGGAGTCCACGATGATAGAGCTGCCTCCGTAGGCAGCCCGGCATTCCTCGTTGGAA
Source organism: Eugnorisma glareosa (assembly GCA_947578425.1). NCBI lineage: Eukaryota > Metazoa > Arthropoda > Insecta > Lepidoptera > Noctuidae > Eugnorisma > Eugnorisma glareosa. The sequence continues at coordinate 9,868,288 of OX387974.1, read as the reverse complement.
ACTAGCCTCAGGTAGACCCAGTTAAGGTTTTCAGGAGAAGATCCTGGTAAATAAATGCAGGATAAGAACATAGGTTACGCCAAGTTTTGTTTTACGGCAACAAATTGATTATCATTCCTCTCATCTCTGTCATTCCTCAGACATGTTTCTCAGTATTCCTAGAGGGCCTACCTAGAGTCCAGGTGTTACCCCAGCCGCTGGCGATGGCTTGCATATGTGCGTAGTTCTGGTTCCTGGCAGAGGAACGCTGGATCCTGATTGGCTGAATAAGTTCTAGAAAAATAAAAGATAAGAATTGGCAAATACCTCTTTTAAACTTTGATAGTCTTGATAAAATTATGAGATAAATTGGTCCATATCCAAAACAACGAGTATTTAACAGAGATTACTTCACAAAACACATTCCAAAGTTGTTTAGTTCTACTACATGCATATGGAAACACAAGTTACAGTGATACACCGATCCTTTAGCGCTTAACTGACGTTGGCACTGTTAGAGAATAATTCTGAAATTGTTTTGTGAGATGTATTGAAAAAACAAAATCCTTAAATAACTATAAAGTGTGTGGGATTAAATTGGGTCTTACCGCCAAATGTGAGGGACCTGCCGAACTCCAGCAGTCCGATGTCATGGGGCTGGACAATGCTAGCGATAGCCTCGTTGTACAGGGGATGATTGTAGTACTTAGTGGTCTCGAAGATCATAGCTGGCTGTGTCTGGTTGGTGGCACCAGCGCGGATGACGATGGTCACACGGCTGTAGAGGAAACAAAACGATTTCATCTGTCTACCGCTAGTAGAAATAAGGTTTTCGCTTGCACCTGGCGGCGACAGTTAGACACAAAAATGCTTTGGAAAGGCATATTTCTAGCATTAAAGGTCTTTCGGCTGAATGAACATCATACATTAATCAATATTGTAACTCAAATGAGTCAGATCAGTAAACAAAAAATTACTCAACAGTCACAGGGACGGTTTCCCTTCCGGTTTTCGGTCTGTGAGAGGAAGAGCAAACACGTGCAACGTGCCATTTGCATGTGTTTGCAAATTAATGCCAAGCAATTAAAAACCTACGCAGCGGTACAATGGGCAGCAGTAAGTCCCCACTCAGAGGTAAGGATGGAGCCTCCGCAGCCGAAGACTCCTCCAGCGGTGGTCACCATACGGAGACCCAGCTGATGAGGGAACTGGCCCACATTCGCGTCCCATCCAGACACGATACGGGATCCCGACACTGTTGAAATTTAAGATCAATGATATAGTATGAGTTAAAGAAATATGGGGCTTCGCAAGTCTGACAGACAGACCCGTCTACAGTACCCGTCTCATACTAGCTTGCGCAAGCGCACGGTTTGGCTTCGTGCGCAGTTGATGACTGTCTTCGCCATTTCGTTCGGCTTTGTCGGGGAAGATTGTGTGCAAATTAGGACTTGCACATGATCCGCACCGCTTGCGCATTTTTGGACACTCTTTTGGATCAACGCAATGTAGGGGCGTATGCTACGACCCATTTACCTTCTTACTGCCGATGCTCGAAAAAAGAATAGGTACTCTACTCATCGCGAGCGATCATTTAACGAATTGGTTTTGCACTTCTCACGAGGCGAACGTTTTTTTGTTGAGCCATCCTATAATGAACATTCGTTCGCATCTCCTCTCCACTTTGCTCGTCTCCGCACAGCTTCAGCGATACACCCTAGCTTTACGCATTTAGATGAATGCTTTATGTTCGAAAAATTCTGTTTCTGCACACAACGTAAATAGCAGCAATGGCTCTTGTTGAATTATATGCGAGTTGAGCAACTGTCTTGCTGTTCGTTTGGAAATATACAGGGTTAGTTTCCAAAGACCAGCCAAATTCTCAGATATGATGCAGTACATCATTTTAAGACCCCACATTTTTTGTAGGTTATTAAATAATAAATAATGATGAATTTCTGTGTGGGGAGGCTGTATGTTGATGTAAACCTCGCACAACGAATGTTCGCAAACAAATTCGCAGTGCCAATACTTGCGGTGAGAAAATAGTCTCCTTTAGAATAATGTTATAGTTTCTGTTGTTGTATGTTGTTTTGTTTACTTACCTCTTGCATCTTCAGGGAAGATAAACCTGGGGTCGGCGAGCGCCTGAAACGTTACACAAACAGTTTGCAGTTTAGGATAAAGCTTCTTTTTTCTTTCTTCTAATTGTAAGCCGAATTTACAATAAGACAAAAACCACACACATAAAAGTAATCATGATTACTTTATGGAATCAAAGAAAACGGAGCGCATTATCTGGTAGATACTATGCCATGTTCCTTCTTTAATTACGATTGATTCTAATTTAATGATACCAACAAAGATTATTTCCAACTGGGGCAAAATATTATTTTTACGTAAATGTTAAAAATTAAGGGTAGTTACCGTTCCAAAAACAGACAGCAAAAACACAGCACCCCACATAATTTTTCAGGCAACAAACTGATTAAAATGTCAAAATCTTCATCTTATATAACATGTTTGCCAGATGCGATACGATAAATCAAATAATTAACTGATAATTTATTGTACTATCTGTTTAGTTGATATAAATTCAGGTTTTACCAAATTTCGCGGTTTACACATTTTCGTTATGGGCCCAGTCTTAATAATTGTCAGCCAAAATAAATGACCGCACGTCGAAATATTCGCGTAGGTTTTCAATGTTTTTTTGGCTAAAGTTGTTAATGAATTGCAGTTATTTTTAGTGCACTATAAAATTGGTTACATGCTTAATAAGTACGTATTTTTTTGAAGTTCATAAAGCTTGCTCTTGTTGGATAAATCAGGCGTTGAAAAGTGGTCTCTTACGCCCAACGCAATCCGAGTTCTGTTTCAGGTCTCCTTCAGAGTCAACAGAAGCTATATTGCAAAATCTATCGACACAATAAATACCTTTATATCCTTGTCTTCAAAGTTTGCTTATTATTTTTGCAAAAAAAAACTTTTATTTACTTATTCTGATTGCAATAATATTGTCTATTTTCTCCGTTATTGTTCGCTCAAAGAAAATAGTTTCTGTCATATCAAAAAAATATATTAAAAATAACAGAAACTGACAATTATTAGTATACCAAAACACCCATAAATGTATAGTTTATATTTATAGATTTTAGCCCATTCCCTCTCATAGAGAGGATGCCGTGTGTCCCAGCAGTGGGAACATTATAGGTTGATTATGCTTATGCCTAAGTTAATAAACATAAACGTCTGCCATATTTTCTTAGTGACTGCCTATACCTAGCGGTCGAGGCAGAAGGATGTCGGATTATTGTCAATTTATTTCGGATTTCTCACTCGCACAATCATGCCATCGCGCTTAAGTAATGTAAAACAGGCTTCTCTGTTTTTATCTATGATTTTTATTTTTGATACTAGCGCGAACAAATACTAGCGCAATCAAAATCAAAGATGATGGCCACAAAAACTTCTTCATTTTTCGTCATGCAGTGTCATTTCCATGGTAATCGAGGACGCTCTAACCGAATATGGCGTCAAAATCAAAACCAAAGATGGCGGATACGAAAAGTAGCGAATTTTTCGTCATGGCCATGACGAAAAATTCGCTAATCGAGGGCGCTTTAAACAATGACACATTTCTATTGTGACCAAATTAAAGGCCTTTGTGGCTTGAAAAGAGACTATAAAAGAAGAACTGGCGAACCTACAGCTCTATGTATTGAGAAAAGTGACGATGCTAATGCTCTAAAACGCAAGGCTGTGAATCCAAAATGGAGATGAATGATTTTTGGCTAGAATATTAGGAATCATTTTATTTATACCAGCTACAGAAGGTTTTATATGCAAATCACTTTACATCCCAGTCTGTCATATAACCGATTTATATCAAACTGGTAGGCACTGTTTATTTGTATAAGTAGCATGTTAATCTAGCTTAATTAATTAGTGTTCTATCTGACTATTCTATATCTATTGATAAGATGATAAAAACTTCGAAAATAAATGATTGTATGGCCATGACGAAAAATTCGCTAATCGAGGGCGCTTTAAACAATGACACATTTCTATTGTGACCAAATTAAAGGCCTTTGTGGCTTGAAAAGAGACTATAAAAGAAGAACTGGCGAACCTACAGCTCTATGTATTGAGAAAAGTGACGATGCTAATGCTCTAAAACGCAAGGCTGTGAATCCAAAATGGAGATGAATGATTTTTGGCTAGAATATTAGGAATCATTTTATTTATACCAGCTACAGAAGGTTTTATATGCAAATCACTTTACATCCCAGTCTGTCATATAACCGATTTATATCAAACTGGTAGGCACTGTTTATTTGTATAAGTAGCATGTTAATCTAGCTTAATTAATTAGTGTTCTATCTGACTATTCTATATCTATTGATAAGATGATAAAAACTTCGAAAATAAATGATTGTAATGACGTCAGGTGGCCTTTCCTAATGATAACAATATTATAATCCTTGAATGGAAGTTTTGAAAGGGCTAGAAGTAATCATTCGAGTCATCAAACCATCATGACATCTTTAGTACTAGTTTTACATTCCTTTCTTAAATTCGTACTATCACATATAAATTATGGTACTTAGAGCCAGAAGGCGTCGCGGTGTTGGCTCATCTTGTAGACGATGGCGGGCCGAGCTGGACAAAACCAACGACCAGTGGTCCACACTGGCCCCGGTTTGGAAGAACTGGAAAACATAGGCAGAGACCTGTGCTCAGCAGCCAAATGACGCAGGCTAAAAGAAAACTTATTCGTTTGAAAAATGCGCCAAAACATCTACACTTCGAACTAAGCTTCGAACTCAACCCATTGAAAATAGAGGTGTGACAATATTATGATGGCAGCAATTTATTCTCTTATAATCAATCAACATTCAATATTATTTAATAAGTTATTCTTCTTATAGAACGTCACATGAGGAATTCAGTCAATTCAGTATCTATAAAATGTGATTCACCTTCTTTAATGGTTATGGATTCAGTCGCTTCCACCGTTTACGTTTATTCTGAAGAATCGGATGAAGCAGACTGGCTGGATTGAGCAGATTCACTAGGTTCGTCTGATTCAGCCGACGGTTGATCTGCCTCAGGTTCGATTATGGTCGCTTCAGTATCTGGCTCTACAGGAGCTTCAGAGGAAGAAGGTGCGTCAAGATCAAATTCCCAGTCGAATTTGACGCCGCCCAGAACCAGTCGTGGTAGTGGCCGAGGCGGTCGAATCCCGAAATCAAAATCAAAGGTATAAAATCTAGCCTCACTGGCATAATATTTTCGTAGGATATTCAGTGGCCAAAGATGTGGCACAATCTAAAAAGCAAGACCTTTCATAAAACTAAATAAATAAAAGGCGGCAAAGCAAAGGTGCGACAAAATACACTGGTCATCAAAAAAATCGACCCACCTAGTTTTTGTTTAATATTTATCGATTATTTCACAGATAAGGTGTTTCACACGTTTGTATTTTATTTCGAGCATTGGATATGATGTCTGACATCTTGTTTGTCGTAAATCTTATTGCACTTAGAGGTACTTAAGATTTTTTTATACAGAAATACTGTTGAGTGCTGATTTAATGGTTTTACTTCGGAATAAATTGGAACCGTCCCGTCGATTCTCTCAGTACCCCCAGACCGATCTCTATGTTTGGCAAGCCGATCCCTTGGGAGAAGCAAGCTAAATATTTGGGGGTCATTCTGGACCGAGGCCTATCTTTCGGTGAGCACATAAAGACGGTGCGCTCGCGTGCCGCTTTCGCTCTTGGTAGACTCCACTCCGTGCTGAATGCTCGCAGCAAATTGTCACTTAGGTGCAAATTGCGTATTTACACCGCGTGCATTCGGCCCATAATGACATACGCTTGCCCCGTGTTTGCGCATGCCAAGCCCCATCACCTCCATAGGATGCAGACCTTACAAAATAGATTTCTCCGGCGAGCCGCGGATGCCCCGTGGTTCGTTAGGAACGAACGACTCCATGTCGACCTTAGAATTCCGACCATCAAACAGTGCATGAAACGTCTTACCAAGCGTTTCCTAGACTCTTCCGAAAAACACCCCAACCCGCTGATCGCATCGGCCGCCCGATACGCCCCCTCCAACATAAGTAGGATTAGGAGACCCCGCCTCACCCTCCTCCAACCCGATGACCCCATCACCCTCCTTCAAGAGAGCTGTAGGGAAACTAGTACATTACGTAAGTACAAAAACAAATACCGACCGCGATTCCGGCCCCGCCGCCGAGGCCCACCGCGACCCCCCCGTAACATCACCGACCGACCCTTGCTCGACGAGCCAGCCCGCGCCGCTGAGCATGTAACGTTAAATTCCCCATTAAATAATCCGACCCAGCCAACCTCTAGTTGCCCCCCTCTCAATGACGCACTAAGCCTAGGCCCGAACCCCGCAGGGGGTGCCCTTAGTGTCTGTTCATTTAATGTATATCCTTAGTTTGTAAGCCCTGGCTGGGGGCCTTAAAGTAATTTTTGGCCACCACAGGATAGTCCGGTTAAGCAGCATAAACCTCAGAGAGTTGTTGCGCTGCGAGTGGTCCCTCCTAAAAAAAAAATAAAAAAAAAAAAAAAAAAAAAAAAAAAAAAACGATTCTCTCAGTCTGAAACTGACTTTTGTAGGGATTTCTTGTTAATAACGTTATGTTTGTTTATTTATGCTTACTGTGGTGTTCACTAGAAACACTAGTTAGGGTTTAGAATAAAACCACGCAATTATCAGTAAGTAGGTGAACTACGTAAGAGTACGTGCAGTCGCTCTACGGTATAATTGGGCACTGGATACACGGACCTCAACGTGGCTCACGTACGTTTATTTGTATAACACTAACCTAGGCTGTAGTTTTAATTACTTAAGTCTAAAAATAATGGACCCTACTGAAGCTGAGGCGGCCCAAGTTGTGGCTTTGCTCCAACAAGGCTTAATTCAACGTGTCGTCGCCAGGAGATTAAATCTGAGCCGTTCTGCAGTGCGGCGAGTTTACCTAAGGTTTTTAGAGACTGGGCAGTATCGAAGAAGATTTGAATCTGAAAGACAGAGGGTGAGAATCAAAGGGATGACCGTTTTATAGTGGTATCAACTCTACGAAATTGACACCTATCCGGTGTTGATCTCCAGCGACACTTACGTAAAGATCGGGGTGTGGCTTTAAGTGACAGTTATGTAAGACGGAGATTTCTTGAGCATAATTTAAGACCATACAAGCCAACATCAGGACCATAATTGTCCACAGTTCATTAACAAGACTACAGACAGACAGACTTCAATTTGAGCTTGATCATTTAAACTGGACTATAGGCCAATGGGAGTCAGTTCTGTTCAGTGATGAGAATCAAATGACTTTATACGGTTCTGATGGACGCCGTAATGTCATGCGATGGCAAAGTGAACGTTATACCCAGTGTTGCTTGAGAAACTGTCAGTTATGGTGCGGGCTCTATAATGTTTTTGGCTGGGATATCTTTGATTGGACGCACGGAGTTGGTTTTCATACAAAGAGGTGCTTTAACTGCAACACGCTACATCACAGAGATGTCAGAAGACCATGTGGTACCATATGCCGGGTATATTGCAGAGAACTTTTAATTAATGCATGATAATGCACAACCACACGTAGCGCGCAACACCACCGATTACCTTGAAGAAGTCGGCATTGGGGTTATGTAGTGACCAGCAAGAAACCCTGATCTCAACCCTATCGAGCACATGTGGGACACCCTAAAACAAAAAGTTAGAGCCCGTAATCCAGTCCCTATAACCGCATCCCTCAAGAAGCCATCAAAATCTTGATAAGGCCGTCGAATGCATCATTCGAGCAAGAGGAGGGAATACGCAATATTAAATTGCACAAATTGTGTACAAAACATTTTAGACAAAAAAAAAAAAAAAAAAAAATTAAGGATTTTTATTTTTTATCAAGATGATTATTTGTAAAAAGTCATTTTGACGTTTTAATTTTCTGCTTTCTGGAGTTGCAATGGTTTAGGAATAGTGCGGTGGGCTTGTCCAAATAGCATGTAGTTTTTTGTTCTGACAAACCACACAAACCAAATACCAACAAAAAAAAATAACAAGTTGATTAAGAAAAACGTGATGTTAAAGCAGTTTAATTCAGATAAACAGTGTAAATGAACAGTCAGCTGATTTCTGGTTCAATGTTCTTCAATGGGAAGTATTGACCTCATCACTTTTAATGCATATGTATATCAGCTGTCTGTGTCATTTTCCTTCATGGACTGCTAAAGGTACACTTCCGGATGTGACTTCAGACTGCAATCGTTAGCGGTGCTGCGGACAGGTGGTTGACAATGATCGCAAGCGAAATCGCCACAGCGGCATCGAAACTTTGACCGTTCGTCAAACCACCAGTGAACCGCAAATCACAAGTACTATCACTTGTGATTTGCGGTCTAGCCGCGTCAGGCGGCAACTTCGTTATCGTTTTCATACGGTTCGTTATATTATTGTAACTCCTTGACTCACGCGGCTCTTCGGCGGTCCCACGCGAGCTTGTCATCGCAGTCACCTACTCCTCAGCTCGCGGGCCGCCTCGTTCCTCCGCGCCTACGCGGGCTTAAATTCCACTCTAGGGGAGGGGCAGACTACGCGGAGTCGGTTTTGCAGCGATTGGTTTCTGTCACTAACTTTTTTGGCACAACATTTAATTTTATTGCCTTTTAAAGACAAAATTTTAATTTGATTTTAAGTTAAAAATTAAATTTAAATTGTACCAATTGTCGCTTCAAATAATATAATATCTTGCTAAATGAAATTAAGCAGAATTTTAACTTTGCCATAGGTAATTATGCCAATTAAAATTCTGCCATCTTAAAACTATGCCGTTGTAAATTTGGGACATATACATTCGGCCAACCAATAACTATATTAAATAATTTGTATGCCTTAAAAATATTCATTTAAAGAAGATTATGCCAAGTGTGTTATGCCAAATAAATTTCGGAGTATCAAAATTTTGCCACATAGGGGGAAGTGGATAACCCGTTTTATATACAACATTACTCACCACTGAAGAAGTAGCGATATATACATATAGGATCCCTTATCCCTTAGGCCAACAGCTCATGTCTTACCAATTCATTATTAAACGAGTACTTTTCGTAGGCATTGTTTATTTGGATAAGCAGATTATTATGGGTTTAATTTGTGTGACATCCGAGTATTATCTATCCGATGATAAGGTGATAACAATTCAAAAATAAAAAATCAATATGACGTCAAACGGCCTTTCCTTTAGAATAGTGTTTTAATCCTTGAATGGAAGTTTAAAAATGGCTCAGTATTTAATCGTTTATTCGTTACATAAATATTTTGGTTGACCTTATAGACACAATGACACTTGGAACTCCTACTAAGAGGTATGCCGATGCGATGCCAATCTTATTAAGTGACTTGCTGTTGCCCGCGGCTTCGTTCGAGTTTTCGTAGGAAATTATCCCATGGGCACGTTGTAAATATAGTCTATGGCACTCGGAGATAATGAAGCTTCCTATTACTAGTTTATACATGTAGATTTTGAGATGAAAGAATTTTCTAAATCGGTTCAGTAGATCCAGAGAGAACCACACCTCACAAACTTTACCTCTTTATAATATTAGTATAGAATAATATAGATGAGCCACTTGTTAGTAGCTTTGCACTAGGGTCATCTCCAGAAATATTGACAAGGTGCATAAAATTTATTTTATTTCGTAAAAAAACTTACATCGAGGCTAGGTACAGATAGTTGACAGTAAGCGAAAGAAAGCTTGTACTAATAAATATAAAAAGACAGAATATCGTGTAGGTTTTTATTTTTTCATGAATACTCTCAGTCATTCGCAAAATCATGCGTAGCCTCTGAGATGATGATGACCGCAGAACTTGTGGGTTGATGACGTTATTTTGACGATGCAAAATTAATACAACTATGTATATAATTCAGCAACCTAATACGAACCTTCTTTCTTCACGGTAATTTCAGACAGGAAATCCCTAATTAAGTACTTATTAGGTTTTCAGCAAGTGTAATTACGGTTTTACCTTTCTTATGAATTCGGGCCAAGTCTCATTAAGCCGTACGATAAAGGTATCAATTATCTACTAATCGGATAAGCCTTTTAAAATTCTCTGCATAAAAAGCCCCCATTTTCTATCACTTACCTACATTTTCCAACCGTCACGTCAGTCACGCAGTCTTTGTCGCAAATATTGACTAGCTGGGTCTTTGCCATCTGCCAAGCATTTTTCCAACTAAGTTGGGGTCAGTCCACCGGATGCTACTGAATACTAGTATTTTACATGGAGTGATTGACTATCTGACCTCCACAGCCTCGTAATACTGGGTGATTTCCATACCCCTTGGTTTTCAGACTTTTGGGCTACGGTCTATGAATCATTAGCCACACACAGAGGGTCTCGGTGTGTATCAGATGGTCAGACAGCCACCGCCACACCGCTTCAACAGTAGCTTAAGCATACCTTCATAACTATCGTTCACATGTGGCTGTTAATGGCCAAAGGTTATATGCCATTATTCTGTTGAGTTGAGAGGCCGTAATTTTATTAGCATTGATAGCATTTGCGTTCAGAATTAATTGCGTTGTTTTGCGTTGAGGATGGGGTGTTTCAGGGCTTACGCTGTTACTAGACAGGTAGCATGTTAGAGCTTCTTAAATGTACTTACAGGATGTAACAAGACCCTTAACGAAGCCGACAGGCACTTATTCTCATTTTTTTGTTCCTTCATAACCTTCTAGTTACGGAGATAATGGGGGTCAAAGTTCCAACTTTTTCACTGGCTTTTTTTTTAATACAAGTTTTTAATGTAAGATTTTTCGACCCCCGTACTAGTCAATTCATCCATCAGCACAATGTTTTGAGTGCGTTCCATTGAGTCCTACCGTAAACCGCGATTTTTCACCCAAAAAAATTTTTGCGTAAAGTTACCTAATTTGTACATAATGCTTGGTTGACAGCTTCCTGAAGGGCCCGTTTACACCCTATATACCTACAAGATAGCAACAGCAAGAAGACTCATCATGTAGGTTGAATAAGATCCATCATGGGTCTTTTCTAAAAAAAAAAACTCAGTAGATCCACATCTTGAAATCAGGATCCAATGAGAAATAGTACATTTTGATATAAGTGGGGAAACTTTGTTATTGCATTCGAGCGCGGAATTAACAACCGAGATGTAGGCGAGGGTGTTATGGAGCCGAGAACTGCAGTAACAAATCCCCACGCGTATTAAACGACGTTTTTCAATACACTTTCGAAGAAATAAAATATTAGAACAGAAAGTATTTTTGCCAGGAATTATTAGGAAACTATGATTTATCTATTTTACCGCGCTTTGCTTTCGCCAGGTTGTAGAAGAAGCAAAGATATGTTAAGCTATTCAGCCTCATATGAAAAAAAGAATATCAATTTTTTTTTTTTAATTTAGAGCACAAATAAATGTTAATTTCTTCTTAAATGTAAATATTTGTTTTGAATAATCATGTTTATCTATGATATTCTATTTATAAACATAATTTAAATACTCAAAAAATATGTACGCCGTAAAGACGCATAATTATCTCTTTTGCCGAGATTAAAAAAAAACCAATCACCGCCGACTACTATAGTCATTGAACCCATTTGGACTTATCTGTGAATAAATTTTTATTTCCGCACGGGTGAGGAAAAATATTTAAAAATCCACGCGTGTGAAATACATTGCATGTTGAACCTAATCGTAGTGCGATAAGAACCAGTTTTCGAGAAAGTGTATTGAAAAATAATTGTCATTAGATCCATCATGGATCTGGCCAATGGATCTTCTTAGATTGAACGGAGATCTATCTCTAGGCGTAGACTTCGCGTCTTTTTTCTGAATTAACAGTATGTATAATATTTACATAAGTATGTCACTGTTCAGGAGGAGCTTGTGGCTAAGTAATAAGTTGCTCGGGTCGATCTTAAGGTTAAGCCGCGCTCGCCTAGGTTGGTCCGTGGATGGGTGACCACCCATTATATACCAAGTTTCCTCCGTATCGAGGAAAGCACGTAGTCCCGGCTGTCAACTAGTATTCAGCTTTATCCGGTTAGACTGGCACCCGACCCCAACATATTTGAGAAAAGGCTACGCAGATGATGTCACTGTTCAGCCGAATGATTTGATTTAAACAGCATAATAAGGTAGGTACCTAAGTACCATCATCATTACTACAACCAGGATCTGAGGACTGATCTGACTCCGGCCTAATCAGATAATGGTTTTGTTTTTATGCAATATATGTTAACATACGTGTTTCATAGATTACAAGGCATTAAAAGATAAATCATTTCCTTTGATAAAATGTTTCGATAAGAATAGATCAATATACATAGGACTCGTGCCAAAATAATAACAGCCGAACGGGTCGCTCTTTAGGTTAAGCCGTGCTTGCCTAGGTTGGTCTATGGATGGGTGACCGCCCATTACATTCCTGTGTCCCCCGTGCCTTAGCAAACACGTTAAGCCGTGGGTACCGGCGGTCATCTGTATAGATCTTTGACAGTCGTTACAGGTGTAGGGCAGTGGCCCAAAAAGTCTAACAACCAGTCTTACCAAGGGGTATCGTATTACCCAGTACTAACTGGGTTGTGGAGGTCAGATAGGCAGTCGCTCCATGTAAAATACTGGTATTCAGCTGCATCTGGTTAGACTGGAAGCCGACCCTAACATAGTCGGGAAAAGGCCGGCAGATGATGAAGACATAGGACTATAAATATTTTACTGCTTGTGCACTACATGCTAAGGTTTAAAGCTTAAGTAAGGTATTCAAAGAAGTTTTTAATCATGAAACTAGTACATAAGATTAACATTTTTATACATATAGTCCCATACAAAATAATATTTAAAAAATATATATATACATATAATAGGGTGTAACAAGACCCTTCACGAAGTCGAAACGCACTTGTTCTCCCCGAACCTTCTAGTTACGGAGATATTGGGGCTCACAGTTTCAACTTTTTCACAGGTTTTTTTTTTAAATATGTGTTTTTAATGTAATATTTTTACTGTAAACACCTCCACGACCCCCGTACTATTCAATACATCCAGCAGCACAATGTTTTGAGTGCGTTACGTCCTACCGTAAAACGTGATTTTTCACTCTAAATAAAACGTCGTTTTCCAGCATTAATTTTTGCGTAAAGTTACTTAGTTTGTTTGATGTACAAAATGCTTGGTTGACGGCTTCGTGAAGGGTCCTGTTACACCCTGTATATAAAAAAAACTAGCTTTTGTCCGCGGCTTCGCTCGCGTTGTAAATATAGCCTATAGCACTCGGGGATAATGTATAGCTTCCTATTAGTGAAAGAGTTTTCAAAATCGGTTCAGTAGATTCAGAGATTATCCCTACAACCTCACAAATTCACAAAGTTTACCTCTTTATAATAATTAATATAGATAGTAGTTCACCATTATCGGGAGCAGGGTCTAAGCTTCCGGCGGTCAGGGCTCCAGAGAGAGGAACCTCCTAACAATTATAATACGCACCGTATCCAGGAGTACCGCTTTCTGAATCAAGCCCTTGATCCAGCTGCCTAACGAGAGCCTCCGCAGTATTGATCGAAGCTCTTGGCAATTAAACCATTGGCTGAAACGACTGTCGGCACAAGGATCGCTGAGCTCACATCCCACATGTCGACAAATATTAACTTTACTTCTAATACTGGTCTCAACACGCAAAGTGCGACTTTGGATCATGTTAACTGCTCATTCCGATCTCCAAATCGGACAAACTGTTATTAGGTTATCCATTAGGAATTTCTCAAATAGTAGCCCGGAGTCTAGATTTGTCCGCAGGTCATGGGACCAACAATTTCACATTATGTTTATCAACAGCGCCCCTTTGTCAACAGCGAGGCAGCGAGCTTCAAAATCCTTGTAACACTGTATGCGTACTGGATTATGATAATCCGAAGACAGTAGGCTACGTGAAGTGGCTCTTATAGGGATATTCCTGTCAAAAAGAAAGGACCGGCACTGTTTGAACTGTAGAGGCAGATTTTCAAGTCTTTTCCTTAGGTACTTAGACAAAGTACAAGGCGGTACAACGACCACCAGACCTCTTTTTTTATTATATACCATAAGGATTTTTAGAATGTAGTGGGCCAGGACAGGGAAACTTGTACCTACACAAGTGATATCTAATCTATACTTGGGCATAATCATAAAAACACATTTTTTTTATTATATGGTTTAATTTGCATTACCGTTGTTTTACAATTAATCAACTAAGTTTGTCTCAAAATATGCGTAAACAGAAAAAAATAAGATTTCCTAGATTTTAAAACTTTTAGAATATTGTTGAAGTGATGATCTTCAAATATCTTTGGCTCTGCATGACATAAGTAATTCATTATTTGAACAGTACAGGAAAATCAATTTCATAGAATATAAATAGAAGTACGCTATGTTATTGAAGACAACAAAATTAAGAGTCATAATTTGAAATTAATAAAATAAAACTTCAATTGTTTTTACATAGCTATTGGTTCTTTTGCTAGGGGTAGAGAAATCGGCACAGGATCTGCCAGCATATCATTGTGGACATCATCAGCCATGGCCGAGCGCTGGTCGAAGTTGATGCCGGTCACCTGACGGATCCAGTCGTGGTAGTGACCGGGACGGGTGAAACCTGAACATAAAGATAAAACATTTTAATATAATTTAGTCTTGACCGTTTTCGGACTTGGTACTCGTAGTTAATCTGGGTTAGTATCATTTCGTCTAAAAAAGCAGCTGGTCTAATTGGCAAGTGGTCTAAAAGTAGCCTGCTGGTCTAAGTACAAATTGGTCTAAAACGCAACTGGCAGATGGTCTAAAACGCTTCTCTCCTAAAATGCAACTGGTCTAAAAATACATATCGTTTAAGACCATCGACGTATGAAAAATTATAGAGCACTTTACAAGTGTGTGCGCAAAATATGCAGATACAGGTATGCTACCTCCATAACTGCCTGCATGGTGAGTCTCAAACTACAGGTGCAAAAAAGGTTAGTACTAAGCACTGTTTAAACTTCTATGGCATATAAAATCTTCGAGTCTTCTGCTCTTTGGATATTTTTTTTATGTTGGAGTCGCTCGTGGAACCCCCAGCTGAATGCCATATAACCAGTCTAAATATAACTAACGAAATAGTTATTTATCCAACATGTGAGGAAAGTTCGTTTTTTCTATGAGTTTTGATTTTGAGTCTTAAGCGAACGAAGGATTGAAAAATAGAATCATGAGCGCAGCGAGTGATTATAAATTTCAATCCTGAGTAAGCGAAAGACTCAACAAAACGAATAGCAAATGAACTTGCTCACATGTTGCATACAAAACTTTTCACCACTCCCAGCAAGAAAGTATTCAGTCATCATAGGTAAATAATTTTTTTAGCTATATTTAAAATAACAATAAAACTGAGATATGTCTCATTCGTGTCGGGTCTGGGTCACAAATGACCGTTCTTCTTTGACGATGTAATTTTTTCAATATTTTATTTAACTTTTTAAATGTTTCTGAACTTATTTGACAAGCATTTGATAAATTTTATAAAAAACATTAATCTTACCTTATAAATATTTCTATTCTAAGCATAAAATTATTTATTTTTTAAAATATCTTTAAAACTTAACATAAAAAAATCAGGCAAGGTTAGTAGTTTCTGAACGGGATCATTACTTTCCTCATTGTTCAAACAGTGAGGAAAAACCAACTTTCCTCCCTTTTTTCGTAGAGGAAAGACACTTCTTTCGTGCGGGAGTGGTGAAAAAGATATTTTGCTAGCGGCTGCTTATGTTTATCAGGTTAGCTTTATATTGGTGAACGAATTTTTGAAATCGGCACAGTAGTTTTTGAGTTTATTCATTACAAACATACACACAAAAATACAAATCTTTCCTCTTTATAATATTAGTGTAGACTTCATTATCTCTCTTGACAGACTTACCTCCAGGCATACCAACGTGGCATCCAAATCCAGAGGCAAATGAACCGATTCCAACTTGAGTCGCCACTCCATCAGCTTCAACTGCAGTCAGTGGCACACCGCTGTCACCCTGGAAAGATAAATACGAATAGAAATAACACAATAAAGTTATAACCCTACAATGTTCCCACTGCCGTGAATCTGGTACTCGTATACAGGGTGGAACGCACACCCCGACGCACATTATCCCGAACCGCCCCACATATAAATTTTTCATCGATAATTTAAAAAAAAAACAGCTGGTATCTACAAAAGTGCATTACCTCCGGTTAAAATGTATGGAACAGCTATTTTATTTAATGGCCGCTGATAATGATCTGTGGCCGTTCGGAATGATGTACTGAATACGACCGGCATGTCCTCGTATGATTGTGAACATCGTTAGTTCATTATCAATCTCGGCAGATTATAAACTATCGAAAACTCAGCCATGCTAGATTTGTTTACTACGGAAAGCGAAGATCATGATGCGGAAGAGGATGTTGCGGACCAGCTCGGGAGAGTCTTATGTCCAGCAGTGGGTTATGATAGGATTGACTTAGTTGGAAAAGACAAGTGTATCATCATCCTCTTCTGTAATTTTAATATTGAACTAGGTTAATATGCCAGCGGTTTCGCCCGCGTGGTGTTCGGGACTTGTCGGGATCATACTTCCGACATAAAAAGTAGCCTTTGTGCTATTCCAGACTACAATCTATCTCTGTGCCAACTTTCATCCAGATCTGTACACCCGTTCTGGCGTGATTGAGTACCAAACACCCCTCCATTCTATCCAAACTTTCGCATTTCTAATAGCAGTAAGATTAGATAAGATAGATAAATCATTTATTTAGTGCACACAAAAGACACAACACACAGAAGCACAATTAAATTATACAATATACATGAATATTGTTCAAATACCTATAAAAAAACAAGGTGCCAATATACAAAAAGGAAAATATAATTTACGAAAGAAGTATAGTAACACCATGACAAAATTCAAATAAAATAACGGTTGCACCAAATGGGAGTCCAGCTCAACATGTGTCAAGCATGCACCTGACGAGGATATTCTGCTAGATCCCTGTAGTGACCATACGGACGTCGAACAGACGAGATAAATTGGTGTTATGATAAAGTGTTGATAGGAGAGAAGTGTGATGAGGTTCTTCTTTATCGTGTGGTTAGTGCCTAACCTGGCGTCAAAGTTTTTATGCCGCCCATGGGCCTTTGACTTTGACATACCGATGCCGTCGAGAAATATCTCTCGCGTGCTGGTTTCCTCACGATGTTTTTTCTTCACCGAAGCAAGTGATAATTAATTATACAATTCGCACATGAATCCGAAAAATCAGAGGTGCGCGTCTTGGTTTCAAACTTAAGTCATTGGGACTTGGTAGTCTGACGAAACATCACTAGACTAGCACTGCTAAGATTAGGTTTGGTCAGTAGCTTGGCGAAAAATATTCCACGGAAACGTACTACTAGGGTCAAAAATATCCTATGTCCTAACCCAGGTCAACGTCTATCAATATGGCCAAAGCAGACCAGCAGCCAGGCGTGAAAATGTAACAGACACACAGTAACATTCGCATCTATAATATAACTTCACTGTTACTATCATTACTTCAGCCCAGAATCTTTCACTGCTGGGTTTAGGCATCCCCTTTCTTCTGGCATACTTCCCAGATAAGTACGTTCCTCATCCAGGAGTTTTCCTCGACTATTCTGTTCATGATATTGGAACTATAGATTTTAAAAAAGGATCCCCATATTCTGCTATCTTCATCATTCTTACCGCGCATATAGACTGGCTGGTGACGTTGAAAGGTCCGGCGCAGATAGTGGTGGGTCTGACGAGGTAGTTGGAGTTGTGCATTAGCAGGCACACGAAGTTCGAGATCCCCGTCAAGTGCACCCAGTTCAGGATCACCGGGGTTGGGCCTGGATGGTTAAAAAGAAGTCGTGATTATTCTAGGCATCCAGTTCCGGGTAAGGAAACAAGTAGACGGCTCATCTAATGGTAGTTGGTAGCTGCCGCCTATAGACATTTCAATGAAATGTCTTATGGAACATTAGCGTGTTGTTGCAATTTCAACTTTTGGCACGCTGAGCTGAACATTGCAAATTCAACAGCACGCTCATATCTTGTAAGGCTTTTCAAATTTTCACTGTCTGTTTGCAATAAGGCAACGCAGATGCGTGAGCTATTTGACAAGAACTAGAGGTTTCTCCAATGAAGAAAATGCGATGACTAACTCGGCGCCCATAGAAACAAAAAATCAAGCGGCGGACTTCTAACACAGTCACTACTATTACAGACAAACACAAAGTTCAAATAGCTAGTATATTCTTATTACTCTCGTATTCCACTCGTGTTAAGTCAATTGCTCAGTTCAGTTTGGCTCGGTCGTCATGACAAAGGTTTGAAACGCCCACCTAATCGTATTCTTAGCCGCAATTCGCGGATCCTCAAATTTGACAATATGATTCCTTATAAAAAAGGCATTCGGGCATTTATGTCAATTTATAAACAAACTCTGTCGATGCGTCTGGGGAGGATTTAGGGCGTGTCTAGCTTGACTTGAGCTGAGTCAGAGACTAAGAATATCAGTTGTAGAGTCATGCGGTAACCACTTACAGTCAATGTCAAGGCAGGTCCAGGTCGTGCCCCAGCCGCTGGTGGTCATCAACACGCCGGAGTAGTCGCGGTCGCGGTCGGCGGAGCGCTGTATCCGAATGGGTTGGATGTTGTCTGAAAATAAAGGTGATTATTATTACATTCCTTTAATCATTTTTCTAACATACTATTTATATTTTTAAATATTTTATTAACAAATAACATTTAAAAATATAGAAAATAACAGCCCACCGGCGCATCGGGAACGGGGTCCGAGCTACCGGTGGTCAGGGCTCTTGAGAGAAGAACCTCCTAACGATCCGCGCCGTGTCCAGAAGTACTGCTTTCTGAATCAAGGCCATGATACAACTGCCCAGCGAGAGCCTCCCCAGATGTTGGTCGAGGCTATTAGCTATTATGCCATTGGCCGACATGACTATCGGCACAATGACTGGTGTACTCACGTCCCACATGTCGACAACCTCGCGAGTCAGATCCAGATACATAATATTAGTTACAAATAATCAAGATTGTCAGTGTCCTTACTACATTTCCTACTTTGCTCTCAATGTACCGGACAAGGAAGCTAGGGACCCTTTAATTGAAAATGGGTACTATTAAATTCTCTAAAAGCAAAAATATTCCTGACATTTAGTTAGAAGGTACAAGGATCTTGTTTTTTCAATACATATTCACAAAATAAATGCACAAATGTTTACCGACAGCGCCCTCCTGTCAAAGCCATAACTACTTGAACTATTTACTGTGCCATAACTACCAAAATACCCTCGTAGCATTACCTATTCTCAAAACTTTTCTTACTGTTGAAAGTGAGATCCTGGCTGAACCTGATCAGACTGATATCGTTAGGCTGCGTAATGGGCTGCATGGAGTCCTCGTAGCCAGGAGGTCTGAAGGATTCGCGGGCCTGCAAGATCACGCGAGGGGTGTTGCGGTTGACGCTGCCAGCGTGGATGACGATTTCGATGCGCCTGGAAACATTATTTTGAGTTCTAGGAGTCCGAAAAGTAGCTATGTGTGCACAATAGTAGCCACTCCACTAGTAGTCTTGTAGGCGTGATGGTATTAACTAGCAACTCGCCCCGGCTATAGGCACGGGCAGTTCTACAAATAAAGCAATTACATTACTAGGAAGTGCGATCAGCAAATAAAAACTGTCAAAATTTTCTTTTAGGTATACAAATCTTGTCCTGACAAAATTTACGGACGCAAAAAAAATCAGCCAAATCGGTCGAGCCGACCTCAAGTGATGCTCCGTCATATAAACTTTTTATATAAACATACATAATAGGTTCTTAGCAAATGCCCGTCTTCAATGACACTAAATGACACCTAAATACTAAATTGTACTTTTATCAAGATTATTTTGAACTTGAAACTAAGACTAAGAAGACTAAGAAGTTCAAACACCTGGTACACTAATCATGCCGATTGCCGAGGCCGACAAGCCGTCCTTCTGCCATTATCAAATGTAACCACATTTTATCATGTCATGCGTAAACTGCTGAATTTATAAAAGTGTCAAAATAATTCAGAGAGTGTAGAATGCAGGAGCCAGCTCAAACATTTAAGCCACTCGTCGGTTCCGATTGCTTAGGTTTTCTTTAAGCTTTAAAAAGCAGATACTAAAGTTACTTTACCAAACTAAGGTATTATAGATTTAGAATTATCAACAGACATTAGTATGCAAGAGCGAGCGGAGCGAGCTCGATAATTTCAGACTCCCATTCGGAGTTTTGGTAAATTAATAATTAGGGTATTTGGCCAGGGTAGAGGATGTGACAAGCGCCACACCTTCCGCAACGTGCCGAATTCCCCAACAACGCATCATCAGTAGAGACTTAAATATTTTCAATCATGAAATAAATACTTACTGAGCAGTACACCTAGCGGTGGTCAGACCCCAGCTGCGGTGTATAATGGAACCCCCACAGGCTGTGACGTCGCCGGTCCACCTCACCGTGCGCAACCACAGCATATATGGGAACTGGCCCTCTCGCGCCTCCCATCCTGACACTATGCGCGAGTCTATAAATCAAAGAAGTCGGTTAATTAATCGTGACATCACCGTCAGCATAAAAATCCAGTGTATGTTAGATATAGCCGTCAAGTTATACATGCAAGGTTACAATAATTCGCATAGAGCTGAAAATTTGTACGAATGTTCGGAACACCATTATAAATTAAATGTGAAAAGTCCCCACCGACCCGAAATTTGCAAAAAAAAAAAATTCAAGGTCAAAAGTCACGAAAAAGGGTTTTTCTGCATTTAGCTGTCAAACTTTAAGTTTTATCATAAAAATAGGTCAGACTAAAATTGTAGATCATGCAATTATCTATAAGAGTTGTCTTCGCACTTTTCTCTTAGAGTAACCGTTTCTGAGTTATTACGATTCAAAAAGTTGAAAAAGTTGTACTCTTCATAATGTCCAGTGCAGACGACAACCTCACTAAAACATTTTTGTCAGACAAGCTGATAATCATGCTGATGTCCTGATATTTGAAACAGCAATAGAACAGCTCAACTTGACAAATACAACTATTGTTATTGGTGAAGACGATTTACTGGTATTACTTACTGCTCGAAATGCAACCAATACTTATTTTTTTTTTTAAACCTGGGACCGTTTAGCTGAAAAATGCAAATAACCCATTTTTGCGACCTTTGACCTTGAATAAAAATTTTTGCGAATGTCGGATCGATGGGGAGTTTTCACATTTCATTTGTAATGGTGTTCCCAACATTCGTACCAATTTTTAGCTCTATGCAAATTATTGTAACCTAGTATTATTTGAACTAACTTGACCGGACTAGATAGTCTAGCTAGACTATCAAATTCCTCGACCTCATTCATACATAATCACAAACGATAGCAGCCTCAATTGGTTTTACGGTGAATACCTATGCATATTTTCATTAACACTATGGAACTGGGAACAGCCTAAACCACGTGTTCACTACTTCGCTCGTTTCGGAATGTTTGTGCGTTTGTGCGTCAATAACCCTAGCTTCCACCCTGTATGTGTAGGTACGTTACCATGTTGTGATACTTCAGGAGACGACTGTAGAACATCGGCAGACGCCTGAAAAGCACAGATTTATTACTTCAGTAAAAATTCTCTGTCAGGTCAATACAGTATATAAATGAAAAGCGCTAAAGGGTAGCCTGCGAAATTCAAATTTTCTTAAGTTTTTGCAGTTTGCGGGTCAGGGTGTCAGGCTTTAAGGTAAACAAAATATAATTCGCGACCGTTTCATGTAAAATACAACCCATAATCTCACTGAATGTCTATTTCATCAAAAAGTAAACATACAACCTGACGCAGTCTGGCAAATTGCAAAAAAAAAAAAAAAAAAAAAAAAAAAACACAAGAAAATTTGAATTTCGCGGGCTACCTAATTCTTCTTGCAGGCGTTGCACGTTGTTGGTATCGTCACAGTCGTTACTTTGCAAGGGCCCATTCAAGTACTACCTAGGTAAGCACTACGCGGGGCGGGGGGTCTTTGCTTTGCTTATTTTTGATGACATGGGGGATGGGTGTGCCTGGTAATTACGTCAGTAGTATTTATTTTTTATATACATATAGAACGATGTCGATATTCCAAAATCACGAAAGAGAGCAGGAACACACAACATTGAGCGGCAAATATCCAATGTCATCGAAGTCATGTATTCGTCTGTCATGGTCTGAAGACTGTTAATTTGAATTAATATACCTACCAACATTTTAAAAGATGTTTGTTTTTTTCGTTATTATATAGGATTACTTAAAATAACTTAATACCAATATTTGCTTAAGGTAGAAGCTCAAGGGTAGCCCGCGAAATTTGAAGTTTATTGCAATTTGCAGGTCAGTGTGAGGTTGTATGTTGATGAAAATATGAATCGCGCCAGTAACATGGATGGAGTTACAGAATTATAATCACTTAAATCATCAATATAGCCCTCCAAGTTCATATAACCCCATTCAATACATATTTCATGAAAAAGTCACTCTTTGGGATTATATGAACTTGGAGGGTTGTACTGATGATTTGACTGCTGCTCATGAATCAATAAAGATACCAGAACACATTGAAAAATGCATGTACCTACCAATGTTTACGTAAGCATGAGAGGGTGGGGTAAGGGCTTTGCTTACTTTTGCTGACGTGGGGAACGGGGAAGTTGCTTAATACTTGAACGGCCCTCTAGCTTGAATGAAATATTTTAATAAATATGTAATAATTACCGAAATTCCAGCGACTATTGCTAAAATCACGACCGCACCCCACATGACTTAATTGATTTATTAACTTATCAATAATAATTAAGCGCTAATCTACGTGATACCTTGTTAATCATTCATAGATAGAAACCTGACAACTGATAATAAGTTTTCTGCGTGAATATTTGTGCGTGATACTTGACCTTAGTGTAGGTACCTATGTACAGACGCCAGCACACCAAGCTACTACAATCTGTCAAATTTCTTTAATAGATTTTCAACTTGAAGGTTGATTGGGAAAATGTGACATGTTTGGGTAATTAAGAACTCAAGTTTCAGCTGCGCTGGCTTAAGGCCCCAAGCTTTGAATTTTGACAGTGACGAGTCGGATGAAAGTCGATAAGACATGGTACTTTCGAAAGAAAAAAACAATCAGTGTGTGATTAAGCATTTTTTTTTAATTATGTTTAACGACTTGTGGCGAATCATAGTTACTTGTCTTTATTATCTATGATTCCCACTACTGAGTTAATTGGGAGATTGCTGACAACACTGGTCTAGACACTATGGTTAGACCAGAGATGACAGTAACAAATACCGACACTTGGTACGAAAGGGTTTCTGATACAAATGTAAATTATCGCTAACTGCCACTGATATTATTGTATGTCTACGATATCAAGGTGCATAGTGTATGCAACATATTAGAAGAAATATAGTGATTATACAATCTGGACCGCTAGTTTCATTCGAAGAAACGGCGCGAGCTGGCGCCTAAATTGGTGACCCCGACGATAGAAGAACAATATCGGCTTAAAAAGAAGAATTGGGATCCAGTCTGAGAACGAGCAACGAATCCACACCCACTCCGGGCAGCAGTACCCTTCGAGACAGACAGATCCAGAGGAAGTTTGTACCTACTCGCCAGCCATCACACGAATTTGCCGGTGAACATCGAAGGATTTTTGTTAAAATTTCGCCCAGTCCTATTATAGTGCGTGAATCTGTGATTTAGTGTACCGAAGTGCATTTCTGTGACAAACTATAACGTTTCGAACATTTTATACGCAAAACAAGAAAAATCATAAATTCCGCGACAACAGCGCCACTTTTTCTTGTGCGTTTTTTTTCAAGCAACTTTGAAGTTAGAGCGCGAAGAGCTATCAATACGTCAACTGTCATCATTGTCATCTGCTAAACGTCAAACGTCTTCGGCCACGTTCCAGTGATTACATCGAGCATCGGATAGCGAAATCGAAACGTTTGAGGCGTGTTCCGTATTCGAATTTGTGACATCTAAAGCCTGTAAGTTTTTTATTTTCTTTATTCTGCTCGGACACTACAAGTCTACAACTTACCCCGTGTACACAGCAGCGAGCCTAGATGAACAATAAGTGCTTAATCTTTATCCTGCAAATTTGTTACAATATAATTATAGACCAATAACAAATTATTCAACTCTTACTCTATTTTATAGATTTTGTATGGCATAATGTTAGAATTTTAATAATCTATACATAAAATTGTTGGAATTTTGTTTTTTAAACAAAAACATTGAGAAGATTTAGCAGTAGGTACAGTTTTTATAATTTTCTACAACTACACCATTTACATCTTTATATTGTAGTTACCTGAGTGTTAGCGTTATATTGTCCCTTTAATATTAATCTGTTCTCTCATGCAAATAATTCTACTTCACTGGTGTGCTATTGTTTTATAACTTAAACTGTGTACCTCTGGTTAGACTTGTTTTTTTTTTGTGTAAGTGAATTACTGGTAACATGTCAGTCGAAGGAAAAGAAATATTGCTTGACCCTGAATCTGGAACTGAGGGTGGACATACAGTTGACCCTTGCACATCTAACCCTTCAACTGTACTGGTGAACAGAGTGTCAATCCGTGTTCCCCCTTTCTGGCCAGATCGGCCTGGTCTCTGGTTTGCTAGTTTAGAGGCACAGTTCCACATTAATGGCATCCCACAAGAACTAACTAAGTACTACTATGCCGTCAGCCAGCTAGACACAAAATCCGCAACTGAAGTGGAAGACATAATTATTGAACCACCAAAAGAACAACCTTATACGTGTTTGAAGAGGGCTCTCATCTCCCGTTTCTCCTTATCATATGAAGAAAAAGTTAGGAGGCTCCTTGAAAAAGAGGAGATGGGGGATAGAAAGCCCTCCTCGTTCTTGCGTCATCTCAGAACTCTTGCTGGTTCTTCTTTTCCAGAACAGCTCCTCCATACTATTTGGACAAATAGATTGCCGCAACAGATTCAAGGCATTTTAGTTGCTCAAAAACAGTCTTCCCTCGAAGACTTGGGTGAATTGGCTGATAAGTTGCAGCAAATCAGTTTGCAACCAATGCACATTCAAGCAGCTAGTAAGTCATCATTGCCCTGTGATGACACCAAAGAGCAACTTAGGTTGCTCCAACAACAAGTGGCAGATTTGACACGGCTGGTAACCAGCCTCACCACAGAAAACAGCAGAAATAACCGCAGTCGCTCAGGCTCACGGTCTCGCAGTTTTAACGGCCTGTGTTGGTATCACAAGCAATTTGCTGCGAAAGCAACTAAGTGCATACAACCATGCACTTGGTCCGCCCCTGCACCACAGGGAAACTCAAACAGCAGTCAGTAGCGGCGACCACTGACTGCTCCCTGCCTAGTCGCCGTCTATTTGTTACCGATCGGTACTCAGGCCGACGATTCTTAATCGACACCGGGTCCGACTTATCGTGCCTACCTAGACGGTTCTCCCAGGGTAACAAGCAGCCACTGCCATACGAACTTTTAGCAGCCAATGGCACCAAAATAAATACCTTTGGTTTAGTAGAACTAAAATTAAACTTAGGCTTAAGACGCGATTTTATATGGAAATTCATAGTTGCTGAGGTAGGCATCCCAATAATTGGTTCAGACTTTCTAGCTCATTACCACCTCCTACCAGACTGTGCTCATGGTAGGTTGCGAGACGATAAAACAAGTTTGTCAGTTGAAACTGAAATGTCTTTGATAGACCAACCCAGCATTAAAGTCATTCAATCACCTGATTCTCCATTCGCCCACATCTTGGCCGAGTTCCCTAGCATCTCACGTCCTCCTGGCGCACCTAAAGATCCGAAGCACACCACGGTGCATTTCATCAACACCACCGATGGTCCACCGGTGACAGCACGACCACGTCGTCTCGCTCCACAAAAGCTTCGAGCTGCTCAAGAAGAATTTGAAGAGATGATTCGCGTGGGTACTGCCAGACCTTCCAGCAGCTCATGGTCCTCTCCATTACATCTTGCGCTTAAAAAGGACGAGTCTTATCGCCCGTGCGGCGACTACCGAGCATTGAACGCCCGCACAGTCCCGGACCGCTATCCGGTCCGTCATATAGGGGACTTCTGCCAGAACTTATCCGGATGCACAGTTTTCAGTACCTTAGATTTAGTAAAGGCATATCAACAAATCCCAGTTAATACTGATGATATTTGTAAAACAGCCATAATCACACCTTTCGGGCTTTTTGAATTCCCCTATATGACCTTTGGCCTGAGAAATGCTGGGCAGACATTTCAAAGGTTCATTGACGAGGTTGTGCGGGGGTTTAATTTCTGTTTCGCTTACGTAGACGATATCCTCGTCTACTCAAGAGACCCCCCGCAACATGCTGAACACTTGAGGCTCCTGTTTCAACGACTACATCAGTATGGCGTGGTCATCAACCCGGCGAAGTGCGTACTTGGTGCAGCCGAGGTAACTTTCTTGGGTTACCGCATTAATGCCGCAGGCACACATCCTCCCGAAGACCGTATCAGTGCTTTAGTGGATTTCCCTCTACCTAAGACCGTGCAAGGCGTTCGCAGATTCCTGGGCATGGTTAATTACTACCGCAGATTTTTGCCAGACGCCGCTAAGTACCAGGCTCCTCTAATAGATGCAGTGGCTGCTACTAACAGTAAGGGTGCTAAACCATTTCCATGGACACCCATACTCGAGCAATGTTTTAATGACTGTAAGAAAAGTCTAGTCAACGTTACCACCCTTTCGCATCCAAACTGTGAGGCTCCCTTAGGTCTCTTTACAGACGCATCCAGCATGCATATAGGCGCATGCCTACAACAGAAGGCTGATGGTAACTGGCACCCTCTCGCGTACTTTAGCAAAAAGCTGACCGAGAAACAGTCCCAGTGGCCTGCTTATTATAGGGAACTACTAGCCGTGTACGAGAGCGTTCAACACTTTCGGCACATACTAGAAGTGCAAAATGCAACGATTTTTACTGATCACAAGCCCCTGGTGTACGCTTTTATACAGCGCCGTGATAAGCTTCCGCCAACACAACTCAATCAATTAACTTTTATCAGCCAATTCACCACCGACATACAATACATAAAGGGAGCAGACAATTTAGTTGCAGATGCCATGTCACGGGTGGAATCCATATCATTAGAGGAAGACTATCAAGCCCTTGCCAAGTCTCAAGAGGGAGACGACGAACTCAAAGAGGTAATTACTTCTACTTCCATGAATTTAAAAAATATCTTGGTTCCTGGAACAAACATTTTCATTCTTTGCGACATGTCGACAGGTAGACCTCGCCCCTATCTAACCTTGCCATTCCGTCGAGCAGCTTTCGATCGACTGCATAATCTCAGTCACCCTGGCGTAAAAGCAAGTTTACGTTTGGTGACTGAGCGATACGTGTGGTTGAATGTTAACACCGACTGCCGGAAATGGGCGAAGTCATGCTTACAATGCCAGCGCAGTAAGGTGACCAGACACACATCTTCACCGCTTACGACCTTCCCGATCGCATCAAGCCGATTCTGTCATATCCACATTGATATCATAGGACCACTGCCGCCCTCTTGCAATTTCAAATATTGCCTGACCGCGGTCGACAGATTCACGCGTTGGCCCGAAGCGTGGCCTATGACATCCATTACTGCGGAAGAAGTGGCAGACACGCTGGTGACTGGGTGGATATCCCGTTTTGGGGTACCAAGTACCGTGACAACCGACCAGGGCCGTCAGTTTGAATCTGATTTGTTTCGGCGCCTCATGAACGTGTGCGCAACAAAGCGGATTCGCACAACCAGTTACCACCCGTGCGCAAATGGCATGGTAGAACGTATGCACCGCCAGCTAAAAGCTTCATTAATGTGCCATTCCCAAACATGGAGCAAGGCACTTCCATTAGTACTCCTTGGCATGAGGACTGCGCTTAAAGAGGACTTAAACTCCTCTTCCGCTGAGCTGGTCTATGGAGAACCTCTCCGCCTTCCCGGTGAACTAATCATGCCGGCGGAAGAACCCAGGAGTCCACACGACATCACGGATTTCGTCACGGAGCTGAGGAGCCGGATGGAAGTTTTACGTCCCATACCAGCCTCACGTCACGCTCGACCGTCAACCTTTGTATTCAAAGAGTTGGCGACATCGACTCATGTCCTGCTCCGTGACGACACCGTTCGACGGCCCTTGCAACCTCCTTACACTGGCCCATTCCGCGTCCTGAGGAGAAGGGATAAAACCCTTACCTTGGAGATACATGGAAGAGAGGCAACGGTCAGCATAGACCGCGTTAAGCCAGCGTATCTGGATTCTGAACCGTTTACAGTTCCTGTTTCTCCTTCCACACCGATACCTGCTCCGCAATCTTCATTACAACCAATTGCTCCTACCCCAACTAATCCACCTCCTTCCACTCAGACTACTCCAGCGCCGCCAACTGCTGTCACCACCAGAACCGGCAGACGGGTCAAGTTTAGGGACATCCTAGATTTATAGTTTATTAATTGTATTTTCTGTTTGTTTAATTAGTATTTTTCTCGCTCTGGTTATAATTGTTTTATATTATAAGTTGTCCTGTTTTTATGTTATATTTTGCGTGACACCTTTGTTTTCTCCGTAGGGGGGTGGTGTGGCGAATCATAGTTACTTGTCTTTATTATCTATGATTCCCACTACTGAGTTAATTGGGAGATTGCTGACAACACTGGTCTAGACACTATGGTTAGACCAGAGATGACAGTAACAAATACCGACACTTGGTACGAAAGGGTTTCTGATACAAATGTAAATTATCGCTAACTGCCACTGATATTATTGTATGTCTACGATATCAAGGTGCATAGTGTATGCAACATATTAGAAGAAATATAGTGATTATACAATCTGGACCCCTAGTTTCATTCGAAGAAACGGCGCGAGCTGGCGCCTAAAGACTGATTGGCCAGAGACTGCTAGTTTGGACTCTTTCCTGACAGATTGACCAGATGAGGCAAAACACTGGGAGAGTTGCAAAGGAATGGGAGAGGCCTTTGCCGAGTAGTGCGACAGAAAAGGCTAATCAAAGAAAAAAATACTTACGAAAACTTGAGTTACATTCTAGTTGCAAGTGGTCAGGCAGATCATTTTGAATGCATTCTTTCAAGGTCGATTGGGAAATTTTGGCAGTTTCGGGTAGCTTGATGTACTGGCGTCTGTACATATACAGGCTAAAAATGGCTGGCGAAACCATTCGCGTCGCAGTGGCTTAAATATAATTTTAAAAGAATTCGAAGTCACTCTTGGGCAGTCTTGTAAAGTTTTTGAATAATTGGATAAAAAAGCTTATTTCTTTACTAAGATTTGTTCTGTTTTTTTTTTTTTTTGTTAATACGTTACCCCACACTAGGAAATTCTCCTGTATCGTGGTGCGTTTACAAACATATAATGATTTTTAAATGTTTCATGCTTGCTAATTTTAGGATTTTTTTTGTAAATATGTACCTATCTGAAGTTTACACTATGTTGTTATACGTAATAAAATAAACTTTTTAAGAAGTTATCGGTACCTACATGCTTTAAAGTATAAAATGGATCTGGTGAGCTGAAAAACGATAGTTAAGTATATCTTATTACCTGTAGCTGTAGGCCATACAAGTATTTTTTCCCTGCGGGAATCGAACCCGCGACACGCAGCACAGCAGTCAGCCTCTGCGCCAACCATGCTGTCAAGTGTATCTAAAATCCACAACCTGGTTTTATTTGCATTTTCTTGTAAACAAAATTGGACCAAAAATAAATCAAGGAATTTCATAATATACGTTGGCAGCACTATTTTACTGTCACTTTACTATTGTCAAACAAAAGTCATTTCATTCATTTGATTTTTCTCTCATGTTTTCTGTTTCCAACCGTCGTGGCGCGCGTTTTTTCTATTTCAATTCTTATTTGATATCAATTTAGCTGCGTAGACATTATAATTTTGTCACAAAAATGAGTGCGTGGCCTGAAGTTACGACTGCAAAGTCGGAAAATCGCCATGAAATCAAATTGGCGGGTGCGGAGATTTCGAAACGTATTTCGGAAAGTGGTTTAGACAAAGGTATATTTCAATTAACAAATATTAACCTTCTAAATATCAGTGACACATGTTTATCAGCTATACCAGATGGTATAAGTCGCCTGGTAAACCTCCAGTCCTTGCTGTTATTTGGTAACAAAATAACCGACTTCAATAAAAACATAACCTCTTTGAAAAAATTGAAAGTGCTCGATTTATCGAGAAACCAGCTAAAAAGTATTCCAGAGAGTCTTAACGATATGAAAGAGTTGACTAGTATCAATTTAAGTTCGAATGAAATAGAAGAGATGCCGAAATTCACTGATTTTCCTAGTTTGCTTACTATTGATGTTTCAAATAACAAATTGACGAGTTTCTTGGACCTGGAGAATGCTGTGCTAGCTCATTTGACTGATCTGAAGATTAAAGGGAATGCTATTGAGGTGTTGCCGACCTACATTGTCCGTAGCTTGCCTTTATTGAAGAACTTTGATATCGGAGACAATCAACTGAAGACAGTTCCTGGAGAAGTAGCCAGTATGGCTAAACTGAAAGGTAAAATTTCTCTTATACCCAATCCTGTTACATACATTTTAATAATTTACTATTCTGTATTTTTGATTCCCTACTTGCTGTAATTTTTCATTGTATTTAATAGTATTATGAAATAATGTTGTAATATTGCATCGCAGTTAACAAATCTTGGGATCAATAAATTCATAGTGCACCACATTGTTTTGAAATCAAACAATTATAAAATTCACTTGATGCCTTCATTCCAGAAATTAACCTCAAAGGCAACAAATTCACTGACAAGAGATTCATGAAACTCGTAGACCAGTGTCGCACCAAGCAGATACTAGACTACATCCGTGACCACTGTCCCAAATCAGACCAGACCCAGCCTGCAGGCAAGGGCAAGGGTAAAAAGGGCAAGAAGGAAGAACCAACACCTGAGGAAATAGAGTGCGATCTCTGCCATTCATTGAATATTTTACATGTTGAAGATGATACTCAACGGGTTAAGATAATTGAGTCCCAAGTGGCTGTGGTCCGTCCCTACATCCTGTGCTGCATCGTGAATGATCTGTGCTTCAATGAGTCAACCTTTAAGAAGTTTATACAGCTTCAGACAAAATTGCATGACACGGTCTGCGATAAGAGGAATGTTGCTACGATCGCAACTCATGACTTGAATAAGATTGCACCAGGTAATTTCTTGAATGTTTTATTGCCC
This sequence comes from Eugnorisma glareosa, assembly GCA_947578425.1. Lineage (NCBI taxonomy): Eukaryota > Metazoa > Arthropoda > Insecta > Lepidoptera > Noctuidae > Eugnorisma > Eugnorisma glareosa. Next base: position 9,836,876 of record OX387974.1, on the reverse strand, counting down.
AAAGATTACAAGAAACAGTTTAAACAAATTATTGACGTGATGTTTCTATTGAATTGTATACTAGTTTGATGAAGTACCTCCCAGATAAATGAAGGGTTCTGCCCCTATGACAACCCAATGATGCAGTTTTTTTTCAAACTTTTTTAACATTAATGTTAAGCTTCTTTTAACATATGCTGTCCTTCAATTAGTACTAGGTGTTAAATAAAGAAATACATAGTATTTTTTTTATTATTTTAGTTTTATTTAATAGCTAGCCAAATCTAAACTTTCTAAATATTCCCAGGTGACCTAGTTTACACAGCGAAAGCCCCAGCAGCCTTGAAGCTGACCCCACTGTCAAGGCTACGACCCTACTCTGGCGAACAGTTGTTTCAGCAGCTCACGGCAGAAGCTGAAGCTCTACGCAAGGAAAAGAAGAGGAATGTCTACTCTGGGATTCACAAGTATGTGAAAATGATATTCTAGTAAACGTAAAAGACATCATTTGCTAATGTGATGAGTTATATCAAACAATTTCTTTTTTTATTTTCTTTAAAATCACTTTATTTTTCTCAAAAATATGCCTCATGGTTGAGAAATATTATAGTAATATACATTCTTCTTTTCTCCAGTAAGTAGTCACAAAAAATCTTGTACTTCCATTAGATTGATATTCAACACTGTATTAATGCTACAACTGATTGAACCCAATGGGGAAGGCAAGTCAAAGCTGATTGTAGATGGCGTGTCCATAACTTAGTCCCATCTGACCAATGAGGTCAAGCTATTTTGTAATATAAAATGAAATTGACAGATCTTCAACCAATGATGATGCTTGGTACAAGCTATGCTAGCGCCATCAGACTTACTGTTGCCTTCCCCATTCATCTATGGTAAAAGTAAATCCTCTACTTATTATTTTGTGGCAGATACCTGTACTTGCTAGAAGGCAAGCCCGTGTACCCGTGCCTACAAGACGCTAGTGGAAAGGTCATCAGTTTCCCACCCATCACCAACTCTGAGGATACTAAGGTAAATATTTATAAAGAACTAGCTTTTTGCCCGCAGCTTAGGCTGCGTGGAGAAAAGTTAGGGATAAAAAGAATTCTATGGCCTTGCACAGATGTCATCGAAATCCATCCAGCCGTTAAGGCGCGAGAATGTGCAGACCGACTGTGACTTTCGCATATAATATTAGTATGAATTTAAAAGTATTATTCACAGAAATCACAAGAGTTGCATCTTCATAAAATTAGCAAAAAAAAACAAGCAAGTAATTGGAAATTTCTGTTTCTATGGAAAGTCTAAAATCCAATTATCATTTTTTTTTTAAATACATTTCGAAAAGATCACATTTCTCAATTTTTTTTGACATATGTATCCTGCTAAATTTATTTATTTATTAATTACAACGGTTAAACACCAGTAACAGTAATTAATTAATTTCTTATGCATTACACAAACTACAATAATTAAATTTGGATAGGTAGAGTATTATTAAACATTAAAAAAAATATAATAAGTATTGGATGGATAATAGTAACAATAAATTATAAAATACACTTTCTTAGGTTAAATGCATATGAAATTTCATTAAAATCGGTTCAGTCATTTCGAAAAAAAAAAAATTACTTGAAAGTTTGTATGAAATGCCGTACGACATTAACGCTATTAAGGGTACTGTAGTCGGTCGTACTTTCATACAAAACAAACAAACATAGTATGGCGATTACTCCACTGTTTGATGGTGTACGTTCAAAATAAAACATATCGACTTGTCTCATTATCTAGCCCTGTATGGAAACAAAAAGTAAAAAAAAAACATAATTTTGAAAATTGAAAAAAGAAAAAAAAAAGTATCATTTTTTATTTTGAACGTACACCATCAGACAGTTGAGTAATCGCCATACTACGTTTGTATGGAAGTATGACCGACTAGTGTAACCTTAACGTGACAAGTTTAGTTTACCAATTTTACTGTCGAGGTTATTACTGTACCTTACGCAGTTGGGTCGTTCTTCTTTTTTATCGACAAAGGTCGGTCTCACACCTCATTTTGGGTCATATTAGAGTATGAATTATTATGTTTTCATTGTTTGAATTTACATCCTCATCGCTTTATACATTTTAATACTAAGTAATCTTTAACTTTCTGTACTCTATTTTTTTTTGCGTGTGCTAATATTTCATTAAATACCGTGACAGAGTAGTAATTCATAATGATGTCCTACCCAAAAAGGACCCCTTTGTCACAGTGTTTTCTCGAAAATCACCATAAAACAAACAACAGTAAGGGCATAAAAACAAAGATTAAATCATCCAAATGAAAATTAAGTGCATCTGAAAAAAAAATCGAATACAGAAATCAAAATAAGTAAGATTTTCGAGTTTTCCAAGTCACAACTTGGAAAACTCGAAAAACTGAGAAACACCAATTCATTGTCGATAAAAAAGAAGAACGACCAAGTTACGTTTTAGATCAAGTATTTTTATACGAATGTGCCCAGTGTCCCAATTTGAGCCTGGCATGTTTTTTCTAATTACATTTTTTTTTTGTTTTAATTTCATACTTTCTATTCTCCACCAAATAATACAAGTTATTTCATTTGCCTGCGGCTACTTTAGTCTTGGGCGTAAATGGGTTAATATTTCTCTACCATGATAAACCCACACAGAATTCTTTATTAATCTTTAACTCCTGTATCACAATTCTAACAAAGACAATGTCCTCAGATGTCTCAAGAAAGCAAGTCGATGTTAGTAGAAGTGACGTCGCACACGTCGCTCGGCGCCTGCAAGACTGTGATGAACAAGCTGCTGCAAGAGTGTCTGCTTCTGGGCGTAGGGCCCCAAGAGCCTGACGCTGCCTTCCACACGCTGACTGTGCAGCAGGTAAGGGAATATTGTGAATTATCTATACTAATATTATAAAGAGGTAAAATTTGTTTGTAAGTTTGTATTTAGGGGGTAATCTCTGGATCTACTGAACTGATTTTGAAAATTCTTTCACTAACAGGAAGCTACGTTATCCCCGAGTGCCATAGGCTATATTTGCCCGTGGGATAATTTCCAACCACAACGCGAGCGAAGCCGCGAGCAACAGCTAGTCAGCAATAACATAAGACAGTCAGGAACATTGCTCTGCCAAGCTGCGCTATAGCGCTTTGTCTCCGCATCTGGTCTATCCAACTGTCGGTCTGGAATGCTGATAATGTTTAAAAGTAACAATGTTAATCTGCTTTCGCTGTAGACTGTACTTCCGAAACCTGGAGGTGTTCCTTCTGCCTATCCTTTTGGAGAAAACAGGCGCGATGCTGCAATAGTTTTCTGTACTCCACTACCTTTCATTGCAGCTTAAATTACTTAGTATATTTACCTATGATATCTGAATGATACTATCTTTTCCAAGGTTATAGATAAGCCGAAATAAATCAATGCTTATAGTAAAACGAGTGATATTAATAATAACATAAGATTACGCCAATGTTTTCCCAGAGAGTGGGTAGACCATAATATGGTTAATATGGACCATATTATGGTATATGTATACTTACAGTATAGTACGCCCACATTTCATCAGTTAAGTAAGAGGGGGCGAGCCTCTTGCCTGATAGGCACAAATCTAAACGCCAGGCTGCTAACTGAGACTTTCCTGATGAAAAATTAACGGGCCACGAGTGAGTCGCAATCGCAATCTAAGGGTCCCGTATCACCAAACAATATATTAACAAAATTTTGAACACTCATTCCTTCATTGATATAGTATTGATATTTAGTATCAGTCATTTTGGCCATGCTGTGGATTGTATCCTTTTCGCTTAACTACGTCCAATTAATCCTTTATTTATTTTTTCTTTAGGTGAAAGTAGTGGATCTCGAAGGAAACCTCAAGAACGTGTACCCATCACGAACTGATTGCGTCTTCGAAGGCACGAACATTAAGGTCGTACGTAGCAACAAGAAGTAATACTATAACGTTACTTATTCCAATGCCATTGCCGAGAAATCATTCAAGGAAGATGCGAAAGAATAGTTCCATTGCCTTACAGTATGCGGCCGGTTATTATGGCTTGGCAACATTGGGTTTTAGAAGTAATTCGGCTTGGTGTAGCGTTGTCTCTTTCTAAATCTCGATTTGTCATTATACCCCCGGGGGTACTATAACCCCACACAAGGGTGATTTATAGCCGAGTATTATGAGTGCGTCACAAAAGCGCACTGTTACATTTTCAACTCAGCGTTACGGAGTGCTTTGAAAATCCAAGTGCGGTGTGGAATGGTTGCGTTAAAAATGTCCGTGTGTAGGAGGGCTTGCTTGACACCTCGCGTTTACGATGTCATAATATTTTGTAAGAGGTGTCAAGTGGTCTCAATGAACTTCAAAAATAAGGATCTGTCCAAAATTTATTTTTTAAAGTATAATTCAGTGTAATGGATCTTTAAAATTTATATAAACAAAAAAACAATAAAAATGATGCCTTGTGATTAAATGGAAATAAAACTAATTTAAATCGCACAAAAATACTGAAATAATGGATTTTAAGCCTTTCAATGCTGAGCAGATGATTGACAACTAGTTCGCCGACTATTTGCAACAACCAATAGGCGTCAACCAATTGATGAAAATCCATCGCGGCAACGAATGACCGGAGCTGTCATTTCTGTCCGGCGGGAAAATAATCCAACGTATGGACAGCGCAATAAGCTATTATACCACTGTCCATTCACACTTGCATAGTCGAAAATATTATTTTTACTTAATTTTTTTATTTCAATGAATGATTTTCTTTATTTCATAATTAATATTGTGTTTAAAATGTGTTAGTATTCGCGCAAATGCGTTGGTTTGTGTTTTTAAAGTTTTTTAAACTTTCTAATTCATCAACTTTGAATACTTTTATGCAATGAAAGAGGTTATAAATCATTTAACATGTTCTGAAAAGCTATAATCGCATGTCCCCCCATACTATTTCTCGGACTAAAAATCAGCTACAGTATACTTTTAAGTTAAAAATTGTCTGTGATGAATCATGCTAGTAAAATATTGATGTGACACATCAATACTGTACCGATTGTAACTTAAAAAGTAAGAGAAAGTTTTTGTTAAATGTTTTCTTTTTAATACTAAGTATGTATTTTTGTAACCTTCGTTTTGTTTTATTTCGACGTACCCTAAGCCTAAGCTAAAATATTTACAATTGTATTACACGATACGATGTTTAACCCTTCGTGTGCCGGGAACGTGGATCTACGCGAGACACAATAGCTTTTTAATTGTGTCTATATACTCGTCATACGAAAGGTTAATACTGGTATTTTGCAGCAACTGCGTCAGGTTAGACTGGAAACCGTCCTCAACATAGTTGTGAAAAGGCTAGGCAGATGATGATGATGATGTTGACACGATACGATGTCGTATCGTATTGTGGCACGTTGCAATGTCGTATCGTGAAAACATACGACATTTAAATCGCTGTCGTTAGTCGGGGCATTCGTGGTTGGACATTCATCATCTGCCTAGCATTTTCCCAACTTTGTCGGCTTCCAGTTTAACCGGATGCAGCTGAATACCAGTATTTTACATGGAGCGACTGCCTGTGTGGTGCCCCACTAGCAAGCCGTATGCTGGGGTACCTTTGATGTTCTCATTCAGAGTTAGGAACAGGCTCTATTATTGTCCGGGTTTTCCTTTTGACAACAGTTAACCAGATCGGGAAATGGGACTGGCTCATACGAGTTTTTATGTTTCGCAAAATGTTGGCCCCAGCTACACTGATTTAAGTGTGCCTAGAAATTTTCTTATTGCAGAAACTTATCTGGCACCTCTAACCCGGATTTAATAAAGAGTGCCAAATTCTACGCATACTCTCATTTGCTGCCAAAAATACGATGATATTCCCGTAATTCATTTCATCATAGTTGTCAAATGACAGTCTACCCATGTAAAATAAAGAGCCCCATTTTATTCAGACTAGGGAAAAGTTGTATTGGTATGATCCTTGAAGTCGGGAATATTATTATTAACAATCATGGCGTTGTTCAGTGGTTTTGTTTTATAATATTCGACTTTCGTTGCTGACCGTATAATGAAATTGCAGTGTAGGTAGGTTTATACCGATTCACGCGAATGGCCGCCTTTAGATCCCAAATTAAAATAAATAACACAATTATTTATCTATAGCAACCATAAAATGTAGTGTCAAATCTGACACTGTGTGTCAATGTCAAATTTGATTTCCCTCATTTTCAAAACAAGTTCTAACTGGTGTGTAGTTTTGTTTAACTTCCGTGTTATAAATGGTGTAAAAAAGATTTAAAATGCGGCGCAGCCTAGCGCCGAGCCAGGTTGGCTCCAGCGACAACGTCTTCAAAAGCCCGCTGCTAGAATCCAAACGAAATAAACGGCGGGAATGTACGAAGATTCCATTGACTCAGAAATCGGCTTCTCAAGCATTAACTGCTTCTGAACACGAGAATTTAATCAAGCAGATACTGAACAAGCCTTTCAAGGTTCCGATACCGAACTATGTGTCCTCTTTTTGCGGTAAAAGCTTGGGCTTGAAAAGGACTCAGGTTAGGCGAGCCTTACACGATCCAGATGAGCCGAATGCCTTGGTATTGTACCGTCCGCCGTACATCCCTGAACATGAGAAGATGAAGATGAGTCCTAACGACATCAGAGTGGCCGTGGTCGTGGATCCAGTGCTGGGGAATATCTTAAGACCTCATCAGAGAGAAGGAGTGAAGTTTATGTACGACTGCGTCACAGGACAACAGATAGAGAACGCCTATGGCTGCATCATGGCAGACGAAATGGGTTTAGGAAAGACTTTACAGTGCATTACTCTGTTATGGACACTTTTGAGACAAGGACCGGACTGTAAACCTACAATCTGTAAGGCAATCATTGTTTGTCCAAGTAGTTTGGTCAAAAATTGGTACAATGAGATCCACAAGTGGCTGGGACAGAGAATCAACGCTCTGGCCATGGATGGAGGCTCTAAAGCTGACATAACTCTGAAGCTACAGCAGTATATGAACACATTTACCACAACTCGAGTAGCCACCCCAGTATTAATAATTTCATATGAAACATTTCGAATCTACTCCAATATTCTCCACTCTTCTGAAGTTGGATTAGTCTTATGTGATGAGGGACATAGACTGAAGAACTCTGAGAACCAAACATACCAAGCGTTAATGGGTTTGAAGGCTAAAAGAAGAATTTTGATATCAGGAACACCAATCCAGAATGATTTGACAGAATACTTCAGTTTAGTACATTTTGTCAATGAAGGTATCTTAGGAACTGGTCATGAGTTCAAGAAGAGATATGAAAATCCGATTTTAAGGGGCCAAGATGCTTTAGCTACTGCTTCAGAAAGAGAAAAGGCGCAGGAATGTCTGGCAACTCTAACTTCTATTGTTAACAAATGTATGATCCGCAGAACAAGCAGTTTGCTTACTAAATACCTGCCAGTTAAGTTTGAACAGGTCATATGTGTGAAGATGACTCCCCTTCAGACCCAGTTGTATAAGAACTTCATCAACTCCGACGCTATCCGCAACAAGTTCAGCGGAACTGGAGAAAAGAACACACTTAGTGCTCTATCTAGCATCACTACTCTTAAGAAACTCTGTAACCATCCAGATTTGGTTTATGACAAGATTCTAGAAAGATCTGAAGGTTTCGAAAAAGCCTTGAGCCTGTTACCAAGCAATTACGACATAAAAGATGTGAAACCAGAATTGTCAGGAAAGCTCATGATTTTAGATTGCATTCTTGCTAACTTGAAGACCAATACTGATGACAAAATTGTACTTGTGTCAAATTATACACAAACTTTAGATTTATTTGAGAAATTATGTAGAAAGAGATCTTATTTATATGTGAGACTTGATGGCTCTATGACAATCAAGAAGAGGGCTAAAGTAGTTGAGAGTTTCAACAATAAAGAAAACAAAGAATGGATATTTATGCTGAGTTCCAAAGCTGGTGGTTGTGGTCTTAATCTAATTGGAGCGAACAGACTTATCATGTTTGACCCTGACTGGAACCCTGCCAATGACGACCAAGCCATGGCAAGAGTCTGGCGTGATGGACAGAAGAAACCTTGCTACATATACAGGCTCCTTGCAACAGGAACCATAGAGGAAAAGATATTCCAAAGGCAAGCACACAAAAAGGCTCTGAGTGACACTGTTGTTGATCAAAATGAGGAATCTCTTAGACACTTCACTTCTGACGACTTGAAAGATCTGTTTAGATTAGAAGAAAACACATTATCAGACACACACAGCAAGTTTAAATGCAAAAGATGTGTAAACAACATCCAAGTTACGATTCCACCAGAAAATTCTGACTGCACCTCAGATTTGTCCAACTGGTACCACTGTGCAGACAAGAAAAGCTTAGCAGATTTAGTTTTAAAGCAGTGCTGGGACTTGGCAAAGACTATTTCTTTTGTTTTCCACCACAGATCTGCACAAGTTGAAGCCGAGAAGGCTATAGAAGCAGAAAAAGAGAATATTCCAGAACCAAAAAGAAGGAAGATAGAAATTGATGAAGATTACTCTGAACCTGATGATAGTGGTGATGAAGATTACAAGTGAATATTTAATGCTGGTCATTTATACCAGGGAGGGAATTATGTTGATTATTGTAAATAAGTTTTTCTGTAAGTTAAAATCCTACATTACGGAAAGAATATTATATTGATTACAGTATTTTTTGTATTTTGCGTTTTATATTAACTACCCTCCTGGATTTAGGCCATCTTTTCAACTACTGTCACCAAGAAATATCCGTCCTTTATTGTTTTGGGGTAAAATAAAAGTAAGAAAATAACATAACAGCTTATATTTTCGAAAATAAATTGGTACAAAAATAATCAATTAAATTAATACTAAATAATAAACCTTGTTCCTTACACTCTTACCCTCTTATTAATAAACACGGAATAAAATTACACCAGGAATAACCATACATTTTCAAAGGTTTATACTTGGAATAACCTTAGTCTGTGTTTATTAATAGGAGGGTTAGAGTACAATCTTATTCTAATACCTTTTCAAGGTATTGCTTACTTCACTAACATTTTCGTCAATGTTGACCGTCGAATATTATCGTCGATATTTTAACCAGCAGCTGTTATTAGACTGGAAGCCGACCCCAAGATAATTGGGAAAAAGCTAGGCAAATGATGAATGATGATTAATCTATACCTAATTTACGTAGTATCATTTTAAACAGATATGTGCGTTAATATACAAGTATGAAGGAAGAGATGCTGCGCCGACCCCAAATAAATTAGGATAAGGGCAAGCGATAAAATGTACGTTGTCAGTACTTTATCTTTAGCTTGAACAGCTAAGCTTAAGTCCATAGGACCAGCTAGGTGGTTGTGCTGAATATCCTCGCTTATCGGCTTCCTCGTTTACTTCATACGGATTTTTGAAGAGTTTCAGCAAAAATCGTACCTGAAAAAAAAAAACAAACATTTAGGAGAATGGCAAAATAGATTAAACATTAAGGTGGAACCACTGACCTCTATTAAATACGCATTTAATAGAGGTCAGTGGGTGGAACGAAGTATTGAGTGATCGGATTTTTATGGGATTTTTTTATTGAGTTCCTAGAGACTAGAGATGTGGAGAAGCTAAAAAAAATTTTTTTTTTTCTTTTATGAATAACTTCAAATTCGATGAATTCATATTGTGGCGTAGTGTAACCTGCATGCATCCGTTAGACGCCAGTTTGGTCTGCTTCTTTGTTCATTATAGTCGATGTAATGCATATTTCAAGTATTTTTTGAAAATTACCTATTTTCAGCAATTATTTCTAAAATATCGAGATTTAAGATCTTTCCATCTTTGAGTATTTTTTGTCTAATTGCACTAGGCTAGAAGACACACTGTTAAATTAAAATTTGGCTGGAAAAAAATAACTGCAACTATGGTTATGTGAGCAAAGTAACCTGCTTTGGTCACATAACCATAGTTGCAGTTACTTTTTTCAACACTGCGTTCCCAAATTCACATGTCTGTGATAAAAAATCATTTGACATAAGATTGAGATAATTATATACAAATTTCAAAATACTAATTCAGGAACTCAAACTCAAAGCGTTTATTTCAATTAGACCTTCGCAGGCACTTTTGAAAGTCAGAAAAACAAAGGCGAAGCTACAGTCACAGACACAAGGCATAATAACTTGTGAAAGTACTGTAGTTGCCCATTCCAAAGCGTAGATCTCTATGGAGAAGAATGGGCAAGAAACTCCATGGACACTCTTTTCAATCAAAATATTGTTACAAGATCTTGGTTACATCATTCATGTTGAGATTATACATATATGTGAGAACGATGTAGAAAGACGTGCACATTAAGAGCGTCCAGAGTAAAAGATTATAACTATCAACAATTTAAAAACAAAGTAGTTAAAATAAACCGTGGCAGCTAAGAGATGACCAGTCCCAACTGACAGCGCCCGTTCACGAACATGACGCATGCATCAGCTCCATTCAGCTCAACCATATTGAAGGGAACTAAACGACCCAACACACCCGCCACTATCAGCGAGACATTTGAGTGAGCCTGACATTCTCTCAGCCACCAGGGCACATTCGAGTCAATGAAGGATAACTAAATGTAAATGGTAGCTTTACAGTACATAGTACTCACACATGTGCTATGCAGTTATATAATACTAAGAGATTGAATCTATACAATGCAAAGATATTTTTACAATCTTCTGCAGCTTCCACAATAATTTCACATGAGCTTCTGATTAGTTTTCCCCTATGGTTGTGGAGCAGGACCAGCATTGAGCCAAGCATTTTTATCATCGATGAAATCCCCTAACTTATAATATGCTTGCCTACATAGTGTGCGTTTTATACAAGATTTTAATTTTGTCTCATTCAGTTGTTGAATGTGGGGAGGTATTTTATTATAACATTTTAAACAGTACCCCATGAAAGCTGAGTCTACTTTAGCTAGCCTGAAACCTGGCTGTACTAGTTGGTCCCTGTTTCTAGTATTATAGTGGTGTCTGTCACCTCTTTTACTAAACAAATGCAGATTTATCCTAACGTACATGATGTTCTCATAGATGTATTGACAAGGTACTGTCATGATGTTAATTTCTTTAAACAGTTCCCTTAGAGAATCGCGCCTACGTAGATCATATATGGCTCTGATGGCTCTTTTCTGCAGAATAAATATAGACTCAATGTCTGCAGCCCGTCCCCATAGTAAAATACCGTATGACATAATACTATGAAAATAACCAAAATAGACTAGCCTCGCGGTATCTGCATCAGTAAATTGGCGGATTTTTCTAACAGCACATGCTGCTGAACTCAGCCGTCCTGCAAGAGATGTTATATGCGGACCCCATTGTAGCCTTGAGTCGAGCGTGATCCCCAGGAAAACAGTATTTTCGACGAATTGCAGTTTCTCTTGATTCAATACTATGTCACTATCACTACTTTTAACATTCGGTAGAGCAAATCTTATGCACTTCGTTTTTTTCCCATTTAATACTAAATTATTAGCGGTGAACCAATTATGGACCTGCATTAAGGCGTTATTTACGTCATCGAGATTTGTGGCACGTCTGTTTATCTTAAATATTAAAGAAGTATCGTCAGCGAATAACACCATTTGTGGTTGGTTTTTAAATAAATGGGGTAGATCATTAATATATACCAAAAAGAGGAAAGGACCCAATATCGAACCTTGTGGTACACCCATACTTACTTTTAAACCCATTGAATTGACACCATTTATTTGTACTTGCTGATGTCTATCGTTTAAATACGATTTCACTAAACCGAGCGCAAGTTTCCTTAACCCGTAATGTTCAAGTTTTAAGAGTAGGGTTTCATGGTTTACGCAATCAAATGCTTTTGAGAGGTCACAGAAAATTCCTATGGCATCTTGTGCGTCTTCCCACGCAGTAAATATGTGTTTTAATAAGGTGACACCGGCGTCAGTCGTACAACGTCCTTTGGTGAAACCATACTGTTTCTCATGCAAGATTTTGTTGGTGTTAAAGTGGTTGAGCATTTGATTAAGCATTACCTTTGCAAACACCTTGCTGAAAACCGGCAATACGGATACGGGTCTATAGTTATTGGTGTCTTTACTGTCCCCGGACTTGAAAAGTGGTATTACCTTACTGTATTTCATAAGGTCCGGGAAGACTCCTTGGTCCACACACAAATTAAATATTAAGGCCAAGTACGGTGCTATAGTCTCAATAATGGCTTGACAAACTTTAATTGACATACCCCATAGATCCTCGGTTAATTTGACTTTGATTTCTTTAAAAGCTTTAATGACTGCTATGGGGTTTATATGTTTAAATTGAAACTCAACCGGACAGGCCGAAACGTTAGCTCTTAATAAATCAATAGAAAACAAGGGTGAGGAATTTAAGGTTTCAGTAGTTTTAAGTGGGATACTAGTGAAGAAATCTACAAATTCTTGAGCAACTTCATTTTTAGAGCTAAGAAGACCACGTGAAGTCTCTAGAGTGATATCATTATTATATTTTTTATTTCTGTTAGTTTCACTATTGATGATTTTCCAAACCGTCTTTATTTTATTATCGGCGGATTTAATCTTGTTGCTAATGAATAAGGCTTTAGCTAACTTACAGGAGTTTTTAAACATTTTTGAGTAAGTTGTAACATATTTATTAAAAGTTTCTGAGTTGATGTAAGGCTTAAGGCCATACAGCTCAAACAATCGTTCCCTACTTTTCCTAATACCTTTAGTTGCCCAGTCACTGAACATAAACTTTGGGCAAATAGATTTGGTTTTCATTTTTAATGTATTATTGAACTCTGTGTAAACTACCGAAAAGAATTCCTCATAAAATTGATTAACATTTACAATAATATGGCTCGGAATGCCTAAATTACTAATTAAGCTATTTTTAAATTTATTCAAATTACTGGGTGTTATTAGTCTAGATTTTATCTGGATTCTTTGTAATGGTGTGTAGGACTCGAAAGCAACGGTTTGCCCGCTGTGATCAGAAGGAAGGTAATTTACAATGGATTTATCTAAGTAATCGCAGCAACAAAACACATTATCAATACATGTAGCAGTATTTGTAGTAATTCGAGTTGGTTCCGAAAACACGTTTGACAAATTAAATGATTTAAAAAGATGTAAGAATCTACTGCTATTCGAATTTTTGTCTAAAATATTAACATTAAAGTCACCACAGATAACTAATGATTTATTACCAGTTGCAAGTTTTGCTAAAGCATCTTCCATTACTGACTCAAATATAGAGTAGTTTTGATAATTTGGGGGTCTGTAAACGCACACTATTACATGCTTATCCAGCTCAACACAAGACAGCTCAATACTATGTTCAACCGATAGATCAACAATGTCATTACGAGTCTTAAATTTAATACAATTTTTAACTAAGATTAATGAACCCCCACGAATCTTAGCTTTCCGGTTAAAGCAACTGCCCACACTGTAGTTTGCGAAATTAATAAGCATTTCATATTCTTTTAATCAATGTTCAGTGAAACAAACAATTTCCAAGACTCACATGAACACAACGTAAGTGTTGAAAGAACTGACTGCAACTCCAGAATAATTGTTTGGAAACTATTTCTATGAACACTAATACCTTTTCAAAGTCATTGTTCTCAGCATCCTTGATAGCCTCCTCTAGGATCCAGTTTCTCGGCACATACACTGGATTTACTTTGACCATTCTCTCGATTCGCTCTTCCTCAAGCACTGTAATCATGACAAAATAATTATTTTACTTTTCTAAGGAGAAAAATAGCGCATCGCCATATTTCGCTAGTTATTTTTAAGTCTAATGAGGGGCGAGCTGATTGTCTTCAACCGTCACTTCAGTTCACAAAAATCGGCCAAGTGCGAGTCGGACTCGTGCATGAAGGGTTCCGTAGCATCGCAGTAGGGGAGCCTCCTCATTTATTTTTAATATTTGTTGTTATAGCGGCAACAGAAATACATATTCTGTGAAAATTTCAACTGTGCACCTATTACGGATCATGAGAGACAGCCCGCTGGCAGACGACGTATGGGGGATACTTTTTTTTTTTTTACCGATGGCAAATCATCAAATAACCCCTCCCGCTCTGGGCTGAGCAGGAGGGAGTGTCAGTTACTGACTAAAACCCATCCATGTTCCTTCCTTTGCCCTTTGTGTTCCAGGGCCGCGGTATCTCTTTCGAACAGTCCCGCAACCCTGGCAGGGTGGGGGATACTTATACCCGTGATTGTACTCAAGATAATAAACAACTTTCCCAAAGAAACATTTTTTTATACCTATTCACTTTTATCACAATAACACAACTACCGTATGAAATTCGCTCGCGCGCGCCTGTGACTTATCAGCTGTTAGCTACGTAACGCCGTTCTTCTCATTACTATCGTACCGTGCAACAGAGGGTAGGCAGAGCACCCGCGCGGCAAAATTCATACAGCTGTTGTGTTATTGTGAAAAAAGTGAAAGCGTATAAAAAAATGTTTCTTTGGGAAAGTTGTTTGTTATCATGAGTACAATCACGTGTTTAAGTATCGGTCACTAATTACCAGTCACCCTATATTTTTATTATAATGGGTGTAAAAGTCGACCCTTAACGAAGCCTCATTGCGATCGTTTTTTGTTCTAGACCATACCCAGGAATCTTATAGTTATGGAGATTTTGGGGGTCAAGGTCCCAACTTTTTTCACAAGTTATTAATGTTACTTTAATTTAAATGCCTCTACGACCCCCGTACTATCCAATGCATCCATCAGCACAATGTGTTGATCGGTCACATTGAGTCCTACCACAAAACGTGATTTTTCACCCCCCAAAAAAATTTCGTTTCCCAGCAATAATTTTTGCGTAGTTAATTAGTTTGATGTACAGAACGCTTGGTTGACGGCTTCGTTAAGGCTACGTTTACATCTTCTGTAGGTATTAAGAGGTTTATATAATCGGCTTACAGTTCTCTTTGCTCAGTCTATCATTGTAAGCTTGCATCCACTTCTCCCAATTCGGTGCTTCACTCAACTTACTGAGAGACCACTTCGTCTTTACAACTGACTTATCTGTCAAAGTATTTGGCGCTACCTGGAAAAATAGGCAGATTATAAATTAGTATTAAGTACAGTTCTTTAATAATTATTAATATAGATGTGACAGCAGCAACTCAATGGGGGCTATGGCGTATGAATTCGGCGCTAGTGTAGCGCGGGGTCACCGAAATGTCAGATGTCATAGTGTTCGCGCGTTGCGTGGTTTTTTATCACGTATACACTAATATTCACAATAATTATTGTGGTCTAGATTAAGCCATTCCTGATTAATTATGACTTGCTGATTTTAAGTAGCAACATATAGAATCTTAATTGTTAGTATTTGGAGGTAAAATGATACATGCTTGCTAATTTTAGGGAGAATCTTGTAAATATGTATCTGCAGTTTAAACTTTTTATGTAGTTATTGGTACTTTAAAGTATGATATAGAATTATTGACAGGACCTTACTCGACAGTGGCACCATCTGGTGAGCTCAAAAACGATAGCCCTCATTGCAAACGTATTGTAACAGGACACAGGCAGTGTTGTGAAACCACCAAATATTTAAAGTTGCAACACTTAATTTATAAGAAGTAATATTTTATTTTATTTTGTAACAACACTGTAATGAAAAAGTTAAGTTGGTCAACTTTTGACGGTCTAGTAAATGGACGCCCTATTCCTCGAACTAATTATTTTATTATCTCCGTCTTTACCTTAAGCTATTTCTAATTCAAAGACCTCAACATTTTACATCTGGCGACCGTGACAGTGATTTTGGAGGCAAAAATGGAGAAAGCAGTCAAGTTACGAGGCGTGCTAAGAGGCCAGTTTACCAAAAAGGTGAGCGGTTTCGAAACACTAATGGCGTCACAAGAACAAGAATCCATTCAAGAAAACGAATTGCCAACGATAGAAGCCGCATTTCGTGGACTAAAACAAATATTTGGAAAAATTGAGCAATTGGATGGAAAAATTAACGATTCGGTACTCGCGGACTCAGATGAAGAAGCCCTTGAAAAGGAGTGTGAGGAGGCGGATAAGTATAGAAGCACGTGGTTCAAAATCGAATCGAAATACGAATATATAAAATCAAAAATAAAGTATAGTGAAACAAAAAGCTATGAAGATAAACAAAAGTTAAAATTGCCAACTTTGGAAATACCAAAATTCGACGGAAATTTGAAAACATGGCTACCTTTTTGGGGAAAATTTCGGAAAATAGATGCTGACAAAAATTTGGACCCAGAAGATAAATTTGTGTACCTGCTACAAGCAATAGCTGTTGACACTGAAGCAAGACAATTGGTAGAAAGTTATCCTATTACGGCTGACAACTATTCCAAATGTGTTCAGCACTTAAAATCAAGGTATGCAAGGGAAGATCTGCAGACGCAACTGTATGTAAGAGAACTATTGTCGCTTATAATTACTAGAGATGAAAATGCAAGCCTAACCTATCTATTTGATAATATAAGTGCTCAGTTGCGAGCACTAGAAACTTTGGGAGTCACAAAGAAAAATGCAGCATTTATTGTGCCAATGATTGAGTCAGCCATACCAGAAGAAACACTTAAAGCTTGGCAAAGGACAAGCAGTCATAATAATGACATGGAAATTGAATTAAACAATTTACTTAACTTTCTACAGTTAGAAGTTGAAAACAACCAGAGAATAAAAATGGCTCGTGGAAGTTCAATATTTAAACAAACAAATACAGATAAAGAAGTTCCACAGACTGCAAGCTGCTTATTATCTACAGAGAAAAAAGAAACATACAAGAATACATGCATTTGGTGCGACAAAGACAATCACAGCAGTGTTGAATGTTACAAAGCACATAAACTGTCATTGGCAGAAAGAAGGGATACAGTATACAAGAAAAGAGCGTGCACTATATGTCTAAAAAAAGGGCATTTATATAAAAACTGCAAGTCATCAATCAAATGCTTGATATGTATGAAGAGACATTCAACAATCCTCTGTGCATCACAATCACAGAAGACAGCTACGGACAAAGGAGAAAAGGAATCAAAAGAGGCATGCACTACTACAACTGCTTATGCACAAAGTGCTCAAAGTGTAACCTTACTACAAACAGTTATCGTGAACATAGAACACAGGGGAAAAACAATACCTGTAAGAACCCTTTTCGATAGCGGCTCTCAACGTAGTTACATCAAAGATGACATTGTGAAAAAGCTACAGTTACCATCAATAAAAGAAGAAGTACTTACCCATTCATTGTTTGGCGGTGTGCAGACCAACTCTAAGTGTCACCGTGTATACAACATCAAGATCCACAGTCTGGACAATAATTACTCAACAGTGATTGCGGCCCTAAGCCAAAATGTTATATGTGAAAATGTACCTAAGTTTGACTCCCCTTACTTGCATAATTTACTAAATCAAAACCATATTACCCTGACAGATTTAAGTGAAAATATTCAGGAAATAGGTCTTTTAATAGGGGCAGACTACTTAGGGTTGTTCCTAACAGGCAAAATTATTCATCTGCAACAAAATGGGCTGGTTGCTGTCCACACAAAACTGGGCTGGACTCTGCAGGGAAAACTGGTGAGTACAAATATAAATAACACAACAACAACCTTATTTTGTAGAGACAATAATTATAATTTGGCAGGTTACTGGTCATTAGAGACATTGGGAATACAGGATCCTGTGGAAATGAAGTCAAAGGAGACAGCTGCAAATGAGGTGATGGCTTCTTTTGAAGAGTCTATAAAAAGGAATGAAGACAACAGGTATGAAGTAAAACTTCCATTTAAAACTGGTCATGAAGATTTATTACCAAATTATAATGCTGCAAAGAGGCGGCTTGATGCAACTACTCAAAAAATTATTTCTAGTGGTCAATTTGCAAAATATCATGAAGTATTCAAAGATTGGCATAGGTTAGGTATTATAGAAAGAGTACCAGACTCTGAAATTGATCATAACAAAGGCCATTATCTACCACATAGGGCTGTGATAAAGGAGTCAAGTCTAACCTCTTCATTAAGGCCAGTCTTTGATGCCTCAGCAAAAGATCGCAATGGTTTGTGTTTGAATGCTTGTCTGGAGAAGGGTATTAACATGATAGATCTCATCCCTAATTTATTAATTGGATTCCGAACGGGAGCTATAGGAGTGACAGCTGATATTCAAAAAGCATTTTTACAAATCAGCTTACCCTCTGAAGATAGAAATTATTTAAGATTTTTATGGTGGGAAAATGAAAGTCTCCAAAATGTAGTAACTTATAGACATTGTCGTGTAGTATTTGGTCTTAGTTCAAGTCCGTTTTTATTAGCAGCTACACTCAGACATCATCTTAGACACACAAGTGGTCAAAATGCAGAGCTACTTAAGAGATCATGGTATGTAGATAATTGCCTCACAAGTTTGGATACTGAGAAGGAAGTTTTAAATTTTATTGAAGAATCTAAACAGATAATGCAGTCTGCAAAATTCAATCTGCGTATGTGGGTGACGTCTCCTCTGAAAATAAATGAAGCAGGTAAAGATATAATTTCCATTTTAGGCCTTAATTGGGACACATTGTCTGATAAATTATTCTGTAACTCAGCCAACTTACCTGACGTCAAAGACATTAAAAAGGTAACAAAGAGGGAGTTACTGTCACTCACACAGAAAATATGGGATCCTATTGGTTACACTGCCCCGGCAATGTTAGTACCTAAATTAATTTTACAAGAGACTTGGCGGCGGGAGTTACTATGGGATGAACCTCTACCAACTGACTTACTAAGCAATTTTTTAGACTGGTATAATTACCTCCCTTACCTTGATAACTGCAAAATTCCAAGAAGACTAACAGCAGCAAATATAAAAGAGGTTAACTTGAGTCTTCACTTATTTTGTGATGCTAGTAAGGATGGTTATGCAGCATGTGTATTACTCAGAGCTGAAAAGGACTGCAAGGTAACAGTTCAGTTAATACTAGCCAAAGCACGAGTAACACCACCTAAAAATATAAGTATACCAAGGTTGGAGTTATTAGCTGCATTGATAGGTTCTCGTTTATTATCTCAAGTAAAAGAGAATGCACATTTTAAAAATTGTACTACATACTGCTGGACAGATTCCAGTGTCGTATTATGTTGGATTAAAAGACAGTTACATCTTAACAATTTTGTAGGCAATAGAATAAAAGAAATTCAAAAGCACACTGAAGTCAGTAATTGGTTGCACATTCCAGGAACGGAGAACTGGGCAGATCTGGCGTCCAGAGGTTGCACGGCGAAAATGCTTTTCGAATGTTGCTGGTGGGAAGGCCCAGCATGGCTGCGTCTCACTCCAGAGGAATGGCCACACTCTGAAATTGTTGTTGATGAAAAAGAAGTACAGGCTGAAACTAAGAAAACTGTATGTAGTGCACAAGTTTGTTTTAATGATAATCTACTGAACAGAACTCTAAATTATTTCTCTAAATACACAAAATTAGTCAGAACAATCGCATGGATATTAAGATATACATATAACCTAAAACATGCAAATTACAAGAGAAAAGGAGAAATTACGTATGCTGAATATGAAAAGGCTGAAAAGAAAATAATAAATTTAATACAAGAAGAAAGTCAAGAATACTTAAGTAAAAATGGTGGAAATATAAGTCAATACGTTGATGATGAAGGCTTAATAAGAATAAAGACTAAACTTATCTTATCTGATTTCCCTGAGAATACTAGGGCACCTTACCTTTTACCAGCAAAGAATCCTGTCGTCAAAATGATGGTGAGACAGCGCCACGAACAACTGCAGCATGCTGGTACGGACCAGCTTATCGTAGACCTACGCAGGAGATTCTGGATCATCGGAGTAAGACGCCTTGTCAAATCGGTGATCTCTAGCTGTGTTATTTGTAAGAGATACCACTCGAAACCAGAGAGGGCGCCCACCGCTCCACTACCTCCTGAGCGTTTGATCAGTTCCGCTCCTTTTCAAAATACTGGTGTAGATCTCGCCGGTCCACTCTTACTACGTAGTGGTGAAAAATGTTGGATTGTTTTGTATACCTGTGCCGTATACAGGGCGGTACATCTTGAATTGACACGTTCTTTGTCCACAGAGGCATTTGTCATGACATTACGGAGATTCATAGCGCGGCGTGGCCGTGTTGAAATAATGATGTCAGATCAAGGTACGAATTTTTACGGTACCAAATCTTTGCTTTCTGCTGTAGATTGGGAGCAGGTGCAGCGTGATTCAACCGTACGTCGCATTCAATGGAAAATGAATGCACCTACTGCGGCTTGGTGGGGAGGATTTTGGGAACGACTTATTAGAATATTAAAGGATTTACTG
Organism: Eugnorisma glareosa; assembly: GCA_947578425.1. Classification (NCBI taxonomy): domain Eukaryota; kingdom Metazoa; phylum Arthropoda; class Insecta; order Lepidoptera; family Noctuidae; genus Eugnorisma; species Eugnorisma glareosa. The sequence continues at coordinate 9,816,489 of OX387974.1, read as the reverse complement.
CGCCGGATTATAGGTAAAGCTTCATTAAATTATGACGAGCTGGAGACAATTCTCTGTGAGTGTGAAGCAGTGATGAATGGTCGGCCTTTGACATATGTTAATGATGATAAAGGTCATTGTTTGGAGCCGCTGACGCCAGCACATTTCATTTTGCCAGCTAATCAACCTGTGACAGAAGTAAGTGATCTTGACCTAATTGATAGTAAAAGTCTGAACAGCAGACTTAAGTTTATACAGGAAGTTCGTAACCAGTTTAAGAAGAGATTTAAAGCAGAATATCTAACGTTACTGATTCAAAAAGGTAAGGAAACGCAAAGTAATGTAAAGGAAGGTGACATAGTTTTGATAGAAACGCCAGAGAAAAGAATCAAGTGGCCATTAGGTATTGTTCAAAAATTAATTGCAGGAAGGGATGGAATAGAAAGAACAGTAGAGGTAAGAACTTCAACAGGTTCTAAGATTAGACCAATTCAACGATTGTATAATCTAGAAATTGCACATAACAACATTCCAATACCCACTACAACTCCTAGGATAGTTTCACCTGATCAATTAGAACCTATATCTCAATCACCTAATAACTCTAAGAAATCAGCATCTGATGAGGGAAACGGGGGAAGTTTTCCAGAACCCTCCATGCTACCACGATATACGCGAAGTGGTAGGCAGGTAAAATTTCCAAGCAAATACAATATTTGCTGAAGATAAAAATAGAATATCTGTCAGTGGTTGATTGGTTTTGATTCGACAAACACATTCAATTTATTAGTTATTAAGTAATATTAAGTTCTTAATTGAAATAGAGTAATATTTTCAAAATTGTAAATTGTGTTAGAATTAAGGAATATTGCATTTTGTTTTGTAACTAGGCTACACAAAGAGTTTACGTTTTCGTTTTCATGTTTTTAAAAGGCTCTCACATTGTTAGTGTTTAATGAAACTTTATGTGCATTTAAAATTTCGTGAATTGCTGTTAGATTAAGTACCTACCTAAGAATATTTCAGTTTTTAAAAATGTAACTTAATTCATGTTTATTTCGCGTTCGTGTAGCGACATAACTTGCTAAGTAGTTGTACACATATTTGAGTAATTATTTCATATTTTGTTTTCCCTTATTCTTTGTGTTGGAGGATGTTGTGAAACCACCAAATATTTAAAGTTGCAACACTTAATTTATAAGAAGTAATATTTTATTTTATTTTGTAACAACACTGTAATGAAAAAGTTAAGTTGGTCAACTTTTGACGGTCTAGTAAATGGACGCCCTATTCCTCGAACTAATTATTTTATTATCTCCGTCTTTACCTTAAGCTATTTCTAATTCAAAGACCTCAACATTTTACAGGCAGACTTGTCAATGGCAGCAATTCCGGGACCGGGTTAACGAGTGGTGGTGGCGGTGGTGTGGTTAATCAAACCAAACATGGGGTAATGGTTAACCAACCGGTTAAACTTTTAATCCGATTAGGGTTGCGCCTCATCTGGCAGCACGGAATCGCATTTTTACATGCTTTTCTGTGTGCTGCCGACCGCATCGTCGATGCTGCCGCTTGCTATAATATTCCCGCTCTAGCAAGCGACGGTTCTGAGCGACAGAAAAGCATAGCTAATGTGACCAATTACCTCAGCGAGTTGTCTGAAAGTAGCTGTAAAGTCCGCCATTTTCAGCTGCATCATTTCAAGCAGATCTTCCACGAGTTTTTCGTCGCCATCTTTAATTTCTTTGAGTCCAAGCTTTAGCAGATATGTTTTCCTGAAATTGACGGTAGTAAATAAAGAAAGTAGCATTTTTATGAGGCGCATTACCATATCCGATATCGCTAGTTAAATTTGGTGTGTTTGTCGCAAGTCTCCTTGCAATATATTACCGTATTCTGTTGCACATAAAGTTCATTTTACATTAGATGGGATTACACTTACAGTACTTTAGTTTTGACATAGTTTTCGAGAGTAGCTTGGATGTCTTTGATCTCCTGCTTCTGATGCTCCGACAGAATAGGCTCCAGGGCTTGCGCTAATTTATCCAGGTTCCATAGAAGAATCTGCAAAGTGCTAAAATAATCATATGTTCTCATAAGTTACGCAGATAAGGTCTAGGTCGCTTCGTAGACCTTGGGGGACCGTTGTCCTATTCTATTTGGGGTCGGCGCAACACGTTTTAAGAGGGCCCTTCCCGGTCCGTCTATCGTCAACGCGAGCATGGTCGCAAAGCTTGTTGTTTCATCCAGAGACACAGCGGCAATTTTCTTTAAACTCCCCCATCTTACCCCGCCCCGACCCCGCAAAACTCGTCTCCCGCGTACCTCATACCGCCTATCACGATAACATTGAACGATAAATAGTGTTCAAAAATTTCTTAATAAACTTGTTCCAGGAAATACGTGTTTTTGAATAAGTCTTACAAGTGTGTGAAATAAATATTTGATATTAAGAGTCTCCATTACATGTGCAAGGTTTCTATCATGATGATTTCTTTACTTTTACAATTTATGAGTACATTATGAACTGCCAAAGTTCAAGGAAAATTTGTGAAAAAAGCAATTTTTGGAGGCTTATCTTGAATTTGTTTCTACAATTTTTTATTTTCTGCTTCCATAGAAACCTAGATATAGTGTACAAGATACCTATTACTTCAAGAAATTCAAAGTTATATGTGTAACAACGGCATAATCACGTACGAGCATTTGTATGAAAAGTATGGCGGGTTGGCCGCTCTTTCTTCTTTCATTCCTCCCTATCAGACATTCACGGCATCATTTAGTCCCTTCTCTTTCATATAATTCCTCACACAATTTTTCCATCTTTTCTTTGGCCTCCCTCTCCATCCATCAACATCAATATCCATCACTTTATAGGGTACATTACCAAAGGGGTACAAACTACCCTATCACTAAGACTCCACTGTTCGTCTGTCTATCTGGCTATCTGTCACTAGGCTGTATCTCGTGAACCGATAGGTAGACAGTTGAAATTTTCAATGATGATGTATTTCTGTTGCTGCTCTAACAACAAATACTAAAAACATAATGAAAACAAACGTTTTTTTTTACATCATGGTACGGAACACTTCGTGCGCGAGTGGCCGGCCGGCCGGTTTTTAGTAACATGCGTTTCATCCCTCCTCATTACATGTCCATACCAAGATAGAGGACTTCCTTTCAAGGTCGGACAAAATCCGAGTCATCGATTCGAGAAGAAGGTGGTGAACGCTGGGTATGTTTCCCCCTCAAGATAATTATTTCAATGAAGTAATGATTGTTCTTTAAAATGCACCTACCGGATCAGTCGAAATTTCGGAGGCGCTACAAGCGACTAACAAATTCATTATCTGTAATTTTTTTGGTAATGAACCTGTTTAATTGATCTCCACTGATGGGGGTTGACGGACGGTTCAGATATCAAATGCGTATACGGCGTCTCTCCACAAACAAAAGGCCATATTCCATCTTGCGCGGCATGCCTTGACGCATGCGCACTTGATGACCATCATATGGCTGCATTAGTAAGCGGAGTTCACGTAGCTAATTTTGTTTGACCATAGACACGCTCAGAAGCAGAACGGTCTTTTACATATACGCTGTAGTTTATGAAGTTAACTGAGCTAGCTTATCTTATAAGAACTCACCTCAGGTTGCCTGCTAAACGCGTACCGGCCCAAATCATCGGAAGTATTGGGCACATAATGCTGGGAGTAATGGTCTATGAAACCATACGGACCGTAGTCTATGGTCAGGCCTAAGAGGCTCACGTTGTCTGTGTTTAGCACGCCGTGAGTGAAGCCAAGACCTGGGGAAGTTAAAGTACGGCCAACCTCAAAAGTGAACAACGCAAGAATAGAATGAAAGGATAATTAATATAACAATGTCTTCTAAGAGAGTGACCAGGGACATCGCTGCGGCTTAAGCTGAGTTGGATAAGGCTTTATGTCGCGTCATACGAACCGAAACGGAGCGATTGACGTGTTTTTCGCATATACAATGTGTAAATAGACCCTTCACGAAGTCGGCAACCAAACATACTGTACATAAAACTAAGTAATCCTACGCAAAAATAGGTACTTGCTGGGAGAAGAATTTTTCTTTCGGGGTGAAAAATCACGTTTTACGCTAAAACTCAACGTAACGCACTCAAAACATTGTGCTGATGTATGCATTGAATAGTAAACTGGTCATGGAGGTAATTAAAGTTATAACCTTAAAAACTAGTTTTTTATAAAAAGCTTGAGCAAAAGTTGGAACTTTGACCTCCAATATCTCCGTAACTAGAAGGTTCCCAGGTATGTTCCAAAACAAAAATTATCGCAATGACGCGACGGGGAGAACAAGTGCCTTTTGGTTTCGTCAAGGGTGTTTTTATACCTAAAGGGTGTAAAAACACCATACATAGACATAAAGCTCTTTTTGATCGGCTCAAGCCGATTATACTGATTGATACTACAATTATTATTTAGTGTCCAACTATAAAGCCCATAGTTTACCTACTCATTACAGCGATTGGGTTGTAACTTACCTTGCCAAGTCGCCACCATGTCAAGATTCCTATGAGCCACTTCTGAAAACCACTTCACGTATTTGTTTTCCCCACATTTCTCGATCCCAGGAAAATGGTGCTGAAAGCGAAAGAAAAGATTATGATTCCTGTTATTTAGAAAGGATTTAAACGTATAACGGATGTATTTTAATAATAATTTAGAAAGCAGTACTCCTGGATACGGCACGCATAGTTCGGCGGTTCCTCTCTCTGGGACCCTGACCACCGGCAGCCTGGACCTTGTTCCTAATGCCGATGGGCCATCTATTTTTTTTTATAGGTTTTGTAAGAAACATTAAAAAATGTATAAAATAAGAGAAACGATGAATAAAGAAGATAATAATAAGTTCTTTTATTTCTTCTCACAATAGAATAGAATAGAATGTCTTTTTATTCGAGTATCCATGACTCAAAAGCTGTTAGTAAAACTTACGACTATGTTAGTGAGCACTGATAAAGCAAACAACACAACAGATAATGGTGGATCACTTTTGCGACAACCCATGAGAAATTGCACAGCAGCGACCCACATAAACACAGTCCAGGCGACTGGCAATCATGCTTAAGATACTGTTGTTGCTGCCCCGCACCCTGCGCACCAGGGAAGCGCACCTTTTACGCATTGTTGTGTAAAAACAATCCACATGCGCATCTGCGAACATCCCCGACGCACTACAGAAGCGTGGCAGCCGCACCAGCATCCTAAACGCGTTATTATACTGTACGCGGAGAGCATGGTACGATCTTTGCGTACACCTAGCCCACAGGCTGCACGTGTAAAATGAAGTACAGTACGCTCGAAAGAGCGTGATCTTGACTGGAAGTGAGCATCGTGCAAACCTTCGAGCCAGCATGTTCGCTCTAACCGACAATGCTCAACGTCATCATCGTCTTTAAGGTTAGGAGCCACAATGACAAGCTTATTCTAGGTTTCACATATTCTTTTTTTTTGTTTTTTTAGCAATGTGAGGAGCTGGTGTCTGAGTTAGGCGTAAAATGCCTGTATTACACATCACCCCACGGAAAAACATAAAATTTTACTTAAAAAGTATGTTATTATTATTAGCGATCTAGAATCTGCATAACATACCATCACGCTTATAATCCTCGAAGGTTAGGTAGAGGTGAACCTAATAGTAGGTACCTACACCCACATTTCGCCAATTATTTTTAAATCCCATGTAATAGGGGCGAGCCTATTGCCATCAACGGGCACAAATCCAGACTCCGTGGCTGTCTACTGATTCCTCATGGAAAAATCCTATAACATTTTACCCGATCCGGGAATCGAACCCAGGACATTATGCTCAGCAGCCGCGCTTGCGACCACTTGACCAACGACGCAGTCTAGAATAATGTAGTCTATCGATGTAGAATTTACCTTTATAATGAAATCAGCTAAGATCTTCAAAGTGTGAGGCTCTCTTCGCTTGACCAGTATCTCGAGCGATCCGATGCGGTACCACGCGTTAGCTAGACGCATCACTACGGCGGCGCGTTCTTGTCTCGCTCGGCCACTATAGGTTTTGTCTCGCCATACTTTGTGGTCGTCGCTCACTGAGAAAAAAAGAAAAATGTTGGAAAGTCAATAATGTGGTAGCAGTACTAAATGCCAGTTTTCCGGATGTATGTACAGTCATCCAAACTTACGTCTAACCACCGTAAGACAATTCCTGCTTGAAACGCCCGGACGCTTGCCCGCGAAATTCAAATTTTCCTTTGTTTTTTGCAGTTTATTGGCAAGTGTCCAAGTAAGTAACACGTGTGTAGTTACAGAATTAAAATCATTAATACAACCATTTAAGTTCATTTAACCCCATTCAAAAATGTCGTGATGGCCCAGGGGTTAAGGCCTCGCCTGTCATGCATGAGGTTGTGGGTTCAAATCCAGGCAAGTACCAATGTAACTTTTTCAATTCATATGTACTTTCTAAGTTTATCTTGGATATCACAGACATCGGTGAAGGAAAACATCGTGAGGAAACCTGGACTTGAGTCTGATATCGCTAACCTGTCTTGGGCAAGCGTGGTGATCAATGCTCGTGCCTTCTCTGTTGTGAAGAGGCCTTTGCCCAGCAGTCGAACAGGAATAGGCTGGTATTATAACCCCATTCAATAACTATTTCAGGAAAAAGTGACAAGGTGTAACTAAAAGCCTAGGTTCCCAAAAAAATATAGCAATGGCGGCAAGAACAAGTGCCTCTCGGTTTCTAAGGGTGTTTTACACCCGTTATAATATCTAAGTCAAAAACAAACATAATAGCAATCCACCTTACCCACCAAAGCTGCGGCCCTAGTAGTGGGCACCCCGAGGTAGTAGCAAGCCTCTGACGCGATCATCTCTCTGATTGAAGACCGCAGCACCGCGCGACCGTCGCCGAAGCGAGAGTACGGAGTTTCACCCGAACCTTTAAGTTGTGGCTGCCAGGACTCACCCTTGCTGTAGAAGAATAAAATTATTGATCCAATGCAAAGCGCATTAATCATCACACTAGCGGATACTCGAGGAATGCCTAAAACATTGCAAAATTTCAATGCTCGACTTAGCGACAAGTTTTTTTAAATCTGTTTTTATTTTGAGATATCACTATTCTCCAGGTGATTATGCCAGTGTCATGGGCAGCCCCGGATCTAGGGGGGGGGCAAACCGGGGTACCGCCCCGGGCGGCAGTTTCTGGGGGCGCCAAAATCATAATATAGTATGATTAAAAATAAAAAAAACTTGCTCCAAAAAGCGCCTAGTAACGGAAGCCTAGTTGGTTCACCGACAACTAGTAAGAAAAAGGCGCCACGCAGGCCCACACCAGAAGTGAACTTGTGGACTCGAGATGCCGATTTGAGATTTGCCGTGTCAACAAGTTGTGACGACTTTTTACTGAAATTAAAAAGATAAAAATGCTGAGACCTAAAGATTGTAAATGTCTTGATTGTATGTCGTCTTTCCTTGTTATACCTACCTATAATATTATTGCATAAAGTAAAGAAAAAATAGAGTAGGTACATTTAGGTAAAACTAAAAAAACCGCCCAAGTGCGAGTCATGCACACAGGTTTCCGTCGCATTAAACCATATAATAACAATATTTTGAAATGTAAGCCTCCCCTTTAATCAAAACCAAGTTACTGCTGCATTTGATGAAAAAGTCCCATATCTCAAAAACTAAAAAACATCAAATCTTATTCAAACCAATTTTGGTTGAAAGTTTTATTTACGTTCTACAATCCTACATTTTTCCGGAATTTTGCTCCTCTTACTTTAGAAATTTGAGGGGCTACACATTTTACCAATTTGGAAGTGTCTATCTTTCAAAGACCAATCTATAGACAATTAGAACGACACGTATGATGATTTTCTTTTAGTTTCAGTTCCATGTATGGGGAGTCCCTTAATCTTTTTTTTGTATAAAAATCGTAAAGCGGTTCACAGAATACATCTGCCTACTAAGTTTAAACTGTATAGTCCTATAGTTTCTGAATAAAGTAGCTGTGACATACACGGACAGACATGACGAATCAATAAGGGTTCCGTTTTTTGCCATTCGGCTACGGAACCTTACTAAGGCTAGTAAGATGTGCAGTGTGATATTTTATGTTTCTTATTGTATTTGGCAGTTGCATTGGTATACATATTTATATGCCCCTTTCGGATCGGACAGGGTTTTTTTTTAACATATTGCATAATTGTGAGTTTTTTAAGTAATTTATCTCAAATGCTGGAGAGAGGGGCGCCACTATCAAGTTTCTGCCCCGGTTCGAAAATATCGTAGATCCGGGACTGGTCATGGGGTCTATCATACTACAGTATGACTGATTGCAGGATTGCGCATCATGCAGCTAATCATAAACAGATAAAGAGTCCAAGTGCCCGTCTTAAGCATTTTATATGCTTAACATGGCTACTGCCGCAGCAAGCTAATTTTTTTTTAAAACTATGTTACAACTAGCTTACTGGTTAATTCTAGATATTTATAGAACAAAACCGTTATCGATTTTGTATCGTAACTAAATAGTGGTCATTTATTTATTTATGTACACACAAAATACTTAATAGGACATTACATTAAGATAAAAGAGCACAAAGGTACTGCTTATTTCATAAGAAACTAGCTGACCCGCGCAACTTCGTCTGCGTGCGTGCGTAAATAAAAGAAAGAGAGGTTAGAGAGAGTGTGAGAATAATTCCCTCATACATTATTTTTGTGCAACTTTAACCGTTTAAACAGCGCACGCAACGGAAGATCTCAAAGATGATAAATTTTCCCCGTTTTTGCATCATTTTTCATTGATGCTGAGCTCCTATTGATTGTAGCGTGATGATATATAGCCTATAGCCTTCCTCGATATATAAGCTATTCAACACTAAAAGAATTTTTCAATTCGAACCAGTAGATCCTCAGATTAGCGCGTTCAAACAAACAAACAAACAAACTCTTCAGCTTTACAATATTAGTATAGATTTCTTCCAGCAGACCTGCGAGAGGAAAGTTGGATTAGAAATGTAGACACAGTGTGTAGAAAAGACAGAACAGGAAAATTTCAATTAAAACTTAAAACAAAAATATACCTATATAATATAAACATACACACAAATATATACACATAATATACAAAATAAATATATACCTATAATATGAATAATATCCAGAATATTACAGTATAGAGGAGAGATAGTGTTCTTTGACTTGCTTTTTGAAGACAAATATAGTTTTAGAATCTCTAATGTTAGGCGGAAGAGAGTTCCACAAACGTACTGCGTGGACAGAGAAGGAATTAGAATAGAATTCGGTTTTATGGGATGGGAAATTAAGATGATGCCTGAGGTGGGATCTACACAGAGCATCAGAAGGGCGGGTAAACGAAAAACGATCGCGCAGGTAGCTAGGATATGAAGGGTTATAAAGGATGTTGTATAGGAGACATAATATCCGAGTGTTCCTGCGAAGACGAATAGGGAGCCATTTGAGTTCCTTGCGGAACTGAGAAACATGATCATATTTCCTCAGACCAAACACAAAACGGATGCAAAGATTTTGCAAACGCTCGAGCTTATTCAACAGCTCCTCAGTGGCATCCAAATAGCAGGCATCAGCGTAATCAATGATCGGCTGAATCAGAGTTTGAGCCAAGTATATTTTAGTCTTAAACGGCAAGAAGCTTTGTAAGGATTTAAGCGAATGGAAAGAAAAGTGCACCTTACGACTAACCTCATTCACTTGAGCTCGCCAAGAAAGATTGCTGTCAATTAAGACACCAAGGTCCTTAGCTGTTTCATGTCATGTCAGTAGTCAAAAAATGCACAGAGGAAACTCGGTATGTAATGGGTGTTCACCCATCCACGAACCAACCTAGGCAAGAACAGCTTAACTTAAAGATTGCCTTGCATTAAATAGTCAACCAGGTTACCTGTTCACATATTCTCCAAGGACATGAGCTCTTCCATCTCCCAGTTGATCAGCCCATTGTCCAAATTGGTAACCACCATATCTGAAAGATTATATTATCTTTTAATAATTTAATATGTTACATCAGAATGAGTATAAAGACAGGAATTTTCAGTGCTCGTGAAAGTACTCTTCTACAATTTTGTATCATAACTTTATTGAGATTTGATCCCTTCATGAGTAGTTTTGTTTGTATTTAATAATACACTATTTTGACTGACCAAATGAGACTAAATCTACATAACATATCCATTAAAAAATACCCTATGAAACAGAATACTGACATTTTAAAACCTTTCTATGAAAAGTTCACTCAGATATCTGTTAAACTGAGTGTACTTGAGTTCCTTTTTCATACCTGTGTGAAACACTCAGGCCTCCTTCTGGAAGATAACGGCCAGCAATAAAGTTGATGAAATCCTCAGTCTCAGCTACAGAAGGGTCCAAGTCCAGAATGTCTATGAGAGCATCATCTGAGGCACATACCAGGTGTAGCTTTCCAGTTAGAGGCTCTGTAGGCACCTGAAAATGTGAACACATTAAAGAAAAGAGTGTCCTAGTTTGTTGTTTGCATTTCTCCATAGAAATCTCCAAACATTTTGTAAAAAGGCGACTAGCTTTAACTTTCAGGATAAAATCGGACTTCTTGAAAGTTCACAAGTGCCTGTAAATAGAAATAAAAAAAAATAAAAAAAATGAAATAAATGGTTTTACATACATACATAAATTCACGCCTTTTACACAAGAGGTTAGGCGGAAATCACAGAACGCCACCTGCTATGATCATACTTACTACATAGTACTCCTTTTGCCTCGTCTCGTCCATATACATACATCTGGTCTGTCATATATAGCTATGTAGGGTCTAGTTTTGCTGTACAACTTTATTGAACATATAATAAAGATGTAACATGTAGGTAGATTGACATTGTTTTTGTACACTCAGTTTGTAAGACAGCTCCCTAGCTGAATAAATGATTCCTATCAACTAATGTGTTTTTATGGACAATCAGGACATAATAGTGGCGACGTTTAGGAAAAAGTGTTAAAATGAGTGCTAAAGCAGTGAAATTTGATCAATTCAACCCGCAAACAGACAATTGGGAGATATATCTCGATCGTTTAAAATTTTGTTTCGAGGCGAATGGCGTCACGGACGATACATCGAAAAGAGCTAATTTCTTTTCAATTTGTGGTGCGCGAGTGTTTGAGACTGTACTTGCATTAATAACGCCGAGAAGAGCCTCCGATGTGACTTTTGCTGAAATAGAAACAATTCTAACCAAACATTTTAGCCCGAAACCCAATGAGATTTCGGTATCGTTCAAGTTTTATAAGTGCGATCAAAAACAAGACGAATCAGCTGCGGACTACATCGCTAACATTAGAAAACTCAGTTCGTGGTGTAACTTTACTGATTTAGAACGAATGCTGCGGGATAGACTGGTGTGTGGTATGCGAGACGCTAAATTACAATATGAACTTTTGAAGAAGGACAATTTACGCTATCAGGATGTGGTGGACGCGATGTTTACGTATGAAAGTGCGGGCAAGGACGCTCGTATGATGCAGGACGCGGCCGGCACGTTGCCGCCGAACGCCGGCGCCGCCGTTGCTACATCGACGCCGGGCGCCGAGCCGATGGACATCAATGCGGTTCAATCTAAGTCCAATGTTCGATTGTGTTATCGCTGTGGCAGCCGACACGCCGGAGAATGCCGGTTTGTGAATGCCGTATGCCGCTTTTGTAAGAAAAAGGGACATTTAGAGAAGGTCTGCATAAGCAAAAAGAAGAGTGATAATCGAAACATTAACTTCACTGACGAGGAATACTGTTTGAATGGAGTGTATTGTGTACAAAGCAACAGCCGCATACCGCCGTACGAAGTGGAGGTGTCGCTAGCCGATACGCCGGTTCGCATGCAAGTGGACACTGGAGCTAGTTTTTCGATTGTTAATGAAGTCACGTGGCGTACTTTGCGCACACGCCTGCCTTGCACCGGGTTACTGCCCGCGAATGTGACGCTGCGCACCTGGACGGAGACGCCGGTTCAGCTTTTAGGGCAGGCAACGCTGCCTGTGCTATACAAGAACTTGAACCGCGAGTTGAACTTTTTCGTTGCTAAAGGAAATGGGCCTAACCTGCTGGGACGTGATTGGTTAGGTCCACTCGGCATAACAATGAACAACATCAATCTCATCACAAGCACGACTGACCTCGAAATGATACGAGTGATAGAAAAACATGAGGAAGTATTCCGGGATGGACTAGGTACCTACCGTGGTCACCCAGTGGCGATACATGTGAAGAAAGGAATGACACCAAGGTTCCTAAAAGCTCGACCGGTCCCATACGCCATCAAAGAAAGAGTTGAAAATGAAATTGATAGACTTGAAAGCGAAGGGGTACTGCGCCCGATTTCTTATTCTGAATGGGCAACACCGGTAGTACCAATTATAAAAAAGTCTGGCGATGTCAGATTATGCGGTGACTACCGTAGCACAGTCAATGAAGCGACTGAGTCGGATACTTATCCGATGCCAACAGCAAATGAAGTTTTTGCTACCGTAGCTGGAGGAAGATTCTTTACAACACTGGATTTAGAACGAGCTTATACACAGGTGGTGGTGAATGAAGATACATCCAGATTATTGACCTTAAACACATGCAAAGGATTGTACACCGTACACCGATTAGCATTTGGAGTAAAAGCATGCCCGGGAATTTTTCAACGTTTGATGAGTTCCTTACTGGCAGGCATCGGTGGAGTTTCGGTACTAATCGATGACATCATCGTATGCGGTCGCACAATGCCGGAGATGCAGGAGAGACTCGATGCAGTGTTGGATAGAATAAAACGAGCCGGGCTGCGACTGAATAAAGGAAAATGCAGGTTCGCTAAAACCCAAGTTGAATTCCTAGGGTTCATCATCGATTCGGAAGGCATTCATCCCGCACCCAGTAAAGTAGAATCTATCGTTAATACTCCGGAGCCCAAAAACAAACGCGAACTGCAGGCATTTTTGGGACTGTATAATTTCTATGAGAGATTCGTGCCACACAAGGCGACTCTGCTAGAACCACTACATAGGCTTTTGGAGACAAGTCAGATATGGAAATGGACAGAAAAGGAACAGAGCGCGTTTGAAATGGCTAAACGTTTTATTACATTTGACCTGACATTGGTACACTATGACCTTAAAAAACCGCTTGTACTTACATGCGATAGTTCGGAATATGGAGTCGGGGCAGTTTTAGCACACGAGATCGGTAAGGATCAGGAACGCCCCATAGCCATGGCTTCAAGGACACTACATACACATGAACGGAGATACTCGCAGCTGGATAAAGAGGCAGCAGCTATTATGTTCGGCATCACGAAATTCCATAATTACCTCACGGGTAGACATTTTCGAATAGTGACAGATCACAAACCACTTCTTGGAATATTTGACCCAAAGAAACCTATGCCTAACATGCTGTCACCAAGGTTAACAAGGATTGCCATTGCACTGACATCACATAGCTATGAGATAATTTATAAACCTGGAGCGATCCTGGGGAATGCGGACAGTTTAAGTCGCTGGCCAGAGCCGGTGCCGGATCAGCCGGAGTCACAGATCGGTGAAATTTTGTTAATGGCAGAAACACCCGAAGACTTTCCGTATGATGTAGAAAACATCGCTTCAGAAACAAAGCGAGACAAATTATTATCTCAAGTCCAGTACCACGTTCAGCGCGGATGGCCCGCCAAAGTGACTGATAGCGAATTACGCCTGTTTTGGTTGAATCGATTAGAGTTATCACTTCAAGATGACTGTATACTACTAGGACATCGTGTAGTAATACCAAAGACGCTGCGCCAAGCAGTATTAAAAATGATACACAGGACACATACAGGAATTGTACAAACAAAGGCATTAGCCAGAAGTTATGTGTGGTGGCCAGGGCTTAATGACGACATCGAAACTTTGGTGAGCGGATGCGCTAAATGCCTTGAACACCGGCACATGCCCCCAAAGACCAAACATGAATGGATAACACCAACAAGACCATGGTCAAGAATTCACATCGACTTCGCTGGACCTTTTCACAACAAATACTTTTTGATAATTGTTGATGCTTACTCCCGTTGGCCTGAGTTATTTATGGTCAACAATACTACATCGGCCACAGTTATAAGACTTTTAAGAACAGTATTTGCTACTCATGGGCTTTGTGAGGTGTTAGTATCAGACAACGGTACTTCATTTGTGTCAAATGATATGAAACAGTTTTTACAAGCCAACAATATTCGACATATTACCACAGCACCCTATCACCCTGCCACCAACGGATTAGCGGAAAGAATGGTGCAAACTATCAAAGATAAATTGCGAAAAATGGATGATTTGACATGGGATATCAGAATACCAAATCTATTATTGGGTCTTCGTTCTACTCCGTGTACTACGAACAATAAAACACCAGCAGAGCTATTGATGAACAGACGTTTGCGGACATTATTAGACACAATACATCCAAATAACCTGCAATACAAACGAACAGAGAACCAGATTAAGGACAATAACGAGAAGAGAACTAGAGAGAAAAATGTCGGTCAGAATGTAATGTACCGGAATTATAGCAACTCAGGTTCTAGATGGTTACCAGGCAGGGTAATTAATAAAAGCGGTCCATCAAGCTACCGAATTGAAACTGACGATGGTACAGTGGTCAATCGTCACGTGGATCAATTATATAAGAAAACTCCTACAGAACCAAGATCGAAGGAGGGACAGGGAGGAGATACAGCTGACAATACAACCACGACACCGGGAGAGCTGGAAGATATATTTGGAGATAAAGATGAAGACATGAGAGAGACGCTAGAATCTGAAGAAATAATTGAGATTCCTGATGCTGATCAGTGGGCCGATATTTTAGGGATACCAACAGTGGATAGTCCCCATGATATGGCAGGGAAAATTAGGAACAAGTGTAATGAGCATGCTAAAACCCCTTATCAGAGACCTCATCATTCTAAGGATAGTCAGCTCTATTTGTACTAATTGATTTTGTAAATTATTATGTTGTCTTGTTAAAATCAGAAAGTTAAGTTGATTGTTAGAGTAACAGTTAAATTAAAACTAGGATTATTTCAGTTTATTGTTTAATCATTGTATACATTTACTGAGAGGGGAGGTATGTCATATATAGCTATGTAGGGTCTAGTTTTGCTGTACAACTTTATTGAACATATAATAAAGATGTAACATGTAGGTAGATTGACATTGTTTTTGTACACTCAGTTTGTAAGACAGCTCCCTAGCTGAATAAATGATTCCTATCAACTAATGTGTTTTTATGGACAATCAGGACATAATATGGTCATACATGCAATAAGGTTAGTCTATGTCCTTCTAGGGCGTCTCCTCCCGGCGCACAGAATGTCCTGTAGAACAAGCTAGCAAGACAAAATATTGAAACATCAAGTGTTATTTTTTTTAAATTAACCATACTACTCTAAAGAAAAGACTCTTATCAATACATCCCTACTCTCTGGTTAGACGCTCAGGTAGCAAGCAAACAATAGGTTGCGACAAACGCTCCTTTTGCTACCAGACTGCCATAGAACTTGTTGTGTACCGGTATTATTGCGCATGTAAAAAAAAAATGTGTTGTTTCAAGTATTGTACTTTACAGGTATGAATTTCATTTTTATTTTCTAATAATAACGTTGAGGAAAACAATTCTTAAGTTTTGTAGCAGTTTATCTTTATTTAATTGCATTTCAATAATAGTAAAGTTGTATAGCTAAGTCCAGTTGAGTTGTAATTCATTTATTTATTAAATTGTTTCAATATTCTTCTTTCGATAACAAATAGCAGTTTCATGCAGAAACATGGGGCTTAAGATTTTTTTTTTCTGTGCATCTAATCCAAAACAATGCAGTGAACTCTTCAAAAAATAGAAACATTCAGGGTGGCAACAAATATGGACATGTTTAAGTATTTATTGATGACTTCTGATCTATTAATAACTTCATAGAGAAGTACACCACCCAGGAAATCTAAATAATTTCATAAAGAAGTTTTAAGTTTATTGCAAACACCAAATGTGTAAAAGATTATTATTAATTATTTAGAAGCTATTGTTTAGATGAATTAGAAGCTAATTTAAACGGCGCGGAGCCATTATGTTTATATAAACAGTTAAATATTTTTTTTTTCAATTAGTTGCTGAAAATTTAAGATTTATTCCATAAACATACAAAAGTGATCTCCCGTAATGTTAAGGCGATCGACAATGTAATATTATATAAAGTAGTGAAATGTTAATTTAATAATTACTTAGTATTTTTGTCCAGCTAGCTTGTTCTACAGGACAGTCTGTGCGGCATTGTTAGGCGCTTTTAACTCGTCCTCCCCACATCACCATATTTTAAGCATACTGTTTTCAATTTTTGTCATTACATCTTTAAATGGTCTTTTAAATCACCCTCTAAGTAGAGGGTGATTTTAGAGACAGGTTAGAAAATGGTAGAACAACAGCTAGATGATCATCAGAGTAGCCCAGCATCGATTTGAAAGTTCTATGTCCATTAGGGAGTTTAAAGTAAACAATTAGTTTTCGCCACACAAGTTTCCACTCTACCTTAGAAAACACAGCATCCTTCACGGCCATCGGCATATTATACTCCAGATTCAAATCAATAGGCAGCGCGGCGTAATTAGGAATGTCCCTGAACTTCCACTCTCTAAAGTTAGTCACTGGTTTCATTTTTCCAACTAAACTAGGTTTCTGTTCGTTCATAAGAGCTGCTAGCACACAGAAAGCTCGCTTCATCGAGCAATTATTTAGATTACTTCACAATATCCTGTTTCGTAAAATTATTATGAAATTGTAATCTTCTCTGTATTATTTTGTAAACATGTGTTTTGCTTAATATTTTGTGTGAGTGATAGTTAGCTTTATCATTATGTAGATAAAGTCGATATTCTCAATGCCAATTATGCGAAATAAAGTTTTTTATCTGTCAATTTTTTGCCAGATGACAAGAGAATGATGTCATTGACAATTGACATTTCGTGCGTACTGTTTACACGAGTCATTTCTATTCTATCTTCTCTAGATTTGAGGCCGGATATGCGTGCTGTGAATCGACCGCGCTGAAGCGGTCGATTCACAGCACGCATATTCACTCCAAAAAACTAGCTCTTAAGATTATTAACTCTGGCGCCTGTTACTTCCATCGCAAGCCTTTGTTTCGGCAGTGTGGTTATTTGGGGCTCCACTAAAAACTCTGCCGTCTTTGCGAACTTCCCGCTTTGTAACCGACTTCAAAAAAGGAGGAGGTTATATGTTCGTGTGTATGTATTTTACCTGATTTTTTCGTGAAGGGACCCCGAGTAAATAAAATGAGGATTCATAAAATTAACAAATAAATAAATATTTATTTAAGAGAAAATAATTTAACTGGAGCAGCTAATCTTAAGAGCGTACGCCCATTGAGGTGGCTGTGCGGAAAAGCCACGCTTTTCTGCCTCAGCCTGCACTTCGAACGGTTTCTTGAGCACTTCCAGAAGGAAACGTACCTGAAAAAATTATCATAGTCAGATCACGTCGAGTCTTAGAACAAGTTCTCAATAAATGTTACTTACGAGCTACGATGCGATAGCACCGTATCTGGAAATCTGTATCTACAAATCTCAAGTGATGAACGGGACTAGAACAGTGCAGTTCAGTCGGGAAGTGAGTCCAAATCGCTGCCCAAACTTCATCTGTATGATGTCTTAAAAAGCCAAAAATAACCTAAGGACTACAATTTTATTCTCGAAGGGTTTGGACGACGTGCCAGTTATTTTTAATCCCCGAGCACAAATCCCGACTACTACAGAGAAATTCCTTGTAGAAAAACCCGATGAAACTCATCCCAAAAACCCTAATATATGTATAATTAAAATCTCTCAACCTTCTGATAATCATCCTGCTCAGCATCCACAATGGCCTCATGCAGCAGCCAGTTCCTCGGCACATAGACGGGGTTGGCGCTCATCATGCGTCGGCGTCGCTCGTCCTCGAACTGGCCTGACGAGCTCGCGTCCACTGCGGCTACTCCACAGTCACGACTGTTCACGGGAAGAACACCTAGACCAAAAAAATTGGATGATGTCTAAGGATCTACTGAGTAGAAAGAAGAACCTGCCCTGGATAAAACTAGACTAGGTACTAAAAAGGTTTACAAAGTACTACACGAGAATATTTTTAACAAGGAATGCCAAATTATTTAGGTTCTGACGTTCCTCGTTTGTAGATCTTAGACCATCGTAACAGGCAGTCTAAAGACCAGAAGTCTAACAAACAGTCTTACCAATACCAAGGGGTATCGCATTACCCATCTAGTAATTGGCTTGTGGAAGTTAGGTAAAAAACAGTCAGGGTTTAAGTAAAAAATTAAGCTATTGCGAATGTGCGTCGATGTTTCCTCACCGGCTTCTTTGTCAAGTCTCTCGCGGTACTGGTCCAACCAGCAGCCCCAAGACGCATGAGATGACAGACGCTTCAATGACCATTTCTCCTCCAG
Organism: Eugnorisma glareosa; assembly: GCA_947578425.1. Lineage (NCBI taxonomy): Eukaryota > Metazoa > Arthropoda > Insecta > Lepidoptera > Noctuidae > Eugnorisma > Eugnorisma glareosa. Next base: position 9,797,951 of record OX387974.1, on the reverse strand, counting down.
TTTGATCTCGCTTACCATCTCACAAGGCTCCAGCTATATCAAACAAATCAATAAGAATACAATTGTTTTGTTATGGGCTTAACTGTCTGTAGACAGTGCCTGCGGATGACGTTCCTTGACCACCCTTCCTGGGTGTGATGTCGAGCTCAGTCATTCACCCATTGTTAGGCGTCCGGGGTCTCTCGCACCGCGCAGGCAGCCTCAGGCATCATCTTAATTAAACGGTAGGCCTGTATTTATTGCTTCCTTTTAAAAGAACCTTGAGTGACTATATCACAAACCTCGCCAAGTTGTCTAAAGGTAGCAGTGAAGTCAGCGCCTGTCTGTTGCATCATGTCCAATAGCTTTTCTACCAGTTGCTCGTCACCCCAACGTTCTTCTTTCAGGCCTATCTTCATTTGGAACGTTTCCCTGTAGAAATTGGCGGAAATTATTCATAAAAGCAGTATTACTAAGAACAAAGCCCAGAAATTTAAAAAAAAATACCAACAGTATCTTGTTCTTGCAGTAAGTGTCCAAAGTTTTCAATATGTGCGACATATGTACTTGTTGCGAGGAAGACAGAAGAGGCTTCAGAGCATTTGCTAGCTGTCCTATGTTCCATACCACTACCTATAATACCGTAATTTAAATTATATCCATTATGGTTCCTAGTTGGTAGCTTGGTTGGGTAGTTCATATTTATTCAATAAATACCTTCTACTAGTACAAATTTAGAACTAAAGAATCTCACGTCAGGTTGCTTGGCCAGCGCATATCTTCCCTCTCCATCTGAGCAATTGGAAACAAATCCACCATCATAAGAGTCCACGAAACCGAATGGACCAAAGTCCACAGTCAGGCCCAGGAGACTCATGTTGTCAGTGTTCAGGAGCCCGTGGGTGAAACCTAGACCTGTGTTGAAAATACTAGGTGTAATATGAAACTAGTATGGTATGTTGCCCTGCGTCAGTGTTTAACTTCAGCACAAGACTACCCGAAGTGTCAAGTGAAAGTTGATAGGGAGATGAAGCTTACCTTGCCACTTAGCAACGAGGTCCAATGTCTTATGAGCAATTTCCGAGAACATTCTAATGAAACGATTCTCATCGGTCAGCTGGATGTCAGGGAAATACTCCTAGAAATCATAATATAAAAGCTGTAATATACACCAAAATAGTACAGACACATAACATACAAGATCAGCCCATACCATTACGACTGCTGGGACTCAGGCTTCTGTGTCTGTCTGTGTCAGGGAGTGGGCCACGCGGGAATAATGCGGATGTCACACACTTCAACTCGAAACTACAATCACTACACGAGTTGCTACTCTACGCTCCACCACAAAGAGACTATGTTGATCCAATAGTATTACATGACGAACCTTAATAATAAAATCGGAGAGCTGTCTCAGCACAGCGATCTCTCCAGTCCTAGACAGGATCTCTAAGGACCCGAAGCGGAACCAATTCGGAGCCAGGCGAAGTACGACCGCTGCCCGCTCTCGACGAGGACATCCGTTGTAGTATACATCCCTAACGATAGCTTCATCGCTCACTGTAATTGAATGAATATATCTGAAGGTTTTTTTGCCGGCAAAAATCGCTGAGTTCCTTTTCGCCAAAGGCATAAGTCGTTATCTAGGTGTGAGGCTTATAATGATGGTTTTTTCTAACACAGTCCTTGTATGTACTGTACCGGATACATTATAATAATGATGATGCCAGACCAAAATGAACCAACGGAAAAGGAAATTTAGAATATTACAAAGTGACAAAAGACAACAGATTACCCTACACTAAATATATCATTTTGTGGATTGGAAAGGCGTTCAAGGTTCAACTTGCCTACTAGTCCCACAGCTCTCGTAGTAGGTATGCCTAGAAAGTAACAAGCTTCGCTAGCAATCATCTCTCTGATAGCAGACCGCAATACAGCGCGGCCGTCATGAACGCGTGCGTACGGAGTTTGTCCAGAACCCTTCAGTTGTATCTGCCATCTTTCACCACGTCTGAAAAACCATTTTCAGACCTATAAAACAGCTAGTAGATGAGCAAAGCCAGCCAAGGTGTGACTAGTTGACTTTCACACATCCTCCTATGCTCTTCAGTGCTGCGATGCTTGATTTTTGGATCTCTTGGGAACTTCATAACTACGTAATTAATCACACTAATATTAAAAAGGCGAAAGTTTGTATGTGTGTGTGTATGTTTGTTACTCCTTCACGCTCAAACGGCTGAACGGATTTGGATGAAATTTGGTATCGAAGTAGCTTATATGCTGGATTAACACATAGGTTACTTTTGATCCAGGAAAAATGCGGTGTCCCCGTGGGATGATTAAATAACTCTAATATATTTTTCCCGAATTTTAACTATAATCGTCTTTTTGACGACCAAAAGTACTAGATCAGCATAAATTCAAGATATTGTTTATTCAAACGAGTTAGGTAGCTAGGTAGGGTAGGTGGTTAGGCAGGTAGGTATAGGGTAGGTAGGTAAGTAGGAAGTTAGATAGGGTAGAGTAGTAAAAAGTATAAGGAGGTAGTAGGTAAAGTACAAGGTCAACATAAATTCAAGGTGTTATTTTATTCAGACGAGGTAGGTAGTTATGGTAGGTAGGGTAGGTAGGTAGGTAGGTAGGTAGGTAGACAGGCAGGTAGGTAGGGTAGGTAGGTAGGAAGTTAGGTAGGGTAGGGTAGGGTAGATAGGCTGGAGTAGTGAAAAGTATAAGGAGGTAGTAGGTAGGAATATTAAATATTTTAAAAAAACCTGTTGCTTGCACGTAATCAGGTATCAGTAGTCTCATCTATATGGCAAGTTACCATCATAGGATCTAGTAATACAAAACTCACTTTTTTACAGACTTTTAAAGACAAGTATACCTACTAACTTCCTAATTGAAATTATAAATGCGATAGTAAGTTTGTTTGTTACCTTTTCACGCCTAAACCACTGAACCTTTCGTACAGAAACGGGCATAGATCTCGAAAAAAATTACTTTTCCCGAGGAAAACAACAATAACGTTCTTAAGATAATACATGGCGCCACATGTCTTTCGAATCATGATTGCATTATATTATGACAAGCGGAGTACGAGTAGAACCCGAATATTGGTTGTCAAATTATAAATTAACGCGAGCGAAGCCGCGGGCAACAGCTACTGTAATTTATATGCAGCCTGAAGTATCTTACCTGTTAACGTATTCTCCAAGAATATGAGCTCTACCATCTCCCAGTTGTCCTACCCACAGCCCATACTGGTGTCCACCGTATCTGGAATAACATCAAAATAAGGTGGTAGGTAATTTCAGTAGGATAAGGAGGAGATAAATATCTCTCCTACTGAAACATAATTATGCCTTATTTTTTTTAAGGGTTTTTAGAAGTTGCGATGATAAATACTCTTGATCATAATTTACCTATGCGCAACAGGCAAAGCTCCGTACGGCAGTTTCCGTCCTGCAATAAATTCCGCAAATTCCTCGCGGTTTGCTATGTCAGGGTCCATGTCCAAGATATTGATCAAGGCATCTTGTGATGCGCAAACCAGTCGTATGTTCCGTTCCAGAGGCCGAGGAGTTACCTGAAAGGCATCATTATTTATTCAATTCAAAATTATTTAAAATTATAAAATGACCTGACATTCAAAAGCAAAATAGTCGAAAAATATTTATCACCCTATCAGGTTTGATATATTATGCAGCAGGCTTTTCGTTGCCAGTGCCACTGCTTATTAAATATTTACCTCGGAAAAAACTACATTCTTTATGTTGGATCTAATTTGATCATGATTTTCATCAATCGGCAACAAAATATATTTTGGATATTGACTGAATCGCCACTCGGTCAAATTTCTCTTCAGTGGAGAACTTTCTCCCTCCATTTTCATAGCGGACATAATTAGCCTAATAATTGAGAAATAATAAAAGAAAACATGAAAAAATACATTACAAGACTGAAAAGATTAAATTAACCGCCATTTAATAGTCTCTCTATAACATAGACAATGAAGGGAACCATAGAGTATGTAAGAGAACTGGGGGTCTACTCTCTAAGCACGAAACCCGTAATTTCGGCCGAAGATACGGGCGTTTCCTACTCCCTAGCACCTACGGACATACGATTCGTTCGAGGCCCGAACTAAGAATGAATTACAACTCAATTTGACAGTTGTCCCTACTCCCGATGTGTTTTTGCCCGTCCGTAAAGAGGAGTTTGACACTTTTTAGGACGGATTGTTATGTCATTTGAAACGACAACAAAATAGTTATCGTGCAGTCTACGAATAGTACGTTTTTTTTAGAAAATCTCTACAATGGCTGCTTTTTTCATGCTCGAAGAAGCTCTACAAGAAGAGCGGAGGGGACACCGATTCTATTTGCGCCAAAACTTTCGGTTGGCGAGTACCTATTCCCGATGTGGAGTTGAAAGGGCTCACACGGGAATCATTTGAAGATTTTTGTGAGGATCTATTTACAAGCGACGAAATCGTGTTGGTCCCAGAATGAAAGTGGACAATGGTTTGATCCAAGAATTAAGGACTAAGACACAGAGCATCATAATATATAATACTGCTAACGATATTGAAGATTCTGCAAATTATTGCGTTGTGTTACAAATTTGTTTTTGTTTACTTGAAGATCAATAATTGAGAGCAGCAAGCCCGGGGGAGCTACCAAGGTGCAGTGAGCCTTAGCAGTGACGTCAAAATAAACATTTTACAAACTGTTTATTTTGCTTACAGGAAGATTGTGATAAAAGTAAAGATAATGTTTGTTTATAAAAGAATGTTTTTTTTATTTGGCACCAATCAATTTAATATTTTAAATTAATATTAAAGAATAAAAATACAATCAACAATACACTAATAGAACATATTCCCTTTTATTTATCTATTGCAGTCATAAATTGTTGCTAAGAACTTAGTTTCAATCACTTTTATTTTCAGGCATCAAAGACTCATTGATACAATACACAAAATAATCTTTTAAGTACAATATTAAGCTATTATAATACATAATATCAAACACATTTACAAAAAAACTATTAATTCTTCTTCTTTATTGCACACAAAATATAAAAGTAGGACACACAAAATTACAATATATAACTATGTACAACGGCGAGCTTAACCCAGAATTGGGTTTTCTTACAGCAAACCTTACGTTTGATTGTGAGATTTGCGAATGAGGATAAACCTATGTGCACAAACGAACATTTTAAAACTTAAATTTACTTATTTTTACTAAACTAATACATAAAATATAATAAACGTAATACATATATATATATAGATAGATACACAAAATACTATATATATACTATCTATGTTCTATGTTAAGGGTTTGGTTTCCGCACTTAGTCCCTAAATTGGACCATTGTACGTGAGCCATGGTGGCCGTTACTCCAACCAGCCCACCTCCCTCCAGAAGCAGATCAAACTTCCCGGTCTTCTCAGGACATCCTCAAGGGATCTCGGTGTTCCAAGAGTCTCCTCACGGATCTGGGTGACGCCGGTGCACTCGAGGAGTACATGCGCTACAGTTTCTTCCGCCTCCATGCACGCTCTGCACAGGGGGCTATCAGTGACTATCAGTGATCATATATATACTATTATCCTGTTGACATGAAATGTTCCTTTATTATTTTCTTGAACACATCTAACGAAGGGCTATCCCGCAAGGAGTGTGGAAGCGAATTCCAAAGGCGCACAGCCCGAACAGTAAAGGAACCATCATACCGACTTGAGGAGTGAGGAGGGAAACGAAGGAGGAGAGATGATGATGAGCGACAGGGTTAACTATGTTAATAACTATGTTTGGTCGGCCACATATTGCACTGAGTCGAGGTGTCATATAGACTTCCGCGAAAACACTGATACACGACACCCTGCGGCCAAAATTCCTTCATAGAAGTCGAGAGAAGTGTGTTGGAACCCGCACCACAAAAGACTTGAAGGTAATCTTGTGGAGCGACTCCACTCTCAGGGTGAACTTGGTCTTGCTCCTTATATTTCGACCACCTCTGGCGTCGTGGTGTGATGTAGACGGTACGCGTACAGCTACGTCGATGGAACATGGAATAGCGGGGCGCAGCAACATGTCCGGATCTGTCAATGTGGTACCGGACTGATCGCTAGCAGGCTTCCTCTTCTTCCTTTCCACACTTCAGTCTTCTTCATCAGCCTGTCCTCGGCTTGTTACCGGTGGCAACGAGCTTTGAACTTACTTCGACTGCCACTGATGTTTTGCAAGCTGTTGTTCTCACTCATAAAACTGAAGAGTGCCTCTATTTGAGAGCATGAGTTGCTGCTGGAGTGGTTGAGGGTATTTTACTATTACAATTTATTACGGAAGAATCCCGCGTTGTATTGATAATGCGAATAATGTATATATATGTTTAATGTAAATAACAAACTGACATTTCATTTGATATTATTGATGTCAAAAGAAAGAAAGGCAAAGGAATTAACAAGATAAAGCCACAATTCGGACAAAAATGGCAAAAATAGTTCAATTCTATATTAATAAGGCATAATAAAAAGTATATTGTTAAAAATGTGGTATTTTTTTTACAATAACAATAATGATTTTTGTATAAAAACTTGAAAACTACGTAGTAAATAAACCGGTAATCGACCGGTAAAATAGCGCAACTCTATCGCCGTGCATCATTCGTTCACGAATATTGTCTATGATTCCGTTCGAAACTCATGAATCCGTAATCAATCGGGAGTAGGGTTTACTCCGTATTTACGGACTACGTTCGGACGGGCCCGTATTTTCGTGGACGGACTTAGAGAGTAGACCTCCTGAGCCCATTCCAAGGCCCATTCACCACGCTTTTATTTTTCTATTCCCACCATAGATTAACACCCGCTCACCCACCGCTGGCCGTCGCGTCGCCACGTTGCGCCCATAGACATCGAGAATGGAGAGAGATGGAATGAGAGAGTGAGCTTTAGCCTTCAAAAAGTGACCATTCTGTGGAAAGAGACAGAACGTTGATGCGGCCAATATCTGGGGCAAACCATGGCCGCTCCATAGCTTTGTCTCTCTCGCACTTCAATATCAAGTTTATTTGACTGGTTATAGCTCAGTCCATCACAGAGTACTTTTATATCAGTCCATGTTATAAGTCTATGGTCGAAAATAGTTGTGAAAAATCGTGGCATGAATGGAGCGCTTTAAAATCTCCATTTTTATTTCATGGAAGGCATTCTCGTACCCAGACTGTACTAGCCGCTTATTCTCACATTCGTGACAATATTTAAAATCAAGTCATGATTTTTATTTCATCTCAAAAAAATATATAGGTAATAATGTAATTAAACATTGATGTTTCTTGGGCCATGGTTTGTGGAGTTTTAACTCCAAGAGAATAAATCCGAAAGATGATCGGAAATAAGTGTTATTGAATAATTCGAATAAGTAGTAGTGGTCAAGGTCATGGCTAAGCTACTAATTTCAATACTCTAAGATTTCATGAACTTTGGCCAGCGAATGGACATGATCTAATTTTGTAGGTTTACACGCATGGGAACTCGCCCGGTGTGAAATTCGTCAGTTCGGCGACCGCAATTTCACTTTCGTGAGGCGCTTTCTCGTTTTGTCACTTTCGAAAAAATTCATTACTTGTGTGAATCAAACCCGTTTCTGTTTGTAGTAAATTCCATCAAAGTGTTAAATAATTTTCGTGAACCGTGTATGGTATTTGTTTCACGATACATGGATTTTTATCAAAAAATATGGTGTATACAGAGGGATATTTGAAGGAGAAGCTGACCAAGGATTTGGACGCCGTTCACGTCGTAAGTAATCTGTCAAAATTTTATCGAACAACCTGTGCCGCGTTGTAAAGTTTTCATGTAATTTTTGAATGAAAGTAAGTGTCCGTATCGAATTAATAACCTCATAATCGGGCACAATGACAAGGAGAGCCGACCCGGATAAATTTACTGTGACAAAACAGGCGTTACTTCCCGGTTTATTATTCTCTTTGCTTGTGAGATGGTGCGTGGCTGCTTATCCGTATTCCGGATACAAAAAACCTCCGATGTACGGCGATTACGAAGCGCAAAGACATTGGCAAGAAATAACAGTGCACACGCCTAGTAACAAATGGTATCGTAATACGACGCAAAATGATCTTCAGTACTGGGGTTTGGACTATCCACCACTAACTGCATACCACAGTTTGCTTATGGGGTTGGTGGCGGACTGGCTCGAGCCGGAATCGGTGCGTCTGTTTGCGTCAAGAGGTTACGAAAGCGACACCCATAAAACCTTCATGAGGTGGACTGTGTTCCTAAGTGATATTTATTTGTATGTCACTGCAGTGCTGTGCATCTGTATAGATGCTGAAAGAGTGCTGGGGAAGGAAGCCAAAGAACCAAAATGTGTTCTCAAAAGAACGGACATTTCAACTACTCTATTTTTATTGTACCCCGGTATCATATTGATCGACTACGGTCACTTTCAATACAATTGTGTGTCCCTTGGTTTCTTTCTATGGGCTACTTTCTTTATAATAGCCATCAGGAATGATACTTTAGCTACAATATTTTTTGTTTGTGCCTTAAATTATAAACAAATGGAACTGTATCATGCTTTGCCATTTTTCTTTTATTTGTTCAGAAAATGTTTCATAGGCATGCCACTGGGGAGAGGCAAGCTGTCTCACTTTGTTCGCTGTTTTAACAAACTTGCGATCGCAGTGATTGCTTGCTTTGTTATTATTTGGTATCCATTCTTAAAAGGATGGGACAATATGTTCCAGGTTGTACATAGATTGTTTCCATTTAATAGAGGAATCTTTGAAGATAAGGTTTCAAATGTGTGGTGTATGGTTAATGTTTTTATCAAACTCAAGACGATTTACAGTAACCAAGAAATGGCAAAAACATGTTTGTTGATCACTGCTATGGCTGGGGGGCCAGCTTGTGCGGACATTTTCTTCAGAATAAACATTAAAAAGTTCGTTCCATGCTTAATAAATGTGTCTCTAGCATTCTTCCTGTTTTCATTCCAAGTCCATGAGAAGAGTATATTGTTAGCGGCTATACCTGTAGCGCTGCATTTCCCTGAAGATCCTTTCATGTGTTTCTGGTTCTTGCTAGTATCCACATTTAGTATGCTTCCATTGTTACTAAAAGATGGTCTTCTTCTTCCTTTCATTGCTACCACGTTGATCTACACATCATTCTATAGCATTTGCTTGAAGTTGTCTCAGCCAAATTCTGGGTATTTCTCAATTTTCAATGCTAACCGTGTGGCTAAGATTCTGCAGCCGACTAAGAAAGATTCCTCTCCATTTTTGACATTTCTCAGTCTTATTTTTGTGATATCTGTAGTTGGGATGATCCTGTTGACTGTTGGCACTGTGTTTGTGAAGCCACCTCCGCAGTGGCCTGATATCTTCCCGCTACTAATAGCAGCATATTCCTGTGGACATTTCCTCTTCTTTTTCTGCTATTTCTATTACACACAGTTTTCTCTACCAGTGTGCTTGCCTTGTGTTACTATTCCTAAACAAAAAAGAAAGTAGAAAATAAAATAACTGCCTTAGTTAAGAGTTTTAAATCTTACCAGTTTTAAACTTACTACATTTTAAAAGTTTTTATTTTTATATTCTACACTTTTTAGAATTCCATGTTATGTTACTTAATTAGTGCTTAAAATTGATATTCTGCTGTATTCATAAGTCACCAAAAAATTGTATGGCTACTGATACTGTAAGTAGTATATTTATTAAAAATTTCGAAATTACGTTCCAATAAAGAATTTAATGAAGAATTTAGTAGATTGCACAAAACTGTTTTTTTTTACCCTGCCTATAAAATTAAACATTATATTTAAGAGTGAACCTGTGAAACCACTTGACAAACAGATAACGTCAGTACAAAATGTTTGAAGGGACATTAGATAACTTTAGTTAGGTAGCTACTAATTGGGAGTATTGGGACCATTGGCCAAGGTGTATGGCTTTCCAATCACTGCTGACCTAGAACGTGCTATGAGCTATGACGTCATAATACTACAGCAGTATTAGATAATATTGGTATATGGATTGACTACAGAATAAACGGATACCAAACGACGCTAGGAATCAGAATCAAACTGAACAGTCTCGTCATAGACGGTGTTTAAAGTAATTATAAAATAACACCGTGCTGCCGGTGCGATCCTAATTTATCTTAACCAAAGTCCCGTCTCCATCTACCATGTGTAAAAAAGTCTCTGTGCCTGACCTGAGAATGGAACCTAGGAAGAAACCCTTGCTCGGCAATTAATGTCGTCACGACTACTAAACCAACGGTGCAGGCGATCTTGTCACATGTCCTTGGCAAGAGCCCTTAGTAGTTAGCCTCCTAAATGTGCCATCAATTTGGTGACTACATTAGGCTTCTGACGATTTGAGAGCAGGATCTTTAAATGGATCACGTCGCACCAATAAGTTCTCAGGAAACGCGTCATATACTTTAATAGATTATTATAAGTATATCTGCGTAATATCAATTGGCGTCTCAACTACTGTTATCTACTATCCGAGTCTAGAATATCCTACATTTGATTTCCTCTAAGTTTTACTTACGATATAAAATCAAGGGCTCTAAGTGGTTTCCTGTTGATGGGACTTAGTTGCAATCTGTTATTATTCTTGTGAAATGTATGACGCTTGTAATAAAAGGAAACTCAAATAAAAACCAAAGAGATTACGAATACTACGCGAGTCAGCTTCTTCTCTACCAGTCTTACCAAGGGGCATCATGTTCCCCTGTAACAGTAGGTTGTGGAGGTCAGATAGGCGGTCGCTTCATGTAAAACACACAAAAATAATCAGCTGTATGTACCTATCCAGTTAGACTGGAAGCCTACCTCAACATAGTCGGAAAAAACCTAGGCAGATGATGATAAATATGTTTAGGGTGGGATAAAGAGCTCTTGTGGGGCAAGAGCTTGCTTATAAGCCAAATGTCGAGCATATGTATGTATGTTGATAAATAGCCAATAAGAGTCACCCAAAAACTTTGGTATTAGCGGCACTACAAAAATGACTACAGCAACATAGAACAAAAAGTACTCCAGCGCCATCTACGACACAGGCGATGAACTAAATCTAAATCCTACATCGCTCAAGTAAAGTTATCCGACATAAAACTACATGGAATAGGTGCCCGACAACAACTGTCGGCAGTAGCCCACCAGACATAACACCCGTCTCACCCCGTCTGATCGGAGGATTCGCCCTTTTCTATGGGGCATGAACAACTTTACATCCTGTTCTCCATACCCCCAAAATACTATGTTTAACCGGGTAAAACTAGGTTTACTTTTCTTTTAGCATTACCCGTAACATGTACTTAATAGTGCCCATAAAGATTAACTTTAGTGATTTACGATAGGTCGTTCGGTGTTTAATTCACCCGGGTACATTATACACTACCGTGTATTCGTGTAATTGATAGGCAATATCACTAATGTCCAGAAATTACGCATAACTTATCATTACAAAGGTTGAGGTCATCATTATCATAATATAGTAAGAAAACTGCTGATTTTATATCAGCTACAACTTGGTGAATGTGATAGTGACTGCAATTAAAGTTTTAATACTGCAGGGATTACCCCGACTTGCTTTTCTTCCGTATGCACAAAAGGTTGGTAAAAGTGCTCAAGAAATTGATAATGTTATTAACATTTAACCGGCGTTTCCTTGTCTCGTCTCATAATTGTGATAAAACCGTATATGGTGCGAATTAAATGCCTTACATTCAAGTCAAAAGAATCTGATTTGAGCGTGATTTCAGTTGGTCATTGTGTAGGAGAGATAATGCTATCTGCCTACTTATTAGCCAAACTTTCGATTAGGACGAATTAATAAACGAATTGATTGAATTTAGTTAGTTTAATCATTCTGGCCGTTTGGTTACCTATCTGCCGAATTTAATAAATTGTAACAATTTTCAAGCGAAAATCAACAAAGACCATAATCAGAATTTTAATTTTTTAACGTGATTCATATTATGATTCTAATAAAGCAGCCATTTTAGGCCCCAGTTCAGATTTTCTCATTAAAAACGTCTACACTACTCACTACAAATACAATTTTGTTCGCAGACTCATTATGTTTTAACAAATGCTAAAATGTACGATCAAATTACTCATTATAATAAGCGAGCCGAGAAAGTTTGTTGAACTCATACTGATTAGAAATAGAAGAGAAAAAATATAATGACCGAAAATGGGGCCAAGTTTACAATTCACTCGTTATGTAAAACAAAAATAAAAGTGTGAACGAAAGTGTGGAATGTATGAGCAAATGAGAATATTAAGAGTACCAACTAGGTACATATAGTAGAGTAGTTTATTGTTAAACAAACTCACGAGACTGTTACTAAAGACTTCTATTTTAAGAGCAGTAATGTGATCTGACAAGTGGGGCGAATGACCGACTTTTTGTTGTAGACTATTCCCAATATTTCGAGACAATTGAATCTTGTACTTATTAGACTCACTCATCATCAAACCTGTAGTTATCAAAGGGTTGGCCGGAGGTGTTCTTATAGTACACCCACATTTTTCGCCAGTTGTGATTCATCATAAACAACATTTCACCTCCCCCAAGTGTCGCCACATTGACCGGTCCCGTGCGTCTCGCATCCAGCGGATCCCCGCAACCTTCACCAGGTCATCGGTCCACCTAGTGGGAGGCCTTCCAACGCAACGTCTTCCGTTATGTTTAAGTCTCATGTAATAAAAGGCGAGCTACTTCTACTCGGGCTCCAACTGAGAAATTCTTGATCGAAACATATCACTTCGCCCGACCTAGTGATCGAACCCAGGACGTCATGATGCTCATTATTCTTTATTGCACACAAAATAAAAATACAAATTGCAATAATAAAGCTACTAATCTATTAATGGACGTTGCCAGTTATAACTAACTAAAGCAGCCAGTGCTTTCAGGGTAAAATAGTATTGAACAGAAATTACCTATCGTGTTTTATATGAAAGTAAAGTAAAATACAGGTCACCAGATTTTTCATTTCTACACGTAAAAGAAAGTAAGACAATGTGACCCAGATCACAATGAACATCGTTTTCGCACCTCTATCAAAGAGCCTTGCGTCCTTCTTTACTGGGGCCTTAGTCTGCTATTGCAATAGTGTCAGAATGGTCTATAATTGATTTAATAAGGCCCCTAACCCACGGCGTATTGAAGCGCGTCCGAAACTCGTTTGACGTGCGTACAAAGGGTAATTCGTCTGCGCGGGGCCTTATTAAATCAATGATAGACCATTCTGACACTATTGCAATAGCAGACTAAGGCCCCTGGTTTAATGCAGTTCTGGCTGGTACTTAATTATTTTAAACCATAATTTTATGCGCGTTTGGTCTACTTTTCAGAATCAAAAGTGATTTATTCAAAAAAGGCTGTAAATAAGCACCTTTTGAACAGCTATTACACAAGACATTCCCTTGAAAATCCCTTCGAATTTACTAGTGTTTTAGCTGGAATGAAGAACTGGCGGAACAAACAACACTTGGGAAGACTTTTGACCACTATGCCACAGGGAATACTGTCACAAATCTAACCCACAAATGCTCGGTATGCGGTGTGCGTGCTGTTTTCACTGAGCGTTGCATAATTTGACGCATGATTTCACTGGGCATGCACGTGCGCGAACGGTGATGTGAATCGATTTACTTGCCCATTTGTCAATCGTTAGAAAAGACAAAAAATTCTACGCGAGTAATGTGATGTTATCTGGGAGACAGATCTGCGTTTGGTTCAATGGCGCCATGGCATTCGCATTAGGTACATGACGTCTGAAATATTAAATTAAGCGAGAAATGCGGTTGCACCAAATATTTAACAGCTTGAAATATCATTGAGAATGTCGCTTTAGGTTATGAATGACTGATGAGCATAAATAACAATACACTATCAATACGTTAAACCAACTAATACCTTCGTAGATTTACAAAAAGCATTCGTGCATCGCAAGCTAAACCTTGAAATCCTGAAATTTAGCCACAAGACACGCTTAAATCACCGGAAATTGTTAAATCGAAAAAAAACTCAATACCGTTAAGCTAATTTCTTTTCAAGTGCTATAAATTAATGTCATTAAAAATTTATTCAAGGTACACCACTGAAGCAAATTAGCATCAGTACACCCGGTGCGTGTGAGACTAACCACCATAACCGTGCGCTTGCGTCGCGGCGCGTTAGCTAGGTTAATGAGGGGCGGCCATTATGAGTAAATTGGAGATATTAGGACTGACGCTGTGGTTAGCTGTAGCCTTCGCTTCTTCATAATTAGGTAGCGAAATTAACTGAGGGTCACTGCACCTGCTGATCATTGCCGTTAATTATCTATGTTGTTGAAAATCTAGTATTTTTTTCCCTGTAGCCGACTAGTCTTTTACTTTCTTAGTTGTATAGCTATCTGTTGATCTCTGTTGATGGATGGAGAGGGAACCAATACAAGTTGGATGGATTCTGTGGGGGATGAGATGTAAGAAAAAAAAATACATACACACGAACATATAACCTCCTCCTTTTTTGAAGTCGGTTAATGAGTGTGACAACTGACAGGGGAGAAAGAAAAAAGCCCGGTAGGCCAATTTTAAACCCCCTCTCCCCTCCCCCTTGGTGATACTTCGTGACGTTTGAGGCTAGCCCACCTCCTCGCCCTGCATCACTTATATTTTTTTTTTATTGAAAAGATCACATACTTTACAATCTATTTATTTCAGATTTTTTAATAACAAATCACTTCCTTGGATTTGTAATTCGTAATAGGTACAAAATATTTTATACGTTACACTTAAAAAATTTTTTTTTTTCGTCCCTAGAAAAATTACACGTGATTGTGACAGTAACCCCTTTCCCCATGATGATGATAAGTCGTGATTTTTTCTGACCCCCACTCAACCTGTTTGATTCTCACGTGATTAAAGGAATCACTATTGTTATTCGCATCATTTGCGAAATCGCGGGCATCGATCTATCAGTACAGATTTATCTCAGAAATCGTTGATTCTATTGCAATGGTGCTTCAGATAAGATAGGAAGTGGCGCTCCCAATATGGGTGACGTTTGTAAGTATCAGACGTCTAGAAGTTGACTGTGATTGCCGATTGGAAGGGTCTATGTTAAGAGAGCAGCTTGTGGCAGCGGTAGCTCAGTGTGGTGGCGGCCCCGACTTACATGCAGTAAGTCGTGGGTTCGAATTCGAACCCAGGCAGGCACATTAATTTGTGTAATATATTTCATCACCACTGCTCTCAAAACGGTGAAGGAAAACATCGTGAGGAAACCGGCATGTCCTAAAACCAAAAATTCGAAGACATGCGATATCTACCAACCCGCACTGGGCCCGCGTGGTGGATTATAGCCCATTCCCTCTCATAGCGAGGAGACCGTGTGTCTGCTGGGACACACGGTCTCCTCGCTGGGAACATTATAGGCTGATTATGCAGGGTATAAGTAGAACTTAAGTCTTGGGAAAGGCTGTACTAGGAACCGACAAGAATAATGACCACTATACTAGTATTTTATATATCCTTGTAGTTTATTCATAGGTACACCTACCAATGTTTGTCTCTGCATCACCCAAAGGTTGACTGGTAGAAAATGCCTATGGCATTAAGTCCGCCTCTGTACTATGTGCTTGAAGAGTTAAATAAATAAATAAACTAGGATATCAAATCTGCTACAGTAGTCATACACTTCATTAAAATGTCACTACAGTTATCTCGGATGCTAATCTTTGTTACATTGAACTACACACATTAAAAGTGTCTAGGGATCAAGCATTTTTATGTGGATTTCTTGAGATTGAGATGTGGCTTTGTAATAAATTTATGATTTTATAAATTTATATGGATCCTTTTTGGTGCATTTCATAATTTGAATCAGGAACTGTGAATCAAATTCGAGTAAAAGATGAAAATCAGCTGTCAATATTTTCCCTATAAAAACATACAACGCATTGAAGACATTATTAGTGCTACTGTTTCCCTACTACTGATTAAAACCAACGTTATTATGGAGCGGCGACGTCATTTAAGCAGGGAAGAAATGCTCAGAGCCGTGGGAATGATAGAAGCTGGTTCCCGGCAACGTACTGTGGCTTTAGCTCTGAATACAAGTCAGAGTGTTATCAGTCGACTTTGGACACGTTACCGAAGCACTGGTACCGTGGCTGAGCGCCATGGAGGACGGTATCGCTGCACCACACGGAGACAAGACCGATACATTCAAATCTTAACTCGAAGAGCTCCAACAATAACCGCCATGATGTTAGCCGTGAGGCTTCATCACTCTTCAGGGAACTTAATTAGCGACCAAACAGTCAGAAACCGCTTGCATGAAGTGAACCTTCATTCCCGAAGACCGCTACGGGTACCACCTATAGCAATGCACAATCGTAGGATACGATATCAATGGGCTCTTGAACACAGAAATTGGGCAGAAGAACAATGGCGTTTCGTGTGCTTTTCTGATGAGTCTCGTTTTGGTATGAGACCGGATACAAGACGTATACGACACTGGAGAACCCCTGGACGCCAACAGCGATTAAAATCCTGCCAGGAAGTCCATCCTTATAGTGGTGGAACCATCATGGTATGGGCGGGTATTTGGATCGGCGGAAGAACTGAGTTGATTTGGATCAGAGGCAACCTCAACGCTCAAATTTATGCTGAGACGATTGTATCAGACGTCATCGTTCCTCTACAAGTGCAAATCGGTCCCTTATTTCAGTTAATGCATGATAATGCACGACCGCACACAGCAAGAGTTGTAAGACAGACTCTCGCCGCAGCTAACATCAATGTCCTGCCCTGGCCTGCTCAGTCGCCAGACTTGAATCCGATTGAGCATGCATGGGATATGCTACAGAGAAGAGCTCTGCCGAATATGGAGGGTATCCAGTCGCAAGAAGACCTTTTTTTGTTGTTGCAACGAACATGGGCGGCCATTCCACAGCGTGATTTGGATGAACTCATTTTGAGTATGCCAAACCGATGTTCTTGTGTTGTTAGTGTTCGCGGTAGAAACACGGATTATTAATTGTTTAAGTTACCCAATAAAATTTTAAAGAAAACTGTTATTTCAGTCTTTTTTTCGAACTTTTGTGTTAGTGGTTCAAATGTCAAAAATCCCTTTATTAGGAAAATGGCAAATTTCTTTATTAATGCAAAGGTGACTTGGTTTATCGTTACTGTGACAAACGAAAACACTTTATTTGATGAATCCTTAAAGAAAATTTTAATTAATATCAATCAGGAGAAAAGTTATTGCAAAAATATATGTTGATCCCTAGACACTTTTGATGTGTGTATTTCTGCATTATAAACAGATAAACAAACAAGGCTTGACTATTCGAAGCGGTGATCTAGGTCATTTGAAATGAGAATCGGACGTAAACGTCATAGTACAAACATTTGTAGACGCATTATCGGAATTTATGGCTAGATTCAAATCAAACGTGGGGGAAAACATAAAGGAAACATATATTACATAGGTTATTTGTGTAACTATAGCGTGTACACACCCTAAACTACCGGTAAAATGTAGATACAAAGAGTGCCAGGCATTTCACAACACCGGAAAAAAAGCAATACATACCTACCATGGTAAAGCAATATTTTTCGCACTTTTGAACTCTTTTCTGCCAATACTGCTTCGTTGATGTAGTGGTTGCAAGCGTGACTGCTGAGCATGAAGTCCCGGGTTCCATTGCTAGATCGGGCAGTGTTATGGAAGTTTTCCAAAAAAAAAAAACAGCCATGGAGTTAGGATTTGTGCCCGGTCGATGGCAGTCAGCTTACCATTACATGGGACTTAAACATAATTTTAGTGAATGTGGGCGTACTATTAGGTACACCTCTGCCTAACCCGCCGGGGATTACAGGCGTCATGATATATTTAAGCTTATGAGTATCTATACAAGTCGGGAATAATCGGGTTCATGAAATTAAGAATTCCAAGGGTACACGAACGGTTACCAGGAATGGTATGAGTATTTTGCCCATAAGTCCAACTAAAAGAACCACAATACGTGATCAACATCTTATATCAGATGTGTCACTGCATTTCTGTTACAGTTACAGCTAATAGTTACATCATAAGGAACACTTTGTCACTGCTGGCCAAAATTCCCCAAAAAAAATCATTGAAACGTACCGTTACGCCGTAGTAGGACACTGCCGAACTTGCGTCACTGGATCTTACTAAGAAACAATATCGTGTGATGATCAATGATACAATGGGAATGATTTCTGGGACTCCCAGGAATGTTTGACTCACGATAGACTAATCGGCAACCAGAACAATGGAACTAATTTGTGTATACGTGAGTCGATTTATAAATAACCTCCTCCTCCCTCCTTTTTCGATAGTATGTTATTATAAGAAAGAGATGGCCGATGCCGATACATCAATGGAATCGATACAAGTGATCCATTTATGTTTGAAACGATTTAAGTGTCGATACTTGAAATCTTTTGAAAGCAGTTTTATATATTTATTGTTGCCTGTTACTGGTCCCGTTTCGTTATTCTTATTGCTCTTTTACATCTCTATAAGTGGCGTCTGCGTCATTTAAATTGTTGTTTGTATCAGAGCTACAATTTGATTGATCCAATTTGGTCCTGTTTTTATCGTCGATATGAATAAAGTAATTGGCTTTCATGGAAGAATCTGGGCCAGTGTGTTAGTAGAAATTCATTTATTTGATAGATCGTCAAATTTTAAGCGGCACCGATATTTCCAACACGAAATGCAAAGTGACGTGAAATGGCAGTACCTTCTGATCGTAATGGAATTTCATGATTATTGTTGTGCCCCGGTCACCCATAACACGTTCCACCAGTTATGTTCCACTATATTTTTTCAACAGAACATTTAACCTTATCAAATATGACATTCTCTTTCCCTAGATTACTTTTGTGAATACTTGACCATCGGTCTTTTTAACCTTGAATATACTTATTAAGTTAGTTTCAATGCTCGTCCATGGTTTCTTGAAAGGCTATTCGACAATGATTGTGCATTAATGCTCGTACGTACCTACACGTAAGTATATACTTAATTCATCGATATTTCTAGATGAGTCATGAAAAGTGGATTGATCAATAATGCAATATTCAAGATAATCATGCTCAATGTTAATACACACTTTGATGTCCAAATCAATGATTTTGGAGAGGAGAGAATGATTCATCCGTTTTAAAGTCTTCAGTATGATGACCAAGCTCTATAATGGTTGCAATGAAAACAAATTATGTGATATCTAAATAAATCTATAGGTACGCTGAAAATTTTTGGAATCGGCGTCCACAGTATTTTCGTCCAATAGCTCCGATGTGTGAAACCAGATGTTTTCGAGTAATTATCGAACAACATTAAGACATTAATAATAAACCGAGAAACATATATTAATGAGGTTTTTAATGAATCATTCCTTTTAATACTCGTACCTAAACCACTATTATACAATGGAGTCGCTTTAATTCCACCGAATTAACCGCAACGGAATTAATGTTTGAATAACAATATGTAACGCATTTTAAGTTAAAAATGCTGAAACTAAATAAAAGGCTGACGTAATGCTATAGTAGGCATTGGTGACAATTCTAGCCACGTACCAGTCTTGTTGTGGGCCAAATATCGATTGGCTTAAGTTTAAGTACATTGAATGCTTTAAATCTTTTTTTTTTTTTTGGAGATGGTATCTCGCAGTTCAGCCTCTGAGGCTACTGCTTAACCGGGCAATTCCCTGTGGATGCCTTAAAAATGAATCTAAGGCCTCCAGCCAGGGGCTGCTTTAAATCGTAGACCTCGTAGAATCGTAGATTTGAAATTGATTCTTTTTGAATAAGATGACTAGCAGCTCCAACATTTTACTCCTATCTCCGCTTTCCAGTTATCTATCTTAAAACTAGGATTGTTTAAGGGTTCCATACCCAAAAGGTGTCAACGGGATTCTAGTAATAAAGCTCACTGTCTGTTTGTCCGTCTGTCACTCGGCTGTATCTTTTGAACCGTAATAGCAAGACACTTATTATTTTCACAGTGTGTATTACTATGACCGTACCTATATGTATAATGCTATACATAATCTATATCGGCAGTTTTACGGGGCATCAGTCTCTCCTCTGACTATTTTTTTCCGTACTGCGAAAATGTGTAAAACTCAAACTCACAGAATTTATTTCAATTAGACCGTTACAGACACTTCTGAAAGTCAAACACGAAAGGATGAAGCTATAGTCCCAGTCACAAGGCATAATAACTTGTAAAAGTACTTCATTTGCTCATTCCAAAGCGTAGATCTCTACGGAGAATGGGCAAGAAACTGCATGGACACTCTTTTAAATCAAAATATTCTTACAAGATTGGAAGTTTGCGTCGGATTTGAACCGCCCACCTCACGCACGGGAGTCGGTAACGTACACCGCCACACCAAGCTGCGCTGACGCATCACCGCGAAATATCGGATCCCTACCACCTGTGCTACGTAAAACCAACAACCGGGCGACGTGCAGAGCGGCTACGAGTGCTACGCGGAAACGAATGCTACGCGTAACTGACCTCGCATCAAATCACTGTGCTACGTGGACGTATCTATCGACTACGACGCGTTCACTTGTTATTGTTATAAACACTCAGCTGGAGCATCTTAATTACGATGCCTAAAACACTACGCTCACCGCCAAAAGAAATTCAACATTCTGCTTCCAACCCGGATATTCCTAATACCTCTCAAGACATGGAATTTTTAAATATCACCTCTCGTGCAAAAAAACCACGCGTTGAGCTACCTTCCAGCGAGCTGCAAGATATTAAGGATGAAATTATGGAAATGTTATCATTGTGGAAGAAAGATCAAGAACAAATTCTGCATAAACTTAGTTCGGATGTAGCTGAAGTGAAGTTGCAAAATGAAAAAATCCACAATTGCTACTTGGAAATGGAAAAAAGTATCATGTTTACTAATGCAAAATACGAGGAAATTAAGTCCAGTGTCGAAGATCTTGGTAAGGAACGCATAAATCTACTAAATCATATCGATGAGCTGGAGCGTAAAGTTATAGATATGCAGGTTGGCTCCCGTAGCTCAACTATTGAAATAAGAAACCTGTTACCAGCTGAGAAAAATTCACCACCATTGCCTTCTCTTATAGTTGATACGTGCAAGGCTCTGGATATAGATATTCTTCCATCCGATGTACGTGATGTCTATAGCATTCCCAATAAGGAAGGTGACAAGAGGTCTATCATTGCTGAATTACAGACCGTCACTCTCAAAAATAATGTCCTCGCCGCAGTCCGAAAATTTAATAAGAATCGAGATAATTCCGAAAAATTGAATACTGAGCACATCGGTCTCACTGGAACTCGAACACCGATTTACATTTCGGATCGTTTGTCTGGCACCACAAGAAAACTCTTTTTTGAATCCCGCGCGTTTGCAAATGCAAATGGCTTCAAGTTCTGCTGGACGGCTAATGGTAAAGTCCTACTGCGTAAGGAAGAGGGTCAGAAATCCATTACCATAAAATCTAAGAAATGCCTAGAAAAACTTTGTGTTCAAAAGTGACTATCCAGTAGAAATCATCCCTTAGTCCTAAGTAAAATTTCACTTTCGTATTCTTTTAATCCATATTTTACCGTTTTCATTATTTTTCCTACAAGTAAGTTAGCTCATATTGTATTTCAGACACTTAAAATGTACACACACTCACATACACTCCGCACACTCAAAAACATCCTATATGCAACTCATACTACATCAATAAATACAGTTCACTCTTACATTATCACGCTTTTTACGCTAAAACAGGCAAAAAAAAAATCTTCCAGTATCTTTGCACTCAAATTGCATACCCTTCAAATATCACGCAATCAGATCATGTCTTTGGATCTTATGATGTTTTCAAATGGCAGTAATAAATAATATTAACTCTGAACTAGACTCAATGGGCGTGGGCAATTCACTGACCTGTAACCCAGAAGACTGCCATAAGTTTGTTAAGAATTCTGATGGCACTATGAAAATCCTACATTTAAATATACGAAGTATAAATAAAAACTTTGAACAATTGCGAGTACTTTTGCACTTAACAAATACTAGCTTCGATATCATCGTTCTGACCGAATGCTGGCTAAGTAAGGTAACTAACCTACCTATACTACAGGGCTTCCAATCATATCGAACGGACATAAACTCGAACCAGAACGATGGAATCGTTATATATGCGAAACAGAGTCTACAAGTCTCAGTGTGGGAGCCTACGTTTATGGGTGGAAACTGCCTAGTCTGCCAAATAGATGACAAAAAAATTGCTGTAGTGGCAGTCTATCGGTCCCCATCGCTCAGCTCTAGGGAAAGTTTTGATATGTTCCTAGATAGTTTAAATAATATCTACACTAAACTTTGCACATGGCAGAACATTGCTCTAATTGGTGATCTGAATATTGACATTAGCATGAGCAGTAGAAATGATCGAAGTCTAGATTACCTTATCCTTAATTCATCGCATGGATTGCTACCATCCCACCTTTTACCTACTAGGCTTGAAAATTGTCTTGATCACGCGTTCCTAAAATCTACCTTGCCTACCACCACACTAGTTCTTGAATCACACATCACAGACCATAAAGCTCTTGTCCTTATTATCGCCAGCGCAAATCTCAGTCGAAAAACATGTCACTATTCTACTTCCGTAAATTATGAGGCAATTAAGCTAGAGCTAGAAAACGTAAATTTTACGGCTATTTATCAATTAGGCGACCCGAACACAATGATGAACACTTTTATAACTTTGTTAACATCGGTGATCGCTAAACACACCAAGTATTCCAAGATACCAAGAAAAAAAAGGACCATCAAACCCTGGATAAACGCAGGCCTATTGAAGTGTATCCAAAATCGAGACAAAATGCACATTCGATCAAATAAAGAACCAGATAATTTAATTCTTAAAAAAACTTATACACGTTATCGCAATTTTTGCAATGAGTTGCTTAGAAAACTAAGAATTGCCCACGAAAGGAACGAATTTGAGAAAGCAAAAAATAACCCCAAAGCCCTTTGGAACACTATTAAAACTGTTACAAACACAGCTACAATAAAAACCAGTCCTGTGGAATTACTGAAAATATGTGACAGTCCTAAAGCGTCCATAAATGAAGTTGGTAAATTTTTCAGTAGTGTAGGGAAAAACTTAGCGGATAAAATTCTATCACAGGGTCAGTGTCCCGCAAATATGAGCAGTCAGTTTCTGCATATCGGTGATAAACCCCCACTATCTCCCGCGAACTCCCTCGTGCTGCTAGATATAGACGAATCTGAAGTTGAGTCTCTTGTTTCGCAACTACGTAATGACTGTGCATTGGGTTGGGATGGCATATCGCCTATAATGCTAAAAATGAGCAGTCAAACAATAATAAAACCTTTGACGTACATCTTTAATAGCTGTCTCCGAGAGGGTGTATTTCCGGACGCACTTAAAAGAGCAATTGTGCACCCAATTCACAAAGGTGGGAGCAAAAGCTGTGTCAACAATTACAGACCCATCTCGGTACTGACTGCTCTTTCCAAGGTTTTGGAAAGGATTCTTAGTAACCGGCTTAAGAACTTCTTGGATAGATACGAAATCATAGCAGATAATCAGTATGGTTTCCGTTCCGGTGTCTCGACTGAGGACGCAGTACTTGATTTGACGCAGTTGGTTGCTGGGAATCTCGATAACAAAACCAAATGTCTTGGCATATTTCTAGATCTTTCGAAGGCATTCGACACAGTTTCTGTTCCCATACTTATTGCCAAATTGGAGCTACTTGGTGTTAGGGGTATAGCACTCCAAATCTTCAAAGATTATCTGAGCAACCGTACCCAAAGAACCAAAATTGATAATCACTTCAGTGATGAAGAAACCTTGTCCTACGGAGTGCCCCAAGGTAGCATCTTGGGCCCTATTTTGTTTCAAATATATGTAAATGACCTATGCAGAATGTCCCTCCCCAACTCGACGATATTTGCATATGCCGATGACACCGTGGTTATAGTTAACGGGCCAACATGGGATAGTGTTAAAAGTAACGCAGAATTGGCACTACGTAAAATATTAAAATGGTTAAACTTAAACCTGCTGACCCTCAACTGTAACAAGACATTATATATTCCATTCGCCATCCGTCAGAGCACCGCACCGGACCACACTCTTTCGATAACAGCGCACACTTGTCAACAACAACGGACATCTTCATGCCAGTGTCCAACACTCACACGTACCGATCATGTGAAGTACCTTGGTGTTCAAATAGATGCTGGGTTACGCTGGAATAAACACATTGATGCTCTAACCTCGAGAACGCTGAGACTGATACATATCTTCAAGTCACTTAGAGCCTCTGCAAACCTTGATACTCTGAAAATGGTGTTCTATGCTCTGTGTCAGTCCGTTCTTGGGTACTGCATCAATGTATGGGGCGGTGCAGCTAAAACTAGTTTTCTTAAAGTGGAGAGAGCCCAGAGAGCAATACTAAAAGTGATGCTACGAAAACCCTATCGCTATCCAACAACTCAACTCTACTCAGACTCTAAGGTACTAACAGTTCGTCAGCTCTTCGTGTTGCAATCCGTTCTCAGAAGACACTCCAGTGTCCCACCGTCTGATCCCAAAAAACGAACCAATATTCCCCCAGGTACACGACACAAAACCGCTTTTGCCAAACACCAATACTTCACATTAAGTGCACTAATCTACAAGAAAATTCATAAAGAGCTAGATATACTTGATTGCAATAAGTTTAAATTAAAAGCTAAGGTGATGGAATGGCTACTTCAACAGGACTATACACAAACTGAATCACTACTAAAATATATTGTCTAATAGTGCTTTTTTTTGCCTTTAGTGCTTCACTTAGAACACCTCACACTCACTACTCTCATAACTCACCACACATACATACAACATAAACACACATTTCACCCACTCATACTACACAGGTATACACATACTGCTGCTTTATACAATTTTTCGTTTCATTATTTTTATTTTTTTTGTTTTCCTCTTTTTCCTCAAACATAATATGTTTAAAAGTAAATCTAATTGTTAACACGAACAATTATAAGTTGGCGCAGTCCGCAGTTGCATAATCCTATTTTTAAGTAACCTCACAGCTGAACACTGTCTCTTAAGATACAGGTTATCCTAGTTTAAGAGGCAGGGCTCACGATATCTGTATACAGACTTCTGCAGCGTAGTTAGAACCTGTTAATCAGTGTATACTAATGTATGTTTCTTTGTGACAATAAAATATTATTATTATTATTATTATCTTGGTTACATCATTCATGTTGAGATTATACATATTATGTGAGAACGATGTAGACGAAAACGAAACGAACGAAAACCCATCGTATGTGTATTTGTTAAGTTTAGCCGGCTAATCTTAAGTTTATGTTCACACCTAACTTTAACCGTAACATAAAGGGTGTAACACGACCCTTAACGAATCCGAAAGGCACTTGTTCTCCCCGTCATTGCGATCATTGTTTTGTTCTAGACCATACCTGGGAACCTTCTAGTTACGGAGATATTGGGTTCAAAGTTCCAACTTTTCCAAGTTTTTTTTGAAATACATGTTTTTAATGTAAGATTTTTACTGTAAACACCTCCACGACCCCCGTTCTACACAATCCATCCATCAGCACAATGTTTTGAGTGCATTACATTGAGTCCCACCGTGACCAAACGTGATTTTTCACCCCAAAAAAAAAGTCATTTCCCAGCAATATTTTTTGCGTAAAGTTACTTAGTTTGATGTACATAATGCTTGGTTGACGGCTTCGTGAAGGGTCTTGTTACAGCCTGTATACATATATATCATGTTAACGTAAGAAACCATCTCTGCAACTAGTCGGTACATATCTTGAGACAATAACACCCATTATAACCAAATGAGAACCCAAAGCTGACATCACCAGCTGGTCTATATTATTCACATCAGTGCTTTATGCATGAGGCATATCGATATACATGAGGAAAATCCATACATAGAGTACTAAGCACATAGAGATATAGGTTTCAGTACCTAATTTGCGAAATACTTCTGTGAAAACACTGATTAGACTGTAAAACTATTCAGTCAGTTATTAAAAAAATAAACAATATACCACCGCACTAAATTAGTTCGAACCGATACGGACAACTTACTAAATACTGAAGCATCTGCTAGTATCTACTAGTAACAGTTTTGTCTGATCCATCATTTGCAAATGTCACAATTCGCTGACTTCATAATCTGACGGGACAATACCCATGAGTTCTGATTACTAAGATGACAAGATAGTGAGTTAACAGCTTCCAAGAAATCTCAGCTAATTTCAATGTTCCGATGACTACAATCCTGAAAACTTCAACTGCGCTAATTATTCATTCACGTAATTATGAATATTGACTTTCCTTATTTGCTTACGCTCTGTTTTGAGAACAAAGACGGTTTGACTGCTTTTGATGTTGGTTGATTAGATGATGGTTAACCAACATTTAAAAAAAAAACCTGTCCAAAAATATTCCTACAGGTGATCATAGGTCGTAGAGGAAAAAAACTGTTGTACAGAAAATCATTTCCAGTAACATTGAAATTCGAGGAGTGTGTAAATGTGGGCCTCTGCAGTGTTGCCAATCCAAAAAACCTGTAAAGGATTTCTTTTGACACCATTCTTAAGTTGCCAAGGCGCAAAGGTCGCCAGCTTAAAAGGAACTGGTATCTTGCAAGGTGGTCAGCTCATCGGTCATTCCCTTCGTGACGAAAATTAAAAATTAAAATTTCGAAATTCTCACGCATTAACGACGCCATAACTTTGTTTTTTTTTGCAAAACCTTGTATTTCATAATGTCTGACTTTTTTACCTTGCAGAAAATTATTTTTAGTATTGTCTTTTCGTAAATAAGATTAATCGTTACAATTTGTCATGTAAATTGTTTTCACAGAATTTTATATTCTTGAATATTATATTCTTTATTTATAATTAGCATTATTGGTATTTTGCTATATGTTATTTAATTTATTTATGGTTTACCTCACGTGTCTTCGGTAGAATCAGAAAACGTGATTTAGACTGTAAATATACATAAGTTATTTTCTGGCTCTCTCACAAAATATTCGATTTCAAAATAAACAGTAGATCGTCTGGACTTCTTTTGCTCTCAGTTAATTATAAATGAAGTATACATAGATTAATTATTTTCAGTTTCAGCCGTTTCTTTACAGTGTTTTTTTTCCTCAGCTGATTATCTCATAAACCACTGTAGTCGTAAGACTAAGAACCAGGTTACGGTACAAGCTATACATCACAATTGTAGACTTGATTGCCGTACGCTCCATCAAGCCACACCGGTATATCTCGTCTAGATACTTCATAAAAATCTGCTGAATCCGCAAAGAAAACTGCAGACACAATAATATGCTGCTCCACTTAGGCTAACCTTCTAGACAATTGCACATGTGCCACATGCTTGCTACGCTCACTGTTATCCTAATGTGCACACATCGACGGCCATTACATTTGTCCAGAGACAATGGACGTCTTGCAACCAATTACAAAACCGTTTGCGGCTACCTGACGATTTAGATAAGTAATAATAATATTTTCATAACAGCATAAAGTTAAATGTAGTCGTTTCTGTACCACGTGTAATGTCAGATTTACTCAGGGTTGTAGTTGCATCATCAGTTCATCACATCAGACGAATTGAATGCTACCTGCATTCATTGCAGTAAAAAAATAACATGCTGTTGAAATAGCTACTCGTTTGTGATGAAACTTCGCTTTTTGCAAACTACACAAAAAGTTATACCTTGTCAACTTTGTTTTAGTTTAATAAAAAGTGATTAACTCACGAAAGAGACCGTCTCTGACATTGACCTCAAAATTATAATGTAGTTTTTCGCAACCGTGCAATTATATTACTTAAAGAAAGTACAACCATGAAATTTCTTCATACACACCCGGCAAATAATTTGGTAGTCAAAGATTGGACATGCAGGATCTTTTGATTTTTAAGGTAAATGAAAATGGTGTCGATTAAAGTCAATGAGAATGACGTACCTACCAAACCAATGTGTTAATAATTTTATGATGACGTAAGTGATATACCTAAAGTCATTCATTATAAATGCACATTTATACTACCTTAATATTTATTAGATATATACATCTAAAACAAGGTTTTGTTAAAAAAATCGTATCCTTGATGAAATCAAAATAGAAAGAGGTAATCGACGAAACCGATTGCGCAAAACACGCATCTCCATATCGATGACTGTCTGTGTTTATAAAACGGTAAGAAAGTAAAAACTTTCCCTTTCAGTATTCGCCGATTCTTTCTTTGAACTGTGCCAAAGTTATCTTCGAGTTCATTGGCCTTGATATCTCATTGGGCCAACCATTATCTAGGTCGTCAGCGACATCTACAAGGTCTTGGTAACTTGCAATGTTGTCTTCCGTACTAACTTTCTTGTCTCGTTTCCCGCGCCCATCTTGATTTGCTAGTAGCTTTTAGGCCTATCCGGTTGTCTAGCTCTTAGATATACCTAGCCAACTTAGATGTCGTGTTATGTTCCACATAGATTTTGCCTTTTGCAGTCTATCAAATTAGAATTCATTCATAGTGCGCACATTAAGTGTCTAATTTAGCTAGATCAGTCTTGGCAGCCTTTGTAACTACCTTGAATTGTTATTGGAAAATGTTGCGTTTCCTACGATGTAGCCTGATTGAATTAGTAGCTCTGTGATTTCAATGGTTTATATTGATTCTTTTGTATTTTGCTTAAACTCTATCAGAACTGTTGGGAGCTTTGTTTTCGTTCGTTTATCTTGGCCATTGACTTTGCTTTCATTTTACAGTTCTCGTTGAGATATTGCATTTGCAGCAACATAAACTTTGGCTTAAGTACTAGCAAATAGTACAGCGTTTAACACAGTATCAAAATATACAGATAGCGACTATTTAATTTTGTCACTTGGTCTAAAGCATATTGCTTTAGACCAAGTGACATGGAATAATTCCATTACATTTTGGCGATTTATATTGTCTAATCATTTTTGTATTTAAATTATGTAAGCAGCAAGAAAGTCCAGTTTCAAAATATCACGAATCGAATCAAGCAAAAATCAAAGATCTTCATTAGAGGCGGTGGGACTGCTCAAAAGAGATATCGCGACCCTGGAGCACAAAAAGCACAAAAGGAACGAATGGGTTTTTTCTTTTTAGTCAGTACAAGAATGACACTCCCTTCCACTCCGCCCAGAGCGGGATTCGGGATTGAAAAAGTCATTCAATGTGGTTAAATGAACTTAGAGGGTTGTATTGATTTTAATGATTATAATTCTGTAACTACATACGGGTTACAGGCGCGACTCATTTTTCATCAACATACAACCTGACACTGACCTGCCAATTGCAAAAAACGTAGGAAAATTTGAATTTCGGGCCACCCTAACGCTTATACAATTTTTTTTTTGTGGAAAAGGAATTAGTGTCCATCGAAATCACGTCTATAGCTAAGCAGACGACATCACGGACAAATACTAAATACCTTTGCATTAATGCTTACCATTACCTATTACATTCCTAAATATTCGTATATCAAACAAACTTATTTGATGTTATTTAACGGAAAAAACATCAACGTGAACTATTCATTCCATAGCTTCAAGAGAGCGTTAAAGAAATTGAAACCTTGACTTATCATTCCTACTGATGGCTTGGTTGGATCTGATAGTAACAAAAGAAATAGATAGAAGTAGAAAGCAAGATGATTTTGCCATCTCAGTTACTGTTACTGCGCAACGTAGACAAAGTAATTACGCATTAAGAATTTGCCCCAAATCTCCTTTCACTGTTGAAAAAGGAGAGCGACATTCCTCCTCACTTTCACATGTTTTGATCACTCTCTATACATTACAAAGTTCAGTCGTACAATCATAAATTAACTATAGATATTGTAAAAACACAAGGTAACGTGTAATCATTTCGTCAAGGTCAAAGATTGCCAAATATTTGATAGAAACTTAGCCTTTAGATTAGAACCGAAATTTTGATGTTACAATAGTACCGCTTATATCAATGAAAGTTCTGTAAGCTAAGTCATATACTAAAAACTAGTATTTGAGGAAAACCATTATCATAGATGAGGGAATATTCTGTTATGGAATTGATCATCGATCGCTGGTAACATTCATAATATCTAGTATTCAATACCTGTTCCGATATAAGCTATATATCTTAAGCCTACTACAACAGGTAGTGAGTGGCCCGAAAGTGTGACAACTATAGTCTAACCAAAGGGTATCGTATTACCCAGTACTAACTGGGTTGTGGAGGTCAGATAGGCAGTCGCTCCATGTAAAATACGGGTATTCAGCTGCATCCGGTTAGACTGGAAGCTGACTCCATCATAGTTGGGAAAAGGCTAGCTAGGCAGATGATGATGATGACCTGACATCAGGGCTTTTCTATTAGGAATTTCTTGGAAGCAGTGGATCCTAGATGAATTTTGTCACCAGAGATATACTCCACTTGTGGTAGCCGTAAGGCTAATCCGGGGGTACCGCACGATCTCCGGCGAGGCGGCGAGCCTCCTTGCCGGATTGCCGCCATGGGATCTGGAGGCGATAGTCCTCGCGCGCCTGCACGAGTGGCGCGTGGAGGCACTACGCCGGGGGGAAACTCCGCTGCCGCGGCAAATTGTCGCTCAGCGGACAGACTTCCGGCGTGATCTCATGGCGACATGGAGAGAGCGACTGTCGCAACCCCGTGCAGGGCACGCCACTATAATGGCGGTAAGTCCCCTCTTTGAGGAGTGGCTGGAGAGGCGCCACGGCGCCCTCACCTTCCGCCTGACGCAGGTCCTCACCGGACATGGTTGTTTCGGGAGGTTCCTGCACCTAATCGGGCGGGAGGAAACGCCCGGGTGTCACCACTGCGAGGATCGACCGGAGGACACGGTGGAGCACACTGTGCAGGTCTGCTCCGCTTGGGCGGAGCAACGCCGTGTCCTCGTAGCGGCGATCGGCGGCGGCGACCTCTCGCGTCCGGCCCTGGTTCAATCCATGGTCCGGAGCGAGACGGAATGGGACGCCGTCACCTCCTTCTGCGAAGCAGTCATGCTAGCGAAGGAGGTGGCGGGACGTGAGAGGGAGAGAATCTCACGTCCCAGCCGCCGCGGGAGACGCACCGGGCGTCGGGGGCCACGTGGTGGCTCCCGGCCACCGTAGACGCGGGCCTGTGGACGGTGAGCTATGGGCTAGCTCGCCGTCCGTCCGTCTTATGACGACAGGCCGTGTCGACGGCGCGTTCGTGTTCCACGCGCGCCTTAAAGAGAGTCAGCAAACAGGAAGGGGTCCGTAAGGGCCGACGCCTGCCAGGGTTGCGGGACTGTTCGAAAGAGATACCGCGGCCCTGGAACACAAAGGGCAAAGGAAGGAACATGGATGGGTTTTAGTCAGTACAAGTCTGACACTCCCTCCTGCTCAGCCCAGAGCGGGAGGGGTCATTTGATGATTTCCCATCGATAAAAAAAAAAAAAAAAAAAAAAAAAAAAAAAAAAAGATATACTCCACTTCTATTTAATGAAACTTTAACTCAACTGGAATTTTAATCAGCGTGATGTTAAGTGCGTTCACGTCTTACTGCATTTCATACAAACTTTGAACTCATTTGTTTTCGAAATGACTGAACCGATTTGAATGAAACTTCATACGCATAGCAGGATGCATAGGTCTAAAAAGATGACAGAGAACATTAATAACAAAAAATTGTGTTACAGCTAAATTAGACCAATTTTAGAAACAGAAATTTCCAATTAACAACACAACAACTTATCTTTTCTTTTTTAAGACATTTCGAAAATTTTCTCTGTCAACTTTTTAGACATAATTATGTATCCCGCATAAGCAGGATTTTACTGAACCGATTTGAACAGGTTTTAATGAAACATCATACGTATAAGCGTATGAAGTTTCATTAAAATCGGTTCAGTCATTTCAAAAACAAATGAGTTCAAAGTTTGTATGAAATGCCGTAAGACATTAACGCACTTAAAATATCTTAAAGATAAAAAAAATCCCTTGGGCAAGCCGCAGGAGAAGGTAGATTTCGAAGAAGGTTCCACCCAAGGAGTTTAGCATGGAAACTCCCTCAATTTTTCAGTTGTAATTTATTATTTCGAAAACTATAAGTTTTATCGCTAAGCTTTCAAATAAAAACCGACTTAAAAAAAAACACAATAACAAAGAAATAAAAAGTAAAACAAAAATAAAAAACCAAAACACAAAAAAGTGAAAAATAACTTTAGCTTCAGAAGCCGGTGACAAAAACACAAAATCAATCGAACTAAGATCAAGCTTCGAAGTCGGTGACCTTTGATTGATTTTGTGTTTTTGTCACCGACTTCTGTGACAAAAACACAAAATCAAAAAAAAAAACCAAAATACAAAATTTGTGTTTTGGTTTTTAATTTTGTTTTTCTTGTTTTTTTTTTTATCGTGTTTTTTTTTTTAAGTCTGTTTTATTTTTTGCAAAATAGTTTTTATTTTTCCATTTGTAGTTGGTCGCCATGAATTTATTTTACATTATTAAATACGCGTCTAAATGACAACAGTTATTTTCTTAAAGTCGGCTAAAATGATATACATATAATAATACTTCTAGTTTTTAGCACTCACTCTGTTGTCTCTAGAGAAATCAACTATCGATATTAACAAATCGTATTAGCTATACATTATTCTAGAACAAGAAATCACCTAACTCCTAACCGTTAAAGAGTTGTACCTACCTTCATCAGGTCAGCGTCATGAGATGATGATGACCATACGCAAATGTCTCAATAGCTTGAGAAAATATTTTTTACTAATATTTATGTCGTGGCTACTGTGTTGTGTATAAAATACTGGTATTCAGCTGCGTCCGATAAGACTGGAAGCCGACCACAAAATAGTTGGGAAAATGATGCAGATGATGAACTATACATGTCATGGTACCATTACCATGACATGTATTGTAAGCCCATAAGCCCATGCTTATCCCAAATAAATGGAAATCTTGGTTGTATTTTACACATCTGCGTACCCCCTCAGAGCATACAGGCGTGATGTTACGTCATGATGTTGTATAAACAATAAACATCCAAGCGATTGCAGCAATCACGACAGATTTGTCGTCTATTTTTGAAGAGTTCCATAGTATATCTCCGAAGATCAGCATCAGATTTTCACCATATTTAAATATGACCACCTCAGAAGTATAATCTTTCAACTAAAAAAAATGAATGAATTTTGAGAATCGGTCCACAAATGGAGGAGAAATCAGGTAACATACATAAAAAAAAAAAAAAAAAAATACACACGAACATATAACCTCCTCCTTTTTTGAAGTCGGTTAAAAAATTGTAAAGTAAACAATTAGCTTTAAAAAAATATTTGTGACGTTAAAAATGTGTACCTTTTCGGAGATATATATTTTTTTTCAAATATTTTAGAAATTTCAACCGTCTCCCCAAGTTAGGGGTACCATCAAAAAAGTTTAAATTAAAAAATTGTTCGTATTTCTTACTCGCCCCCCACGCCCATTCACGAACTTAACCTAAGTTTTGACCCTTTCGATTTTTTGGCCAAGTTTGAAAGCAATCGGTGCATAATTGCAAACTGTAGAGTGTGGCTAAATTTTGCTTGTCGCCCCACGTACATACATACGTATGCATATATGTATTTGGGCTATAGGGGTCATAACTAGACACCCTATGGTGAAATTTTCGGAAAATTCGACTTTAGGCGCAAGACCAATAAAATTAATCTTCTCTAAAAATATATCCATGCTTTGTTTTTATCGTTCTAACAAGCAGTGAAATCATAACGGTCCGGATTTATTTTTTAACTAACCATTAATTTTATCAAGAACAATAGACAATGCAAATCCCACAACGGCATGCACTTTTGTTCTGGAAGTTTCCAAGGTCTCTAGAAGTCTTATCTAAATTATTTGACGTATCATCCCAGCTGAATGTAAGAACCAATCTTGAATCATCATTCGTGCCTTTTGTTACCTTTGTTCTGCATACTCTGCTCTTTGGCCATTCTATACATGGCTTTATGCATAACTATTCTATTTGGAGTTACCTTATTTCTCATATTTTGCTAGACAAGTGATGGGCCCAAGTATGCTCCCTGGAGCACTCCAACCTTCAATACTTGCATTTTTTTATTGCTAATCATAACCTTACTTAACAGTGAAATTGTTTTGCATCAGCAGGCCTTCAAGAAAGTTGTCATTCAAGAATCCATTCATGTATCTTATCTATCTGGCCGAATTCTTGATTGGATTTTGGTATCGGTCATAAGAGCTTGGCGAAACATTACCGCACCTTATCGTTCGACGTCAGAAGACCTTGAACGGGCGCAATGCGGGGGCGCGTAAAAATTACCGTTTTATGTAACACCTATGAGAAATTGTCTTTAAACATTGTGCAAAGGGCTTGCGAAGAAATTTTTGGGTTTTTTGACGGTGGAATCCGTGTCATGCAAGATGTAGAATTGTAGAGAAAAAGATAACTGCACCTACAGGTCTCTTCAACAACCTGTTGGCGACCTGGGTTTAGTAAACATTGATCTCGTGATGAATGTATTTTTGGCTTAGAGCCAAAAACGTGAGATTTTCGGTCTCCATAAGAACAGTAAGACAGTGAGGAGTTCTCGGCTAAATAATAACAGCCGCTCGGCTCGAACTTTAGGTTAAGCCGCGCTTGCCTAGTTTGGTTCGTGGATTGGTGACCGCCTATTACATACCGAGTTTCCCTCGTATCTGCGTGCGTTCCGGCTGTCGTTTGTAAATCTTTGACAGTTGTTACAGGTACTGATTGGCCCGAAAGTTTGACCACCAGTCTTAACAAGGGGTATTGTATTCCCAATACTAACTGGGTTGTGGAAGTCAGATAGGCAGACGCTCCATGTAAAATACCAGTATTCAACTGCGTCCGGCTAGACTGGAAGCTGACCCCAACGTAGTTAAGAAAATGCTAGGCTATAAGAACAGCAAGACCGACTAATATGAACCCACTTTAATAATTCGTAGTGATAAAAATATCACAAACAATGCCTTTGTACGAGTATATACGTATAAGTCTCTAATGAAGTAAAATTCAGAATCCAGTTTTTCAGAATTGTAATAATGTAATACGTAGCTTTTACGCAATTGTTTGACAGGTTATGTTAGTTAGTTATGTTCGCTACAAGAAATCGATCTATATAATTAACTAGTATCTAGGTCAAGATATTAGGAATGCCTATCATACGTTAAAGTGCCCTTGCAATTTCAGCTTTACTTCGAATATGAGTTCCTAAACTTATTTTAATCGGTAAAGCCGATACTGGTAGATACTTAGTGCAATCGTATCTGCAGTTGTAAATGACTAATATGCTAATTAGGGTAACTTAAGTCACGATGACACTTTGACTCGCTATGAGTCAGGACTGCATAAATTGTTTATTCTCAAACAATACATGACTTTCCATAAAACATCATAAAAAATAAACATGTAAAATAATGATATATCGGCACAGATGCCAATGTCACGTTTATCTGACGTCCTAAAGCAAACAAAAGAGCTAAGCAGAAGAGTCAACATCAAGTGTATGCTAAAATACGCGTCTTTGGGTTGCGCAATATCAACACTGGTATTGCGGCAAGGTCCCGGCAAATTATAACGTATTATGAAACCGCGCGACATCTTCCAAGTTAATGTGTTTGTTTTACAAATGAATTGGTTTTATGGTATGTGGTTTAACGACCATCAGGTAATAGGTTGCGAAATGTAGTGGCGCAATAATTACTGAAACATAATTGGTTTTCTTAGCGGCACTTAAAATTTGGTCTAGATCGGAAGGTTCCACAATTTGATACGCATCCGATTCATCCAATTCATGCCCTTGTATCTAATAGTATGTTCAAAGTTCATGTTCAAAGTTCCCAGCAATCCTGAAATAGCCTTGGTTTACCTTCGTGGTGTCAAGAACAGTATTTTGAAAGCTGATATATGTCGATACCCTGCAATTTGTTTTGAGAGATGTCCGTCGTTCTGGAGATTGTAAGATTGATTCCTACAACAGCGTAAACATCATCTAACAAATCGTAATTTAATGGAACTGTGTTTGAGCTTTTCCAGTTGATGTTGAATGAAACATTTGGAAGAGATCAGACAGACGGACAGAGATGATATAATTATAATAATAAAAAGAATTTTAACTTCTAAACAGAACAGAATGTTGCAAATATTTCAATTTAAACTCTGAGATATCGTATCGTGTCTAAAAAACGTCGGTAGTCAGCAATTTCGGGTTGTTTACGTAATTAAACAAATTAAAGTCCTAATACAAAATAATCTAATCGGTTTTCCTCCGGCCCACAAATGAGGATGTTTGATTATTTTCCGTGCGTGCGAGCACACTTTCCTGTCAATGGTTTTGTGTTGCGTGAGTACTAGGTGCTACTAATGTTGATTTTGGTTCTAGAATCCACATAGTAACATTTTTTTTGACGTAAGATATATTTGCACAGTCTGGCCCTTGAGCACCGAAAGCAATAAATTGAGAACGGCATGTCCTTGTTTTCCTATTTTAGCTGGCTGAAATGTCAAGGTGATGCAGAAACTGAAGTAATGCACTTCACGTCTGAAGAATTAATCTGTTCGTAGGATTTTATGTTAACCTAATCAATCATCATCCTCTTAAATTGACGCAAAACTATTGTGTAAAAAAACATGACGAGATCGTTACATATGGGGTCCAGTCATTCGGTGCCACGTAATAACCCATGTGAGACCTACTCGAAAACTAGACGACTCGTCTTCGCCGAAGCTGATGATTTACGAGCCAACAAGACGCCCACAATCACGTAGCCGGTCATTCAGCCGCATCCGCGAGTAGCGCGGGAAGTCAGTCGGTGGACGGGCCGCGGTCGGTGCACGCCACTGCACGTATCCGAACGCGTTCTAAAAAAATAAGACGTACTATAGACAAAGTGATTCGTGATTTATGAGTGAAGTTATTTTTTTTAAGTGATAAGAATTAAGTAGGTACGTGCATTTTAAGATTGTTTTACGTGTCGTTAGCCTCAGTGTAATCTATGCTTATAATTTTTTCAAATTTATAGTTTATTCTACGTTCAAGGTTTATTATCAATAACATTAGTAAGACTGTGTTCATTATTCAAATTATTGGTAATTTAAATATGATTGACGGTGTATTTAGTCAACTATTGAGCAACGAAGTGTTATTGATGACCTATGGCCGGAGCCTGGTAACTTTACACAACTACACATAACTTTAAAAATCAATAACCCTGTAATCTGAAAGTTATTGTTTTTTTCTCATTGAAATAAAGCAGTTCAGATAGATATACAGTAAAGAACATAATTATCATAGTTACGAATACGCCACTGCTAATCCGGAAACCAATATTAATAAGTAAAAGTTCTTCAAACTTAGCCTTTGACAGAGAAATTATAAATAAATACGTAATACGTAATTATTCTAAAAACTGGTGTTTGATGATTTCTAAAGTCCGGCTTTCACTACGTGCACACGATCGATGTCTGCCGTACAAACTGCTAATACACTGCTAGATCTATGTTTACTTCGAAAGTTTATTTTCTAATGGGTAACATCCGTTTGAGTAGCTGCGACTTCATTTTTAGTTACTGAAAGCCTTCCAAGGAGCTTGACTGCAGGCTGCGTTTGTTATAATTATAAATATAAGTCATTCACATAACATGTCCAATATCCATTGCATGTCTACATAACAGTGGGTTTCGTTTCTTGAAGTTATAACAATATGGATTGTCTTTGCACTAAATAGGCATTGAAGCGAGTATAAAACTCGAGTGTAAACATTACTATGAACTGTAAACATTTTTATTCAAGCTCACAATGCATTGTAGTTGTTAGAGGCAAAGCGTGCATACTGTCCTGTCATTGTTATTATACCTTTTATTTCGCCGTACTGACCTTTAATCTCATTGACAGGTTTATGTCAAAGTTGAAATAACCGTGAAAGGACTGTACGCAGCTACAAGGTAAACTTCGTCGAAGAGAAAGTAAATATAAAACTATATCCTCCTTGGTAGACGCCAATGAAATTGTTTCTTGCTTGTATCATCTTCACGTGTCGGTTCGAAAGTTTAGTAGGTCGACATTCGAAGCCATATAGGTTATATGTTAGTCATGTTCCTCTTCCGTAGTCGGTTGTTTCGTGTGCTACTGCTAATGCACTCGATGAATCGTCTCAATCAATCTTTGTCAGCTTTCTGGAGCGCTGCGCATGATCACATTTCATACTGTTCAGCAGTCTCATCTAGATATACTCTGTATTGAATATTTAAGTCAGACATATTACAAGACTAGCGGTGCCCCGCGCTTTTACACGCCCTTTCTTTTTGTTCGGCTCCTAAGAAATGGGCTATCAATCCAATAAGTTGTTTTTTAATCCGGCTGATTGTTCGAAAGATTAGCGCGTTCAATTAAATAAACAGAAAAATCTTCATTTTTTACTATACTAGTATGTACATAAATTAATCTGGTGTCCAAAATTAAGATAAACAGTGAACGTCTTCAAGCATCCCATATTTCTTGTTATTCTCCGGCATCCTTTTATAATGGACGCCGTAATTGTCTGTAAAATGATTTACGAGAACTGTGAGTTTAAAATAACGGTGTGAGCTTCACGTTTCGTCTGCACCGGCTAATGGGCAAATTACACGGATTTTACTTCAACTGGACCGCATGATTCCGGGACGGATTTCTTGCTGGTTATTGTATTTTATTTATCTGGATGATATTTTAATCTTACAGAAAAGTATACTCGTATTTGATTTCTCAAGTGATTTTATGTTGGAAATTATTCACTTTGGGTTCCCGCCCAAGTTAATTTATCTTGTCGTGTTAAGATTGAATGGAGTCACTTAGAAGGGATAATGCCTGACCCACAATTCTTTATCAAATGTGAAGCCTATTGATGAAGCGATTTTGGGAGTCTTCAACATTCCGTCGATTTTCGTTATTAAATAAAGTCGCCCAGAAAAAAGCCGTTGAAATAAAATTACACTGAAATACATGTAGGCCAGTGCAACCGCATTGCTACCATAAATGCGTGAATTGAAAAAGTCAATAGGGAGAAGAAACAGGCCACTAGAACCAGCCCACTTCATACACAGTTAGAATTCATACAATTTGATGTTCCCACTTTCTTGACATAAAATAGGAACTAGCAAAGCATCGAAACAAATATAAGTTTAACAGTAAATTCTTTATCTCAGAAAATCATTGCATTAGTAAACACTTAAAGCATACAGTATTTTATTCACGTCCAAGCATAACGATAAACTTAGGTACGAACTTAGCTTATCCTTTATGGTCTTTGATTTTACGGCCCTTGTTTATTTTTGATCAAGCAGGTAACTTAAATTCTTTGAAATCAATTCTTTCAGCAAGGACCACCAAGCACCATGATGAAAGTCTACTTTAATCCTTTTGACCAAAGAGTCTCTTTGTGTGAATGCAGCTCCTTTGTTATTGTTTCACTGTAAAACTCTTCTGTACTTTTTCACCATAAACAACAT
Source organism: Eugnorisma glareosa (assembly GCA_947578425.1). Lineage (NCBI taxonomy): Eukaryota > Metazoa > Arthropoda > Insecta > Lepidoptera > Noctuidae > Eugnorisma > Eugnorisma glareosa. The sequence goes on along the minus strand of OX387974.1, from coordinate 9,758,264 downwards.
TATGTGAATCTTCGCCAAAATGCGTGATGCAAGTGTATTATTCTTATTAATCCTCGTAATTGTACTAATGGGCAGGTTTGGTGAGTAGATACTCCATATTAGTTGAATGAGGTTGAGCACGACCTTCTTTAATGGGGTCATAATTATGTATGCACGTAATATTACTTTGGTTAATTGTTTTGGCAATAAATAACATTCTTCTTAATTTGCTAGTAGCTAATTAATGTCTTTCATGCAGTTATTTTTAATGATAGCGAATTTGGAAAAGAACTTGTTTATAAATTAGCAGGATAGACTTGTCATAATAACCACTGTTTAAGTTTTGCATGTAAGAATATTTAACGCACTAGTGCTGGTTGCATTACTGTGTGGATCTGAAATGAAACTTCTTGTTTCTTTTTTCATTTACACATCGATTTGTTCCGTTCCATTTGATCCAAGCTCTGCAATATTTTCATGCAATTTAAGATCACGCACGCCAATATTTCCCGTTGGGCTAGGCAAAGTACTAGTAGGCTAGTACTTAGTTTGTAGAGGATGAAAAGTGTTGTTTTTCCAAAATTTTCAAATGTATGCTTTTTATATACTACAAATTAGATTACATTTACTTATGTTACTGTGACTTCTCCCGAAATTTCCATACTTCTTTTATGTAAAACTAGCACTTCGCCCGCAACTTCGTCCGCAAAAATTGTGATAGCTGGGCTTACATGCATGATATAAATATAATTTATAGCATATAGCACCCACGAATAATGTATATTTATACCTACCAGAGCTCTTTTTTTAATTTTTTTAAAATTACCTCCTACATACAAACTTGCAAACAAATTTTACCTCTTTATAATCAAAATATTAATAAAGATGAGATGCTGCAAAAACTTAATCACCATAATGAAACAATGAGATAAAAATCATTATGTCAGTTCTACAGTTTTATTGTACAAGTAATTAAATAAATTAAAGCGATAGTTTATCTAAAAGTTATGACAGTATTGTGCGTCATTGTAAGAGGCGGAAAAGCAACTCCTTATTATGTGTTACGTATTCCAAAGGCTACACATACATAGATTGTTCATTTATAGGATTCCGTAGCCGAATGGCAAAAAACGGAACCCTTAAAGATTCGTCATGTCAGCCACTTAATTCCGAAACTTTTAGGACTACACAGTTGAAACTTAGTAGGTAGATGTATTCTGTGAACCGCTTTAAGATTTTTTATACAAAAATAAAAGATTAAGTGGGGCGGGCACCCCATACATGGAACTGAAATTAAACAATATTTATTTCATCAAACGTATACGGGTACTTAACTACTTATAGGTTAACATTGAGATACCTAAAACCATTTTTTTCTCAAAGTCAACCGTTTGAAAGATAGACCCTTCCAAAGTGGTAAAATGTGTCCCCCCTCTAATTTCTAAACTAAAAGGAGGAAAGTTCTGAAAAAATGTAGCATTGTAAAACGTAAATAAAACTTTTAACCAAAATTGGTTTGAATAAGATTTGATGTTTAGTTTTTGAGATATGGCACTTTTTCATCAAACTGCAGCAGTAACTTTGTTTTTCATTAACATACTATGAGAAACAAATTTCTTTTTGCTGTTGAATGTAAAACAATACAACATATGAATGAGCCTTCAAAATTTTTTTATTATTATATTTTTTGGTGGTACGAAACCCTGCGTTCGAATGAGTACGACTCGCACTTGGCCGGTATTATTCTTAAATTGTTTCCCATCTTTTGTACAATCGTTTTATCCAACAAGGTTTAAAATGATTCAATTTTAAAGACTTAAGGTAAACATTTAAACTACTTCTTTACTTACATTTAGAATTGCGTGATTATGTATGATCATTTCGGCCAAGAACGTATCCGTTGAATTCAAATGCATCATAATGATATGCTACTGTAATCTTCATTCACCTAAATATTGTTCAAGGTTAAGTCGAAAGATCGATTAACCTTACAATTATTGTATGGTCAATATGAACTAACTTCGATCGTCTATATGAGAGACCAATGTCGCAGAATGAAGGTTAGTTTTGATTTAATAAAGACATGTCAAAAGTTGTAAAATGTCACCTTGTTCATTATAAAAAAAAACGAGTTGGGAAATTATGATTGATGAAGTTTGGTATGTCTTGGCTAGACAAATTTCATACCGTGATTCTCAAAAATAACTATAGTAGTATTATTTCAGCAGGAACAGAATAAGATGGTTCTTGGCCACCTTTTATGATAATTCTAACCTGATTCTATAAACACAAACAGTACTGGGCAGACTCAATTTAGATTGCGATCGAAACGCTGAGAAAGATAAAAAATAATGGAGAAGGTCTGACTAATCAAGATCATCTGCATCCTTCATCCTGCATCTGCATCATTGGGAAAAGGCTAGCCTAGTCCCAACTATATTGGGGTCGGCTTCCAGTCTAACCGGATGCAGCTGAAGGTGTGACTATTAACTTACTTCTTATTAATATTATAAATGTGAACGTTTGTGTGGATGGATGGGTGGATGTTTGTTACTCTTTCACGCAAAAACTACTGAACGGATTTGGATGAAATGACAGATAGCTTATAATCTGGATTAACACATATGATACTTGTTCATCCCGTGGGACAATTATCGAACTCCACGCGGGCGAAGCCGCGGGCATATGCTAGTTAAACCATATATTGCCATTCCTTTTAATTCGCATAGATTCTGTGTAAGTGGATGCAGTTCATAAAACAGTGATTCGTTTACTAGCTACTTTGGACTATATCCGTCTCAGTACTCTGAGTTAATGGTTTAGCGTGGGAAGGCAGACACTATCTGTTTTTTCTTCATTCGCACATGGGGATAGTTATCGGAATTAGTGTAAAATAAAGCGATAAATAAATAATCGACAGTCGCGCATACCACGTGCCCAAATGTCATGACCTGGCCAACTCTACCTACTGATAAAATGTTTTGTAACCTCACAGCAGGTGAGGGTATCGTTTTCAAAAACTCGTATGATTGTTTGATTGCTTGAACCGTAAAAGAGGAAATTGCCAACGAAAACAAGCTCAGTAATGAGATATTTTTTTTATGAAACACTGTCAGTAGGTTAGGGAAAAGTACGGGTTAAAGTGACCTTGAAAATGAAAGGTATATCCCAATTCTGGGTTAAGCTCGCCGTTCTACATAAAGTATATTTTGTAATTTTGTGTGTGCTACTTTTATATTTGGTGTGCAAAGAAAAACCTAATAAGTATTGATCAAGTTCCATGTCCCAACAATTTTGGAGCTTCCTTGATTATTCAAGGAAACAATACTGGTAACCCTAATAAGACTGAAGTCAGTCTGCACAGTGTCCAGATTCTGCATCTGCCCGGAAAGCGCTCATCCTCTCATATTAACACGAAAGTTAACCTCTAAAGACCGGATAAAGAAAGATGGTGAGAATATTTCCTGCTGTGCTTCGTGTAAACACGAGCTCGTACCGAAACCAGCCTGTGTGCCTTTTGGATGATCATCAATCTACGTAAAGTAATTGTAAAATATTATTACAATTATAGGTTATAAATTAGCCTTTACGTGTAGATTTGGATGGGTAATCTTGTAATGGATTAGTTATTTGATTTATGGGCTTTGAAGAGTACTCGTAGTTCTGTTAAAATAATTCTTTTATTTACAGATGTTTAGGTTTATTTTGTATTTGATCTAAAATGGCTAAAACAGATACAAATCCACGCTATAGCAATTCATTAATGGGTAAATATCTTCCGGTCTTAATTTTTACTCTTTGACAGGAGCATGGGTTTTTCGATACAGTCACAACAAAAGTGACCGAACCCAAAATTACGGAAAATTAAGTTAAATACCTAAATCGACTTCTAATAACTTGGGCTATCGTCAAGTCTAGTAAATCAAAAAGTGATGATATCGAGCTAGGAAAGGACTAACAAAAACATTTCGTCTCTTTCATTTTCGCGAACACGAACTAAAAGGACTAAAAAAAGAACACAATTTTGTTATTCCCACAAAACGAAAATGTCGTGTTAGGTCACTTTTGTTCTCAGGGTGCGATTATTATATGAGCTTCCCATACTCGTAATGTCAAGTTTTTCAATGGTTCATCCTTAGTTGCCATGGTTGCTTTCCTGTCAACGAGAACGTCAATATCGTCGTATGCATCTCTCATCAGTCACGTTTCAGACCCACCACCACAGACCTTTTATATATCTAATTGACTCTAGGTCTAACTAACAGAACTACTTGAAGTTCGATCTACATTTGCTCCAATTACTAGTATATCCTTGAGGAAGCACACTTCCAGGGCAATTGTAGCCAATTCGCATCAATTTCTTTTGTCTCGGCACCAATCAATGTCAGGGCCTCCGTTATGTATACTATGCTCTAGAAATATCTAACTGGTATAGTCTAGGCTGTAACCGTTACAGTGTAACGTAAGTCAGCTGGTAAAGCATAAATCTTTGGGTAATTTTGCGCGTCCTCTACGGAGGCCGTCTTGTTGTTAAGAGGTGTTGTTGATGTATAAAAATCTTTTTTTAAGTACTAGCTGTGCCCACGACTTCGTTCGCGAGGAGTTAGATCTAAATAAATATAAAAAAGAGATTTAAAAAAAGTATCCTATGTTCGTCTCCTGCCCGCGTAGCATGACCATCGTAAAAACGAGTTTTATCGACGAAGAATCGAAAAACTGACAGATTGTGGAAAGATTTCTATCGTCGCAAGCATGGCGATGTTAAAAATGTATGACAGACATGTCTTATTGTATAGAAAGAGCTTTGTCGATTCTTGGTAGAATAGAGATAGGCATGGGATGGGCATTGCCATGCTACGGGGGCTGGTTCTAAGCTACCTCCCCACCAATTTTCAGCCAAATCGGTTCAGCCCTTCTTGAGTTATAAGTAGTGTAACTAAGTCGACTTTCTTTTATGTATAGGGTCTATCTATTCATATACGAAATCTTTTAAGGGGTCATTAGTTGTTCATAATGATGAGTACATCATTATGAACAACTTTCACTATGGGACCAACCCCGAAATCGCGAAAAAAAACAGCTGTTCAGTACATTTTGACGAGTTTTTTTCGCGATTTCGAGATTAGATTTGTGTGGTAAAAACCTCATTAGCAACATTATCATCACTGTTATCTTATTTATTTTTTGTAGGGTTCGATCACTCGAACGATATACCTTTTGCGTCCACACACAATCACGGTTTTCTGAGTATGTGAGACTGGGACCTCACAAAATGATTATGCCAATCGCATGTTTGTTCCTTTTCCACTAATGTGGGTGTAATGGCATACAAGATTACACAAGGAATCCACGTGTGGTATATGCCTGTGTACCGTTTCTGTTGGATAATTCTATTTATTGACGTAAGTAAATATTTCACTAGTATGGCGACGGGTCTAGCCCGTTTTCCCGCGCAACCTAACTCGTTCTCCCCTTTACGAGTTGCGTAGGAAGTTACGCCAAACAAATAGTATGTAGGTGCGGTTTTATTTAGTATCCTCATAGAAATAATAGAAAACAGCTCAATTTACATGACTGTGAATACGACAGCTTAACCGCTTCTCTTAGATGTTATTATGAAAGCAGGCTATTCATGCGAGATATTTGTCGTATCTTATAAACAAAGTTGGCGCCCGTCGTATTATCCAACGTGTGTTGTAAACTGAGTCGCTATTCCTCGATTGTGTTGTGACCTGATTTTCCATTGATGACATTCTCTTGACATCTGCGAGCTAGCGCCGGCATAGTGACATCCAACACTCAGGGGTTTGCTCTATGCAAATTTCTGGCGTGAGGTTTCCATAATATTTTACCATAACTCGAGCCTTCCAAACCACAGCACTGCAATCCTGGCGGCAGAAATAGCATTAGTAGGTTGTACTCAATATTACAGAAGACCCCGGACGAGTCCTTTCATAAAACGGGGTCAATACCGTCTACTAAATGTTACTACAAGATGACTATCGACCAATTATCTAATAACCGTCTGATCAACAAATCGTGTTTAGTCTAACGGCCCATGACACAAGGTATTGTGTGTGACAAATAATGCTGACGTTCTGTCTCTTTGCCAACAGGAGGTGACGGATGATAGCGACGGTTGTGGGGCGAAGTTTTCAGTGCTCATCGTGTCTGATAAGTTCCAGGGGAAGCCGCTGCTGGCTAGGCATAGGTGAGTCCCGAATGTTGTTCTTACAATTTATTAGCCACATTTTGACGTTAGGTATTCCGGTTTACAAGGCTTTTCACCCACACATTGAGATCTGCCCAAACCCTTCCGTCGACTCCTTCGAGATCTTTGACTTTTTGTTTAAAAGATTAAGGAATTATTTTGTGGAAATATTTTAAGCAGTTTAGTAGAAACGATTTCAAATAACGGGTTTGGAAAAGTTCTTGTTGGCTATTAAGCCTGCTTAAAATATTTAGGACGTCGGTGTCCCTGCACCCTGTATGAACGAATATCCTTAAACTTGTTTTCCGCTCAGAAACGCAGAACAAAAGAGTTGAATGAATCATTTCGGGGCATATAATATGCATCTCATGCTAGACTAGTCCACGTTTACACCGATAAATAAAACAGATAGCAAACACAAACGAAAGTCACGTGTGAACGATAATTGACCCTATAAAATATCAGCAAATCATTAATAAAACAATCGCTTTGAAGTGCAGAGACCATGAACGCAAATTAGAACTCAATGGCACTGCACTGATTGTAACATAAACACCGGGATCAAATCATTTAGTCATTCGTTTGTACCTTTTTGAACGAAGCTGCGAAGCTACAAATAGTGACTGCATCGGGAATTTTGATCCATGTACTGTATCTGGTTCAAAATTAGCAAACAGTGTGTAATTAAACTACGTTGGCAGGTTGGAACCAGTTCTCGATGCCATTAAAAATTCATTTGGTAAATCATTTCCCCGATTCATAAAAGCGTAACAATGCAATGGGTCTCTGGTAAATTATTCGCACATTACGAGTATGTGTTGTTTGTAAAGACCGGACAATCAATCTTTTGCACCTGAAAACACTCTGAATACAATTCCTTATCACCTTTTTTAACATCCACTAAAAATTGCCAGTTACTTCGTCAGGTAGCTGAAAAAAGTAACCCATAGGTAGCTAGGTACCTACTCTACAAATCACTTGCATTTTTCACGTTATGTTCGAAATTCATAGAAGAAGCATTGTATAGTATAAGGAAAGGTTGCAATTTGGTTATCGTCTTTTAAGGATATCATGTGTGGGATGCACAAGCAAGACACAAATCGTTAGTGCATATTATCGCTTAATTTTCCTGTTACAATAAATTAGATTATAAACTGGTATTCCCAAGAAGCTTACTTTACACCCCGGCTACGTGTCTCGAGTCTTATACAATCGGACAATATCGCATAATGGTGCCATTGTTACCGATATTGAGTCGTAATGAGACCATGAGAAGGTCATACTACGTGCGTGCAAAAATTGCAATAAAAACTATGGCCGAATGCCAAGAGTTGACAAAACGGTGACAATGTATGCATGTGTTAGCAACAGTTTATACGCAATCGTAGTACGGGTTAATGAATTGGGGATTGTTAGAATAGTGACCACGAAATCTATACTCCCTTTCCGATTTTATGTTTTAAAAATACCCTTTGCCAAAATAGAAATGGTAAAAAGACATGGTCAAATATCAATGTACGTAAAATTGCACAAATACTGACTAGCTCTGTTCTGGTTCCAAAATACGTAACAGTATTTTCAATCTAAGAAACCTTAATTCATTTTCAACTTTTCCAAATAATTAAAGAAAACTCTTTCCTGTTGCATATCAATCATTTTCGATCCGTTTATAAACAGTTCCTCTAAGCTAAACCTCTTGAGGAAAAACTAGCGCAAAAATGCTAAAGGGAATCTTGCTAAATATAAATTCAAAAGGAATGCAAATGAGGAACTATCTTACCCGTCATCAGACGTGCACTTTTAGACAAAGAACTTGACATAAAAATTCAGAGCACATCCTTTAAACATTCAAATAACTTAGAACTAACAATACGTAACCCTTGACTGATGACGTAGACTGACGCTTGCAACTGAAACTGCACACAAAAAACGATGGGTTGAAAAGTCAATGAGATGCCCTAAAAACCATTCATAAAAATCTAACACCCGAACGATAAGATGACAAAGACCGTTTTGTATTCACCAAGATTGGTATCTCCAACGTAACACGTTCAAACGTTGCCATTAGAATAACAATCGATCTATTATACATATTAAAGTATAATAATTCGCTCCGCAGATTGGTGAACGCAGTGCTTCAAGAAGAACTGAAGAGTATACACGCGTTCACGCAAAAGACGCTAACGGTCGAACAGTGGAACGCGCAGAAGTCTTGAAATGTAATTTGGAAATAATAATGAAGTAGAACAAAATATATGTTGTTTTTATTGGTTCCTTGCTGTTAGAAAGAAGTTAAAGACTTGTTAAAATGTTGAACGGAATAGAGAATTTGTACACAGTAAGTGTGTCTGCTCCTGGTAAAGTGATCCTGCATGGGGAGCATTCGGTTGTGTATGGAAAGACTGCGGTGGCTGTCAGTCTTGGACTCAGGAGCTCGATTGTTATTAAGGTAATCATTTTACTTCTATTTTTTTTTTTGGTTTGAATTGTTGCTGTATTTTTCTTGTGTTGTGTTTGTGTATTTTTGTTTAAATTTTGGCGCACTTTAATTATAGAGATAGTTGGGTGTGGAGCATGTGTAGGTTTTTGCTTTGCGATAGGTTTGCGTACACCCGGTTTTTTTCGAATTGTCCCACTCCTTGGCAAAGGATTTTAAACCTGTTTTTGGTGAAAACTCACATTAAAAAAAAAGCTTTGGTAGGCCAGCATTTTTGGTAAATTTTTGGAAGACCATTTTTAAAGCATAGCTTCATATTTAGAAGATGTAGCCAGAGCCAATACAAGATAGTTTCTTCTGAAGATTTAAAGGAAGTTTCAAACATTTCCGTAAACTACGGTAGACTAACATCCGGTTATGTGTAGTAATAAGATAACTGGTCATGTGTAAGGTGTCCCTATATGGCGTTTACATATTACCAATGTATTGGCTCACACATGTTAGGTGCATAGCCTACATCGTTGCTTAGAAAGCTAACTTTGGCAATAGTTAAAGAGTACCTATGTAGGAAAGGAAGAAGTTTCAAAGAGAATTTATAAAAATAATAATTTTATAAAAAATATAATAATTTATTGTCAGCTCAGTAATAAGTAATAACTGAAAGTTATGAAATACTCAAAATTATAATTATTTTTGTAAAAATAGTAATTTTATCAACGCATGTTGAGGATAGAATCATGAGATGAGGATAGAATGAATAAAATTCCAAAAAAACTAATTTCCTCATTTTAACAATAATTTATTCTTACCTCCTAATAGCTTCATACATGAACGGTTAATTTTAATAGCTATGTAGTATATTTAATAACTTCAGAAGCTATTTATTTAACGTAAACAATTCATTTTGTTTAAATATAAGGCACTTAGTCAAATAAAGTGATGGTCATTTTACCAAATGTCCCTATTAATATTAAAATATGATGATGTCCGGTAGCAAATAACTAGAAAAATTATGGGTTAGAAGCGTTATGACTACCTCTCGATAAGACTAAATAGCAGATATGACTAGTTCGCTATAGGACTTAATCTCGATATGACTAGATCGCTGTAAAACTAATTAGCTGTTTGACTACATATGCATAAGTCCTCTTATCAAAATGACTCATTATCGATATGACGTACAATCGTATCTAAAAGTGGCATTAGTATAGGAACTTCATGGAGTACCTACTTAGCTTTACTAAAGTGTGAATACGCTATGAAGTTCCACTTTATCTATGATTCCACTATTAAAAATAAATTGAAACAATAGTTGTCATTGTCACTTCGAATTTTTATCTTGCATGGCATATTTTATTGTTATTTATAATGCAGGATAATGAAAAATTTCATTTTATTAAAAATAAAAAGAATAAGGAAGCAAAGAATGATGGCTACCGATACAATTTAGTGTCCAACAATTCAAGCGGAACATCGTTCTGGCGTTGCTACAAGAGTGTAGTGCTTCTCTCACACTAACTCGAGAAAATACCATTATAATCAGAAAGAGTCTGCACAAGTGTGAGCAAGACCATGACAAAATGCAAGAAGACCTTTTACTGGATACGGCAAAACAGAATGTATGCAAAGATATGTCTTCAGTAAAAAAGGTTTACGAAGAAGTCCTCCAACAACTACCCTCTTCTTCAACCTTTAATGGCAGACCTTATAATTCAGTGAAGGGTGTCCTGTACAGACATCGTAAAGGGTTCCTTCAAGTGCAAAAAACTGAGTTTTCTAAATCCAGTGAAGTGACAGTACCAAATATGATTAAGAAAGACTTTTTGATTGCCGAGTTTGAATTACCAACAGATGATAAAATGCTTGTATTCTCATCACGATTTTCCAAAAGGAAAATGAAAATTTATGCAGATCAAGAAAAGGTTTTTTTTGGTGACGGAACCTTTAAAAGTTCACCCAGGCCTTTCTATCAATTGTTCTCCATTCACGTAGACATTGATAGCACGGAAGAGACGACAAATATATTTCCCGTCTTGTATGCTCTCTTATCAAATAAACGCGAAACAACTTATTTCGCTTTATTTACAATAATACGTGATGTGCTTGAAGTACATATAAAACATTTTAAATGTGATTACGAATTGGGGCTCATCAATGCATTTAGGACTGTATACCCGAATGCTAAAGTTACAGGATGTTTTTACCATTACAATAAATCGGTGTGGAAAAAGGCGAACGATATTGGTTTGACGAAATCTCAAGAAGGTCGATACATCACTAGAATTACTGCTAATTTGGCGCTCTTGCCTTCATCTTATATACAAGACGGATGGTCTGCTATTGTGGAATGTTCAACGCAATCACCTGAAATGAATGCATTCGCAAGCTACTTTTGCAGGCAATGGCTAAAGAATCCTTTGCTTATTTCCTGTGCAAAACAAAAGCACAGAACCAATAATAGATTAGAGGCATCGCCGCCTTAATGTGCGCATGCAGCACAAACCAACATTGTTACAATTTTTATTTTATTTAAAAAAAGAGGCACATTTTCAAGATAAAACAATGAAAATTCTCTGTTTGAACCGAACAACAAAAGAAGAAACACCATATTATTCAATCGCAAGTATCAAAGAGAATTAAATAAACTTGAGACGAAGGAGATTACGCTTCTATCTTTTTTAAAAAACGTTAGCGATTTAAAGCGTAAGTTTAAATAAATAAATAATTATGTTACAATGAAATGCTTTCATTTTAAGTATTTTAGTATTACCAAGGAAAAAACTTAATGCTATAACTCGATAACTGTACTCCAAAAAACAAACGAAAATATAGTCGTTACGCTATCTGGCCTTATTGCGATCTAATCCAAACACGATATAGTCCTAACAAGATCTAGTCATATCGAGATTAAGTCCTATAGCGAACTAGTCATATCTGCTATTTAGTCTTATCGAGAGGTAGTCATAACGCTTCTAACACAAAATTATGTGTAATGAATGTGTAAAATATAAGAGAAATAATGTCCTATTATTATGTGAAATGATGTAATGGACCTACCATTATAGGTACTCGTAGCTTTCTTCGAGGATAAATCTTTTCGATTCCGTATTATTTTAAGATTTTTGTAAACGGTCTCGGAGTTCACGGGGAGAAGCCATTGCCCAGCTGTGGGGTGACATATGTGGGCTAACAGTATTAGTAAACTGACTTATAGGTAATATATAACGTTGAATTTCCTGTGCCGGTCATCCTTATGATCATGAGCAACATAAAAGTCACAAAGCCACCAACTGATATTTTAAAACCAATTTAGTTTATCGAGAACGCTTTGTAAAATTAATCTTAAATTCTTCTCCTTTACAGGAAGTAAATTACCACGTAGAATCCACGATACGGATCCACCTACCATGCGTCGGACTAGAAGAAACCTTGCCTTTGGAACCCACAGTCAAGAGCCTCTTTCATCCGAAGTTGGCTCCAGGCATCACAGGCAAATTCTCCTGGAGATTACCAGACAAACTGGACCACGACAACCACTTGCGAAGAGTTGACGAGTTCCTGCACATTATCAAGCCAAACTTCGACGCATTACAAAGCAACCAGAAGAATTCCTTACGCAGTTTCCTATACGTATATTCCGGTATATTCGGAAGTACTAACCTTCCTGTCAGATCCTTGGAGATCTCATTAGGTTCTGAGCTAACTATTGGAGCAGGAACAGGCAGTTCGGCGTCCTTTGCCGTGTGTTTAGCGGGTGCTCTGATCCAGCTCCTCAAATTGAAGAGTTCGACGTCATTTGACGCGTTCTACGACCAGACCAGTGAAGACTTTAGTATGACTGAGAGAGAGATCATATCGGAATGGGCGTATAACTGCGAGAGGATAATGCACGGGTCTCCATCTGGTGAGTTATCATTTATACATTTACCTCAACTACCTTTTCCTTCTATTTGTTTCCAATATAAACTGTTAACCTTCCTAGGCTTTTATTCTAGTCCTATGGCGATGAGCTTTAACGTTTTATAAATAGCATTAATATTTTTGTAACAAAACTGCTCGATAAGCCCGCAAACCCTCACCTAACATACAATTTCTATCTGTATTAACCTTAGTCGACCTCAATTCTAAATCGAACCGTAATTATAAAAGCTTCCATTTATTTGCATGTATTTTTGTAGTATAACGTATATTATGCTGTCTAAAACCAAAATAATGTGTTGATCGTTTAGACTGTCTGGTAAAAAGAACTTGGAAATCATTGGTAAATCTTTCATCTCCGGTGTTTTGGTTCCACTGTATGCGTCGGTATTAGTTTGTTCTACAGTTTAAACAAAGTTGTGTATGACGTCAAAGAAGCTATCGGGAACCTCGGATACTTTGTAGGTGATAGAATTCATTACTCGATTTCCTATAGACATTAAAATGAAGAGTTACTAGGTAGTTTCGTCAAGTTCAGGGGCCGATTTCGTTGATAAGGTTTTTCAAAGATAAAAACTGTCTAATTTTCAAAAAAAACTGATGTGTTTCTACCTAAATATTTGACCATTGAAAACGTTGAACCTTATGACCGTGATCTTAGTAACTAATCTGTATCCTATTGCCAAAACGCTTTTTTCGATTAACAAAAAGCATTTTACAAATATCTAACACGAGCTTATATTTTAATTTCTTTTGAATGCCACAGATCATTTTTGTCTCGGATGTTTCTCAATACCAAATTATCTTTACATCAAAAATTTCGCAATAGGTTGAATTCAAATCGTAGCATTTTATAAACTTTGGTCTATATTAAAGTACCTACACATTTTTTGCGTATAGAACGAACAGTACCAATTTCTTTTTTTGCCGGTTTCGAAGTCCAAGAGACATAAAATCTTACTTTTTGCTGCTGTAAAAGCATTGACCTTGACTATGTAAAAAAATGTTCGAGCAAAGTCTTAACTATCCCAAAGAATTGTCAATTCCAAAGTCCAAAGAAGAATTAATATTCTCTTATGAAATTGCCGGAACATTATATAAGAGCAAATTGTCAGTAATTGTATTGTTTGATGTTAGAACACCTTGACCGCTCGAGATGTGCCTTGGCCACATATCATATCCGAGATTAGGGGCCATACACTTCATCTCCAATGACCTCAAAAAAGTTGTAAAGTTATTTGAGCTCCTTGAGTTGATAAATGCCAAGTGCGCCGAATTTTAATGATTCATTTCTTTTTACAAATATGAAAATCTTAAACATTGTGAAGTTTAATCAATTCTTTTTCCTTCTAATTGCCTTTAGTTCAAATATCAGGTATATTTGAATGAGGTGTTGATTGCATTGTTATTGTGGGTTCGCCATTTCAACCTTATTTTTCATCCTATCAAATAATTTAGGGTCTGAAGATTTCTAAACATACGAGAATATAAAGGGTTACCAGTTTACCACGTATTCAGTGCATCATTCTGAACCTCCTCACATAGATTTTTTTTATTGTACTATTTTTACTAACCGACGAAAAGTTTCTTTGTGGGTGGGGGGGGGTCAGAATGATACTGAATCGTGGTAACAGTTTTAGCGTCGGTGTATAGCGTACATTTTCACTGACATATGTATAAACAGTCAATCGTGTCAACACACAATCAAAACTTTCCTCTACAAAAATTCCCGGTTTACCAAGCGAAGTCTTTGCCCTCGAGTCCCATTTCCCAATTGAAGGTCTCGCGTTCTCAACTCACGAATCAACTGGATCTATTAAGTGAAGTAGGGCAAGTTCGCGGCTTGGGCAGCATCGTATCCCTCTATACGGTAGCGATAGAAAGCGACTCAGACCTTGGCACAGTTAGGGACCACTGCCCAATATGTGGTCGTAGCATTAGCACGCACGAGTGGTAGACTGGACAGTTGAATCCAAAATGAAGATGGTTTAGTCACCTTGTATTTTGTTTTAATAATTTGGTTCTTACCAGAAATACATAATAACTGTGAGTTAGTTTCGTCGGAGGAGCCCGTGGCAAAATAATAACAGCCGCTCGGATCGATCTTTAGGTTAAGCCGTGCTTGCCTAGGTTGGTCTGTGGATGGGTGACCGCCCATTACATACCGAGCTTCCTCCGTGCCTCGGAAAGCACGTTAAGCCGTTGGTCCCGGCTGTCATCTGTAGATCTTTGATAGTCGTTACAGGTAGTCAGTAGCCCAAAAACTCTGACAACCAGTCTTACCAAGGGGTATCGTATTATCCAGTACTAACTGGGTTTTGGAGGTCAGATAGGCAGTCGGTACATGTAAAATACTGGTATTTAGCTGCATCCGGTTAGACTGGACTGGAAGCCGATCCCAACATACTTGGGAAAAGGCTAGGCAGATGATGGGGAGTTAGTTTCGTCACTTCTTCTTCCCAGTGAAATGACGAAGAGCTGGCGTTTTGGAGCCTGTCTTAGTTTAATTGTTGCTGTTCAAGAAGTGCTTTTTTTTGTCGGATTATAAATCATCAAATGCCTCCTCCCGCTCTGGGCTGAGCAGGAGGGAGTGTCAGACTTACTGACTAAATCCCATCCATGTTCCTTTATCGCCCTTTGTGTTCCGGGGCTGCGGTATCTCTTTCGAACAGTCCCGCAGCCCCGGTATGTTCAACAAGTCCTTAATTACTGTTATTTGAATAGACGATATTTTATTTTATAAGACTAACTAAGCTTGAGGTTGAACAGACTTGAAGTAGGCACATTCCATAAAATCCTGGCTCAACCAAATGGTGATGATGCGAAGAGTCTGTGTCAGGTTCATGGCCCAGATATGAACAATGTGTGTTTAGGGTACGATGGGACTGACATAGGCATTGCGGTTATAAATGTCCCTCAATAAAAAAAAGACTAGATAAAAAGTGATTCCGTAGGAAGTTCTTATTCTCCTTCAAATTCTAAATGCGACTCGTAAGACCAAATGGCACACTGTTGACCTATCCCGAGGATACCGATAAAAAAGTGGTCCTCCTATTTAGACAAAATATCTTTATTTTTTATTAATCTATTTCCAAACCGTTCTTTACTCCCTCTTAAAACAAAGCTCTCTGGGCCTTAAACAAATATTGATCAGTTTTTGCGTGTTGTTTCGTTCCCTACATTGTTTAATAGAGCAAGATAAACATTGCTAAGTGGTCTATCCTCGAGGTAGCCCTTGACTTCTTATCTCATTATCTCTATTATTAGCTAATGTTTGTTGCGTGCTTTAATCTTAAACGAGAGTTAAAATAGATAGTCTCGTTAGCCCAAGCAGGATTTCCCCAATTACATTTTGTGCAAACATAATGTTTGGATTTAGCATTTCCGAGTAGTTCAACGTTTAGACTTGTAAATACACTCATGAATGAATTTTAAGGTGTGAAAATAATTTACGTCTTTCAAAAATTATTCATAATATTGATATTATGTATAGCACGGCGGCATGGCAACCTTCTAACATTGAAATTACACTTTTCTAATATTGACTAACTCCAAACACGTTAAATAATTATAATTAAAACAAAACCAATAACATTATGACACCGGATCCCTTTTAATTATGATTTTAGTTTGTGTAATTACCACATCTTAATATTTATCTATACATATCGTGGTTTTACGATATACGTCACTACATGCATAAATATTGGTTAAAATAAAATATTGTAAAACCCTGTATCGCGTACGTAAATCTCTTTAACAATCATGATTATGCTAATTCTGATGTTTCAATATTTCTTGACAAATGACTTGTAGTGGTGGGTGTGTCTGGCCGTCATAGGTAATTAAATACACTTTTTTTTCTCTTGAAATCCGTTCAGTTTTCTCAGAAAATCATTATTATAAATGATCAGTCTTTTATTAACAGGTTTTCCGTTACCATGTTTACCTAAGTATCCGCTTCAGACAAATATTTCAACACGATCAAACCAATATGACGTAGTGATCTTCAGTTTTGTTTATCCACAACGCTGCCATATGTACCAACTACTAATTGAACGAGTACACAAAAAAGCCAGATGTTTCGTGAATTTCCCACTTCGCACTTGTTTTGTTGTTGAGTTTTTTCGTGATATCTGAAGTGAAGCTAGTCAACTCTTGAGCTTCGGGAATTGTGTGGGGAAATCCCAGGACATAAACAATAAAAATAGTTGATGATCTATAAACATCAAATTCATGACCAAAATCATCGTCATCATCTTCATGCCCGTGTCCCATTCTATTTGGGGTCTGCGCAACACGTTTTCTTCTTCGATATTCTCCTGTCAGACGTCACGGCATCATTTATTCATGACCAAAATGTCAATCGAAATTCTGTTACGATTTTCTAGAGCAGATTTAGTTTCCAGCAATGCAAATAATTACAATTTTATTTATAAGTACAACGTATTCTTTATCAGTAAACTCTTGCTTAGAAGAGAACTTTTTTTAGTCATTGACAATCACATCATAGACTTATTCAACCTTTTTTATCTCCACAGGCATAGACAACGCCACCTGTACCTTCGGCTCTCTAGTTTCATTCAAGAAAGGAAGCAAGCCTCGTCACCTAGACATAAAGATGGACCTGCGAGTCCTCCTGGTGGACTCTCGCGTCTCCAGGGAGACCAAGGCCTTGGTGGTGAAGGTCGCAGCCTTGAGGCAGAGGAACACAGCGGCAGTAGACCATATATTCGACGCTTGTGATCATATTGCTCATACAGCCACCCAGGTTTGTTTTTTTTTTTAGGTTTTAGTTATTTGGTTTAGCGTTATAATCATAAAGTAATCGTCAATTAGCTTACAGGTTGAAAACGGCTTATCAGCTATAGTAAATCATTTAAAAGGCCGATACTCCAATTTTTTAAAGGTTAATAATGATATGCGGTCATCACTCCAGTAGTTTCCGGCACCATTGATCTGCGAGCAATGTGCCGCCCCCTGCTACTTCAGTTTGGCAATTCTTCGGAGGTTGTCATTGGTTCTGATTCGATACCATACATAGTGGCCACCCTTCCCTTAGTTCTAGCGGTTCAGCTGCGAAGAAGTGGTGCCCCATCTTTCAACACGTCAATGTCTTTAGTGTCAGGACGTATCATGCCGTTACAAAAATTTTCAAGTTTCATTATCTTGTCATTGCCAAAATCATTATTATTTCCAATGCTAAGTCTGTAACATAAAGCGTGTAACAAGACCCTTAACGAAGCTGAAAGCCACGTGTTCTCCCCGTCATTGCGATCATTTTTCTCTTCCAGACCATACCTGGAAACCATCTAGTTACGGAGATATTAGCAGTCAAAGTTCCAACTTTTTTTTTGCAACATGTTCTTAATGTAAGCTTTTAAAATTTAAACACCTCCACGACTCCCGTACTATTCAATGTATCCATCAGCACAATATTTTGAGTGCGTTACATTGAGTCCTACCATAAAACGTGATTTTTCACCCCAAAAAAAAAGTCGTTTCCCAGCAATAATTTTTGCGTAAAGTTACTTAGTTTGATGTACAGAATGCTTGGTTGACGGCTTCATTAAGGGTCTTGTTACACCCTGTATGTAGAAGATAGTATATATGTATAGTAACCAAGTTTCCAAACTGTCTATTCTTATTAGTCAAAATGACGGAGCATAATTCTCAGATAAATTAATACCTAACTATTGCATTGGCAGGTTGCTTACCTCGTGGACAACTCGTTCCTTTCGGTTGGATACTACTTGCGTCGTATCGCGAACATTGACACACTCTTGAGCTATTTTAATCTTAAGACCAGCTTGTTAGGTTCTAAAGTTTATTATGTGCTACTTGTTTTAATCTGAATCTATGAACCAAAGTCACTCATGAACTCATGACACAATTACAATAGATTTAATATTAAACTGAATTTTGTTAGGTTAGGTAAATAAGTTTATCAATAGGAGCCCTCAACAACATCAAACATCGTGAGGAAACCAGCATGCCTGGGCGATATTTTTCGACAGCATGTCAAGCCAAGGCAGAGGCCCATGGGCGGCATAAAAACTGTGACACCTGGTTACGCACTAACCACACGTTAAAGAAGAATGATATTCTTCATATAGGAGTCCTATTACTTGAGTTACTTTTTATTACTTGAGTCGAGCACTTTTTAATAATTGTATCCTTCTTTATTTCTAGGTTTTGGAAAAACTCTCCAGTGGCAAGTGTGAAATTGATTCTGAGGCAGAATACCAGCATTTAGCAGTAAGTACCTTTGATATCTATCATGTTTACCGTTATTTAACGATTACTCTTGAAAGATAAAGATGAAATATTTATTTAGTAAAAACATGAGTATGTATGATCTTATAAATAAATGTAGGCTACATGTTTTCAAAGAAATTTCGCCCTGGATTCAATGACTTCTAATGGACAACCATTAGAAGTCATTGAATCCAGGGGGAAATTTAGAAGAAGGAGAAGTGGGAAGTTGGGAGAAGAAGAAGTGTCATTAAGTTAAATACCTTTTTTAATTTGTATTAAAAAGGTATTTAACTTAATGACACTTCTTCTTCTGAAGTCGGAATACCTACCGATTTATTGAACGAGCCTCAGTACCCGACTACAGCGAAGCCAAAAGGAAGGGTTATGATTTAGCAGTCTATGTGTGTATGTGTGTTTGTATTTACGTATGTTCCACCGTAGCGCCTAAACTATACATCCGATTTTGATGAATAAGGTGTCAATCGATTCGTAATGATGGCCCGAGCTACATAGGCTACAAACCGAAAAGAAACCCCGATTTTAATTAGAGCATGATTTTTCAGTAGTCGGGTTTTTAGTGGTAGTATACTACACAAATTCTTGTTTTAAACAACAGGTACGATTTGCCGCTTTTCACCCTTAGGCCCTATGTAATAAGGTTGAAAACTGGTCGACTGTCAGTGAACTTGGTAGTACCTCTTCGTAGTATGGTATGAATCATAGCAATATCCCACAGAATCGTGCTCTAAAGTACTTTAAGAATTTTCCATAACTCTTTTATGGGTCGATAGCAAGGATGACGAAAAGTGGTGTTATAGCTATTTTTACAACCTAAAGTAAACATACCTCGTGACGTTCGTCGCACTAGCAAATCTTTGTTGTGAAATACAGTGTGTTATAAAAATATTTTGTCGACGCATCATCACGTCATATTTTATTACATGATTTTTCTATTATGATGTGATTTTTTGTGCCTACTGTTTGTTGTGGGTGCGCAAGCGCCTAGTATAGGAACTACTAAAAATAAATGTTGTTGTTTTAAAATTATGACAAATACGTTGCTATTTTCCGCCTTGTGCGTCAGGATTCTTGTTAGTTCCTATGTCTGCTCTGAATTTTAAATAAATAGGAGTCGTCATCAGTCATTGTATTTACCTATTGACGGATATGTTGACTGTAGTATCACCATGACTACTGACATCTAGAAGAAAGTTATTCTTGATGGATCTATAATAACGCACACTGAAAAAAAAAATGGTTAAAAAAATATATGACGCAGTTATATTGTTTACTTAAATTGACCCCCAATACTTTTAAAGTATTTTCCTTAATTCTTAACCCTTAATTTTATTAGGAACTGATTTTTTAACGTACGGCTTAGTTCAGAGACTTGAAAATTGAGCGATTTTTTGACGCACTATGATTGGCTCTGTTGAATTTTTAATCCTAAGCTCATTACCAAGTTAGTTCAAATTCTAGTGCATTAAAAATAGTCTCGTAAAAAATCGCCCGGCACAGGGTTTCGTATTTCACCAACCATACGAAACCTTACCCTATTAAGGGGGTAACAAGACCCTTAACGAAGCCGAAAGGTACCTACTTATTCTCCCCGTCATTGCGATATTTTTTTTGCTGTTAGCCATACCTGGGAACTTTTTAGTTACGGAGATATTGGGGGTCAAAGTTCCAACTTTTTCACAAGTTTTTTTAATACACGTTTTTAATGTAAGAACTTTACTGTTAACACCTCCACGACCCCCGTACTATTCAATCCATCCATCAGCACAATGATTTGAGTTCGATACAATGAGTTCTACCGTAAAACGTGATTTTTCACCCCATAAAAAAAGTCGTTTCCCAGCAATAAGTTTTGCGTAAAGTTACTTAGTTTGATGTACAGAATGCTTGGTTGACGGCTTCGTTAAGGGTCTGGTTACACCCTGTATAATCGTTAATTTTTCATTTCAGGAACTGTGGGAAATGAACCACTGCCTACTGGCAGCCCTGGGGGTGTCGCACCCCGCACTCGAGGTCATCCGGGCTGCGGCACGCGCTAAGGGACTCGCCTGCAAGCTCACTGGCGCCGGCGGGGGCGGGTAAGATATACAACTTTATTATATAACAGAATGTACAACATTATACATATTAAAGAAGTGCCTCGATGGTCTAGTGTCGCAAACGTTTCTGCAAAGGATGAGGGTTCGAATCCCACGTCTGACAACTGTTTTTGGGTTTTTCCTAACGGGTTATCTGCAGTAGCAGCCCGTAGTCTGGGTTTGTGCCCGGTTGATGGCAATAGGCTCGCCCTTATTACATGGGACTGAAACATAACTGGTGAAATGTGGTAGCATTATAGGGTATATGCAAGAAATAAAAAACTTTTTTTATTTCTTTAAAATGGCTTGTATTGGACCATAAAAACATTGTGGTACACTTGTTTAATTCTCTAATACAACACTTATTTTACAATTTAATATTTTATTTAGCGTGTTTTTGGTGAAACGGAACGCAAACACAAAACGCATCGATTCCGGTAGTGACATCACAATCCATGTGTCAAAGAAACACTTTTAATTTAAAAGTACTTCAAAGTTTCACTAAGATTTTACTATAAAATTGTTATTGCAATTTTTGCTTAAATAAAGCACTTAATTTTAGTAAAACTAATCTAATAAGGGCAAAAAATTAGATTTAAACGAGGCAGATAGTGGTAAGTGACATCAAAGTCCTGACATGAATGGCCGCGATAGTCATGGACGTTTGAACTGTCGTAGAAAATTGCAGGAGTTTAATATTTTTTTTGTGCGACAAGCAGTAGTTGATATTAACTTTTAATTATTTTCTTGGGTTGATAGTACTGCATATTAATGATTAAAGTAAAAAAAAAAAATTACATGCATATGCTCTATTATGAGGTTACTCTTTCTCAACCTGACCGGTGGCTATATATCTAATAAAATGGGACAAGTGCGAGTTCGACTTGCCTGCAGAGGGTTCCGTACGTTAATTATCTAAATTCCATAAGTTGTTTTAAATCTGACCCAAATTTGTTATCATTGATTTCTTATAGGTTTTCCTGTAATATGTAGGCAAAGAACTATTTTTAAAATTCATTAATTTATATTACACGTCCGTCTTTGGGTCACCGACTCACAAATGTGTACCACATTCCAACTCAATTGGTCCAGTAGTTTCGGAGTAAATTGGCTGTGACATACGAACAGACAGACAGACTGACAGACTAAAGGGATTCCGTTTTTTCATTTTGATGTATGGAACCCTAAAAATCCATCATACGAGTACTATGCGGAAAAGTTGAATGAACTCGCGAAAGTCACTCAACCAGTTTCACACAAAACTCGAATTCTTTATATGAATATAAACTAGTCAAACACGCATAATTATAAAACTACTTGATTAAAAACTTTTTATTTTATAAATATTACGTGTTTTATGTTTTTCTCAGACTTTTATGTAATTTATTGAGCATTGTTTCAATCTTCATTCTTTCACTTTCGTATGATTTTATAAAAATAAACATAAATATACTCAAACTGCTTTATTGTTTCATTCCATACAAATTTAAAATAATGATGGAAAGTCTTTGTACTAAAAGGTTTACTTTCTCATTTTCCAATTTTGTAAACTAGTTGCAAAGCCTCATAACTTCACCAGCGACCAGCTGCTACCCATAGCTCCAACTAAACATCAATATTTTTGCTAAGCCGTTTCTAAATGAATTGCAAAATAATAATTTCTTACTGAAATTAATCTTAAATGGCTGTGCGTTCGCACCAGCGAAAAATTCACAATCATGTTGTCTGGTGAGATAAAATATTTTAACTGAGAGAAGCGAGAGAGAGAGAGAGATTCATGTTATTGTTATGTGAATGTTACACCAATGTGAACGCACAGTTAGTCACTAAAGAGTTTCATATGTGCTTACAGGTATTTTAAACTTTACTTCCTTTGTTACAGATACGCCATGGTATTAATCCCGCCGACGACGCCTCGCTCCATAGTAGACTCACTTTGCGGCCAACTCCTGGAAAACGGTTTCCGAGTGAAGGAGACCCGCCTGGGAGGGTCTGGCGTGTCCATAGAGATGTGACACCGCGCGCCAGGCAAGCGCCCGCGCCTCGCATAGCTACGGTCACACTCCTTATGCTATATTATTTAAACAACAAGTGTTGCACGACAGTTGCGCGACAATCGCGCGATTTCTCAACGATTCTCGTGCGACACTTGCTTTGATTATGGCAGCGATAGTTTTAGTATTTAGTAAGCCAGTTGCATAATTCAAGCTATTGCTTGTTATGACAACTGATGGACTGTCCGGGAAGGGAAACGGTTTGCGTCAAAACATGTACCTGGGTACGTTTAGAAGGTTTGTTTGTAGTCATACAACTACAGTATTATCGGCAGGAGGAGTTCGGGAAGAGGGTTATAGTGTTCCAATGTGCAATGATTGAGTGACTGTTGTATTCCTCATGAAGTAATCTCTTTTGTAGATTCAAGGGAAAAGAAAAACGAACGCTTGAATCAATGAAATCGGCTATTTTGTTATAGCCTTTATAGAATTAATATTTAATTCAACACTGCGAGTTTATAAACTCAAATGAGAGTGATTTGAAAAACTGGATGTGTGTACGTTTGTGTCTTTCAAGTTTATGATGGAAAGTATTTAATGTGACAAATATTGTCATTCAAAGGTCTGTGTAAACTATCAAGCATGATATTTTCTACCTCTTGAAACCTTTTTTAGGGTGTGTGTAAACTTATTTTTTGTGGCGCCACAGTTGCGCAACTCTCTGTCAACTATTGCATAAAAAGGTGTTGACTAAATAAATGGGTGAAGGGTGAATAGTTTTGCACGTTTAGGCAACTCTAGCACAACTGATTGGCCATAAAAAAATGTCTGCACAAGCACTCAACATCTTGCATTTGAACTTAACACAAGTTTCAAGATAATTAACATGTCTTATTGACTCTAAAATATTGTTTTGTTATATGTATCGACAGGTTGTATTTATGTAATATTTAGGTACACAGTACAATGCGTGATTATTATTATAATATACGTCAAAATTGTCACTGCCAAGATTTGTATAATATTTTTATCGTTTGTTCCTTTATTTTAATCAGTCCGGTCTTTATAAATAATTTATAAATTTCTAATTAAATACTGAGAATGATAAACTCCCGTTGTATGCATTATAATAAATTATGAAAAAGGATAATCAATTCATTATAATTTTTAATAAAAAAAGGTAAATGAGAGGAAAGTAAACATAATAACATCTAAAGAAATCGATATTATTTATTTAAATAATTTTCGAAATGTGGTTTGATTCACACAAGTTACTTGCATAGTTTTGAAATTGTGAATCCATCGCATTTTCTAGTTCGTGGCAATTTTGACTTTACGTCGAAATACTTCGGTTCCAATTATTATTAATTATGGTTATAAATAAATATTATTATATTTATTATAGAATAATAATTATTACTTATTAGTTTAATTCTCTATAGTACCCACCTTTTTTCTTCACATAATTTATTATTACGGGTGTTTAATGTAGAATGTTTGTGGACTCAAACCGCTATTTTTTTATGTGTTGGTTTAATAATTTATAACAAGATTTACGATGTTTTCTTTTCAAAATTCTGTTTTTTTCATGAAACTAAAAATATTTTTGTTGATTTTTTAAAGAGTAAAAATGGCCTTTGGATCCACAAATTAAATCATTTTACATGTGAGTGATGATCGTTTCTGAATATTTCGTTATATAAATGGTGTCCTTATAATTTTGCTACATTTAAATTAATTGAAGACGTAATACGTGTAAATAAAAATCGAATAATAATTTAATATCATGTTTGTCGTTATTCTTAAGTGACAGAAGAAAATTTGAAAAATTAAATGTGTCACATATTTTTGAATCCCAGTATTGCGTGAAATAATTATTCTGTACTATTTATTCAATGCAAGTGCGTACGCGGCAAAACATACAAACATATTCATCGCGAAAAACAGTCTGATCTACTTATAAATGCACACATTGCAATAAAGAGTATGTAAGTTATAAACTATAGCGTCTATGTAATGTTAATATAAAAAATATCACAGCGTAAACATGTGTGTCAATCGGGACTTACTTAAAACTGTATATCATACGCCTGTCTTCCATGAGACTGCTTATTCGTTATTATTCCAGTGCAGTGTAATTGTGATATAAATCTTATATAACTGATTATTTGTCTCCTCTGAAGCTTATGTAATCAAACCTTTTTGGTACGGGGCCAGTGTTGCCATCTTCCAAAAGTCTCATTCTCCCGCGTTTTTAATTTTGTGTTCGAATTTTAATTAGTTTCTTGGAAAATTATTTGGCAACACTCGAGATAGTCTTTGTCTCACAATAGGACATTCCTAAAATATCGAAAGATTTCAATCTTGGATATTAGCGTTTCATAATAGTTTTTATTTAATTACAGTAGGTATATGTTTATACTGTCGCGCTCAATAATTTAGTGTTAATTGGTGCTGAATAAAATAATGAAAATGTATTTTAGAAAAGTTGAGTAAATAAAAAGTTTAGTAATTTTGGAAACAATAAAAATGTTTGAATATTATACAATGTTTTATTTTTAACAAATGTTTCTATTAAATATCAGATCGTACTAGTCCTTTCAACATTATTTTACCTCTGACAGCCACAACCGAACATCTACCTTATGCTAATACGCATAAAAATCTTTTTCCTTAATGAGGGTAAAAACGAACGGAATGCATAAATCATGTGTATAATTTTAAAATAAAAAGCAGAGCATGTACTTAAAAGTGCATTTATTCATAATAAATCAACACATCTTTACAACTACAGTTGCATGTCAACAAAGTGTATTCTAAAACATTACTATAAAGCCAGTGTCGCAACTCATTTATTAATACTGTTAGACGAAATTGAACCTTTTCGCTACATAAATAAGACTTCGCGCTGGCATAAATTATTGTATATGGTGGAGGCGCCTGAATTGAAACCGAAAAAAAAAAACTTGTAAGTAGATCACAGTAGTAATCTCAAAAGATTTTAGAAACTAATTATGAGATGGAAGACATAGGATAAATTTCACACCATCTGCTCGCAAATGCCAAATTATATAAACTTATAATGTTTTCTTATTTTTTGAGCTCCCGATATTTCGACGCTGCGCTGTTGCAGGCGTCATGATCGCGAGATGACAGTGATCTCGCAATCATGGCGCTTGCGACAACAAAATAATTTATAATCACGGAATATATCCCTTATGTGACAGTTTTAGGTTTGGTTTTAAACCGCGAAAACTTAATTCTATTCTATTATATTTTTATTTATGGCAAATGCTGTCGATGCCAATGTCGACAATTCTGCCAATGTCAGAAGTGAATGAGAAAGTAAGTGATGTATAGAGAAAAAAAAAGTAATAAACAATTAAATAGCTGAACTCCGTAAAGCAGTGTTTGTCAAATTATATGTCATGCAAAGCTAAATTACAGCAAGTCATTATTGCTCGTGTCCAGTCGGGTAGTAATAAGGTGTTAGCCCACTGACACGACTCTGCTCCAACACCGCCCTAAACTAAGGCGACTGCTCGCAGTCCACGCGGCGACAGCTAGCAGGCACCCAACTGTCCACGTGGCGACAGCTAGACTTATTACTTTTGTATTATTTTCCACCGACCGGCGGCGGCGCGGCAACCGCTAGCAGTCAGCGCAGCGCGCGGACACCGCGCAGACTGCTTGCTTGCAACGCGTGGTAAGCGAGGCGTCAACTACCTAGCAGTCTGACGGCGGTAAGCTCGCTGACATCGAGCTGTCTGCTAATTTATGTTGCCATTGTAAATATACTAAAGAGCAATACCTAAAGCCCATATTTGAATGAAATTCTTTTTGCCGGGTGGGAGCGGAGTCGTGTAAGTGGGCTAAGACCTATATTGTACTGAATTTTATTACTGCTCGTGGGTCAATAATGTGATTTGAAACCTCAAATTAAAATTAGTATGGAAACTTTAGCGTTTTCACGTAGGTTTTAGTTGCAATCGATGACTAAAATAATTAAATTACGCAACTTTACAGTTATATTGTGTGTAACATTAAATAGGTGAAACAAAAACGAATTGTTTTCTGCAAAAACTCAAGTCCAAGTGGTTAAAAATAATTGACTTGCTTTATGCTTTTTTTTATCAGTAGCAGTAATGGCCAGTGTTGCCAGAAGGTTAAATTTCTTACATTTTTCGTAACTTTTGACCCCCTCGCGTAACATGTAAGTAATTTTTAAATTTTAGGGTATTTTCGTAACTTTTCAGAACAACGAGATTTGTAATGCTTTTTTGCATTGAGGCGTTCTTGCCCTTTAACAACAGAGCCCGTTTACGACCACTTGCTAGAACACTACGTTATGAGGGTTCTATAGGTATCGAATATTATAGTAGTTACTTCAGTGTAAACCTAATCCAGGGTTGCGGGACTGTTCGAAAGAGATACCGCGGCCCTGGAACACAAAGGGCAAAGGAAGGAACATGGATGGGTTTTAGTCAGTAAAAGTCTGACACTCCCTCCTGCTCAGCCCAGAGCGGGAGGGGTTATTTGATGATTTCCCATCGGTAAAAAAAAAAAAAGTGTAAAACTAATAGATGCACAACCTCGTAGTTTTGGTTTAAACTAGAATAGAATAAGTTAGGTGCTAGACTAGATAGTAATAACAGTGAAGATGGCGCTGCGAACAAATTAAACTGCCTGTTTTATCATAAGACTATATACCTACACCATTAGACATCATTTAGATTCCTTTACATTTCGCCATTTTACTGACATCAATTTACCTCCGACCCCAAAAACAGGTAAATTAAAAAAAAAAACAATAATGTAACTTATACAGCAAAAATGTAACATTTCAGGAAACGAAATGTAACTTCCGACTCAAGGGCCCTGGCAACACTGGTAATGGCATGTCATCGCAACAGCTGATTGGCGAATGTGGTGCGTGCGCACCCCGTGTTGCTAGATTGAGTTTCCGCATAGTTAATCTTTTTTTCCCCAAAATGATAAAGTTTGCAACTTTTTTCCACATTATATTATTCAAATAGGAAATGAGACAAAATGGAAAGATATAAAACTATGTTCATTGGCAAAAAGTACTACTGTAAAGTACTACTACTAAAAATGGTATCGATTGAATTTGGGTCTGTTTGTATTGCTTGGTAGCGTTAACGCACGACACCATGCAATCGCCTTATTATACGCAAATTATTAGAAATTCGGCTGTAAAAAATCTATTGATTTGCAAAATTTACGTTATTTTTTAGTATGTATAACCAAGGATTTTTTTTTTCCCAAAAAAGTCCGCTAGATCGATTGGTTTCCCTAAAAAACAGGAAGAAATCCCCAATTTACCAACACTAGTACACCCCTGCTATGGCGCGCCACTATATTTCGAAATCGAATTGGTTTATTATTTACTCGCAGTAGGTGTGAAAAGGAGAGTATGCTCCTAGGAGATAAAAGTGCCTTCGCTTTGGGCGAACTTAAATCCGTCACTGCTCTCAGGATTCCAGTCTTAACTCCCTCACTTTGCTCAGGAGTTAACTCAGCTCCCTCGCTCCACTCGGGAACCCTAGAATCCCTCGCTGCATTCGGGATTCAAAATAGTGCCTGTGACATTAAGTCATTACTCATTAGACACTGCTTTATCTTCTCGGTGCATAATCTACTATTAAAAGCAGCTTCCTAAATAAAAATATAAGGAAACTTATTTTGCTGAATACAGTGGAATGAAAGGTTAATAATATTTTGAAATGATATTCGAACAAAAAGCAAGAAATACCTTTGACTTATAAACCCTGCATTTCCTAAATTCTAATAGCGTTTATCCAAAAAATAATAATACATACCTATACGTAAAATCGACTGGCCATCTAAATGTGTTGCTAGACAAAAACTAAAGACTGCAACTTTTTCTACGTACAAATCTATTTCATTTAGATTTGGACAATCAATGAGCATCAGGCAAATCATCAGATCACGATTCATTTTTAAAAGAAACTGCGATAGTATAGTAATTTTACAATGAGTTAGTAGGTAAATGTACAGAAAATACAAAATTAGACCAATTTTTTTCAAACAAATACAAATTCGCGGATTTTTTAAGGCTTTAGCGAATATTATTGCGATAATAATTTTACACATAGGCTGACGCATTGTAATGAAATACACTGGGCTTGTGTGGTAAAAATGGAATACGGCCGGCGGCCCACCACCTCTCATAGAGAGCAGTCCCAGGATAATGTATGCCACGAATATTCACCAAAGCTTTAAAAGTGAGATAATAACTGAAGTAGCAGACTTTTATCGCTTAATCTAACATTAAACTATCAATTGTCTAGCTAACTCCGAAATTGAATATACAAGCGAAAGCACCATTAATTTAATATCATATCTCCTTCGCGTCCCATGTAACGTCTAATGTGAAACAATTAATGAGCTAACACACTAAAAGAGCCTGTTTCATCGCCTCTAGACAGATAGGAAACATCACGCCTTTAATTCCCGAAAGGTTGGCAGAGGTTTAGTACGCCTACATTATTCCACTTATGTCTAAGTAAGCGACACCAGTCGAGTATCTGTCAGATATGTTAGTGAATATGAATCCAGAAGAAATGAAACACGCCTTAAAACAGAATTATCTTCGAACGTTCTAGTTTTGGATGAGGGTGTGAACAGGACTTTAATATTGTACCTACTAAACGTATGTAACATTTTATTTAATATTTACAGAGATTTCTCATCATGCGGTATTAGTCTGTGTTTCCACTCGAGATGTGCGAGCATGCGTAGCGAAGGATGTGTGTGAAACTAACCAATGATATTTCAAAACGCTTGACACTTCCCGTGACCCAAGGGCTGGCTTTTAGCTTAGCCAAAGGCTTGGCGTTACCATACAACATGGCAACGCCGTCAGTCTCTTGGGTACATTACCAGTTGACAGCGTTGAGGAGTTTTTTGACGCCATTTTAAAGATTGTTGTTAAGTTAGTTACTTTCGTTTATTTTAATTTATAAATGTATATAATATTTTAAGCTATGAATAATATAATAATTCCAACACAAAATACAACCAATATATCGCTTCTTTTTCACAGCTTGAGTGATTGGTTAGCTTTACGCATATTTGTTGCTGCACAGCCTCGCAGCAGCCTCTGGTAGAAACGCAGCCTTAGCGTGGAGTCACATGTGAGTGGAACATATCGGCTAGGATCGGTTGAGGACTTGCATACAAGGGACGAAAGATTGACTAATACTAAGGGTAAATCTTGTACCTTCACATGTGTCTTCAGTTCTTCACCCTAACCGTTTCATATACTTAATTTTTGTGATTACATACGTATTCGATTATTCGTTATTATTACAGAATCAAAGTATATTTTCATATTGGTAGACATTTATTATTCATAATATTAATCTGAAATTCGGTTTATCTATTGTTTTCTTAAACAGTTTTTTTTTTTTATACTTTCTTTTACGTAATTGATTTAATTTACCATTCAATCGAGCTAAAAAAATAGGTAGGCAGTTAAAAATAATATTTCGATTTTATTATTATAATTTTCACTTAATTTAAATAAATTAGAATAAAAAATTAACTATTGTTTTACAAAACTAAAGAAAAAATATGAATTCTCAAACAGTTGATACTGTGCTGCCAAAATAAAGAAAAATAATATTTGGTTAAAATGTAAATAAAAAGTAAAATAAGTAAATTGTAAATATAATTCGATTTATGGTCCTTATTTTTAGTTATCACACTAGATGACTATTCCTCTACGTTATGTACAAATTTTCAAGTTTTAAGAAATGGGGCCCAAGGCGCAAGCGACACTACTTTTATGCCAGTTTGCACTAACTCAAAGATTTTTAATTTTTTTGTTGAAATTATGAATTATTAATCCCAAAATGTCATTGAATTTTTAAATAAAGAGGAGTTTATGAAAATTAGTAGAAAGTCCGCCATTGATATCTTTACTTGGTTAGAGTTATGAAACAGAGTATTTACAGTTGTATGGAAGATACAAATATATGTATAATGCAACTACGGTTTCATAATTTATACAATGTTGAGTTATTACATAAATTGTTCAATACGTAATGGCAAATTAAACAAAAAGGCTTCAAACAACTCTTTGGCAAAACCAAATCACTACAGGTAGTATGTACATAGAATACTGTACCTTACCAACATAGGTATAAATATTTTGACCTTGTTATTTTAACATTGCCAACTACAGTACTAGCGTTTAAATCATGATAATCATTAAAATAAACCTTAATCACATTTTCATAATTATATGCCTGTACGATTTTTAATACCTTTCTACCTAACCTACGAAGGCGATTCATTCATAATATCATTAAATTGTCGTTTCCACATTTTATTTTAATACAGTCATCCTTGCATGACGATTATTGATTAAGTTATATCAGGTAGAATAAACATGGGTAGACATCAGATAATAAATAGATAAAGGGATTCTACAACTTAAATTAGTTAGTGTACTTTTAGTAAAATTATGCTTAATTTACCTGGTACAACCAAAAAATAACACAACCCAAAATAACCTAATTTTTTTTTTTATATATACCTGATGTTCATCATTAATCAAATCCTAACTGTATTCATTATTCGAGATAGTCTGTGGCTCTATTGCTGTTATACTTGCGTCTCGCTCACACACATTATCTGCGAGGGAGAGGCGAATAGTAAAGCTGCCATTTTACTATAAATTAAATTATAAGTTTATAAATAAAACATAAATCAAAAATAAATATATCTAGATTAAATGAAAAAGTCTACACTGTCTATTCACACATGTAACTGACTGTACAGTAGAATTACACCCTCATAATTAATTTCATAAAATTCTATCACAGATGTTAAACTAACTCTCAGAATAATTACTAATTTAGTTTACATACTACTCGGTATTAATGTCCTAACTGGCAGAGTATTAATAGTAGCTGGCGGGTAGTGGATGAATCTAACTATAACAATTAGTTACGAATTTACATAGAATTCCTACGAGAAAATTCTTAAACAACAATTTGAAGTACACATAATTAAAAATCATCACTTATCCTTGATTAATTAACATTAAAAATGGAATTTCTTTGGTATTCCATTCACTTTGTTCAGCTATACAAAATACCTTTGCTTGTTCGGTTATGATTAAAACTATAAAACTATGGAATAGTTTGTTCTGATTCCGATACATTCACAAACAAATCACTGCATTAAACGTCAAATCCAATCTGTCAATTCCTTACAGAAGTTTTTTGTTCTGTGCCCCGACAGTTATGTCTATTCAGCGTCCTGTACCCTTGGTCAAGCGTGTAGCCAGCTTAAGGCCCAACCTCAGAAGGCCCATCATAAGCTCTTGAGTGCGTCCCAGATGAACATTAGCCTGTGGTACAGTGCTAATTGTATTATGTTCTACAACTGGTAGCCTGTTCTCAACTGGTGGTTGTTCTCGCTGTCAGGCTGGTGGATGAGGGGCGGGGCGAGGGGGTCCTCACTTGACGTTATTGTCGTTGAGGGTGGGACACCTGGAAAACAGAATGTCTTAAAAATACGACCTACGGACTTGCGTCTCTCTCATCACAGCCCTGAACAGTAAGGTACGTGGCTAACTAATTTCACTTGGCTTCAGCATTTGGTGGTATACTAACCTTCATTTTCATCCTCCTCTGCGAGCCACTTCTGTATGTCAGTCTGGTACATTCTCCTCTGCAGGACCTCCTTTGTACGCGGACGAGATCCGATGAACGATACCTCCACCTGCAAAGATTATCCATGATAGTTTTATATTTTGAAATATTATTTATTTGGTAGAAGTAAGCTGGTTAGCAGTTGCACCCAATTAGGTCTTTCACCCCAGTTTGAGTCCAGAATATTGATGTAATTGACTAATGCCATGAATGAATGAATATCCAGAATATTGACTAAGTCAATTTCAGCTGTTTAAAGCAAATTTTGCAAAAAAAAAAAAAAGAGAAGGTTTTCCATGAAAATTCAATTCCCAGGTTAAAAGTCGTCCTAATAAGAAAAAAAGATGAATAATGCTAATGAGATAAGTTTTATTTGTGTTGGTAGGTGATATTTCCATCATGTAGAAATGTCTCAAGTTATTCCATGTCGGTTGGGCTATAATTGTCATTCGAAGACTAGGCTTACTGAGTCATGTATGTTACCATTGCAGATTGGCACTGGAAGGATTAGCTGCCCATCTATGGCGATTAAATCAAACTTATTTAAATACTTATTCCTTGTTATTATCAATCTGTATGTCTTACCCCAGGTGGCAAATTTGGCCTCAGCTCATCAGCAAGGTCTCCATTGGCACCCAACCGTTGCGCTTCTTCCCAACTTGTGTGCACTTCTTCGTGAAGAAGCTTCTCCTCTGAGGATTTAGATACAAGCAAATTATTTTTTGTGAAAAATACACAAACATATTCCTGGTCTCGTCCCTTGTTAATTGGGGTCGGCGCAATATGTTCTCTCTCTATTCTCTGATTCTCTCCCGTCAACTGTCATTCATTCCGTCTCTTTCGTATAATTCCACACACAATACTAGTCTACAACAAGGTATCCAAAATTTTCGTATAGTTTTTAAGGGGGATCTATATCTAACCACGTACATGAAAAAAAGACTGGGTACCCTCCAAAGTTGTTAGTAGAGTACAACTCACCGTCTCTCTTGGTGGTGCTACGTTTGTACTGTATCCTGAACCTGAAGGCTTCCAGCACGCTCGCCACCACGATCGTCAGTACCACCATCGTGAAGAGATAGAAGACCTGGCAAAATTAACCAGTTGAATTACATCTTCACCAGAGCCGTTTTGAAAAAAAAAAACACGAAGTTGAAACATCGCTTTATTACACGAATGATATTCATATCCATGTTATCGAGCTATTGGAAAATATCTTAGGCTACAAAGGTGAAAGGCCCTTGGTGAAATTTGCCTTTGCACCTGCTTTTTTATTTAATAATCCATTAAATAAAAAAGCAGGTGCAAAGGCAAATTTCACCAAGGCCTGTCCTTGGCCTGTCTCGCGTTTTATGTCGATTAAAGCATTAGTTTCAAGGCCAACGCAGTAGTTACCAAGTACAGGCTCTATTTTAAGACTGGATTTTGCCCTTCTTCCAATATCATCATATCTTACCATAAAATAAATCCTGCTAAACTGCCCCGCGACGGTGGCGTACGCGTTCATGAGTATGAACCAGTTGTTAACGACGGTCAGCTCGAAGAGAGTCACACCGCTGGTCACGATGTTCTCGAAGTTGTTTAGGTAGTAGTAACCGAGGGCCGTCGAGCTGTTCAGGGAGTATTTGTAGAAGTCTTCTACGGTTGTGTTCCTGGAATGTCGAAGGATGGTTAGGGATAGTCAAAAAGGCCAATAAATGGCCAATGAGAAAAAAAAAAGTATAACTAGGACGTTAAACACCCTTATTCCTAATTTTTCATGATCTTAATAAGTATCACAGATCGTGTTATGATATTCTGTAGTAACCACGCCACGTCATCATTTAACTTGCGCTCGGGTGCTATAGCCACCCTGCAAAAACCCACGTTTCACCTAACCTGTGGACCCTGTGGTACAATTAAAGAAGCCCAAAGGTCCATAAGTCTCATTTCACATCTGGGTGTGGTCGAAAACTTACTGCGTCTTTAATTAAGTCCTATTTCAGGCCGAATTTCATCAATAAAACTAAATGCGATCAGCACTCTAACCTGCATTTAAGATGTTTTAGAATGTCAATATTTCATAACAATTTGTTATGAAAATGAATTATGGTCTGTCCAGAATTTATACTCACACACAACAGTTCTTCAGATCATAGCCAGCGAAAAGCTCCATGCCGACGATGGCGAAGAAGTAGTACATGACCAGCATCACGGAGCCGGCTGAAGACATGAGGGGAGACAGCAGGACTAGTGTACCGAATACGTCGCGGTAACGCTTCTTTAACTTGTAGAGACGCATCAATCTGGAAGAGAAGGTGGTTAAGGTTGGGTAAAATGTAAAAAAACACTTATTCTTGGAAGGAATAAGTCAGATATAGGTTGAAAGGTTTTTTTTATAAGTATAGCAGCACCACAAGAAGCTTTATCGAAAAGTTACGCTCAGAATAGACTCCCAAATCTTTTTTATCTGATAGCATCCTTTTGGATCGGAGACGCGTCGTATGACGCCGCGATCCGCAGTCGACAGGGAATAGAAAGGAGACCTCAACATCCGGTACTGAGCTCATATTCATTTACCAACTATAAATTGTTGGCAACATTACATTGAAGACTTGTGCAGTAACAAGCATCATATCTCCATTTTAGCTAAGTTTACGGCTGGCATGAGCGCTAATTTAAAACAGCTACCGAAAGAACTTGGTGGCACGTGTGTCGGATCATTTAGTTCCCTTCAAAATGGTTGAGTTGAATGGTGCTGATCCATGCGCCATGTTCGTGAACGGGCGCTGTCAGTTGTGACTGGTCATCTCTTAGTTGCCACGGATTACGTGTTTTTTTTTTTTTTAATTTTCTTTTTTGTGTTTATTATGGACACTTTTAACGTGCACATCTTGCTACATCGTTCTCACATAATGTACCATCTCAATATGAATGATGTAACCAAGGTTTTGTAACAATATGCTGATTTAAAAGAGTGTCCATGGAGTTTCTTGCCCGTTCTTCTCCATAGAGATCTACGCTAGGGAATGGGCAACTACAGTACTTTCACAGTTTTTATGCCTTGTGACTGGGACTGTAGCTACATTTCATTGTTATCTTTGTTTCGACAGTTCAAAAGCGCCTGTAACTGGCCTACTTGAAATAAATGCTTTGATTTTGATTTTGACTATTTGACACAAAATACTTACTTAGCTGGGAACAGATCACAAATAATGGAGCCGGCTCATACCTCAATGGTCTAAATATAACAACGATGAAGAGTTTGGGCGCGATGCTGAGCAGCACGGCCCCCATGAGAGCCATCAGCGTCACGCTCAGGTCGAACACGTTCCAGCCGCTCTCCAGGTACACTTGCAGACCTGATGCCATCATGCGGAGAGCCGCTTCCAGTAGGAACACTGAGGACAGTCATTGTTTCAATAGTTTTAATAAACATGTTTCGTGCAGTCTTATGACGAATGTAGAAAAAATGGTCCAGCAGAAGTACGTAAATCCGTCTTTTTAATATTGAAATTACCTGCCTTTGGTGGTACTGTATGGCAAAGGCCTCGCTTTCCATTTTTCTACAATATGGAGCAATCTCACTTGTGTAGGCGTCAAGTGTTCCGCTTGAATCTTAGACGTCTTTCCCTGAATCACTGTCACAGCAGGTCATAATTGCTTCCCATATCAAAAGACTTCCGCGACCTTCACTAGGTCATCGATCCACCTATGATTACTTACATGTAAGAAACAGCCAAGTGTCCCAGGATGCGCAGAGTAGTCGAGCACTGTCCTGCAGGTCGCCGGCCGCTTCACACACGCGCAGTACCATCGCGACTCCATTACCAATTATGATAGCATCTGAAAAATAAAAAAGGGCTAAGTAAGTGTTTGATTTTCTCTATCTGCTTCTCTTCAACGGTCTTTAAAATGCCACTTTACTCCCACAAAATATTGCCTTATTCTCGAAACAGGTTTTCTGATCGAATACCATTTTAGCCACAACAAACCACATTCCAAGTTCCAAGTAACCAGCCATCCGGCTAATGTCCGTGTCTTCTCTTAAATTCTTAACAGATAGTACGTACCGACTGATTTATCTGAAGACCTTAAAAGTTAGTAGTAAACCTTGGCAGAAAAGGCGACGAAAAGAATCGGCGAAAATGTTCATGACATTTTTAAAACTTACAGATAAGATATTCGAAGTAAGGCCACCGCACAGCCGCTGCAGCAGCCCGTCCAATCGGTTCCAGCGGCGACTGCGAGTACCACGGAGCCCTGGACTGTTGGCCTGCCCACCGTAACGCGAACACTTCGTACAAGTTCGCGAACTCACTCCGGGAGAGGCCGCCTGATGATGACTGGTTTAGCTGCTTGAACATTAGGTATACGTCGAGACCACCTGTGGAAGAAAAAGACAGATTTCATTAATGAAGCCAATCGCCTGAATATTGGTTTATAGAAGCGAAATTAGAAGCTGAATCGTCCAGAGTTTGGCCTTCGCATGGACTGGGCTGGGCTTGAGATGTGTTTAATCGACACTACAAATACGAAGAAGTTGGGGGTTTGCTGGAGACGTTCAATTTACTTTAACCTAGCAATAACTTAAACATATCCTATAACAGAGAAACTAATCAATGATGCGAATGTGATGAAGAGGGATGAAACGCGTGTGACTAAAAGAGAGATGAATATAAATGTTGATGGATGGCGAGGCAAAGAAAGGCTAAAAAAAATAATTATCTGTGTAAGGAATCATATGAAAGGAAAGAGAGTGGATAGGGTGGCGATGGCTTGTGATAGGGTGACAGGGGAGAATTTTAATTCCCCGCACTCCGATCTCAAATCAAATGGGACATGGACAGGACGATGAACCAAGAGACCAATCGCTTAAAGGTTTTAGTGGTAAATATAACTTAATACTTACTATAATGTGGCGCATAATGCCTCATGAGGCCAGCAAAGTGCCTCAGTCTGACAGCATGTGGAGCTCGCCTTGACACTAGCAGACGGAAGGCGTGCCGGGCAGCGCGACGTCTGTGCAGCAGGAGGGCGCGACACTTCTCACGCTCGATGCGAGTGAACGTCTCGTATACAACGGCTAACATCTGGAACAGAACATTTTGTGTCATCAATTGCTTGCATGAAAAATTCTTATCTTGTTTCAATATTAATATTATTTTTTCAATTTACCGACCTATGAAGAAGTGGGTTACCAAGAAAAATATGTTGGTCCTTCGAGCCGGATGGATAAGATATTACGAAATTAGACTCACCAAATTCATAAGCACGTAGAGTACTGTAATGATGTACAGTATGAAGAACACGGCATACCATTTAGACTTGGCGTACGAAGGCATCATCACATCAGGGAAACTGAAAGCAAACATTTGTAACGTTTATTAGTCGTACCTGTCCTAGTTTAAGCACGCGCTAAGTAACGTTTATAGGTCTTGGTGTTTAAAATATCTAGGCTATTTATACTAATATAGTTGTAAAAACTTTATGTTTATACTAATTATTATCGTGATCTCAAGTTAATCCACGCTATCTGGAAACCTGGTCTACTTCGCAGATTCCTTATTTCGGCTAACCCTGCACATCTTTTCGGCTTTGAGAGACCTTGAAAATCCTTATTCCATTATGGATTAAGAAGGTAGTAAAATAAAGGCACAGACTTACTTGGCTGTAGTTAGCAAAACGAACATGCTGACGAAGGAGTCGCTAATGGTCTGGAAGTGCCCGTTGTCAACATGCTCCGAGAACAGGTAGTAGCCCAGAAGCGAGTATGTGGCCACGAAGAACATCAGTAACCCTGAAATACGAAAGAACCGTTTTGGACGTTTCTGATCAGCAATTCATATTTTCTTTTTTTTCAGATTTGGTAAGGAATTAAGGATACAGAAATTTCTGTCGTTACGTGGAGACAAAATAAGGAATTCCAAAGCCCGGAGCGAACAGGCGAGTGGACCCTTCACGCCAGAGCCTAAACGGATGATTGTCCTGCGAAAAGACGAAAGGAAAGACGTGGTAAGTTACATACGTACGAGTACGTACGCCTTTTCGCCAAGGGTGTATGCAGAAACAACGAACACTACCTGCAACGATCCTAACATGGGTACAGGTAGTCCTTTTTCTTACAAGGTAAGTTTAGAAATTATATTCGTATTTAACTAATTATTACTAGATTTAAACTACCTGCTTAGCTTACCTAACATATCAATAATAGGTGGCAGCGACTGCAGGATCTGTCTGATGAACCTCCTGACGCCTCCACAATGCCTTGTGTCCACTAAGAATATGGGTCGCAGCGCCCTGGTGACGCGGAAGTGGGACGACTGCCGGCACAGCACCACCACTGCTTCCAACACCATTATCAGTAATGTTATACCCTGGAATTATAGGAACAGGAAATGAGGTGTCAATAAGCTGACTAACGGCCGTTTTCAATAACTTACTAACAGCTAACGGAAAGTTGTTATCTCAGATTAACATATAAAGAAACATCAATTGTCAACCCTCCGAGAGACAAATAAGTGACGTTGATAGGATATTCCTGTCAATTCATTGCTAACTTTGTTTATTTAGGAAACACCTATAGCTAAGTAAGGCATATTAACTAACGGTAAATAAGATAAAGAACACGGCCGTAAAAAAAGAGAGGTTTTAAGGAAATGTAAACCGATTGATTATGGTTTTAAATTGTAATTTGTAAGGTTAGCTTTATTTGCTTTTAATGAAAAAAATAAAAATCAAGAAATTGACTTATTTTAGCTGTCGGAGAGTAATGCCATGTCACAGTTTCCTCAAAGGCGTAAAGGGGACCAAGTAGGTATTTTTTCTATTAAATAAATATAGTAGTAAAACGGAATTATTTGTTTTTTATTTCAATCAAGATATTTACATTATTTACAAACTACAAATCTATAATCTATAATAGTAATAAAAATATGTAAAAGTATCAAAAGGGTTACAGGGCGTCAAAAAATTCGTCCACATCCAAAACGGAATTTGTTAAACATGGCGTGGCAAAATGGTATTCGCACCGAACACGCCCTTCATGCTCAGTTAATTAAACAAGATAGAGGTGAAGACGAAACACCTGATCCAATAAGCCGGCGGCAAAGGTCCCTCACCTTTATCATCGTCCTCTTGTGCTTGAGTATGGTGCCCCATCCGATCCACTTGAGCTTCAAGTGCAGTTCCACGCCGATCACTGTCAGCGCCAGCAACTCTATCGTGCCGTGAGCCCAGACTGGTAACTGGAATGAGGACATTAGGTTAGGTAAACTATTCTTGTTGGAACCTAATTAGGATTCCAACAAGAATAGTTTGGACTTGTGCTCAAGAATTTGGTGGACGACATCACGTCAACAGCGGTGGTTGAAACCCAGCGCTCTGCCAATGTCGCAGCATTAAGCTCAGCGATGCTATATGATGTGATGTGATGTGACACGTTTAAATAATTTCTTCTTATTATTTATTTTTGTGCTTATTTTTTTGTTATGCGTCAGTTTGGTCGAGTTACTTGCAACTGGGTATAATACCCGGCCGTTAGCACTTCGAGCTTCAAGAAATAGTTGGCTTTGTACAGCGTTCTCCATCACTTTGGTCTTAGTCCAGTGTCATATTTTGCCCAGGATCTAGTCGTACATTATACAGCGTGTAAAATAAAGGGTGAAAAATCGACCGAAATGTGATTATTTTTGGCAGCTTCGGCAGCTGATTATTTTTTCGCGATCATGATGTTGATCCCAAGGAGAAAGTTGTTCAGCTTGGTGGTCTGTACCACAACCTTAAATATGACCAAATATTTGTGTTATAATATGTTTACCTCAAACGTAGGCACAGCGGGGTCTTCAGTAAAAGCTAAGAGGATGAGCACTAGGGAAGCCAGCAGGTCCAGTCCATGGTACCAGGGATTGTGGACTCTCAGGTAAGCTGGCAATTCTTCGGGACTCGATGGGTGTGAGTCGAACTTCTCATTGTTTAAACCTTCCTAGAAAGAGAAGAACATACTGTTACTATCTTGCATATCGCTCTGCTTATGGTTGATGGCTTAGGACGTTATAAAATGGATGGAGTGGGAAAATGGAAAGATGCTAGTGATGGGTAAATTACAAACGACATTGAACTGCCTGACTGCTTATAGTTGATTTTACTTATTGTTGTAAGAGTTCTCCGACGGCCTTAACATAAGAATATGGACATTATCGCGTTTATCACAGAAAATTCTAAAATCAAGAATAAGCAGCTAGATAATACTTAGTATTGTTCTCGAAGAGAAATGTAAGAACGTTTAGAACGTTCTAGTAGAGCGCCAATTTTACTCAGCTGTTCGAACCTCGATTAGTAACCCCGTTTTGCAAAACGAGCTTTACACAAAAATACATCTTAGAAAGTAGGTTATTATCATTTCAAACAATAGTGTGAACCAAGACCATTATTTTCGTGTCCTTATTTAAGTACGCAGTTGGTCTTTTGTGTTGTTTCCATTGAATTCAGAGTTATTTTATTGATGGCTACCACAAACTGCGTGGCTGAAGGTACTTCGTCTACTGCCAAATTAATTACTCGTCATTAGCTTGTCAATTTGTCTGTGTCGGTTGAATTTATGAGTTTAGAGTGTTTTGCCCTGAAATTGTTTGGAATGTCTTAAACTGATACGTTTAACTTTCTAAAACTTATAAGGCAGGACTATTCAGTACATAACGCATAAAAGTAATTTTGCTTAAACTACATAAAAGTAGGTTACGTAACATATGTTATTTGACAAATCTTTGCATAATGTGTCTTTTTTATATTAATAAAATTATGTTATAAATAGTTTCTAAATTGTCAAAAATTCTGGCATTACAATTACTTACTTCTTTACTGTAGCACACTGTATTCCGGCAAATTTCGAAAGAATACAAGGCCTAATTAGGTATAACATTCACTGAAAACAAACGGCCCGTAAAGTATTTACTGTTTCAGGTTTCTAAATGTATAATTAATAAATGCTTGTAATAATAAATGATTGCATGCGGTTAGTTGAGGCCCCGACCCCAACAGTATAACTTACAGCATGTATCATTATTAAAATTTCAGTACGCACGACGACCAATCAAGCTATACAAAGCCAGTTGCGAATGCGAATCTCTCATTGTACGGAAAATCTATACAAAGCGAGGCCATGTTATACTGGAAATGTATACTATGATGTATCACCGTGTGTACCTACTTACTCGACCCAAATGAACGGGACAGCTGTTTTTTCGCTTTTACGATGTTGGTCTCATGAAGATACGATATGATAGTTTTTTGCTACATGCTTTATACGAAAAGGAGAAGTTTAACCTACCTCTAAATATATAGCAGCCTCATGATAATTCATCTCCCAATGCTCATCTTCAGACATGTTAAGGCCGGTGTGCAGTGAGGACCGGCTGCCCATGTCCAGGGTGCCGGAGTCGCCAGCACCATCTGTCCCCGTCCGGGTATCTGCACGACACATGATAAGATACCGTTAGAAAATTTGGTCCTTCGAGCTGGATAGCTAGATTTGGGCCACACGGACAAAAACGCAAACTCAGGCTTTGTCCAAAAAGGTTTTATGCTATGTCACAACACCACCAAGGTCGGTGACCGCTGAGTCACACACACACTTTGTACATTATACATAAATTGTTAGAACTAGAGAATATTCCGATTTTTTAAAGGTGTTTACACAGAAACGCGGTCATAACCGCACTACAAAATGAAACAATTCAGTGCAAACTTGAAGCTGACTTCACTGATTGTTACATGAAAGTCCGTGTGAACGGAAGAGGTGGGAGGTGAACTGGTTTCGATCGGATTAAAAATTCAGACGTTCAGACTCGGCTCAACGACTTTGAGGGAACTTTCGAAACTGGAAGATTAAACTTTGTTTGCTGCACTAAGTATTCATAACTTGATGGACGACCCACTTAGGCAGATCGTTTAGAAAAAATATTAGATTCATGCTAATAACTTTCGAAGACAATGGTGAAGTTTTATTTATTTTTGTATCCGATCAGAATGTTGTCTATTTAATCTAGTTTATTTAGAGGTTAAAGCAACCAGCCCAAAGTGTTACCCGAAATTCGAGAATACCTTTTGGCATTAAGTACGCGGCACTCACGCCTTAATATAATTTCGTTATGTTTTAAATAAATCTTATTCTTCCTGTCCAACTGAAAACCGCAATTGACGATTAACGTCACTAAGCCGTAAAAATAAAACAACTTTCTTCCACGCACTGTAATGTCTCTTTTAACGAATAAAATCGTACCTTTCTCGATTTGTTTATCCATGAGCGCGGTACGTAGGACACGCGCCAGTCAGCTGGTATGGAAACGGAATGCATCGCTCTACTGAACCTACTAACCGACTTACGA
This sequence comes from Eugnorisma glareosa, assembly GCA_947578425.1. Lineage (NCBI taxonomy): Eukaryota > Metazoa > Arthropoda > Insecta > Lepidoptera > Noctuidae > Eugnorisma > Eugnorisma glareosa. The sequence continues at coordinate 9,715,300 of OX387974.1, read as the reverse complement.
CTGCCAGTCAGGGCTGTCGCGAAACTACAGTTCGACGGTACGGCTACGTTACTGTACCGGGTCAAATTTAATAACCTAGCGAAACTTTACTGGTGTGATCGGTTTTGATGTCTAAACAAGATAAAGCAAAAGAACCGATTTAATAACTCGTAATAGTAAGTATGCCAGTGTGATTGACCTCATAAAAATCATCGTCTGTCGAGTTGTTTTTTTTTACTAGTAGGTACCTACCTAGAGTTTTTGTACTACAAAACATATATTATTTATATATAACATCATTGGAGTGTTAATATTATTATTCTAGGCGCTCCAAGCTAGGGTCCAGTTACTTGGGCATTATTTCTGAAACTTGATTGTACGTTTTCTATTTCATTTCTAAAATTTGCGGTTGTTTGTAACATGACTTCGACTAAAAAATACTTTATGATTGGGTTTTGTGACTCACTTGAAAGAACTCACGCCTCTGTTTGGCAATTTTAATGGCCGTTTTAAAAGGCTTGAACCTGATTAATAGCATGCTTAATAAATTGCCCATTTTATATCCCCTATGCCTATTCTATTCGTAAGTTTCAGCGACTTTTCATGCCAACCCTTTGTAATTCTGGTCCTTCGAGCATTATTTCAAACTTTTAAAAAACAAACAACACAATGTGGCTACGCTAAATAATTTAAGTTGTCGGTTTATGCCCAAAATGCGCGCGCAAAGGCAATATTAGCACACAGTCAACACGCGGTCGTTACTCTAGTGTCTGGTTTTACGTTCAGCAAGAATAAAAACTAACATTGTACTTGGGTTAGTACTTTTTTAATTAAGAGATCTTTTTATACCCAGTCACGCAATTGTAATGCGAAATACAGAAAAGATTGGCATAGGGGAAATGATCACTAAGTTACACTAGGCTAGGAACCTCAGTATTTTAGTCTAAGTCTAAGCAAGTTGAAGTCTCCAGCCTGTAGTGTAATTGCGTAAAACACTTACAAAGGCATTGCAATGCCCTTTATTTTGACAAGTAGACGAAATCCATCGGGTTGTCGAGGAGACAAGTTTTACAAACATGTAAAGCAATGGGTTCGTGATTTCCTTCAAAATCCTTAGAATTGCGAAAGAAAGAGTGTTACGTAATATTAGTCGCCTAGCCTCTTCCCAATTACACATTATGTTGAGGTCGGCTTCCAGCCTAACCCGATGCAGCTGAATACCAGTATTTTACATGGAACGACTGCCTATCTGACCTCCACAACCCAGTTAGTACTGGGTAATACGATACCCTTTGGTAAGACTGGTTGTCAGACTTTCGGGCCACTGACTATACTTAACAACTGTCAAAGATCTACAATATTGACATCCGGGTCCATCGGCATGACATCCTTTCCGAGGCACGAAGGAAACTCGGCATGTAAAGGAGATGAGCGCCTGTGAGGTATTTATATATTGATGTTATTTTATACAGGTCGTTTAGCGCCAACTCTTTCCCACAATGGAATTACTCCTGCTTTAAGACGTCATGGTAGGCCACCTGATCGCTTTAAAGCGGTTACGGAGAAGATTAACAGTCAGCAAAAAACTTAAGAAAACTGAAAACTATACAAAAGATTCCTGCTGACAAAAGAACAACTTAAAAACCAACGAAACGATAATTGTCGAGGATTTAACGCGGTTTTAAGAGCCTGCTTTCACCTCACCTCTTGTCAAGTCAAAAACCCTTGTACCTAGTTGACCTTTACGGCACTCGGGCTGACAAGAAGAGGTAAGGAAGGCCCCCCCAGACCCTAGGCGGGAGAAACGCACTGAAAATACATCCTATAAATTAGTATAGCTTAATGCCCGTTTTTAACCGACTTCATATATAAACGATTTCAAAAAGGAGGTTATTAATTCGACACCTATACAATGTATGCAATATTGTCAGCATTTTTTTTTATATTATGTTAGTCAATACAAGCTTTTGTACATGCATGCCAAAATATTATGTTATGTATGTATGTTTGTCTCCGCAAATCTTAAAAACTATAATTTGAATTGCAAAAAAAAATGTTTTAGGTTGCGATAAAGTAAGTGTTCGCGACGAAGCGTCACCAACAAATCATAAGTGATAACTTAGAAAACAATTTAGTGAAGTGTATATAAAGTTAGCATACATAGTGTTTTTAAATAGTACCTAGAATCCAGTTTGTGTAAAACCGTAAGTACAATCCATTTTGTAGCTTCGTTTGAGTGGGCAAATAGCCGAAATATAGTTTGTTTTTAATATATCCAGGTAGCCTAGGTTGAGACCTAGGCCTGGACCTAATTTTTGTAGTGTAAACCCTTAAAATAATCCACTTAACCGAGGTCGCAAGATGTTACGTACATAACTTTTGATTATAAGATTATCGTTATTTTGTTTTATTTCCCCCTAATTTAAACGGGCCTGAAGCCCTGAAATACATAGGTGTGTCTATGTACATAGTAGATTACATGAAAGAAGTACATTGGTTACTTAACGCCACTTGTTACAAAACGATCGCTGTAACGCCTCCTGAAATACTGGCCTGTAAAGCTAAATAATAGTAGAATTTTGTTAAATATTTTCCTTTACACTGCAATAGTTTTTCAGTAGTTATAGATGCAATCGACGTCATGATTTCAGGAGACGGGCAATATTTTAAGGTTCACAACGATGACCTACATGACCTAGGTCACAGTCAGAACACTAGAAATAATCACTACTATGTACGCACGCGCAAGCAATATTTTCTACAAATAAAGATTAAATCAGGAAGCGATTAGCGGTCCTCGTTACGGTAAAGTTTCGCAGTACTTTAGTAACGCGCGCTCTCGGGCTAATCGTAGTCAGCGGCAAGGAAGATATATCTCTCTCTCTTTCACTCTAAAGTACTCCTGAAGAATTACGCCAGTCGTTTCCTGAAAAGTTATGAAGACTTATAGCTGTTGATTTTATTTCATCGAAGCCTCATCCTAGTTACTCCCGTTCAGCATCATCGCCGTAGTTTCATGCAGTCAACTGAACCAACAGGTGTAGGACGTCAGCGCCGCTTGGACATTCTTCAACCTATAGCATCCAGCGATCACGCCCGTCCAGCACATCTGCTGGCCCTTCGAGCCGGACGGCTGCATTGAAGACTGCGAACATTCCTGAAACCTGAAGACTTATCGAAGCAACTGAAATCAACTATCAAGCATGCCGATAACAAGATCGCAAGGCAGGGCACCTGAAGCATTCATGGTGGAGATGGGTAGTGCTACAGCCATTCGTCACCATCTACCCCCACGTTCACCATCCACCACCGAGGGCACGACCGAGCAGCGGCCGCGCCCCCCTTCCCCGAGGGGGGGTGAAGACTCGCCTGCGCCTAGGGCGTCCGAAGAAACAGAACAAGTGGAACAATCAGTGGCTGCCAGAACCAGGAAGGTTACCAGAACAGAAGAAGGAACTTCAGATAGAACAGTGAGACCGTCTGATAGAACATATAGCCGATCAGCCATGCCGATGACTACCCGGGGTGACGCCCGTACCGAACATAGCAAGCCGCCGTCGACTACGAATAGAACGACGCGGTCACATAGAAAAATTTCAAAAGCACGTGAAGACTTATTGAAGATTAAGTTGGAGCTTGCACAGTTAGCACTTCAGAGGGCCGAAGAAGATTCGGACAATGAATATTTAGAAGATAGAAACTCAAACAACGAGTACGTGCGTTCCTGGCTCGAAGAGGCACCCGAACCTGAGCCGCCGAAAGAGGACAACGCCGCCGAGGGGGACATAGTGAATAGATGCCGAGCGCAGCCGCCCCCCCCCTGTGGACATCGAAGATACAGTGGACCTCCAAACGCAAGTACCTTTGTCGAATTCTAAAGTGAATGAAGTGAAGAACCACATCGCATCTACATCGAAACAAATAGAAGACATCAAGGGGGAAGATAAGCTCCGTCCATTTATAATGGAGCTCACGTCCGCAATAGCGTCGCTCGCCGACAAGAAAACAGAACATTGGACATCGAACCACCCCTCGGCGTCGAAGGTCATCATGACACTACCAAACTTCAGTGGAGCACACACAGAATGGCTGTCATTTCGAGCCATCTACGATACAACTCGAAGATATTTCAACGACGTTGAGAACACAGCAAGACTTAGAAGAAGCCTGCATGGACGGGCACTTGAGACGGTGAGCTCGGAGCTCATCGGGCACGCCAGACCAGATGACATCATGAAGGAGCTGGAGCTACAGTTCGGCCGACCAGATTCAATCGCTCAAGCCGAGACAGACAGACTGCGAGGACTACCGCGCTGCAGCGAATCACCCAAAGATATCTGCATGTTCGCAAGCCGAGTGAGAAGCGGTATCGTCACTCTGCGCGCGCTGAAGAAAGAACACTACCTGATGAACGCCGAGTTGATACGCACACTCACCGAGAAGCTGCCGAACTCTCTGCGTGTACAGTGGTACAGAACCTATACCGAGAAGTACCAGTCGCTGCCAGATCTCACACTCTTCAGCGAATTCGTCACCGAACAAGCTCACTTCTGCAGTGCCTTCGCTCCGCCCGAGAACATTAGCGCTGCCGACGCTTCAACAACCAGACGTGCCACGCAGAGAACTCACACAGCTGTAGAAAAACCGGTAATCAAGTGCCGTGTCTGTGAGAAAGAGGGACATTACGCGTCTGACTGCAAAAAGTTTAAAGAAGCATCAAGCGACAAGAAGTGGGAACTAGCGAAGAAACACAGCTTATGTTTTCGCTGCCTGAGAAGTCGTCGTTCCGGTCACACATGTAAACGCAAGAAGTGTGACATCAAGGGGTGCACAGCCACGCACCATCAGCTTCTTCACTATAACAAGAAGCCTGCTGCAGAGGAAGTCGATAAGCCCGACGTCCCGACACAGAAGACAGAGTCACAAGAAACGGTGGCCAGTTCCCGATCAACGTCGAGTCAAGCCTTCCTCAAGATAGTGCCGGTGCGGGTGATCGGACCGGCGGGAGAGGCTTCCACCTATGCTCTCCTAGACGATGGGTCAACTGTGTCACTCATCGACGAAGACATCGCGAAGCAAGTCGGGGCGGAGGGCCGCATCGACCCGCTGAAGATAGGTGCGATCGGTAACACCACGATCGACACTCCTTGTTCGCGGAGAATCACCGTGACACTCGCCAGCCAGCTGAAGAATAGGGTGCCATTCAAAGCGCGCACCATACCCAAGCTGCACCTCGCGTCACAAACAGTCACTCAAGAAGACGTCGCACACTGCGAGCACCTAGATGACCTCAGGCAACAACTCACATATGACGCTGGCGCACCGAAGATTCTCATCGGCCAAGACAACTGGCACCTGTTACTCGCCACCGAAGTCCGCAGAGGTCCGAAGCACCAGCCTGTCGCGTCACTTACTGCGATGGGTTGGACTCTTCACGGCGCGCACACCAGAACATTGGGCCAGAAGGTGCACTACGTCAACAGGCTCACGGCGGCGAGCGACAACCTCGACCAACAGCTGCGAGAATTCTTCGCATTAGAATCATTGATCATCAACCCACGACGTCCGAACTCAGATCCTGAGAAGAAAGCAGAAGATATCTTGAATCGTCACACGAGACAGTTAGAAGATGGCCACATAGAAACAGCTCTACTGTGGAAAAATGAAAATATAGAAATGCCAGATAGCTACGGGACAGCGATGAAGAGGCTCGTCTCAATAGAAAAGAAGCTCGACAGCGACCCTGCGCTTCGAGATAGATATACAGAACAGATGGACTCTCTCATGAAGAAAGGGTACGCCGAAAAGGCACCCAAGTCCAGCACACCGGGCAGAACCTGGTACTTACCTCACTTCGACGTGTACAACCCGATGAAGCCCGAGAAGATTCGCATAGTACATGACGCCGCCGCCAAGTCAAGAGGGCTGTCACTCAACGACTACCTCCTGACGGGACCTGACCTGCTGCAGTCGCTGCCCGGCGTCATGATGAGATTTCGTCGACACCACATAGCCATCTCCGGTGACATAGCGGAGATGTTTATGCAAGTTAAAGTGCGAAGTGAAGACAGAGACGCACTCAGATACCTCTGGCGAGGTAATAGAAGAGAAGGGGCCCCTGAAGAGTATCGCATGACGTCCATCATATTCGGCGCAGCGAGCTCACCGTGCACGGCCATATTCGCGAAGAATTGGAACGCGAAACGACACTCTACAGAGCATCCAGAAGCCGTAGAAGCAATCATAGAAAACCACTACATGGATGATTATCTTGATAGTTACAAGACAATAGAAGAGGCGACGCGCATAGCAACAACAGTCAGAGATATACACAAACAGGCGCGCTTCGACCTCAGGAAATGGGTGTCAAACAACACAGAAGTCATAGAAAATATAGAACCGTCACAAAGCCCTACTGAAGCTGTCAACATCGGCAGTACAGAAAACATAGAGAAGATACTCGGCCTGATATGGAGACCGAGCACAGACGAGCTGGGTTTCAACCTTACCCTTGCTCGCCTACCGAGTGGCGTATTAGAAAAGGAGGTGCCGACTAAGAGAGAGGCGCTGAAAATCGTCATGTCACTGTACGACCCGCTCGGCCTCGCTTCGCCAGTTACCATACGAGCCAAGCAGATACTGCAAGAAGCATGGAGGCGAGGTACAGACTGGGATCAGCGAATCGAACAAGACCTGGCGACACAGTGGAGAAGCTGGATAGTACATCTCGAGCGGCTCGGGAACATCAACATACCGCGATGTTACCCAGGTTATAGTGAGGCCGCCGAGATACAAGTCCATGTGTTCACCGACGCGAGCGAGATGGCATACGCAACGGCAGTCTACTGGCGAGCTACGACACCAAGCGGCGAGACACACGTCAGCCTCGTCATGGCAAAGGCGAAGGTGGCACCACTCAAGCTGCAATCGATACCACGTCTCGAGCTGCAGGCCGCGGTGATGGGAACCCGCGTGGCCACGGCTGTGATACGTGAACACCGACTCAAGCCCACCTCGACCACGTACTGGTCGGACAGCAAGACCGTACTCACATGGGTCAGAAGAGGAGCGCGAGTATACAAGCCTTTCGTCGCTCATCGCATAGCCGCCATCGAAGAGAACAGTAAAGTCGAAGATTGGCGATGGGTACCTACAAAAGTAAACATCGCCGACGCCGCTACGCGTGACGTGCCACACCACTTTGACTCGAAACATGAGTGGTATTGTGGCCCGAAATTCCTGTATGAAGAACCGTCGTTATGGCCATCAGAGAAACCTCCAATCGCAGAGCAAACAGGAGAAGAAAGGACGCTCATCACCGTCGAAGAAAGTGAAAGTCGACAGCTCTCAGAAACCATTCCCGATCCAACAAGATTCTCCAGATGGGAACGATTGCTTCGTGCGACGGCGAACGTTCTACGCTTCGTATCTCTATGTCGCAAGCCGTCGGAGAGAACGTTCTACAAAAGAACGAAAAAGAACACAGAAAAAGATCCAGACTGGAGGAAACAGAAAAAATCGATAACGCCTGCAACAAAACTAATAGCAAAGACGCCAGACTCAATAATAATAGGCGCCGAGTTTCTGCGGAAGGCTGAACACATACTCGTGCAAGTCGTACAACAACAGACATTCGCTAAGGAAATAGCGAGTCTACGAAACAAAAAATCGATAGATAGAGATAGCAGACTGCGACCGCTGCAAATAGAAGTCGAAGACGACGTCATACGTCTAAGGAGCCGCATAGCCGCGACCTGCGAGATAACTCAAGACGTCAAACGACCGCCGATATTGCACGGCGATCACCGCATCACCCAGTTATACATTGACTGGACACATCGCAGTCTACAACACAGTGGGACAGAACTCACAATCAACGAGGTGCGACAACATTACTGGGTCATCAAGCTGCGACCCACGGTAAAGATGGTGGTGACACGCTGCCTGCAGTGTCGCATTCGCAAGGCGCGAGCTCCCGTGCCTGCGACCGGTGACCACCCGAGAACGCGCCTAGCACATCATCAGAGGCCGTTCACCTACACTGGGCTTGACTACTTCGGCCCACTGTCCGTCACCGTTGGCCGTCAACATCAGAAGAGATATGTGGCGCTGTTCACGTGCCTCACAACCAGGGCCGTACACCTCGAGATTGCCGCCAGCCTCAGCGCAGACTCCGCAATACTAGCGCTGCGCCGATTCGCCGCCCGTCGCGGCTGTCCCACCGAAATACATTCTGACAACGGTACCAACATGCATGGTGCTGACAAGGAGCTCCGAGACGCCTTCAGAGAGGAAGCCAATCGCCGAGGCATCGTGTGGCGCTTCATCACACCCTCCGCACCATTCATGGGGGGCGCCTGGGAGCGCCTCGTTCGCTGCGTGAAGTCCGCACTGTACACCGTACTCACTGAAAAGCACCCACAAGAAGAGGTGTTGTCCACACTGTTGTGTGAGGCAGAGTACACAGTAAACAGCCGACCGCTGACACACGTCTCCGTGGACAGCGAAGACGACGAGTCGATCACACCGAATCACTTCTTACTCGGTGGGTCGGCCAGACTACCAACACCCGGCGTGTTCACCGAGCACGACATAGATAGCAAGAAACTCTGGCGACGCTCACAGATACTCGCCGACATGTTTTGGCGTCGCTGGGTACGAGAGTACCTGCCGGAGCTGCAAAACCGGCGGGAGCCGCACGGCCGGGGGCCTGGCCTACAGGTCGGCGACGCCGTCCTGATCGCCGACGGCCAGCTGCCTCGCAACACATGGCCGCGAGGCCGTATAGTCGCCGTGTTCCCCGGGGCGGACGGAGAAGTCCGGACAGCTGAGGTGCGCACTGCCTGCGGCACCTTGAAGCGTCCGGTGAAGAAGCTCGTCCCACTACCGAAGTAAGCCTGGAAGCGAGGCGTCGAGACGGCGAGCATCGCGGCGGCGGGCGCCGCGACTACGGTCGTCGCTCACCGGGGTGATGCAGCGCCGCGCCGACGTCGCACCGAGTCGTCACAGCACTGCACGGCGGGAGAGATGTTCGCGACGAAGCGTCACCAACAAATCATAAGTGATAACTTAGAAAACAATTTAGTGAAGTGTATATAAAGTTAGCATACATAGTGTTTTTAAATAGTACCTAGAATCCAGTTTGTGTAAAACCGTAAGTACAATCCATTTTGTAGCTTCGTTTGAGTGGGCAAATAGCCGAAATATAGTTTGTTTTTAATATATCCAGGTAGCCTAGGTTGAGACCTAGGCCTGGACCTAATTTTTGTAGTGTAAACCCTTAAAATAATCCACTTAACCGAGGTCGCAAGATGTTACGTACATAACTTTTGATTATAAGATTATCGTTATTTTGTTTTATTTCCCCCTAATTTAAACGGGCCTGAAGCCCTGAAATACATAGGTGTGTCTATGTACATAGTAGATTACATGAAAGAAGTACATTGGTTACTTAACGCCACTTGTTACAAAACGATCGCTGTAACGCCTCCTGAAATACTGGCCTGTAAAGCTAAATAATAGTAGAATTTTGTTAAATATTTTCCTTTACACTGCAATAGTTTTTCAGTAGTTATAGATGCAATCGACGTCATGATTTCAGGAGACGGGCAATATTTTAAGGTTCACAACGATGACCTACATGACCTAGGTCACAGTCAGAACACTAGAAATAATCACTACTATGTACGCACGCGCAAGCAATATTTTCTACAAATAAAGATTAAATCAGGAAGCGATTAGCGGTCCTCGTTACGGTAAAGTTTCGCAGTACTTTAGTAACGCGCGCTCTCGGGCTAATCGTAGTCAGCGGCAAGGAAGATATATCTCTCTCTCTTTCACTCTAAAGTACTCCTGAAGAATTACGCCAGTCGTTTCCTGAAAAGTTATGAAGACTTATAGCTGTTGATTTTATTTCATCGAAGCCTCATCCTAGTTACTCCCGTTCAGCATCATCGCCGTAGTTTCATGCAGTCAACTGAACCAACAGGTGTAGGACGTCAGCGCCGCTTGGACATTCTTCAACCTATAGCATCCAGCGATCACGCCCGTCCAGCACAGTAAGGTATAGTCCAACTTAGGGAACAGTGCATATGTGATCACTAGGTACACAGGTATCACTTCCCATAATGACCTGACTGTCGCATAATATTAAATCGTAAGCGTCATAACATAATACACAGGTCCTGTAATATGATGATACACGTGCGATAATTATGATGTTCGGAAATTAGGTACCCGACGGGATTATTAGAAACGCCTATGACATTCAAGAACAATGTAGCTTGCCATTGCTAAAGAATTTTGGCAATCGGATCAGTAGTACCAAAAATTACCCCCTACGTACATCCAAACTATAGTTTAGATGGTAGAGGCCTTAAAAATGGTAGAGGACTAGTGCCAGGAATATAAACTAGCGGTGAACCCTACCAAAACTGAACTCGTCCTTTTCACAAAGAAAAGAAAGTTAAATTGGCAACCTTACAGTTACCACGCTTCTTTGGGACCACCCTAAGCCTGTCGACTAAAACCATATACCTGGGCATCTATTTGGACAAACAACTGAACTGCTTATTACAGTTGATGCTGGGGTTGCCACCTCTACACCTCGTCGTAAGAGAGGAGGCTACTCTCGCGGTTTTAAGTAAGCATTCCAGAATCAAACATACACGCATAAAAGATGATGCTATCAAACAGCAGCCCATGATGGCATCACCCAGCGACAGAACCCTGAAGACCCACTGCTTTCAAAAACACTACAACATAGAGCTCACAGCGGAGACGCGTTACTACTCAGGTCCAAAATAGTTAAGGATCTACACTGATGGATCAAAGACCGACGACGGGACACATGTCGGAGTCTTCTCCGACGACCTAAACATTAAAATATCCAAAACCCTGGGAATGCTCAACTCTGTCTATCAGGCTGAGTGTGTAGGCATTATCCAAGCGGCACACGCCATAGAGGTCAGGGAAGTTACGGATACCCATATTCGTATACTCTCCGACAATGCCTAAGTTCTTCAATTTTTAAAGAGAAACCAGATCACGTCGAGACTACTAGAATGCCATAATGCCCTAGAACGTGTTACGGTACTAAACCACAACACGGTGACACTACAATGAATCAAAGGACACAGCGGATCACTTGGAAACGATGCGGCTGATGAACTTGCCAGAAGGAGATCCAGCACAAAAGCCTTCGGACCCGAACCCATTGTACCTATTCACACAGTCACAGTCAAACGCAAGCGGGAAAATGGTGGCAGGGTGCAGGCAATCCAAGGAAGCTATGCCATCCCTGGACAAGAAACTGACCAAGTGCCTTCTGCGCCTGGACAGAGATAGCCTGCACTGGTGGCGGGGACCATCACTGGACATTGCTCACTTGTTCAGTGTCACACGTACACACCCTAGGCATCACTGACAGCCCCCTGTGCAGAGCGTGCATGGAGGCGGAGGAAACGGTCGTGCATGTACCTACTCCTAGAGTGCACAGGCGTCACCCAGATCCGCGAGGAGACCCTTGGAACACCGAGATCCCTTGCGGATGTCCTGAGAAGACCGGGAAGTTTGATCTGCTTCTGGAGCTGGTTGGAGTAACGGCCACCATGGCTCACGTACAATGATCCACTTGGGACTAAGTGCGGAAACCAAACCATTAACATACGACTTACGATAGTTTAGATTAGTATAAGATCATTTAATTAGTAAAAATGAGTAAACAATTGTACAATTTTTAGAATATGGCAACCCTGCCCAAGTTTAACACAAGTTACGTTGGCCTTATGTCAGTGAAAATATGTTTTTAAAACAGGAAACCGCAATGAATAAGTCTAATTTGTTGTTAGGTAATGCTGTGAATCAAGGTTCTCGCAATTAGATGTAAAAATTATCTTAGAGCATGCAGTTTTTCGCTTCCTTGAATGTGATTGGAGGAATGGTTATTCATGAATGCGCATTGTTTTTTACAATTATTAAGGTTTGGTCAAGCCGACCGGTGCGGACTAGTTGCTTAGGCGGTCACCGGACAAGGAAAGATACTTTAGTAGGTACCTACAGCTTCAATGTCCATTGTCCGGAGCCGTGCCCACAATTTGTCCGTCGCGGTTTAACCGAATCTATAAGTACTTAGTAATTAATACTGCCATTCTGATGTTTTTAATGCCAAAGTGTTGCGTTTTTGTTTGTTACCTACGTTTCCAGGGATAAAAGTCCTCAGACATCCCCCTCCAAAATTATGGCGAAGTTGCAGAAAGGCTCTCACCGGGACAACTGCTGCCCTAAATCGATTGCGAAGCCAGGTGGGCCGCTGCAGATACAACCTGGTCCGGTGGGGGTATTCCGATGAACCCATGTGTGACTGCGGTGCCTCAACGCAAACTTTGGTTCACCTCACGTCCTGCACTATGTGTGGTTCCACGTGCACTCTGAGTGACCTGTCCGAGGCCACCATTAGCGCCAACGAGGTGGCAGAATTCTGGCCAAACTGATTTAATTTTAAAATAAAAGGGGAATTTTCGACACGACGAAGAAGAAGGGATATAACGTTGAATCAAATCATGTAATTGGCCATGGAGATAGATTCCGTACTTTCATACATACAAGCTTACAAGCTCGTCTTACCACTATAACCTACGATGCTTCATGATGTTAGGGTTTCTGAACAGTCAGTTTGCCCTAGGAGCTTGACGTATTGTTAGCCCCTAGGCACGCCACTGTCATATTCATGTTAAAAAAAAACAACTCCTTAAGAGGTGTATTATGGTTTTAAGGCAAAGAAGCACTGCTGGATATTCAACTCTTGGCACAAAGCGATAAGATGAAAATCCAGGGCGGGGCGTGATAAAAATAACAACGCCTTCAAAATCGGCATGCGTTCGAGGGCTAATTCGCCCGTACAATGCGCTAGTATGAAAACTTTGTATCAAATAAACAGAAATAACATAACACATACATTCACAGACACATGGTCTTAATGGCATACTAAACGGTCGAATAAACAAGACGTGCTCTTCTATCAAAAACGAACAGTCCCCAGCGAGTTATCATAAATATCACGCTTGGCCGCTTGGTAGATCGATTAAATCGACCATAGCCAATCGGTTATGAATACGATAGGGTTATCTAGGACTACATCTTCACATTTATCAGTCACCTATTGTTAGCGTTATTGGAGCGGGAAGACTGAAAAGTGCATTGTACGCACTATTGAATTGAGTTTATGCAATTTCAGTATGGCGTAGCTCTTTTCAGGCGAGGTTTATAACTATGTTGATTGACTAACTTAGCTAGTATTGTTAAAATAATATTCCATCTTTCCCCTTTTTAGTAGTCTTCTTCTTTCTCTACTTTGAAGGGGTAGGATCTTCCCACATATCGCTGGTAATTAGAACCATTACTCTCATCCGGGGACGGCCTGCTTTTTCGGAAAATCGAAAATGTCAAAAATCGAATTGCCCGACCCGGGTACAAAATACCTACTCGTATCCGTACAATTGCGTACGTAACAGAAAATCGTAATTGCCATTTCCAGTTCATCTTTGTTCATTACACCACTTTTTGTGCAAGCAAAGCAATGAAAATATTGTAACTACCTACCAGTAAAGTAGGTAAGATTAATAAATTATTATGTTTCCGGCAATTATGAATCCGTTTCTGTTGCGCAATGGTAGGTAATAATGGCCAAATTCACCAGTGCAACTCAATTTCAAGTCGGTGTTAAATCTCAGGCTATTCAGCTTCACTTTGGTGTCCTCAAGGAAATTATATTATATAATTTGCTTGGGTGTCCTCTAATGATCAAAAGGGTTTAAAAACATTTTCGGATTCTCAAAGGAGATTGAAATAAAAATTTAAGAAAAGAACACGGAAATGACAACGAATTTCAAACCCGTACGGACTCTGGCAGATAACTTTACTGAAGTATCTGTCGGTGTCCGCAGTCAGTCCTTGCCTGCAGTCTTTACCTAACTACGGTAAGGTTTAAAAACTTAAGAACAACCTTACATAATTTAGGCACGCTGCTTATTTATGAATTCGGACTCTCAAAGGAGTTTGAAATTAAATTACTAAAATTTAAGCAAAGAACACGGGAATGACAATGGAATTTGATCCTTGTACAAGTGTGGTCCATTATTAACATAGCTAAAGTCGCTGAAAGCTCTTTTAAATAAAGTAGATTATAACCTCAACGACTATATTCTACACTACATATAGAGTTGTTTGTGAATTTTGGAAGTAAGGGGCTTAGTTTCCCAAGCCAAACGCAGAAGATTTATTAATTCTGTCTAAAATACATTTATCTTAAGCTCGAAGCTTTAGTGAAAGCTTGCTAGGAGCTTAATTCCCGCTAGCTTATTCCGTAGGTACATTCTCAACTTTAATCAAATTTGATTCGAACTAGTTTGACTCTGATGGAATTAAATTCTATTCAATTCCGTACTCCACGCAGTGTTGCAAGAAAAACAAAATATTTAAATAAATTGTTGGGAATGCCAACATAACCCGCTATTTCATTTCTATATGAAGAAGTTTTATAAGTAGTTGGAAATACTCTCCATACCTTCGCTATAACATTCTCCCTAGTTTCACGATATGAGGAATTCTTTCTAGTATTGGAATCTTGGCAGAGCGTCGCGGGCTTTACTTTATTTTTTTTTAAACATGGTATGATAAGCGAGGAAACGGAACCGCCTAAATATTTTTATTTTCTTGTAGGCACGAGTTACTATTGTTAGGTAAAATGGTGTTATTTATCTTTAATATAAGGTTTTATGAATTGACAAAAAACATCGAATTTAAGTATAAAAATTATTGAAGAGGTATATGGTATCCCATTCTGAAGAATTCTTAAAATGATGATGAAGATCGCATCAAAATGTATTCAAAAAAGAAATAACGCAGTCAGACACGAAAAGAGACTCTAATATATATCCTGTTAAATACCTTTAGATGAAAAAGTTGAGTTTAGTTATATACCAGTCGCTGAAAATACCCTAATCTTTGAAAAAACACTGGCACAAAAGTTTTCATTAGGTTGCTACCTACCGACCATTCCGCATTTTAGGGCAACAATACGCTGGCCCAAGGTGTCAAAGGGTCTTTGATTTGACTAAATTCAGCGGCAAAAAGGACCAGCTAGATTCTTACCTTAAGAATATGCTTTACTTGAATCTTAGCGGTTTATGAAACGGAGGCGAGACCGAGACCATAGACAACAATTCATTGGAAGCCCCAAAGGAAATGTGAAACAATAAAGCTTTGATGAAAGCGGCTCTTGAGTAATAAGGTAGATACTTCGGTTAAGTAATATCAAAGACCGATATCGGAAACCAACCGACCGATATTCCTGAGGACATGCTGCGCTGACCCCAAATAAATTGAGATAAGGGCAGGAGGATGATGATGATTCCCAAAAGACTTATTCCCGTCTTCGTGAACTTTAAGAAACACTCAAAATATTAGTGCACAGTCACGACGCTGAGTTGAGCATTGAAAATCCAGCAACGCAATGACGCGTCACTGCGATCTTTTTTTTGTTCTAGATCATACCTGGGAAACTTCTAGTTACGGAGATATTGGGGGTCAAAGTCCCAACTTTTTCACAAGTTTTTTTTTAAATAGGTACTTACCTATACAGCGTGTAACAGAAAGGGTATAATCATATGGAATACTGTGGTACGGACCATCTAACTGAACAACTTTCTCTATGGGACCACCGTCGAAATCGTAAAAAAATAATCAGCTGTCCTATACAAAATTTCAATACCTACTCGACCCAAATGTATGGGACAGCTGATTATTTTTTTACGATTTCGACGGTGGTCCCATAGAGAAAGTTGTTCAGTGTGATGGTCCGTACCACAGTATTCCATATGGTTATACCCTTTCTGTTACATGCTGTATATGGTTTTAGTGTAAGATTTTTACTTTAAACACCTCCACGACCCCCTTACTATTCAATTCATCCATCAGCACAATGTTTTGAGTACGTTACACTAACTCCTACTGTAAAACGTGATTTTTCACTAGTTTTTCACCCCAAAAAAAAAGTCGTTTCCCAGCAATGATTTTTGCGTTAGTTTGATATACTTAAGTCCATAATGGTTGACAACTTCGTGAAGGGTCTTGTTACATCCTTTATAGGAACAATTTTTTTTTTTGTCAAAATTCGAGTACCTATGAGTTTCTTTGGGAAAGTTGTTTAATTTGACGGATAAGCCCCCCTCTTTATAGGTAACCAAATGCCCACCCTGTAGGTAATTAAAAATGTTATTACCTTTAAAATAATAGAGGGTACACTTATATCTTCTCTTCAAGTTACATTAATTATCCGTTTTTAATTAAAATGTTACCCAAAGCAAAACAAGGATGATGGGCCTGCAGCTATACACAGGGACTTATATTTTCAAGACAAATCAGTGTTTTTAAAAGCTGACCAAAAACGTCAGTGGTCCTTTTCTCTCGAGGGTAATAAAAAGCGAATGTCTTACAAAATAAAACACGTTTTATGCCTTCGAAATCTCCCGAACTTCGTCAAGCACAATGAAAGGTTCTAATGTGTTGTAAACCTACTTTCAGTAACGTAATTGTAAGGTCTGGACTGGTGGACTGCAAGGGCAAATCCATTGCCCTTCCAGTTAAAAGAGTCTTACGAGGGGTATCGTAATACCCAGATATCAGTACTAACAAAGTCAGATGGGCAGTCGCTCCATGTATAATTACTGGTATTCAGCTGCCTGAGATTAAACTGGAGGCCGACCCCAACATATTAGGGAAAATGCTAGGTATATAATGATGAGACATTGCCGTTTTTTTTACGGATGGGTAATCATCAAATGACCGCTCCAACTCTGGGCGGAGCAGAAGGGAGTGTCAGACTTGTACTGACTAAAACCCATCCATGTTCCTTCTTTTGCCCTTTGTGTTCCAGGGCCGCGGTATCTCTTTTGAACAGTACCGCAGCCCTGGCATGCATCGGTCCTTTCGGACCCCTTCCTGTTTGCTGACATATCTTTGAGGCGCGCGTGGAACACGAAGCACGAACGCTCCGTCGACACGGCCTGTCGTCATAAGACGGACGGACGGCGAGCTAGCCCATTACTCACCGTCCACAGGCTTGCGAGACATTGCCCTTCACTATAAGAATTACGATTTTCCGTGCAACACAAATATTTATACCGTCACCCTCCTACTGAAGATTGTATCTAAGTATACAGCGTGGAAGTTACACCGACGTGAAAACGGTTTCCATGTATACCCACACCCCTACCTTCTACCCTGTGTGTAGCCACACATAGATTTTTTATTTAAAAATAATCAGCTGTTCCATACATTTTTACCGCACCGTATTGCACTTTTGTAGAAAACAGCAGTTTTTAGGGTTCCGTAGCCGAATGACAAAAAACGGAACCCTTATAGATTCGCCAAGTCTGCATGTCTGTCTGTCTGTCCGTGTATGTCACAGCCACTTTACTCCGAAACTATTAGGACTACACAGTTGAAACTTAGTAGGTAGATGTATTCTGTGAACCGCTATAAGGTATTTATACAAAATTAAAAAAAATATAAGATTAAGGGGCGTCTCCCCATACATGGAACTGAAATTAAAAAATATTTTTTTCATCAAACCTATACGAGCGGGGTGTTTAAAGATAGGTCTTTAAAAATTACATTGAGGTTCCTGAAACCATTTTTTCTCAAAGTCAATCGCTTAAAAGATAAACACTTCCAAAGTGGTAAAATGTATCCCCCCCCCCCTCTCATTTCTAAAGTAAGAGGAGAAAAATTCTGAAAAAAATATAGGATTAAAGAACGTAAAAAAAACTTTCAACCAAAATTGGTTTGAATAAGATTTGATGTTAATTTTTTGAGATATGGGACTTTTTCATCAAACTGTAGCAACAACTTTGTTTTTCATTAACATACTATGAAAAACAAATTTAGTTTTGTTCAGGAATGTAAAACAATACAACATATGAACGAATGCCTTCAAAATATTTTTATTACATTGTTTGGTGCTACGGAACCCTGTGTGCGTGTGAGTACGACTCACACTTGGCCGGTATTTTTTAATAAGAATAGATAAGACTAGGTATGTGGTAACCGTTTTCGTATCGGTGCCCCTCCCACTCCTTATAAATATCGAATTATTTATCGTTCCATGCGGGATGAGCGAGCTCTCTCTTCTCAATGTTACGCGACCTATGAGGACACCTCTAAAGACTAACCTAATTAGAGTATTGGACGTAAATTCGGTCTTGGCAAAGGCATTACAGTTTTACTACCTGCCTATAACGTAGGTTCTACTCGTTTATTATCCAATTAGGTTTCTACCAAAGACATTGAAATATTTATGAGCCACGGGACAAGACGAAGAAAATCTTAATTCAATACTTGTTACTACTCAGTAATGGCAATAATATCGTTTTTTCTAGTGCCATAAGCCCGCTTGTCATACTCGTACACTCGTGTGTCAATATCAAAAATGTTCGGGATCGAAATGTTTGTATGAAAATAATTATTATTCCCAATGTCTGCTCTATACAGGATGGTTCAAATAGTGACGTCATAAAAAATATTAGATACCTTACGCCCAGGGTATTCGAAAATATACCATGTATGTTCCGTGATTCTTGATAGTTTTCGACGCTTTAAATAAATGCCCATTTTTTTATCTTTTTTTACATAATAAGACCCTTAACGAAGCCGAAAGCCACTTGTTCTCCCCGTCATTGAAATCATTTTTTTGTTCTAGACCATACCTTCTACTCTCCTAATTACGGAGATATTGGGGGTCAAAGTTCCAACTTTTTCACATGTTTTTTTTTTTAAATACTTGTTTTTATTGTAACATTTTTAAACACTTTAAACACTTCCATGACCCCCGTCCTATTCAATCCATCCATCAGCACAATGTTTTAAGTCCGTTACATTGAGACCTACCGTAAAATGTGATTTTTCACCCCAAAAAAAAAGTCGTTTCCCAGCAATAATCTAAATCTTTGCGTAAAGTGACTTGATGTAGGTACATTATGCTTGGTTGACGGCTTCGTATACAGCGTGTAACAGAAAGGGTATAATCATATGGAATACTGTGGTACGGACCATCAAACTCAACAAATGTCTCTATGGGACCACCATCGAAATCGTAAAAAAATTATCAGCTGTCCTATACAAAATTTCAGTACCTACTCGACACAAATGTATGGGACAGCTGATTATTTTTTTACGATTACGATGGTGGTCCCATAGAGAAAGTTGTTCAGTTTGATGGTCCGTACCACAGTATTCCATATGATTATAACCTTTCTGTTACACGCTGTATATTATGTCTTTAAATCACTTTAATTTCTGCCATGCAGAACTGTTTTAGGTAACTCACCTATAAATTCATTAACGGTCAAATAAACATTTCGAGTAACACTTCTAACTCTGTTCACAACTCTATCGATCTTCATTATTACATTTAATTTAAAATAATAATTATTTTCGTCTAATAGTGTTAAGAAAATCACTGGACGCGAATCAAGCTAGTTAAGAACTGAAATTAATGGGCACATTGGAACCAGTAGTGTTTGCGTTTAAGTTATGACAAGATAGTAGTGAAATGTAGGTGCTGGGTACGGATAGCAAAACAACTTAGCATGATTAATATTATGATTATACTTACTCAAGTAAAATTAAAAGGGAGAATGACAATAGCGATTGAGAGAGAATGAAATGGTTAATCAGATATTAATTAATATTGAACCAAACCGGATTGGACCAAAGTACGAAAACTACTAAAGTATGACCTATAACAGTGACTCCAGGTGACACCTGAATTAATTTAATGATATTATCCTAATATTTTGTACTAGCTGTTGCCCGCGACCTTCGTTCGCGTGAAGTTATTATAAATACATTATTACTTCGCTTTGAATCAGATTTTGTTACCGTATGATTCCATATAGCTTACTTACCTATATTGATACCAAAATATTATTGCACTGTAAGAATTTTGAACACTGCGCTGAGTCAAGCATTGGAAATATAATGCTGGCACTTAACATGGCGTATTTGTCAAAATTTTCGCAACATTGGATCAAAACAAAATTAATGTTCTTAATTCCTACTGCGATAAAGTTCACTTTGTTTAAATGTGACACTTTGTTTGATACCTAGAAGGCGAATATTTGCCTAGATTCGCCAACATCTCGCCAAATTAAGTGTTAGTAAAACGGGCATAAATAATTCAATAGTTTGGTAAATGACTTTCCTATTAGAGGTTCTCTATTTTAAGTTTTCTCTCAAAGGTCAAACAAAAAGGGAATGCGCTGATTACTTCTCTTCAACTTGCGAAGTAAATCCTTATCTCAGAGACGGTTAACTTACTCCCTTTGCACCAAGTTAGTTCTAAGTTAAATCTCGCTTTTCTCACAGACGATTCAACTAGTTACCTACTTTATAAAGATTTGATGGATGGACAATGTGAAGGATGATATGGCTAGAAAAGTGATGAATGATGAGATGGCGAGTAATAGAGAAGTATGGGAGAAGAAGACATGCTGCGCCGACCACAGATAAATTGGGATATGGGTAGGAGAATGATGATCATAAATTATGATAATGACAAGATACGAGTAGTCTTAGTGGCAACTGGAAAGTAACAATTAATCTTTAGAGTGGCGGTAAGATTGTTGTTCTACGCTGCAGACATTTAATAAATAAAAGAGAGGACGCATTTAGCTACCTACGGGGTGCAAGGGATACCGCCGCGAAAACGGTTACCTCGTATTCAGTAGGTACGGTCGAACAAGCTATTTGGTATACACGCGGAAATTTTCACGATCCAATGCCGAAGCGTATACTTTTCCAAATTTTATTTAACACTTAAAGCTTTTTTCATTATGCGAGTGATTCTTAATGACATAAGCTTTATAAAATAAAATTGCAAGCAATATTGTCAGTGTATTAGGATTGTGAATATTTCTGCGTGTATACCAAATAGCTTGTTCGACCGTACATCATTCTGAGACCACAATATAGAAATTTTTAATCGAATATTTAAAAAAAAAACAGCTGTTCCAGCATACATTTTGACCGTTTAGTTTTTTAATAACAGATTAAAAATTTCTTTGTGGTCGCTCAGAATGATGTACTGAAAACGTGGTAACGTTTTCGCGTCGATGTCCTTTCAACCCCGTATAGTCTTTGTTAGTCTGACGTAATCCTATCACCTTCATTTATTTCGATGGATTTGCTTCAAATAAGTCCTTTGTTTTCAAGAAGCACAGTACTGAGAAGGCCACTACTACGCTACAGTTTGGCAGATAGGTAATCTTCGGAACTAGAGGCCTTTATCCAGTACTCCAGCAGAGACACTAAGAAGGCTAACAAAAAAAAGCACACGAAGCCGCGGCTTAAGCTAGTATAATACAAATTTAAAGAACTAGCTGATGCTCGCGACTTCGCTCGCGTTTTGGTCGGAAAATATTCCACGGGCACGTTGTAAATATAGCTTAAAGCACTCGGGGATAATATAGCTTCCTATTAGTGAAAGAATTTTCAAAATCGGTTCAGTAGATCTAGAGTTAAAATTTGTTTGTAAATTTGTATGTAGGGGGTCCTACATACAAATTTACAAACAAATTTTACCTCTTGATAATATTATTAGTATATTTGTATTAGTATTAGTATAGACAATTTATAAATGCCAAATCTGAACAGCGTGTGTGACTGTGACAGCAGTGGGGCTTTCGTGAAAAGGTGACGCTATTGATCCAGGCTGATGTCATTAGCCGGCGGGGAGCCGTAACAGGCTTCGTGCTGATTCAGACATGAAAGTGTTCGTATAGCTTGTTTACGTTACGTCGTTTACTTTTCAACCCTCTGGTATAGCAGATGAAAGATAAAAAATGCCCTATGTAACTAGGGAACGATTTTCGCATTTACTTCTTCTTAACTTACAAACCTAGTATCCTACTTCACTACATAGTATAAAACAAAGTCGCGTCCCGCCGTCTGTCCCTATGTATGCTTAGATCTTTAAAACTACGCAACGGATTTTGATGCGGTTTTTGTAATAGATAGAGTGATTCAAGAGGAAGGTTTATATGCATAACATTGCACCCGTGCGAAGCCAGGGCGGGTCGCTAGTCTTACTATAATATTATAAAAGTGAAAGTTTGTGAAGATGTGTGGATGTTTAGATGTTTGTCACTCTTTCACGTAAAAAACTACTGAACGGATTTGGTTGAAATTTAGCACACAGATAATTTTTATCTGGATTAACACATAGGATACTTTTTATCCCGGAAATATGGGCCCGTAGGACAGTTACCTATCGAACCCCACGTCGGCGAAGCAGCTGGCCTAAGCTAGTACGCTAGTACAAAATTTCGCTTTTATAATCGCCATTATAGAAGCGAAATTTTGTGAGGATGGATGTATGGATGGATGTTTGATGCTCTTTCACGCAAAGAGTTTGATGAAACGTTACAGTAATGTAGCAAGCTTACAGAACAACACATAGGCTACAGTTTCTAAAGGTAATACAATTTAATTTAGTTTAGGTACGCTACGAAGGCGCGAGCGGAAAGTATTACATAATAGAAATTGTCAGAAAAGAAGAGGAAAACAAAAGAACTATGTGAAAGATTATGTCGCTAGAAAGGGGATGACTAATGTGATGAGTTCTGATAGAGGACTGGAGAAGTATCTTTGGAAGAAGATGACATGACACATGACACGACAGGACAAGAGAATGATAAATAGTGACTAGGTACATAGGCACTCCGTTTACTTAAGCACTGACAACACTACCTGCATCTATATTTGGACATAAGGACATACCTACCTCATACAAAACATCAGAAAGCACGTCTTTATTTTCTAATCAAGCACTTAAACGTATGAGACAGTAGAAAATTGCATGATGCGTGCAACATTCTAATAATTTAGTATTGTATCGACGGGTCATTGATACGAACTGATGTTTTCATTTGCAGAAACACAAAACAAAATGGCAGGTACCAGCCCCTCTAGACCAGTACCTCTGCTTAAACCTTAAGCCGACCGTAGTCCATACGTAGGTGACGATATCAAATAATGACCTAATGTTATAGAATTGTTGGGCCTCTTGCCAATTCTTCGGCTTGGATTATTTTTTTCAAATTACGTAATGATTAGATCAGATACGTACACAGTTGACGTTATCTAAAGTAAGTTTTCTTCCCTTATTCGTTTAAGTCTATTTTGGTCCCTAAATGAGGTTACAGTAACCTAATTACCAAATGACCTTTATCATCTATATTTATGAGAGGTCAGATAGATAGTCGCTCCATTGAAAATACTGGTATTCAGCTGCATCTGGTTGGACTGAAGGCTGATCCCGAAGGCTAGATGATATTGATAGAGAAAGATGTTATATACATGTCGGATCCGGTCATTAGTATGGGCATAAAATGGATCAAAGGCACGTAGTGGTGGGATGACGCGACCTACGTACCAGTCTACCCACACCACAGCGTGCTTTTCTACAGAGCCTAGATGGTGGCAACTCTGAGCCAGGACGACAGTCAGTGTCTGATCGCGGCGAAGTTGACACCCCTTGGAACTGTACCCGATTCATTGTGCCACGTATTATTTTTTTAAGTTGTAATCTCAAGTAATTCGTTAGTTTTGCTAGAAACAGTTTATCGCTAAGTTTCTTTTCACAGCACGAAATACATCGTCTGCCACATGATGTAGAAGCGGACTAAATCCTGACATCTCCGACATATATAATGTGTTATTTTTACTTTAGTTCTCACTTCAACTCCTCTTTTTTCCATCCGTACATCCAAAATGGCGGCAATAACAGAGGTGCAGTTTACTTAATAAAGCCTACTTTGTAGTGTTATCTTATTACTGTAAGATAATTTATTATGATGATAACGAGGAGATGAAACTACTTGTAGTCTATGACTAATAATTACGTGCAACACGACTTTATAGGCTAATATAATGCAGATTGTTTATGCATTATTGCAGGAGGTTTTTCCGGGAATATTCAAATAAACACGCGAGATTTCTCGTCACGTTCGGTTACGGTGAAAATTGGAGGTGAAAATTATAAGGACCATGGAAGCCGAATATAGTTGGTTCGCATTTGGCAGAATTACAAATTATATTGAAGATTTCTCGCTCTAGCACATTCTATGTTAAGGGTTTGGTTTCCGCACTTAGTCCCTAAAGTGGACCATTGTGCGTGCTCTTGCACATACTCTGATAGTATGGGCAAACTACATCCAACACAAAATAAGTATTCTCTTTGAACCTAACTCAGCGGTGTCCGGATGCTGTTTCAGGTTTTATTTGTTATTGTTGGGATGAAGCCGTTCAGGGTAGCGTTATTTTAGGTTTTTTTTACTGTTGGGAAACCATTAAATGACCCCTCCCACTCTGGGTGGAGCGGAAGGGAGTGCCAGACTTGTACTGACTAAAACCCATCCATATTCCTTCTTTTGCCCTTTGTGTTCCAAGGCCGCGGTATCTCTTTCGAACATTTCCGCAACCCTGGCAGGCATCGGTCCTTTCGGATCCCTTCCCGTTTGCTGATATAGCTTTGAGGCGCGCGTGGAACACGAACGCGCCGTCGACACGGCCTGTTGTCATAAGACGGACGGACAGCCAGTTAGCCCATTACTCACCGTCCAAAGGCCCGCGGTTATTTTAGGCTTAGAGTAACGTTCCTACAGCGAATTAAAACATTTCCATTTCTCTAGCTTCTTAAATAACCCACTTTAGCAATACACAAAGTATACTGAAGCCTTTCACGGTGGTTACGTGGATAACTGAAGAAATTAGGTTAGCGCTTCAGCGTCGCGTGGCGCGGTGGCTATGGCGGGTACGACGACAGGCGACAGTCTACTGTCTGCCTTACTATGTACGTGACAATCACGACAGCGGAAGGAGATTATACGATGGCGATGGACTGCATGCTAACTTGTGCTAATCTTTACTAATATTATAAAGAGGTAACGTTTGTGAGGTTGTAGGGAGTAATCTCTGGATCAACTGAACCGATTTTGATAATTCTTTCACAAATAGGAAGCTACATTATCCCCGAGGGCCATAGGTTATATCTACAACGTGCCCGTGGGGTAATTTCCGACTAAAACGCGAGCGAAGCCACAGGGAACCGCTAGTTAACTATAAAGGGGAAAGTTAAGTGGGTAAAGGACGGGTGAAATAAATCTGGTTGGATTTGGAACGTTGCAAGAAGTGTTACTTTTGGATTCCAGAGAAGCCTAACTACTGAGAGATCTTCGTCATCAACATCTGCCTAGCCTTAACTACGTTTGGACTTCCAATCTAACTACATAGATGCAGCTGAATGAAAATTAGATGAGATCGAATCTTCAAGTAATGTTATGATGCTCTAGCATTGTTTAAGAAATGCTGAATTGCAAACCCTTACAGACGAGCCTTTACGTGCATGCACGGTGCATCTGAGTAATTGTAGGTATATCATAATAAATACCTAGAAATTATACATGTGGGTATGCAAACAAATGTGTTACTTACCAACTCATACCTACATGCTACATTTATAATACCTCATATTTCGCAGTTTCACGTTACCATTGAATGGTGGTCACCATGACTATCTCCGTCACGCCTTCCACAATGTAACACGTGCGAGGGAGACAAGACAATGGGAAGCCATTGTTAGGTGCAAATACTTGATTAGGCGAGCACCGGCGCGACCAAATGGCCTATAAATTGGAAATTGCTTCTCGGATGTTTGAGATTCTGACCTGGTCAAGGTACGGGTCTATGGCTCAAGGTTTTATGACATACAATGAAATGTGCACTGATTAAACAGTTTAAGAGAAAAATTACATATTATTTAAAGTGGAAGCGCAAGGGTAGCCCGCAAAATTTTAATTTTCTTAAGTTTATTGCAATTTGCAGGTCAGTTTCAGGTTGTATGTTGATAAAAATATGAATCGCAACAACATGTATGGAGTTACAAAATGATAATCATTCAAACCATCAATACAACTCTCCAAGTTCATTTAACCCCATTCAATAACTATTTGCGCTTCCACCAGAAGGAAGTGCCAGGGTAGCCGCCGAAATTCAAATTTTCTCACGTTTTCCGTAGTTTGCCTGATACTGTCCTGCCAATTGCAAAAATCGTAAGAAAAGTTAAATTACGCGGGCTACCCTGGCACTTCGCCCTTAAATGCTAGATTTGGCAGAGGTTAAGCGACAGTCATGAACCCCTAGTATGCAACAACAAGCAGCTTACAACGGTCCCACTACTGGGAAGCAAGTTATGTGGTAGGTAAAGGACAGTGAGCCTACCCTGGCTCACTGTAAAAGTGAGCGGGCTATAATCCACCATGCGGGCCCAATGCGGCTAGTAGATGTCACATTTCTTCGTTGGTTCCAGAACATGCCACTTTCCTAACGATGTTTTCCTTCGCCGTTTTCAGAGCAGTGGCGATGAATTATAAAAAGTAACGCACCTACTTGGGTTCGAAATCCTGGTTGTCAAGGCCGTTCTCAGTGGACCATTACTACTCTTTGCTGCCCTAGTGCTTATCTTATCTACTCTAATATTAGAAAGAGGAAAGATCTGTATTTTAGTATGTTTGTAAGGAATAAACTCAAAAACTACTGGACTGATTTCAAAAATTATTTCACCATTAGAAAACTAAATTATCAGGAAGTAACATAGGCTATAAATTATATTTATTGCATGCAAATTAGCCGAGCTATAACAATTTCTGCGGACGAAGTCGCGGGCGAAGTGTTAGTCATTAACAAAAGAAGAGTTTACAAGAACGTAGATAATAAATATTTCAGCCATTAAAAACATCGGCAGAACGGGAGTCTTCCACTAACGCCTTAGAAGCTCCCAGGCGCGTTAGTAACTGTCACAATCTACTAAGCGGATTCTTGTAACACCCGTGGGAGACGCGACGGCTTGGTTTATTTGTACCAGACACCATACAACGGTGCCTACAACTACTAAGTATTTGATGAAGATAATTTTTATCTGAAGCAAGCAACCGTAGTACATTCCAACGTTAGAATTTCGCCTATAACGATTAGGTAAATGCAGCATTTGAATCACCTAGATTTTATTGATATGAAAATTACCAATGCCTGTTTAGATTACAGCTGGCCAAATGAATTCATAAAGGACAGTCCTGTCTGTTGGATTTTTAAACGTTCTCGGCGCCGAGAATCGAAATTCAAATAAAAAACATCGTTAGAAAACATAACATAAACAGAAAAACATAGAACTTATTTTTTTTACACTTTCTCGAAAACTGGTTCTAATCGCACTACGATTAGGTTCAACATGCAATGTATTTCACACACGTGCGATTTTTAATATTTTTCCGCACACGTGCGGAAATAAAAATTTCCACAGATAAGTCCAAAGAGTTCAATAACTATATCTATAGTCGGCGGTGATTGTTTTTTTTTAATCCCGGCAAAGAGATAATATGCGTCTTTACGGATTAAATATTTTTCGAGTATTTAAATTGTGTTTATAAATAGAATATCATAGATAAACATGACTATTTAAAACAAATATTTATTTTTATAAACAAATTAAGTAACATCTTATTGTGTTCTACATTAAAAAAAAATATATATGAATTTTCTTTTTTTTCATAGTAGGCTGTATACGGCATCATACCTTTGCATCTTCTTCAACCTGACGAAAGCAAGGCGCGGAAAAAAAGCAAATTAAATCATAGTTTCATAATAATTCCTGACAAAAATACTTTCCGTTCATTTTATTTCTTCGAAAGTGTATTGAAAAACGTCGTTTGATACGCGTGGGGATTTGTTATTGCATTCGAGCGCGGAATTAACACCCGAGCTACAAGCGAGGGTGTTATGGAGCCGAGAAGTTTCCCCACTTATATCAAAATGTACTATACTAGATGGTCCACTAAACAAGGTCTATCTATGTGTAAATACTACGTTGTTCTCTGACGGTCTGCCACTTTTCACCTTATGATTAATAAGGTTGAAAAGCCACCGTAAGTGAACTCGATAGTAGCAAGGTACCTAGTTAGGCATTATACAAGCCAAATCATTTCCGAACAAATCGGTTGTCTTTCCGACGAAACCTACACCAACACAAAGCGAGTTCATGTTACAAGGTCATGGACGTGATATTTGGCGAGCAATAGGTACTTTTACTTTAGCGCTCTTTACAATGGGTAGACATTATGATTATTTATTAGGCGGTATAGGCTATGGCAATAGGTCATCGGTCGGCACAATACCGGAGGTTCCTCTGCTTTGAAAGCAAAAGGCATTAAACAAATCGCTATAAACTAACGGTAAGTATGGTAACGGTAATTGGGTCTCCAATCTAACACATGACGCATTTGGTGGAAAATGCAAAAAGTCACTTTACTTTTTAATCTTTACATTTAAGTAACTAGGTTAGGTACCTACCTACTCATCGAACATTTTTTATTTCTTGAAAATACGGTGAAAACAGCGGAGATATGACAAGGCCCGTCAAATTCCAGACGGCGGAGGGCCGAAAGCTGAAAATGTCCGAATAAATCTGGACAGCTTGTAAAGACGCCAGTATATCAAGCTACTACAATCTGTCAAATTTCTTCAATAGATTTTCAACTTTATCGAAGAAGCATTAGAAACAAAGTTGATTGGGAAAAATGACAGTTTCGGATAGCTTGATATGCTGGCGTCTGTACAAAACAATGTGTAAATTGGAATCTGGCTTATGTAAGTAGTGGGTAGATAGGAACTTCAATTGCCACTTGGGAAACCCTTTGTAGCTGCTCAAAACTATACGAAGATTCACCAAAAGTAGTGTTCGTGGCATGTGCCATAGAACTTTGATAGAATATTACAACAATTCATTTACACCGAAATCCTGACAGTTTCCGATAGTTTCCAGTGAGCCGTTGGGCTAACTTTCACTGGCGTAGCTACTCTGGTGTATCTAGGCTACCTTTGTTTGCTCCATAGGGAAATAGAATGAATAGAAAGTTTGATTGAACTACTGACATACGACGTAAATCCTTGACGACAAGCTTAAAGCAAGGAGATGCTGGTCAGCACAAAGGCCGCATAACTTAATTATACTGCAGCATGGTTCTTTTGGCGCCTGAATGACATTGACGGAAGGGTAAAAACAATATGGCGGCGTTAATTTGACTATGATCACACGCGATAAGAACGATGTAAGACCGCTTTCTGTTGTATAATATGACCACTTTAGGGGGAAAACCTACGAATTTCTTAGGGTTTTTTCAATTTGCAATTCAGTATTTAAAAAATAAACTTTGAGGGTTGTATTTATAATTTTAATGATAGCTCTAGCTCTGTATAGCCATATTTGTTACTTGCGCGAATCATATTTTAATCAACGTACAACCTGGCACTGACCTGCAAATTGCAAAAAACGTAGGAAAATTTGAATTTCGCAGGCTACCCTGGCGCTGTCACCTTAAGTTAGCAGTTCAAGGTGGTGCTGCTTGTCTAGAAAAAATGCATCAATATGTCAAACTTTGTACATTTATTTAGTTCCGTGTTTTCCCGCCTGCACAGATATGCTGGTTGAAGTGTACACTTGTCAAACGGGCGAGAAACGATAATGCGGCCTATCGCGTGTGAATTCGCCGCTAGAGGCGTTAGTGTAGCGCGAGGGCACCGAAATGAAATGAATGCGTTGCGTGCTTTTTTATCACGTATTGTTACTAATGTTCACAATTGTGGATTGTGGATTGAGCTATTCCTGATTAATTAAGAGTTGAAAATTTTAAGTAGCAACTTAGGACTTTATTTGTTAGTATTTGGAGGTAAAATGATTTTTAAATGTTTCGTGCTTGCTAATTTTAGGGATTGTATTGTAAATAAATGTATCTAAAGTTTACACTATGTTGTTATATGTAATAAAATAATATTTTTAAGAAGTTAGTATTGTAAAGTACCTATAAAATAGAATTATTGACATAACCTTACGCGAAAGTGGTGCCATCTGGTGAGCTCAAAAACGATCTTCTTTTACTGCAAGCAAACATTTGATGTGGGTGCTTAGACTCAATGCAACCTTGTATAAAACATGTATGCATATTTTAAATCCATGCTGTTATTAGCACAACAAGAACAGGAAAAGTGTAAACAAAAACAAGTAGGTATGTAAACAAGTAAAGAAAATGGAAATCAATACAGTACGCTATGACTAATCCGAGATAGAATGATAAATATTAATCAGGCTCAATTAGCATCCAGTCTATTCTGGGTGAAGGTCAATGTCAACGTTGCGAGTACCATGGTTGACTTTAAGAACTTATTTTTACTTTACAGAATCAATGCAGCGTTATTAATGCAGTTGGTTTGAATGCCTTTTGGTTTAGGGTCGGGTTTTCAATTTTCTGATAACTACAATACCTCTGAGGAATAAAAATCGTGTATGTTTAGGGTTCCGCACTTCAATCGGCAAAACGGAACCCTTATAGGATCACTTTGTTGTGTCCTTTGTTGTGTTCGCTGTCTGTCTGTCAAGACCCTTTTTCTCAGGAATGCGTGGCGGTATCAAGCTGAAATTAATACCAAATACTCAGGTCTGATACCCCTTGGAGCAATGAAAATCAAACTTGTAAGTCAACTCGAACAAAAGATATGACTGATATGTCACTTATTATGCGATTTCACAAGGGAATCAAAACCTATAGGGTACTTCCCTTTGATCTAGAATCATGAAATTTGACAAAAAACAAGGCCAGGCAGCACAAATAACGGAAAAAAAAAAACAAAAAAAAAATAAGTTGGAAATTAAAGGGTGTATACGTACATAGTTGACGCCAATTAAGTTTTTTTTTTTTTTGGTAATGGTACGGAACCCTTCATGCAGGACTCCAACTCGCACTTGGCCGGTTTTTTTTGTATAACACAGCAAACCACGATATTCGTTAGATAAAATTTATATGACGACTGAAAAAGAGCACGTTGCGTGAATCTTGGGTGATAAAATGTTGGAGCTTGCAACTACAGCTAGATCAATCATTATAAATGTATCTTCTCTCTTTGAATCAAGATGATAAGAGTTAACCATCTCAGCAGACAGCTAGTGGCATTATTTTGGGAAAGTTCTTTTTAGCGTTCCGTACCGAAAGAGTGCCAACGGTACCCTAAGTCACCAAGGACATTTTACTAGATTGTCCTTCTGTTATGGAGGGGTATCTTTTAGATCGTAACGTAAATAAATAAACTCGAGACTCGCACTTATTGGCCGGTTTGCTTTTCAGCAATCATTAACCTTTCGTATGCCGAGTAAGTATATAGACACAATTAAAAAGCTATTGCGACTCGCGTAGATCTACGTTCCGGCAGACGAAGGGTTAAAGGCTTGGCTAGTAAATTTACACACGCTTAAATGAGAAATAAAGACAATCAATTTAATTCATTACTATCGCTTTTAAAAACGACTAGCCGTGTAAATCCACTAGCTACTAGCTAGTTCTGTCTAAGCGGGGCTTAGCATAGAAACTATTAATTCCATTGTTTGGCGTGGGGTAACTCCGAGGTCAGAGCTATTAGCCTCGAGCGGATTTAATATCGCGAACTTGCTACGGAGCAATGCCGGCTAATTCTTTCACTGTCTAATTAAGTGCGTTGGCTTTATTAGACTTGTACGCCAATTGATTTCAATTAAGGTCTGTGTTTTAAGAAACTCCTCGAATTTATTTGATTCAGAACTTGAGCATTCATTCGCGTACTTTTAATTGGGAAAGGATTCACATAACATCAATTTAAGCCCGTTTTCGTATATCTATGATCACGCCTGTAATGCAATAATATGTACAATATTGCACATCTCTACCGAACCCTTCGTGTATTACACTGTCAGTAAACCCATGTTTCGTAGAAAAAGGACAGGATTCATCCACAGAGCTATGCTCTACTCTTTATGGCTAATCCTTTTATATTATTCTGTTACATAGGCCAGAAGAGTGTGTTCTGTTTTACTCACATCCTAGGGCAACCTACGCCGTGAGCCATCAAAAATGATGGCCTACGTTACTAACATTCAAATCCGTTTACCCGTTCATGTGTCGTTGATTTACAACACAAACATTTACATAAGTTTTTGTTCCGGTGAATGCTGTGATGTGAGTCGGACTACGGTCAGGAATAATATCAGACGCAGTAACATCCGTCTGAACGAGTGAACGTTGATGACATCATGCATCGGTCATCGAACGGAGGTGGCGATTTCGTCATTCACATACGAGTACTTTCCAAAATCTGCCATTGTTTCAGTGATTCGTTGAACAGTACTTGGTGGATGATCTTCATCAATCACTCAAAAAATAGAGACAGTCCTGTGGTCCTGGGTTTAAATTAATATGATGCTCTGTATCCTGGGTCTAAGCAGGGCGGGGGAGGGCGGCGTATATGTATAATACTACTATTATAAAGAGGTAAAACGAAAATTCCTTTCACTAACGGGAAGCTGCATTGTTTCAGTGTTATAACTGGAGCGAAGCTGCGAGCAAAAACTAGTCCTATACAAAACACCAACCTAATTAGAAAACAATCCTAGATAGTGTCTCAGTCTGATACATCGAGTTGTATACCTTGCCTACTAGGGATACCTAGGTATCTCGGAGTATTCCGTTATAAACTGCAGGAGGGAAGGCATTTCTTTATTAGATAGACATATGGGAATGGAGAGTTCATAAAAATACACTGAAAAAATACTCGGGGTTATGAAATTCTGCGCTATATAAGGCTGTTGAATACTTTATAGCCCGCGTTTGCAGACAGACTGAATGGTTTTGCAAGGCACATAGAAATGTAACATTATAATGTGGAAAATATGAGTCATATAACACCAAACCTACCTAATGATATTGTTTTTGCAGATAAGATGGGAATCTCTCATTTATGAGTGCAGTGACTGAGCTTCTGATTGCGTATTTACTGTGACTGCAAGGCATCCGGTGAACTACAAAATTACTAACAATTCTTTAAAGGCATTTTAACTTGGAGTTTCTTTAGAGGACTGCCTCCTTTGGAGAATTTTAGTTGTTAGATATATAACAATTTAATGCCATTTATTTGAAACCGATTCTGACTCATTACTATTTGACAATTAGAATGGAAATCTTTGCAAATAGATATTCGTATAGGTCCAATAGTCAACTTGGACACTAGCTAGGAGAAGATTATTACATTTATTACGTCTTGAATAGAACAGGAAACCTTTGTTTACCACTGTTCCATTTTCAACCCAGACGGTATCGATCATGGCAGTTGGAAACCTATCAATATGCCAATCATCGTCCATCGTGCTGAAGCCACAAACTGTGCCACAAACCAGTAATTGTGTATCTATGCATAATCGCTTTCACAGATTGTCCGCGCGACCTTGCCGTCGCATTTCTTGTTTCATGCTTGTGTTCATTGCAAACAATGGATTTTTAAATACAACACCACACCTAAGTATAGGTATCGATCGAGCTGTAAGCTGTAGGTACTTGATACAGTCTGTTTCACGCTAAATTTAGATCCTCAGAGATACCTATTTAGATACCTACAGTAAAATCACGCCAGTATGTATTCCCGATGGGTGCCTAAGTGAGATTTTTGGCCGTCTCTATTTCTATGTAAAAGAGGACAAGTCTGTTGCTACTGCCAGACGTATTGCTTGGCACAAATCCAAAGGCCAGGATGTTACTGAAAAATTCCGTAATGACAAGCCCGATAATCCTTTGTCCGACTTGGTTAGACTAGACTAGGTCCCCATGCTCAGAAGTTGTGTAGTACTGCTACTATTGTATTTGTTATGGGTATAAATTGAACAATGGTGGTCGTATTCGTATCACTGATGCCTTTATCTGCCTTACGTCCATAGGATAGATGAGGAACCCCTTGCAAAAATCTGAATAAAAGCTAAGCATGAAAATCACAACGCGTCAATTTAATGAAGACAACTGACTGGTTGGACTGAAACCGTGTAAAATTTTATGGATTACAATGTTTTCGCCTTGCAAATGAATTAGCATATTTATACGAGCGGTGTGGGTCAATGGACTGGCTATTGAAGTTACCGAAATACGAATTTAGCGTAGACAATTGATCCGGAACTCCGGAAGGGCGATGGGTCAATAAACAGAGACTGTACTCATTATTTATGCTAAGCTGAAAGTGTGGTTTGGACAAGGGTTCTAGAAAATAAGTCTTTGACGTTGAATTTTTGTGGCAAAACGCTTCTAGAAACACAATGTGTTCCAATGGAAAGTAGTTTAGCTCACACCTCTGCGATTCGAATGAACTAAAATAGTCTATGTTATTCGACTTAACATAAATGGTAACTATGTATTCACGTCTCACTATTTTTCGAAGCATTGATTTTTTTGGGGTTGTTGCTGCGCATTTAAATTTCGCAGACGGTCTGATGTCCCTATTCGACCAGTATCACCCATTGCTGGGAGGACGCCAAAAAGACATACCTTCAAGATAATGTGTCTACCCCTAATCATTGTTATTTTAATGTTAATATATAGTACCTATGTTATAGCTACAAAGGGGCTGAGTAGGTAGGTACATACTAAGATTACGACTAATAGAGAGCTACCTACCTAAAGAAGATTTGAGGACATGCTGCGCTGAACTTAAATAAATTGGGTTAAAGGCAGTAGAATGATGAATAATGGTAAGTACCTAGCTACCTACCTGTTTTAATTTATTTTCTCTAAAACTGTAAAATACTATTCTGCAATCTGCAATACATTTCTAGCTATGAACGGGTAGTCGGGTACAGATTCTATATCAAACGCGCGACCAGAGCAGAGACAAAAGCGAAGCGCACTAACTTTCGGAACAAATAAAAATAATGTAGGTACCTAGACGTTTTTTTCGCTTTATAATATGTATAATTTTTATTGAAGAGGATAGAATACCTATCTAGATGGATATTTCTGTTAAGTAGACCCTGACCCAAAAATAGGTCGAATATTTTGCACTCAAGAATAATTTCGATTTATTGATACTCACATGACTTTAGTCTGTACCACTGGTATCTCATACTATAATACACTGAATCAACCACATTTCTCACTGCTTTCGACATTTTTGATCACACTTTACTCACTGCTATTGTTTTATATATTACTTAATTATGTGACTAATATATTACAGTCATTTTTCTTCCGCGACTTCTCACTGACTCATGATGGGCAAGAAATACAGACTCAGATAGTGAAGGCAGGGGTTATAAACTTTAAATGCATTTGAGTTATCAAGACAAATTTCATTTTAAAAACATCCTGATTTATCAGATATCTGATAGAAAAAAATGCTACAAAAATTTTGTAAATTATCTTAAATAGCTTCAGGCTAGTTATTTTTTTTAAATTTCTCTTCTAAGTAAGCTCACAATTCTCAACAGCCAGGTGTTGGACACCACTGACT
Organism: Eugnorisma glareosa; assembly: GCA_947578425.1. Taxonomy (NCBI): domain Eukaryota; kingdom Metazoa; phylum Arthropoda; class Insecta; order Lepidoptera; family Noctuidae; genus Eugnorisma; species Eugnorisma glareosa. The sequence continues at coordinate 9,679,864 of OX387974.1, read as the reverse complement.
GATAAAAGCTGTCAATAATGATATGAGTGATAAACTATCTTTTGTGTGTAAAACCTCATGTATTTGATAGTGTTGATTAGATGTGTAACGTTAGAACATTAGTTTACAGTGCAAGGAGTTTTTATTGCATGATTTTCTCAAATAAATCACAGAAAAAAATGAAGTTACCCTATAATGTGCAAATATTCAAGGCTAAACTACTTTTTGGTGAATATTCTGAGACCCAGACTACACTAGGTACTCAAGAAACAGTCAAATGATTTTGCAACATTAGTAATTTTATTTCATGTGTGAAGTATAACATTTGTAGCTGCCAATTAGAAATAAACACAAATCAAAATAATATACATCTTGTTGGCTTAACAAATTCTTGCAGTATTAGATTTTTAGAACCAGCTTGTTATCACAGAAGCAAATGTTTATTCTATTGATAGTGGTGCAAATGGGATCAGTCCAGTTAGCCAATCAGTAGCATTACTAGGTACTGGATGGAACTGGATAGATTATCTAGATAACTCTGAATGGGGACATCTCAGTCTCACTCTAAACTGGCTATCCACATTTATAAATAGGTTACTTTCATTTCTAGTTAAGTAATATGCGCGGTTTTTTTAGTAAAATAAACACGTAAACAGCAGGTACAGTACAGATCGACCAAATTAATCCAGATGTAGATTTATGTGGGTACAACATTGATAAATAGAAAAATAAAATTATTGCCATGCAAAACAAGCAACTACTACTTACTTACTAGGTGCAAAAGTGTTTAGAATAGAAACAGAAGACAAAAGCTTTAAAATTACGTATTTGGGGCAAGCTTGGTTTATTTTATGCATAGGTTAGTGTTTAGGTAGCTCTAGGAGTCATTCTAATGCGTCATTTATCAGATTTAGCATCAGTATAACAGTTAATCGATCTCCTGGACCGCATATGGATGGATATATAACAGTTAATGCTAAAAACAAGGTGAAATAAATTAAAACAAAATGTTAAATGAATCGCAAAATGTATTGTTATTAAAACAAAAGCGTACACATAATCTTGCGGCTACTGTGCATATAAAAATCATAGCTTCTCGTTTACTTGTGACGTTCGAGCCGTAATTGTTGATGCTGGTGTTTGCGAAATCATCACTGAACCTTTTATAACCGTCGGACGGCGAAGACGGGCTCCTCAAAGAAGCCATTTTTTAACACTGAATTTTTTGACATTTTCCTAATTTGACATTAAAATTATCTGTGCGTTCTCTGTTGTCGCGTTCATTTAATTATATGAACCATAGTCATATTTTCATTTCACTGATTTGAGTATTTGGTTTATTGGATAAATCTAACAAACCCTTTTTCGTGTGAATTCGCTGCTAGAGGCGCTAGTGCAGCGCGAAACCTCCGAAATGTCAGATTTCATAGAAAGTTCACGCGTTGCGTGCTTTTAGATACGTATTTTGACTAATATTCACGATTCTGGTCTAGATTGAGCTATTCCTGATTAAATAAGACTTGAAGATTTTATGTAGCAACCTAAGAACTTAGTACTTGGAAGTAAAATGATTTTTAAATGTTTCATGCTTGCTAAGTTTAAGGTGATTATTGTAAATAAATGATCTGAAGTTTACAGTAAGTTGTTAAACGTATTAAAATAAACTTTGTATGAAGTTATTGGTACTTTAAAGTATAAAATAGAATTTTAACATGACCATAAACGACAGTGGCGCCATTTGGTGAGCTCAAACACAATGGTTCATTCCAAACAATTTCTTGCAATAAATAATTCAATAATAAAAATTCCATAAAAAATATTGTTGGATTTTCCACCTATTACTGCTCGGATGAAGAGGTTATAGATTACTGATTTTTGAAATATTAGTAAAAAACCTACCAACACAGTTTTACAAACATTGCAATCGTGTAAACTACCCTTAGATGCCAAAAGACCGATAGTCAATCTGTAGTTTATATACTCTATAAGCGCCATAGATAAATTCTTCTATGACAATTTCTTTTTTTCTTGATCCCGGTTGGAATGTGAGTTGATGTTGTTTTCGATGAAAATAAATCCAAAAGAATAGATTTATATCTGACTAATTTTCTCCATTCCATGTAAGAATTAAGAAAAGTATCCTGCAAACAAGTGATTGTGCGTTATATTTTGGTTTTAGCAAACTCAACATCTTCGAAATTTACATCGAAAGTTTTGACGTTCCCTCAGTGATTGTGATTTATCAGTGAACGGATAGATAATCGTCTATAATTGTTACAGTTCCGCAGTGTAAATGCTAAGGAATCGTGTCTAATTCACTTGTTTGTACGGAGAAGTGCTCAAACCTTTATAACCTCAAAATTGGATGTCAGGTGGTGAGTTTGTTGTTAAGGTTGTGTTTCTGTTTGTACAGATTCTAAATGGCTCCACCACAGCCTAAGGCGGCGGCTAAGCCCGCCGCAGCGCCCGCTGGCGGCGTCACCAAGGCCAAAGTTGGCAAACCAAGGAATTACGACCTGGGAAATGGAGTAGTTCGCTTCTCCAAGTCTAAGATGTTCCATAAGAAGGTGAGCTGGTTTCCTTAACACATAATTCATCAAGCCAATTTAAATATGGCTAATTATGGGTATTTGCGAGACAGTAAATAAAATACAGTGACAACAAGTAATTGCCCATGTGTGAAATTGTGTGTGCAGTCCAACTTGTCTTTATCACAGAGTCATCTTTTATAAGGAAGGCTACAAGTCTGTCTGTTAAGACTAGACAGGAACATGACTGTTGTGCAATCTTATCTCTTTAATCCAATTATATGTAGTTTAATAAATTGAATGTGTGGTAAAAATGCATCTCTAAAAGTAAGAAAATTTAATGATCTGAGAAATCATTAAGATTACGATAAAAGTACCTATATTTGTATGCAACTATATTTTCATCATAAGTTGAATTAATGTTTAGTTTCACTTACGGGTTATCTTCTGTAATTATCCATTATTCTGAGCTCCCGATATAAGACCCGTAAGCGACAGTATAGTAAGTAAGCGTAATTATAAACAGTGTTTCATAATTAGCTATTTCAAACCCATTTCTTATTTTCCAGGCTAAGTACAGGTTTGTGGGCAAAAAGAACCCCAAGCCAGAAAAGCCCAAGAAGCCCTCCGTGGCTGTCAAGCAGATTGGTGGTGAGAAGAACGGAGGAACCCGTACTGTGCTGCTGCGCCGCAGAAAGTCCTTCTACCCTACTCAGGACAAGTAAGTACACTTCATTTGAACCTTAAATAAAAATAATACTAGAATTTTTAAATGTTCCTCGTTATATACTTGTAAGACTCAAAGAATGCCATTTTATGAAACACTAGTGATGTACTAGACCTCTGTATAATCCTTCAAGGATTACTCTACAGGGGGCCTAAAATAGCTGCTTTATCAGAATTATGATTCCGATAAAGCAGCCATTTATAATTCTTAAAATGGTCTTTATGGTTATGACTACAAAGTCCATTTTAAGATAAATTTTTAACGTGATTTATATTATGATTCTGATAAAGCAGCCATTTTAGGCCCCCAGGTGTGAAGTTATGTTATGATGAAGTATCAATTCCTCAACCTTTGAATAATTTTGAGAAGCATAGTATGCTATAGATTAAGAAATGAGTACATAAGAGGAATGAGGAGAAGTAGGGTGGTGACTGAAAACTTGTGTGGGAATTGGGATAGCTTGGCATGTGATGCAGATTCATTCCTCCAGAAAATGTTGTGAGGAAAGTTTATTTGGTACAGGGTATAAGAGTAGAGGAGGACCAAATAAACATTGGATAGACTGTGTGAAGGATGATGTGGTAAGACAGGAAGGGCATCTAATGATATGACAAGTAATACAAAAGTATAGAAGAAAAAAAAGACATGCTGCGCCAACCCCAAATATACTGGGATTAGGGCTGGAGAATGATAGTATGCTACAGCTGACCCCTTGCTGATCTTTGTTATAGTCAGTTGTTTCTGTTCATTGCCACCACTTATTTTATATTGTACGCTTCTGTTCCAATACTGACAAACATTGAACAACCAAGCCTCTGTCACATTTTATATTCTGCCATTTTCACTGAAACAAAATCTATGAATAAAATCTTTGTTGGCATGGTTGGCACAGTGGCTTAAGAGTTTGGCTGCGTGTCACAGATTCGATCCCCGCACAGCACTAATATTTCTATGACCTACAGGTAGCTGTTCCAGTTCTGGCTGTTTAAATGTTTGTAAAACCACCCACAATACAGGAGAAATTCCTAGTGTGGGGCACCATTTTTTTTAAACAACAAAAACAAATGTGTAGCAGTGGATGTTTACAAAGTGTTAATATTAATTGTTTATGATAACTGTTTCTCATGCTTATGGTCTCCTGATAAACCATCCTTTATTCATGTTAATCTCTGTAATCACCAGGATCCGCACTCGTCCCCACCACAAGACGTTCAGCAAGCACATCCGCCGGACAAGGCCCACCCTTACCCCCGGCACGGTGTGCATCCTGCTGGCTGGTCGTCACTCTGGCAAGCGTGTCGTCCTTGTGGGTGTACTTCCAAGCGGACTGCTGCTTGTCACTGGACCCTTCGCGGTGAGTTGAACATCTTGGAAACTCGGGAGAGGATTATCCCATAAACCTGCTTTAGTTTAAAACAGGTTTATGGGAGATAAGGGCTATGTTGATGACATGCTGATCTCTTAAAAACTTCTAGTTAAAATGTAAAAATTAATTCATGACAAGGATGTATGTGGTTGTAAAAAGGGCAAAATAAAAAACTTTCACTCAGCAAAAAAGTCAATGAAACAGTCAACAACATCCGAAAGTAAAGTTATTTTAGTGTTTTTTGGAAGTCGGTTTTTTTGCAGAATGTTTTTTATGTAGTACACAAATATTTTGGAAACTTGTGTTTTGGAGCCTAATTCACATCTATCCATATAGTTGTGAAGGGTGGCCATACTGGGGCTTACTATTGTTGTTCTATGTTTGTATGAACCTACTAGAGATGTTTTGGTTATTTTGATATTCAATCTTAATGGTTATACAGACAACCAAAACAACATACCTTTTGCTTTAATTTTAAAACTTATTGCATTGCATTGATGATTAAATCATCCTGTCCAATGATCTACGAAAATCTACAGAATGGGGAAGGCAACCGTAAATCTAATGGCGCTAGCATAGCTTGTACGAAGCAACATCATTGGTTGAAGATCTGTCAATATCATTTTATAGTTCAAAATAGCTTGACCTCATTGGTCAGATTGGGAAAAGCTATGGACACGCCATCTATAATCAGCTTTGACTTGCCTTCCCCATTATCAAAAAATCTACATCATTCTTTTACTTTGATTAAGTAACAGTTCCATTCCCAATAAAAAATATTCACCAACCCAATAACACCTTACCTGCTCTTTCCAGTTCAACTCGTGCCCATTGAGGCGCATTCCCCAGCGCTACGTCATCGGCACGTCCACCAAGCTGGACCTCGGCGACTTCAAGCTGCCCGAGCACCTGAACGACGAGTACTTCAAGAAGAACAAGAAGAGCGCCAAGCGCAGCGTCAAGCGCAAGTCGGGAGAGGACATCTTTGCCTCCAAGAAAGAGGTTTGGTTTCTTCATAATACTGGCAACTTGCTTAACTTTTTTGTCTCTTCAGGCATCCAGTCTGACAGACCCTTTCATTCGGCTCAGGGTGAAACCTAGGGCATGTGTGTATATTATCTTACTTTGCATGGGTTCTATCTTCTGATGTTGCAGCATGACATAACACCAAGATAAACCTTAAGGAATAAATTCTCGAAAGTAAACGATAGAAAACCTCATTGAAATTCATTGTTAAGAAGAACTAAATTGACAATCACATGCATAAATTTTAATATTTTTTTTTAGATTCATGTTCTGTGTCAGCAGTTTTGCTAGGTGTTATGAAACCTATTCATTCATTGGGAAATGATTCTCACTGTTTGACACATATAATATAAATAGTTTATTCTATTTATGTAATCCATTTGAAGAATAAGTAAAAAAAAATACTTTGAAGAAAAATAAATAAAATGTACTAAAATGAGGAAACTTATATGGCAACACAATCGGTCGCTTCTCGGGCAGTCCGTCATAAAAAAATTATTGACGATCGAACATCGGCAGATGAAGTCACGTTTTAAAAGTTTGTTAGTATTTAGGGAAATGGTCTATTGGGGACAAACATCATGCATTTTAAAATTCATTATTTTTACTTTAATTAATATTTTGTTTATTTTATTTGACACTGTCATTGGTATACGTACCTATATGCCCCTTTCGGATCGGACAAGGTTTTTTAACATATTGTAATTTTTATAATCAAAATTCAATAAAACTTACCAGATTTTAGTTAAAGAGAACCTTCCCCATTTTCGAGCCAGATAGGATGCGACAAAATTGTGCTAGCAATACTATAAGTCTTATCATTCTAATGTAAACATGATATCACCTTCTATTCTCTCTTTCCAGAAATACGTTCCATCTGAGCAGCGCAAGACCGACCAGAAATCAGTCGACGAGGCTGTGGTCAAGGCGATAGGCAAGCGCGCCGACAAGAAGGTGCTGCGAGGCTACCTCAAGTCGTCGTTCGGCCTCCGCTCCAGCCAGTACCCCCACAGGATGCGATTCTAGTTTATAAGACACAATAAACATCTGTGACTAATACTTGGATTTTATTTATCTGGCTTGTTTTCCTAAACACTGATATTGACGGTAATGATTCAGCACAGCGTTAGATTGCGTTTGCAACAAAACAAACAATCTCATGTGCTTCATTTCAGACAAAAAACTACAAAGTAGTGCACATAACACAGACATGATGACACTGCATTCCGTGTATTCACTTTGTCGGTTGTCCCCATCGGGGCGCCTACTGCATAGCGAACAGTCTTCTATTTGTATTTCCTCAAACTTCGAAGCTCCGGGGCTTCTAGGTTTGGCTAGACAAACCTCAGGTTTGACTAGAAGTTTTGAGTCAAAGTCCAAACCAATAGCGTGTTTCGGCCTTTGACTAACGAAGACCAACGCCGAAACTCAGTACGATTAAATCGTGAGTTCCGCCAGTAAGTTAACTTGACCGAAAGTTCAAGCTAAATACAATATTTTGCAATAAGGCGTAGTCAACGAAGTGACTCCTATTTCTGTTTGCTGGGTTTAAAGTAACCTAACACGAAGGGGATGGCGGGTCTTAGTTCATCCCTGGACTCCGCCATACCCTTCGGACCTAACCTTTCAGAGTCGGGGAGGGCCAAGTCCTGAACTCATTTCGCTTGCATCCTGTTTTTCTTCTTTTATTAATTATCTTATTATTGTATGTGTACACGTTTGGGCAAATAAATATATCTTATGTGTCGCTAACTTCGAACTCGACACTCGCTAACATCCACTCTACCCTCTTAAGAGATATTAAAGAAAAGTGACAATAGTCTTAATTTCATGAATTAAAAGGCAGATGTTTTTTATTATGGCAACAGTATTGAAGAAAACTATTTTGTTCAGCAAATTCAGTATTTAAATCATTCATCCTTTCAAAAATGTTATATTAAGATTGGATTTACCTTCATTTGATATAATGGAATGCAATTTATCTGTCTTTGATAAACTCAGTGTGGATTTATAGTATTTTGATTGAATAGATCTGGATTTATCTGAATTTTAGATTTTGAGTTTACGTCGACTGACAGCCATGTTGAACAAACGCTAGTAGCTGATTGGCTCTCATGGACTTAACTACGTTTGAAAAAACTGTCTCATAGATCTATCTGACTTAGATAAAATTTTCTGATTTTGACGGTTTATTTCTCAAGAACCATGCGGATTTATACACAACTGATACAGTTTTTTAAAAGCTTTCTTTTTTCCTTTTCTTTTGATAACAAAATCTTAAAAAATCTCAGAATTGGATTTATCCGAGTTTGAAGTTATGCGACACTTATCTACTCCGTATGTCAAATTGCCAACACCGTTTTCGGCGTTTCGGCGCGCGGGGCGCCGGCAGCAATTTCAACAAAGGCGCTGGCAGCTAATTTGAAAGCGTAATGTACTTCTAAGTTTGCCTAAAAATACATCACACAAAGGTAGAAATTGGAATCTATTTTTGGGTTTGCCAAAAGGCGTTCTTCAAACCGAGGATAAACCAGTAATTCCGTGAAGAGGCTACATATTCATCTTTGGCTATAACACATACCTACATTAAAACCGCTCGGATCCCTCCGCCCGCATTGTTCATCCCAACTCCGCAACGCGTGCGCCTCCGCCCGCCTGACTATTTTTATTTTGTATATTTACGCCATCGTCGTCTTTGCCTGAGCAAAAGTACAAGTAGCTTCTTCTTCAAAATCCATGTTGCTATAGTGATTTAATTGTTACTGAACTAGCAGTAGAAACTGACTGCTGCAGCAGTCATCAATGGCAGCTTTAAGCTGTTGACTATGACTGCACGAGCGGTCCGTATATGCCGCGCCCTTACTCGGACTTGAAACCATATTTGCTCCTTCGCAAGCAACAACTGAATAAAAGTGCTGCAGTTACAGTACACAAACCGAATTTTGCATCACAGGGATCTTTCTTTTCCTTTTCCTACGCGGAAAGTATTCCAATAACATAAGGTGAAGATAGTAGACGCAACCGTCTTTGAGCCTCCGCATACGGGAAGTAGGTAGAAGTAATAAATGCTTGTGAATGCAAATGTTTATTTAGTTCTTCACTTGTACTTGTTGGCGGGCTGGTGAGACCGCGGGCGCGCCGACAAAGCGGTGCGCTGTCGTTGCCCGTGCCGCTCGCGCCATTCCGATTCCAGGCGGGCGTAAACACCACCTAAAAGAGAAACCAGGCACAAGAATCAATAGTATGGACATCTAGACAACATACATGTACCTAAGTCTTGCGGGACGTTACTTATGCTAGCTGAAAGATGGAAATCCCATGAGCTGATAGCTGAATCCGACATTATCATCTTCATTCAGCTGTAAGACGTCCACTGCTGCTGATTGCTTCTCCCGACCATCCCCACAAAGACCGGCACTGCTTTCGGTATCTATAGAATTCGGATGACAATATGTGGGGCATATTGTGCCACTTAAAAGAATTTTGCCCTTTCTTGCTTGCTAATAACGGTAGCAAAATCCGGCAATTACCTGGTGGCATCTTGGACTTGTTTTGCTGATGTAGTGCCGCGGTTCTCGCGAGGGCGGTTCGCATCTGACGAGCGGCGCGCTCTTCGAACCGCCGCTGTCCATCCTGGTTGCTGCGCGCTGACAAGCAGGAGATCCACTGACGACCCACCACGCGTGTCCGTCTGGGGAGGAAAGATTACAATATGACAAGACATCGCAATTGTAGGTAGCCATTATGGTATGATTAAGTAATATTATTAAAGAGCTGTGTAGCAATTTTGGCGTAGGTACCTCTACCATCACCTGTACAATGAAGTACGAGTACACTATATCTGTGGACCATATTTTAGGACAGGACGAGACAGACGGAAGTAAAAACTGTTTGTAGATCTGTGTGAACCCGGGGGAACCAGGCAAGATTTTGTAGAATTAAATAGTAATCAAAAGCATCTCCGGGGCTCAGAGGTGGTTTTGTGTAGACCTAGACTTGTCGTGGCCGCTTATCTCGGGTCTCAAGAATCCGAGAGTTGTAATTTTATTGTGACGAGCGTGAGCAAGAAAGACTGGCTTGGTGTGCGCATTCTATGGCCGCTTAAATTCCTTCTCAAAAACGCAAATCCGCTACATGGCTACTCTTGTCATTACTCACTTGGTGGCGGTGTTAGTGTGTGAATGCGAGTGTTTCCTGGCGGAGCGGTGCGCGGAGCGGCGGGGGGCGCACTCCTCGTCGCTGGGCGCGCTCGCCGAGCTCTGTTCGCTGTCATCCGACGAGCTCGACTGCTCGCCGCCAGACTCGCCCGCAGAATCACCGCCTCCCGGGGAGCCTTTCTTTGTATACCAGCAGTATTTGTCATTTACGTTTAGTTAGGGCCGTAAGCAGTGTGACTTTACGAGCTGTAGTAGGCAGCCCTTGTTTTTTGGAACTTAAGTAAGTATGCTTGTTTTCACTGACAGACGACCAGACACACCTAAAAAGACGCATTGTTAGATTTTCAACGCTTGACTCCGCGCAGTTTTGAAATTCCATCTTAAATAATCATCATCATCATTCTAGGTGTCGCGTACCGCCAGTGAATCGTTATAGCAGGATCTCTGAACGTATCCCTTGTATACATGTTAAAATGCTTTCAAATGCCTTCACGGCGCAAATATATGGTTGCAATTTCAATTCATATCTCGAATTAAATGTTTAGGATGCCTACTACTCCGTTAACACCATCCATTTCGGCGGATCGTTCGATCGCACTGCTTACGGCCACAGCACCTGTTTTACCACTTTCTGCAATATTACTATTGGAACTCAAAGTAATCGAAAGTGCTTGTGTATCAAAGCAAGTTTTAAAATTAACTACCTAGTGACGTTATCCTGAATTTTAGAGCAAATAGCAGAATTGGCTTTACATAAATAATCCAAAAATACAAATATACAGGGTGGATTTTTCAAGTGGGCGTGGATGGCCAAATCCGAAATTACGAGGAATAGCGAAAAATGCTCAAAGGAGTCTCGAGCCCGATTTTGATGAAAGCTGAAACTGCTTCATTAGATTTTGAAAAAAACAATATTCCAAACCAATATAACTTCCCAGAATTTGATCCGTATTAGCTACACAATCGAATGGTGTCATAATAAAAATGGTGTGTTTTTTCCCAAAATCAATGGGTTCATTTCCTGGCTTGGAATATTGATTTTTGACATATTTTTTTAATATAAAAATAAATTATGTGTTTCTTCTTTGGGTAGGTACGGTAATTAATCATGCCATTGAAGTAGTAAAAATCTGATACCAGTTGGGTGGATGTCTATCCAAAATTGTATTGTAAAATGTAATTACTTGAGTAGTAAGTAATAGCAATCAATAGCTTCCTTCTACAGAATAATGTTCAAAGGAATTCTTGAAGCAATTTATATTAAGAAATAGTTCATAAAATACAGTTTTATCTAATTAGTACGTACTTAACACGATAGAAGAAAGAAACCAACTAAACTAGAGAAAGACACCCCCATTACTAAATAGATAGTTTTGAGAAGAATTACTTAAATAAGCATTATGCATGTAAGTACCTATATTTTAAAAAGAAAGGCTTACCTACCTAATGTCTACTTTATAAAGATATTGTTTTTAAATATCCAACAGTCTATAATAAGGGCTCATTAACGGACACGCGGTGCGTTGAGCGGCGCGGCCCGCTTTATATTCAAACATATGGAAATGTGTGAGAGCGTTTACGGAGAAGCGATTTTACGCGAGTTTGCTTGTACTGCATGCGGCGCCCGCTGCGTCGCCCGCGGCGGCGAACGCGGCGGTGCCCGCTGCGTCGCACGCGGCTGCGAACGCGACGGAGCCCGCGGTGGCGCCCGCTGCGTCGCCCGCGGCGGGGAACGCGGCGGTGCCCGCGGCGGCACACGCGCATATAGTCCGGGAAGTACCGTTGCAAAAATTGAAAAAGTCATAGTAAGCCGGCTGAAATTGACATAGATAGTAGAAATAAATAAATAAAAAATTAAGTCATAGTACGCCGGTTGAAACTTTTTTCATAGATAGTATATTTTTACAACTTCCGTAACCTCCCACACCCAAACCCACGCTACTTGAGCAGCTGACGGTCGGTTCTCTTATTAGTCATATAAGATCAACTATCGATGTCAATTTCAGCCGGCTTACTATGACTTTTTCATTTGCAACGCTACCTCCCGTACTATAAGCGCGGGTACAACCGGGTGCACCGCGGCGGGCGACGCGGCGGGCACCGCGGCGGCCAACGCGGCGGCCACCGCTGCTTCTCACGCACCGCACCACGCGCCGCATCTCCGTAAACAACATCGTACATTGTCTCCGTAAGTGAGCACTAAGTATAACTTGCATGCAAACTACCCAACTAAATATTTAATCCTACCACTACATGACATGCTATAGTACAATGCATTAACTAGGTACCTAATTACCAGCACAGACAGTAGGTAGCAGAACCTTCAGTATCAGAAGGTCTCGTAGCTGCCCAGTCGTATTGGCTTTGGTCCTTTGGGCTTACCTTGGTCTTATGGGCCTCTTCCTTGGAATCTTTCACGGAGAGGGGTTTCGGGGGCTTGACCTCTTTCTCCGGGGAGATCACGGTGCCAGTCGAGCAGTTCGCGGTGAGGGACTGCGCGGACACATGGGTTGTACCCAATGCGGGCGAACCAGGTCTCACGTTGGCTGTGTATGCGTCGTTTTGATATGTATTTCTGATACTATTTCCCCCTTCTCGTACATTCCCCACGAGTGTGTCAATTAATGTAGGCTTTACAAAGTTTTCTGTGTAACATCGGTAAATGAGGCTAAAATGTTTGGGTTAATATTGTACTGAGGTAAATAGTATTGTGTTTACTTATGATATAAAGTTACCGATGTAATAAACGATGTCTAATCGCTGACCACATCGTTGCAGACCTTCAAACAAAAATGACAAAAACCAAAATGTCGATGCTACTAAACACACTTAAAATTTGATTCTTTGGCTCTTTTATGAAGAAATAATTTCGTGTTTCTAAAGTCAAACTTGGCGGGCGCTCTTTACGCGCAGCCGCTTTGAACCGGTCTTTTGAGCCAAAGAACACTGGATGACTGAATTTGTGTATTTACAATAGTTACTGTTCAGAACTATATTTTTATTGCCAATTGCAAGGGCCCTATAATTTTGCAAGCGTGTCCCCATGGCCGCTACATGTATTGCCAATTTATTTTAGCGTATTTACAGCGGTTTTCTCCCATTCGTTCTTGTGGTGCGGTGACGTGTCGATCTTGCGTGACAAATAAAATAAAACTGAGTAAATATTTAAAGCTGGTGAGAAACCACTAGGTATATGTCGGGTTTTAATTAATTTTCGGATGGTTGAATCACGTTGGATGTCCTTTATTATTTTGAGGGAAAAAATTTGGCTAGAAACGAGGTGACTTCTGAGATGACGAGTAAAAGAGATGTAACTATGGGAGAAGACTTGTTGTTGGATAAGGGCAGCAGAATGATGATTTTGAAGGGAACAGTCAACACTGTACTCTTCAAAATAATTAAGAAATACGGTTAATACTCGTCCTCAAAGCTCCTCACATGATCTCACACATCACCGCACCATCTCTCGCTTTCTACTCATCAACAAAGTGCGAGTCTCACGATTGAACTTGTTGTTGCTGGTGTACAACTTGCCGAGCAGTCCCAGCGGTGGGCGTGGTGGCACCAGCTGGATGCCGTCCCACCAAAACACCTCCTTGCACTGTAACCGCCCGTTGCTATCCTCACCTGGTTCTAGGGCGAAACTTAGAAGCTGGCCTTATGTACAATTCCGAAGACATTAGTATTTTTTTTTTAAATAAAAAATATACTTCTTGATGGACCAGCAGGGCTATTGCGTATCCCTATTGACAGTTCATAGTGATCCTCACTCGGCGAGTTTTGATATACATTGACCGTTCTTGTTGGTTTGAACTGACGCTACCCGTGCAGAACTGTCATTGTATATCAAAACTCGCCAAGTGATGATCACTATGAACTGTCAACAGAGATACGCAATAGCCCTGCTGATCTACTATGGTAAGCCCACGTGTTAACAAAGAAGTTGCAACTCATATGTAGGCAAAGTGGATTCACTGCCTCTGGATTTTTTATAAATACTAAGCAGGTAATAATGGTAATATGGTGCTATTTTACAATGTAAGAATGATTTTAGTGCTATTTACAAACATAGAATAATTTAGATACAATTTACAAACTTACAATCGTTAGGTATATTATTTACAATATTAGAATATGTTTAGTGCTATTTACAATCAGTATAGAAGTAAAAACATTTATACATAAAACACGGGTATTACCACAGCTGTCATCATTTACTCTATAGATCATGAGAATTTCTGGTTCATTACGGATCAAAAGCTAGATTTAATGAGAAGATTATGAAGTTTTGCCGGTTAACTCCGGATTTAAATTGGCTTCATCTTTAAAACTGAAGACTTAAATGAAAGTTCGTCTCATATCAACTACAAAACTAGGAGACCGATTAACAAGCGTACCTCTGCCCACAAGTCTGGTGAGTCTCTCCGGGAACATGAGCTGCGGCGGCCTCATGGATATGATGTCCCGGAACTGGTTGTACAGCTCCATGACTGACGAGTCCATCGCACGCCGCTCGTCTGGCACGTGCTCGCGGAACTGGCAACCCTGATGATATGCTATGCTACTTCAGCCCCCGTAGCATGACCGCCGTAGAAACGGGTTTTGTCGACGAAGAATCGAAAAAAAAGACAGATTGTGGAAAGATTTCTATCGTCGCAAGCATGGCGAATTGGCGATGTTGAAAATGTATGACAGACATGTCAAGTTGTATAGAAAGAGCTTTGTCGATCTTGGTAGAGAGATAGTATTGCCATGCTACGCGGGCTAGTAGTTCTAAATTCTTGCCAACTTGTTGATCCAGAACATTAGGTAGATATAGTACCCAGTCACTCACAGTATTCCTAGTGATGGTCTCGAAGCGGTAGGCCCTCTCTCCGCAGCAGGGGTACCGGCCGGCCGGGAGTGAGGGCCGCCCCTCCAGCGCGAACATGTGTGCCGGCTGCTCGTGGTGGGAACACCACTCCATCTGGACACAAAATTCTTACATATCGCATGCTTAATGGAATACTGACTTAACTCAAAAAAGACGATTTATGGGAAATCGCAAAAGAAGATCTTGCGATGAGGACTTATCCTACTTGTCGATGCATAAAAATAAAACTGATTTATATTAATCATGAATGCTTGTATTTTGTACGTCTATGTTTAACTATTGATAAGATCTGAGTAAAAAAAAAACCTGTAATAATTTCTATCTATTTTTTTTAAATATTATAAAAAGTACATTCTAAGTTACGTCAGTTTTTTATAAAAAGTAAAACAAATATTTTAGAATGTAAACGCTCCATTAAGTTTTAAGTCTGTTTCAGTTTGAATTATGTATTATTTATAACGACTAATTCAGTATTTAGTCTGTATTTGAGTACTTTAGGAAAATACATTTAGAGATTGGGTCACTTTATTCAAATTAGCAGACCGTAAATGAACTTGATAGTGGCGTTTTTTTAATTAATTAAAAGACAAAATATAATCACCAATCTTTTATTGCAGCAACCTTCACAAGTAGCAGATAAAAAAAAAAATTAACGTATCAGTCTTATTTATAATTTCTATAAATCAACATAAATCAAGCCGGAGAATTGCTCATATTACACAAAAAAAATTGCTAAAAACAAACTAAAAGTACTAACTTACTTTAAAAAATAAACCCACTTTGGTTATCCAAGCTATTAAATAAAACAATGTCATTATCAAATTTAGTTTAAGTCTCTATAAAACATAAAATATAAACTTCTTAAGCAAACATAATTGACCTTAAGGAACCTTCTTTTTAATTAATTTTGTTATGTAATCAGTAATCATAGGTAAGGTAGGTACACTATTAAATAATAGAGTTATAAAAATCCGAATAAAAATTTGGGATCAATTTTTTTGTTAATAGCTCTCTCAGATCTTTCTTTTTATTCTCACTTAGTTCTTGCTTATTTAAGTAGACATTAGTTGGTACAATTTCACATAGAGGAAGCATTTTTTTCCTTTTATTTCTGACGCTCACTTCCTGGTATTCACTATCTTTGTACGAGGTTTTAACGAAAAATGAAAAAGGTGTATCTTTGCTCACTTTTATCACCTTTAAGTCATTCCATAAAACAGTTCTCCCTTCTTTAGTTTTATTAAAATTAAAACCCCAATCTTCTTGTAGTTTTTTTAAGTCTAAAAACGATTCAAATGTCAGTTCATGTACTGAAAATTTCTTGCCAGACTTCTTTGCGTTTTTAATTATGGCTACATATTGGTGAGGGGAATATATTGGACCGGATTTTAGGTTTTTTGTTATCTCCTTTTCTATTAGGCTATGGATATTATCACCCTCGTTTTGTGTATGACCTTTTATTAAGAATTTATGAGTGATAGATTTAATATTTAGATGAGTGACTGCATACAGGTAAAGTGCTACTATAAATTTATTTTTGTTTTGACCGGCACAATTGTCAGAATAAAAAATTAAATTACATCCATCGTCATTAGGTGACTCCGCTGAGAGCTTCTCAAAAACTTTTAGTAAACAAGATCCGATTTCGTTGGCCCCGCGTTTAGCATCGGTTTCGTTCCAGAAGAAGCAGTGTACATCATCATACGAGTCTTTAATTTGGCCGTCAACTTTTTTGTTTAACATCGTAATTGTGAAATTGTAACTATTTAATTTTGATTTGTAATAAAATCCAGAGGTATCTCCTCTAGGAGATTGCAGAACAGCTTGCAGATCAAACACAAGAACTTTATTTTTATCGTCTATTTTCCAGCGATCATCGTGTTTTTCTTGGCGGCTCAGTGTTTTTTCTTCTAAATGTGCATCGTACGATTCTTTAAGTAATAATTTTTGTTCAGGCGTCGAGTTCTTGTATTGCAAACATAAATCACATTGGTCTTTTCTGGGACGAAAAAACGAAATATTATAATCTTGTGTAAATACTTTGTAAAATGTGCAATATCTACCAGCTGCTTTGTTACTTTTATTTTGATTTTCTTTGAAGTCCCTGAAAAGATCTGAAATTGTTTTCCCACCATCAATATATTCACGAGTAGAATATTGCCTAATATAATGGGATTCAATTCTTGGTATTGCGTTTATGAACTGTTTGATATCGTTTAGAAGTTGTTCATCAACCCTTACATGGTTGCTGTGCTGTCCTCTCTGATCTCGTGCTAGAATTCCATGTTCATCTATTTTGCTCTTGACAGTACGTATAACACGATCAGAAATATCCAAGGTTTTCATAAAAAACGTTTTACAGACTCGTACCGATTGCCCTTCTACTAAGAAATGGAATGCTTGATTGCAATTTCTTGGATTACGCGCATTTGTATATTTATATCTTGGAGTTATATTGGTCATACAAGACATAATAAACGATCTTTGAGCATCAACCTGACCGAGATTCCAATACACATCAAAAATTGTTTGTCTTTGATCAATAGCTATCTTTTCAGTGCATTTGAGTCTACATTTATCACCACAAGGTGTTTGAACAGAACGAGGTTTGATTACTTTATTTTTCTTGCTAATGTATGGTTTTCCAGTATTTCTCAGACTTTTAGCTTTATTCTGTTTCCAGCTTTCTTCATTCCGTTTACGTTTCCTTCCCTTCTTCTTTTCTTCTTGTGGTGTAGTATTTTCTCCGATTTCTTGATTTAGCGAAACTTCTGTAGTTGCAGGTTCATTAATGTTTGTTTGCTCTGATTGATTTTCTTCGGTTACTTGAACTATGTTATCTTGTGTTTTGTTCTGTTCATCACTAGAATCTGTATCGGAACTATCACTAGAAGATCCTGAAGATGATGGGGATGAAGAAGACGTGGAAGACGAGGAACTTCCTGATGATTTTGATCGACTTGGATATACTGGTATTTGCCTTTGCTTTTTAGACGGAGCTTTGTATGTTGGATCGTGATCACTTAAATCGACATCGCTATTTTCAGATTTTGAATGTCTCTCATCAGTGCAATCGTGGACGACTGTGGTGTTATGAAGGTGATTTTCATTGCTGACTAAAGCCGATTCCGAAATTTCAAAATATTCCTGTACGTTTGAGTAACGCTGATTTTCGGGCTTGTTTGTTATATCAGCTAACATCTTTAACAAAAAATAAAAACGTACCTATATTAGTAGTAATAAAATAAATAAGAAATTATTAAAAACCTAATTTTTTAAATTACTTGAAATTGTTACCTCCACTTCAGTTGATGGCACCGATTCATATTCTTTATCTTGTGTTGCCGGTTGTGGCGCCGGGTTTCGAACCTGAACAAGCTCTATCATCTTTTTCGACCTATTGGATGACATTATCAACCTAAAACATAAATAGTAATATAATGCCCCTTGTAAAAATAAAATATTGTACGCAATATTTAGACCAACAATGACTTAACATTAAACATTTACAGGCAATGAAAAAATTACGCATTATATTACGTTCATTTTAATCAAACAAAGACTCAACTAATATTGCGGCTCCTAAGTAACAATAACCTTTAGTAGTAAACAGACTTATACTTGAATGTTACAAAGTGTTACCTTTAATAATGGATAGATTTTAATAGTAAACTGACTTAACTCGTAATGGGCCTCGAAAAATATAACGGCGTTCAATTATAAACTGGCTTAAAACTGAATGTTTCACGTAATATATTACTAAAATATGTAGTAAACTGACCTAAAATTTAATTTGTCACTTTATGATTACACAATTTGATGAAACTTACCTTTGAATTTACTCGTAAACACACTCAACAACGATTGGGTCTTCGTTCAATAAAATAATAATAACCTCACTACACAGATGTCGGACACAAACTGGCATGAGTCGCTATTCGACGAAAACACGATGAGAGATCCCACAAGAGTGAAAGAGACGGATATATCACTGGGGCGGCCACAATACGTAAACTCAACGTAATCCAAGCGGTAGACGGTAGATGGCGCTAAAAGAAGCTTGTATCTGTACGTAACTCAATTCTGACCTATCTAATAATGGGTCAGTGTTCCATTAAGCATGCGATATATCTACGTGAATCCTTTAATAAATATCCAAAGGTTAAAAAGATCGCTTTTAGCGATAAGACCAGCTCCCATTAAACTGTCACCGTCTGTCACTCTATGTAAAATGGTTAGGTACTTTGTAAGGTGTGCATAATAATAAAGAGTATTCTATCTAACGGAAAAAACACCCACCCCCACAACATTTTTGTTGATAGCTCCGTATTAGTCAGGGGAACTCGATATTTGCATTATTATTATTTTTAGGGCTTTGTAATACGGAATCCTTCAAATTTCGTCACGTCCGTTTGTTGTATCCGAATTTGACACAGTTATTTAATCGGAGACTATACTAACGAATGGTCTAATGAAATAATTAAAAATAATAATGGGTGACACTTCTCTTACATGTATCCAATTGCTTCGTCTTATAGTTCTGTTCAAACTTTATGGCGGCTCGGAAGTTAGCTGCGAGTGACGGTCTGCGCACTATACGGTCAAGACGATGGGTCCTCTGTGCTGCGCTGATACCTAAAATTGGGTTCTGCACAGCTTTACGTTAGCTGTTCCGAGCCATCATAAAGTTTGAACCGTTATACCTGCGCAGACCGTCACTCGCAGCTAACTTCCGAGCCGCCGTAAAGTTTGAACAGAACTATACCTGATAAGCCGGGAAGTAGCTGTCGCAGAGCTGACAGCGCAGGAAGTGGCAGTCAGCCCACAGGCGCCAGTACACACGGCGCCAAGACCGCAGCTCCCCGTACAACCAGGTGATGTACTCGTTCAGACTCCACGTTTGGTCCCTGGGAAAAACGCAACACATTATAGTGTTTCTAATGTATAGAAAAAAATACTTATTTGTCTAGGCGTTTTTATAAATTACGTTTTTTCAACATTTTTTTTCTGCTACATTTCGTATTGAAGTCAATAATGTTATCAAATAAACGGTAAGTAGATGATTTAATGATGTTACTAATATTTTTTAAATGTTCAGAATCTTTTGTAGTTTTTTGTTCTACTAAGACAAACATCACTCGATCGTTACTTTAGCGGAAAAAGGGTTTTGAATATGGGTGATTGCCATTATTATAGACATTTTTTTTTAAAATTCAAGTTGTCGGCTGGAATAAGAACTCGACTCTTATAATAACATAGAAGAAGGTTCAAATTCTTATTGCCTTACCCTCAAATAGTAATCAAAATTGTTCAAAATGAGTCGATTTCGTGCACGGACTCTTAATCAGAATATTTAAGGGCCATTCACTACGGCCGCTCTACCGTTGTATTGAAAACGGTCAATGTTTCAATTTATCTTGTAGACCTTTAAAAACATCATGGATAAAATTCAGCACCGAAAGTTACATAGATAAGATCCGGTCTGTTAGTCTCGAGGTCGCAAACGCGACTGCAGAGCGTGGGTTCCTGGGTCCTTATTCCACGTCGGATAAAGTATTATTTGGTTTTCAGTTGTTCCATTGGGAATTTCTCAATAGCAGCCCGAATTTTATAAGTTGGCGATTGTGATAACTCCGTGTCTCGAAAAACACGTTTAGCCTGTAGTCTTGCGCGTAATCAATGTCCAGAAATTATGTCGGGTTGCATTGCAGTCCCATCGGACTATGAGAGTAAGAGAAGAGGATGCACCTGGGTTGACTCGAACACTATTATATCTTCGGCCAGCATTATCTCCAGCCAGCGTCGATGTCTATAGTCTCGGCTGAGATCGGCTAGAATTCTGCCTGTAGGACTAAATACTTATATAAAATCGTAGACCAATGAGACGAAGACTACCGAGTCCTACCGTAAAACTTGAATATTCACCCCAAAAAAAAAAGTCGTTTCCCAGCAATAATTTTTGCGTAAAGTTACTTAGTTTGATGTACAATATGCTTGGTTGACGGCTTCGTGAAAGGTCTTGTTACATCCTGTATGTTTTCAGTGCCACTAAACCGACACCAGAAAAGCTTCACGCATAGAACATAATTATAATTAACGTGGGATAGACTGCTGAATGACGTGCTCACTTGGTGTGGGAAGAGATCACGTTGCCTCGTCGATCTATCCGCATGCTAGCGGGCTGGCACGGCACCTGCTCTGCGATATGGCGTCCTAGTAGCTTGTTGCATCTAGTCAAAGAAAATGAGAAGATAAAGCTGAGAACATTGAGAAGGTGGTTAAATAAATATACGTTAGAAGTCATTTTTCAGAATCCACACAGCTGTCCGGGTAGGTATTACATCGAGTACCGAAATGGGGAAGGTCGGTTAAGTCTCGACATAAAAAGCGATCGCAAAACAACCGAATTCGGTCACAAAGCCATAACGATACGGATTTAAGGTGGACACGGTGTCGGCTTCCACCTTAAATCCGCATAGTTATGACTTTGCGACCGAATTGGGTTGTTTTGCGATAGCTACTTATGTCGAGACTGCAGGGCCAGGCCACACCGCCAGCTGGCGGGCGGGAGAGCGACGCGAACCCAATCTGACAAATGAGGTCAAGCCAAGTCGAGCTGTGTTGAAATGACAAGCACGGAATTTCAACCAATGATGATGCTTGGAACTAGCTATGCTAGAGCCATCAATTTCAGTTACCTTTTGTATTAGATAGCCCTGATGTGTTATCATTCATGGGTAAAATAACTCCTTTTACCAAAAGTCTTGTGGAATACGTACTTGTTACACTTAAAAAGCGTGGCGAGGGTGGAGTAGTGTCCCCGGAGGGTCTCGGCCACCGGCTCCGCGAGAGACAGGATCATCTTGCAGTACAAGCGCGACTGGATCTTGTCCTTGCGGTCCCGGACGGCTTCTAGCTCCGCATTCGTGTACATGGCTGACAACCTGGGGTAAAATAAATTATGAATCAGTGAAAATCAGTGGTACTTTGCGAAAATCCATGATGATAAATGTTATGATAATATACTTACCTAAATGTTTTATGTTTAGTTTAATTTCGGTAAAACAAGATTCAAGCTTTTTTTTTTTTTTTTACCGATGTGTAATCATCAAATAACTCCTCCCGCTCTGGGCTGAGCAGGAGGGAGTGTCAGACTTCTACTGACTAAAACCCATCCATGTTCCTTCCTTTGCCCTTTGTGTTCCAGGGCCGCGGTATCTCTTTCGAACAGTCCCGCAACCCTGGCAGGCGTCGGCCCTTACGGACCCCTTCCTGTTTGCTGACTCTCTTTGAGGCGCGCGTGGAACACGAACGCGCCGTCGACACGGCCTGTCGTCATAAGACGGACGGACGGCGAGCTAGCCCATAGCTCACCGTCCACAGGCCCGCAAGATTCAAGCTTGGGAACAGAATGCAACACCGCTAGGGCGGTGAAAAATGTACACATGCAGGAAGCGCGAAGTATGAAACATGCAACCCAAACCTATAGGTCCTTGCTCGACTCGACTCGCCTCGCCACGGGGCATCCTCAGATGACTTTTACATTGTTGAGCGCAAATCGCTTCGCGTTGACTCGTGGCATACCCTAAATAATCTCTTTCATTTGTTTGCTCCGCAGTCGCTGCCGTAAGAAGCCTGTAACTTGAGCGTCTCTCGTGGCCGTTCCTGCCCTCGTCCCACTTTAGTTGAGGTCGACATAATACCCTTTTCTCTTCCATACTTCATTGTCAACCTATCATTTTCTGCTATTGTTTACATAAAATCCGTCAATATTTTATTTGCCCACCACTGATACAGGCTCGGCATACCTATTAATGACTGATGTATTGTGTACCTGGTGAGCAAAGCGTCGCTGAGACACGCCAAGTTGGTGGAGGTCTTCACGATGTCATTGATGTGCGCGTGGCAGTATATCAGACAGTCATGCAGCAGTGGCTCCATCTGTACAACAAAATCAGGCCTCGTCTTTTAATGAGGGAGTGGGCTGTAATCCAGCACGCGGTCAAAGTTTCAGTTTTTTTTTTAAATAGGTACTCCTTACATTGGACTTTTGAACGTCAATCTTTAAAAAAAGGAAATAGAATTGTTTCTACACCTATTCAAACGGCTAAATGGGCAAAAAAGGAGTTTCTTGTCGATTCTTCTCTTTTAAAACGTTTAACAATATTGCGGGGCCAGTGCGAGTTGGTAGAAATCTGAAGTCTTCGAATTCTTGGTTTTAGGACAGGCCATGGTTCCTTGCGATGCTAACCTCCAACATTGTGAGAGCTGTGGTGATGAATAAAATTACTCATAGACTAGTGGCGGTACTTCCATCCAAGCCTAACAGCTAGGCTTGCCCTTATGACCCAGTACTCTTTATGATGTTAGGGTTTCTGAACAGTCTGCTTGCCATAAGTCTGGTTGCCGTATAGTCGGCCCATAGACACGCCGCTGTCATATGAGCATTTGCAGCCACAATCGATCTACAACTTTTCGGGTCACCACTGCTCTCTTCATAGAGAATTCTCTCACCATTCTCTCTGGCATAGAGAATTTTCTAATGATGGCTTTACCTGTAGAAATGATGCAGACACCAGAATGGGTACCACATTGTGAGGGTCGAGCAAAGGCCAGTCGGCAACCAAAATAGTATCCCGTTTCACCCAGCGCATTAACCAGTCGAAAATCTAAACAAAAGATATTATTGTAAGTGTATTGATTGATGACGAAGTAGGTTTGGTACCCCTAAATAAATTTGTGTTCTTTTTTTTTGTTAGTTTAAACCTGTTCCTACAAATTTCACTAGCATACACTGTTTTAAGGTATCACGGTTTAAAACTAAACTTATTATACTATCACTTACGGGATATCTTCTGTGATTGTTCATTATTTTGAGCTCCCGATATTAAATTAGACTTAGCAAGAGGGTAGACAGATTTGCCTGCACCGAACAATTACATATTTATTTACCATCCACCCGCATTCTCATCAGTCATCCCGCGATCGTGGCGCTTGCAATAGCGTCTAAATATCGGGAGCTCAAAATAATGAAAAATCACAGAAGATATCCCGTAAGTGACTAGTCACAAGCAAAATTGAATATAAAACTAAATATGGTTTTGGGACCTGTAGGACCAATTTACTTGTGAATTTATAATTAATTTTGACCATGTCATGTAGTTAAAATGAATACCTTTACATAGTATAATAATATTAAGTTACCTGGATATCACAATGTACAGATATATCCATGTCTTCTAATCTCTGGCCAGCAGTGACATCAGCGAAGTATCCCATCTTGGATACTAACAACTTCTGGGGGCACCTAAAATCTTTTTTTAGACCTTTCACTTCATCACAAACGTGAATTTCTACATCCCCTCTGAAAGAAAATAGTACATTTTGATTTGTGGGGAAACTTTGTTATTGCAATGGAGACGAAATTCACCCCCAAGCCGCAGGCGAGGTTGTATTATATGGAGCCGAGAACTGCAGTAACAAATGCCCACGTGTATCAAACGACGTTTTTCAATAAACTTTCGAAGAAATAATAGCACGTAAAAATACAAAAAGAATATTCCGATACCGGGAATCGAACCCGAGCCTCCTGGGTGAGAGCCAGGTATCCTAGCCACTAGACCATATCGGATGTTAAATAGATATCGAAATTGTTGTTCACAACACACCTAGTAGTATTTTAATAATGTTTATTTTGTGACAAAATCATTTCCCACACAAATTGAAATAAAAAGCTAAGTAAAAAGATAGACAATTTACTTACTCTTGTTTGGTATTATTGCGGTCTTGAGCTATGATTACTGAAGATTTGCGCCTTCCCAGGCGATCCCTCGATTCTTTCTCATCCAGAAAGCCTTAAATTGTAATATTAGTTTGATTAATGACAATGGTTTTAACTTTTGAATTGTAGACATAATTGAGTATTTTAAGTTTTATGTTGTTACCTCCAAAACTAGCAGGTTTCTTTAGATCAACAGTTGTTCCTGATGAAACTTTCTTGATTATAGGAGTGTAAAGACTCGTTGTTTTTGATGTTTTTTTATATCCTGCCAGGTAAGGCAGAATTGAATCCAATATCCCTTCATTTAGTACCTGAAATGAAAATTTGTTTCAGCGCCATCTATTTGTATACTTGTCAAACGTCTGAAATGATTTACAACTACAATTTCTATTTGATACAAAATTTACAAACATACATCATTAAGTTTGCAATTCAGGTTGGCTTCAGTCCAAATACCTAGCATTTCCACTCTCGCTTCAGGAGGTAATGCTCGCCGTCGTCCCGATTTTCCTGAAAACAATTTTGACTTCTAAATAGTTCTCTTGACTGAAACCAGATGGCACTAGTAACACTATCCGATGGGATGCTGATGGGATGAATCTTCTTGTAAAAGTATGTCAGTCAGCAGGACTCGTTCGGCAGAGTGCAATTTAAGTCAAGTTTTGCCAGCACTACGGGGATACGAGCTGACAAACCTTCCGTTTCAATATGAATTTAACAGTTCTGCCCTAAGCACACAAGGCACTTAGAATATGGGTACCAGTCAACAATCCGCCGGCGCCGGGTCCTAGTACTGGAATAGGATCAACGGCTTGCGCAACCCAGCGCAGACCGCTATTGCGGTAAGACTCGCGACGAAGGAGTGACTGAAGAGACGGCCTGTTTCCGGCCGACACACGTGCTGTGCCGCATAGGTCGGGAACCGCCGACCGGTTCTCACCACTACGGAGACTGCCCCGACGACACAGCGCAGCACACTCTGGAGGAGTGCCCCTAGCCTGGGCAATGCAGCGCCGTGAAATTGTCGCGACGGTCGCGTCGGTGTACGGCCGCCAACGGCGACGGGGTCCGCATGTTTATATGGGCCAAAACATGGCCGGGGGAGCGTGACGAACTGCGCGTGGACTCCAGCACACCGGCCCAAGGTAGTCGAAGAACACCGTATGGTTTTAGTCAGTATGAGTCTGACAGATCCCTTCGTCTATCCCAGGGGACATCCATGAGGACTTCCAAAGTCAGCAATAAAAAAATAGCTGCCAGTCAACAAGGACATTACCTTCGATTTCACTGCAACTAAATCTCTTTTCAAGTTTGTCTTCGCTGTTCTTTAGTTCCATGACACACTGGCTCTTGCTAACGGTCGCCTTGGCGTCAGCGAAAACGGTTTGATGCAGGAGATCTCGTTCTTTTTGATCAATTACATGGTTGATAACAGTTAATTTGGTCAATTCTTCCCAATCTATCTTCGATGCTTCGTCTTCGCTGCCCTCCAAGTGCTCGTAAACTTGATACGCAGTTTTCATAAAATCAAAAAAGTCTTTGACGGTAATCGTTTCAGACGTATCGACTTTCTTGGGTGACGAATTTTGCCGTATTAAAGATACAGATGTTGATGGACTCCTGCTTCTTGGTCCATCACCCTTGTGCATAAACATAGAATCAGATTCAGGGCGCTGATTAGACATTTTGAATCACGGTATTCACGGATTACATTTGACAAAGAATTTTATTTGTTCATCGATTTAATAAGCCTCCTGGAAACAGCGATTTGATAAAACTATTGATTGGTAACCATCGAGGTACAATGTTGGTAGCTTAGTTGGCAACGGATATAAAAATAGAATTCGTTGCAAAACTAAAATAAATGATTCTATTTTTTTTTAGTCAAGACTTCAAGTAATTTATGATACACTATGTTGCATGAACTTAAAATATCAGAATATTTGCTGTATTTACAATACCAAAAAAAAAACCGGCATAACCTATTTATTACTGATTGCTGAATGCCAGCTGATGCCAGTCACAGAGGACTTTTTTTAATGCCAGTCCTGCCAGTCCTTTTATAGTCTATGATGCCAGTAATAAGGTCCTGCTGTTTATAATGTTTTTGGCTGAAATTATTTGACAGATTTTATTTTTTGTGAAAATAATTTATTGTCTTTGACTCAAAGTTGAATCATGAGGAGCGATCTTCAGGTTAAGCCGTGCTTGCCTGGGTTGGTCTGTGGATGGATGACCACCCATTACGTACCGAGTTTCCTCCGTGCCTCGGAAAGCACGTTAGGCCGTTGGTCCCAGCTGTCAATTGTAGATCTTTGACAGTCATTACAGGTAGCCAGTGGCCCGAAATCTGACAACAGTTTTACCAAGGAGATAATACCTAGTACTAACTGGGTTGTGGAAGTCAGATAGGCAGTCGCTCCATGTAAAATACTGTTTTTCAGCTTCATCCGCACTTCACTCTTGAAAATTAAACATCAACTGTGCAACTTCAGGTAGGTGGGTAGGTACGATATGCCACATACGATTGCAAGCAAAAGAGGACTTTGTAGAAAGCACCCTTTTCACCCGACTGCGGCGAAGCCCAAAAGGAGGGTTGTGTGTTTGACTTGTATGTTAGTACCTAACATAGATAATTTTATATTTCTATGGTACCTAATGTATGTGAGTATTTCCTTTTCTTTGTTCCTTCGTAACTCACAGATAAACGGATTTGGATGATTCGTCTTGGTGGCGCAACTGTTTGGGGTGCCATATTGTGGAGTTCCAATTTTTTTTTTCCATTAGTCTCGGGTGGGGTATCAAAATGAAGGGTTTTAAAAGATGGTTACAAACATATTTACCTACAAGTATGTAATTCGATGTGACAAATAGTTTAGAAAAGGGAAAAATCGTATATATTAACAAGTTAAGTCTGCGAAATCTTCTCATTCCATTTTCGTCATTTCATATTTAAGCGGGCCCTGCCTGCATCCAACTTGTTTTTGCTTTTCAGTTTTTTCAGTCGGGTTTTTTAGTTTTTTTCAACTACATACTTTTTTAATTCCAGCTTTTTAGTTTAGGAACGTGAAAGTTTTCGTTTTAGTTTACTAGTAAGTAAAGTAAAAGTGTAACATTGATTTAGTTGAGTTCACTGACCTAGTTGACCTCTAAAGAATGACCTCGATTATATTGATTACTAGCAACATTGGTTTGAGTTACATTAATACCAATCACGCGAGACGACTAAACGGAGAATCTTAATTCGATTACGTTCCTAATCTTAATATTTATCTGGTTCTGTGAATTGAATATAAAATACCAATTTACATCACAAAAAAAACAAAAAATAAAAATCTTGATTCATTATTGTTGTAAACTGACACGTTTAACTCACATGTTTGGCATACGTAAATGGAACGTTTTGTAGTTTGTCTCTGTCTAATTCAAGTGTTCAGAAAAAGAGAGATGTTCCGGTCACGTCACAAGCAAAAGGAGAATAATTACGTAGATGTAGGTTGGAATGCAAATTGTCTTTGGTCAGTCTAGTGATATGTCATATCAACAACATTTTCAGTGTAATTTTTTGTTGTCCAACAAAGTTATTTAGAATGTTCAGGGCTGTATTTTATTATGGAAAGCCACCAACCCGAATATGACAAGAACGGATTATTGTCTGACACATTCTGGAAGACACCACAGCGTGCGATCCCGGGCAGACCTTTTCAGACGGTCAAACGTACCGAGGTTATGTCTGGGTCATCGTATCAACAGTTCCAGGCGTCCGTGAACGACGCCTGGGACCTGGGCGACGACGACATCATATCTGGAATCGCCGAAACTAAAATATCGAAGGCCATATCGCAAACTGCTGCTTTGAACGTGATAAATTCGCATAGGAATAGTAGTAGGAACGTAAACAAAAATGACGTAAAGGTTGAGAGTGAAATTGTGAAGCCAAAGGCTGAGGCGGTGGAGGTGAAGAAGAATGAGGTCCGTAGGGTGGGTGCGGGGAGTTCGGGGCCGATGCGGCACTACCCTGGCCGGCCGCGACCCGTGCGTCTGTCGGCACTGACCTCTCGCGAGGAGAGCAGCGAGTCCAAGCTCGAGAGATTCCAACAAATGCATGATAGCATTGTCATAGACCTGGATGACCTCAAGCAGATCAGTTGGTCTGGCATCCCAGTCAAAGTAAGTCATAATGGTGTCTGTTTCAGATGAGTCACTCTGTAAATATGATTGGTTATGCTTTTGGGACAATTGTTTTAAGCATGGCATTGACAAGTATTTATTGTTATTGTAATTTTAAGGGGCCTGATGGAAGTTTACTTTAGTATGTAATCATATTAATAAGATATTGAATAATGAATGAAATTTAACAAGCGGCTCACAATTTAGAAACTACTTTAACAACAAAAATGGGTATAAGCTCAGACTCAGTTGTCTTCAGGAACCTTATGATATACTCCACGTCTTTGTGTTGATATATAATATTAATATTTTCTTTTTGCTATCTGACAAAGATTCAAATAATAACGACTTAGCATAGTGGATGTCCTCTTGTTGTGCACAAACGCCAGTAGCTCATTAATTACGATATTACACTTCACAATTTTTTAATACAACATTTTCGTAGCGGTAATACAGTGACACACCTGCACGGAATGGTGCAAGAGCAGAGGCTTATTGAATTAAATTCTGTAATATGTCCTCCTGAGAGAGGGCACTGGCTCTTGCATAACAGGTCTATCAACCTAGCACAGGAGCCAGGTACTTCACACAATTTGTAACTACTTTCTTTTGTAATAACATAGCTGTTCTGTCTGCTTGGAATAATATGAAAGGAAGTGGGACTTTTTTATCTTACAAGGAGGCTATTCTGTTCTTATTTATTTCATTGCAGGATCCAAGACACTTGAATTATTTCTCTGTGACTCTTCAAGCTCCCGTGCCTCTTGTCTTTCTTGTTGATCTTGGCATTCAGGACTTGCAGAGGTTGGGAATAGCATCACACTTGCTTTCTCTGAAGGGCATGGTGCAAAAATAAACCTCATAAACAAACAGAGAGAATATAATGAGTCAAATAGTAATTTCCTTTATTCATCTTATTATTTATTGGTAGCGTTTTTAAATATTTAAGTAAAAATAACAGAAAGAAAAAAAAAATGTAGCCCACCGGTATCGGGAATAAGGTTCAAGCTACCGGCAATCGGGGCTCAAAAGAGAGGAACCTCCTAACTATATGACCACTGTACAGAAGCTTTTATAATTGTTTATTTATATTTTTATTTACACTATAATGGTACTTGACATTGCAATTAATTCAACCTTGTAATACAACCTTGTGTGTAAAACATAATATTTTTATCACTACCATGCTAACTCCAACAATCAACAAATTTTTCTTATTCGAGGTTCAGTAATTGGAGGTATTTTCACTTATTTTTATTAATAAATAGTTTCTGTTCGCGACATCGCCTGCGTGAAGATTCTTGTTTTAACATAAAACATCGGCACTCTGCAATAGTGTAGTTTTCCTGATGGTATTTTTTATTCGATGAGTAGTTTCGAAGATTACCTTCTACATCCAAACTGACCAAACTTCACCTCTAGTAGTTGACTATCTGCTGTGCCCATCGCTCTGTCTCTGTAAGAATAAGGTGGTACTGACATATATGATATATTAACCAAACAATATTTCCATTATTTAAAATGTGATAAGTAGCTCCGAAGTTACTTTACATCAGCAAGTCACAGTCTACCGAACATTTTTTTGGTCTTCTCCTATTCTTATAGCCAACATTCAAAGCAATAGAAATATCTCATTCAAACTCTATAGGAAATTTGCTGCTTTTTAGGCGACTTTCATCAAAATGAGGTTCTCAAATCAGCTGTGTTTTTTTAAATGTTTGTTACCTCATAGCTCCGTCATTTATGAACCGATTTGAAAAATTCTCCCGTAGAAATGTCATCAAAGTCGGTTCAGTAATTTCTCTTTTGTTCCTGAATATGTATTTTTTTTTTTGTGCTACGGAGATGACATGATGGTTCCTGTAGGCTGGGTTAGCAGATATTAACCTGCTAATTACAATGTAAAAAATGGTTTCGTGATAAGAATTTGTTAGGTATACTATAACTGAAACGGGTAAAATAAAAAACTTAAAAAAAAAGTATATAATGTAAGTAGTACTAAAAAAAAAAACAAGAATTCAATATGTTTTTAAAGACGCGAAATTTATAGAAGTAAACATCTTTGAGAAAATTTATGCATTATTCATTGGACAAGATAGTGAGTAATATTCTAATATGCTTCATAAATTGTAAGTCAACATTTTAACAAAGCTTATTTACATAATATTCAGGGTACAAGCTGATTTGCCTTGCTAATGTGGTTTTAATGTAACATTATCTGTACTAAGAATACAACTTTTTGATAAGAAGCTCAAACAAAATAAATAAAATACTGGTTTGTTTTCCAATTAAATACACCACAACATTGTATGACTAATTTTTTCGTATTTTTTTTGTTACTAGCCATTTATGTGTTGCCACTGCTGGGTAAAGACCTCTTCCTTCTTACAAACCTCTCTAGCTTGTGCTGTGCGATCTCTGACCATGTTCGTCCCGCAAACAAGATCATCGTAATACCACCTTCGTCGCGGCATGTTCGTTTTTGTTTTTTTTTTTTTTTTTATAAATAGTAACCTTAACTTTATGGGGCTGATCCATGCGTCATGTTCCTGAACGGGCGCTGTCAGTTGGGACTGGTCATGTCTTAGCTGCCTCGGTTTATTTTAACTACTTTGTTTTTAAATTGTTGATAATTATAATCTTTTACTCTGGACGCTCTTAATGTGCACATCTTTCTACATCGTTCTCACATATGTATAATCTCAACATGAATGATGTAACCAAGATCTTGTAACAAAATTTTGATTGAAAAGAGTGTCGATGGAGTTTCTTGCTCATTCTTCTCCATAGAGATCTACGCTTTGGAATGGGCAACTACAGTAGTTTCACAAGTTATTATGCCTTGTGTCTGTGACTGTAGGTTCGCCTTTGTTTTTCTGACATTCACAAGTGCCTGTTATGGTCTAATTGAATTAAATGCTTTGAGTTTGTGTTTGAGTTTATGATGTTTGGAGTTGATTTTTATATGACAACATCACACCTGTTTAGAATAGGTCTTCTGCCTGTCCTCAAATATTCAACAATTTTTCACCTTTTATATTCACCATACGTTTTCCTTGAAAGGGTCGACTGTGGGTAAATGGTAGGTATAGCCATATTTCACCAAGTCCCATGCAATAGGGGCCTAAGTTAGTCTTTTACTTATTAACCAAGCACAAATCAAAAATCCAAGCTACTATTAATTTACGAAAAATCCCCATAACACTGCCCAAATAATCAAGTCGTTTTTTTTCCCTTGAACCATAAACAAAAATCTAACCATACCTTTCCTTCTTTCCCCAGGCTAGAGCTATAACATGGCGTCTCCTGGCCGGCTATCTGCCTCCCAATGCGGAGCGACGGGTAGAGACCCTGGAACGAAAGAGAGCGGACTACAAGCATCTAGTGCGACAATACTACGATGCAGAGAGAGACGACGACACTTATCGACAGATCCATATAGATATACCGCGGATGAGCCCGCTTGTGGCTTTATTCCAACAGATTACTGTGCAGGTTAGTTTGCTTTCCTATGCCAATTTAATCTTTTTCATCTGCCCCTGTAGCATAACCACCGTAGAAACTGGTTTTGTCGACGGAAGAATCGACAAAATGACAACTAAAGAAATCTGTCATTTTGTCGATTCTCCTGTCGACAAAACCTGTTTCTACAGTAGTCATGCTACGGGGGCTGGGGCTGTACCAACTGACATCAGACAATGATATTCATCTTATGGGATGAAGATATTTTTCTTATAGTATGTTTTACATAGTATGTTTGCTTATAGTATGTTTTACATAGTATGTTTGCTTATAGTATGTTTTACATAGTATCTTTGCTTATAGTATGTTTTTGTGTGTGTGCTCCACCGTGTCCTCCGGTCGATCCTCGCAATGGAAACACCCGGGCGTTTCCTCCCGCCCTTCCGTCATACATAATTTTAATGACTTAAAATTAACTTGTTCAACTTGAATTTCAGGTAATGTTCGAACGCATTCTGTACATCTGGGCGATCAGGCACCCGGCCTCAGGCTACGTGCAAGGCATCAACGATCTGGTGACGCCTTTCTTTATGGTCTTCCTTCAAGAAGCTGCTCCGGGCCAGGAGTTGGACAACTTTCCCCTGGACAAACTGACGGAGGAACAGAGGGACATTATCGAGGCTGACTCCTTCTGGTGCCTCTCCAAGTTCTTGGATAGCATCCAGGATAATTATATATTTGCTCAACTTGGTATTCAATATAAGGTAAGTGGTCAACTTCGTGTTTTTGCTTTAGAACTTTGTTTTGTCAAAATTCGCTGCTTGGCTGAAAATTGGTGATTCTGAAAACGATTCCTTGGAAATTGGAGACACCATTGATAGTCATACCTACCTTGATTGTTGGATCGAAATTAAGTAGTACTTAAATTCTATCCAACAATCTCTGTCATTAAAAAATTGTATCGGAATCGAACGTGCGACCCGAAAGTTAGTAGAAGATGTACAGACTGCACATCAAGGTACCCGAAACTCTCAAATTTTCCCAATGAACCTTAAACCTAATGCTTGAGCTATAAAGTTGAAAACAAGCAAAGAAATGTGACAGATTGTAGTAGGTTGATATGCTGGTCTGTACCTAGCTTAGTAACTATGTCAAGCCAGTCTTCAAAACAATCAATCAATGCACACAAAATAAAAATAAAAGGAGAGGCCCGTTGCTTGCAAAGAATAGCTTGTTTTTGAGGTAAGAAAAAAAAAAGTGTTTATTTGGCATTATTAAAACAAAAACACATTTAAAATTAAACAAAATAATTGACCAAACAAATCTAATAATACCAAAAGGGCCTCAGCTCAGCATAATGCTAGATGGCAACACAAGGTGTACCACCTGAGCGGCGGCGACCTCTCGCTTGCGGCCCTGGTTCAAGCCAGCGAGAGGGAATTCAAATTCAAATTCTTTAATTCGAGCGGAGTCTCATATAGTGAATGGGAAGCCGTCACCTCCTTCTGCGAAGCAGTCATGTTAGCGAAGGAGATGGCGGAACGTGAGAGGGAGAGAACCTCACGTCCCAGCCGCCGCGGGAAACGTAAGTAAGTCTGACTCTCCGCCCAAAGCCTGAGAGGTCAATTTTTCCCATACCAAAAAAAAAACAACTTAAGTTCCTGATGCTGCAGCTGTGGTCTACTTTTTGCCGAGTCCAATTAGACAAAACATACATACAAAAGGTGGAACAAAGTTGGTAGTGGTCGGATTTTCATGGGACTTTAGTAGTTGAGTACCTAGAGGAGTGGATGAATTTTTTTTTTTTACTTTTCTGAATTTCTTGAAATTCGATGACTTTATACTGTGGTGTAATGGTGTGACCTGTATGCATCCATTAAACGCCAATTTGGTCTGTTTATTTGTTCATTGTTGTCTACAAAATTCACAAGTTAAGTATTTTTTTGAAAAATTCTTGTTTTCTTTCATTATTTCTGAAATACCAAATTTCTTTTTCTACTGCACCTCTAGGAACTCAATAAAAATAGGTCCCATGAATATTCGATCATTATAATGTCCGTGCCACCTATATGTGTAATAGGGAATATGCATGTCATTTTTTTTCACTTAAATCATTAATATGCAGTACTATCAACCCAAGAAAATAATTAAAAGTTAATTTCAACCACTGCTTGTCGCACAAAAAAAAAATTAAACTCCTGCAATTTTCTACGACAGTTCAAACGTCCATGACTATCGCGGCCATTCATGTCAGGACTTTGATGTCACTTACCTCTATCTGCCTTGTTTAAATCTATTTTTTTGCCCTTAGTAGATTAGTTTTACTAAAATGTAAGGGATTTATTTAAGCAAAAATTGCAATAACAATTTTATAGTAAAATCTTAGTGAAACTTTAAGTACTTTTCAATTACAAGTGTTTCTTTGACACATGGATTGTGACGTCACTACCGGAATCGATGCGTTTTGTGTTTGCGTTCCGTTTCACCAAAAACACGCTAAATAAAATATTAAATTGTAAAATAAGTGTTGTATTAGAGAATTAAACAAGTGTACCACAATGTTTTTATGGTCCAATACAAGGCATTTTATAGAAATAAAAAAAGGTTTGTATTTCTTGCATATACCCTATTGCACTAAACTATTTAATTCGTAGATGTTGCGTCGCAGGTACTATCCTCGTATTAAAGAACTGTTTGGGAAAAGACAAAGATTAGTTTCTTTATCATTCGTGATTGATTTTGATTAATATAAACGCAGCTATAGCAGTGATAGCCTAGTGGTGTGACCTTCGGTCTGCCACCAAGTCATAGGTCTCAAGTTCGAACCCAAGACACGCACCTCTGATTTTTCGGATTCATGTGCGTATTGTATAATTATCACTGGCTTCGGTGAAGGAAAACATAGAGAGAGATATTTCTCGACAGCATGTCAAGTCAAGTCAGAGGCCCATGGGCGGCATAATATCTCTGACACCAGGTTAGCCACTAACCACACGATAAAGACGGAACTAATAAACGCACCGATGGTACCACCGAACGTACAGGTGAAATTGTAAGTGGGACAACTTCAAATCAACAATAGTATTATTATGTATTAGTACCAGTAACCACTTGAAATTATGATAAAATGTATCTGTGTCAGTGGCAGCTAATCAGATTATTGATAAGCACTGATTATAACTGGACGATAGTCGTTACTACGATATCAAACTGATAGTTTGTAGGGTATGAGAGGAGCTCCTGGCATAATGATAACAGCCGCTCGGATCGATCTTCAGGTTAAGCCGTGCTTGCGTAAGTTGTTCTGTGGATGGGTGACCGCCCATTACTTACCGAGTTTCCTCCGTGCCTCGGAAAGCATATTCAGCCATTGGTCTCGGCTGTCATCTGTAGATCTTTCGCAGTCGTTACAAGTAGTCAGTGGCACAAAGTCTGACAACCAGTCTTACCAAGGCGTATTGTATTACCCAGTACTAACTGGGTTGTGGAGGTCAGATAGGCAGTCGGCAGTCGCTCCATGTAAAATAGTGGTATTCAGCTGCACTCGGTTAGACTGGAAGCCGACTCTAA
Organism: Eugnorisma glareosa; assembly: GCA_947578425.1. Classification (NCBI taxonomy): domain Eukaryota; kingdom Metazoa; phylum Arthropoda; class Insecta; order Lepidoptera; family Noctuidae; genus Eugnorisma; species Eugnorisma glareosa. Next base: position 9,644,225 of record OX387974.1, on the reverse strand, counting down.
GATATTTGGGAAAAGGCTAGGCAAATGATGTTCGAAGTGGTTCCAAGAATGAACAGGTTAGGTTCGAAGGATCTCCTTCGAACCTAACCTGTTCAGAGTCGGGCGGCCGCAAGTTCCGAGCTCGCTTAGCTCGCTCTTGCCAAAAAGACCAATAACTAAAAAAAGAGGTTCAAACATTATTTTTGTAAGTTTAACAAATATTAATTAAGTATATCAAAACATAATTATCATATTACCTTGAATGCAGTTCATTTATAATTTATCCGTAGATAATTAACATTTATTATAGGATAATATATCTACTATTCACATTATTATACAGACTACAAATAGAACTAAAATAATGCTAAAAAGAAGACTTAAACTAAGTTCCTACAAATATACAACGACAACAATAGGACACTTAGGCGTCAAAGTACTCCTCCCCATCGATGTCATCCGGAAACATGCCCAGAAGACTGGCAGCATTGCCACGTTGAATGGCAATATTAAATCTTTGACCAAAGAAAGAGCCAGCCCTCTGGTCACGCGAAATGTCGACCAGTCGGGCAGTCGGCGAGATATTTCCTTAAAAAGGAGACGCGCCCTCGGGCCCCATGACCCGAGCGCTTCGACCCCAAACGGCTCAAAACTGTAGATTAACTAATATACACGCAATACATAATTAACCTTTAACCTAAATTTAATTCGGTTTGGGGTCAATGACCGTAACCGGTTACGAATTTCAACCGGTTTCCGAGCCCTGACCTTAAATCAATTAGATTTTAGAAGTTCAAATAATAATATCCTATATATTAAAAATCAGCTGTTTCATACATACAGGGTGTAACAAGACCTTTAACGAAGCCGTCAACCAAGCATTCTATACATCAAACTAAGTAACTTTACGCAAAAATTATTACTGGGAAACGACTTTTTTTTTTGGTGTGATAAATTAGGTTTTACGGTAGGACTCAATGTAACGCACTCAAAACATTGTGCTGATGGATGGATTGAATAGTACGGGGGTCGTGGAGGTGTTTAAAGTAAAAATCTTACATTAAACACGTACACGTAACACGTATTTAAAAAAAAGTTGGAACTTTGACCCCCAATATCTCCGTATCTAGAAGGTTCCCAGTTATGGTCTAGAACAAAAAAAATATCGCAATGACGAGGAGAATAAGTGCCTTTCGGTTTCGTTAAGGGTCTTGAAAGACCGTGTAGGTTTTGCACTTATGTAGGAAACAGCTTTTTTTTTTCAATAACCGATGAAAAATTTATATTTGGGGCCTCAGAATAATGTGCTAAATATGTGGTAACCGTTTTTGTATTCGTATTTACAAAAAAAAAGCAAAAAAATAAATAAACGTCCTCCAAAAACAAACAAGTGTAAAATAACGAATTGTCATGACTTTTGTATCTTTGATTCACATTTTTTGACGTCGAGTGCAAGCTTTAATGTACCCTTGGTGTAAAAGTACCTATAATACCGAAGCCGAAAAGCGATTGTTCTCCCCGTCATTGCGATCATTATTTTTTTCTACACCATACCTGGGAACCTTCTGGTTACGGAGATATTGGGGGTCAAAGCTCTAAATTATCACAAGTTTTTTTTTTTAATACCAGTTTTTAATTTGATGAATCTACTTTAAATACCTCCATGACCTCCTAACTGCTCAATACATCCATCAGCACAAAGTTTTGAGTGTGTCACATTGATTCCTACAGTAAAACAAAGGCGCCTCCCCGAGCAAAACGCAGCGGTAGCCGTGTTTTGTGCAGTTTTTGGGAGCTATCTACTCTTTACCCAAAATAAATACCAACTTATAAAATAGACATGAAATTTCTGCATATTCTTGACTCCAAAATGGTAGTTTTGGATTTTTTTTAATGTAAAATTAATCTCCTCACAACGAAACCACAGAAATGAGGCAGGATTATTGATGGCTTGCATCTCCTCGTAAAGTAACCATCATTTTGATTTTCTTTTTACACTTGATGGTAGGCAATTTAATAATAAACATTATGCTAGTTTTATTTTTTTCAAAAGACCTAAATTTGATTTTATAAAGATTTTATTCCAAAATCTGAGCGTACTCGCTACGTATATTGCTATTTTCTATCTCACGATCTTATGCTGGGTGGCGTGCGGTGAAAAGGGACGAATGCTCAAGGTTATTTGGTCAGGGTACCGCCAAAATAGTCGTCTCTCGTTATATAATATGATGTACATAATGCTTGGTTGACGGCTTCGTGAAGAGTCAGTTTACACCTTGTATGCATAAGGCCATTCTTCTGGCTCTACATTCAGCTGCAAGCTAAATTATTAATTTGTAAATCATTAAAATCGATTCTTTCCACAAAGGAAAACCAAGTTGTAATTCCTTATAAAGATAACGTTTCGTGTTTCGTCCTACACTTAGATCTTAAATTGCCTACCATCCAGCAATTTATTAAGCGCCTTTTAAAGCGTTACTTTGACACAGCTGTCAAACATAATAACCCCCTAATCGCATCGGCCGCGGCCGCCCGGTACGAACCATCGCGTATCAGTAGCATTCGCCGTCCACGGCACGCTCTTCTAACCCCCGATGACCCTATCACCTTCCTTCAGGAAAGCAATAGGGAAACCAGTACGATTAGAAAATACAAAAACAGACCGCCGTCATTCCGACCTCGCCCCGTGGTCCGTCGCGACGTCCCCTTTCAAACCCCCCCCGACCCTGGCAAGAGCCCGCCTGCGATGCTGAGCCAATAGCATTAAACCAGCCCCTAAACCAGATCCAGCCTGTCCCCTTGCTGCCCTCCCCAGCGACGCCCTAAGCCGAGGCTCGTACCCCGCAGGGGGTGCCCTTAGCGAGTGGTCGCTTAGACCGGTTAAGCAGTAGCGAGCCTCATATATAGGCTGAACTGCGAGATGTTGGCCATTAAAATATGTTTGTAGGAACACAGTGACACAACTGATTGTACTCGTGCTAACTAAATTGATTTCCACATTAAAGGTGTACACTCCTTTGTTACTGCTTGACCTTGTCATAGGTCTCGAGTTCGATCCCAAGACACTCACGTCTGATTTTTCGGATTCATGTGCGTATTGTATAATTATCACTTGCTTCGGTGAAGGAAAACATCGTAAGGAAACCAGCATGCCTGAGATATATTTCTCGACAGCATGTAAAGCCAAGTCAGAAGCCCATGGGCGGCTAACCACACGAAAAAGAAAGAAAGACTGGTACTTATAAACGAATATTTTGAATTGTATGTAAAGTTATACACAATAGTTAAAATACACAATATATCAGATATAATTATAACGTATGAATTCATTGTTGTGAGAAACAGCTCGAATAATGCGAAGGGGTATCGCTAAAAGCAATCTTTACTAAACGACCTATGAATTTGACTTAGTAAAATTAATATTATGAAGAGGTAGAAATTGTTTGTATGTGGGCGTAATCTCCGGAATTAATTCGAATCCAATTAAAAAAAAAAACATATTTATATTGTAAAGAGGTAAAATTTGTTTGTAAGTTTGTATGTAGGGGGTAATCTCTGGATCTACTGAACCGATATTGAAAATTCTTTCACTAATAGGAAGCTACATTATCCCCGAGTGCCATATATTTAAAACGTGCCCGTGGGATAGGTTCTGAACTTCTGACCAAAACGCGAGCGAAGCCGCGGGCAACAGCTAGTCTCTGATAAAAAGATACATTAGTCGTGGGTGCTAAATAGGCTATAAATTATATTTATATCATGCACATTAGTCGAGTTATCACAATTTTTGCGATCGAAGTCGCGGGCGAAGTGCTAGGTTAAAATAATAGTACCTACAATATATTATTTCCAACAATAGTTACTTATAATTACCTACGTAACAATACGCTCTCACGCCAAGCCAATTAAAACAAAGAATAAACTAATTTGAATATCATGTGTGTCTTGACGTGACTTATCCTTCGGTGACTATTGTAACCGATAAGTTATACAGCGTGTAACAGAAAGGTTATAATCATATGGAATACTGTGGTCCGGACCATCAAACTGAACAACTTTGTCTATGGGACCACCATCGAAATCGTAAAAAAATAATCAGCTGTCCCATACATTTGGGTTGAGTAGGTATTGAAATTTTGTATAGGACAGCTGATTTTTTTTAAATATGATTTCGATGGTGGTCCCGTAGAGAAAGTTGTTCAGTTTGATGGTCCGTACCACAGTATTCCATATGATTATACCCTTTCTGTTTCACGCTGTATAGTTAGTTAGCTATAAAAGGTGTAACAAGACCCTTAACCAAGCCGAAAGGTACTTGTTCTCCCCATCATTACGAACATTTTTTTGCTCTAGACCATACCTGGTAACCTTCTAGTTACGGAGATATTGGGGGTCAAAGTTCCAACTTTTTCACATGTTCTTTTATAAATTCATGTTTTTAACGTAATTATTTACTGTAAACACCTCTACAACCCCCGAACTATTCAATTCATCCATCAGTACAATGTTTTGAGTGCATTACATTGAATTTTACACCTCAAAAAAACAAATCGTTTCCCAGCAATATTTTTTGCGTAAAGTTATTTATTTTGATGTACATAATGCCTGGTTGGCGGCTTTACCCTTTATGCATAGACATAGAGAATTAACTGAGCGTTGGCCTCCAAAAAGTGACTGAGAAAGAGAAAGAGCGATGATGCAGCCAATACCTGGGGCAAACCACGGCCGCTCCATTGCTTTGTCTCTCTCACACTTCATGGTCAATTTTATTTGACACTAGCGACCCGCCCCCGCTTCGCACGGGTGCAATGTTATACGTATAAACCCTCCTCTTGAATCACTCTATCTATTAAAAAAAACCGCATCAAAAGGGAAGGGAAGGCTCAGTCCATGCTCTAATTACTCTATGTCTATGGTTATATGTTACTAATAGAGACGCCAGCACACCAAGCCACTACAATCTGTCAAATTTATTTAATAATTGTATGTACTGTATTGCAATTTTATTTTGTCTTTTAATTGGAAATATCTGCATTAGTCCGTTCGCATGTATTAAACATATATCCCAGTTATACAGGGAAACCTATAATTGGCCATAATTACTGTAACACGCATATTTTGTAAAATATTTTTATGTATCGCTGTTGGTTACCTACATAAATAAAATAAAAATAAAAAAATAATAAATTTTCAAATTTATTGCTAAAGCATTTTAGCTTTTGGAGAAATTTAACAGTTTCGGATAGCTTAATGTGCTATGATAGCTATGTTGCTGGCGACTGTACATACCAACCATGAAAGAAAAAGAAAAAAGTTATATGAATAACCATGATAAGCAATCCAACTGTCATAGTATAGCTGAGGTTAGGACCAAGCCATTGTTTAAACATGAGCAAGGTAAGACAAGAACTCATCACTGCTTCGTTGGTCTAGTGGTCGCATGCACGACTGGTGAGCATGAGGTCCTGGGTTAGATTCCCGGTTCGCCAGCAGCCAAGGCAATAGGCTTGCCCTCTATTACCTACATAAGACTTAAAAACACAGCTGGCGAAAAGCTTCGGGGATTACAAGCGTGATTATATGGTGTAAGTACAGTCACCAAAGGAGATAAGTCTAGTATAGTAGTTGCGTAGTTTTAAAGATCTAAGCATACATAGCAGGGGCGTGCCGTCCATAGAGGCAATTAGGCCTAGCCTACCCTACCATTCCTACCAACAACGCAACAAATGCATTTATTATAACTATATTAATAAAAAATAAAAAACTCCTGTTATAATACTTATAGCAACTTGTCGCAGCCGTGTGACGTAACTGATAAATACTACGACGTTCGCTCCCGGCCGTTTAGGCAAGGCCGCAGCCGGCCTAATTTCCATTGATAAATTTACGCACACTGATCGTTATTTTCGTGTATATGAACGGCACACATAGTAAATAGGGGCGTAAACTCCTGCGAGTGTAGCTGGCTAGCTGGCCACTGATTGGCTGCCCCACAAAGTATTATCCGGCTAAAACGGTATGCAGTGATGCAATTATATTTGGTAGTGTTTTTTTATCGACAAAATAACAATTGTATTTTTCTTAGAAGCCATATTTGTTTCATGTGACTAGCAAAATTTATTTCGCGATCTTCAGTGTTTTGATTTTTATAATATCTGACGTTTGTAATTCGTTTTGAAACGTATAGTAGTGTAAATATTATTTGTTGTATTTGTTTATTAACTTAGAAATGGTGTTCTGTTGTGAAGTTTGCGCTTTTAGTGTGTATGTTAAAAGTTAAAAACAGTAAGTATTCACAATCGTTTAATGATAAGATTCAAGTTGTGTCCAAAGAAAGATGTGTAGGTACCCGAATTACGAGAATTAACCTAAAATTCATCGTCATTTCAAATTAATCTTTCTTCTGTTTGCATTGTCAGTAAATCGTGATTTGAACCTTGATTAATGCAGAGTTCTTGTATTTATAACTTTGGTTTTAATAGGCTTATTTTAAAGGTTTGTTTTTCAAATATTCCGGTCAGAAAACTCTACCTTTTTTTTTGTTTACAGCGCTCTCTGTTTTATTTTTTAGAATTTTTTGTAGCGGAGCGACATCCTTCGTTCTTGTATTGACAGAATTCCATTGAAATTCCTGATATTTAAGCTAGATGGCGTTGTTTCTCATAAGTGAATATATCAATAGATGTGAGTACTTTGAGGGTCATCTTAGCGTGGCTGGCCTGCCTTCCGCGGAGAACCACTGCACGCCACTGATACATAGGGAGTATGAAGCGACTTTGTTTTATACTATGTAGTGGTACTATTTGACGACCCGAATGGCGCAAAGGTAGTGAGGCTGCCTTACGTTCTTAAGGTCTCGGGTTCGTATCCCGGTAGGAACAAATGTTTGTGTGATGAGCATGGACATTTGTTTCCGAGTCATGGATGTTTATATGTATAATAAGTATGTATTTACAAACAAAAAAGTATCTATGTAGTATTATCAACTATCTGGTGTCCACGACACAAGCCTCGTTGCTTAGAGTGGTACCTAGATGGCGCTGTGTGTAATGTCTAGCGATATTTATCTATTTATTTACTATAAAATAAACAGAGGTAAAGTTTGTGAGGTCGTAGGGGGTAATAATCTCTTGATCTACTGAACAGATATTGTTTTTTTTTTTCTAAAAGGAAGCTACATTATCCCCGAGTGCCATAGGCTATATTTACAACGTGCCTGTGTGATAATTTTCGACCAAAACGCGAGCCAAGCCGCGGGCAACAGCTAGTAAGAAATAAAATAAACAATACCTACTAAAAACGTAAAAGTTTGTGTGCAGGTTAAAGAAAACAAACATATATACAATATGAAGACAACGTGTTTTATTTTTAACTGACTTTCTTCAAAAAGCCTCCTTTTTGAAGAAAGTCAGTTCTCAATTCAGCGGTTTTTTTTTAATTTTTGTTACCTCATAACTCCGTCATTTAAGAACCGATTTGAAAAAATATTTTTTATGTGAAAGGATATACTTCCCGATTGGTCCCATAGAAATTTCATTAAAATCGGTCCAGTAATTTGGTTTTTTTTCCTTGAATGTATTTTTAAGTAAAAGTAAAGTATGTATTTTTTTCTTCTTGGGTTATCTAGATGACAGGATGGTACCTAAATAACTGCTTCTTTCAATGTAAAAAATTGTTTCATGATAATAATTTGTGTGGTATATTACAACTAAAAAGGTTAACAAAAAAACTTTCTGCGCAAAAAAAACGACTTCCAAACAGACACTTAAAAAGTCTAAAATAACTTTACTTTCGGAAGTCGGTGGCAAAAAGACAATGAAACAAATAAAGTCACCTATTTTCGAAAATAACGTTATTTTAGCCTTTTTAAGTGTCTGTTTGGAAGTCGTTTTTTTTATTTAAATAATTCGTCAACTCATGTGTCTGTAAATTCACAGGTTTTTACAGCAGCCTAGGTGTGAAAGATATGGCCTTTCAAACCTAGAGAAGCTGTATGGCGGCAGGAATATGCAAGCTGGTACCTTGTAACACTGCAAAAGAACTGTTAGAGTGGTCATGGGGTTATAAAATTTGGTAGTCACTACCAAAACATTCAATAACAAATATATCAATTACTATATTATAACAAGAGCCTACATTAAGGAGCCTACAGATCGGTTTACAAATGACGGAGTTATGAGGTAACAAACATAAAAAAAAACATCCGAATTGAGAACCTCCTCAGAAACTCGGTTAAAAATTTAAATTTCGCGGGGTACTCTTGCACGTCCACCTTAACATTCAGGGATTACAGGAGGCGTAAAAAGGCCGCTTTAATTCATATAATGATTCTACTAAAGCGGCCTTTTTACACCCCCAGGATAATGTTATCAAGTACACGTGTACCGAATATCGTCCAACCGCTCGTCTATCCTTGTTTACCAGCCCTACAAGGAAACAGACACAATAATAATAATCTTTTCCCTACCACATACCGCTTAATTGGACCCTATCACCAACCGCAAACTGTGTTTGTTATATTCCCTGAATATTATGCGCCATTTGTTCCGATAAAAACAATTAACACGAGTGAACCCAGGAAAATGATAGCTCCAAAAATAGACATGCCAAACAGGTAAATGTGGCATGAAATTGGTACCTATGTTGGCTATGCTAAAGACATTGCGGTATTTAAATAGGTTATGTTATTGTAATGGCTACTGATTTCCAAGCCAAAGGGATTTGATTATCGTGTTACGTAGTATCTAACTGGATTGTGGAGGCCAGATTAGATAGGCAGTCATCTGATTTGACAGACCCCGAAAACGGCCGTTGTTACCGTTCGTGATGTATTGGTACTATCTATGTAAAAAGAAACAAATTTCACATTATAATGTTTGCTCACAGGTGAACCAACTGAAGGAGCTCATACGTCGCATAGACTTACCTCTCCACGAGCACCTACAGACACACGGCGTGGACTACCTCCAGTTCTCATTCAGGTGGATGAACAACCTACTCACTAGAGAAATACCCCTTCCTTGCACCATACGTCTATGGGACACATACCTCGCCGAATCAGATGGCTTCGCCACCTTCCAACTGTACGTCTGCGCGGCCTTCCTACTCCATTGGCGGGAAAGACTCATGTTAGAAAGAGATTTCCAAGGGCTCATGATACTCCTACAGAACGTGCCCACTCAGAATTGGACCGATTCGAATATAAGTGTGTTGGTAGCTGAGGCGTATAGGCTTAAATTCGCATTTGCGGACGCTCCAAATCATCTACACAACGCGGGCAAGTCGGACAGATGACCTGGGCGGTAGTCTGTTTATTTTGCCACAGGTTCGGAACGACGTCTATGGAAGATATTGTATCACAAGAAACCACGCAGGGTTTAAAAATGCTAGGTGTCCCGCCCATTTTGAGAACAAGCTTAGCCACAACAATGCTGCATTTTTATCAATCACGTGGCCTGCTAGTACTATTTACAAATAGAAATATCAAAATGACGTTCGTATCGCCACGCTGTGATGTAGAAGAGTGATAAAATTACAAAGAAAGGCGTTTGTTTACTACATAATATGCGAACTCGAGCTACGACCATTTTAGGCTAGGATTATATGAGAATTTTTGAGAGAAAATATCTCTTGTAGTATAGACTTCCTTCCGTGACGATGTGATCGGCCATGTTGACACTACCAGAAGCTTGTATACAATTTTGGCTCTTTAGTCTATGATACAATTTAAAGTGAGAATGTCGAGCCGACTGTGTGTGATCAGGGTAAACGGTTCGCATTGCCTTTCGCGTCTGACGCCAAAGTATGAAATACGAGGGTTTTAAAACATCTAGCGGAGGAAATTTACCTATTTGATGCTAATTGCAAATTTATGCCTAAATGAAGAGGTGAACATAGCTCGTTTTTTGCATAGGTATTTAGGCGACCGTTACTTAACTTGCTTCTAAAAAAGCAGGAGTTTATGGCAAATCATCTCGCGATTTTGAGTAAAACAGATATTTACCTAATTGATACTGTGTTTTAGAATATAAATGCACGTTTTTTAAAGTTTTTACAGTTGAATTTGACGAAAAAATATCATGTATTGTATTCGAATCAAAGTCCGGATAGTAATACCAATAAATATCCGTACTAAGCTGAACAATCGAGAGCTCTAGGCTATAATTTCAGACCGTGTGCAATTAGACGGTAAAGTGCTAAAATTATATTGAAAAAATATTAAGCACCTATAAAACAAACAAAGCTATGTTTTTGCGTTTTAGATTTTGTAATATATGCCATTCTCTGGCGAAACATGTAAGATCATAACTTTATGTATAAGACATTACCCCAATTAATTTTGAACCATGAAATGTTAATGGTTAAGTTCATAATCGACTGAGAAAATGTTACAGTTTGTGGTAACTGATGCACTGGCAACTGTACCATGTTTTTGTACAAATGAAAATTATTCTATTCTATTCTAAAGTACTCGAAAGTCTTATAATTATCATATGCACCAAGAGGTATCCGAAAAATCAAATAGTTTGCAACTGTCATGTCATCCAAAACCTCCTGTTTCATAGTTTAGCATCGGATATCGCATACCTACTCCCTCGATTTTATAGTTGGCTACCAACACGCCATATTTATTTGATTTGCTATATAAACGGCCTAAAGGATATAGTTAATAAGTTGGTGTTGCGAGCTGATAAATAAAAGTAAGGGCGATCGTACATAACATTAAAAAAGTTTAGTTAGTGCCCGGTTGATCGCCATAGGACCTCAACAAAACTGGCGAAACGTGGTTGTACTATTGCTTACCTCTGCTTAAACTTAATATCTCAGATTCTGAATTCAAATATCTATAAATTTTGTGGTAACCCCCTCATTTGTATTAGAGACAAACCCCGGATATTTTAAAAGCTTGATGACATGTCTGATTTTAAATACCGTTATCAAACCTCATTAGCTGGTTTGATTGGTTGACTACAAAATTACAAAATAAAAATATATTTCAGAATAGAATAATGGACCATATTTTGTTGGACCATTTATTACCAGGATGATTTGACAATAGTACATCTTTAAACCCCATTCTAAGTCCTGCGTCCAGTATTGTTTTGGAAAGTTGGCTAGTGTTGTGTACGAAAGATCTTATTATTATTTTAAATTACAATGTTAGACAACATCGCACACCATTACTTAATGTTAAAAGGCAGCTGATCGCTGGTATAGGCGGATTGCACCATGCGAGTTCAACTGGTTCACAGCATAGAATGTTTATTTATTTCATTTTACTTTAAGTTAGTAGATTTCGCAGGCATCTGATTAAATTTTATGAATTCTTTAAATAAGTACTCGTTAGTAAACCGATGCTTTGTAAATATTAACGTCCATGTAATATTTTGAGCTGTATAACCAATTGTAAAGAAAGATGTATTGATAGATAAATCGGACGTCTGCGATATAGGCACTGCAACTTACTACTGTTAAGATTGATTTAAGTTCACAAGCATGTTGTTTTTATTTTCTTTGCTTATTCATATTATCTTGGGGTTTAAAAAATGTAATAAATATTGCTGCTACGTGGATACGGAAAGTGTAAACATAGCCACCGACTTAAACCTAAGTTAATCGATCATTCAGTGTGGTGTAATCCGCCCTGTGTAAAGTATTTTATTTGATTTATTTTTGTTTTTGTGACCTCCATTTATGTACTATTTGATTTTATTACTTCGTTATTTTACTTAGATTATTATAGCATTATACATTATATATTTACGAAGTGTGTTTCATTTGTATAATAAACCTAGCATTGCGGTGCATGACATGATAAATGTTATTTATTGACTAAAATTGGAATGATGACTACCTTCATACCTTGTTGGTGTCGTGATCGCAAGCACGCCTTATGAGCGTGCTCATTTCAATCCCAAATAGAGCAGTATTATCAGCAAGGATATGGATTTATGCCCAATGGTAATTTACTTGCCCCCCCCCTGCTACCCTCTATTACGTAATACTTGTACAACCAGCAGAATGTGGGTGTGCCCAACCTCCGGGTAATATATCTGTGTTATAATTTTACCCCCGTACGTAACACATCTGAGGCAAATAAATTGGGAAATTGAGCCTTACTAGGTACGCTTTTTTTGTAGGCAGGAGTTTGAAATGTAAGATTTTTCACTGACGAATCTTACAAATTATTAATGTAAAATGAAATGCTAATTGCAAAAAACCAAAAAAAAAATGTATTTCGCGGGATACTCTGGCCACCCTTTGCAGGTCCGGCATTGGATTTATTACTGATTGATTGAAAATTCAATTGATTAGAACACTGTATAACCATGTACCAAAGCCACAACGAGAGACATAAATCTTAAGCAATCTCACAAAAAAATATTCTAATTTTCCCTCTCAAAAAGTTAGTAGGCATTAAAAACACGAACTCCGACTAGATAAAAGCTTTAAATCCTTTAATCTCCCACGTAGCAATAAAAACGCGCAACCAACAAATTGCTATACAAAAAAATTCAGGCGCTTTCCGTGATAAATTGGCAACATTCCCCCCTTCAATCTGCGCAGGTCTTCAAATGGCCTTCACCTAGAACTTGACATCCACCCACTGACCGTCAAGCCCAGCATCCTACGTTTTATAAACAAAAACCTTAATCAAAACAAAAGAGTAACGCAACGTAAAAGTGACCCGTGTTTTTTTAAAATAAAAGTTGTGTTTTACTTACTGTATTCTGGGATGTCGAATCGATATGTTCAAGAGTAAAAGGAATCTTCTACGTTCCAGATGAAATATGACCTTGACCGAGATTTTGAGAGGTAAGTACCTATTGCGTTGCACTATGTCGATAAGATTGTGCATCGATCTTACTTATTTTTTTTGATGATTCTTTCTTCAAATAATCTACAGGATGTAAGGGACAGCCCTCCGCAGACTGAAGGGGTGAATTCAGTAGACATATCATACTAAGATGACCGGTACAAGAAATTATTTCAGGAATGTTAGGGGAATCCAATAAATTTGATGTTTGATTGGCGCAATGTATCGCTACCGTGGTAAAACGCACGTAGCGAACGGCAAGCGCGACGACGAATTCAATGAACTCTGTAGCTAGGCAGGAAGTGAACAGCTGATTTCACGCGTCGTTCGTTAGAGTATTTCAACATCCACTTTTGTATTTTTGATTTTAGCCTTATTATTTACATAAATGAAGGAATGTAATCTTACATTGAAATAAAGGAACAGTAAAAAAAAAACCGAAGAAAAGTTCCGGTGGAATATGATTCAAAATAAGGAGCTGAATGCACCTTGTCAGTTTGTGGGGGGCTGTCCCTTACACCCTGTATACTAATATTATAAAGATAAAAGAGGTACTTATTTGTTTCGAAGTTTGTATGTAGGAAAAGAATTTTTCGAGTCGGGTCAGAAGTTCCGAAGATTACCCATCTTCGGAACTTCTGATCCGATTCCGAAATTTCTTTTACTAACGGGAAGCTACATTATCCCGAGTGTCATAGACTACATTTAAAACATTCTTGTGGGTTAATTTCCGTACGTATGACGGGAGCGCAGTAGACATTATAGCAGGAACGATGAAAATGAAATGAAAAAATATTGTAACACTAGCTGTGGCCCGCGGCTTCGCTCGCGTTTTAGTCGGAAACTATCCCACGGGCACGTTGTAGTATACAGCGCGTAACAGAAAGGGTATAATCATATGGAATACTGTGGTACGGACCATCAAACTGAACAACTTTCTCTATGGGATCACCATCGAAATCGTAAAAAAATAATCAGCTGTCCTATACAAAATTCCAATACCTACTTGACTCAAATGTATGAAACAGCTGATTATTTTTTTACGATTTGATGGTGGTCCCTTAGAGAAAGTTGTTCAGTTTGATGGTCCGTACCACAGTATTCCATATGATTATACCCTTTCTGTTACACGCTGTATAGCCTATTGCACTCGGGGATAATGTAGCTTCCTATTAATGAAAGAATTTTCAAAATCTGTTCAGTAGATCCAGATTAAATATTAGTATAGACGTATAGATAATACTTATAGATAATTATTAATAATTAATTAATATATAATATATTATGAATAAAGATAGATTAGCTTCGTAATAATTTGGGAAACGCGAATTTGTACCTACATCAATTTATGTGTATGTTGTGGATATTTGGGGGTCGGGCTCCCGGGAGTCTAGTCTACTCGTAGATAGCCTCATGGTGTGACCGTCGGACTACCAAGATCGCGAGTTCGATCCCGAGCCACCTCTGATTTTTCGGATTCCTGTCATGTGATTCCTGTCAAATAAGATCTTGTAACAATATTTTGATTAAAAAGAGTGTCCATGGAGTCTCTTGCCAATTCTTCTCCATAGAGATCTACGCTTTGGATTGGGCAACTATAGTAGGTACTTTCACAAGTTATTATGCGTTGTGTCTGTGACTGTAGCTTTGCCTTTGTTTTTCTGACATTTAAAAGTTCCTGTTATGGTCTAATTGAAATAAATGCTTTGAGTTTGAGTTTGATAATCTTGGTCACATGAGAACCATGCAGCTAGTGTCTGAGATGGTATTTTAAATAAAGAACCCCTCTAATTAGTCAGATTTGAGTGGACCTGTTCACTTAGTGCAAATATTAATTGTCAGTTATCGTGTAGCTCGACTTAGGTTAGTATACACCTGGCTCATCAACTTCAGTTTATCATACATACCTACGTTATAAAAAAAGTAGCAGAGTTATTCATTATTAAAGCTAAAACATATTAATATGGCTGATATTATTACCTACTTATTAGGTAAAATAATGTTTTTCCTCTGATAGGATTTTCCAACACATGTTACATGGCTTCAAATTGTGGTTTTCCTTGCGATGATAAATTAAATTATAGCATTCGAATTCATTATTTGCTATTGTAGAGCACAAAATTATTAATAATATGATAGCTATATAAATATATCTACTTAATTAACTGGTATTATAGGGAATTATGTCATTATTTATGTAGGTAAGGTACCTACTACCTTGAGTTATAAGTCGAGCTACAAGATAACTGACAAATGCTTGCACTGACTGGACAGGTCCACTCAAATCTGTGTGGTTCTTTCTTCAAGAGACCATCTCAGACACTAATCTGCATAGTCCTCATGTAAGTTAACCAAGATTATGTCTGGACTTTAAAAGAGACTATGACCTCTGAGTTTGTTTCGGCTGTTTCTTCTCAGAGTAGTCAGGTACGAAACACCGGCCCCATCTAGTTTAAAAAAGAGACGTGTAAAAGTGTTTTTAAAAAACCTATTTGCAAAATAAACATCATTTATCATTTATCATTACTCAACATTAGGTGACGTGGCTTTTACTATTATGTACTGGTAAAAAAAAAACTATTATTATTAGAAAAATAACTGACCTTAGAATAACCCAATTAGGCATTGCACCGTGCGGTTTAATCAAATAGAATGGGTGTAAAAATAAACTTAAAGAAGCCGTAAGGTACTTGTTCTCTCGTCATTGCGATTTTTTTTTGTGCGATGAGCTGAGAACCTTTCTTTCCTTTCTAGTTACGGAGATATTGGGGGTCCAAGTTCCAACTTCTTTACAAGGTTTTTAATGTTGTTACTTTATTTCAAATAATATATCGTCGCTGCGCTATCCATAATCACTAAGTATGTACACTAAGTATGTGTTTTTTACACAGATGACGCAAAAAACTGATTTTCTCAAAAAATACCCAGAGTATTCAAATAATTTACTTTTACTATAATACATATTATTATAACTAATTGACGTAGTTTTAGATTACTTTTGAATAGATAACATTATTAATAATGCCAAATTAAACATGATAGGCAAATTTGACACACAGATATATATTTGAGTCGTAAATACAAGCCATGTGCAAATATAACACATAACTACTTTATATTTCTATGGAATCTTAATGTTTCGTGATCGAGCGAGTCTAAACTTGACCAAAAAACTCGCTTTGTGCAGTAAAACACATATCAACTTATTTTGGCTATGTGAAATTTAACACTTAGCGTGTTTTTAGGGAACTTTCGATGTATGAATGTCACATAGCTATATTCCGTAACTCTTTAAATATTGCTTATAGCACATAGCTGTTTTTACAGTATGTGTGTATTGAAATAATGATTCAAAGTGCATAAAAAACCGAAAATCGCGAAATAACACATAGCGACTTCTGCACGCGCAACGACGATATATTTTATTTTATTATGTTTAACGTTTTGATTTTTGGTCTTGTGTTTTACTTTATATTAAACCAGTGACCTGTCCCAGCTTCGCACGGGTGCAATGTTATAAATATAAATCTTCCTCTTGAATTACTATATCTATTTAAAAAAACCGCATCAAAAGCCGTTGCGTAGTTTTAAAGATCTAAGCATACATAGGGACAGACAGACAGTGGGAAGCAACTTTGTTTTATACTATGTAATGCGCCAAAAGTAATACATATATACATGATTATTGTGATACTCAAATAGGGAGTCGAAACTGTCTCTCCTAAATACAGATTGCTCAGCAATCTAGTTAGAAGAGCAGCGATTCGCCCAGCCATTGGTGCATACTTTGTAAGTCCCTCATGTAATACAAAACTTTTATGTACCATAATAAATAGTATTAATATAATAGTATTTTGATATAACTGGGGAAACTTTGTTATTGTATTCGAGCGTGAAATTAACACCCGATTTGCAGGCGGGGGTGTTATGGAGCCGAGAACTGCAGTAACAAATCCACACGCGCATCAAACGACGTTTTTCAATACACTTTATAATACACTTTCGAAGAAATAAAATATTAGAACGGAAAGTATTTTTGTCAGGAATTTTAGGAAACTGTGATTTAATTTGCTTTTTTAGCGCGCTTTGCTTTCGCCAGGTTGAAGAAGAAGCAAAGGTATGATGCCGCTAAACAGCCCAATATGAAAAACACAAAATTCAAATATTTTTGAATTTAGAACATAAATAAATATTAATTAATTAATAAAACTAAATATTTGTTTCAAATATTCATGTTTATCTATGATATTCTATTTATAAACACAATTTGAATACTCAAAAAATATTTACGCCGTAAAAACGCACATTTTTTTGCCGAGATTAAAATAAAAAAATCACCGCCGACAGCTATAGTCATTGAACCCAATAGTAAAGATATCTGTGGAAATTTTTACTACCGCACGTGTGCGGAAAAATATTAAATATCCACGCGGTTGAAATACATTGCATGTTGAACGTAATCGTAGTGCGATAAGAACCAGTTTTCGAGAAAGTGTAATGAAAAAATATTATTATTTATTTATTTAGGTATACAGAATGCTTGGTTCCTGGCTTTTTCAGGGTCTATCTCCTCATATAGTAAAACTTCAAAAAAACATGTCATGCCCAAAGTCACTGATGTGATCATAAGAACATCAAGTGGGGTGTTATCATAATATCAAATTCAATAAGGTCAATTGATTGATTGATTTTGGTTTCAATTTGATTTGATTTGATACTAGGTAGGATTTAATCGTTTGTAAACCGAATGTACCTAAGATTTTTCGTTAATTATCTAGAAAACCTATAAATTCGGATTATGGAAAAGTCCAAATATTCGTGTACTGGTTGCTATGTCAAAGTTAATTACAGTTAGATTAGGGTAAAGTGCGATTATTTATTTTGTAATGTGTTAGGGAGCTATTCTGTATCGGCCACGGCCCGGTCTTCCTGTCACATTTCCTGTGCATTCGATAACGAATTGTGTTCGTTGCTGAACTAGTGAGGGGAAAAAACCGGGATTTCTAGTTTGCTGATTTTTGTTGCAAGTTCGTGAACGTGCAAGACATATCGTGCGTGTCGAACAGTAGAACGGTGTTCGAATCGTTCGTGTTCGTTTTCGTGTGTGAACGAGTTTCTTATTTTTTACCGACTTCTAAAAAAGGACTTTATGTACTTATTCCACCAGCATTTTTTTTCATTTTTGTTCACTGATTACTAAAAGCCGATTTACGTGATTATTTTTGGTAGAGAAAGCTCGCCCGGTGGTCCCATATAAATTTTATCAACTTTGCTTGAGTAGTCTATGAGTGAGCTTCTTTAATATCTGTAGGTGAAGGCGGCTCAGTAATAGTGGCATTCTTCAATATTAAAATCTTATTGGTACCTTCCTCCAAATTTCGAGCACATTTATCCCATCATTCTACCAATATTGTATTTACGGTACTATTTTATTTTCTCCAACTTACGACTTTCTGTACAAGGTTACTTAATGCGATAGTGTACACAATAACAATATTATTTTTTTGTAACTAATCAGTAATCACAAACAACGCATTTTTTGTGAACTTACATAGAGAACAATGGAATAAATTAACGTCTATGAGGTTGAGAGTGCGGAGTGCACGTGTCAGTGGCGCCTCACCTAACAGAGTCAGCGCGCGCGGCTCCGCCGGCAAGCGTGGCTGCCGACGACGTCGCCCCACGTAGCTACCTGTCCGGGACACACAAACCAATGTTCCCTAAAAATGTCCGCATTATGTACCGTCCCTCTAAGTACCTTGATTAGGTACGTCGAATATGTATTCTGAAACCTTAATTACTAAGTAAGTAATAGGTATTAGAAAAATCACGGACTTTTTTAGGGATTGATCGTACATCACTATGACCACCATTTTTGTACAATATTAGTCATTTGTCCGTCCACCAGTAGTGGTCATGAAATGCGTTAATTGGCTCGCTATAATAAACACGCGGCTTTCCTTGTAGATAAAATGTAGTTTATTAACAAGGGTCCCCTGGAAAAAATGTTATTAGTGAAACATTGTTTTAACTAGCAGTGTCGCCTAAAAGCTACATGTAACGGGTAAGTTAAACTGACCGTTTCATTCCTATTTTAAATTTAAATCGTCCATGAAATTGGTGAGAAAATTGTGTCTTCTACGTTATTTCTAAAATAAGTCTGTGTTTTAACATTAACTAACTAATACTAATTGATTATGTTAATTATAAGTATTTTAACTCATCGAAACATTTATTTTTGTTATCGTGCTTGGCTTGGTCATAAATATCGGATCAAACCAAATGTGTATGCTTTTACATTTATTTAAATAACGACTGAGAATTCGTGATAGTATTGGATAAGCTGGAATATTGGTTTTAGTCACCGGCACCTAATATTTTTCAATTTACTTGTAAGTGGATATGTTTTTTTGGAACTCTACTGTGTATATTTCAAGTGTGTAAGTTAAGATTCGTAAATATACCTACTCGTGCACGTTTTAACTAACACTAGTGACACTTAACGAATGTCTAAATGAAAGCGTACTATTCGAATTTGAACTCTCGTCACTAAGTTGAGCGAATTCGAAATTCCCTATCCTGAACTTTGAAACCTAGCCTATCCGAGGCAGTTAATATTTTGGTGCTCGCTTCGCTCGCTGACTTTTCTGTCACTGGCTAAGGAACTCGTAACTCCTTTCGAAGTAAAAAAAACTTATTAGCTATTTCTTTTTACTTTACATTTTTTGTAATCTAATTGAACCCTTGATCCTGACTGGCCCTCGACTATGTGACACCCAGGATGGACCCAGTCTTCGTGTCGGGGGGGGAGCTCTGACTCGGAGTCTAGGTCCACCCTTTAACTCTTAGTCGATCGATGCACTTGTTACATCGTCATTAATTAGGCTAAAACTTTTGAATAATCAGGAAGATAAATTATTACTCACTGGCTTCTGCCCGCGAGTTAGTCTGCGTGGACTTATTTATCGGGATAAAAAGTATGTGTTAATCCAGATTATAAACTATATGTGTACCAAATTTCATCCAAATCCGTTCAGCCGTTTTTGCGTGAAACCTCCATCCTCAGAAACTTTCGCGTTTCTGATATGACTAAGTAAGAAGTGGTACGTCATTGTTAACATCGTCATGCATGAAGAATTGAAGAAGAAACAAGAAGATATCTTCGTAACTCTTGTCGGTTGCGGCTCATCGTATGGCAGTTTGCTGTGTATTATTTGCCAGCTGCCTAGCGAAGGGCAACAAATGACTGAGTTGTTCAACGGTTCACCAGAAGCAGAGAAGAAGAGGAAGAATCGGAATTTATGCGAGAATGTCTTTTATACACGGTATTATTATGTTCACCGGTAACTAACAATGTAAAAAAATCTTAGAAATTTAATTTGACTTTTGACCCATTTCTCGGTTTTCGATTCAGCAGAAATTTTGCATACTTACATGTTTAGTTTGGATGACATTGAACTAAGTGACGTCATTATAAATCTAACTAAATCTGCCTAGTTTTTTACTAAAACTTTAACAACTAGTCCGTAGCGTGTTTTTTTAACTATAATATTTTATTAAATAACCTAAGGTGTAGAATGTGTGCGTAGCGTCTCTACGTTCGTCAAAATATCGTTGTCATTTACTGGTCCACGAGCGAGAGAATCGCGGCGATATTATCGTCGTGCCACATATGTATTTCTATACGATAATATCGCCGCAATTCTCTCCCTCGTGGAGACGGCCCCGTATGGTTGCCCTCAGTTCACAGTATTTTACCGCTGGCTATAAGTTGGCCAACCTGAGTTTTGTGTACCTGTTTCATATCAATATTATGAACGCTAATGACACGTAGACAACTTGACACGTTTGCGCACATTTGATGCTCTATCTAGACAATAAATAATCGAAGGTTACCAATAAGGTTACTACATTTACGCCGGTTGTAGTAAAATACATGTGTTCTATTCTACAGGGGAATCGTTTAGACCTCAGGGGGGTTACCATGTCGTCATAAAACAGCATCGTTTTAATGTTACTCCAGTGTGAGAAAGAGACGGAGCTATTATAAGACGTCTAGCGCCATCTCTTTCCCACTCTGGAATAAGATTAAACAATACTGCTTTAAGGCTTCACCAGGCAGGCCAGGGGTAAGCCAACATTACCTAAATAGCCGTAAATAAACTGTGATAGAACTGTACAATGCTTAACAAACAGGACGCTGTTGGTAAACAGTTGTACTTACAATTATTATTAAGTATCAGTTACCTGATAATGGTGCCGATTCCCTTGGTCACAAACTAAACTAAATTTAAGTTGAGTGCATCTTTTTCTTTCTATTTCATTATGAAAAGGACCGAAGATAAATATTAGTTTAGTCCTGTCAAATTAGTCGGCACCTGACGTAATTTGATGTAATTTTAGTGGTAAACTTTTTAATCGCGTCTAAACTTGTAATAAGCGCTGATTAAATTGACAGGACTAAACTAAAATGTATCTTCTGTCCTTTTCTTAATGAAATAGAAAGAAAAAGATGCACTGAACTTAAATTTGGTTTAGTTTGTAACCAAGGGAATCGGCACCATTGTCACCCAAGCGCCAAAAGATCCGTGCAACACTACTTTGGTGTTTTGTACAATCGACCCAAAATGAGAACACCTTACGGACTATTTTT
Organism: Eugnorisma glareosa; assembly: GCA_947578425.1. Classification (NCBI taxonomy): domain Eukaryota; kingdom Metazoa; phylum Arthropoda; class Insecta; order Lepidoptera; family Noctuidae; genus Eugnorisma; species Eugnorisma glareosa. The sequence continues at coordinate 9,622,776 of OX387974.1, read as the reverse complement.
GCTTGCAGCATCCGGCCGCAGAAGCGCTTAGTTAAAAACTTTCTCTTCATTGGTCCTTTTTTGTGTTATTCCTATTAGTCAAAAAAGGGTGGTCAAACATTTGTGATCATTAACAGAGCCTGAGAATTTTTGTAAAACAAATGATAATGTAAAAAGGTCGTATACTTTTTATTGTTTTTCTACTATTGGTGCGCACTCTCTTTGTGCTGACCAATAGTAGTAAGGGTGGTGAACAGATGTGGATATCGTATGCACGGGTTTTTTTTTAAAAGTGAGCAGATTCATTTTGGTGTGATGGTACATACACTCGCGGACAAAGAATACGGTTTATTACGAAAAACTAAAATTACTGGCCGCCCATCATGTGCATCCTACTAAATATTATTAATGCGAAAGTTTCTGAAGATGTATGGCATGGATGTCTGGATGTATAGATGTATGGAACTATGGACCTACTGTAATATTATAATAGTGAAAGTTTGTGGGGATGTGTGGATGTATGGATGTTTTGTTACTCTCACGCAAAAACCACCGAACGGATTTGAATGAAATTAAGTACACAGATAGTTTATAGCCTGGATTAACACATATGATACTTTTTATCCCGGTAGTATGATCCCATGGGACAGATATCGAACACCATGCGGGCCCGGGCATAAGCTGTACAGCATAAATTTGGATTCGTCAGAAAACATTACTCTTGCCCATTCTTCGTCTCCTCATTGTGCGTTTCTCGGACGTAACGTAATTGTGCTACCCGATGTTCCCTTTCAAGTCTTATAAACCATTTGCACCTATGTGGAGTCAAATTAGCTTCAAGGATCCGCCGCACGGTGGATCGAAAATCGGCTGTAGAAGACATGGGATCTCGATTTCTTAAATGTTATTTTTTTTGCTGGAAATGACTTCTGCTGATCATTACTGTTCTATAAAATGTCATATGAAGTAATTGTGTGCACAAATGGAAGAGTTATAATTTTTATAAGAAAAAAATGTATGGAGCTGACATGAAAAATGAGGATATCTCTAGAATCGCAAGGTTGGCCGTTATATCCTTGCACACTGTTATAGTACTATTTATTTGTGAATTTTTGACATACTTAATATCGCGGCATAACTTGCGATTTTTTTTTTAAAATCGTCAAAATTAAAAAATACCCACAACCGTACGGTGTGGCGCAGAAGTACTAGGAGGGCTGACCCCAAATAAATTGGGATAATAGCCAGGAGAAAGAGAGAGAGAAGAGTCAAAATTAAAAAATAAAAAATGTTTATGATATGTACATTTTAATGCTTAAATATCAAGTGCTAGGGCTATACCAAGTGTAACTTACAATATTTTTTATGCTTAGACCAAAAAATTCTAAGAAATCACAAAGTCGTATTACCTACTTATTTGAAATGACATGGTAATTATGAATTACATAATAATGTAATCTTGTCTAATGCCTCAAGTCCACATTTGCTAATGATTAATAAAACTTAATACCTATATACCTGTTAAAAGGATACGTACCAAAATAATTTGGGGTACTCGCTAATTTAGCAATTAGTGCAGGATTAACTTAATGAAAGTATAATTAGATAAATGTGATACCATCATTAGTCAATAACAATAAAAAGTCAAACATTGGATTCACAACTTCAGTTCATTTAGAGCATTTCTAATACTAACATCTATCCTACCGTGTCTTTTTACTCAGTGATCGTGAATAATGGAAAGCATTATTACAAATTTGGATTTGTTTGTTATTCTGAGCAATCAGGATGCTTCGTCTTTCGATCACGAAATATTGTTCATCACACTTGTTATTCGACTGGGCTCTAGCCTTTTAGATGAAGACAGTGTTACCGTGAAAGAATTTTGTCGAAGATTTACACGGGCAGTTCAAACGAGATGGTTACGATCCCACAGGAAAAGTGAAGTTTTTAGACGTGATTACAGTAATTGGCTTGAGGCAAATATTGACTGGCCAAACTGCGTGCAAACCAATTTGCTCATTCAAGAATCAACAAGTGAAAATATTTCTACTGAACCTGTACCTGAACCTGTACCATCAACTTCAACAATGAAATCAACTTCAACGATGACAAAAAGATCTCGAAAGCCGTTTGAAGATCTAAGTAACAAGCAGAAGAAGAGACGATCTGATGAACATATAGGCGATGACACTAATGAAGTAGCTTATTCAGCTGCAGCACTTTTGAAAGGAGATGGTCGTGAGGATATTGCATCTGTTATTGAACATATGCTCCAAAACCCAGAAGCAGCAGCAAAAATCAAGGAAATGTTGAACAAACCAGCTCCTTCAACAATATTTTCACCAGAAAAAGCACTGGGTTTGCTACTTTCATTAAAACTATCGAAATGGCAATATATCACATTAAGGGAAACGACTATTCGAGAAGGTTCAAAGGAGATATATCCGTCTTACTATAAAGTGCAAAAAGCTAAGCTACAGTGCTACCCTCCGAAGACATTTGTGACTGTAACGGATTCATCTGCTAAGATTGCACTACAAGCGTTACTAGATTTAACAGTGAACAGAATTTTTGAAACTATTCGTAGTCCTGATGCGATACAAGATAAAAAATTGATATTAATATCAAAGTGGGGATTTGACGGTGCATCTAACCAAAGTAGATATAAGCAAAACATAGAGAGTGGTCAAGATGATTCCAGCATATTTATGACCTCTTTGGTTCCATTAAAGTTGACAGCTGACGGTGATACCGTATGGGTGAATCCAAAACCCCGTTCACCTATGTATTGCCGTCCAGTCCAGTTTAGTTTTGTGAAAGAAACCAAAGACGTTGTCATAAATGAAAAAACTGCAATGGATAACGAAATTGAAGCTCTCGTTCCCTCAAAATGTCAAGGACATGAAATTAGTCACAAATTAATGATGACGATGATTGACGGCAAAATTTGTACATATCTGTCTGAAGCTAAGTCAAATGCGGCCTGCTACCTGTGTTTGGCTAAGCCTACAGAAATGAATAAGTTAGATGTCATTGCGTCAAAAACCATTTCTTCTGGTGTGTATGAGTTCGGATTATCATCACTTCATGCCCGCATTAATGTGATGGAATGTCTTCTACACATAGCGTATCGTCTCGACTTCAAAAAGTGGTCTGCAAGAGGAGAAGGTCATCAAGAGTTATTGCATTCACGAAAAAAACTCATTCAAGATCGATTCAAAGATGATCTCAACCTTTTGATTGACATCGTTAAGCAAGGATCAGGCACAACTAACGACGGGAACACAGCAAGGCGGTTTTTTGAATTTCCTGATAAAACTGCAGCGATCACTGGATTAGATGAAGACCTAATACGCAGATTTGCTGTGATTCTGCAAGCTATCACATCTGGAGAGATTGTAGACGTGCCGAAATTTAAAGAATACGCTAGAACAACCGCTGAAAAATACGTGGAACTGTATGATTGGTACTACCTGTCATCAACCGTCCACAAATTGTTGATTCACGGAGGGGACATAATTGCAGAAAATGCTATTGTACCAATTGGAAGTCTTTCGGAAGAAGCTTCAGAGGCCCGAAACAAAGACTTTAGGAGGTTCAGAGAACACCATTCGAGGAAAAAGAGTAGACAAGCATCAAACGAGGATATCCTCAATATGCTTATCGTCTCTTCTGATCCTCTAATTTCTTCCACAAGACCAAAATTAGATGATGAGAAAAGATGATGCTTAGATGGAAACAGTAGAACTACTGAAACTTCAGGATCAGGAAGCTCCGACAGAGTTCTTAGAAGTTATATCTATTGTAGAGCCTGATTCTGAAGTGGATTCTGATGGTGACGAAGTATAAAATAAGTTAACTTTTATTGTTTATGTTAGGTTAAGTTAATTTTTTTTTTTAATAATTTGCTTTTATTTTTAATCATACAATAGTTTACCATTTATTGTTATTGATCACGTTTATCTAATTACCTTAATTATGGTACGTATCCTTTTAACAGGTATATAGGTATTAAGTTTTATTAATCATTAGCTAATGTGGACTTGAGGCATTAGACAAGATTACATTATTATGTAATTCATAATTACCATGTCATTTCAAATAAGTAGGTAATACGACTTTGTGATTTCTTAGAATGTTTTGGTCTAGGCATAAAAAATATTGTAAGTTACACTTGGTATAGCCATATTAAGCATTAAAATGTACATATCATAAACATTATTTATTTTTTAATTTCGACGATTAAAAAAAAAAAAATCGCAAGTTATGCCGCAATATTAAGTATGTCAAAAATTCACAAATAAATAGTACTATAACAGTGTGCAAGGATATAACGGCCAACCTTGCGATTCCAGAGATATCTTCATTTTTCATGTCAGCTCCATACATTTTTTTCTTATAAAAATTATAACTCTTCCATTTGTGCACACAATTACTTCATATGACATTTTATAGAACAGTAATGATCGGCAGAAGTCATTTCCAGCAAAAAAAAATAACATTTAAGACATCGAGATCCTATGTCTTCTACAGCCGATTTTCGATCCACCGTGCGCCGCCTTACAGATCACTCGCTTATTTCGTCTCTATTCTATGGATCTCCGGAAGTTTATTTGTTACTTCAACTGCCGTGAGGTGCCGATTTCGGAGCATGATCGTAACAATAAATCGATCCTCTCGAACCGTAATAGATCTCGGTCTGCTGGTTCCTGGTATTCTTGGGTTCTGCTCAGTTTCTCAGAGACAAAGGACGACTCGTTAAACTGTAGAAAGTGACACGTCTATTGTTCTTGCTGTACTGCTGCCTTCTATGCCATAGTGACGTTACATGTACCTACATTCTTTTGGTTTTAGCAACATGATAGCTCGCCGTTGTACATAAGTTATATATTGTAATTTCGTGTGTCCTACTTTTATATTTTGTGTGCAATAAAGAATAAGAATGATAGTACCTAATTCAATAATGATGGTGAAAGAGTATTTTTTTAGACTGACCGCCAGGTAATTGTCGTCTTTCAGAAAGACGACAATTACCTGGCGGTTAGTGTCGCTTTTATTTTGATTTGACAAATTGAAAACAAAAGTGGAAAAACAAGCAAAAGTGAAACAACCGCGAATTGAATTTATTTTCTAAATTCGAGGTTTTTTAAATTATATATTTTTTATTTACATTATATATATATATATATATCATTTAAGGGTTTATTTCATAAAGTTAGTTTCACGCATGTTATATTATTAATTTGCAAGTTAGAGGGATATTCGTTATCGACCCGTATTATTTGTCCGCGAGTATATTATGAGAAGCGTCCTTAAGTTTGCCAAAATCTCGGTAACATTTATTTGTGAGACAATCTAAGGGTGCGTCCAGATTAAGTAACGTTTAACAAAACTTTTGTTATACTTATAACACGTCCACAGTATACAGGAAAGCGCCGAAAATACGACAATAAATGCAAACACTGGTAATAATACTAGTACATAGGAATATTTTTAAAGTTTCAAATAAATCCTAGCATTGAAATAAAACAATAAAAAACAATCAAAATAAATAGCATAAAACTGTTAACGAAATACAACACCATTTATAAATATTGGGTTACTAACCTTAGGTTTAATTTGCACTAATTCGCGCCTGGAACGTATTTGCAAAGGTTTTTGAAGTAGCGAGTTGGTAACATGATGTGTTTAGTGTTCGTTAACCTGTCGGCCTATTAATCTAAATCATGTAGAAAATGCTGAAAACGAAAAATGCCCTGTGACTAAACTACTGGATATTTTCGAATGATGTATGCAGATCCACTGGGAACGTGATGATGATAATATTCTCAATTTTTCATGTTAAACAGGGTGGAATGCTTCGACGTACAAACGGACGCGTATTCGGTATATCGTTCCGAACCCTCACATAAAGGGTGTAACAAGACACTTAACGAAGCCGAAAGGTACTTGTTCTCCCCGTCATTGCGATATTTTTTTTGTCCATAGACCATACCTTGTAGTTACGGAGATATTGGGGGCCAAAGTCCCAATTTTTTCATAAGTTTTTTTTAAATACATGTTTTTCACGTAAGTTTCTTACTGTAAACACCTCCACAACCCTCGTATTATTCAATCTATCCATCAGTCAGCATAATGTATTGAGTACGTTACATTTAGTCCTACCGTAAAACGTGACTTTTCACCCTAAAAAAAAGTCGTTTCTCAGCTATAATTTTTGCCTCAAGGTTAAGTTAGAGTTTGATGTACATAATGCTTAGTTAACGGCTTCGTTAAGGGTCTTATTACACCCTGTATAAAATCATGTAAAATTTTTGCCTTCCATCCAGTATAGTGTGGACGCACCCTGTCAGCGTCAGCGTCGAGTAATGAGACAAAATTAACTGTCTATTGTTAGTGGGTTTCCTGGGAGTCTGCGGATCTCGATTATATCATTTTTTACTTAGTGAATAATAAGTATGTTCAAATGAATTACTAACGTTTATAACGACTGGACGATATTTGTTTCTGCTTTGGAATCCGTAGCCACGAAGTCACATTTGTTATTTAATTCAGAACAGCAGTATGCTTTCAGGTTTCGCCGATAGCATTGCAGTAGATACTTTAACCACTCTTCTATCACCAGCTTCATTTCAACCGAATGTCAGAAATAGACCTTGCCCAACCGTCGCTACATCGATCGATCATCTATTTGCTCCACGTCGCACAATATCAATATGTACTTCTTCATATCTTTTTTTTTCAGCCAGTCAGTCTCATTTTCTACGAGTCAGTAGATTTGGGTCAAAAGGCTTTTACTTCCAGGCAGATCGCTATGTAGAAATAAAAGAGATTAATTAGAATTTGACGTTTATCACTTAGTTCGTAAGCTCAATAATTATTGTTCTCTTTTCGAGGTTTATCTAAAACATTGAATGGAATTAATCTAAAAACAGCGCCTTCTGGATTGTTCTGCATGCTGAGTTTTAGCCAAAATGTCGCAAAAAATAATATTTATTTATGTAGCATTATGCAAATTATATTCAATTTTTTTGCAAAGCACTGTTTTATTTAAACTAATTTAAACGCAGTGTACCAATTACTAAGTCCAGTATACTTAATTATTTAAACAAAATGTTCGCTTTGTTTGGTTTATGTCATAATTTCTTATGTCTTTTGGGTTTATTAAGCTCTTGATTCGAAAGGTAGGACAGTTCTAACTCTAACTGTCTAAAACCACATTGCGTGAAGTTTGTGAACAATTGACGTAAGTAAGCTGTAAAACGTTTTACTAAGTTGCGACTTTTCCCAGAATTTACATTTCAATGTTAACATACGTTTCATTATAACGAGTAGATACGAAATGACGCAAACAATAACTATGATAACAGAATAGCCGTTGCAGTGAGCTACCGATAAGTTAAATTGTTAAACAATGAAAAAAGACTGCGTTTTTTCATCAAAATAATACAGTCCACCAAAGTTTTAGTTTGATATTAAAATATAAGTTAGTAATTGCAGCCGCAAGCAGACAGTTACTATAACCATATTTTTTTGTATTTAATATGGAATGAAATGTGGCTCAAGCTTTCGATTGAGTTCCACATGCTACCTTAGGTGTTTTGCCAAAACGGTAGCTAAATAGCATGACCCTGACATTGATGTCTTGGTGATAGGTAATATTGTAAAGACCTCTGTCTTCGGTAAAGAAATTAGTTAAACTCGACACAATCTACCGAGTAACTTAAGCAGCCAGGTATACCACAAGGGTCGATTTTAGGACCACTCCTAATATTTTACATTCGATTACGTGCAGTTTGTCGGACAAAGATCCAAAAATAAGGAAACATTTTCTCTCTTGTTACAAAAACTTTCATACTGATTATATGCGTCTATAGGCAAATGAGAGAAAAACTGTTGATATTAAAACGTAACACAATGGATACAACTGATACTTATAAAAATTATGTTCTCAATAGTTCATTCACATCAATATCTAGAATTTTACCGTTATTATTAAGTATCTATGTCTATTAACAGTCAACGATTAATAGCCTAGCCTGTTCTAGACTTTAGAACAAGTGATTGACCTCCAAATGTGTAATACAGTTAAATGTGACATCATGAATTGATCTTAAAATTCTAATATTATATAAATATGGAAATGTATATTAGGTAAAAACAGGTTTTATTGTATATAATATTTTACCAATGCGGTAATGAAAATACGGTATTTTTTGGGATTTTCATAGTGTTCGCGTTCCGTTTTGCCTTTTTGGCTGATTTGAGGTTCAAACATTTTTTATTAATTTCACGGAAAATATGCATCTATATGCCCCATCACTTGCCTTTTAATGAGAGTGATAGCGTTACAATTGGGGACCCAAGCCCTACCTGTTTTAACCCCTTTTACCCCCCAACTCCTGCCAAACGTTACTAGATCCAACCCGGAACCAATATTTTTATAGTTCATTCAATTAATTTCAAAGCTAAACATTATTTTTAAAGTGCTTTTATATATTCCCCAAAAAATATCGCAATGATGGGGCAATCAAGTGCCTTTCGGCTTCGTCAAGGGTATTTTTACACCCATTATAACATTAATCAGTTGGTACATAAGTAATGTTTAATATTCAGAACTCTGCCGCCTTTATTTCATTTTTTGCGTGTTTATCCTGTTGACGCTATTTCAATATGTGGGTGTAATTTAAAAATGAAGTAGGTAGCTACCGATCAAAATGAGTTCATACATATAGGTAATCATTTCATTACCTTCCTTGTAACATACAAACATACGGGGTGGAAAGGACACCGATGGCGACGCAAACACGGTTACCACATACTCAGTACATCATTGTAAGCCAACATATACATTTTTCATTGGTTACTGAAAAGTTAGTTTAAAAAACATTTTTACACGTCAAAATTGCAGTATGTACCAATTAAAACCCACCGACAATACAACGTGTAACAGAAGGGGTATAATCATATGGAATACTGTGGTACGGACCATCAAACTGAACAACTTTCTCTATGGGACTACCATCGAAATCGTATAAAAATAATCAGCTGTCCCATACATTTGGGTCGAGTAGGTATTGAAATTTTCTATGGAACAGCTGATTATTTTTTTACGATTTCGATGGTGGTCGCATAGAGAAAGTTGTTCAGTTTGATGGTCCCTACCGCAGTATTCCATATGATTATACCCTTTCTGTTACACGTTGTATATTGCATAAGAACTGCCCTCGTTGCAAATAGCCACTGCTGAGATTGAAAGCTCAGGTTGGATTCCCAGGTCGAGGAAAGTGTTATTGGGTTATCCTGTGAGTAATTCCTCAGTAGCATTCCGGAATCTGAATTCCAGTGCGTCTCGAACTTTCCGGTATGAAATCTAACGCATCACAAGCACAACACCAATTAATATAAAGCAATGTTAATAGACATGATTATACATGGTGGCGACGAGGCGACGACAATACGACAATATATGAAAACACTGGAAATATTAGCTCTTAGGTATATTTTTAAACTATCAAATAAACCGTAACATCGAAGTAAAAACAAAAATTTTTTCAAACAGACTAAACAGCATAAAACTGTTTACCTACTCTCAAGTATAATTTGCACTAATTCGCATGTGGAAATAAAATTTAAGCAACGAATTTGGCTAAAGTTTAAGTAACGAGTTGGCAAAAATATTGTGTTTAGTGTTTATACATGGTTTATACCGATGCGGGGGTCGTTAACCTGTCTGCGCTAGCTTATTAATCCAACCAAATAATCATGTAGAAAATGCTGAAATTGAAAATAATGTCCTGTGCTTAAAGTACTGGATGCATTCGATTGAATTTTTGTATGCAGACTGCAAATATGTATAGCATAAGCATTATCAGCCTATAATGTTCTCACTGCTGAGGCACAGACCTTCAAAGTAATGCGCCTGCCTGGGTTTGAACCCACGACTAACTGCTCGTAAGTCAGAGCCGCCACCACTGGACCACCGGTGCTCTCAATATGTCTATACACTGTATAATTTATTGTCGTATTGTCGGCGCCATCCTGTATAACATACCTAAGAACCAGATTACTATAATTTATTCTTTTACAGTACTTAAGAGTTCAACTCTACTCTCTAGGAGTAGAGTTAGACTCTTATGTACCGAGATTTAAACGTAAATCCGCCTTACCCATCGGGTATAACATACCTTATGACCGGTTTAAATTTTCATATCGGCCAGCACGCGGCCAATAAGTAATATATCGGAAATTGGCGAGCAAGTTCAAGGCAAGGCGTTGTCATACCTGTGTATTGTGTACGAGACCCGTCTCAAACTCTCAATGCCAGCCAAGTTCAACTGCGAGGACAGCAAGGACGTTACTGCTCGGCGATGCGTTTCTCCACAACACTTTGGAAACTTATTTAAAAATTATAGATTATTCATAGAGTTGTTTTCGAAAGAACATATACCTATATTTTTATTTTTTTGGATGGGAAATTATCAAATAACTCCTCCCGCTCTGGGCTGAGCAGGAGGGAGTGTCAGACTTTTACTGACTAAAACCCATCCATGTTCCTTCTTTTGCCCTTTGTGTTCCAGGGCCGCGGTATCTCTTTCGAACAGTCCCGCTACCAAAGAACATAAACCTAAGCCATATTTTGTTAAAGAGCTTTTTAAAATGTTATTTCAGTAAATTTCCTCTTTTTGTTTTTGGTCGTGTGTACAAATCAGCTGTGATACGGAGGAAAGAGGACACAGTCTCTATCATCGGAACAACTTTTTTCGGAAATGTGAAAATGTTGGAACTTTGACTCCCGTTAACTAACTCTCTATTGTAACTAGAGGGTTTCCCAGGTATGGTCTGGTACAAAAAAATGATCAAAATAATTGGGAGAACAAGTGCCTTTTGGCTTCGTTAAGGGTCGTGTTACACTGTTTATATCCCTGTAGTTTATCTTAGTATTAATTAAAATTATTTTCAGATAGACACCTGTCACTGCTTGTCTCTGCATCACCCAAGGTTGTTTGGTAGAAAATGCCTATGGCATTACCTAAGTCTGCTTCTGTACTTTGTGCTTGTTGTGTTAAACAAATAAATATAATGGAAGACAAAGGAATGATCCGCTGACTTCAAATAAATTGGTTTAAGGTCAGGCAGGAGACTAACCATGTACGTCTACTTTTTCTCAGTTTGTGTTTTTTGTGAGATTTATTTAGATTACATGTTTTGGACATAGATTGTTGATATTGTTATGTATCCGGCCTGTGTTGGAGGTTTTGGTAAAATGAATTGTGTACTTCGTTTTGTAGCTTTACATTATAGACACAAATGGAATAATGGTTGTAGACACCGAAATGGTTCCTAGAACGTGTTTACATCTTTTTGGGGCTGACTGTATCTGCATTCTAACTGCGGCCATCCAGGCTCTAGATTCTGTATATCGGGTGGAACTAGGGACACCGACGCGAAAACGGTTACACGTATTCAGTACATCATTCTGTGCTCCCCACAAATAATTTTTTCATCGGTAATTTACAAAAAAACATCTGTTTTGCCAGACATTTTGACCGGCAAATCAAAATTTCTTCAGTCAAAAACTGTTTTTTTTTTTTCTCAAATAAAAATAGGAATTGCACTTTTGTAGGAAACAGCTGTTTTTTTTAAATATGAGAATCAGAATTTATCAAAGGAAAGAAAACCAGTTCCTATTACGTAGACTTCTGCGAATAAAATGGTTATTTTACACATACCTAATTCTCATCGTCCACCATTCTGATCACTGATCACACATTACGTAATCAAACTCATAAATCTCCGTTTTACTTCTTGTTTTCCAAGAAAACCCGTTTTTTTTTATAAAGCCTCAATAAATAACGCTATAAATTCATCGCTCGCTATTGGTAGTACGAACGATGGCCAAATAAGCTATACAAAACCAGTATAGAACTAGATACCAGTATAGACTATAGTAACTAGACATCTCATTGTACGGGAAATCTATTCAAAGCGAGGTCATGTTATTACAAGTTTAAATGTATGTAAATGTAAGTAGTCCGCTTCAAATTTTGCAAAACATTTTTCAAAATAGGTACTTCCTTGAAAACTCAATTCGTCGATTTTTTTCGTTTTTCTTTACTATTGCGGAAATAAAAATTTCCACAGTTAACTATAAAATATAACTATAATGGGTGTAACAAGACCCTTAACGAAGCCGAAAGCCAGTTGTTCTCGCCGTCATTGCGATCATATTTTTGTTCTAGCTAGACCATACCTGGGAACCGTCTAGTTACGGAGATATTGGGGGTCAAAGTTCCAACTTGCCACAAGTTTTTTTTTCTACATAATACATGTTTTGAATATAAGCTTTTTACTATTAACACCTCCACGATCCCCGTACTATTCAATCCATCAATCAGCACAATGTTTTCTACGTTACATTGAGTCCTACCGTAGAACGTGATTTTTAACTATATACTTTATATTTTTATAGAACCTACTAGAGTCACTCCATCTTCTGCTACTTGTATAGATAATGTTTTCTGCGATTGTGGTTACTTAGATAAAGCCATATTAAATTGTCTCCCGTCTGACCACAGCGGACAAACTGTAACTTGTAGGTGTAACACACCATTGCAAAAAGTTCTGATTAAATTTAGACCTATAACTACTAGCAAATTAAATAGGTATAATATTTCCCTACAGAACAAGTTAAATGTTATGAGCCATCATATGGACGATATTAATATAAATCAATTGTATGATAATTTCTTTTCAATAGTTCGAACTGAATTCAACAAAACATTTGAAAAGAAGACAAAAAGTATTTGCCCTAAATTTATATTTAGTGATTGGGCTACTAAAGGTATCAGGAAAAGTAGGGAAAGACTATTTGAGCTTTATGGCCTTAAGCCTTACATAAACACTGAAACTTTCAACAAGTATGTTGCTAAGTATTCAAACATTTTTAGAAATACATGCAAGGTTGCTAAAGCCCTGCACATTAGCAACAAGATCAAAACAGCAGAAAATAAAATAAAGACTGTTTGGAAAGTCATAAATAACCTTACTTAGCTTTAATTTTTTAATTTGTGTGTAGACCAAGGAGTTTTCCCTGATTTAATGAAATACAGTAAAGTCATACCACTTTTCAAATCCGGGGATAGTAAAGATACTAATAATTATAGACCTGTATCCGTGTTGCCAGTTTTTAGCAAGGTTTTTGAAAAGGTAATGCTGAATCAAATGCTTAATCATTTTAACACCAACAAAATCCTACGAGATCAACAGTATGGTTTCACCAAGGGACGTTGTACGACTGACGCCGGTGTAACCTTATTAAAGCACATATTTACTGCATGGGAAGAGTCCCAAGACGCCATAGGATTTTTTTGTGATCTCTCCAAAGCGTTTGATTGCGTAAATCACGACACATTACTTTTGAAACTTGAGCATTACGGACTAGGAAAACTTGCACTTAGTTTGGTAAAATCTTATTTGAGTGATAGACCTCAACATGTTCAAATAAATGGTATCAATTCACAGGGTTTAAAAGTAAAAATGGGGCTTCCGCAAGGCTCAATATTGGGTCCTTTCCTCTTTCTAGTATACATAAATGATCTACCTTATTTACTGAAAAACCAACCTCAAAATATGGTGTTATTTGCTGATGACACTTCTCTAATTTTTAAGATAAATAGACGGGCCCAAATTCTAGATGACGTGAATAATGCCCTACTTCAGGTTCAAAATTGGTTCACAGCAAACAATTTAGTATTAAACGAAAAAAATACTAAATGCATTAGATTTGCTTTACCGAATGTTAAAAGTAGTGATTGTGATATAATATTGAATAAAGAGAAACTTGAATTTGTAGATAAAACGGTTTTCCTGGGGATTACGCTTGATTCAAGGCTACAATGGAGTTCTCATTTAACGTCTCTTGCCGGGCGGCTAAGTTCAGCAGCATATGCTATTAGAAATATCCGTCAATTTACAGATGTTGATACCGCTAGACTGGTCTATTTTAGTTACTTTCATAGTATAATGTCTTATGGCATTTTGTTATGGGGACGAGCTACAGACATTCAGTCAACATTTATTCTGCAAAAAAGAGCCATCAGAGCTATATATAATCTTCGTAGGTGCGATTCTCTAAGGGAACTGTTTAAGGACATTAACATCATGACGGTACATTGTCAATACATCTACGAAAACATAATGTACGTAAGAAAAAATCTGCATCTTTTTAGTAAAAGAGGTGACAGACACAGTTACAGTACTAGAAATAGAGACCAATTAGTTCAGCCGGGCTTCAGACTCGCTAAAGTAGATTCATCTTTCATGGGGTACTGTTTGAGATGCTATAATAAAATTCCACAAAGTATTCTTGAACTCAATGAGACGAAATTTAAAACATGCATTAAACGCACACTATGTAAGCAAGCATATTACAAGTTGGACGATTATATCGCTGACAAAAATGCTTGGCTCAATGCCGGTCCTTCTCCACAAGGACAGGGACGCATAAATTGATAACATTAAATAGTATTGTTGGAGCTGCTGAAGATTGTACAACTATCTTTGCATTGTATAGATTCAATATCTTTAGTATTATATAAAGCCCATATTGTGTGAGTGCTATGTACTAAAGAGCTATCGTTCACTGGAAACCTACGTCCTTTCCCGACTTGAATGTGCCCTGGCGGTTGAGAGTATGTGATGCTCACTCAATGTCTCGCTGATGGTGGCGCGTGTGTCGGATCATTTAGTTCCCTTCAAAATGGTTGAGTTGAATGGTGCTGATCCATGCGTCATGTTCGTGAACGGGCGCTGTCAGTTGTGACTGGTCATCTCTTAGTTGCCACGGCTTATTTGAATTAATTATTTTAATTTTTTTTTATTGTCTTTTTTGTGTTTACTATGGACACTTTTAACGTGCACATCTTGCTACATCGTTCTCACATAATGTACCATCTCAATATGAATGATGTAACCAAGGTTTTGTAACAATATGCTGATTTAAAAGAGTGTCCATGGAGTTTCTTGCCCGTTCTTCTCCATAGAGATCTACGCTAGGGAATGGACAACTACAGTACTTTCACAGTTTTTATGCCTTGTGACTGGGACTGTAGCTACATTTCATTGTTATCTTTGTTTCGACAGTTCAAAAGTGCCTATAACTGGCCTACTTGAAATAAATGCTTTGATTTGATTGATTTGATTTGATTTAAACCCAAAAAAAAGTCGTTTCCGAGGAACAATTTTTGGTTGACGGCTTCGTGAAGGGCACTCACCCCCACCCCCAGGGTGTTTTACACCCTGTATAAAACATAAGACTAAGTCCATTAAGTCCAAATTGGTTCAATTCCTATACTCGTAGTCGGCGGTGATTGTTTTTTTTTTAAATCTCGGCCAGAATCAGAATCTCGGTAGAGTTATGCGCCTTTACGGTATAAGTATTTTTTGAATATTTAAATTGTGTTTGTAAATATATCATAAAGAACATGCTTATTTAAAAAATGCCTGGGTGATGGATTACGGTAGGTATGACGTAGTCCACCTCATAGAGTAAATGCCTGTTTCCCAGCACATCATCATTTCAGCCGAAAGACGTCCACTGCTGGACATAGGCCTTACCCAAGCGTCACCACACTGACCGGTCCCGTGCATCTCGCATGCAGCGGATCCCCGCAACCTTCACCAGGTCATTGGTCCACCTAGTGGGAGACCTTCCAACGCAAAGTCTGCCGGTTCGCGGTCGCCACTCCAGAACTTTTCGGCTCCATTGGCCATCCGCTCTGCAAGCAATGTGCCCTACCCACTGCCACTTAAGTTTGGCATTTTTTGGGCTACGTCGGTAACCTTGGTTTTCTTGCCAGCACAGTGTGAACGTATTAGGCTGATTATGCAAAAATCGATCAGTAAGGTAGACCGTATAGATTCCCAATCGACAAAGCGACCCAGTGTCGACGCAAATGGAACACTTCAATAAGTAATTACTATAGTGCAAGGCGAGTGCATCTCACAACGAATAAATGCAAACAAGTTTATTTCCTACCGTTTACAAGATAAAACTTGGCGGATTCGTCGCCGAAAGATAAATTACAGCTTTCCTTTCTTTATAATTGTCATTATGGTGAGCAAAAAGGGTCTGTTTCTTCAATAAGAACTTCACTGTAGTAATCTAAGTAGTAGCTAACTACTTACTTACACTTGAATATCAAGTGGATTCTAAAATTTAATCTTTTCTGTCTTCTATTACTTGATTCATGTTATATGTATATTTACGAAAGTGCAATCAACTTTTTTAGGATGCAGCGCTACCTAAGCTTATCTATTTTATTCAAGTTGGACCGGTCCATAGCCGGTCCAATTGAATAAAATACAGAAATGTTGTTGTGATATTTTAGTTTTATTGTTTCTTTATGGGCACGAAAATATTTATTTTATTTCAGGCTCCTAAAAGTTCTAGTCTGATCAGAAAACTCCATGATTACAGTTTTATTTTCACGGTTTCACGCGTCTTGTTTTCTGTAAAGAAATAATGATTGAAGAACTTAGTACAGGTACAGACAAGGAAATGAAGTAATTTTAAGTAGGTATTTATCTACATATGATATACCATCCTTAGAAACTATTGTTTCACCAGCTGTTAGGTACTACACTTATACTGTCACTTACGGGGATATCTTCCGTGATTGTCAGTAAAGTTTAGTTGTTAACCGTGAATGCTTTAAACAGTCGTCAGGTAGGTACTATCCTGTAGGGGTATTCTCCTTTCTGCTGGGCAAAGGTCACCCCTAATATTGACTCTATTTTCCCGTGCCGTCTCAACCAGCCTTCACAATGTGCGTTCAAGTCATCTCGTTACCTATTCTGGGCCGGCCTCAACGGCACTTCCATCCATCTTCAGGAAGCCATACCGAGAAGACAGGCGCCTGTGAATGCAGCATGTAGTCAAACAAATTCGAAACGTTGCATCGACTACTAAATTATTTACTTTTTTTAGTAGGGTCCTTGTTGGATATACTCTTTCGACGGCGTCTACCGGAGGATTTGCATCGTCTTTTGTTATTTTTCCGGCTACGGGGCGGGGAAGGAGACGAGCTGCGGGTCTGCTCAGCTGTTCTAGGGGACTGCCAGAGACGGCACCGGTCCCCAGTAGTAAGCAATCTTTTGCTCAAAACCACAAGCAATATCAAAAATAAAATAAACAAGGCTTTTAGTGATGGGCATCCAGTCTTCAGAAAGTCCAAGGTTTCGTAGCTTGTCCAGCCTTTATTAACCTCAATAGATCGGAATTTCTTTCTCAAACCAACATGTTTTAGAATCCGCATGGTTTATGCCTAACCCATTATGCGCATTTGGGAAGACTCACTATATCTTTCACTTCATTTGCAAGAAATGTTTTATTTTAATGTTTTGAAGGACATATTTTATTCAGGATTGGACCTGGACATTTTGTGTTTGGTTTAGTTTGTGATGATCTGGTTAGTCTGGATGGTCTGGTTGGTTTACTTTGATGATGGGCTCTGTGAGTTTGAGTTTGTTTGTTTTGACGTTATTGGCAGTTTTTGACACAGATTTTTAACTATAGTGCATAGTGTAGCGTTCAACCAACTAACAATGTATCTGTGCAGGCGGGAAAACACAGAACTGAAATAAATATATCAAGTTTGACATAATGCTGCATTTTTTCTTGACAAGCAGCGCCACTTTGAACTGCAAGCTTTAAGTAGTCATACTGTACTTTTGGCGCGTGGCCATAACGCTGCGGCCGCCATCTTGTTTTTTCTATACAATTTCCACAGACAATTTCACTAATGTCATTCAATAGCCAAAAGAACCATGCTGCTTGCATGCTGTTTTTGATTTCACTTTGTGTCAAAAATGATATCTAATATTTTATGTGTAGGTTTAATTTTTAATATTATAAGATTAGATTTCGTTTTCATTTGGTCCTCGCCGGGAGCATTCGCCTATAATGTAACGATTCAAGATAATAATACAGGGTGTAACAAGACTTCGTCTAGGGCCGTCAACAAAGCATTATGTACGTCTACATTAAACTACGTAACTTTCCGAAAAAACGATTTACGGTAGGACTTAATGTAACGCACTGAAAACATTGTGGTGATGGATGGATTGAATAGTACGGGGGTTATACCAATAAGTATTCTACTCCTTGCCCTTGTCCGTACTTTACGTAGATCCATACTATAGAAATATAAAAAAAAAACAAGAGAAGTGGCAAGGGGGCGTGTCGGTGACGCCGCGACGAGCGCACGATAAGCATGTCATAGGGCAAATGGCCGTCTCCGCGAACTAGTGTGCTTTCGACCGCGATCGTGACAACTTATAAGAATGCCGTGTTGTTCAGTGGTTTCTTATAAAAATCGAAGCATAAACCAAAACTTTTTAAATCATTGAATCACTTACTATATGTATGTACAAGTATTTTACTATATTTGTCTTTAATATCACAAATCGTAAAATATTTCTTGCTCTTACTATGTTATTTCTGTTTTCAAATATCACAGCGACTGTACAAGTTTTGCAATAAATACATTGCTCCTTAACCACTAGTCCACTACCAAAGTTCGTCGCTAAGTGGCTGGACAAGCAATGTAAAAATCACAAAATGATACTTTTTACCCGACTGCGCCAGAAGGAGGGTTATGTTTTTCGAGAGCATGTATGTATGTATAATTGTTTGGCACGCTCTGTGGCCTGTATGGCTCGATGGATTTAAGCTTGAGAGGTGTCGTTAGATTCTTATTTACTACGAGAGTGACACTGGGTATATCAAAATTAATTAAAATAAAAAACGGTAATTTAAAAAATAAAATAAAAAACCTGACTGCGTAGCAGCGTACGTGACAGCGTAGTAGAGAAATGCGTAACTAATTTTCGTAAAGTAAGTTAATTAAATTTCAGTTTAATAATCGGTGGAGTGTTTTTGGCTTTGAATGATCCTGCCCAATTCCTGTTTTCACCAACACTATGTGTCACCTATGACAATGCCTAATGCGCGTTTTCACCAACAGTAAGTGACGCCTAACTGAACGCCTAGTTCCTGTTATCACCAACACTAAGTGGCACCTAACTCGATGCCTTTAGCCCGTTTTCACCAACACTAAGCGACACCTAACTCGATGCCTTAAGCCCATTCTCACCAACACTAAGTGTCACCTAACTCAATTCCTAAAAAGCGTTTTCATCAACGCAAAGTTACACCTAACCTAACTGAATGCCCAACTCCTGTTTTCACCAACACAAAGTGTCACCTAACTGGACGCCTAAAGCCCGTTTTGCCAACACTAAGTGTCACCTAACGGAATGCCTAACGTTTTCGCCAACACTAAGTGTCACCTAACTCAATGCCTAATGCGCGTTTTCACCAACAGTAAATGACGCCTAACTGAACGCCTAGTTCCTGTTATCACCAACACTAAGCGACACCTAACTCGATGCCTTAAGCCCATTATCACCAACACTAAGTGTCACCTAACTCAATTCCTAAAAAGCGTTTTCATCAACGCAAAGTTACACCTAACCTAACCGAATGCCCAACTCCTGTTTTCACCAACACAAAGTGTCACCTAACTCGACGCCTAATGCGCGTTTTCACCAACAGTAAGTGACGCTTAACTGAACGCCTAATTCCCGATATCACCAACACTAAGTGTCACCTAACTCAATTCCTAAAAAGCGTTTTCATCAACGCAAAGTTACACCTAACCTAACTGAATGCCCAACTCCTGTTTTCGCCAACACTAAGTGTCACCTAACTCAATGCCTAATGCGCGTTTTCACCAACAGTAAGTGACGCTTAACTGAACGCCTAATTCCCGTTATCACCAACACTAAGTGGCACCTAACTCGATGCCTTTAGCCCGTTTTCACCAACACTAAGTGTCACCTAACACAATTCCTAAAAAGCGTTTTCATCAACGCAAAGTTACACCTAACCTAACTGAATGCCCAACTCCTGTTTTCACCAACACAAAGTGTCACCTAACTCGACGCCTAAAGCCCATTTTCGCCAACACTAAGTGTCACCTAACGGAATGCCTAAAGCCCGTTTTCGCCAACACTAAGTGTCACCTAACTCAATGCCTAATGCGCGTTTTCACCAACGCAAAGTTACACCTAACCTAACTGAATGCCCAACTACTGTTTTCACTAACACAAGGTGTCATCTAACTCGACGCCTAAAGTCCGTTTTCGCCAACACTAAGTGTCACCTAACGGAATGCTTAAAGCCCGTTTTCGCCAACACTAAGTGTCACCTAACTCAATGCCTAATGCGCGTTTTCACCAACGCAAAGTTACACCTAACCTAACTGAATGCCCAACTACTGTTTTCACTAACACAAGGTGTCACCTAACTCAATGCCTAAAAAGCGTTTTCACCAACAGTAAGTGACGCTTAACTGAATGCCCAACTCCTGTTTTCACCAACACATAGTGGCACCTAACTCGATGCCTAGTTCCTGTTTTCACCAACACTAGGCGACACTTAACTCGATGCCATAAGCCCGTTTTTACCTACGCATAGTTACACCTAACCCAACTGAATGCCCAACTCCTGTTTTCACCAACACAAAGTGGCACCTAACTCGATGCCTTAAGCCGTTTTCACCAACACAAAGTTACACCTAACTCAATGCCTAATGCGCGTTTTCACCAACAGTAAGTGACACTTAACTCGTTGACTTAACGCGTTTTCACCAACGCAAAGTTACACCTAACCCAACTGAATGCCCAACTCCTGTTTTCACCAACACTAAGCGACACGTAACTCGATGCCTTAACCCGTTTTCACCAACGCAAAGTTACACCTAACCTAACTGAATGCCCAACTTCTGTTTTCACTAACACAAAGTGGCACCTAACTCGATGCCTAATGCGCGTTTTCACCAACAGTTAGTGACGCTTAACTGAACGCCCAATTCCTGTTTTCACCAACACTAAGCGACACCTAACTCGACGCCTTAACCCGTTCTCACCAACGCAAAGTTACACCTAACTCAATGCCTAATGCGCGTTTTCACCAACAGTAAGTGACAGTTAACTCGTTGACTTAACGCGTTTCACCAACGCAAAGTTACACCTAACGTAAGTGAATGCCCAACTCCTGTTTTCACCAACACAAAGTGGCACCTAACTCGATGCCTTAAGCCAGTTTTCACAAACAATAAGTGTCACCTAACGGAATGCCTAAAGCTCATTTTCGCCAACACTAAGTGTCACCTAACTCAATGCCTAATGCGCGTTTTCACCAACAGTAAGTGACGCTTAACTGAATGCCCAACTCCTGTTTTCACCAACACAAAGTGTCACCTAACTCGACGCCTAATGCGCGTTTTCACCAACAGTTAGTGACGCTTAACTGAACGCCTAATTCCCGTTATCACCAACACTAAGTGTCACCTAACTCAATTCCTAAAAAGCGTTTTCATCAACGCAAAGTTACACCTAACCTAACTGAATGCCCAACTCCTGTTTTCGCCAACACTAAGTGTCACCTAACTCAATGCCTAATGCGCGTTTTCACCAACACAAAGTTACACCTAATCTAACTGAATGCCCAACACCTGTTTTCACCAACACAAAGTGTCACCTAACTCGACGCCTAAAGCCCGTTTTCGCCAACACTAAGTGTCACCTAACGGAATGCCTAAAGCCCGTTTTCGCCAACACTAAGTGTCACCTAACTCAATGCCTACTGCGCGTTTTCACTAACACTAAGTGACGCCTAACTGAACGCCTAGTTCCTGTTATCACCAACACTAAGCGACACCTAACTCGATGCCTTAAGCCCGTTTTCACAAACAATAAGTGTTACCTAACTGAACACCTAGTTCCTATTTTCATCAACACTAAGCTACACCTAACTCGACGCCTTAACCCGTTTTCACCAACGCAAAGTTACACCTAACCCAACTGAATGCCCAACTCCTGTTTTCACCAACACAAAGTGGCACCTAACTCGATGCCTTAAGCCATTTTCACCAACGCAAAGTTACACCTAACTCAATGCCTAATGCGCGTTTTCACCAACAGTAAGTGACACTTAACTCGTTTTCACCAACGCAAAGTTACACCTAACGTAAGTGAATGCCCAACTCCAGTTTTCACCAACACAAAGTGGCACCTAACTCGATGCCTTAAGCCAGTTTTCACAAACAATAAGTGTCACCTAACGGAATGCCTAAAGCTCGTTTTCGCCAACACTAAGTGTCACCTAACTCAATGCCTAATGCGCGTTTTCACCAACAGTAAGTGACGCTTAACTGAATGCCCAACTCCTGTTTTCACCAACACAAAGTGTCACCTAACTCGACGCCTAAAGTCCGTTTTCGCCAACACTAAGTGTCACCTAACTCAATGCCTAAAAATCGTTTTCACCAACAGTAAGAGACGCTTAACTGAATGCCCAATTCCTGTTTTCACCTACACAAAGTGGCACCTAACTCGACGCCTTAACCCGTTTTCACCAACGCAAAGTTACACCTAACTCAATGCCTAATGCGCGTTTTCACCAACAGTAAGTGACACTTAACTCGTTGACTTAACGCGTTTTCACCAACGCAAAGTTACACCTAACGTAACTGAATGCCCAACTCCTGTTTTCACCAACACAAAGTGGCACCTAACTCGATGCCTTAAGCCCGTTTTCACAAACAATAAGTGTCAGCTAACTGAATGCCTAAACCCCTTTTTGGCCAACACTAAGTGTCACCTAACTCAATGCCTAATGCGCTTTTTCACCAACAGTAAGTGACACTTAACTGAACGCCCAATTCCTGTTTTCACCAACACATAGTGGCACCTAACTGAACGCCTAGTTCCTGTTTTCACCAACACTAAGCTACACCTAACTCGACGCCTTAACCCGTTTTCACCAACGCAAAGTTACACCTAACCTAACTGAATGCCCAACTCCTGTTTTCACCAACACAAAGTGTCACCTAACTCGACGCCTAAAGTCCGTTTTCACCAACACAAAGTGGCACCTTACTCAATGCCTAGTTCCTGTTTTCACCAACACAAAGAGTCACCTAACTCGTTGCCTTAAGCCCGTTTTCACAAACAATAAGTGTCACTTAACGGAATGTAGAATTTAGTCAATCACTAGCGTGGGTATTCAATTAAATTTGTTTTGCACAGCACAACGATACCGACCGATGTTTTTGTGAGGGTAAGTTGTACGGTGCATGGTAAATGTTTGATCTAGGATATCAATATCATACCGCACCGCTGGCTCCGAAGCTTTCTGTGATTCTGTTCGCCGGTTCCACGCGCTAGGGTGTTACACAGAAATAGATAAATTACACAAACTATCTTATTACCTAAACTCACCCCAGACTGCCACAACTCCTAGCTTCTATCAGCACTGCACAATAGTGTTTTTCAATAGTTCCGCGTTATTATTCTTCGTGTTTTTTCCCGCCTTTTTTTTCGATCTGTCAGTCGCGCTAGCAGTGCTGCTGTTTATTCTTTTTTGACTTAGATACACGGCCTTTTAGATGACATTGACAGCAGAGACCCATCCCAAAACGGCAAAGAGGGACAATAAACTAATACAGATACAGAATAATGTGTAATGTGATGTGTGTGTTTCGCGAATTCTGTATTTTCTCATATATATTAAACAGTAAATACACGCTGTGTTTGATAGGATAAGGTTTTTAATTGATTGTGTAGTACGTTCTGTTTTAAGAATTGCGGGTGTGTTCGCGACTGTGTATCTACTGCTTTAATGAATTGCATGTTAGTAGTTGCCGGGTGGTGGGAGAAAGCGGAGACAGTAGGTTGCGATACATTTTCGTATAAATAATCGGCATATCTCCTTATTTATTATATCTATGATCCATACAAACCCGTATTTGGTGCGAAATGAGAAGACAAATATTGTGGTCACCGTGTTTTATTGAGGTTGTGTCACAAGAATTACAGGGATTAGCAGGTTTAAATGAGAAGTATTTGAAACTATTCAAGTTCCGACGGAATTATTCTTTTATAGTGCGTCCACACTGTTCACAGCGATAGCGATTCCAGTGTATCCGGTCAAAATATTTAAGCAGGAACCAACCGAACAATGATAATATGAGAAGTACCAATGCATACAAACTTGCCCATCCAGCACCAACACTCGCTTTAGCTCCCGCCTTCACCCCGCCTACGCCCGTGGCCCATTTCCATGATGAGGTTGAGGTTGTGACGTCATGAGGAGCGCCTTTGTTGTAGGGAGCACTTAAGGCGTTGCGGGGAGCATTAACGGCGCCGTGTGAGGCTACCACAGCGTTGTGAGGACCACCTAAGGCAATCTGGAGAGCGTAGATCAAACTATTCTTCCCTTTAGC
Source organism: Eugnorisma glareosa (assembly GCA_947578425.1). Lineage (NCBI taxonomy): Eukaryota > Metazoa > Arthropoda > Insecta > Lepidoptera > Noctuidae > Eugnorisma > Eugnorisma glareosa. The sequence goes on along the minus strand of OX387974.1, from coordinate 9,598,441 downwards.
TGGAGACTGTACTAGAACATTCTTGGTTTTAACAGAGATTTTCGCAGCGGCTTTAGTCCCGGTCTTTAACCAAAATTTGAGCTTTGGCTTAGGACATTTGAAAGGCATTTTCACATTTTCTGCCGCCTTAACCCATGATGAAGAAACTTTATATCTACTGCACCAATTTCACGAGCACTGGTTTGGTTGACATTTTCCGTTGGCTTTGCTTTTAACAGTATTTTTTAAATTAAAATCGAAATATCGTTAAATATATCGTTATTCATTATGTGGACAAAAAGTGTTCACTTTGCCATAAAACATCTTTGAGGTTTGTTTTGACATTTCTGCTTCTGACAAATCGTTATGATAATAATTATTATCTATGCTCAGAAACTCTTAAGAGTTCTCTATCTTATTTACTCTGTTTCATTATTCCTCTCCTGTGCCCCAGCTGTGGGGAAGATCCAAGTTCATTATAGATGGCGTGACATTAACATATTTTTAACCAATGGTGGTGCTTGAAACTAGCTATGCTAACCCCAGTAATTTCAGAGCCAGTGAAATTAAAATTTTCTTTTTTTTTTTGTAATTCAAATTCAAAGCATTTATTTCAATTAGACATAACAGGCACTTTTGAATGTCAGAAAAACAAAGGCGAAGCTACAGTCGCAGACACAAGGCATAATAACTTGTGAAAGTACTGTAGTTGCCCATTCCAAAGCGTAGATCTCTATGGAGAAGAATGGGCAGGAAACTCCATGGACACTCTTTTCAATCAAAATATTGTTACAAGATCTTAGTTACATCATTCATGTTGGGATTATACATATATGTGAGGACGATGTAGAAAGACGTGCACATTAAGAGCGTCCAGAGTAAAAGATTATAACTATCAACAATTTAAAAACAAAGTAGTTAAAATAAACCGTGGCAGCTAAGAGATGACCAGTCCCACTGACAGCGCCCGTTCACGAACAAGACGCATGGATTAGCCCCATTCAGCTTAACCATATTGAAAGGAACTAAACGACCCGATTAATGAACTTAGAGGGTTATATTGATCCGGGGCTGCGGAACTGTTCGAAAGAGATACCGTGGTCCCGGAACACAAAGGGCGATGAAGGAACATGGATGGGTTTTAGTCAGTAAAAGTCTGACACTCCCTTCTGCTCCGCCCAGAGCGGGAGGAGTTATTAGATGATTTCCCATCCGAATAAAAAGGTAATATTGATGATTTTAATGATTATAACAATAATGCTGTTAATAAACACATGCGTATTACGGCCGCGAATGATATTTTGTTCAACATACAGTCTAAATGCTGTCATGGATTAGGATTTTCTCAAGTTGGCCCCATGTATAAGAATCACTCTAAATATAATTATTTTCTTTCTTTCTCCTTACATTCAGCTTAGAACCCTATTATATTTATGTAGGTACCAAGTTATTTGACTTATTTCCAATGTCTGGCTCGATCATAACTAGAGATCGGATATTCGGATGCATATTTACCTAAAGTTTGAGTGTTGGCTAGTATGGAGCGAGATTTTTTTTTTCATTTTATTGTTTTATTTCAAATGAATTATGCCGTCATTTTTACCATTTTGTCTTATTCGATATTTCAGCAGCAAAATTTGAATTTAAATAGTTGTAGTATTTATTTAATTGTTATTTTCAACAAAAAATATCTTGCCTGGTGTCAAATAAATTATAAATATTAATTATGCCTTTGAGTACTATATTTTACACACAGTGAAGAATTATGAAAGTCGGCGATCCCGTGAAAAATATGGCATTTAAAGAAGCCGCTTCTATTCTTTTGTACCCTTTGCCGGAAAAAAACCTACTTTAGGTAAATATGCATCCGAATATCCGATCCATACCTACTCATAACGTCTTCCTCGGCTCCAAAAACGAGTATCATCCCACCCTGACTGAGTATGAATAACAGGTACCCGTAGGCAATTTACGATGGCCATTGACCATACAATAATGTTCCTCTTATATGGCCTTGAATTGCGATCATAATAAATAATGTTATGAGCTGTATGGTAAACCTAGCAATTTATTTTTGACTAGCTGTTGCCCGCGGCTTCGCTCGCATTTTGGTCGGAAATAATCCCACGGGCACGTTGTAAATACAGCCTATGGCACTCGGGGATAATGTGGCGGCCTATTAGTGAAAGGATTTTCAAAATCGATGCAGTAGATCCAGAGATTACCCCCTACATACAAACTTACAAACTTTACCTCTTTATAATAATTATAATTAGTACAGATTTGTATAGATGAAAATATTAACTGGTCTCGAAGAATTTATTTCTGTGGGACAGTGGGATGAACATTCTGACTGGTTTTTAAAAACCGGGCAAGTGCGAGTCGGACTCACGCATGAAGGGTAGGATACCGTCGCAGTAGGGGCGGGGGGGGGGCGTCCCTTTTCATTTTAAATTTATTATTTTGTTGTTATAGAGGCAACACAAATACACATTCTGTGTAAAGTTCAACTGTCTACCTATTACGAACATGAGATACAGGCCGGTGACAGTCAGACGGACGGACGGACAGAAGGACAGCGGATGCTTAGTTATAGGGTCCCCGGGACTAGGGGTTAGGGTAACGGAACCCTAAAAATACTAGATATTTGCGTATTAGACCCGCGTACTAAGGATTCCGTGTCTGAAAACTTTTACAGTATGAATAATTTGAATACCTCTTTGCACTGGGGGGTTCCTATGACGTCATAAAGCAGGAGTAATTCCAGTGGGGGAAAGAGACAAGGCTATACAGGTCGTCTAGCGCCAACTCTTTCCCACACTGGAATTACTCTTGCTTTAAAACGTCATGGTAGGCCACCTGATCCTTCGGGGAATTTACACGCGTGATCGATGAATATTAAACCACTTTTTCGTCCGGACGTTCCCCTATTGATTGATTCACCGATGTATTCAGGTCCACGTCTAGAGCAGCCTAGATACATACGTCGTGGAGCCATGAATCCAAAGGCCCCGTTACACTCGGGTGCCAACTCCATCGGCTATGCTTGCAGTTCCGTTCCACTGGCACGAGTCCAACTGGTAACTCACGGTAACTGTTCTATCTACAAGGTGTAAACTGACCCTTCAGGAAGCCGTCAACTAAGCATTCTGTACATCAAACTAGGTAACTCTACGCAATTTTATTGCTGGGAAATTACTTTTTTTTGTTGGGCTGAAAAATCACGTTTTACGGTGAAACTCAGTTACGCATTATAAGACAGGGTGTAATAGGACCCTTCACGAAGCTGTCAACCAAGCATTATGTACATCAAACTAAGTAACTTTACGCAAAAAATATTGCTGGGAAACGACTTTTTTTTGGGGTGAGAAAAATCACGTTTTACGGTAGGACTCAATGTAATGCACTCAAAACATTGTGCTGATGGATGGATTGAATAGTACGAGGGCTGTGGAGGTGTTTAAAGTAAAAATCATATATTAAAAACATGTATTTCAAAAAAAAACATGGGACAAAGTTGGAACTTTGACCCCAATATCTCCGTAACTAGAAGATTCCCAGGTATGGTCTTGACCAAAAAAAATATCGCAATGACGGGGAGAACAAGTGCCTTTCGGCTTCTTTAAGGGTCTTGTAACACCCTTTATTGTGGTGATGATTGCATGGAATAGTAAAGGGTCATGGAGGACCTCCAATATCTCCGTAACTATTAGAAGGTCCTCAACATAGGTCCCCAAGGATGGTCCAGAACAAAACAATGATCGCAATAAAGACAGGGAGAACAAGTGCATTTCGGCTTCGTTAAGTGGTCTGTTACACCCATCATACCAATATTATAAAGTAATACGGTACCCCTTGGTAATACTGACTGTCAGACTTTCGGGCCACTGACTACCTGTAACGACGGTCAAGGATCTACAAATAACAGCCGGGACTAACGGCTTAACGTGCTTTCCGAGCTACGGAGGAAACTCGATATGACGTAATGGAAACTCAAGCCTAAATCACAAAAATGTTTAGTAAACAGAAATTAAAAAAAAAAATGGGTGCTAAGTGTTTTATTTATAGTTAAAATCCACTCTTGACTCGAGCATGGGTTATTCTCATGGGTTATTATCAAGCATGGGTTATTCTTATGGTCGTTCTTCACATAAAAAAATATTGAAACCCTAAACTAGGTGGGCGGTTAATGGCGATCGGCGGCGGCGACCTCTCGCGTCCGGCCTTGGTTCAATCCATCGAGGTGCATCGAGCCGGAATGGGACGCCGTCACCTTCTGCGAAGCAGTCATGCTAGTCATGGTGGCGGAACGTGAGAGGGAGAGAACCTCACGTCCCAGCCGCCGCGGGCCTGTGGAGGGCCAGGGTTGCGGGACTGTTCGAAAGAGATACCGCGGCCCTGGAACACAGAGGGCAAAGACACTCCCTAATGCAACCCACAGCGGGAGGGGTTATTTGATGATATCAAACCCGAAAAAAAAAAACAAAAAAAAAAAGTAGGCGGTTAATTGTGCCTGTGAGTGTAGTTGAAAATAGTAGTTTCCATTTTTTTTTTAAATATCCCGAACATTACAACAATGCATTACCATGCAAGTACTGTCTGCAAGTATGTTTATCATGACGGTGTTATGTAGGTGCAAATTAATGTATTAGAAGTACTAGTTTGAACATGATACTTAAGTAGGTGTAGGCGCCTAGCCTTCAATGGAAGAAAAACCAGATAATATGGTCACCATTTTCCATTTTGATCTGGCGCCATCATAATCTCTGTATTCCTCGTATAAATAAGTGAATCGCTACCAGATTCCAGACATTTATAGAGAGGCATGCATAGTTGCGTAAGATCCATAATCAACCGACAATGATTAACCCTCTCTAATTATGCCTTCCAATACTTACAAAACACATATTACAAATAATTCGCTAACAGTCCTTAGAAGGAAAAAAATATAGTGCTGTCAAGAACAAACGAAGACTGTTTTTTTTTGAAAGGATAATGATTGTCTATGCTCAGACTCACACATTCATTATTTCCGATCACTGCAAGTTCTCTTCTTCTTGAATGACCAATTTAGAAAGCCGCGGAGTTAACAATCTTGGAACCAACTGCGACCAGTCGCATGTCTATGGAGAACTAGGCTAGCACCTCTAATTCACCATATTATGTTGTTCCCGCTGCTGGCACGCAGGTTTCCTCCCTGTGAAAGAAAGTAAGGCCCAGAGAGTGTTGGTGATTAATGTTGCATATCTTGGAATTTTCTAAAACATGTTGATTTCCTCACATTTTGAGAGCAGTGGTGATGAAATAAATAACAAAGGTTCAGGTCTTGGACCAAAGTAACTCAAACTCACAAAACTCAGCATTCATCGTCAGCCTACATCAGTCCACTGCTAGACATGGACCTCTTCAATCGCACGACACTTAACTCAATTCTCGGCAACTCTCATCCAGTTGCAACCAGCCACTCTGCAAAGATTGTCGCTCCACCGAGCCTGAGGACATCGGGCATCCCACTTACGCTTGTCGATTCGTGGTCTCACTCAACTCAACAACACGGTCGTCTACCCAACGGTCATCGGTTCTACGGCTAATATGGCCGGCTCAATCCTACTTCAGCTTACTTATTTTGTGAGCTATGTCGACAACTCTGATTCTCTGTCGGATCACCTCGTTTCGGATGCTATCACTTATAAAGATTCCAAGCATAGCCCGTTCCATAGATCTCTAAGCGACCTCGAATTTATGGACCAACAGTACCGTGTGAGTGTCCACGTTTCGGCCCCATAAGTCATAATAGGCAGGACGCACTGGTTGAAGACCATAGTCGTATATAGGCTCTGCATGTGGAATACGCGAGGAGAAGCCCCGACGAAGCTTCCCAAATGCTGGCCAGCCAAGCTGAACTGAGTGTTGGTCTAGTGGTCGCAACTCGCAAGTACGATTGCTAAGCATGAGGTCCTGGGTTCGATTCCCGGTTCGGGCAAAGTGATATTGAGTTTTTCATCAGGAATTTCTCAGTAGTAGCCACGGTGTCTGGATTTGTGCCCGTTTGATGGCAATAGGCTTTGTATTGCATGGGACTTATACACAACTGGCGAAATGTGGGTGTACTATTAGGTACACCTCTGCCTCACCCTTCTGGGATTACAAGTGTACTTATTATGTTATAACAGCGATATAGACAAGTAAGTATCATCAAGGCCACGGTCAAAACTTAATAAAGTACCTTAATATACCTAATTAATACCCACCTTATGCAACGTCTGGTATGTCCGTATGTTTAAATTAACATATTATTCATATTTTACCAAAACATTCTCAGTGATGGGAAATTACTTCTTCAAGTTCGAGCAATTTTTGTAATAGGTAAATAAACGACAACAACATCCATTTATATTCAGGCTACTTTGATATATACCTTACAGACTAACATACATTTATGATAAAATACAAATTGTCTTAGTAAAAAGAACCTTAAAACAATGTTAGTAACACTTGTGCACTATGTCACTGCGCGTTCATGTGGCACTTGCCCGTGGAAATAAAATACAATGGCAATGCCATGAGCTTGGGTTCCGCAAGGCACCGACTTATGTATGTTTTAAATTTAGATTATTTACTTACATGACGGTGGAATTAGAGAGCATTGGTGGGGGCCTAGTGGTCCCCCTGACCTACCGCAAAACAACACGTACGGCACGATTGGCGCAGTGGCTGAGCGACTGGCTGTTGCGCTGCTTCAAACCCCGCACTGAACAAATATTATTTGCATGGCTTACAGGTAGTTGCTCCGGGTTTGGCTGTTTGTGTATGTGAGTTTAAATGTTTGTACACACGATACAAGAGAAATTCCTATTGTTGCCCACGTTTAAAAAAAAAAGTGATGGATAACATCGTGAGGAAACCAGTATGTCCTAGAGCCAAAGATTTGAAGACATTTTCTGGCATGCACCAAATCGTTGTGCGCTTTCGTGATGTGATGAATAAAGACGAGCTCCTCTGACACGGAGGAGGCCTGTGCCTCAGCAGTACTCACTGCTACCTTAAAGGCCGAATGCAGTATATTAAAAGGAAAAAATCGGTATCCAAAGGTAGAATAGGACGAATATAAATCATAACCTACTTCCTACTATATCTATTATACATCTACACTTTATTAGACATAGTATAAAACAAAGTCACTCCCGCTGTTTGTACGCTTAGATCTTTTAAACTACGCAATGGATTTTAATGCAGTTTTCAGCAATAGGAAGGTTTTATGTATATTGCACCCGTGTGAAGCCGGGGCTGTTCGCTAGTCTATACTAATAATATAATAATATGGGGTACTTAATCTCTGGATCTACTGAACCGATTTTGAAAATTATTTCACTATTAAGAAGCTAGTATATCCCCGAGTGTTCTATGCTATATTTACAACGTGAGCCTGGGATAATTTCTGACCAAAGCACGAGCGAAGCCGCGGGCAACAGCTAGTTATATTATAAAGAGGAAAGATTTGTATGTTTGTAACGAATAAACTCAAAAACTACTGGACCGATTTCAAAAATTCATTCACCATTTAAATTATTTAAAATGCTACATTATCCCTGAGTTGATTAGGCTATAATACACACGTGCAAAGCCGGGACGGGCCGCTAATAGTATAAATACCAAAGTTTGTGAGGATGGATGGATGCTTGTTACTCTTTCACGCAAAAACTACTGAACGGATTTGGATGTTTAGCACACAGATAATTTATAACTTGGATTAACACATAAGATACTTTTTATCCTCCATGTGGGCGAAGCCGCGGGCATAAGCTAGTATATAATAAGCATCAAGCAGAAACATTTGTTTTTATTCCAACGACCTTCCATTATAGCCTTCACCTTCATTTCTGGTGAGGATGACACCGAGCTATTTGACAGTTCATTTTAAGTCTCGGATGTCACAATTTCACACCAAGTCTATGTAATGACGTTATTTAATTAACTCATTACAAAAGTTGTTACGTAATCATAATAATCACAAGGATACAAATGATACTATACTAGGTGTAAAGGGTACAAAAATTACTTCCCTATTCCTTGGAAAATTCCGCCAGAACCTGTCAGCTCCATCCTCTCTGCTGGAATTGGAAATGAAAGATGAAATCTTATAAAATCAACATCTGCGTAGCCTTTTTTTGGGGCCAGCTATCAGACCCCAACTTATAGGTAACTTTCCTAACTTAGTGTTAACGAGATGCAGTTGTATACCAGTATTTTACATATCTAGCTACTGACCAGGTGTCCTACTATGACTGTAGCGGACTGAGCCTAATCACCACACTGCTGGTTTACAAGACTTCCTATTTTAAAGGGGACTGTTATACGAAAGTAAACGCCGTGATGGTTGGTGGTAGACTGGTCTTTTTAATGGAAGCCATTCTAGATGCGATTTACCGTCGGGGGGCTGAAGGGAACGCTGTGGAGAAGGAGCTGGAGCAACCAGGGCCCAGCCATTCACCCGCCGACGCGGCGGCCGCAGTCCAGACCCCTTCCGTCTCCGGCAATCAGACCCCGCCGAGGCCCGTCACTACAATCCAGACTCCGTCGAGACCAGTAAGTAGAACTTCATCTCGTTCTTCTGCTACAATGGTGGCTAGAAAGTTAGCCGCAGAGGCTTTACATGCTCGCCGTATGGCTGAATTAGAGCAGGAGGCCGCAGAGAGGGTCGCCGCAGAGAGGGTCGCCGCAGAGAGGGTCGCCGCAGAGAGGGTCGCCGCAGAGAGGGTCGCCGCAGAGAGGGTCGCCGCAGAGAGGGTCGCCGCGCGAGAGCGCGAGGCAGCGGAGTTGGAACTCCGAGCAGAATTGGCGGCTATAGATGCTGATGCCAGTCATCGTAGTTCGAGAAGCAGTCGTTCGGTCAATGACTGGCTGCAAAAATCGCAAGCTGCTCTGAAAGTTGATCGTGGTCCTTCTACAGCCAGTCTAGCAAATATTGGTGATGGTGCGTACTCGTGCGGGTGCCAAGATGGGGGCTGAAGGGAACGCTGTGGAGAAGGAGCTGGAGCAACCAGGGCCCAGCCATTCACCCGCCGACGCGGCGGCCGCAGTCCAGACCCCTTCCGTCTCCGGCAATCAGACCCCGCCGAGGCCCGTCACTACAATCCAGACTCCGTCGAGACCAGTAAGTAGAACTTCATCTCGTTCTTCTGCTACAATGGTGGCTAGAAAGTTAGCCGCAGAGGCTTTACATGCTCGCCGTATGGCTGAATTAGAGCAGGAGGCCGCAGAGAGGGTCGCCGCAGAGAGGGTCGCCGCGCGAGAGCGCGAGGCAGCGGAGTTGGAACTCCGAGCAGAATTGGCGGCTATAGATGCTGATGCCAGTCATCGTAGTTCGAGAAGCAGTCGTTCGGTCAATGACTGGCTGCAAAAATCGCAAGCTGCTCTGAAAGTTGATCCAGTTGGCCTAGCTGACCCCGTCGAGTTTCATTTAATTATCTCGGTCGCCCCCTCTCGCCTAGCCCCAGCCCCGGTTTCGCCTATAAAACCGGCTGACCTAGCCACAACAGCTACAAATGCTAACATGCATCTCTGTTCCAGCGATTCAGACCGCCTTGTGAAGTCGTTAGGCATTCTCATAGATAATGTTAATAAAGGCGCATGCCACCGTAGGGGTGATAGGGATTTTCCATTGCCGTTTTTCGACGGTAAATCGCATCTAGAATGGCTTTCTTTAAAAAGAGCCTTTCTAGATACGATGGACTCACATTCTGCAGTGGAAAATCTAGCTAGGTTGAACAAAGCATTGAAGGGATGCGCGCGTGAAGCGGTCATGATGCTGCTGGCAACGGCGCGTGAGCCTGATGTCGTGCTGCGCGCGCTTGATACGCGCTTCGGCCGCCCCGAGCTTATAGTGGCTCAGGAGGCAGCTGCAATGCGCACTTTACCGCGCGTCTCCGGTGAAGGTAAAGACCTTGCTATTTTTGCCAGTCGTGTTCGTAATTGTGTGGAAGCGATTCGGCTACTCGACCAGCCTCACTACCTAACATCGCCAGAGCTGATTCAATCGGTTATTTCTAAAGTCCCCCCACTGTTACGAGCACAATGGGTGGCCTACGCCAGCAGTCACGCGGCCAGTGGTCTACCCATGCTCGACATGTTCGCCGATTTCCTGGCCAACATAGTCGAGCTTCAGTCTAGATTCGGTCTCCTCCCTGAATCGGCTGGCGCACCGAGTTCGACTTCCGCTGCCAATAGCCGATTCAGGGATAAGGTGCACGCAGTCGTTGATGGAGAGAAATCTCGGTCAAAATCTAAAAATAGTTCATCCACGACTGTTTCAGGCAAAATTCATTGTGTTTTATGTCAACAACAGCATTCATTGACGCAATGTGACAAATTTCTTTCCTTGTCAGTAGATGACAAGTGGCATTTTATAAAAAAGAAAAGAATTTGTCACAGGTGCCTCAGAGAAGGTTGGCATAGGCTAAGTTCGTGTTCAGCAAAAAGTTTGTGTGACATTGGCGATTGTAAATTCCGCCATCATAGGTTGTTGCACAGTGCTAGTGAGCGCGCAGCCGCAGCTCACGTAGGCTTAGAAGAGGACGACGATACTGCGCCGTCCACGCTGAGCTCCGCCCCGTGCGCGTCGAGCTCCGTACGTATAGTTTCTCTTGCTGAAGGGAAAGAAATCCTGTCCCACGCGTCAACTTCTTTTTCAGCTGAAAGTCCGGCGCAATCGCTGAGTCTTCGCCCGTTTCTGAAAGTTGTTGCTGTAACTGTGTCTGGTCCGTCTGGTAGTGTCGATACTTATGCCTTATTGGACGACGGGTCGACCGCTACTTTTATTGATGCGGAGGTTGCTGCTAAGATAGGTGTTAAGGGGCCAGAAGGACGCGTTCACGTAGATTGCATAGGGGGCCTTAATAAGAACGCACTGGTGCGTTACGTCGACTTCTACATCAAGGGTCGTCACGCGAAAGATAGTCACCTTATTCGTAGGGCTAGATCTATTGGCAGTCTAGGGGTGTCGTCTCAGTTTGTCAACAGGGACGCCGTCACGAAATACCCATATCTTGCGGATCTTGCAGATGAGTTGTGTTACGGTAATATTCAGCCAATGCTCATCATTGGCATTGACAACTGGCATCTCACCGTATCTAGGGCCACACGTAAGGGGTCTAAGTCACAACCTGTCGCGATTCGTACTGCGCTTGGTTGGGTATTATTCGGTTTCGGTTGTAGTTCAACTACTCAGGTTGATGTTGTCTACCACCAACCATCACGGCGTTTACTTTCGTATAACAGTCCCCTTTAAAATAGGAAGTCTTGTAAACCAGCAGTGTGGTGATTAGGCTCAGTCCGCTACAATGACGTCTTAAAGCAGGAGTAATTCCAGTTTGTGAAACAGATGGCGCTGGACGACCTGTATAGCTCTGTCTCTTTCCCACACTGGAATTACTCCTGCTTTATGACGTCATAGTAACCCCCCTGCACAGCTCATTTACTGGGTAACCGAAACCCCTTGGTAAGACTGGTTGTCAGACTTTCGCGTTTCTTATAATGTAACGACTGTCAACAAATATTTTTTGTAAGGTCTTATTCGTTTACACTGTTTACACAGTAAATGATTACCTAAGTGCTGCTGGCACGACATCACAATTCAAAGCCATGTATGTTAGCAGTTACGATGCTACTTTACATAAGTAGTCCACACATACATATCAAGAATAAAAAAACAAATCTCTACATTTTTTTTAACCAGACCACCAGGTCTCTTGCCCTGCTAAGTGAACAAATTATACCTGCTTAGAGAATCTTGATAAATCTACACATTAACATCAGTTTCGTATATTCCCGAAAGGTGAAGTTCTTCCACAAAGTGTGTTCTCCAGGTTGCTATCTTATTGGAAATACCTGATTTCGATTAGGTAATAGGTACTTTAGGGGTCTTTGTATATCGAACATAATTATTAAATTTAATAATTATGTAAATCACTTTTTGGTTCCTTCGACATTGAAAACATTCGCAAAGCCTACAAAAAAAAAAACGTAAGTCGGATAAAGGCCTATTAATTTCAGTTAAGAACTCTAAAATACGAATCAACGTATCATTGATAGATAATATAAATTATCCTCCCACGCCCTACCATTTTTCTTCTGAGGCTGTACGGACGGCTGCCTCCAGTCGTTTACCGTTTGGCGCGAAAAAAACATACGCACTCCGTGCTCCGCACATTGGGTGTTTTACAGTGTCGTTTTCTATAAATAGGGTGTTTATAAGGTGTATGCCGCATCTCTTGTCGTTGTTTATCGTGAATCGCAGGAGAGAATCGTTGCTGTCCGAACTCCGAAACTATCATGTACCGGTTAGTGCACATTTTTATCTAGTTTTTATGTTTTATGTGATTCTTTAATTTTAAATTATTTGCCCAAGTTCAAGTTCAACAGACTGTTTGGTGATTGACCAGTGTCAGTTTTTTTTTTAGAGTTTTTGAAAATGGAAAAATAGGTAGGTACTTTCTACCTATCATTCGTATAGTTTCTTGTCTGTGTACTTCGATTAGAATTCGATCAAAAAGGATTTAGTAAAACGGCACCCATGATAATCCGCAATCAGTTTTGTGTTAAATAAATAGGTACACTCATGGCTATATTATGTAGGAAGATAAAGTTGTGAATATTAACGAACACTGGTTATCATACTTAATTGCGTAGAAAATGTTTACTTTTCAATAATTAGTATTCAAAAAAATATTTACTTATTCAAATAAAGTTAAGCATTGTAGGTAGTTAATTACTGAATAAGTTGTTCAATAACTTAGGTAATTAAAATTATTCTCTTAAAACATAAGTAACTTGTACAGTCGCTAGCGCATCAAGTTACTACAAACTCAAATTTTCTCATTCGATTTTGAACTTTTAACCTTGAACATTTTAAGATTTAAAATCGTCAATTTGTGGTAACTTGATTGGCGACTGTACCTGCCTACCGAATTCCATTCCTGGTTATTGTATCTCTAAGTAATTGAATTCGTTTCCATGATTGAGTTTGCCAGAAATTTCGATTCGGGGTCATTATGGGTACCTATCTAACTAACCAAACTTTATTGGTGCGTAGGCACTTGTTTTTTTATTTAATAGTTAAGCACATTAGGTATACAATACATACAGAAAATAAGAAAGGAACTGAAAAATAAGTAGAAATGTGATGCTTATTCCTAAAGAATCATCTCCTAGCATACCTGCTAAAGGAGATTATATAAAAAAGATATGTAGTCACAGCGTATAGAAGAAGACTTACCTAATACCTACATATCCTATTGTGTTTAAAAACTACTCCCCAGGAAGTACCTGAGGGACACAGACAAGTGTCAATTTATATCTGACGTATATTATCACAATGTACACGCATTGCGGTCATTCATTGTCAATTTAACAAACAAGGTACACTCGTCGAAACGGGTTAGTAAGTAGGTAGGCAAACATTGAACATCTGGGAATACCCATAACAGAAATACTTATCTGCTATCCACACTTTTTTTTTCACAAGATCCTCTCATACAATCTGTGATCAAACTTGACCAAACATCCTTGTCTAACTTATGGAGATACTCAATGACGTCATTCATTCATTAAGTAAGTATGCTCACAAAACATAACCCTACCTTTGCGTCACGCATTCCGTTAAAGCTTGAGATTCAGTGCTAGATTGAATAGGTATTTCCTTAGTTATTCATATGTTGTATTGTTTTACATTCAACAGCAAAACTACATTTGCTTTCCGTACAATGTTAATGAAAAACAAAGTTACTGCTGTAGTTTGATGAAAAAGTCCCATATCTCAAACTACTAAACATCCAATCTTATTCAAACTAATTTTTGTTGAAATTTTGTTACGTTCTACAATCCTATATTTTTTTCAGAATTTTTTAAAGACCTATCTATAAGCACCCCGTTCGTATAGGTTTGTTGTTTTTTTTTTAATTTCTTTTCCATGTAGGGGCCTCTTCATATTTTTTTTTTTGTATAAAAATCGTCGTCGATCGTTTAAAGCGGTTCACAGAATACATCTACCTACTAAGTTTCAACTGTTTAGTCCAAATAGTTTCGGAATAAAGTGACTGTGACATACACGGACAGACAGACATGACGAATCTATAAGGGTTCCGTTTTGTGCCATTTGGCTACGGAACCCTAAAAAGAAGCTGCTTTTCGTTAGTGATATGAGTAATTTGTCTCATATTAGAGAAAAAATGACTACCAATAGGTTGCACCTGTCAAAAACAAAAAGTCCTGCCTAGCTGATAACCTATCAATTTGGCTAACAGTACATTCCTAACCACAGTACAATTAAAAACACGCATTCACAGCTTAGGAGCGATAAAACGCAACATGATTGTATTAGTAAAAAACTATTCATTGTGATTCACACAATACAAGGGGAATGGCATTATGCGGCAATTAAAACAGACAGAATGATTAATTTACTGATTTTTAGATACTATTTCATGGCTGCCGTGGCACTGAGTGGTAAAACCAGGTTTTTTGGTCCTAATTAACAGGAAATTGCATTTTCCTGGCGATGATTGTAATTAGGATAAAAAAAAAAACTCCGCAAGTCTCTTAAAAATCGGAAAAATGTAAAGAACAGACAAATTCCGGGCGAGGGATAAAAAGCCGGATAATATGACTCAAACGGATGTGACGTAATTGTGGCGACAGCCTAAATTCACTCACTGCTGGGTATGGGCCGAAGAAAGGTAGACCTGGGATACTATGACGTCTGAAAGCAGTGGTAATTCCAATGTTGAAAAGAGACAGAGCTAAACAGGTCGTCTAGCACCATCTCTTTCCCACACTGGAATTGCAACTGCTTTAGGACGTCATGGTAGGCCACCAGGGGCCTTAGTCTGCTATTGCAATAGTGTCAGAATGGTCTATAATTGATTTAATAAGGCCCCTAGCCCACGGCGTATTGAAGCGCGTTCGAAACTCGTTTGACGTGCGTACAAAGGGTAATTCGTCTGCGCGGGGCCTTATTAAATCAATGATAGACCATTCTGACACTATTGCAATAGCAGACTAAGGCCCCTGGTCAGTAGCTAGATATGTAAAATACTGGTATACAACTGCATCTCGTTAACACTAAGTTAGGAAAGTTACCTATACCCGACAGTGGGTGACTCCGGGCTGAAATGATGATGGGTCTAAATAGGTCAATTGTCCCGAGCAGTTAATGAAACACAAAGCAACTTTAAAAGTGAATACCTATCTCTGTATTGATTGTAAGTTTAAGCTGCAATTCATGATGTTCGTGAACGGGCGCTGTCAGTTGTGACTGGTCATCTCATAGTTGCCACGGCTTATTTGAATTTTTATTTTTTATTTTTTTGAGTTGTCTTTTTTGTTTTTACTATGGACACTTTTAACGTGCACATCTTGCTACATCGTTCTTACATAATGTACCATCTCAATATGAATGATGTAACCAAGGTTTTGTAACAATTATGCTGATTTAAAAGAGTGTCCATGGAGTTTCTTGCCCGTTCTTCCCCATAGAGATCTACGCTAGGGAATGGGTAACTAGTACTTTCACAGTTTTTATGCCTTGTGACTGGGACTGTAGCTACATTTCATTGTTATCGTTGTTTCGACAGTTCAAAAGTGTCTGTAACTGGCCTACTTGAAATAAATGCTTTGATTTTTATTTAATTGACTCTACACTCTACTTCGAGGATGATCCGTTTGTTATTAGGCATCGGTTTTGTTTTCGATTTTTACAAAAGGTATTCGCATAAACTAAAGAACCGGTTCTTAATATGTGCGTTTGCGACCTATATAAGGTCTATCTGTTCATACACGAAATCTCTTAAGGGGCCATTGTACTCATCATTATGAACAACTTTTACTATGGGGCCAACCCCGATCTCGCGAAAAAAAAAACAGCTGTTCAGTACATTTTGACGAGTTAATGCGATCATATTGTAGGGAACAGCTGATTTTGTTTCGCCATTTCGAGGGTGGTCCCATAGAAAAAGTTGTTCATAATGATGAGTACAATGACCCCTTAAGAGGTTTTGTGTATGAATAGATAGACCCTATATATGAATGTTATGGTAACTGGGCTATGGAAGTATGTATGTGGTGGAATGATTATTTGAAGTCTGTTGGCTTTTAAGGTGGAAGCGCAAGGGTAGCCCGCGAATTTTAAATTTTCTTAAGTTTATTGCAATTTGCAGGTCAGTGTCAGGTTGTATGTAGATGAAAATATGAATCGCGCCAGTAACACAGTATTTTTTTTAGAGTAGGTACCCTGAACGCGTAAAGGCGGGTTTTTTTTTCTCTCATACCCTAAAGTGATGTCGTTGGATAAGTCTTTATAAAATATTGCGAGTTTGATCAAATAATTTTTCGATTAAGGCATTCGTTTGTGAATTTTTTATAGACTCATGTACCCCCCCCTCTACCTCTAGGTTGCGTACCCCCTCAGAGCATACAGGTTGTGTAAACATTATACAGTTCCATTGTATATCTCCGAATTCCATGATCAGATCGTGACAATATTTCTATGGGGCCAACTTGGGAGTATACTCTTTCAAGCACGAAAACTGTTTTCATAATCGATCCACAATTGACCGAGAAATCGGTGAACATACATAAAAAAATACATACAGCCGAATATAGAACCTCTACCTTTTTAAAGTCGGTTAAAAACGGACAGATTTTCATAGCTCAAAATAATTACAACACACGATGTCGTTGGTCAAAAAAAATAATTCATCGTTCTTTTTTTGTTTTATTGTGTTGCATAATATACCTAGCCGTGTCTGCAAAGTTTCGCTAACTAATTTAACTAGACCTTGTACATAATGTATATTAGTGCTTACATTTCAGTGGTAAGTAATTAATGAACTCCGTCAAATATTTTGTTGAACTCTTGTATAGGTAGGTAATCTGTTACGATCAAGTCTAACCGATTCTCTGCACATTTTGTGAACAATACAAGGTTAATTTAGATAAAAAAATGTAGGTATATGTTACCAGCCAAACCCGATTTTCGGCCAAACTAGTTTTTCCTAGGCCCAACCGGCTTACTGATTTATCGTGTCTAAACCAAACAAAGCAATAACAAAGAGAAATACCACATTATTTAAATAAATAAAGGAATGTTTCCTTTGAGTAAAATTTTCTATCTTCAGTATTTAGAGTACATAATTTGCGATTTGGACAATTTGAGAATTGGACAAATTGCGAATTGGCCGTTGTGAGAATTGGTCATTTTGAGCCCACTGAACATTTTGCGAATTGGATATAATGCGCCCAAAGGTTTCCGTCCAGGTGGCGTTGAAAAATTCCACCATATATAAGATTGCTGTAGCCTCAATTACTGTTCAACAATATAATACGTTTAACATTATAAAAGTTTTGTCTCGTTTGTGGGCTAACAGACACTAGATCATCGCAGGGCGGGGGCCGGGAGTACTGTGGGAACCCAGGTATATTGAAAATACCATCGCTAAGTATTTAAGTAGTGTTTATTCATAGCAAAAATAAACAAAAGTGGAAAATAACTTTTATACTACACCTACTTGGAAACTACCTTGATACTTTATCAAATTTACGGTAAAAAGTACGTCATTGCATATCGAACAAATATGCGGGGAGAAAACGCATCTGAGCGGGAGAGAAAAGTGTATGAAAATCCATTTCTTACGTGGTTTTTCTTTTTTAATTTTGGGTAAGACTATGCGCCGGTAACCTAAATATCAAAAGCCAAAAAGTTTTTACAGTGAGTTTTTATCTCCAAGTTCGCAAAATGACACTGGCCACTAGCTGTGTGTTGGATGGTGTCGGGCTGGCAGTGCGACCCTGCGGCGGCAGGATAAACAATTTGAAAAAAGAACATGTGGAAATTGCAGACGCCATTGGCGCCATTTTCAATTTGTGTGTTGTTTGAGGATTCAGTTTTCGTTTTTTATTTTCCTCGTAGGTGTAGTATAAAGCACTATGTATCACTCGAGTGAAAGTGCGATTCCCGATCTCGGGTGTTTTAAAGCCCTCGCCTACGGCTCGGGCTTCAAACGACACCCTAGACGGTAATCGGTCACTTTCTCCTCTCGGTGAATAATGTACTATACTTTCGGAAGCCGGTGGCAAAACATATTCGACTTCCGAAAGTAAGTAAAGTTTTTTTTTCAAAATAACTTTTTTATTATAACCTATTGTGATACCCCACACAAATTCTTGTCATGTATAAACTTTACATTGTAACTAGAACTTATTCCGAGATCATCATGTCATAAACATACTTAGGCCAAAAAGAAAATATTCGAACCGATAAAAAAAAACCGACAAAACTTACGAGTATATGGGACTACCGCACGAAAACCCTCTATCGAATGAAAAAAAGAATCACGTTAATCGGCCCTGGGGGGTTACTATGACGTCTTAAAGCAGGAGTAATTCCAGTGTGGGAAAGGGACAGAGTAATACAGGTCGTCTAGCGCCATCTCTTTCCTACACTGGAATTACTCCTGCTTTAAGACGTCATAGTATACCACAGTAGTCACGGTGTAACCAGAGTAGGTACATACATTTAAAAAAAGTTACGGCCGAACGACACTCCTAGCACCTTTTGAACGCCCGAGCATTAAGGCACGCGCGTGCCACGCCAAGCGATAATTTCACCTACCATTTTGTCACGTATTTAAGGCGTTTGGCGTACAGGGCACGCGCTTGCTTGTCACGTATACGTGACTAAGGCGGTCTAAAAGTTAAACAATAAAATTCAAAAATCTCGTTTTTCTCGTTCTTTCAATCTTAGTTCTCCGAGCTAGTTCTTAATCTTGCTGAGTAATTCGACTAAGTATCTGTATAAGTCCGTATGATATTTAATTCATCCATATTATGGCGGAGTTAAGAGGGAATGAACTGTTTCGTTGCGCATGAAACGATGTTGTGCAAGTTGCAAGGTTCTTATGAATGCTGCTTGTGAGGCGCTCTTCTGATCGATGCCATGACTTCTGTAAGGCGTATTCGCTCTCATCAATATTTGACTTGTTCGGTATGATGAAGTTCGATGGCAAGCGGAGAGTAGTCCCATACGTCATCATCGCTAGGCTTAAATTGTCGTGAAACCAATAACGTCATGCACTTGACTTGAAACCGCCCAAACGGTGTGATAATAAGTAGCTGTTTTCTAATCATAAATCTAGTACCTAGTTATTTGTGTGAGTCGAAAATATCTTCATAATGTGGAGCAGGCTGGTATGCAAAGTCTTGAATGCGGGGTAAGGGGTACATAACGGTCTGCTTGATTAACTGCATTTTATCTTCGGTAATCTCCATCCTTCTTAATAACATCGAGCAGTGGGCTCGCCCATGAGCTCTCGGACGGTCTACTTATGGCTAGTTTCGCCTGTGATCAAATTGTTTCTATGCAGCCTTGTATTTTTCCGGCGGTAAGGGATGGTCTCGAGAACCAGGGAACTTGTTGTTTCTATCCGGATAGAAACAAGAACAACAACACCACGTCGAAGCCGAAGACTTCAGGGGGACTTCTTATGACGTCTTAAAGCAGGAGTAATTCCAGCTTGGGAAAGAGACAGAGCTATAAAGGTCGTCTAGCGCCATCTCTTTCCCACGCTGGAAGCTTTAAGACGTCATGGTAGGCCAACAGGATATCGCTTCAAGATGTAATGGTAGGTTTGATCGGAGCTAATGACATATTATACTGTTTCTTCACTTGTTGCAATTTCAAAGGCGTCAATTGATAAATCGGTAACATTATTGACGAGCTCGTTTTTATGGAATTGAACCAGCAACTTGGAAGCTCCCAAATTAGAGGTGAAGAATGAACTTCCAAAGAACTACGACATACACCATGATCCAGTCTTAACGTTTTTTCACCGTAAGTGTCGATCGGAATTTATATAGTTTGCGGTAA
Source organism: Eugnorisma glareosa (assembly GCA_947578425.1). Taxonomy (NCBI): domain Eukaryota; kingdom Metazoa; phylum Arthropoda; class Insecta; order Lepidoptera; family Noctuidae; genus Eugnorisma; species Eugnorisma glareosa. The sequence continues at coordinate 9,578,544 of OX387974.1, read as the reverse complement.
TTATGTGAGTTTGCGGCATATAATCTGAAGGCGCTTGCTGATTTCATTTTTCTTTTGCAAGCGCTTACCACAGAAATATCAGCACAGGCGTTGATATGTTCATGTTAGCCGCTTTTTCCGATAATTCCACGAGAAGAGCGCAGCGAGTCTCCGTAGTAATGATATCTAGATCTACACTCCCATTTGGATCGCCGGGGTTGTCAGACGACTTGTTGCTCCGCCGCCGCCGTCCGGCGCCTTGACCAAAACGGATATCACTAATTTAAAACGTTGCGTCGCGCTTCAGTCGTCCGCGTAGCTCAGCCTCAGTAAATATACTCGGATACTTCAGCATTTACAATTATAAGCCAAACTTATACCGATACCAAGCAGTGATAAGAAACATGTTCTACATTCGTAAACATCTATAGGTAGGTACTGCATCCGTTAGACTGGAAGCCGACCCCAACTAGTCGGGAAAATGCTAGGCAGATAATGATTTAATAGTATGACTATAGTTATTATAAAGAGAGAGAGCGAGTATGTGGAAAGTAAACTCCGGGGGTCACTCCCACAGTACCCCGAACCCCGAGGCACCCGTCCCGGAGGACCCCGAATACTACAATTATAATTTTGTTTCATTTTTCTATTGTTTTCAATTGTACGATCCACATAAAAAGTGCCTAAATTACACTTGTTGCCTTATTCAAGATTATTTCACTATTTGAAAGGGACGTAATTTGGGATGGTCATAGCATAGGCTATTGTAGCCTATGACCATCCTATAAGAAATGAGAGTAGACAGTGTCAAACCTTATCTCATGCTTTAGAAAAATGTGTGGATATCATCAAGCTCCGATGTCACATAGATTAAGTTGCATTTGTTTTTATTTCTGAAAGTATTCTTGTGTTATAGTATAAATATAAAACTCTTCATATTGTTGATATTGCATGTACCTATGCCTAATATCTACCTTGTATCATTCATCATTGTACCCTATTTCGAGTAGTTAGGCGCCGAGACAAAATACTAAACATGTAAGTTGCAATTTCCTGCTATTTGGGGGAAAATTCTCTAATTTTTAAAAATTTTGCAACCCTCTTCTTGGATTTTCATTTTTACCTCAATATCGGCTTCAGCGCGCCCTTAAACGACACCTATGACGAATTTTACGAATTACCACATCCGTCATCTTAAATTTTGATTTCGACCTCAACATCGTCATCAGCACCCATGGAAGCCCCGAAAAAGACACCCATATCGAAGCTTCGATAATTTTCACATCGGCTCTCTTTGATTTTTATTTTGCCCTCAATATCTTTGTGAGCACCCCCGAAAGCTACGAAAACGACTCCTCGTAAATTTTGATATCCGCCATCTTCGATTTCATTTAGGCGTCATCACCCTGGACTTCATCCGTCATCGTCGACAAGTTCCATTTACTTACATTCAATATTCAAAGTCAGGACTTATGTATTGTTTCTAACGTTGGAATCTGATGGGAAAATAGCCAGGTCTGTTGTAGAGCCACAAAATCAAACCACACACTTACAATCAAAACTAACAAGTTTAAGCAATTTTTTGTTATTTGAGTACTGCTTCTTTAGCGTGCTGTTAATGCCTACAGGTGTCACAGTTTGTATGCCGCCCAAGGGCCTCTGACTTGGCTTTACATACCGTCGAGAAATATTTCTCAGGCATGCTGGTTTCCTCACGATGTTTTCCTTCACCGAAGCAATGCAAGTGTAGTCATACAATACCCGAAAAATTAGAGGTGCGTGTCTTGGGTTCGAACTCGAGACTTGGCAGTCCAACGGTCACACCGTTAGACTATCACTTCTTATTTGAGTACTCATCATTATCAATTAAATTAATTAACTTTAGGCTCCTGGGATTTCGTTTTGTCCATAAAATGCACAAAACACATTAAAGTTAGGTAAAAAACCAATAATTTTGCGTGCCTAACCTTTAGTAAACAGGTGTCAATCAAATATTGGTCTCTATACGCAAAATGTTTGTTTAACAGATTTGTGTCTGTCTTTATCAGGGCCAGTTTACACTGTGTCTTTGAGTAACATAATCTGTCTCTAGAGACAATCTTGAACTGAATTTCGAACTCTTAGAGTCCGAAATTCAGTTCAAGATTGACTGAATGTGAATAATAAAAAATAAAAATGTAAATTAAAGGGTGGGGCCATACATACATAGTTGACGCCAATTAATTTATTTATTAAATTATTTATTTTTTCGGAACCCGTCGTGCGCGACTCCAACTCGCACTTGGCCGGATTTTTTAAATCTTTCAAATTAAAGGTACTTATATGTTGAAGTGCTCGTGGCTAAATAATAATAGCCTCACGGATCGATCTTCAAGGTTTAGCCGCGCTTGCCAAAGTCGGTGACCATCCATTACTTAACGAGTTTCCTCTGTGCCTCGGAAAGCGCGTTATACAATTGGGCCCCCCCGCCCAACCGTTATTTGTAAATCTTTGACATTCGTAATAGGTAGTCAATGGCCCGAAAGTCAGACAACCAGGCTTCTCAGTCAGATAGACAGTCGCTCGATGTAAAGTACTGGTATTCAACAGCATCTGGTTAAACTGGAAGCCGAATCCGAAATAGTTAGGAAAAAGGCTCAGCAGATGGAACCGACGCACAAAGCGCCACCGACACAAATTACCACGTTTTCAGTACAGGTGGCCCACTATGGGAAAGAGATGGCGCTAGACGACCTATATAGCTGTGTCTCTTTCCCACACTGGAATTACTCCTGCTTTATGACGTCATAGTAACCCCCAGTACAGTTACTTAAGGTGTGTCAGTAAATTTATTAGTATTACAAAAGATATGGATGTAGGTGACATAAGGATTAAAAAAATAATGCAACCATATTTATATGTATTTTATTTGTGTCAATCATATTGGTGATATCACCAATAGTACTCGATCGACCAGCCATAGATAATAGGCCATGACCTGTAAACAAAAATCGTCTGTTTTTAACGACATTTTCTTAGAGCCTGCAGACCATGCCCTTGAAAGCATAGCAGTGTCAGCTCATAGGCTAGTCTAGACTGCAAATCGAAAAACTTTGTCGCCAACATTCCCTTAGGAAAAATGTGGAAATCCCAAACATAATAACGCTGTACTTATATAATAATTAGTTCGAAGCGTCAAAATTTTTTTTTCGACATGTGTGTCCAGTTTGATGGTCTGAATCGCTTTTAAGGGACTCCGGGAGCATTCGCTTCTAATGTAACCGTCCAGATTTACTTGTTTCTGTACAAAATCTTGGATTGTTACTTAGCAGGCGAGTACAGGAATTGCGTTTATTCTGTTTCAATCTGTCTACTGGGTGTAAAAAGACCTTCAAAGAAGCCGAAAAGCACTTGTAATCCCTTCATTGCGTTTTTTTTTGTGCGAGACTGTACCTGGGAACCTTCTTATAGTTAAGGAGATAATGGAGATCAAAGTTCCAACATTTTCACAAGTTTTTTTTTTAAATACAACTTACAAGTTTTTATGTTATAATCTTAATAAAAATACCTTACCATAAAGGCCTCTATACTATTCAATACATTCACCAGGGGGCCTAAAATGGCCGCTTTATCAGAATCATAATATGAATCACGTTAAAAATTTAAAACTCTTAAAATGGACTTTGTGGTCAAAGTCCATTTTAAGAGTTTTAAATTTTTAACATCATTCGTATTATGATTCTGATAAAGCAGACATTTTAGGCCCCCAGTACATTGAGTGCTGCTACGATCCGTGGTTTTTCACCCAAAATAAAAAATATACTTACTAGTTTTAACTATAGTCCCAATATAGTCAAAGTCAATTGTTCCACCGCTCGCCGCGCCGGCGATTATCAAGAAGCAATTAGAGCTAGCAACGAAATACTTGTTTGTTTGTTTCAAGGCCTTAGGCCGGCCATTTTGTATGTTGTACCTGCTGAGCGTGCAGCATAGTGCATATAGGGGCGTTTAATGGAACTGCTCGTGTAACGCCTCACATTACACGCTCCGCCGATTTGCGGCATATGTTTGAGGAGAGCGATATGAGCGCGAGGCGCCTGGCTACTCACCGGTGCATGGGACGTCTTTGCGGAGTAGAAGGCACTGAGTCAAGGTTTACATCCTTCGCAGTCTTCCGTTTTTTCTTTTTCCTAAATTTCAGGATCTTTTTCATAATCCTATCGTATTTCTCTGCTTCTCTTGCCATTTTTACTTCCGGATCGTCTTCTAAACAAAGAAAGTGGTAACATAATATTTATCTTATTCGCTATGAATTTATTATAATGTAATTAGCAGGCGTGTAGGTAAAATACACAGTGGATATTTTATTAGATACCTACACGCAATATATAATTAACTAGCGGCCCGTCCCGGCTTCGCACAAGTGTCTATGTTATTCAGGGTGAATGTAGCTTCTGATGATGAAAGAATTTTTGAAATCGGCGCAGTAGTTTTTGAGTTTATTCATTACAAACATACACACACACCGAAAAATACAAATCTTTCCTCTTTTTATTATTATATTAATATTATAGAGTAGATTACATGTGACAAATACATAGAATTAACTACAGTTCAACCGGGGTGGCCGAGGGCTATTGAAATCTTACAACAAGCCTGGATTATAGAGTAGTAGGTAGACTAGGTACAGTCAGGAGCAACAATATGCATACACTTTCCTAAATTTAAAAGCAATTTTCGCGAGAAAGAACGATTGTAACTTGGAGATAGGATCTTTTTCATAAAAATATGAGTTCCAGAAAACTATGTACCTTCGTAAAAATATGAAATTTTAATCTAGCCGAGTGCAATTAGACAAAAAATACTCAAAAGGTGGAATGAAGTTTATAGTAGTCGGATTTTCATGGGACTTTTTTATTGAGTTCCTAGACGAGTGGAGGAGAAATTTAAAAAAAAAAATAGCCGCTCGCTATTTTTTTTTTTAAATTTCTCCTCCACTCGTGCTGCAAATGAAATCTATGCGTTAAACGTCGATATTTTAGAAATTATTGAGGAAACTTTCGAAAAATACTTGAAATATAAATTAAATCAACAATAATTAACAAATAAAAAGACCAAATTGGCGTTTAATGGATGCACGCAGGTCACACTATTACGCACAATATGAATTCGTCAAATTTGAAGTTATTCATGAACGAAAAAAAATATTCCAAAGGAAATAAAAATATAAAAAAGTCGCGTGAAGCGAATTTTTTTTTTAACTTTCTTCTGCACTCTTCTAGGGACTCGATAAAAAAATCCCATAAAAAATCGACCAGTTTATACTTCGTTCCACCTTATTCTCTAATTGCACTCGACTAATCAGAACAGTCTGTAGTAGAAAAACACTTAAACTACTTTTAAAAGTTGTAACGTGTTTACATATTGGTGCACGTGGTTGTACCATATTGTGACCTTTTATGTATTTTTTTTTTTTTTTTAAGTAATCAAATCCCGCATTCAAGTCCGTATTAAGGTGATTTTTTTTTGCTCGTCCGCGGGCTCTGGTGAAGAAACGGAAGATTCGTAAATAGTAATGCGCCGCGCGGAGACGCAGGTGAGCGCCCGCCGCTCGTCCGGGCGCGGGCCCCTTCGATCAAGAAGGATTATAAGATCGGTGGTGGGCCCGGTCGGGCGGTGTGTGACTGTGCGTGTGTTAAGGCGTTTGAGCACTACAAACAAGGAATGTTTCTGTCCGGCATGGCAGTCCGTTTTTTTACGGTCCGATATGGCACGCCGTAAATGTATAATAATTTACTATGTAGTTTGTTCACTATACGTAATTTTACCGTCCGACATTTTACTTTCCCCATTCCGGGCCGTTTTTTTATTTAGCCGATAGTAGTTAAAAAATTCTTTTCTCCTGCCTCAATTTATTGTGGTTAATATAAAATGACCTTGTCATGCCTAATTATTTTTTTTGTCTTCTACCTCTTCGCACGTAGAGTAATAAAGCAAGCAACTGCCGACGCGACCTTCCAAAAAACTAATCGTTCCTAGCATAATTACGCGTGCGTGGCGTGTAGTTTCAAAGAGAAGCTACCCTAAATTGCGCCGCACCAACCCGGGTATGCGTATGAATTCGCCGCTAGAGGCGCTAGTGAAGCGCGAGGTCACCAAAATGTCAGATGTCATAGAGTTCGCGCGTTGCGTGCTTTTTTAGCACCTATTTTTACTAATATTCACGATTGTGGTCTAGATTGAACCATTCCTGATTATTTATGACTTGAAGATTTTAAGTAGCAACTTAGGATCTTTTTTGTTCTGCCAGGGTTGCGGGACTGTTCGAAAGAGGTACCGCGGCCCTGGAACACAAATGGCAAAGGAATAATAATATTAATAAATGTATTTCTCATAAAACGTAGTAAACTTAGTAATATTTTACAGAAAAATAGTTTGGCAGTATTAATTTCTAATAAGTGGATGTAGCCACTGCAACCGAACTAGGCAATGCCTGTATTTCGGTTTTCAGTGCCTTTTCCCTCAATATTTTAGCAATAAAATGCCAACAAAGGAAATATGGTTGGTTGGTTGTACTTACTTAAATTTTGAATAACTTAAAACTAACTTAAACCCACTGTTTAAAATTAAATTACCTATAATATAATAAGAAAGTGATCTATACGTGAGTCACCGTGAGTGAGAAGTGTTTCTGAGTGTGTGTGAACTAGAAGTGATTTATGTGGAGTTTGAGTGATGTGGGTGCATGTGTGTGTTGGTGTCTGTGGGTATGTGAGGGTGAGTGTGAGTGAGTGTAGGGGTGAGTGTGTGTGATTGAGGAAGGAACCTGGATGGGTTTTAGTCAGTAAAAGTCTGACACTCCCTCCTGCTCAGCCCAGAGCGGAAGGGGTTACCTGATGATTTCCCATCCGAAAAAAAAGGATCTTTTTTGTTAGTACTTGGAGGTAGACTGATTTTTAAATGTTTCATGTTTGCGAGTGGGTTTGAGTGACAGTGGTAGCGGTACTGAGTGCAAAAAAACGAACAAGAAAGAGGGTAGACCGATTTGTCTGCTCATAAACACCCACCAGCAATAACTTCAGTTTATCCGTGATCATGGTGCTTGCAACAGCGCCGAAATATCGGGAACTCTAAAAGACCAGTAAACATGGTAAATATCACGTTTCTAGTGTTAATGATAATAATATATATTTCATCTTTTGACATCATATTTCTTTAACAAACAACTATTAATTTTATTAGTGTAAAAAGGAGCACTACTTTTTATTTTTTATTACTGTCTAATCCGTATTATTCTAATTTTAAGTTATTTTCTGCACAATGTATATTGTTAAGAAATAAATGACGATTATGAGCAGTGTAGACAGGTCACAGATATCTATATCTGTGAGACAGGTAGACCTAATGTACAATCGGCCCAAGATGAATCTGAGCACCTTACGGACTATTTTCGCTTGCAGCATCCGGCCGCTATAGAAACGCTTAATTAAAATACTTTCTCTTCCTTGGTCCTTTTTTGTGTTATTCCTATTAGTCACAAAAGGGTGGTCAAACATCTACTCTCTCAACTAGTTTCTCAAGTTGTGTCGCATATTTGACTAGTGAATTGTTTTTTTTTTAATTTAACTTGTTTCATCGTTTATTGGATCTGCTTCACCTTTGTTTTTTTACCTTGTTAGGTCTGACTATTAAAGCTGGTATGAAAATAAAATTAGCTTCCGCACTTACTTACGGCGGGCGTTCAAACGAAGATATGCGAGATTACCTTTATTTTTTAAACAATAAAAAACGTGCACTTTTTTTTTAAACAGAAACAGTAAATTAATTCGATAGTTGTTTTACTTTATTAATTTTAGTTGTACTTAAGTAATGTTCCGACATTCGGAACAAATATTCCGAAAAAAAAAATTGTCGTAAGGAAGTCTCCACTTTTGTTTCTGTTCCTTGAACTTTAGGTCTCACATTAGCTCTACCTATTCCGATCACTGCTTAAGAGTTATGACTTTTAAAATCGGACTGCCGGACAGTAAAATTCCTTGTAGTGCACAAACGCCCATATGCGTCACCTCGACCGCGTGGACGAGCGTCGAGCGGTATCGTGCGAGAGTCGCAAAAAGTCGTTTAAGTCACTTCAAACCAAAACGGTAGGTATAATTTTAGCCCGATCCGTCCAGTGATTTGAGCTGTGCGTTGATATTCAGCATAATTAAGTGATTTCATAAGTATTGATTACCTACATAAATATAATTAATTAGCCACTTACTGGTCCTTGACATTAATAAGTGATGGTAGTCCGAGAAGCCTGACCATGGGGCCGGAAGAAAGACATACTTATCTTCTATCTCAGCAAGCATATTACACAAATGTGTTATCACCGTTCCCATTTCCAAAACATTTGTGTACATATACAGCATGTAATTATTTGGCATATGTGCTTTAACTTCATTCGAGAAAAAATAATCGACTGCCATATTATACAATTCTAACATTCTTTGATATTTCGATATTATTTCGCTTACTAAATATCCGACTTCAAACTCTATATTATTTTCATAAAGATATCGCCTTTCGTAGTATCTTTTAAAATCTTGACGTCTGTAAAACAAGGCATATTAAGAGGGGAAATGGGCTGCGACTTCTCCATACAAAATTTAACGAAATAGACGTTTCGTATTCCACTTTTTTCTTCCTAAACAATGCCTTTAGAGCTGTCATTTTTCATAAAGTCAAGGACTAGTGTAGACACGTCCCTGTCATTACCTTTTTTCAGCAACTTATAAGTTAAGAAAATATGAACCTCCAAAATGGACAAAAAATGCTCCATTTTTACGGCCGTGATTAGAGGACTAGTGTTTAACATAACGGAACCGAAAGTACCGGGAAATCCGGAAATTAGCGTCGTTTTGGGAACCGGGATTTTCTAATCCAATTCCCGGTTCTTTCGGGACAAAATATTTCGCCTTTAGAATATCTATCTATACATAATTATAGCATATAATAAAATCGTAAAAATCCAAATTTATGTTCCGACTTGGCGCAAAAACTACTGCATAGATCCTGTTCAAATTTTACACAAATATTTTTTATAGGCTGCTTCAAATATTAGGCTATATATTATCACGCTACATGCTTAAGGGAGTGAGCAATATTGCATTATGTCAGTATTCTTCAATTGTTCGATGTTTCAGCCATGACATGTATGAGTGCAGCTATTTTAAGGCTTATGGCAACGTTTTAAACAGCCTGGCGGATTCATACTCACTCTTACACTATCAGTCGCATGTTCGAACCCCAGTAAGATCTTCACTTTTTGTTATTTGTTTTATTTTTTATGCTGTGAGATTTCCATATTTTTATTGGATTGAAATCGTTTGTATATTTCTCTTTTTTTTTCTTCAAATATTTCTCCGAAAATTAATAGAGAGAAGACAAGCTGCGCCAACCCCCCAAATAAATCGGGATAGGGGCAGAAAAATGATGATGATGATTCCTCCAAAAAGTAGTATAAGGAGCAGAACTCTTGCTGTGCTAGTCTTTTTCCTTCTCTATTTTCAAATTATCAATATCTATACGCAGTTTGGATTTAAATATGTCACGGAGTTGAAATTTTAATGGTTTTTAAGCATTTTGACTCTAAATCGTATGCTACAAACAAATAAGAAGTTTCTTTAAAAAAATATGCTTGGATTATGAGAAGACGGAGGCATTCATTTTTTAGCGATAGACCTGCAAGATGTGTAAGGATTGATACCACAAATCGTGGAGACCGTATTGTTAGTATAGTGATCGGAAGCGAGCATGAGGTCCTGGGTTAGATTCCCGGGTCGGGCAAAGTGTTGTTGAGTTTTCCACCAGTTTTTTTTTTTTTTTTTCTCAGTACCAGCTAAAAAGCCTGAATTTGTGCTCGGTTGATGTCAATTGGCTGGCCCCCTATTTCATTGGGCTTAAACATAACTGTCAAAATGTGGGTGTACTATTAGGTACACCTCTGCCTCACCCTTCCGGAATTACGGGTGAGATGTTTTGTTAGTTCAATATCCCGCCCAAGATCGAGCTTCACTCATGTGGCCACAGAATGAAAACAATATTTTTAAGACTTACATGAACAAATTGAAAATGGGTTGCCTGATAAAATTAAGTAAAGACTACCTTTTACTAAAATTAACGGAACCAATGTGTTTTCCAAACTAAACGAAATCAAAATTGTATGAAACTACAAAGCTATAAGGGCCAAGAATATGTTGGATTGTCTATCTTTTTGTCCCTACCAAAGGGTTGTAAGGTAGATGAGATGTTACTTATATGCTCATTTGTTTTCTTATTAAAATATGTATTAAAAAACAGATAATTTACATCTACTTAATAAAAGATTAACAAACATGGTAATGGTAACGGTAAAACGTTGTATAAGTAAAATCAGTGAAGCCTCACACACGGCTGTCGCAATTTTCAATAATCTTGATTTAATGCTACAGGCAACCCATTCAAATAATATGTATATTAAAAATATTTTTCACTCGGTAAACAGATGGAGCCGGATTAGGTAATTATTCAGTAGACAGGTTTTATTGACAATTATTTTGGATATATCACACAGTGAAGAGGAATTGTATCCGTAAAAGGGAGACTAAATGACAGCTAGGACATAATAAAAACTAAAATTATTGTTTCAAAGTGGCGCAAAAAATACTTCATAGATTCTGTTCAAATTTCGCTCAAGTATTCCTTAGAGGCGTCTTCAAATTTTAGGCCATATTATCATGCGGCTTAGCTAAGGGGGTCAAACTTTGTTCATTTTTAATTTTATTTCTTCGGCGCATCTTTTTGCCGATAATGAACCGTACACTCTTATTAGTCCTAGATTTTCGAAATTTCCGGGAAAACGCTGTGAGTGCAGATTCAGGCTAAATAATATCTCCTATTACGAATGGATGTCCAGTCGTCAAAAGATATAGAAAATGTATGGCATTATTTTAGATTCTGGATTTTGCCGATCAGTTGTTGTTTTCTTTTATCTGCTTGATTTATTACAATATTTTTTATAGAATTTGAAGCCTGGAACACACATGCTACTATTAATTATGCTTGTTTGCTAGGTAGCATGCTCATTGCTCTCTGTGCCTGTAAAATATTCATTCTCTTTTCGTATAGACATGCTAGTTGAATGCTACTAAGTAGAAGAAATAAGAAGAAAGGGGGGGTAAAGTGTTACTAGCATAGTTTTAAGTTTCTATTTACTTACACTATTTGTATTTTATAATATTATCTATGGGCCAAAGTAGCCTGAAAATAAATGTTGTTGTTGTAAATAGCATGCTCTTGTACTACTAGGTAGCATATTGTGTACCACGTTTTAACCTTCGGCCCGTCGCGCATTTTTAAATAACGCGGTTCGTCGCGTGGGGTACCTCAAAACCCCAAGAATAAAACGCCTATAAAATCCCTTATAACTTATATATTTTTTAATTATTTTAGCAGTTTCTTATTGATGTATTTTATGACAATAAAATTACAACAAATTAATCAAAAATATTCATTTAAAAACCTTATAACTTACAATCTAAATTTAGGAACAAATTTTTTTCCCTCTTTGAGATCATTTTACTGATTTTTGTTTAATGCCATTTAGTCAATAAACTTGAATTTGTATTATATCAATATGAATTCACACTAGAATAATCAACATTTTAACATAAAATTTGGATCGCACCAACAAAAAAAAAACACAACTTTCATCAAACTAAATCAGACTAATTTTCCGTTTGGACACAGTCAGTACAATATACTGGTTTAGTATGTGTAGGGCCTATTTTACTCTTGCAAAAGTGTCAGATAGATGGGAATTTTATATCTGTTTGTCTTGGACAATGAATGCAGCGCTTTCTCATAGGAACGATGTCGTTACCACCAGGTTCAATATTCTGAAGCGAAGGTTTGAATGTATGTTTCAAATCCCGAGGCAAAGTAGAAATAGTAGCTCGCGATTGCAAATTGAGGACAACACAATTCAAATGTCAGTGTTTTCGAGAAAAACTTGCGTTTAAAACAATAAAAAAATTATAAAATACAGGTTACAAAAGAAAGCAACCGTACATTTTCAACGAATTTTTACTGACGGGGTTCGTCGCGTGGGGTCTCTCAAGTCCCACGCGCACAAAACACGTCTATATCTTACTGCGCTGGCATGCAAACTGAAGTTAGCGACGATACACGCTAACTATAATCCAATTTCGGAGGGTACCTAAAGTACTAAAACTCTGGGATAGTTTTAAATGTGTTAATTTTACATATTGCTAACACCTAGGCTTTCAAAGACCCCACGCGACGGACGGAAGGTTAAGCAGTCGGGCTTTAAGCAATAAAATTAAAAACACTTAACCTACAGCGAAATAGTTTGTCACGAAAGTACCGTAAGAACCGGGATTTGGTTTAGAAAATCCGGGTTCCCAAAACGAAGCAAATTTTCCGGTACTTTCCCGGTTCGGGAATTTTCCGGGACCATTCACTATCTAGTACCTATACCACGTCGTTTTTTCAGTAAATTGTTATTATACTTTTGATGTACATTTTATGCCTGTAAAAACGACACATGAAATTTCGGGTGATTCTGGGTTCTTTTTGGGCACCTCCTATGTTTATTATTATTTAAAAAATAGCCGCAACACCGCTTATAGATTAAACTCACGTCACTTACTCACCCACAACAACACACGAAAATACATAGTCGCGATGAATGACTCTGGATCTGTCTACCTTATTATTTATTTATTTAGGTTTCTGTGGGTTCATAAAGTTTTACGAGTTAAGTGGACCAGACGATTATAACAAAGAACTATAGCCAATTGTGTGATTAGACCAGTAAATTAAAACATTAAAAAAAACTATTACCGCGCGTGAGATTCGAACCCACAGACGCGCTTACGCTTACCTTAATACGCTAACCGCTAAGTATCATAATAACATTGCATTAGTCTGCATTAGTGTTTGAAATTATATTTTTTTGATATATATAAATTATGTGTGTCTACAATAAAGAAATTACATATTATAAGAAGGTCGTCAGTTAAATCGAAGTGAATGATTTGTGAGATTTTAACTCCACTTATGACCGCTACTGTACATGCAAGTTTTTATCATCGCAACCATTTCACTTCAACCAATCATCAAGCAATCACTTGCATCAAAATGTAGGTACTATTAGTAGACGCCAAGTAAAACTCACGCGCTAATGAATGTTGTTGCAATACAGTAGCAAGCCCTTGTTTTCAATTGCCTGTGGTCCCATGGCTGGTAGCCTTCTATGGATTCCATCACCGCACCCATTTTTGCAGCAATCCTTTCCCAGAAACCCTTTTCTCTGTCATCTGTTAACGTAGTCATTGCTGGAACAATTAAAAACAGCTAGTTCATCTTGATCATTTTGTTCAACATGTAAAACTAAAAAAAAATTGTTAAAAAAGCCATAAAATAAACTGACACTTACGGGATATCTTCCGTGATTGTCTATTATTTTGAGCTCCGGGTTGTCAACCCGCGATCATGGCGCTTGCAACAGCATCGAAATATCGGGAGCTCAAAATAATAGACAATCACGGAAGATATCCCGTAAGTGACAGTTTGTGTAAGTGTAAACCGTGAATGTTTAAAACAGTGTTTGAAGCCATAAAATGTATTTATCGTTGTAATCACCGTGTAAGACAACTAGCCAAGTCAGCCCATAAGCTTCAAAATACAACGTGTTTTTTTTGATATCCCATAACTCTAGGGTATGATTGAGGCCATATCAAGGAATCAACTGGCATATGAGTTATGTTCCAACCCTTCGTTTTTTTTTTTTTTTTTCATTTTTCATCTATATATATATATATATATACATACAGCGTGTAACAGAAAGGGTATAACCATATGGAATACTGTGGTACGGACCATCAAACTGAACAACTTCCTCTATGGGACCACCATCGAAATCGTAAAAAAAAAATCAGCTGTCCCATACATTTGGGTCGAGTAGGTATTGAAATTTTGTATAGGACAGCTGATTATTTTTTTACGATTTCGATGGTGGTCCCATAGAGAAAGTTGTTCAGTTTGATGGTCCGTACCACAGTATTCTATATGATTATACCCTTTTTGTTACACGCTGTATAATAAAACAGTAAAAAAACTGTGTCTGTACATTGAATATATTAAAAAAATAATTATTGAGGGGGGTTTGGAAACAGTAATAGAGCACGAATCCAAAAAAAAAATTCTGTCTGTTTGTCTGTATGTCTGTTTGTTTGTACACGCTAATCTTCGGAACTACTCGACGGATTAAAATGATTTTTTTTTTGTTGTAAAGGTATTAAATCTGCGCAACATATAGGCTATAATGTATCTTGGAAACTTGAACATCTGATGCAGCATCGCAACAGACCAGCTAAACTATAAGAAATACAAAAATGGTACCATAGCAAAAATTGTTCCACGTGATGAGCATTTTCTGCTAAGAGAATAAATTTGAAGATCTGGAACACCTGAAGTGGAACTCCAAGAGCCCAGCTACACTATAACATATATAGGAATGACGTCTTAGCAAGAATTGTTCAGCCTGATGAGCACTCTCTGTTGTCGTATAAAATTTGAAGACCTGGAACAGCTGATGTGGAACTCCAAGAGCCCAGCTACACTATAACATATATAGGAATGACGTCTTAGCAAGAGTTGTTCAGCCTGATGAGCACTCTCTGTTGTCGTATAAAATTTGAAGACCTGGAACAGCTGATGTGGAACTCCAAGATACAAGAACTCCTTTGATAAAATAAAATGATAAATGGGAGTTTTGGCCAGTAGAGTCAAATTTTCAATGATTCATCGAATTTTCATCGAAAATCAGTCCTAAACTGTTTCCGCCTTCACCGCGTGGAGGTACTCCCAGCTTATGTTATTTTTATAATTATACAGTGAAATTAGTGATAGCTTTGATTTCCATATCAGGTGTTCCAGATCTTCAATTTTTTTATTTTTTTATTTTTCAATTCCACAACGCGTGTGCCAGATCTTCAATTTTTATACGTCAACAGAGAGTGCTCATCAGGCTGAAAAACTCTTGCTAAGACGTCATTCCTGTATATGTTATAGTGTAGCTGGGCTCTTGGAGTTCCACTTCAGGTGTTCCAGATCTTCAAATTTATTCTCTTAGCAGAAAATGCTCATCACGTGGAACAATTTTTGCTATGGTACCATTTTTGTATCTCTTATAGTTTACCTGGTCTGTTGCGGTGCTGCATCAGATGTTCAGCGAGGAAGTGAGGAAACTCGGTATGTAATGGGAGGTAACCCATCCACGGGCCAACCTAGGCAAACGCTTAACATAGCGGACAGTCGCGCATCATGTTCCGCACTTATCTCTAGAGACCTAGAAGCAAACGCGTATAGATACGCTGAGAACTAATGCGCAATTATCTATCCGTGAACGTCTGCGACTCACGAGACAATGCATGATTTCTTCACTGGTCTCTAGAGACCTGGATGTAAATGCGTAAATACGCTGAGAACGCAGGTGTGCTTCGCGATCCGAAGAGGTTTCTACGGAGCGAGTTGCAGCCTGATGTTCTCGAACAGCATCAAGTCTCTCCTGACGCTCTTCGGTAGATTCTTAGGATCTTATGATCCTCAATCTTTTAGCTCCTTTTGAACGTTGGGAAAGATTGGACCTCTTTCTAGACATAGTTATAGTTTAATTCTGAAGATACCTGATCAATTAAAATCTAAGTGACTGCTCCCCTGCGTTACCGGGTAGGCTACCGTATAACGAAAATAAATGAAAAAGGAAATTAAACACTCAAATAACATGAGCCCGAAGGCTTATTTATTTGACAGAATAACGGGAAGAAAAGGTATTTGTTGTGTAGGTATTAAGTCTGGGCAACGTATAGGCTATAATTTATTTTGGAAATTGGAACACCTGATGCAGAACCGCAACAGAACAGCTAAAGTATAAGAGATATAAAAATGGTGTCATAGCAAAAATTATTCCACGTGAAGAGCATTTTCTGCTGTGAGAATAAATTTGGAGATCTGGAACCCTGTTGTGGATCTCCAAAGCCCAGCGGCACTATAACATATTAAGGAATGACGTCTTAGCAAAAGTTGTTTAGTCTGATGGGCATTTCCTGTGGACTTACGAAAATGAAAGATCTGGAACGTCTTCAATCGTCTCGCTCATCCAGTTGTTTTCCCGTCCTCGGGCCTCAGAATTCTACATCAGACGTTTCAGATCTTCGATTTTCTTGACGACCCCGTTGTCGCTGGCAAAAGCAACAGGATCCGCGTACGAAGTCGCGGGCAGAAGCTAGTACAAAATAATTCGGCAAAGTCACGATTATTAATGTAAAACACCCTTACCTGAAATATGACAACGTCGCATTTTCTTAGCTTTAAATATGAATGATTGGTTTGAATAAAAATGAATTACTTACTTACATATTTTATTTTACTATTTATTTTACTACACTACTGCGAAGTTTGGCAACCTCGCAAAAGTAAAGATTCATCATACTGGTGACAATTTTTGACCTAATTTAATTATGATTGATGATATCTCCGAAACGATGCATTTTTGGACCACCTATTCTAGGAGTTTTAGTATTATTTTTACCTACAGAATATAACCCTAGAGTTATGGGATATCAAAAAAAAACAGGATCTATATACATATAATAAAATCGTAAAAATCCAAATGGAAGTTCCGACATGGCGCAAAAACTACTGCATAGATCCTGTTAAAATTTGGCACAAATATTCCCTAGGCTTGTTCAAATGTTAGGCTATATACACACATCAAAAGTGTCTAGGGATCAACATATATTTTTGCAATAACTTTTCTCCTGATTGATATTAATTAAAATTTTCTTTAAGGATTCATCAAATAAAGTGTTTTCGTTTGTCACAGTAACGATAAACCAAGTCACCTTTGCATTAATAAAGAAATTTGCCATTTTCCTAATAAAGGGATTTTTGACATTTGAACCACTAACACAAAAGTTCGAAAAAAAGACTGAAATAACAGTTTTCTTTAAAATTTTATTGGGTAACTTAAACAATTAATAATCCGTGTTTCTACCGCGAACACTAACAACACAAGAACATCGGTTTGGCATACTCAAAATGAGTTCATCCAAATCACGCTGTGGAATGGCCGCCCATGTTCGTTGCAACAACAAAAAAAGGTCTTCTTGCGACTGGATACCCTCCATATTCGGCAGAGCTCTTCTCTGTAGCATATCCCATGCATGCTCAATCGGATTCAAGTCTGGCGACTGAGCAGGCCAGGGCAGGACATTGATGTTAGCTGCGGCGAGAGTCTGTCTTACAACTCTTGCGGTGTGCGGTCGTGCATTATCATGCATTAACTGAAATAAGGGACCGATTTGCACTTGTAGAGGAACGATGACGTCTGATACAATCGTCTCAGCATAAATTTGAGCGTTGAGGTTGCCTCTGATCCAAATCAACTCAGTTCTTCCGCCGATCCAAATACCCGCCCATACCATGATGGTTCCACCACTATAAGGATGGACTTCCTGGCAGGATTTTAATCGCTGTTGGCGTCCAGGGGTTCTCCAGTGTCGTATACGTCTTGTATCCGGTCTCATACCAAAACGAGACTCACGAGATATATTACAAAGCCACATCTCAATCTCAAGAAATCCACATAAAAATGCTTGATCCCTAGACACTTTTGATGTGTGTATTATCACGCTACTTGATTAAGCGGGTGAGCAATATTGCATTATGTCAGTATTCTTCAATTGTTTGACGTTTCAACCATGACGTGAATGAGAGCAGCTATTTTAAAACTTATGTCAAAACAGCCTGGCGGATTCATGCTCACTCTGTAAACTGTCAGTTGCATGTTCGAACCCGCAGTAAGATTTTTACTTTTTGTGATTTGTTTTTTTTTTTTTTTGATGCTGTGATATTTCTTTTTTTTTATTGGATTGATATCGTTAGTATATTTCTCATTTTTTTTTTCTTCAAATATTTCTCCGAAAATTAATACAAAAGTATAGAAGAAGAAGACATGCTGCGCCAACCCCCCAAATAAATCGGGATAAGGGCAGAAAAATGATGATGATGATTCCTCCAAAAAGTAGTATAAGGAGCAGAACTCTTGCTGTGCTAGTCTTTTTCCTTCTCTATTTTCAAATTATCAATATCTATGTGCAGTTTGGATTTAAATATGTCACGGAGAGTTCCTTAATTTATTTTGGAATTTTATTGATTTTTGTTGCCATCACTTTTAAGCATTTTGAATGCAAATCGTATGCTACAAGCAGTGGCGTAGCGTGGGGGGGCAGGAGGGCTATTGCCCCCTGGCTGCAAGCGGAGCCAGGCGGCAGCGTCAGGTCATAGTTATCAGATCACATAATTATAGTAATTATGTGATCTGATAACTATGACCTGACTGTCATCGGGACTATGTTGTAAACAAAAATAAGGACAACCAAGCAGTGGCTTATTTTCCTTACTATACGGCGCTGGCCCGAGGCGGCTTTCCGTACAAGTCTTACTACGCCCGGAGGTCTGCCGCCCCGTAATTTCACCGTATTATCCGAGGTGGGGTGCTAAAGTTTCAAGAATATGTTGGATTGTCTATCTTTTTGTCCCTACCACAGGGTTGTAAGGTAGATGAGATGATACTATAATTTTATACACTCATCTGTTTTCATAATAATTAAAATATGTATTTGTCGGAGACGGTCATTGGTACGGGCTTAAAATGAATCACATGTACGCGGAGGTGACATCACGTGACCTACTTACAAGTCTACCCACACCACAGCGTCCAGATGGTAAACTCTGAGCCAGGACGACAATCAGTCAGTGTCTGATCGCGGCTGAGTTAAGACTTGGAACTGTACCCGATTCATTGTGCCCCGTGTTATTTTGTTAAGTTGTAACCTCAAGTAATTCGTTAGTGTTGCTAGAAACAGTGTATCGCCCTGTGTCTTTTCATAACACGAAACCTATCGTCTGCCTACATGATGTAGAAGCCTAGCGGAGTAAATCCTGACACCACGACATATAAAAAAAACAGATAATTTACATCTACTTAATAAACTATAATAATTAATATGACTTTAACAAACACGATGGTATAAAGTTGTCTAAGTAAAATCAGTGAAGCCTCTTTCACGGTTGTCGCAATTTTAACAACCTTAAATAGTCTTGATTTAATGCAACAGGCAACCCATTCGTTGTAATTATGATTTTCCATGTAGTTATATTAAAAATATTTTTCACTCGGTAAACAGATGGAGCCGGATTAGGCATTTATTCTACTGAATATATATATATATAATGAATATATTAATATATTATATTCAATTGTGGATATATCACACAGTGAAGAGGAATTGTATCCATAAAAGTAACTGTTTCACTCGCGGAACTGTACTTTCATGTGAACTTCGGACATAAATCTGGTGTATAGACGAAAGGCTTGCTTCGACAGTATTTGTTACATCGAGCTGCGCCTACTCATCATTATTTTTTTGCCCGTTCATCATATTCCTTAGAAAAGTATACGTTTCAGTAATAATGGGCTACCTTTGGAAATATGAGATCTAATATTATTATCCTGTTCTTCTTCTTCTTTCTTATCAATGATATGTTTTATCAAATTATTAACACCCAGGTGCAGACGTTAATCGCGGCGTCAGTAGCGATTTTGACAGTAAGTCCTCCAAAACGCAGGTATAGGGATACTTTGGACATTCCAGCAAGTCGGCCATGGTCTGGTCGGGAGCCGCGTATGCATATTGAGCTGCTGCAACCATGGAAGTACATTTTGTATATTACGTATCACCATGGTTATAAAATTACAGATTTACGAGTAAAATCTTTTCAAAACTCTTGAGTAACACAAATAAGACGAAGTGTGACCAAAGTGGAGAGACTTCATAAGTGCGCAATGAAACATGAAGATTACCGAGGCGTATACTGTTTCTGATTCCATTACTAAATACATTAACTTCAAGCGTTTACAGGATTTTCAGTAACGGGGTTTGAAAGGATTTTTAAACTTTATAAGGATATTCAGCGTTGGGACCTAAGATAGATCTTGAATTACATTTATTTGCTTTGTTCATAAACTTCTTCTTAGCGTGTCGATGGCAATCTAAATGAACTGATTTCCTGTTAATTTAAACTAAAACCAGTTTAGTAGTAATATTATTTTGTAGCGGATATTATGAATATACCACGACTTCACGTTCCCATGTAATGTTAACTGATAATGCCAAAATAAAACGCGCTCACGTGAGTGAAGCCGAAGGAAAGCAACTCTGTTTGTTTGTAACCTTTTCAGGACAAAACGGCTGATTGGATCGTAATGAAATTTGGCAAGGAGGTAGATTATGTCGCTGCACTACAAAGAGTACAGTATAGTACAGCAACATAGAACAAAAAGTACTACAGCGACATCTATGACACAGATGATGTACTAAACATCGAAATACATCTAAAATCCCGGCATATCCCAGTAGTTCTTTTCTCTAGTTCCATTATGGGACTACTGGGATTTTTTTCTCCCAGTAGTTCCATGGAACTGGCATTCTGTTTATGCAAGATGAAGTCCAACATCGTGCAAGTCCGCGACTTAAAACTTTATTGAAGAACCCGACAACAACTGTCAGGCAGTAGCCCACCAGACATAACACCCGTCCGGTCGGGGGATTCTCCCTGTTTTATGGGGGATGAAGAACTTAACACTCTCTACTCCATACCACCAAAATTATATCCTGGGGAAAGACAAAGCTAAGCTTTTTTTCTCACAGCCACATCAGAATTTGAACGCGAACGAAGTCGCAGGCAACAGCTAGTTATAAATAAATTTCAGGACTGACCATTGAACTTGGCACCCGTTTAAACCTCACTTCTTTTGTCGTTGAAGTCAACAACCAAGGCATATATAATAATATTGAACTTGGCTCTCATTTCACATTTATGTTTTTGGCGGGATTTTAACCTAACTTCAGGGTGTGCAAGAGATAGAGCTAAACGTCCTGTATAGCCTCATCAGCACCAAATCACCACATTGAAGTGATAATAATGTAAATTTACCCGTAAAAAGACGTTTATCACATTGATACTCGTGAAACTATATGGATGTGTGTTTGTTACTCTTTAAAGAGTAACGGATTTTAATGAAATTATGATTCGGTTGTGTCACATGATCACATCACTTGCACTTTTTTTAATGTTGTATTAGGTCAATTGACATAATGTTTAAGGACATCGCGCACTACACGATCACGACTTTTGGTCACAGTAGCGACTTTTGGTCGACACCAGAAATAAACTTTGGTCGCACAACCGACCGATTTTGTCCAAGATAGCGGCCGGTCATGCGACAAGTCTTGATCGCGGGGCCCAATTGATGTATAAGGGCAATATACTAATTGATTTTTTTGTCACTATCACATTAGTCACTGGCTGTCATGAAATGAAACCACAAGACGATTTCGATTGGGAAAGTCTATCTGTTTTTGGCATTACGAAAGCGAGCGAGATAGACATACGTCTTTCTGAATGAGCAAGTCTATTTTATCCGAGTAAGGTAAAGCCACAGATAGGGGTTATGATTTTAAGTAATCCATGTATGTATATATGTAACATTTTTATGTTCCAGCTAGCGCCTAAACCACTGACGATCCGGGTAACACGGGCTATAGTTTTTGGTTCATGATTATGTATGACAGTCAAATACTTTCAACTACTTAGTTCCGAGTTCCAATTTACTCAGGTACTGGAAAATGTTAGAATACAATAAAATAGAAATAAAGCTATTTGCATTGAGTGTAGGTGCGGTGTCGTGAAAGCAATTAGGTACGAGGTCGACTTATTAAAATCTGACTTACTTTCAGCTGGACCGGTAAGATTCATTACCATTATTTCTTTTGGTTGTGCATCCTCCCCTGGTTCTGTAAAATAAAAGGTTCAAATGGTGGTGGTTATGGTTCAATCATTGGTTTTTTTATCTTGGATCGTTCTGTTTTGTACGCAAGATCGGATGAAAGGTAGCGTCCCACATTCTTTTGACGTTTCCAATTCTTCTGCCATTTATCATTTTTCCATCATTTTGCAAAAAAAAAAGTGCAAGTGATGTGATCATGTGACATAACCGAATCATAATTTCATTAAAATCTGAATGATCACATCACTAGCACTTATTTTTAATGTTGTATTAGGACAATTGACATAATGTTTAGGGACATCGCGCACTACACGATCACGACTTTTGATCACAGAAGCGACTTTTGGTCGACACCAGAAAGAAACTTTGGTAGCACAACCGACCGATTTTGTTCAAGATAGCGGCCGGTCATGCGACAAGTCTTGATCGCGGGGCCCAATTGATGTATAAGGGCAATATACTAATTGATTTTTTTGTCACTATCGCATTAGTCACTGGCTGTCATGAAATGAAACCACAAGACGATTTCGATTGGGGAAGTCTATCTGTTTTTGGCATAACGAAAGCGAAATGTCGTGAAAGCAATTAGGTACGAGGTCGACTTTTTAAAATCTAACTTACTTTCAGCTGGACCAGTGAAATTCATTGCCAGTACTTCTGCTACTTGTTCGTCCTTTCCTGTTCCTGGTGGTCCAAATGGTGGTGGTCCAAATGGTGGTGGTCCAAATGGTGGTGGTCCAAATGGTGGTGGTCCTCGTTCAATCATTGGAATTGGTTTTGTTTTTGGTTTTGATCTTGGATCGTCCTGTTTTGTACGCAAGATCGGATGAAAGTTGGCGTCCCACATTCTTTTGTCGTTTCCAATTCTTCTGCCATTTATCATTTTTCCATCATTTTGCATTCTTCTGGTATTTAGCGTTCTTCCGCCACCTCGCACTTTTCTGTTTACTTGTAAATTTCCGTTCTGCAATAATTTGTCAATTTTCTTTTTTAGCTCATTGTGGCTTTTTCGGTCCTGCTCCAATATTGTATTTATTTTTATTCTTCTGTGTTTCTGCATGAGTCCGTTGGGTTGGTTTGTTTTGTAAGTTGGAATTCTTCTGTCATTTTGCAATGTTCTGTCAATGGGAATTCTTCTGTAATTTTGCAATGTTCTGTCAATGGGAATTCTTCTGTCATTTTGCAATGTTCTGTCAATGGGAATTCTTCTTTCATTTTGCAATGTTCTGTCAATGGGAATTCTTCTGTCATTTTGCAATGTTCTGTCAATGAGAATTCTTCTGTCATTTTGCAATGTTCTGTCAATGGGATTTTTTCTGGCATTTTGCAATGTTCTATCAATGGGAATTCTCTTGTCAATTTGCAATGTTCTATCAGTGGGAATTCTTCTGTCATTTTGTAAAGTTCTGTCAATGGCATTTTTTCTGTCATTTTGCAATGTTCTGTCAATGGGTTTTTTTTTGTCAGTTTGCAATGTTCTATCAATAGGAAATCTTCTGTCATTTTCATTCCCCGGTTTCCATTTGCCGTTCTTTGCATAACTGTAGTCTATACTTAATATAAATGTGACTGTAAACAATGAATTAGGCAATAGCGGTTATTTTTCCATAAATGAAAAAGGTCGTTATGTGCTTATGTGGGCCCCGTAATGAAAAGACCATCTTCCATCAACTTGCGCGGGTTTATGGGGCCTATTTATTGTTGGAAGGTAGTTTCAGGAGGTAAGGGCTTATTTCCCACCACACCATGAAACGCCTTAAATTAGGGAAAACTCCTTGGTCTACACACAAATTAAAAATTAAAGCTAAGT
This sequence comes from Eugnorisma glareosa, assembly GCA_947578425.1. NCBI lineage: Eukaryota > Metazoa > Arthropoda > Insecta > Lepidoptera > Noctuidae > Eugnorisma > Eugnorisma glareosa. The sequence goes on along the minus strand of OX387974.1, from coordinate 9,554,815 downwards.
ATGATGCTTTAAAGTCTCAACTATGGATGTACAAACTTTGATGGACATTCCCCATAAATCTTCGGTCAGTTTGATTTTTATTTTACGGAAAGCTTTAACCCTTCGTATACGTACGTAGTGATTTTAAATCATAAATAGTTGACGGTTACATTCAAAATCGAACGAGAAAATTTTCCAGTAGTAACTGCGCTGGCGACTGTACATTAACCCTCTGTGTGCCGGAACGTAGATCTACGCGAGACACAATAGGCTTTTTTATTGTGTCTATATACACGACCTACTGAAAGTTAATAACTATCATAGGGTTTATGTATTTAAATTCAGTCGGGCATACAGACACGTTCGCCTTTAATAAACCAATTGAGACTTCAGGTGAGGAATTTAGAGCCTCCGTAGTTTTTGTACGAGTATCAGTAAAGAAATTTACAAATTCTTGAGCTACTTCTTGATTAGACCTTTTAGGACCATAATTATGCTGTAGCTAATATGTAGCTAGTGTTACTTATTTTCTTCCTGTTTGTCTCGTTATTTATGACTTTCCAAACTGTCTTTATTGTATTTTCTGCTGTTTTAATATTCCTGCTAATGTGAAGCGCTTTAGCAAACTTGCATGTATTTCTAAAAAATTTTGATTAGCAACATGCTTCGTAAAAGTTTCAGTGTTTAAACAGGGCGTAACAAGACCCTTCACGAAGCCGTCAACCAAGCATTAAGTACATCAAACTAAGTAACATTACGCAAAAATTATTGCTGGGAAACGAGTTTTTTTTTGGTGTGAAAAATCACGTTTTACAGTGGGACTCAATGTAACGCCGTAAAACATTGTGCTGATGGATGGATTAAATATTACGGGGGTTGTGGAGGTGTTTAATGTAAAAAAAAATACATTAAAAACTTGTATTAAAAAAAAAAAAAATTGAGCAAAAGTTGGAACTTTCACCTAAAACAAAAAATATCGCATTGACGGGGAGAACAAATGCCTTTCGGTTTCGTTAAGGGTCATATTACACCATTTATAAGGCTTAAGGCCATAAAGCTCAAAATCTTAAAGCTCAAAGTCTTTCCCTACTTTTCCTGTTAGTTGCCCAATCACCAATTATTTTTGTCTTCTTTTCAAAAATGTTTTGTTGAATTCAGTGTGAACTATTGAAAAGAAATGATCATACAATTGATTTATATTAACATCGTCCATATAGTCATATCATGTAATTCATTGATTCTAAGTCATAACACATAACTTGATAAGTAGGAAATATTATACCTATTTAATTTGCTAGTAATTATTACTAGTTATAAGTCTAAATTTAATCTCAACTCTTTGCAATAGTATGTTACACCTAAAAGTACCTAAGTAATCACAATCGCAGAAAACATTATTTATACAAGTAGCAGAAGATGGAGTGACCCGAGTAGGTTCTATAAAAATGTTGGTATAAGATATATTTATTTTGTAAAACATGAGTATGACGTATACAATATACAGGTCTTATAAATAAAAGAAAGTAGCTACATGTTTTGCCATATAGAAATGGCGTACAAAAATATGTTTGGCCTATCTTAGAAAATTGGGTAAACTAAATTAATTTAGAAGGAAAAAATAAAAATGGCTTAGACAATATAACATTTTTAAAATGGCTTAAGAAATAGGGTAAACTGAAGTAAAAAAAATAGAAGTTGTTATCTAAAAATATTAAATTTACAAGAAATGTCGTACTTAATTTAATTGCCGATGCATTGGTTTTTTACTCGTTTAAAAATTCCCGTAAGCTGTAGTAGCATTTGGCTAAAAGAATTTTTTTAAGCCGTATTTTAAGTCAAGTCAAATGATTTAAAAAGATTTAATAACCGGCTGCTATTTGCAATTTTTTCTAAAATATTGACATTGAAATCACCACAAATAATTGCAGATTTTTTATTGGCTGCAAATTTTGCCAGTCAACATTTATCTAACTAGGTACTCGTATTCTATAACATACCTACATAATGGGTGTATTTTTAGAGGTGGAGAACTTTAAGTTGAAATAAAACACAGAAAAATGTGCTTTAATATCCATGAAATTGGTTTTATTTGATTGATAATTGTGTGCCGTTTATGTTTGAATATAATTTCAACCGTGTGGCCACCGCGGTAAAAAGCAAAATGCTTTAAAAGCAAGCAAAAATATTCATTACATTCTGTCCAGGCTTTAATACCGGTAACTCTTCGGAATGCATGTCATATTTGTTTTACACGTCACATTATGTACGCCGGTTGCCTTACATGTTCCACTATAGAACTGTCTAGAAGATTCGAGAAAGTGGTGGTCGTTCTCGAAGGACAATGTACTACTATGGAAGTTTCTCGAAGGATGATATTTCACTTTGGACTGTGAAGAACGTTCGAGAAGGTTGTAGATCTTTCTCGAAGGATCGGTCGTCATATAAATAGACGTCGTATTCGCGGGAGCAGTCAGTCTGATTTTGGCTACACAACGAAGAGAAATGAAGTGAACTAGAAGTGAGATATCTAAGTGAATAGTGATCAGTAGTGTATTTGTGAGTAAGTTTTAACTGTTTGTGTTAATTAAAGTTATTTCGTTTTTAATCGAGTATTTAATTTAGCCCATACCCAGCTCGTAACAGTATGTTATTAAAATCATTATGAATGTTACATTCTGGTCGTAATCTTTCTTCTTCGACCTATCAGTAATTAGGACAGTGTACTAATTCCATCGCATGGTGTTGTTTTTTTTATTGTTTTTTTTTTTTTAATTTGGAACAACAAACATTTACTGAACTATAATAAAGCATAGAGACATAAAACTTAAAATTAACAATTATACAATCAGCAGCGTTATTCGCAGAATACCAGCAGAATATTAATAACACGCTTCAAAGAGAAGTTAAAAGTAACAATGCTAATGAAAAAAACAGTGATTTTAAACTTTTAAATAACCCTAATTAAGTGCAATGATTATGACACAAATTATCCTACAATAACCTAAGAGTAAAAGGATAGGATGTCTAAATCCTTAATTGCCTTGTGAGTCGAGTTTCGGAATCTTCCACGTGCCGCACAGAATAAATCGATGTCAAGAAAGTGTTTATTATAATAATTGTCAACAAGACGTCGCAACGGTGCCCGAACACCAGCATTTGTTCGACATGCTCTCACTGCAAACAACGGTTGCTTGCGCACTGCACGCAATGTGTCCTTCTTGGTACTAAATAACAAATTCTATTGCAAATATCAGAAAAGTCGTCCTTGTTTCTGCAGAGGTCGTACAGGAGCACGGTCTCCAGAAATATCCGTCGGCCAGTAAGGCTTAGAAGATTATATTTTTCCAATAAATCGACATAAGACGCAGAAGAGTGAAAGTACCTGTAAGGCATAGTTCTTAAAAATTTCTTTGTACCATTTCTAGGCAGTTAGAATATTTAATGTACAAGGGATTCCACACCCTAACTGCATACTCTAATTGAGATCTAATTAAGGTCTTGTACAGATAAAGGTAGGTCTGAGGCGCACGAATTCGGTGGCTGATCGCATAACAAATCCGTAAATTCGCCAAGCCTTGTTAACAATCGTATTTATGTGTAAACCAAGATGAAGCTTGTCATCAACAATGACACCCAGATCGCGAACCATGGCAACTCTATTTAAAGTGACATCATTTAGAGAGTACTGGTATCTGAAGTTGTTTTTGTTTTTGGTGATGTTCAAATAACAACATAATTGGCCTAAATATTTTTAAGTCATCTGCGTATATAATAAATTTAGAATTTTGTAAAAATTTGCCTATGTCGTTAATGTACAAAATAAATAGAAGGGGTCCTCAAATCGATCCTTGAGGAACATCTGATGTCATGGCTATAGAAAATGATTGATAACCATTAATAACAACGAGCTGCGTCCTTTTAGAAACATACGACGAAAACCACCTCAACAGGTTCCCACTTATGCCATTGAACGCAATTTTGCGCAATAGCAGTTCGTGGTCGACCTTATCGAACGCCTTCTGGAAATCAGTGTAGACTGAATCTACTTGAATACCAGCATCCATATCATTAAAAATGTATTCTGAATATGCTAACAGATTTGTTACCGTAGACAAACGTAAACGTAGTTCTTGACATCGTTAAGTGTGCTCCCATCTATTTTAATGTTGAATGTATTGTAAATATTGAGACCACGTTCTCCAATAAAATGCAGTAGGATCGCGATTTTCCGCTTCTCACTTGATCTATCTAGACCCGTGGCTAACAAATATGGGTCTAATTGCTGCCACCATTTCTTCCACGCTTCCGCATTAGGTATTGTTCGTGGAATCCGACGAAATATGCAGTTGTTTCAGGTGCGTGCGCAAACCTTGTTCTTGTTTGCCATCTTGACTGGCGTCGGCACTCGTGGCTGGATTTGGCATTTCACGACCGATGATTTTTCTAGATGACTTCTGACGCCATGTTATGTTGGATAGTTGAATAAAACATATCGTTAGGTACACTTGATATATTTACTTGTACAGGAGACACATTACAATAAATATTGCAGACACAGCAGTATCACAGACGGGATCAGTTAGGGCAGTGACAGGAGTAGCCTACCGGAAGTATAGACAATCATAGATAATTACTAGTGGTGTACATACTAATTACATACTAAATAGTGATGTCACAACACTGCGTTCCTTAACCCGAAGGTCATGTAGGGGAATTCAAACAAGCCAAATGGAGTTATGCTTGCGGTTTTTGCACACATCATCTTCGTGGACTGGGATTTGTTGGTACGCTTTAACTAAATCTAGTGTGCTAAAAACAGTAGATCCCGCGAGGTTGTGGTTGAAATCCCCTATATGCCGTACTGGATATTGGTCAGGAACAATCCGGTCATTTATGGCGCGATAGTCCCCGCATGGACGCCAGGTGTTGTCCCGCTTTTGGGCCAGGTGCAAAGGAGATGACCACGGGCTTTTCGAAGGTCTTGCTGTTCCACACTGCACCATATCATGGAACGCCTTCCTTGCTATTTTTAGTTTTTCCGGCCCAAGACGGCGAGGACGGCAAGATACCGGTGGTTCATCAGTCGTTCTTATGTGATGCACGGTACGGTGTTTCACAGTTCTAGGAAGCCCAGGCGATCGCGTGATGCTGGGAAAGTCTGTAAGGATGTTGTCGAAAGGTGAGCTACTTGTGATCCCTACTGCTTTGACACTGGCCTGATCAATGGATGCTATCGTGACATGGATCGAGAGGCCGGTTTTTCCGTCAATCAATCTTTTATTTTTACAGTCAGGAAGGAGATGATAATGGGCGAGAAAATCTGAGCCGATAATATCAGTTTCGACGTAAGCAATAATGAAACGCCAGGTGAAATCCCGGCGTAAACCTAGGTTGAGCGACAGTGTTGTCCCACCATAAGTTTTGATAACGCTGTTATTGGCCGCGTTAAGACTGTAGCTATCTGGTCTAAGTCTGCTTTGAATAAGGCGGCGAGGGTACCAACAGACATCCGACCCCGTGTCACAGGGTACTAGAATCGGGGATAAAATGTATAAGTATTGTGCCAATCAGCAGAGTAGATCCTGACGATAACCGAGTTTGGAAGAACCGGTGGAAGATCGTAGCATGAAGGAGGAAGTTCCAGATTCTCTCTTCTCTTGTCACCCAAAACCAACCTTTTTCCCGCTCTCTCTCCTCGACCGTTCTGACCGTCCGGTTGCGTTCGGAAACGCCACATATCCATTGCAAATACGATCGCCAGCATTTCCTTTTCAATCTGCGCGTATCGCTTTTGGTTTATTTATTTATTTATTTATTATTCACAAAATCCACAGCTCTTTACAATTTTGTCTTAAACTATATAAACTAATCCTACAGCCAATTACGGATTTACAATTTAATAGCTATACAAAACATTGCTAAGAGTACAGCGTGAATGAGTGTGTAGGAGTGTGCATGAAGAGTTGCAAATGTGTGTGTGGGTATGTCATAGTGAGGGAAGATAACTCAACCGCCTGGTTGAGTTATCTTCCCTCAAGGAACGGCCGCCCGGCCGTTCTATAATAGCGCACCGCTCAAAGCCGTGTAGCTAACATCCACTGTGACCACGACCGGACGGCCGGTCGCGCGAGTACAGCGCCAGCACTGGCGCACTGCCCACCATTTGCTTCCAACTTGTGAACCGCAGACTCATGTACACTGTTCTACACCCATTCATTGCCTTTGTTTGAACAAACTTCTAAGAGGGCTTGGCATTTGCAAATAATTTGAAATAAACTTTGATAGGTAGTTTATCATCCCGAGAAATCGCACTAAAGATGGTCTTTGGTTCCGGCATAATGAGTCACACGAACACATCAAAATATCACTATAAAAGTGCATTTAATGAGCGTACTCGTGCAAATAATAAGTTTTTTGTTTCATCGAAATTGGGCCAGGATTTCCAAAGTTGCAGCGTTATAAAGTGTCGTCGCTTTTTTAAATTTGCGTTCCTTCGCGCGCTACTGCGATTACGTCACACTGCGAGTGTCATGTCCGATTGCGGCTCCAGACCTATATAAAAAGTCTACCTACCCTCAATGTACTTATGATAATAAAATACAATCACAGTTCAATGCCTACTCGTCCCAAATGTATGGGACAGCTGATTTTTTATTCGCGATTAAGTCTCATGGAGACCATGAAATATGACCACACCATGAAATATGACCACACCTTTCTGGTACACTTAGCAAAATTCTAAAGCTATTTTCTCGAGGACTACAATTTCTACGACCTATGTCGTAGAAGTATGGGTTTTAAAATACTATGTTCGTGAAAACGTAAAACGCTAGAACGATAATTAATCATGCATTGATTAATTATCGCAGGAGAAAATCACTTTTGAATTTTGCTAAGTGTATTTAAAATATTGCTCGTGACTGTACAGCAGCATCAAACTACTTGGCAGAACGCTCGCTTGGAGGGGATAGCAGGTAAATTATTAGTATTCGAAGAAAATGTCCCCCTTTTTTCCACACTGAGAGAAAAGTAAAAAGTAGAAGGTTATTTTATTTTTATAAAGAAGAACAATGTTTTTTATGGTACAAATAAATTCAACACAATATTAGATAAAACTACTACTACTACACTATAGTCTACGTTTCTTTTTCATTTCTCCTTTTGCAGGTCTGCTGGCAGAAATTGCTTAAGAAATAAGCAGTACCTATGTACTCATATTTTATAATTTTATTTTCCTGTGTAATCTACTGTATGTACATGAATAGTAAAATAAATAAATAAAAAACGGCGACTGTTGTTATTTTTAAGACTACACTAGCTGTTGCCCGCAACCTTCGTTCGCGTGAAATTATTACTTTCCTTTTTGAATCGGATCTATTCAACAATTTCAAGGGTTGTTTTGCACAAAACCCTATTTATTTTTCTAAAATAAAAGTTGCCTATAATAGACCTCAAAACATGAGCTATCTGCCAGTAAAAGTCCCGGCAAATCGGCCCAGCCGTTTCGCAGATTAGCCGGAACAAATAGAAAGAGAAAAATTGAAAAAAAAAGTGTTTTTGTTAAAAGTGCCGTTATATTGTCATTTGCATTCAGTAAAAAGCTGTTATTTTGATATCACAAACGGGACACTTCAAATTATTTTTTTTGTTTAGTTTCTACATATAACTAAATTGTTGTCTTAGGATTCAAGTTTTTAACTTCATTGACAAAAATAAATGCTTGGCACTTTTCTTGAACTTACGACTATCTACTACCTAAGTAAAATAATTGAATAAAGTATTTTTTTTAATGAACATTTTTTTGTTTCCGCCTGCCGTCAAGTAGACCAGCTACCTCGAGGTAGCTTGGGGCCTAGGCTAGCCGGGACTCTAGCCCGGAGCCAAATCCGAGCCTGGTCTTACGTGCACCAACAGTCTGAGTTAGCAAACATTTATGACGCATGCGATCCGCTATCAAATAAATAAAAAAATAAACAATAACTTATTTTTAACCAAAATCAAAAAGGGTGGATTTCTCCGTAATAACAAGCTGACAAGCTCGAGTTAAGATTTTGACGATTATTTTCATGAGATGTTTGATTTTTTATTTCTTTTGTTTTTTTTTATTTTTTTTTTGCTTTTGCTTTTGCTTTTAAGATAACGCGTGCTCGTTACACGGCCTCGACCATGACTTTTGGCTGGACCGGCCGCTATCTCAAAACAGGTCGGATGTCCGGTCGTGCAAACTCTCTTCCTGGTCCGAGCCTCTGCGGCCAACAGCCGTGGTCGTGCCCCCGCGTAGTGCGCGAGCTCCCTAAGTTGGTATTTTATCATCACATATCGTATCTGTTATGTTGATGCTGTGTTGATGTTATTATTTTATCAACTTGGTGTAGCTATGTTGATGATGTTATAATTTTCACATTGCGAGTACTTCAATTCAATTCAATTCAATTCAATATATTTATTTGTGAACATAGGTATATAATAGATGTTACAGTCCATGCAGTCGATCACTATGCCTACCATTTAGTGGTGTACAAATGTTAATTAATTCTATTCAAATAATACATCAAAGAATATAATAAATCAATAACAGGGAAAGAGTCAATATGAATGTCAAGAACAATATGAAATATAAATGAAATATTGTGGTTAAATGTCAATTTTAAAACTTGAAAACATATCATTATTCGTAATGTCATAAAATGAAAACAATGAGAAAACTGTCAATGTCAATTATAAAATTCGTCAACCCACAACATCACAACATAATATTATCATTCAAAAATTCCTCAATAGAATAATATGCCTTAACAATTAATAATTTAAATAGCATTTTTTTAAATAAATATATAGTCGCTGCTGCCTTTATACATTTCGGAAGTTTGTTGTACAGTTTAGGACCCATAGTGAAAATGCTTTTCTGAAACATTGCAGTTTTACTTGGAATTAAGTTTAACTTATCAGCTCTACGAAGGCTGCTGACCCGGGAATATTTTGACAGGTTGCGTCGAACGAAAAGAACACTTTCGTAAATGTACATACATGGTAGGGTCAATATCTTTAAGTCTTTAAAATGAGGAGCACAGCTGTCAGTTTTTTGAAGATTGCATATAGCACGAACACACCGTTTCTGTGCAATGAATGCAGTTTCTTTTCCAGTCGCATTACCCCAAAACATGATTCCGTATCTTAAGCATGATGCGACTAGACCGTGATATGCAGTAAGTAGTGTCGATTTATTAACAGTATTTCGTAACTTTTTCAAAACATAAGAATATTGGTTCAGCTTATTACACACATTTTCAATTTGTATACCCCAAGCCAATGTATCTTCTATATGTAGCCCAAGAAATTTCGTTGATTTTGTTTCCTTAATAGGCACATTATTATAATTGATATTTAAATTTAATTTGTCATTTGTCCTTTGTCTAAATTTCATTATTAAGGTTTTATTTAAATTAATTTGCAAATTATTACATTTTAGCCAATTGATTACTGATTGTATATTCTTATTAATGTCAAATTCAAGCGTACATACTTACCTAAGTACCTAGTGGTACTTACCTACACGAATTTGTGTGGAGTGTTATTTACTTACGCAATAATAGAGCTAGTATTTTTTTCTTCTTCGGGTGCCGCCTCATCTTTTTAAACTTTTATATCCGTTTACTGTTTCACAAAGTTTAGAATGCTAGGTATGAAAAATTTACTACCTACAATTTATGACCAATTTACAATTACCCACTGATTTAATTAAGATAATGAACAGAAATAAATTCTTCAGTAGCTACTAGTAGACCTCTCGAGTTTCGTATATGATTCGTTTTGAAGAGCATTAGATTGCTCATCAGAACTCGATTTATAAAATATGTTAAAAATAAGCCCCGCCTGTCCGATCCGAAAGCGGCATATAGGTATACCAAGACATTGCCAAATACAAAAGGAAACATAATATATTCATGAAAGTAAAAATATTCATAAATTTTAAAATGCATGTTTTATGTCCAAGTTACCACAGTTTCCTTATATCCAAACAAACTTTTAAATCGTGACTACCTCATCTTCGACATACATAAGTATGTTCGATCGTCAATTGTTTTCTATGACGTCACTACCCGAGAAGCGACCGCTCGCGCCCGTTTGTTGCCATAGAACTAAGCTTCCTCATTTTAGTACATTTTATTTAGTTTTCATCGGGGTTTTTTTTTACTTCTTCTCCAAAAAAGATTAGGCATAGGTAAATAGAATCTAATAATACCCGCAGGGATCGGACAGGGTTTTTTAACATATTGTTTAAATACTCAATGTTATTTGGCAAAGACGAAAAAAGATTAGGTGTAAGTAAGTATTAATTTTATTACCACTTCCATTTTTATGGACCTAAATCACACCTAAACCTAATCACTAACTTAATACACACATCAAAAGTGTCTAGGGATCAAGCATTTTTATGTGGATTTCTTGAGATTGAGATGTGGCTTTGTAATAAATTTATGATTTTATAAATTTATATGGATCCTTTTTGGTGCATTTCATAATTTGAATCAGGAACTGTGAATCAAATTCGAGTAAAAGATGAAAATCAGCTGTCAATATTTTCCCTATAAAAACATACAACGCATTGAAGACATTATTAGTGCTACTGTTTCCCTACTACTGATTAAAACCAACGTTATTATGGAGCGGCGACGTCATTTAAGCAGGGAAGAAATGCTCAGAGCCGTGGGAATGATAGAAGCTGGTTCCCGGCAACGTACTGTGGCTTTAGCTCTGAATACAAGTCAGAGTGTTATCAGTCGACTTTGGACACGTTACCGAAGCACTGGTACCGTGGCTGAGCGCCATGGAGGACGGTATCGCTGCACCACACGGAGACAAGACCGATACATTCAAATCTTAACTCGAAGAGCTCCAACAATAACCGCCATGATGTTAGCCGTGAGGCTTCATCACTCTTCAGGGAACTTAATTAGCGACCAAACAGTCAGAAACCGCTTGCATGAAGTGAACCTTCATTCCCGAAGACCGCTACGGGTACCACCTATAGCAATGCACAATCGTAGGATACGATATCAATGGGCTCTTGAACACAGAAATTGGGCAGAAGAACAATGGCGTTTCGTGTGCTTTTCTGATGAGTCTCGTTTTGGTATGAGACCGGATACAAGACGTATACGACACTGGAGAACCCCTGGACGCCAACAGCGATTAAAATCCTGCCAGGAAGTCCATCCTTATAGTGGTGGAACCATCATGGTATGGGCGGGTATTTGGATCGGCGGAAGAACTGAGTTGATTTGGATCAGAGGCAACCTCAACGCTCAAATTTATGCTGAGACGATTGTATCAGACGTCATCGTTCCTCTACAAGTGCAAATCGGTCCCTTATTTCAGTTAATGCATGATAATGCACGACCGCACACCGCAAGAGTTGTAAGACAGACTCTCGCCGCAGCTAACATCAATGTCCTGCCCTGGCCTGCTCAGTCGCCAGACTTGAATCCGATTGAGCATGCATGGGATATGCTACAGAGAAGAGCTCTGCCGAATATGGAGGGTATCCAGTCGCAAGAAGACCTTTTTTTGTTGTTGCAACGAACATGGGCGGCCATTCCACAGCGTGATTTGGATGAACTCATTTTGAGTATGCCAAACCGATGTTCTTGTGTTGTTAGTGTTCGCGATAGAAACACGGATTATTAATTGTTTAAGTTACCCAATAAAATTTTAAAGAAAACTGTTATTTCAGTCTTTTTTTCGAACTTTTGTGTTAGTGGTTCAAATGTCAAAAATCCCTTTATTAGGAAAATGGCAAATTTCTTTATTAATGCAAAGGTGACTTGGTTTATCGTTACTGTGACAAACGAAAACACTTTATTTGATGAATCCTTAAAGAAAATTTTAATTAATATCAATCAGGAGAAAAGTTATTGCAAAAATATATGTTGATCCCTAGACACTTTTGATGTGTGTATTATTTGAATGTACCTATTGGTTACATTACAGGATTTTTAAGATACGATTTTACGAATCGATTCTCAATCCATGAATCAGTACAAACCTGTCAAGTGTGACTCGGACGCTTGATATGTATTAAAAAAGTCGCCAAGTGCGAGTCAGACTAGCGCACGAAGGGTTCCGTATCAAAATCAAAGCATTTATTTCAAGTAGGCCAGTTACAGGCACTTTTGAACTGTCGAAACAAAGATAACAATGAAATGTAGCTACAGTCCCAGTCACAAGGCATAAAAACTGTGAAAGTACTGTATGTTGCCCATTCCCTAGCGTAGATCTCTATGGAGAAGAACGGGCAAGAAACTCCATGGACACTCTTTTAAATCAGCATATTGTTACAAAACCTTGGTTACATCATTCATATTGAGATGGTACATTATGTGAGAACAATGTAGCAAGATGTGCACGTTAAAAGTGTCCATAGTAAAAACAAAAAAGACAATTAAAAAAAGAAAAAACAAACATAAGCCGTGGCAACTAAGAGATGACCAGTCACAACTGACAGCGCCCGTTCACGAACATGACGCATGGATCAGCACCATTCAACTCAACCATTTTGAAGGGAACTAAATGATCCGACACACGCGCCACCATCAGCGAGGTATCCGTATCATTATCTAAAAAAATGTATGGGAGCCCACCTAAAATATTTATTTTATTCTGTTTTTAGTTTTTTTTTTTGCGGCAACAGAACTACATCTGTGAAAATTTCAACTGCCTAGCTATCACGATTCATGAGATACAGCCTGGTGACAGACAGACAGATAGACGGACAGTGGAGTCTTAGTAATAGGGTTCTGTTTTACCCCTTGGGTACGGAACCCTAAAAATAGATTACAGTAGTACACACGGCTACACATCAAACTATACATTTCCAGTATAAGCTGACCTCGCATTGTACGGAAATCCTATACAATGCGAGATCAGCATAAAGTGGAAATGTATAGCTTGATATGTAGCCGTGTGTACAATTAGACTAAGTTTGATGCGTGCACGTGTACTGGTATAATAATGATTTATACAAAAACTTGAATTATGCCATGCCATGATAGGACCATATAAAGATAAAGGCGGTGTAGGATTAGGCCAGCGCCACATCATGCGGAAGCCTTCGCGGAATATAATACAATTTGAGATCAGTGATCAAATTATTTGGACTCCAAATAATTAAGAAGACGTCTTCTTCTTCCTAACACCTGACCTGTATTCCTCATCATCTCAGCGGTCACGGCAAACTTCAGGAATAAAATGTAGGTATTGGCGTTCCGTCGCGCATCTTCCGCGTCGGACGTTCCGTGCAATGTGGCGGTATCTTTAGTTAGTAGCTAAACTATTATAAACACGTCCGCAAATAACCAGCTTCTGAAGCGCCACGAGAGCCCAAAATATGTTTATTCAGAGATACATCACATACACTTAGGCAATTATATTAAAGTACATTTTGATACAAGTGGGGAGACTGCTACTGCAGCCACGGCGAAATTCACACCCGAGCCACAGGCGAAGGTGTTATTAAACCGTGAACTGCAGTACCTAACAAATGCTAGGCGCCTAAGCCTTTTTTTTTAAATATTTTAATTGTTTATAAAATAAAGAATATCGTAAACAGACATGATTAATTAAAAAATATTAACTTATATAAACAAATTAACATCTATTTAAGTTCTAAATTAATAAAAATAAAGCACTTATTTGATTTTTTTATTTTTCATATTATGCTGTTTAGCTGTTTAGCTTCATACCTTTGCGTCTCTTTGTAAAAAAAGGAAATTAAATCATGGTTTCCTAAAATTCATGGCAAAAATACTTTTCGTTCTATTATTTTATTTCTTTGAAGGTGTATTTAAATAACGTCATTAGATACACCAGGGGGCCTAAAATGGTTGCTTTATCAGAATCATAATATGAATCACGTTAAATATTTAATATTCTTAAAATGGTCTCTAAGGTTATGACCACAAAGTCCATTTTAAGAGTATTCAATTTTTAACATGATTCATATTAGGATTCTGACAAAGCAGCCATTTTAGGCCCCCTGGGCATTTGTTACTGCAGTTCTCGGCTCCATAACAGTTTCCCTTGTGTTAAAATGTACTATTAGAACCATTTAGAACACCGAATATGTTCTCCAAAATAAGTCTCAAAACAGATCTAGGTGGCTACTTTCTATTTTTCTTACCAAATGCAATCAATAGTTGAAATTAGCCCAAAACACTGGTAATACTAGTTCATAGGAATATTTTTAAACTATCAAATAAATCCTAACATCGAAATATCTATCCAAATCTGGTGCATACAAGTTCTGCTGGACTGCATATGGCAAAGTTTATCTTAAAAGAGATGAAAAGTCACCGACTATAATTATTAAATCTGAGGCCCAGATACATCAACTTATTCAAGGAAAATGACTAGTGATACGTCAACCGCGAATATATTAGTATTAGTTTTACTGATTACTTTAGAACATTTAATTAAATAAATAAATAAATTTAACTTATTTCATAATTGTCCTAAAACTTTAAATTATTTTGCATGCTACTGTATTGTAAACCTACTCACACAATTACATACACGAACATATATACAAATTTATACTCCAAAGCACTTCCACACACTCTCCAATCACAAATGAGACATGAAATACAATATAACTAACCTAGAATATATATCCAGTACTGGCAACAGCACCGTATGGGGCTTATTTTTTGGACATTATTATTCTACTAGCTTCTGCCCGCAACTTCGTACGCGGATCCTGTTGCTTTTGCCAGCGACAACGGGGTCGTCAAGAAAATCGAAGATCTGAAACGTCTGATGTAGAATTCTGAGGCCCGGGGACGGGAAAACAACTGTATGAGCGAGACGATTGAAGACGTTCCAGATCTTTCATTTTCGTAAGTCCACAGTAAATGCCCATCAGACTAAACAACTTTTGCTAAGACGTCATTCCTTAATATGTTATAGTGTCGCTGGGCTTTGGAGATCCACAACAGGGTTCCAGATCTCCAAATTTATTCTCACAGCAGAAAATGCTCTTCACGTGGAATAATTTTTGCTATTACACCATTTTTATATCTCTTATACTTTAGCTGTTCTGTTGCGGTTCTGCATCAGGTGTTCCAATTTCCAAAATAAATTATAGCCTATATGTTGCCCAGACTTAATACCTACACAACAAATACCTTTTCTTCCCGTTATTCTGTCAAATAAATATGCCTTCGGGCTTATGTTATTTGAGTGTTTAATTTCCTTTTCCATTTATCTTCGTGACACGGTAGCCTACCTGGTAACGCAGGGGAGCAGTCACTTAGATTTTAATTGATCAGGTATCTTCAAATTTAAACTATAACTATGCCTAGAAAGAGGTCAAATCTTTCCCAACGTTCCAAAGGAGCTAAAAGATTGAGGGTCATAAGATCCCAAGAATCTACCGAAGAGCGTCAGGAGAGACTTGATGCTGTTCGAGAACATCAGGCTGCAACTCGCTCCGTAGAAACCTCTTCGGATCGCGAAGCATACCTGCGTTCTCAGCGTATTTACGCATTTACATCCAGGTCTCTAGAGACCAGTGAAGAAATCATGCATTGTCTCGTGAGTCGCAGACGTTCACGGATAGATAATTGCGCATTAGTTCTCAGCGTATCTACGCATCTGCTTCTAGGTCTCTAGAGATAAGTGCGGAACATGATGCGCGACTGTCCGCTATGTTAAGCGTTTGCCTAGGTTGGCCCGTGGATGGGTTACCTCCCATTACATACCGAGTTTCCTCACTTCCTCGCTGAACATCTGATGCAGCACCGCAACAGACCAGCTAAACTATAAGAGATACAAAAATGGTACCATAGCAAAAATTGTTCCACGTGATGAGCATTTTCTGCTAAGAGAATAAATTTGAAGATCTGGAACACCTGAAGTGGAACTCCAAGAGCCCAGCTACACTATAACGTATATAGGAATGACGTCTTAGCAAGAGTGGTTCAGCCTGATGAGCACTCTCTGCGTAAAGACTTAGTTTGATGTACAAATGCTTGGTTGACCGCTTCGTGAAGGGTCTTTTTGTTGTAAAGGTATTAAATCTGGGCAACATATAGGCTATAATTTATCTTGGAAACTTGAACATCTGATGCAGTGGTAGCTTTGATTTCCATATCAGGTGTTCCAGTGTTCTTCGCGATCCGAAGAGGTTTCTACGGAGCGAGTTGCAGCCTGATGTTCTCGAACAGCATCAAGTCTCTCCTGACGCTCTTCGGTAGATTCTTGGGATCTTATGATCCTCAATCTTTTAGCTCCTTTGGAACATTGGGAAAGATTTGAAATCTTTCTAGACATAGTTATAGTTTAATTCTGAAGATACCTGATCAATTAAAATCTAAGTGACTGCTCCCCTGCGTTACCGGGTAGGCTACCGTGTCACGAAAATAAATGAAAAAGGAAATTAAACACTCAAATAACATAAGCCCGAAGGCTTATTTATTTGATAAAATAAAATATAAATGGGAGTTTTGGTCAGTAGCGTCAAATTTTCAATGATTCATCGAATTTTCATCGAAAATCAGTCCTAAACTGTTACCGCCTTCACCGCGTGGAGGTACTCCCAGCTTATGTTATTTTATAATTATACAGTGAAATTAGTGATAGCTTTGATTTCCATATCAGGTGTTCCAGATCATCATTTTTTTTTTTTTTTTTTTTCAATTCCACAACGCGTGTGCCAGATCTTCAATTTTTATACGTCAACAGAGAGTGCTCATCAGGCTGAACAACTCTTGCTAAGACGTCATTCCTATATATGTTATAGTGTAGCTGGGCTCTTGGAGTTCCACATCAGCTGTTCCAGGTCTTCAAATTTTATACGACAACAGAGAGTGCTCATCAGGCTGAACAACTCTTGCTAAGGCGTCATTCCTATATATGTTATAGTGTAGCTGGGCTCTTGGAGTTCCACTTCAGGTGTTCCAGATCTTCAAATTTATTCTCTTAGCAGAAAATGCTCATCACGTGGAACAATTTTTGCTGTGGTACCATTTTTGTATCTCTTATGGTTTAGCTGGTCTGTTGCAGTGCTGCATCAGATGTTCAAGTTTCCAAGATAAGTTATAGCCTATATGTTACCCAGATTTAATACCATTACAACAAAAAAAAAATCATTTAAATCCGTCAAGTAGTTCCGAAGATTAGCGTGTACAAACAAACAGACATACAGACAAACAGACAGAATTTTTTTTTTGGATTCGTGCTCTATTACTGTTTCGAAACCCCCCTCAATAATTATTTTTTTAATATATTCAATGTACAGACACAGTTCTTTTACTGTTTTATTATATGTAATAGATATATAAGCTTCATATTTCTTTATGCTACTAAGATTTATCTCAATTTAATACAAAATTATTTTTCCCCTTACCTAGAAATGACATTAATTCAACCTAATAATATATTATTATGAGTGATAGTTTAAAAACACTCTCTAATATAGACAACATCAAAATTGCACGATGTGTTGAATGTGACCCGTCTAATCTTACCAACCACATAAAGATAAACGCTAACGATTTGACAATATTTTCCCAAAATATAAGAAGCATTTATTGTAATTTTAACAATTTCATAGCAAATATATCCACTTTTTCATTTGAAACTGACATCATAATATTCACTGAGTGTAGATTAAGTGATGACAAATCTATCCCGCAACTCATAAACTACACTTCCCATAAAACAACACGGCACTTAAATCAAAATGACGGGGTAGTTGTCTACATAAAAAACTCTCTTAAGGCCAAAGTTAAGGAAATAAATTTAGTCCAGGCATCCTGCCTACAATTAGACATTCTTAATAATATTATTCTGTGTATTTACCGTTCCCCATCGCATACAAATAGTGACAGTTTCATAGAATCACTCAGTACAGAACTCAATGCTCTAAGTACACAGAAGAGTATTATTATAGCGGGTGACATAAATATTAATATTAAACCCAAAGATACAGAACAATCCTATGAGCGTAAAAATAGAGTCAATTATCTTACTATGCTATCAACTTATGGCATTCTACCTGGCCATATACTTCCTACGCGAGGAACAAACTGCTTGGATCATTTTATGCTCAAGATTAATAACAACAAGAAATCAGCTTTTGTTGGTGTTCTACACACAACAATAACTGACCACTATACAACATTTTTGCCTCTTTCTAAAATAAAAATTAAACAAGTTGCCCCAAAAACCAAGACTAGTCTGAATTTTGAAGAGGCGCTGAAATATTTACAGGAAAATAAAATAGCGGAACTACTATTTTGCAATGATCCGACTGAACTTATTAATATTTTCATACAGAAACTAACTAACTCTATAAATAATAATACTACCACTGTAATAATTCCTAACAAAAAACGAATAATTAAGCCGTGGATAACTCAAGGTATATTAAAATGTATTAACAATCGTAATAAAATGCAAAAATCGCTTAAAAGGGACCCTAGCGATGAAATTCTAAAAATTACATTTATTAGGTACAGAAATTATTGCAATAACCTCATAAAAAAATTGAAAAGGAAATATCAAAAGGAATTATTAGCCAACTCTGTAACAAACAATAAATTACTTTGGAAAAATATAAAAAATGTTACCTATTCTTATAAAACTAAGTCCCAAAATACCGAATTATTAAACTTAATGCCTTCCCCTACCGAGGCAGTTAACCATGTCAATAATTTTTTCGTTAACATTGGTAAGCAAAGCAACTGGCCCAGCAAATTCAACCCGACTTAGACTCTGACCCCCAACACCTAATGAGGGATCAATCTTCCGTATCTCATTCGTTTGTGCTTCACGACACTGATTGTGATGAAGTAGACAGAATTCTAATGAGCTTAAAAACTGATAGTGCCCCCGGCTGGGATAAAGTAACTGCAAAATTTCTTAAGTTTATAAAAATGGTAGCTGTTCCGATCATAACTCATCTGACTAACCTGTGCTTTAATCAAGGCGTCTTTCCGGAAGAACTAAAAAGATCTATTATTACACCGGTACACAAGGGAGGGAGCAGAGACGATGTCAACAACTATAGTCCAATATCAGTCTTACCAGTAATCTCTAAAATTGTTGAAAAGCTAATAAATAATAGGCTCACTAACTATCTCAGTAAATACGACTTACTGTCGCCGACACAATTTGAGTTCAGACAAAGTGTATCAACCGAGGATGCAGTAACCGCCCTAACAACGCTAGTAGCTGATACTATGGATAGTGGCAACAAATGTGTTACTGTCTTCTTAGACCTAAAAAAAGCGTTTGACACCGTCTCTGTTCCATCCCTGGTGAATAAATTAGAAAAGTACGGTATAAGAGGAACTCCGCTTTCTCTTATAAAAAACTATCTGTGTAACAGGAGTCAGAGCGTTGGGATTGGAAAGTATACCAGTGACTGCGCGGATGTGACTTACGGCGTACCGCAAGGAAGCGTATTGGGCCCAACATTATTTTTAATGTACATTAATGATCTCTGCAATTTAAACATCAAAAACGCCAAAATCTTCTCCTATGCCGATGATACGGCTATCGTCTTTTCTGGTACTTCTTGGAAAAATGTTGAGTACACAGCTGAAATAGGTATGGCTAGGATAGCTAAATGGTTAAAAAATAATTTACTTACCTTAAATACATGTAAAACTAATTTCATGTGTTTCAGTATTAGTGCACGAACTGAACCGAAGGATGATTTTAAAATTAAAATACACAATTGTGAGGACGTCAATAGTATAAATTGTAATTGCCCAAAAATAAATAAAGTAAAACAAACCAAATACTTAGGGGTAGTAATAGACCAGAGATTATCTTGGTATCTCCATATCGAGCAAGTTGCTGACAGGGTTAGAAAATTATGTTGGTTATTTAGTACACTGAGACATATTGTGCCAAAAAATATAATGAGTCGTAATAACACTTCTAGAAATCTCCTTAATGAGATATACGTCGCTTTGGCTCAGTCTGTCTTAATGTATTGTATTCCTAACTGGGGAGGGTCAGCAAAAACGAAATACCTAGAAGTAGAGCGTGCACAACGTGCCCTGATAAAAACTATGTATTTTAAGAAAATTAGATACCCCACAGATAGTCTTTATAATTTATGCGATTTACTCTCAGTAAGAAAACTATACATAGTTCAAACTATATTAAAGAAACACAAGACCCTACCTTATGATGCTTCTAAACTAGCAAAGCGAAGAAAGCATGCTGACGCAGAAGTCCCCCACACAAAAACTTTGATTGCCTCCATGCAATTTAATACACGGTCTGCCCGGTTGTAAATTAGAATTAATAAAGAAATATGTATATATAAAAACCAATATTATGAATGCAAAAAAATATACTGAAATGGATCAAACCACTTACTTATAAAGAAACGGAAGAGCTCTTGAAACCCACGACATAACCCATACTCTCACACAGGCACACAAACACACACATACACACACACTCACGCACACACACTCACGCACACTCACTCACACACACTAACTATACTTATGCCAATCTTGTACAATTAGCTATGGTAAATATGTTATTAATATTTTTCTTTCCTTTGTTATGGAAGAGCGGAGTCTTCTAATACAGGCATTGTTTGCTTAAAAGAAGACTCCAATCACAAACTATATTTTTTGTAATCTTGTTGAAGAAAATAAACAATTTTGAATTTGAATTTGAAATATAGAAAAAAAAAACAAACTTAATAGGATTAAACTGTTAACGAAATACACCACCATTTCTAAATATTGGTATACTAAGCTTTTTTTTTTTGGATGGTCTCTGGGCGGAGCAGGAGGGAGTGGCAGACTTTTACTGACTAAAACCCATCCATGTTCTTTCATCGCCCTTTGTGTTCCCGGGCCACGATATCTCTTTCGAACAGTCCCGCAGTCCCGGCAGGTCTTAGTTAGATCTTAGTTAATTTGCACTAATTCGCGTCTGGAAATAAAATTTAAGGAACGAATTTGAATTTTTTAAAACGAGAAGCGCGAGCGAGTAGACAATATGTATTTAGTGTTTATACCGATGAGCGGGTCGTTAACCTATCGGTGCTACGTGCTACTAGCCTATTAATCTATATCATATAGAAAATGCTGAAAATGAAAAATAATGTCCCGTGACTAAACTACTGGATATATTCGAATGAATTTTTGTATGCAGACTGGGAACGTCATGTGGTATGTACCTACGCAGTTTAATTTACTGTCGTATTGTCGGCGCCACCCTGTATATGATATTTTTGTCGATAACTAATGGGGAACAGTAAGATAACCTGACCAGTTGTTTGAATACATTAGCTATTTAACCAATGCACTAGATGAGTATAGTTCTTTTTGTGTATATAGTTATCTATAGTTCTCGGCTCCATAACACCCTCGCCTGCGGCTCGGGCGTCGATTCCGCCTCGGCCGCAATAACAAAGTTTCCCCAATTGTATCAAACTACGTTTTTCATTAAACTTCGAAGAAATTAAATAACAAAGCAAAAAGTGTTTTTGCCATGAATTATTAAGAAACTATGATATAATTTGCTTTTTTCCGCACTTTGCTTTCGCAGATTGAAGGAGAAGAGAAGTCGTTAAACAGCCATTTTATGAAAAATAGGAATTTGAAACATTTTTTAATTTAGAACCCAAATAAAAGTAAATATTTTTCCAATAATCATGTTTACTTATGATAATCTATTTATAAACGCAATATAAATATTCAAAAATTAATTACGCCGTAAAGGCGCATAATATCTGCCGCGATTCAAAAAAACAATCACTGCCGACTACTTGAACCAATTGGGACTTACATAACATAAACATAACTTATCGGTGGAATTTTTTACTTCCGCACAAGGAGAGATAATTGAAAGAAAACCAGTGAAATATATTGTATGTTGAACTTAATCATAATGCGACTAGAGCCTTTTTCGAGGAAGTGTTGTGGCGTTTATGAACGCAACCACAAGCCACTGCTCTAGGGCCCGCCACAACAGTGGCCCTCTTTGAGGAGTGGCTAGAGAGGCGCCACGGCGCCATCACCTTCCGCCTGACGCAGGTCCTCACCGGACATAGTTGTTTCGGAAGGTTCCTGCACCGAAACGGGCGGGAGGAAACGCCCGGCTGTCACCACTGCGAGGATCGACCGGAGGACACGGTGGAGCACACTGTGCAGGTCTGCTCCGCTTGGGCGGGGCACCGCCGTGTCCTCGTAGCGGCAATCGGCGGCGGCGACCTCTCGCGTCCGGCCGTGGTTCAATCCATGGTCCGGAGCGAGAGGGAATGGGACGCCGTCACCTCCTTCTGCGAAGCAGTCATGCTAGCGAAGGAGGTGGCGGGACGAGAGAGGGAGAGAGCCTCACGTCTTAGCCGCCGCGGGAGACGCACCGGGCGTCGGGGGCCACGTGGTGGCCCCCGGCCACCGTAGGCGCGGGCCTGTGGACGGTGAGCTATGGGCTAGCTCGCCGTCCGTCCGTCTTATGACAACAGGCCGTGTCGACGGCGCGTTCGTAATCCACGCGCACCTCAAAGAGAGTCAGCAAACAGGAAGGGGTCCGAAAGGGCCGATGCCTGCCAGGGTTGCGGGACTGTTCGAAAGAGATACCGCGGCCCTGGAACACAAAGGGCAAAGGAAGGAACATGGATGGGTTTTCGTCAGTAAAAGTCTGACACTCCCTCCTGCTCAGCCCAGAGCGGCAGGGGTTATTTGCTGATTTCGCATGGGTAAAAAAAAAAACCACTGCTCTACGCTTTCATACAGCGCCGGGAGAAACTGCCACCTGCTCAGTTGAATCAGTTGTCCTTTATTGGCCGATTTTTAGCAATTTCGCCCTAACGCCAGGTCGTTTCAAACATGTACACATAGACATCATAGGCCCCTTGCCACACGGGAGTGGATAGCTCGCTTCGGGCTGCCTTCAGTCATTACAACAGACCAAGGAACTCAGTTCGAGTCCGACCTGTTCCGCCGACTGATGACACAATTCGCCACCACGAAAACTAGAACGACAGCTTACCATCCCTGCGCCAACGGCATGATCGAGCGCGTCCATCGCCAGCTTAAAGCTGCCCTCATGTGCCACCAGGACTCTTGGGTGCGCGCGTTGCCGTTTATCCTTCTCGGTATGCGGTCAGCTTTCAAGGAAGACTTGAAAGCCACAGCTACTGAAATGGTGTACGGGGAACCTCTTCAATTGCCCGGTGAATTGCTTGTAGCAGCCGACGTAAAATGTCGACTGTGCGACCCACCCAACACACACACACAAACACATACACATCCACACACACACACACACACACCACACTACCACACATACACTACCATCTATATTTATATTTAAAGATCTTTCTTCAGCGACGCATGTATTCCTTAGGGATGATTCTGTTAGACGACCGTTACAGCCACCATATACCGGCCCCTACCGAATAGTGGATCGTGCCAGTGATGGGAAAACTAGCACACTGGAAATCAACCACAAAACCGTGACCGTTAGTGTAGATCGAGTAAAACCGGCACACATAGATCACACGATACCTACCGCAAACGGGTATCCTAAGAAGCCCTCGGAACCTACGACACACACGACTGTTGACTTCCCTAAGAGACCTATAGAACCTGTAAAATTCAGGGACACCAATCCAACTGCCCCAAAACTGCCGTATACCACTCGTTCCGGTAGACGAGTTAAGTTTAAGGATCTCTCCGATTTCGAATAAACGGTTCATCCTTCTCCGTGAGGGGGTGGTGTGGCGTTTGTGAACGCAACCATAAGCGCTGGCAACACCAGACTCTATAGTCTGTGACTACTTGGTTTTTTTGAGATACAGCGGTTACAACTCTGATTCGCGTAGCATCTTAATTTTACCCAATATTTTGTACTGAAACCCTTCCTCCAGTTTACAGTGTTTAGCATATATGTAATATTGAAAGTTTCAATATTACATTATCCAATATTATTTCTACGCTGGATTTTATTTCCTTCGAACCTCGTCGTCGTGAGTGCGAAACAAAAGGGAACGAACATTATCTTCCTGCGCTCCCAAAGTGTATTAAAAAAGAATTATGTTCATTTTAACACCACTACCACGGCCCCACGGTAGTGGTATGCATCATTATGGCCACCCCTCGGATTTATGCTCCCAAGTCATGCTAATAAAGTCTCATAACCTTCAGATAAATGAACATTTATTGTTGAACAAAAGTGATCCGCCGAAGCCTGACTAAGTAAGGGACACACACAATCACAATCTAAAATGCTAAATAATGATCAAATGCAAAGATTAATAAACTTTCCGGTTTACCTAGTTTCCTATGTATATCAGAAAAAAGACAACAAAAACTTATTTCAAATATTCTCTTCCTGTTTTTCAGAACATTGATCCCGTTGCTACTGTGCGCGAGCGCAGCATTGCCAGCGCCTCAGCCGAACAGCAACATCACGTATGTCAAGCAACTCACGCCCGAACAGAGAGAATCTAGAATAGAAAAGGTCCCTCTGACCATACCGGGAAATAACCACGGAGAACTCACTGAAAACACAAACAAGAACGAACTAAGTGCGCGCACAAATAATAGCCAACCTACTTACAACTACTCAGACAGAATATATTCTATCAAGACGAAACCTAAAATCAATACCAGCACAGAAAAAAACATTTCAAAAGAACTAGTTGAAGAAACTGAAAACATTAATACCGACGATGTTATTCTCCCCGAAATTAAGAATTCTGACATTTTGCCCGCAGAAAGCATACTTAATGATAGAATCGTCACAATTGATAACACAGGACTTAATTCTGAAACAGACGCCACGCAGAGCGACGAGTTTGTGACGGCGAAATATGAGGAAGAGACGACAGCGACGACCGTAGCTGATGAAGATGTCGAAACCACGAAAGCGCCGACCCCACGGCAATTGCCGAAACAAAGTTACTTCGGAAAGTCTACCATTGGATCATTTTCGCAAAATCTAATCACCCATCCTGGAAAGAGGAGGTACCGGTCTCGCTGTCGGTGCGAAAAGATATGGAACTGTGCAAAACTACAAATAAGTGTACCAAGATGTCCAGAGGAGCAGTTCATGTGTTGTTCATAGACACTGCAATAATTTCTATAATTTTGGAACTGATTGAGTGATAAACCCACCGAAGTGTTTAGCAATATTTGCTATGTTCTGCCAAGTCAAAACATCTCGTGCCGAAATCTGAATTTGTTCATTATTTTCTATCAATTATTTGTTGATGTTTCAGTCCGAGCTGACGATGATGAATGAAAGGCCAGAATGAAAGTAAAGTGGAGCGTCTGATTTTGATTTCGATTTTTAGTACGCGCTTGGGACAGTAGCAAGCACGTCACTGGTGACACTTTAACGTTGAGGTACCGCACCGTACGGAGTTTCAATAGAATAACAGATTACAGGCTAGCTTCCACTGGTCTTGTTACTACTGAGTACTGACGTGCTATGCTGAACCGGAAAAATAAGAATACTGAGAATACAGGCACCAGGAGGGCTACTATACTATGCTCCTGCTCTAAGACTTCATGGTACGCCACCAGATCCTTCACGAAGCTGTACATAAGTACATAAGTTATATATTGTAATTTTGTGTGTCCTACTTTTATATTTTGTGTGCAATAAAGAATAAGAATTAAGAATAAGAAGCTGTCAAACAGAAATTCTGTAAGTACAGACGCCAGCAAATCAAGGTACCCGAAACTGTAAATTTTTTATAATCAACCTAATGCCTACCTAATGTTTTAAGTTGAAAATCTATTAAAGAAATTTGACAGAATGTAGTAGCATGATGTGCTAGCGTCCGTACATCGAACTAAGTAACTCTACGCAAACATATTGCTGGAAACGACCTTTTTTTTGTGGGGTGTAAAATCAGTTTTAGGTGCTGGAGATGCATTGAATAGTTACAGGCCCGGGAGGTATTGAAAGTAAAGTTATAAAATTAAAAACAAGTATTTAAAAAAAAGTTGTGAAGTAGTTGGAACTTTGACCTCCAATAACTAGAAGAAAAAAAAAATCGCAGTGACGTGACGGAGAGAACAAGTGCCTTTCGGCTTCGTTGAGGGTCTTTTTACATCCGTAATAATGTAAGTCGAACAATAAGTAGGAATTAGACCTCATTGGAATTAGATATCTTAAATACGAGTTTTTAACGTTCTAACTTCAAATACCTCCATGAACCCTGTACTGTACTATTCAATGCATATACCAGGGCACTGGCACAACTTTTATATTGATCAAGATCAACCCTGAAATCAGAGGATAAAATCAGCGGTTCCCAAACATTTGTGTTCACATCAGTCGAAATGTAGTGACAGCAGATTATTTTATCGCAATATCAGTCTGGTTACCATGACATCTTAAGGTGGATGCGCAAGGGTAGCCCGCGAAATTTAAATTTTCTTACGTTTATTGCAATTTGCAGGTCAGTGTCAGGTTGTATGTTGATGAAAATATGAATCGCGCCAGTAACACGCATGGAGTTACAGAATTATAATCATTCAAATCATCAATACAATCCTCCAAGTTCATATAATCTCAAAAAGTTACTTTTTCATGAAATAGCTATTGAATGTGATTATATGAACTTGGACAGCTGTATTGATAATTTGAATGATTATAATTCTGTAACTCCGTACGTGTTACTGGCGCGATTCATATTTTCATCAACATACGACTTGACACTGACCTGCAAATTGCAATAACTTGAGAAAATTTAAATTTCGCGGGCTACCCTTGCGCATCCACCTTAAAGTTTTAATGTCACTCCAGTGTGGGAACGAGACAGAGCTATAGAGCTAGCGCCATCTCTTTTCCACGCCGGAATAAGATTAAAATAATACTTCTTTATGACGTCATAGTAGGCCACCAGGTACAGATGGTGAAAGTTGTACTCATCAGGGGAGAAACGCGAGGGTAGCCCGCGAAATATTTTTTTTCTTGTTTATTGCAATTTGCAAGTCAGTGTCAGACTGTATGTTAAACAAAATATTAGGTATGATTCGCGACTTTATAACACGTATCTAGTTACAGAGTTAAAATTATAAATACAACCCTCTATGCTCATTTATTCCCATTTGATGACTTTTTCACGAAAAAGTAATTAAATGGGAATAAATGAACTTAGTACTTTGTATTGATGATTTTAATTATTATAAATAAGTAAAGCCATATTTTGTTACGGTCGCGAATCATATTTTAATCATCATCAACTCGACACCGCCCTGCAAATTGCAAAAAAAAAAACGTAAAAAAAAAGAATATCGCGGGCTACCAGTTTGAAGTGGTACCTAATAATGTAAAACTAAGCTTGTTTAAATGTGGAAGCTTGCATATAGCTCATCATGTACCTAAGTACTACCTATGCATAGATACACTTAATACTTAATATGTTATTAATGTTTAGGGTTTCTTTTAAATATAATAAATTCATTTTGTAACTTATTTCATTTTGATCCAGTGAAACGAACGTGACGAATTTGATTACCTACAGCTATAGTTTTCAAACCGTAAAGCGTCAAAAACGTCGGGTATTAAAAATTACTTTTTCATATATATTTTACCGTATAGATAGTGGTCTATTGTATTAAACGCTAAAAATGAAAGTTACATCTTTGAATAAAATTACTACCCAATTATTTTTCTTTGACCCTAAATGTCGTTAGTCAGTACCTACAATTCGTGTATAATGTACTAAGATAATAAACAAACATTCAGAATTTACACAATTTAATTCGTCATAGTAGGTATATAGAATTACGAGTTATCACAAAAATATACAAAGTTACATAAACAGTCATTGTTCTAGAAGAATATAAACATCCACTATTAACTAAACATGCTTACATTTATTATATTATGCTCTGTTTATTTTAAGACGAGAAAAATGTTTAAAACAAAAAGTCAATGTATATAACTTTGAATATAATAATAGATATGTAATGCATTGTTGTCATCATAAAATTAACAGAGTAAATTATCATAAATCTACATAATATTTGATTTGATTTAAAATTAATTTTATACACACTGAAATATTAATTGGGTAAACATTTATTATTTTATGGACGTCACCGAATTTGCCAAAAATAGGATTACAGGACGCCGAAACCTAGCATTAGGTACAAGTAAGGTAAAGCGGGACTTCTTAAAACAAGAGCACAGGGCCTGTAACAGTGTAACACCACCTCTTACAGCAGTATTACTTTGTAAGCGGAGATCACCAAGATGCAGTCCAGAATGGAGGTTTCAGAAAAAACTAAAACCGAAGTACGTGCAGATATAGCATTATTGCACAACTTTGGTTCAGTAGTTGGTTCACCTGAGGCCTCAAAGATGAACACATGTCGAGGGACGCGAAATGTATCAATCGGCGAACACAAGTACGTCACCAGCTGCTGATAATGCTGAGCAAGCGCCGCCACGCTCGCAACTCAAAACCGACTGCGGAAACGTCACGCGTACATACATACGTACATGGACCCTAATTGTGCCTACACCGCTATTGTCACCACCAATCAGGCGTCGCAGCCTAAGTTAAGCCTAAGCGACTAGCCAAAATAAGGCAAAAAAAAAGGGTGCTCAACCTGCCCTGACTGCGGTCCGTAGCTTTTTGCCAATAACGGGCCAAGTTGATGAAGACGGTTTCACAAAAGTTGAAACGAAGAAGCCCTGTTCTCGTAATCAGTGCGGGCACCGAGTGGACCCAACATGCTGCTGCGTCCTGCTGTGCCTACGACGCAGCTGTACATTTCGCATCTGCATTACACCACAAAGATTGAGGAAGTCGTGCAATACTTGAAAGTTAAGACCGACTGGACTCTGAGGGTCGAAAGGTTGGAATAGCGCCACAACATAAGCAACAACAATCAACTTTACGTCGTTCGTGGTACGAGTTCCAACCCATCATTTACAGACCTTAAAAGAGGACCTTTGGCCGAAAGGTGTCATATTTCGACATTTCAGAGGACGGTTATGAGACACCATGCAGCGAAACACGACGCCGACGTCGTTACGGGTGTAGTTATAATAAGGTATTTTATTATGTATTAGTTTATTACTGTTTATTATTATTTTGCGTATTTATCTATAGGCCTCAGTTTCCTGATAATAAAATGATTATTTCCTTTATTTATCTTTTTACATTTTTTTTTTATATTCTTTAAAATAAAAACAATATAAAAACATTTAAAAATATAAAAATTGTAGCCCAGCGGTATCGCGAAAAGATACATCGAGAGAGGAACCTCCTAACAATACGAGCCGTGTCCAGGAGTACCGCGTTCTGAATCAAGCCCTTGATCCAGCTGCCTAACGAGAGCCTTCTTAGGTATTGATCGAGGCTCTTGGCAATTAGCCATGGGCTGATACGACTATCGGCACAATGATCGCTGAGTCCACATTCCACATGTCGACAACCTCACGAGCCAAGTCAAGATACTTTATTTGCTTATCTTTATCGGCTTTCAAGAGGTTCTCATCATGCGGGACCGTTATGTCAACAATCATTGCGCGCCGCTCTGATCGATCCACCATCACTATATCAGGCTTATTGGCTACAATAGTCCAGTCAGTAATGATGGATCCCTCCATCTGTTGCACACATTGGACTTTGGAGTAAGATTTAAATAATACTGCTTTAAGAAGTGGTATTAGACCCCCAGGGTCCATGTATATTTTTTTCTTATGTTGAGCTTTTTGGTAATGATTAAAGTTTAATTTTTGTTAGCATTTTTAATACGGTCAGTGAAACGCCTTGGCTGAATTCGGCACACGTATAGATTGTCTAAGGCCGAAGCCACACGGGCAGGCGCCAGGCGGTTCGTTAGCTGCCTAGACAACTAATGCGTGGTTTTAGGTAGTACTGTGATTGCGACGACCTCATATAACGCGACATGTGACAAGCGTGTGTGTCAGTTATTTTCTTCCGGTGAGTACCGTCGCGTCGGTGCCTCGTGGCGTACTCAAAGAAATTCTTATTTGTTTTTTCCGCAGTAGCTGTTGCAACACACGTTGCGTTCGAACATGTAGCGGTCAGGCTTGTTGCCACACGAGTTTACTACAATTCAGGTGGCCTACCATGACGTCTTAGAGCAGTATTATTTTAATCTTATTCCAGAGTGAGAAAGAGATGGCGCTACACGTCCTCTATAGCTCTGTCACTCCCACACTGAAGTGACCATAAAACAATACCGCTTTAAGACGTGATGGTAAGCCGCCAAGGCAGAATTTTCAAGATGGCCATAAATGTAGTCTCCTGCCAATGCGACTTCAGTTTTTTTATTTATGGCTATGAATAAATGGCAAATACGTTCGGAACGCATCCTTTTTAGGCTTAAACATATTAGAGTTCAATAATACCTATTGAATACTATATTTTTCTTGGTATTTTACATTTTTCACATCGATATTTCTATTAACATTGAGAATGAAAACATTTATTTACTTCGTATGACTTTAAACGTACTTTAATAAATAAAATTTCAGAGCTTAGAAACCGTAAAAAATGGTAAATGTATGAGATTCGAACTTAATTTAAATAAAATAATAACTTACAAGTCATTCTTTTAGACACGTTGAGTATTACATAAATTTTCGAAAATATTTTTAAATGCTTGAACATTTATAGAAAGTTACAAAATTTTACATGTATACGTTTAGATAATAAGTGTGACATGTTTAAAAGGTATTTACGAGGGTGTAACAAGACCCTTGTTTTGAGTGCGTTACATTGAGTCCTACCGTGAAACGAGATTTTACACCCCTAAAACAATGTCCTTTCCCAGCAATAAATTTTGCGTAAAGTTACTTAGTTTGATGTTTTTATTGCTTGGTTGACGGCTTCGTTATGGGTCTTGTTACACCCTGTAGAGGTGTTACTGCAACTGTTGTTACAGTATCTCTGGTTTATCGCTAAAAGGCCAGATGGTTTTGTTTAGTTAGCCCTTTTTGTCCCACTCTGGGCAAAGGCCATGACTATATAGGAATAATAAAAAAATGTTAAGTTTTGTACTTTTAAAACAAGTTCATAACTCGCAAATGAGATTCCAGATTTTCCCAATATAAAAATATTACTGTAGGTACTGTTACGCACGGTGTGAGTTTGGTTCAAAATAAACATTACGTGACGCCTTGAAACAGTCAGTAGGCGACGTGGCAGATCTCGTTAAAGATCGCAGGACGAACTGGACAATACAATCGACCAGTGGACCATCTCTCTTTATCGTGTGGTTAATGCCTAAACCAGTATACCACTAAAGTATTTAATGGCTTTAAATACCGTCGAGAAATGTCTCTCAAGCATGCTGGTCTTCCTTCACAGAAGCAAGTGATAAGTATACACTACGCACATGCACCCAAAAAATCAGAGATGCGTGTCTTGGGTTCGAACTCGAGACCTATGTTTTGGTAGTCCTGCGGTCACACCACTAGGCTATCGCTGCTGCAGTGGCCGATATTAGCCCTAGATCGAAAGAACTGGAAGTCATGGGGCCTTTGCTTGGCAGTGGGCTGATATAACAAACAGTAACTATTCACGGGGCTAGAAGGCAAAATATGGACACTTTATGACTTAAAAAACCATCAATTGTGCTGGTCTACAGAAGGGACACCGACAACCATCGGCAACCTGTGATTCTAGTCTTACAGATAAGTACAGAAATAAAACATAACAATATATTTTGTGCAGGCGCATTAACATTTACGTTACTAGTTACACTTACATCAAAAAGCCTATTTTTAGGCTAACAATCGATTGAGACTTGGGCAATATTCACAAACTCAACTTTGACTTAATTTTGGCATTTCTAGTAGGCGTAAATAACAAAATAAAGTTCATTTAAGCATGTTATCTTTTAATTCTCAGTCGCTCTTAAGATAATGATTTTTATTCCCATACAAATAATGTTCATATTTGTATAGAGTTATAAACCGCTTACTTGCAAAGTAAAGTCTGTGAATTTTGCCCTTTATATGAATAGTTCATTACACATTTTGTGAGCTCCAGCTCAATGTAACATTAGAGTAGATTTGATATATTTTCATATAAATTACAGTTTAAAAAACAATAATAGACCTACAGTTGAGCTTTGCTTTATTGTCAAACTTAATAATACTATCAACTCCTAAAGAAAAATCATGTAAGGGTGATTTTCGTCACTGAAAATGAATGCGATCGCATCTAGACCGCGTTCGATAGCTGCCCATATCAATGTTCCTGACGTTCTTGAACGAGGTTTATACGTGTTCTTTTTGTATCCCTCAGAATCGCGTGTTTAAGTCTCAAATAGATCCCAAATAAACTATATAACGTACATGTATACTTATTTTAGTATAAAAACGTACATTTTACGAACAAAACATGGTTTATTTGTGATCTATTTGGGAGTTATGCAGCCGCTATTCTGACGGATACCTCGGTTCATCCGTGAAATTGACCCTTATGACCTAAGATTCCTGTATTTGCTGTGATAAGAATTTTGGCACTAATTTTTAGAACTTTATTCAAGGTGCCGTTCCACAGTCGCCCACGGCTAAGTTCCGCATGTGTACTTAGCTTGCTTTGTATCACCACACTTGCTGGAAGGGGGATATCGACGCCCAAACATTTATTAGATTAGTTACTATGAATTCAGCTCTATGCATCTAGACGCCCTGCATCAAAATATTTCGTAGGTTACTAAAAAAAGGCAGTAGTACGGTCAAAATGTATGAAATCGTTAACTTTTAGGGTTACGTACCCCTGTCGGAAAAAACGGAACACATATAGGATCACTTTGTTGTCTGTCTGTCCGTCTGTCAAGACCCTTTTTCTCAGGAATGCGTGGAGGTATAAAACTGAATTTAATATCACATAGGTACTCAGGTCTGGTACCCCTTGGAGCAGTGGAAATAAAACTTGTAAGTCAACGCGATCAAAAGATAGGACAGTTTATGTCGCATATTTTGCGATTTCATGAGGGAATATATAGAGATAGAGAACCCCAGAGAGAGTCCTATAGATAGAGTACTTCTCGTTGACCTAGAATCATGAAATTTGCAAAGAAGCAATGTCTTACAGCACATGTAAAGGAAAAAACCGTAAATATATAGTTTAATAACAAAATACAATAATACATTACAAGTTTATACGGAACCCTCCATGCGCACTTGCCCGGTTTTTTTTTTAAAGAACCGACGGTATATTTAGGGGTTCAAGATTCATGTGCTGGATTCATAGTAACCGTTTGTGCGCCGATGTCCCTACCACTCCCTTAACCGCTTAGGGTGACCAAACTGATCGAAGCAGAATGGCCTTAAGCCGGTTAAAAAGAACTTTTAAACCAACGCAATGACAGCAGAAAAGAAGCCATTCGTCTTTGTTCTATTCGGACGATGCGACTCGACACAGCACCAAACTAAACTAAATGAGACAAAGGAGATCACCTCCTTACAATTTTGGCTATTTTCTAAAGTTATTCACCGAATCGCAAAAGTACCGCCTTGGGGTCTGCCAAAGGGCGATGGAGCTAGCCGGCAAAAAAAAAAACCTAATCTGGTTGATCTCAGCTAGTTTGTGGTTGAATAACTTCTAGGTGAATTGACTTACGACTTCGGTGTATTAAAAAAAATGTTTATTGTGTTATGCTCTACCTTAATAATAAGTTTATTTTCGTTACTTTTGAAAATAGCCTAATCTGGGTGGTCTCCTTTAGTGATCGAAACGTGATCGGCTCAAGTAGATTACACGTCGATTGGTCACTCCCGTCTATTTTCAGTGCGCTACTTAGCTGATCGTATTATTTTAAATACATTTCATAAATGCGTCTGTTTTCAGCTAATGGCTACTGAAATGCGAGATGCTGCTGAGACAGCTGGCCTGGCATGACCTCTAGCAGTATTAGTATTATAGAAAGAGATCCAGCTAGACGACTTGTATATCTCCATCTCTTGCACACACTGAGGTGATTATTAAAGTGAGCGGGGGTGGTACGGGTCCTGTTATTTAATTAATGTACAGTCGCAAGCGCAGTTACTACTGTACAATTTTCTCATTCGATTTTGAACTTAACCGTGAACAATTTATGGTTTAAAATCATTAGGAGTTTGACAGTTTGTAATAACTTTATGTACTGGCGGCTGTACCTGTATAATCCTTGTAGGGTTGACGTTGTTTACTAAGTTCTTAGCGATAAGCTCGTAAATTCTACAGAAAAAAATGAATACATCTTTTAGATATGCCTTTTTCCTCAATAATGTTATAATCAGCATAGAATTAGAAAATCTTTTATAACCACCGGGTTCGTATACCTAGCCATTCTTAAGAGCATTTTAATAAGTCACTTCCTTCAAGTCTATCTATTCTCTTATTCATTCTTTCTTTCCATCTTATTCTTATCTATAGGACGTCCATTTCATTTGTTCCTATTCTAATTACCTCGATTCCTTTGAAAGAAATTAAGAGATCAAATTTTTCTTCATCTTTATACAGAAAGTCAGTATCAAAAATAGAATTATAACTTGTGCAGAAACTGACGCGTTTGGGTGCTCGTTTGAAACAAGAAAAAAAACTTAAAATACTCTAAGGAAAATAATGAAATGTACAAGTAATAAATTCTAAAACAAAAGGAGAAAATACCAAAAAGATAACTGACTTTTTTCTGTACAAAGACAAAATAATTTGTTATAACTTAGGCTGCTAACAAAAAAATATCAGTAGTGCAACTCAAAGTAGACCTTAGAACATACAACATAGAGAGACAATTTAATAAAATTGTCATAAGAATGAACTAAATGAGTATAGCTTATTTATAAAATGGTAAATACTTATGGAAGACTATTTCAGTCGGGGTACAGCAGATTGGCCTCCCTGCCGCAACGCTCCTAAAAAATTAAAAAACAATATGTTCAAGACACAGTATAAAGATAATAAACAGTGAGCTAACTAGTAGCATGATTAGCCTATAATGTTCCCACTGCTGGGACACACGGCCTCCTCTCTATGAGAGGGAATGTGCTATAATCCACCACGCGGGCCCAGTGCGGGTTGGTACATGTCACAAATGTTTTCGTATTTTTGGTTCTAGGACATGCCGGTTTCCTCCCAATGTTTTCCTTCACCGTTTTGAGAGCAGTGGTGATGAAATAAATTATACAAAGTAATGCGCCTACCTGGGTTCGAACTCACGACTTACTGTTCGTAAGTCGGGGCCGCCACCACTGGGCCACCGCTGCTACCTACCCAACTAGTAGGCTAGTCATTTAAAACATCGTAAAAGCAAGCAGATTGCGATTTCGTTCGCGTCGTGACGTAATCCCGTCTTGATCAATCTTAAGTATACTTTGACTAAGTTTAGCGGCTTCCCTTGCACGGTAGTCGGATGGCGGGGTCGTACTCTGTGACTGTGGAGCTACCTGATGCTCGCTGATGAGGTACAGCGGCAGCGACTGCGCGCAGAACTCGCAGGGGATGACGGGGTCGCGCTCGACTGCGGGCGGCGGCAGTGCGGCGGCGCCCGCAGGCGACGCGCTGCGCGGTCGCAGCTGCGCCAGGTCGGGCCGGCAGCCCGTCTGCGGACACATGCCAATACAGGTACTAGCTGTTCTTTCAATAAGTTTACATCTGGCAGCAGCCACCCAATAACAACCTTATTTTAATGGGAATAAAGATCACTGTTATTTGACAGACTTGTCATGTCCATACAAGGCAGTATGATCCAGTACAACAAAAAACCGGACAATTGCGAGTTCGAAACGCGAGGAGAGGGTTCCGTACGTTTATAGATTTCTTATAGATTTTGCTGTAATCCTTGGGCAAAGATTTTATTTTTGTATTTCTTTCAAAATTTTCGGTCATGTTTTCTTAAATAACTTCAAAACTATTTATCTAAAAATTTCGGTCCAGCAGTTTCGAAGTAAATTGGCTGTGATAGACGGACAGACAGACACGCGAGTGATCCTATAAGAAGTTCCGTTTTTTCCTCTTGGTTTACGGAACCCTAAAAATGATCGCAATGAGGGGAATTATAAATGCTTTTCGGGTTATCATTAACAGTTATATCGAGATATTTACCATGTTTACTTACTGTTCACACATACCCGCAATAACTTCTGTTTATTCGTGATCATGGTGCATGCTTGCAACACCGTCGAAATATCGGGAACTCAAAACAAACAATTAACATGGTAAATATCCCGTTTCTAGTGTTGATGATAATGACAGTGACAGTGACAGAGTGAGAGAGAGAGTGTGAGTGTGTGAGTGACAGTGTGTGTATGAGTGACTGTGACGTGTGTGTGTGTGACAGTTAAAAAACCTATATATTGCCTTTCGGGTTTTTTTCTACACCCGTTTATAAGAATACAAATTGTAGCAATACCTGATGCTGTACCAGATTGTGCGCCGGTATGAGAGAGTTGCAGAACTCGCA
Organism: Eugnorisma glareosa; assembly: GCA_947578425.1. Classification (NCBI taxonomy): domain Eukaryota; kingdom Metazoa; phylum Arthropoda; class Insecta; order Lepidoptera; family Noctuidae; genus Eugnorisma; species Eugnorisma glareosa. The sequence continues at coordinate 9,518,399 of OX387974.1, read as the reverse complement.
GGGAAGTCGGACGTCTTCGTTAGCGGGCGAAGCAAGGCCCCCGCGTTCATTTCTAAAAAACATATTAGTATGACGTTAAATATCTCTACTAGTCTTATCAAGGGTATCGTGGATGCCGTGTCGACGGCGCGTTCGTGTTCCACGCGCGCCTCAAAGAGATGTCAGCAAACGGGAAGGGGTCCGAAAGGACCGATGCGTGCCAAGACTGCGGGACTTTTCGAAAGAGATACCGCGGCCCTGGAACACAAAGGAAAAAAGAAGGAACATGGGTTTTAGTCAGTAGAAGTCTGACACTCCCTTCCGCTCCGCCCAGAGTAGTCATTTGATGATTTCCCATCCGTAAAAAAGGGTTTCGTGGATTGTGGAGATCAGATAGGCTGGATACTTCATGTAAACTACTTTCATCATTTGCATCCGGTTAGACTGGAAGCTGACCTCAACATACAAGTTGTAACATGACCCTTAACGAAGCTGTCAACCAGGCATTATGTACATCAAAATAAGTAACTTTGCGAAAAAATTATTGCTGGGAAACGACTTTTTTTTTGGGGTGAATAATTACGTTTTAAGGTAGGACTCAATGTAACGCACTCAAAACATTGCGCTGATGGATGGCATGAATAGTACGAGGGGGCCCAGGTGGTGTTCGCAGAAAAAAATCTTACGTAAAAACATGTATTTAAAAAAAAGTTTGAAATAGTTGGAACTTTGACCCCCCATATCTCCGTAACCAGAAGGTCGTAACCAGAACCTTCTACGTATGGTCCAACTTGAATAAAAAAATGATCGCAATGATGGGGAGAACAAATACCTTTCGGCTTCGTTAACGGTCTTGTCCCACCAAGGGACTAATCCCTTGGGTGTACCCCCCTTTAGTTTGGGATAAGGCTACATATTAAGACTTGTGTGGCGTGACATTGTATTGGAACTGCTGAATCAGCGACGTAGTGAAGCAAATTCGAAGGGGGTCTTAGGAACCTCCAGTCAAATGGAATAATTTGTGTGTGCGGACAAGATAAACCTATCCTATCTCGTACTCAAGGACCTCACCCACTACGCGGCCACGACCACTACTATTGTACTACACTTCCATACAGAAGCACGCGCTTTGAACGCAGAGTTACAGACACCTGCCCGAAATATAATTTCACTGCCGGCTTCTCTGTTCTCTGATTATTATTGTCTGGATCTATTCAAAGTTCGAGTGAAACAGTTTCATCTAGACAGACCGTGCTCCACTCTAGACCGCGTCACATCAGGCGAGTCAAAGGCAAGCCTATCTCTATAAGAGGTAAAGTTTGTGATGTTGTAGGGGGTAATCTCTGGATCTACTGAACTGATTTTAAAAATTCTTTCACTAATAGCAAACTATAAATTATCCCCGAGTGCCATAGGCTATATTTACAACGTGCCCGTGGGATAATTTCCGACCAAAACGCGAGCGAAGCCGCGGGCAACAGCTAGTAATATTATAAAGAGGTAAAGTTTGTGAGGTTGTATGGGGTAATCTCTGGATCTACTGAACCGACTTTGAAAATTCTTTCACTAATAGGAAGCTACATTGTCCCCGAGCTATATTAGCATAAGCTATATTTACAACGTGCCCGTGGGATAATTTCCGACCAAAACGCGAGCGAAACCGCGGGCAACAGTTAGTTAAGCATAAAGAGAATAAAAATACACACTATCGCTACATCACTTACCCATTGTTATTATTGTTGTTGTTTTGGTTGGCGCTGGTGATTGGGTTGGAATGGTATGGAGCAGTCACCTAGAAAAGATAATATATTATTACTAGCGACACGCCCCGGCTTCGCACGGGTGCAATGTTATTCATATAAACCTTCCTGTTGAATCAATCTATTCACTAGGCAACATCTATCAACTATCATTATTCAAAAACATTCGGAATTAGGCACAATGCCAATTACTTAAATTAAAAATACAATATCTTAAACTACCAATTTCATTCATATAAATTTATATCATAAATTAAAAAAAAATATTAAGATGAGAGAACAGCGTATGCCTGACAACGAGGGGGTTAGAAGTTTTTTTTTTATTGTTTAACGATTTTTTTTAGAAGTAAGTTGTTATCATGTAATGAGAACGTAAGACATTTTCAATGCCAATGGCATGATGAATTTTACTCCCACGTTAGTCGTGGACCGTTACGGAAACCAAACTGTTGCCTGAGCAGAATCCCATTCGAGTTAAAATAGGACATTTGGTCATCTCCTCTTCGGTAAACACAGATTTGATGTTATGGTTTTTACCCTACTTGTAATAATTATTTTGAGTAGAATCAAGGCACAAACAACAAAAACAGTTGAGTACTGCAGCTCACCTCATTCAATCCCCTCCGCAACTCCCTCAACGAAGATTTGATCTGATTGAACCGATCCCCGCTCTCCCTCCTCACCTCACCCTCCCCGCTGTTCTGCTGTTGCCGCATATCCTCGTCTTTCCTCAGCTGCATTTCACTGAACCTCTCCATGAACTCCTGAGGAGTCATCGGCTTCAGGTTTTTGAACTCCTGCCGTCGCCTCTCAGGGTCTTCGTTCGCTAGAGCCCCTAAGACATGACCAGGTTGAACCATGTTTTCCGGGCTTTTGTACATGCGTCCTTGCAGACGATTCTCTTTGTCCACGTGGGATTCAGGGTTTTGGAGAGCATCCATTTTGCGCAATTTCTCGATCTTCGCTGCTGCGCTTAAAACTGGTGGTAGGCCTGGAACGTAGTCTTATAGGATTAAAATAGGAAATGGAATAAAATCTTGTCTAGAGTAACAAGCTATTTTTTCTTAGGGTATATAATGCGATGTGTACTTAAAAAATAAGAGAGGTGCCATCTGCAAACAGTACACCGTCGCCGATACCAATTATGGCAAATCATTAGTAGTGCTTCAAGAAATTGTTTCTGTTTGTGTGCAAGTTTTGTTGGTGGTCCTCAATAAATAAATGAAAATAGAATAAGAATAGGCCCAGTATTGAGCCTTGCAGAACACCAACTGGACTGGTATCCCGGTAGATTTCTCACCATTTATATCCGCACAAATTGAAACCTATTATGTAAATATCAATGAGTTACGGAATAAGGTACGTAGTACGGTGGTGTTGAGCACACGCAATGAGTAATGACGTGGTTTATGCAAAAGCTTGTCATGTGGTACACAACTAAAGGCTTTGGAGAGTTCAAAATATACTGGATCTCTCCTAGTCGATATAAACAAACGCAGATAGCATGTGCTTGGGTTAAGATATATTCCCGTCTCTGTCTTTCGTTTGCAGGTAAATAGTTGAACGACAATAACAGAGATATAAATAGATAGATAAAATGTACTGTATTGTACTCTAAAATTGTACACAGCTCTCTTACAACATTACTAACGCTATGGGTACAGTGGCGCTCTTATCGCTGATAGTGATATATTCGTAACAAATATTGGAGGCTCTTGCTTAGCCATTTTATATTGTAAGTGCTGCGACTCACCCACAGACAAGTTATAGGCGGTTTGCTCCTGCCTCTGGCGCTCCTCTCTCTGCTGGCGCTGTAGCGCGCTGTAGTAGGGCAGGTCGCGCATGGGGGACGCGGGCGGCAGGGAGCGGCTCGGCGGCTGCGGAGCCGGACGCTTCTTCACGGCGCCGCGGGAAATGTTTCTAGAAGATAAGGGTACCTTGAAGGTTACGGTAAAAAGGAGATACCAGTTTTCTATGTATTTGGTATTTACTATGAGAGCTTTGAGTCCAATTATCCGCAAGATATATATTAATAAATTATCCGCCTAGCCTTTTCTCATCTATGCTGGGGTCGGCTTAAAGTCTAACCGAAAGCTACCAATACCACGATACCAATACCAAAATTATATATACCAATATTTTACATGGAGCGACTGCTTATCTGACCTCCACAACCCAGTTAATACTGGGTAATACGATACCCCTTGGTAAGACTGCTCTGCTTGTCAGACTTCTTACTACCAGTAACGTCTGTCAAAGATGAAGCCTGTAATACCCGAAGGGTAGGTTTACATTTAGAACACACGGCGACACATCAAACTATACATTTCCAGTATAACATGGCCTCGCTTTGTATAGATTTCCAATGCAATGAGTATTCCGCATAAACTGGTTTTGTTTAGCTTGATTGGTCGCTGTGCGTACACCCACATTTCGCAGGAGCGCTTGGCCACTAGACCAACAAGGCCCAAACCGAGGGCTCATTCTACCTGAAAAACTGCACTTAGTAACAAGATAGGTACTTACAAATCCTTATCCACTTTGTTAGTAGCTTCCACGTTAGTGTTTATCTGGGGCTGATCATTAGTCCTCTTCTTCGAGCCATTTGCTTGGTTCTTCTGGACTGTCCTCCAGTCAGAGGACGATCCCTCGCCAGCCAACGATGACGAAGATGAGTTTGAACTTCCACTGCTGAAGTAGCTTTGAATAAGGAAATATGAGTTTTTATGTTGGCAGTAACATTATATTTATTATATGTCAAAAGTTAAAGCCCCGAAGTTGTATGTTATTCAAATGGTTGTAGTAAAACCAGAAGAGCTATGAGCTTCGTTAACTTTTTTGTTTCCGAAGTAGCACGAACGTCGCGGTACATACGTAAAGCTTCTAAGTTATGCACTGCCTTGCTTTGTAGTAGTGCCCTATACTCAAAATAAAAAGAGGTTTGGAATGGCATAGAGTTATTAATACAAAACACGCAAGTCCAAGGTTGTAACAGCTCTATGTTGTATGTCATCAGCGCGCGTTCGTAATTCCAAAAATAAAAAATGATGGCCGAAGCATATTTACTGTTCATGGGCGATTAATTATGTCAAATTGGAACATATTTTTAATATATTTCATATTGCATACTTGAGGAGCTCGTGGCAAAATAATAACAGCCGCTCGGGTCGATCTTTAGGTTAAGCCGTACTTGCCTAGGTTGGTCTGTGGATGGGTGACCGCCTATTACATACCGAAGTTTCCTCTGTGCCTCGGAAAGCACGTTAAGCCGTTGGTCCCGGCTGTCATCTGTAGATCTTTGACAGTCGTTACAGGTAGTGAGTGGCCCAAAAAGTGTGACAACCAGTCATACCAAGGGGTATCGTAGTACCCAGAACTAACTGGGTTGTGGAGGTCAGATAGGCAGTCGCTCCATGTAAAATACTGGTATTCAGCTGCATCCGCTGAAGCTGACTGGAAGCTGACCCCAACATATTTGGGAAAAGGCTAGGCAGATGATGATTTCATAAGGCATACAAATAAAGTTAATGTTTTATCCTAATGTAAGTTACCTTGTACCCTGAGGACCTGCAGTCCTAGTCACATCAGGCCTCGGCAAGTTGATATTCTTCAAGCTGTTAGGTCTAGTATTTATGTTTGACGTGGTTGGAATTGAGAAACCATTGGCCGAAGTGGTTGGTCGCGAGAAACCATTATTGATATTTGAGGTTGTTGGTCGAGAGAAACCGTTATTACTAGTGGAGGCCATGTTGGTATTCCCGGCGATTTGATTGGTGTTCGTCATCTTGCTGACCAGCGGCTTCGCTGGGCTCTTTGGAATCTCTTTCTTTGAGGCAGGGGCGGGATCTGAAACGATTTATGGTGGGTAATAAAGGATGTAACGAGACCCTTAACGGAGCTGAAAGGCACTTACTTGTTCTGCCCGTCATTGCGATCATTTTTTTGTTCTAGACCATATCTGGGAACCTTCTAGTTACAGAGATATTGGGGGTCAAGTTCCAACTTTTTCACAAGTTTTTTTTTTATAATTACCAGTTTTTAATGTATTTTTTTTTACTTTAAACACCTCCACGACCCCCGTACTATTCAATCCATCCATTGAGTCCTACCGTAAAAGGTGGTTTTCACCCCAAAAAAAAAGTAGTTTCCCAGCAATAATTTTTGCGTAAAATTGCTTAGTTTGATGTACATAATGCTTGGTTGACGGCTTCGTGAATAAATACCCTGTTTTAGCGATGTATGTGTACGGAATGACTTGCACCCATGTTCCAAATCGTAGACCTCTAAGAACAGGCGAGATATCCATCGATACTTTTTGAATGAATTAGGCTAAGGGTAACAGGAAAATGACATTATCAGTAACTTTCAAGGTTCAAGGTGTTGAAGATTGCGGAGTGGTTGCGCGATACCGGAATTTGGAAGGTTCTTCAGTACATTTTCTTTCCAAATTCGGAGACTAGTCCACAATGCCACGGCAGCGGTTCGACCACACGTTGCTTGCTTACCGTCGTCCAGTCGAATGAACCCGTGGTTGGAGTCGACGTGCAGCTGGCGATACTTGATCATGACCCACTCGTGGCACTGAGGGCACTGCTCCGTGCGCACGCCGCAGTAATTCTCGTGAGCCGGCAGGTCGCGGCGCGGCAGTTCCAGCTCGCAGAACCTTTGTTACAAGTGGAAAAAAATAATCTAAAATCCAAGACAAAATTGAAACGCGAGGCTCTCGATTACCACCAAATTATAAGTGATTATAGAGAACAACTAAAAGGGAACGTCCAGGTCCACCGGGGGTGTACGAGCATCGCCACATGATATTCATTGTTTTAGTTTTTACCTGAACTAGCAGTTGCTAAATTCACAGATTTATGTACATTCGCTGACTAGGCTATTACGCCCGCCACAAGTCACCTACTTTATGTATTATATATTTTAATGTTTTACATAATAAACAATCAATCATTTACGGACACAAAAACAGTGGTTTTATTCCCTGTACACATCCCGTGTGATTCGTCCATCTACATACAACATCTCAGTGTGCGGAGCTGCTGCCCGTACATTTTTGGTCCTTCGAGCCGGATCACCACTCCTGGAGCAAACAGTGCTACAAGCCGCACAGGTACGAAGTGTTTCTGCTTACGATAGCGAATCGGTTTGACTGGTCTTCCACAAGCGGATCGCCCCAGTCAGATTGAGAAGGCGCACAATATCGTAGGGAGAGATTCCTTCGGACCCTGTGATCGCCACAGGAAACATCAACATTTGGTGGTTCGGGAACTACATCCATAACAACTCAACAGTGAAGTCAACAGGGCTAACGTCTATCAACAATACGCATACATACTCGTATAACAACTATGGACGCTAGACAACAAGAACTTCTCAAGCGGCAGGGAATCATCGCAGAGGGCATCCGGAAAATTGGTGTCAACTTTGGAAAGGATGGCCCTGACCGTAAAACCGCAACATACATCCGGGGTAGACTGGATACTCTCCAGGCGCACTGGAACGAATTTGAGATGAACCATGGCGTACTACAAGGCGCCACGGACCGGACCGACATATACTATACTACAAAAGTGTATGACATGGTCAAGGCGGAATACTCAAACATACAACATAAGCTGCAAACATGGGCTACCTACACTACGGAACCCGCCGGTCACCAAGGTGAAGAAAACAAGAACACTGGAGTCCTTTCAAAATCAGACGAGCTCAAAACTCAACAAGCAACTAACTTCAGAGCCTTCTCCCGTTTCACCAACAACCTGCGTACTGCTGACATTATCGAGAAATGGGATATTGAAGACAAACTCAGGACCCTCGAATCTCGATGGAGGGTGATTGATGAAGTACACTGGCAGCTCGACAACATTCTCGTCGGTAGCGACGTTAACTACGAGCTTGAGTTCTCGCAGTATGAAGAAACGTACGAGTGCACAAAGCGAGATCTTAACCGCAAGCTCAACCTCGCTGTCCAACAACGGGACAGCGCGCCGAGGATCGAAATACCAATATTCTCTGGCAACTACACACAATGGCCGACATTCCTTGACCTATACATTGCGGCAATCCACAACAACCCTTCCCTCTCGAAGGGGCAGAAAATGCAACACCAAAAAGGGAAACTAAAAGGAGAGGCTGAGCGCCTTGTGCAACATTTGCCTGTTTCCGAAAGCAACTACGACTCCTGCTGGGAAATTCTCCACCATAGGTACAATAACTTGCAGCTGCTCTTCACCAAACAAATGCAAGTTTTGATGAGTCAACATGCCATTCAACATCAAAACGCCTACGAATTGAAGCGCCTACACGACACCAGTCTCGAAACCGTGCACGCGTTGCGTAACTTGGGCATCGACACGACAACATGGGACCCAATTTTGGTGCATATCCTGACAGGAAAACTGGACACGCAGACCTATTCCGATTACATGGAGGCAAGGAAGAGTCCAAGAGGGCTTCCCGATTTCAAAGAATTCATCCAGTTCATCGAAGGGAAGTAGGGCATGAATCTCGGAATCTCGGAATATCGCAATATCGGAATCTCGGAACGCAAGTTCCGATATTACAATTCCGATACTGGATGATCCAATATCGAAATCGGACAAATTTTTCTATTTGAGTTTTAAATTAAACCTATATTTTAGCTTCTTGTGTAGCACCGAGCGCGACAGCGCGCTTAACCGTATTCCTGTTGCCAGCTCGCTAAGCATTTATTTATTTATTAATAAAGGTCTACCAACAGCTTCTGTGTACAATATATCCTAAGTCATCATTTCAGCCGAAAGACGTCCACTGCTGGATATAGGCCTCCCCCAAGTGTCGCCACATTGGCCGGTCCCGTGCGACTCGCATCCAGCGGATTCCCGCAACCTTCACCAGGTCATTGGTCCACCTAGTGGGAGGCCTTCCAACGCAATGTCTTCCGGTTCGCGGTCGCCACTCCAGAACTTTTCGGCCCCATCGGCCATCCGTTCTGCGAGCAATGTGCCCTGCCCACTGCCACTTCAGTTTGGCAATTCTTCGGGCTACGTCGGTAACCTTGATTCTCTTGCGGATGTCTTCATTTCTGATTCGATCCCGCAAGGAAACTCCGAGCATAGCCCTCTCCATTGCCCTTTGGATGACTTTAAGCAAAGCAAAGCTTTAAGCAATGGGCCTTCGAATGAGGCCCATTGTGAGCGACCAAGTTTCGGTCCCGTATGTAATCACTGGCAACAAACACTTGTCATAGACTTTCGTCTTGAGACACTGCGGTAAGTTGGACGAGAAGATACCGCGCAGCTTCCCGAACGCTGCCCAGCCGAGTCGGATTCGATGGTTGACCTCTTTCTTGAAGTTAGACCTACCGAGCTAGACCGTTTGTCCCAGGTAGACATTATCGTCTACAACTTCGAGTATAGAGTCTCCGATCTTGATAGGAGTGCGTGTAACATGACCTTGGTTTTATCCATGTTCATTTTAAGACACTCTTTCGGAGGCTCTAGTGAGGTCATCGAGCATTGTACTGAGGTCCTCCATGGTCTCAGCCATGACCACTATATGGTCGGCAAACCGAAGGTGAGTGATGTACTCGCCATTGACATTGATGCCTAGCCCTCTCCAGTCCAGAACCTTGAAGACATCCTCCAGTGCAGCGGTGAACAGTTTCGGAGATATGACGTCTCCCTGGCTCACACCTCGTTGCAGAAGGATACGTTCCGAGGTCTGGTCCTGAAGTCGGACTGACATGGTTTGACGACCCGAATGGCGCAGCGGTAGTGAGGCTGCCTTACGTTCTTAGGGTTCCGGGTTCGAATCCCGGTAGGAGCAAATGTTTGTGTGATGAGCATGGACATTTGTTTTCGAGTCATGGATGTTTATATGTATAATAAGTATGTATTTACAAACAAAAAGTATCTATGTAGTAATATCAACTATCTGGTGTCCACGACACAAGCCTCGTTGCTCAGTGTGGCACCTAGATGGCGCTGTGTGTAATGTCTAGCGATATTTATTTATTTATGGTGGCGTTTTTGTACAAACACTTCAACACCTCGATGTACCGATAGTCGATTTGGCACCGTTGGAGAGACTGCAGTACAGCCCAAGTCTCGATCGGATCGAAGGCTTTCTCGTAGTCCACAAACGCTAAACAGAAAGGCAGGTTATACTCTTCGGTCTTCTGTCCATAAGTATAATTATGTATATCTTAAGTAAAGCTTACATGACGCTCATGAAGGAAAATGGAGAAAGATTTACAATAAATCTCGACGAGTGAATCTCACTTCAAAACAGGAGGTATATGAATATTAACCTTCCTTGCAGAGCTTATGGAGGTTTTGAATTCAAGAATCTTGGACTCGTCAAAATAACGGGGTCCATGCCAGCTACAGCTAGAGATGGGTAGCTAATCCAATAACTAGCTAAATAGCGGCTATTAACAAAATAGCCATGGCTATGATATCCGTCAACACGATAACCAGCTGTTGGCTACTGGCTGGCTAGAATACGGCACAGTCGATAGTCGCCACAGAGTATAATATAGCTATTAAATTTTGCGGCCGTCCCGGTATTCGGTAGCCGGCTAGCCGGAGTAGCCGATAGCTGACTAGCTGTGTGCGCGCTCGAACTTCATTCGCATCGCACATCTCTTTCTCACAATACTCACAAAATTGATTAGTAATTTCGTTCATTTAGTGCATGAATTTATGAAATACGATAGGTTTAAAGAGATGGCGCTATTGTAGATTTTCGTTTTCTTTTAATAATAATACGTACGACCTACGAGGGGAAGGCATTTCTTTTCAAAAGAATATGAAATAAAAAGTAAATGAAAAACGATCTCATGACATTTCCTAACTTATTATTAACATCTAGACTTGTTGCCGCGGCGAGGATCGAACTCGATGCCGCTGCACCTCTAGCGAGCGCTAGTCGTTACTGTTCAATAGCCAAGTAGCCGAATAGCTGCAGCTAAGCTATTTTAATTTCGGCTAGTACCCATCTCTAGCTACAGCAGCTCTGTCGATAATGCGCGAGCACCTTGCCAAATTTAATATCTTTCTTGAGGAAGTATAGGAAAATAATTAGAAATGTGTGATTTAATAAATACAGTGGATATAGGTACTTAAAAAACAACCAATTTATGAACCAAATTAAAGAATACGATTAAAAAATGTTTTTTACTGTACTCAATCCAACCGCATATCGATTTTGTGCAATTTATAAATAAAATGTGCAATTTCTAACGAAATAGCGAAATTCCGATATTAATATCGGAATTCCAATATTGAAATCTAATATCGGAAATCAGTATCGGAATTAAAAACCATCCGATATTACATGCCCTAAAGGGAAGTTCACGGCGCTGGAATCAGTGGTGAAGAAAACAAACAAACCAAACAAACAAACAGATCGCGCGTCCTCAAACAAAGGGAGCTCGACGACAACAGTACAAAGGGATGCGTACAATAGATACAGGCGCTATCCCAAGGCAAACCATACAAGCTCCGACAGAAATTGTCCTGTTTGCAAAACAAGCCACATCTTGCTCTACTGCAAAGCGTTTCAAGAGATGTCGCCAGACATAAAAATTAGGACAATTGAGCAATTGAACATTTGCAAAAACTGCATGTATCCGCACAACGGAAAGAAATGCAACTCGCAAAAAAGATGCAAAGTGTGCAACGGCGCACATCACACCACGCTACATGACCTAGCTCGTGATACTACGTCAGCGACACTGTCATCAAGTCAACAGACCGACAACGTGACTAACAACAACTCGCAGCGAAAAGCTAATCACGTGTCAGGAAATTTTAACGAAGTTCTACTAGCTACAGTACAGCTTAAAGTAAAGGCCGCAGATGGAACTTACACCGTACTCAGATGTCTCCTAGATCAAGACTCCCAACTGAACCTTATAACAGAATCTGCTGTGCAACGACTTGGCCTCCCGCGATGCAACCACAACTCAACTGTGTCGGGGATCGGAACATTTGCCAGCCAGAGCAACGGAACCGTTCAGTTGGACTGTAGGTCCCTTTACGGAGATTACGAGTTTTCAACGCCGGCACTAGTAATGGCTAAACTACTGAACAATCTACCTAACTACTCCTTCGAAAAACAAGATTGGCCTCACATAGAAAACATTAACCTGGCCGACCCACATTTCAACTTATCAAGGCCGATTGACATTCTGCTTGACGCCGGAGTATATGGCGACATAGTCATGAGCAGCATCATTCGAGGAAACATATACGCACCTATAGCACAACAAACTAAGCTTGGCTGGGTATTAGTTGGTAACACGAATACTTTCAACTGTCATGTCGTGGTAGACACTAACGATATCTCTCGCTTTTGGGAAATTGAAGAGATAACATCGGACGACAAGTCTACAAGTGTCGAGGAGGAGTACTGCGAGAGGCTGTATACTGACACAACTAAAAGACTAGAAGACGGGCGATACGAAGTTAGAATCCCCATGAAGACCAACTTCGAACAAAATTTGGGACGATCGAAGCCACAAGCAGTCGCACAATTCAAGCAGCTGGAAAAACGTTTAGCTAGAGACGAAACCCTCGCTTCTAATTACAAGGCTTTCATCAACGAATACAAAGCACTACAACATATGAAAAAGTGCACAGAGCCGGACACACCGAGCTGTTTCCTGCCCCATCATGGAGTAATGAGACCGGATTCAACGACAACCAAACTCCGTGTGGTTTTCAATGCATCAGCAACCACTAGCACGGGCCACAGTCTAAACCAATTGATGGAATGCGGGCCTAACTTACAACAAGACTTACAAGCTATGATTCTACGATGGAGAGCATTTGAATACGTATACACAGCGGACATTGAGAAATTCTACCGACAAATACGTATTCAAGAAAAAGACCAGCATTTGCAAAAAATTGTGTGGAGAGATTCAGTCACAGAGCCGTTACAAGAGTTACAACTGACTACAGTAACATATGGCACCAAGTCCGCACCCTTTCTGGCAATGCGAACAATAAAGCAATTAGTCAAAGATGACGGCGCGCAGTACCCTTTGGCGGCGGCTATTCTCTCCAATCAACTATACATGGACGACTTATGATGAGTTTACTTACAAACAAATATCACTCTGCAACAAACGTGACGTCAACACGACACGCACACTACTGTCGGACATATCAAAACTGTACGACCCACTTGGCTGGCTATCACCAGTTACAGTGAAAGCCAAGCTAATTTTTCAACATGCTTGGTCAACAACAACGAGCTGGGATGATCAACTCCCACCAATATACAGCAAGAATGGGAACAATTCCGCAATCAGCTCGCACACATACACGACATAACCATTCCACGCTGGGTCGGCGACACCCAACAACCCTTCGAACTTCATGGCTTCTGTGATGCATCTGAGAGAGCTTACGGATGCGTCATATATTGCAAGTCCACTGATAAAGAAGGTCAACAGTTGATCAGGCTAGTAGCAGCTAAAACAAAATTAGCCCCACAGAAAAACCCTATTTCTCTGCCACGACTGGAGTTATGTGGTGCATTACTACTAGCTCGCCTGATTGAAAAGGTTAGAAACTCGATCAACTCGCAGACAGTCACCATACATTGCTGGACCGACTCTATGGTGGTGCTTGGCTGGCTACAAGGGGACGTGAGTCGCTGGAAGAGTTTTGTAGCCAATAGAGTCATACAAATAACTCAAATTACGACATCCAACTTCTGGAAACATGTCAAGTCCGAAGATAATCCTGCGGACTGCGCAAGCAGAGGAATCTCACCATCAGACTTAATAGGTCACGAACTGTGGTGGAAAGCCCCTTCATGGCTTCAAAACAACAACATACCCAAACAAGATTTTTTTACAACGAACGAAGAGCAGAGGAAACTAGGTCAAACTTGCGCAATACAAACAAAACACGCGCCACTCATCGAGCAACTACTGCAAAAATACAGCTCAATGACTTATGCAACCCGAGTCATCAGCTGGATCATACGATTCATAAACAACTCGCGTGACGTAACAAGAGCCAACCGCATGTCACACTTAACTACAGAGGACATAGTGCTGACTCAACACCTGCTCGTCAAAACTGCACAGAACAATGCCTTTGCCGATGAAATAGCGTACCTATACAAACATAATAGGGTACGGGCCACAAGCAAACTGTTGAGTTTGAGCCCTATACTAGACGCACAAGGCATTCTTCGAGTGGGAGGAAGACTTGAACATGCCAAGTTAAGCAACTCCCAAAAACATCCGATGATTTTACCAAACAATCACAAGCTATCAGAGCTCTTGATTGACCAAGCCCACAAGAATACTCTCCACGGCGGTGCCAGACTTACTTTGGGACACCTTCGTAACAAATATTGGATACTTGGCGGCATGAAACCAATCAAGAAGCAACTTAACAAATGTGTCACCTGTCATCGCTACAAAACGCAACGCAGTAATCAGAAAATGGCAGACTTACCAACACCTCGAGTTACACCGTCACGGCCATTCACACACACCGGCGTAGATTTTACGGGACACGTTGAAATAAAAGCTAACAAAGGTCGGGGCATTAAAACAGTTAAGGCCTACATCGCAATCTTCATTTGTCTATGTACAAAAGCTACCCACCTGGAACTGGTGTCAGATCTTAGCACTGTAACATTCCTCGCAGCACTGAAGCGGCTATGCGCACGACGAGGAACGCCAAAACATATCTACAGTGACAACGGAACGAACTTCGTCGGAGCAGCAAAAGCGTTAACCAAAGAACGCCAGGAGGCGATGCAGCTTCTAGTCAACGACGACCTCATTAACAGCACTTCCGAGAATGGCATTGAATGGCACTTTAACGCTCCATCTTGGCCAACCGCGGGAGGATTGTGGGAAGCTGCAGTCAAGAGTATGAAACATCACCTTAAACGAGTTCTTGGTGAACAAAAGCTTACGTACGAAGAATTTAATACTTTACTAGCACAAATCGAAGCCTGCCTCAACTCGAGGCCACTTGTCGCTTTAACAAATGACCTCGACGACATCGATTACTTGACACCAGGCCACTTTTTAGTCGGTGGACCAGTACTGGCACCTCCGATGACGTCAGAGGATGATAACAGTCAGTTAACTTTACGATGGCGCTTGACCGAAAACATGTACAAGGAATTTTGGAAGAAATGGTCCAAAGACTACCTACAAACGTTACAACTACGAGGAAAATGGCAAACCCCAACACATAACATTGAAGTGGACGACGTCGTCCTTATAAAGGAAGAACAAGTGGCTCCCGCCCGATGGTTATTAGGACGAGTTATAGAGACGCATCCTGGACCAGATAACTTAGTACGAGTCGTCACGCTCAAAACAAAATCCAACATAATGAAGAGACCCGTAACAAAATTGTCCCGGTTACCCATTGAAATAGGGAATAATACCGAAAACAAACCAACGAAACTCTCGAACAATAACCAACCAGAGGCGACTTCATCAACATCACAACGACAACGTCGGGTGAGCTCTAGACAGGAACGGAAGGGAGTTTCCAGCTGTAACATCCTGAAGTACCTAAGCACGTTACTAGTACTCATGGTTACGTGCGTGACACCGTCCATGCCACAACTCGTCAATGTAACAACCCTAGACCCTACCCGTCTTGTATACTTTGACAAAGCCGCAGACTTACAGATAATACAAGATGAATGGAGACTGGTGGTGTACTACAACATGTCGACTTACTGGAAAAGCACGTCTGCCGTTGAACAATACGTCCAGCAACTACACGGACTTTGTAACCGAAATATAGCGTACTTGACTATAGCCACACAACTCGAGCACGAACTAAACGAGCTCAAACACTACAACGAAGTACTACAATCTGACCAGGGAAGACGCGCTAAGCGAGGTTTCATAAACGGAATTGGGAACATTGCCAACGCTCTCTTTGGTGTACTTGATGACAAATTTGCCGAAAAATACCACAACGACATCAAACTATTACACAGTAATGAAGACCACTTGCTCAATCTGTACAAACAACATACTTCAATAATCGAAGGGGAATACAACCTCCTGAAGAGGAACGAGCAAGTAATGAACCGACAGTTCATCGTCATCAACAAAAGTCTCAGAGACTCGCTGCAACTACTGAAAACCGAACAAGACCAAGCAACTTTCCTTACTGCTACAGCACTTGCCGCAAACATGATGGTAGCAAACTTGCGGAGAATACAAGACATGTTGATCAACCTAGTTACAGATCTTCGCCACGGCAAAGTCGACACTCACTTGCTGAAACCCGATGCATTCGAAAAACAGTTGAACATCATATCGGGACAAGTACCAAAAGGATTATCACTACCCTGCTCAAACAAATTCAAGTGCATCCGGGAAATGTATAAACTAGCAAGTGTGCAAGGAAAACTAACCGAAGAATTTATTATTTTCGAAGTAAAAATCCCGTTAGTAACAGACGAACAATATGAGCTAACCGAAGTCATCCCAATCCGCAACATAAAAGGAGCCTCCATGATTAACATAATACCAACAACTCTATACATAGCCGTTAACTTGAAAATGGACATGATGATACCACTGGATCAACGACATCTTTTATCATGCACACAAGTAAACACAAATCAGCTGCTTCTATGTAACCTTGACTTACCTATTTATGGTATAAAAGCAGCCACAAAAATGTGCGAAGCTGACATAATAAACAATCGAGGAGTATCAAACTGCCGCACTGAAGTATCAAGTTGCAGCAACGAATGGAAAAAACTACACAGCAAAGGGGCTTGGTTGTTTACGTGTTGCGAGGAATGCACTATGCGCATTTTCTGTCCAGCTGGAATAACGTCACAAACACTACAAAATACAGGCATAATCACGTTAGCGACAGGTTGCATAATGCGCGGCGATAAACATCTAATTCATTCGCACTACAATATGCAAAGCACAATGGATTTAGGAAATGAGCAAGAGATCGACGTACCAGAGATAAACCTAAACGAACTACTCAGAAGCAACAGTCAAATTACAAACATAACAAACATGGAAATTGAAACACATGAAGAACAACTAAAGGGTCTTAAGAGAAAAATCGAGCTGGTTAAAGAACAACAGGACATTCAAATAGTTAATTCCGTTGAGGCGGAGCATCATCACTACGTCCTGTACGGCTGTATGATAACCTGTGCAACAATATTCAGCATATGGGTATACTTTCAAATAATGGCACGCTGCCTCCATTTACCTCAAGGAAGCAGAACAGCAACGCAGGCGCACCAGGAAGGGATCGAGATGGTACCAAGTCATACTCAACGGGATCTTCCTGGGAAAGGACAAACACAGGCAGATATACAGACACTAGACGAGGTCCCCGGACATCTTCCTAACAGCAACAAGGTGGATCGCGAAACGTCGCCAATATCAGTTAGCGGCGAGCGTAGAACCTGTTAATAACCCTCTTTACATACTTTGTGATAATACATTTTATTTGTTATTTGTACTTTTATAGTTGGCAGGATGTACGAGCATCGCCACATGATATTCATTGTTTTAGTTTTTACCTGAACTAGCAGTTGCTAAATTCACAGATTTATGTACATTCGCTGACTAGGCTATTACGCCCGCCACAAGTCACCTACTTTATGTATTATATATTTTAATGTTTTACATAATAAACAATCAATCATTTACGGACACAAAAACAGTGGTTTTATTCCCTGTACACATCCCGTGTGATTCGTCCATCTACATACAACATCTCAGTGTGCGGAGCTGCTGCCCGTACAGGGGGGGATATATCGGGATTCACTTGAGACGCCACCGTTATGTTGGGCGTTACATTTATTTGTATATCACACGGTCACACCTAGCGTACGGTACAGATGTAAAAATGAAACACATTTCAAAAAAATATGAGAGCGAAAATGCATGAACCATAGAATAATTGTGATGAGAATTGATGATTTGAATATAATTTGTAAGTAGGTACATAACATGTTTGTCCATAGAATAATATACTAGGGATAAGGAACAAAAAAAAAAACGGTTGGCTTTCGCCAGTTCCTGATAAGGTTCAAATAACTTATCTGGACATTAATTTTACACAAATTCCGTTCTTTATACTATTTATTGATAGATAGTGCTTAATCGGCCATCTTGTGAAATACATATCTTTGAAGCAGTTTAAGCTTTATTAGAACGACGGAAGAAGAACAATTTTTAAAAGAATAAAGATGAGAAGAGCTTTTAAAAATATGAAAATCATATGCTATGCGTATGCGCGCAAATTCGGTATTGCGAACAGGAACTCCGATATTAACTCCGATATATAACAAATAAATAGAATTGAAGTTTCTGTTTGTAATACCAAAATAACAGCTTTTTACTGAACGTATATTTATTCGGTACCTAACAAAAACACATAATTTTCAATTTTTGTACGTCTATTTGTTTCTTCCGGCTTATCTCCGAAACGGCGGATTTTGACGGGACTGGCAGATGGCTGATTTTATAAGGTCTAACATTGGCTACTTTTATTTTAGAAAAAATATTGGGTTACGTGGTAACAAAATTCGATTAAAAAAGGAAAGTATTCTTTTTATAATCATTTCAAGCGAACGAAGGTCGCGGGCAGCAGCTAGTACAGAATACAATTAACAGTACTTACAGTAATGTAAGAATGTGTACAATCTTGATAGCGAACCAGCACACAATCTGGCATTGTAGCAAAACGCATAATATTTTCCGAGTAGGTACGGTCAGCAACAGAAGTACCTTAACATTTCGGAATTTTTATTGTTTGATGTACAGGACTCCAGCCATTATTTTAATGTTTCAGAAGATTATTCTTTAAAATATTCCTTACTCTTCAATACCTTGTTAGTTAACAAGTAATATCTAACAAGTTTTTATTAAAAAACCTGCTTTGAAACTTTGAGTAGTTTTAATCTACTTCTGATGCTGACTGTACCATTCATAGTCCAACAAAAATGCTACAGTCTAAAAAATAACTTTGTAAGTTATTTTTAATGATTGTTCCAATATTTTAATGAACAAAGACTTTGTTCTATAATATTTTAAAATTGGAACAATCACTACAAAAAACACGGCTGCCAACCTTCTCCTCGATCAACCAACTCATATAGTGCACTGCGCACTGCTGGGCAGTGGGCATAGACCTCACCCAAGTACCGCCTTCCACATCTAGTCTATGCCAGCCACCTTTTTAAGCTCGTCGGTCCCAGTCTACGCTTGTCGATACGCGGCTTCTAGAATTAAAAAAGGGAGAGAGAGGGAGGAGAGTAAAATTGGGAGAAGGGGAGATTTTGTAGTTGTTATGCGAATGGATAAAATCAGAGGAAGTCTGACAGTGGCGCCGGTGACTGGTAAGTTGTGTGGTAATCGGTTGTCTGGGTATGGACGTATGGTGCTGTGGGATGAACTGTGTGAAGGTGTCTGATGAGATGAAGAGTAATAGTGAAGTATGGAAAAAGACTTGCTGCGCTGACCCCAATAAATCGGACTAAGGGCAGGAGAATCAATGATGACCTATTAGAAAATTGACGATACCTGCATGTCTTGATGGTATGCGCGCAAGAGTCCCGGATGTGATCCTCCAAGTCGGTGCCGCACACGCTCTCACCGCATTTCTTACATGGTTCTGATGACAAACAAAAATACAATGAAAGTAATATTCTCAGCGTGTACTTTGACTTTACTTATTTTTATGAGAATAATGTTAATATCCATCGCCCATCGGAGTAGCTCATGGCTAACAGCCGCTGAGCCGCACGATTTGATCTTCAAGGTTAAGCCGCGCTTGCCAAGGTCGGTCTTTGGATGGGTGACCATTCATTACATAAAGAGGTTCCCCCGTGCCTCGGAAAGCACGTTAAGCCGTTGTTCCCGGCTGTCAGATGTAGACCTTTGACAGTCGTTACTGGGTTGTGGAGGTCAGATAGGCAGTCGCTCCATGTAAAATACTGGTATTCAGCTGCACCCAGTTAGACTGGAAGCAACCCACATAGTTAAGAAAAGGCTAGGCAGATAACGAATATTAATATTCCTATGAGCAAATGTGAAGAGGTATTTATGCTACTACGAATCCAAATCTTAAAATAAGGTGGGTAAATATTATACAATGAAAGGGGTTAGTATGTAACGCCTACTTTACTGGCGAATAGCGAAGCAAAGTCAAAATAATACTGGCAATAAATAGCTCATTATCTCGCCCCATATTACCTTAATGGTACATTAAACACAACCGGCGAAATAATAATAAAAAAAAAATAATTTGCATAAAATACAGGTGTTACCAGTTGTTAAAATTGGTTGTTTAGGCACAAACCATATTTTACCTTTTTAGGGCATGCAAATATAACTTTACATTATTTTATAATGCGTATTTAACTGAAATATTACAAATATTTTCATAAGCTAATTTAAAGTAAGATAATTAACTGTTAAATAATAATTAATATAAAGAACGGGTAGGTGTACTGTGGGTGAAAACGGAAACGTGGGGATTTACGGTTTGATATTACGTTATAGTCAAAGTCTGGTCTCATTTTGCCCTGTAAATCCCTCGCCTCGCCATAAAAATAAAATAAATGTAACTGCGTCGTTGATACACAAGGTATAACATGACCCTCCACGAAGCCGTCAACCAAGCATTATGTTACATCGAACTAAGTAACTTTACACAAAAATTATTGCTGGGAAACACTTTTTTTTTTAGGTGAAAAATCACGTTTAACGGTAGGACTCAATGTAATGCACTCAAAACATTGTGCTGATGGATTGATTGTATAGTACGGGGGTCGTGGAGGTGTATAAAGTAAAAATCATACATTAAAAACATGTATTTAAAATAAAAAAAAGTTGTGAAAAAGTTGGAACTTTGACCCCCAATATCTCCATAACTAGAAGGTTCCCAGGTATGGTCTAGAACAAAAAATGATCGCAATGACAGGGAGAAAAAGTGCCTTTCGGCTTCGTTAAGGGTCTTGTTACACCCTTTAGTGGTCGCGCGCCGGATACACTATTAACTATGTATGGCGAGAGCCCTGTCAGAGCGCTTTTATATTCCGGGATCCAATAAACCCGATTAGCAAGAAAATATCAGTCAAGCTTATTCCTAGATTAAAAGCCAGCGAAATCTGTTGATCCAGGTGCCCTAAATAGCTGCGTAGTGTTGCCAAATAAGATATGGATTCATGCGCTTATGTACTCTGGTAGATAATTATAACGGCACTTAATCATATGTTTTGATTACTATCACTTATTTTGATGACACACCGACGGATAGTTGTGCCTTTGTGCTAGAAGCTCACGCTTGTATGCCAGAAGAGATCGGCAGAGGGAATTAACATGACATACATAATATAAAAATCTTATCACTAGAAAAATGGGTACCGGAAATCTCCAATACAAATTTGGTCAATCTTCATTGTCATATATTTGTGTTTGCGCGTGTGATAGCGCGCGCCGCTGCACACGCCACGTACCATAAATGAGACCTCAAAGGAGTGCTCCGGCACTCTTACTAGGATTTATTAATTTAATTAAATGATGTATATTGTAGGTTGGTATAGCGTAATTTGTCATAGGAGTCTACATTTCTTACCTGACTACCCCCCTTTTTTTTTCCTTCGTCTGGGCGGAAGGGAGCGTCAGACTTGTACTGTGTGTAAACCCATCCATGTTCCTTTTTAGCCCTTTATGTTCCAGGGCCGCGGTATCTCTTTCGAACAGTCCCGCAGCCCCGGCAGGCATCGGCCCTTGCAGGGCTCCCCCTCCCGATTAGCTGACTTGAGGCGCGCGTGGAACACAAATGACGACGATGACGGAAAAGGATAGGAACATGAAAAAATGCGATTCCGTGCTGCTAGACGAGGCGCAACCCTAAAGAACCCGCATTTCCTTGTTACGTTACGTACGAGTTAGTTTGTAGCGACCGGGAACACAAGCAGCGCATAAAATTGGCGGATATTATCATCCGTGACACACATTGGTCATCTTGGTTGTGGAGGTTAGATGGGCTGTCGCTCCATGTAAAATACTGGTATTCAGCTGCATCCGTTTAGACTGGAAGCCGACCCCAACATATTTGGGAAAAGGCTAGGCAGATGATGAATCATCGGTGACACATGCCCACATGGACAACGGCATGAAGCGTGACTGCAACCGTGCTACTTCGCTGACGTGTGCGACATCTAAAATCCTCGATTTACCAAGGCCGGAGTTTTAAGAAATTCTTTCTTTGTGTACAATCATTCTATTAATAGAGCGAACTGAGATAAAATTTATGAGAATAGAGAAAAAAGCCTAAGACCATGCAGTACCTTTCTTGGTTTAGTTAACGTAACGTGTGTAGTCTTTCACTAAACCACATAGTTAATCATATTGGGCTTCCTCGGAACACCCTGGGTAGTCGGCCTTGCTAACATCTGCCTGAATGACCCATCATTTTAACACGTCATGTCACAATGGACTTGGTGAACGTCGCGGGAATCTGCTGGATGCAACAAGCACAGGTCGACTTGGCGACGCTTGGGAGAGGCTTATGTCCAAATGTGGACATCAACCGGCTGATATACTCATGATGATGAGCCATTGGGCGTTTTCACTTTAATAAGACGATAAGGAGAACAGCAAAAGCAATAAGTTATAGACTTGAGTAACCAGAGTTTATCGACAGGCCTTCTGTATAGTTCATACCAATACGCGAGAAGTAGTCCTAAATGCCATATGTTACTGATGATGGGTACTTACGCAGTTTGTGCAGTTTCTCGTGGTGTTCCTTGAGCTCAGCGTAAAGCACCGGCTCCTTGCAGACGGGGCACACGCGGATGTTGCGCGCGCAGTGCACGCTGTGGATTGTGAAGTTCACCTCCGGGATCTCGCGTTTACTGCGCAACAAAACAAAGTATGATCAGGCTATAACGTTCCCACTGCTGGGACTGAGACGCAGGTCTCCTCTGTGGAGTGGGCTATAATCCATAACGAGATGTCTTTGATTTTGTCTAGCACGTGCCGGTTTCTTCACGATGTTCTTCACTGTTTTAAAGGCAGTGTTGCATGATGTGATTCTGAGGGTCCAAAATGGCCGCTTTAGCAGAATCATATTAGGATGATGCATTTAGCAGAATCATATGATGTCATATAAATTCCGCCCCATTTTTGAATCTTCTAGAAACAGTCCTATAATAAAATTATGAATAAAGAATGAACTGAGAAAACGCTTATGGAGTCAGGAATAACGTTGTGAACACCAAATCTTTGCTAAATATTATAGTACCTACCGCCTTTTTGACCTCCACGGTCCTCCTATAACAGAAATCAGGCTAGATACCGTCCCGAAATAGAACATATTGACCTTCTGATTAGGTCGAATGTCAGGCATATTATGTAATTTTTAGGTCAGTCGCACAGAGCAGTATCCGATACAAATAGATTACCTATCGACAGTGAAATTAGAACTCAGGAATACGACTGAGAGCGTTGATCGCACAGGTGACGTAGCAAACATAGCAACAAAAGTTCATGAATTGATGTAACTGTGCAAGTCTGTTTAGAGAATTTGAAATGGTCATTACAATCATGAGCACTTCATTACCGCTTTGATAGGTAAGAACGAAAAAATATGTAGATATCTTAAGATTATAAAGACTCAACAAAACTTTTATGACATTTTTAATGAGGAATCCTATTCGGGTTGAACTTTGGCTTCTGGAGGAAATACATGCCATTAACTAAGGAAGTGCTATTGAGACAGACCTGCGGCCGGCCAGCGCGGTGACCAGTCATTATCGTCCGAGCTCTATCTATGGTGCATAAATAGTAAATACATCATTTAGACATTCATTTGATCCTTGATCTCCATGTACCTCTAAATCAGGGCCAAGTGGACGATCATTTGGAAACGATTCATGTAGTCAACCTACATTATTAATTATTCACACTGGTTAGTAATTTTTTATCGGAACCTGCGTCCTTATTGCCAGTCTCAGAAAAGTATCAGAGTTGTGGCGTTTCGGCATAAAACAGTATCTGTACGTCCATTTTAAATGACGCTTTTCAGACATGTCTTTGTGAATATCAGCACGGAGCAAGTAAATATCAACAAAAGGTCACGGCCCGGTCACGTCCCTGACACGGCCAGATAGATGTTTGAAGTTACTAGAGCTAAATTATGATTTTACAAAACTACAGCATCTGACCTGTTGAGTACTGTCTCTAAATCACCATCTTAGATCTTTACAGATGCCCATTTTTTTTTTGTGTTTATTTTTCGTACGGGAGGAGACTTGAGGAATGAACCTAGCAGTGTTGGATGAAAATGGGCTGAAGTGAATTTTGTGGTTAAAGGTACCTACACTAAAATTAGGATCGCGTCCCGAGATCATCCAAATTTAAGTTTCGTACTGGTCTGCCAGGGGTGTCATTAAATAGCGAAAAAGTGAAAAGTAATTTTGTAATTAGCTAATGAATCGGGAACACAATCGTAACAATTAGCATTTAAATCAAAACAATTGAAAGTAGGTACTCAAGTGGTTGAAAACTTGTTCCAAGTACCTATGAAGTAGGTATTCCTATTGCTTTTACAAGTAGCTTACGTTTTTGTCATGTCATTGTTTTTTCTGCTTGCATATTAAATGTAGGTACTTCCTATTTTTATTTAGTACGCTTAGCGGATTTATGAGTCAAATACTTTAAAATCAAATGTTTTGGCGGGAAGACAAAGTTCGCAAAAAACATAGGTGCTTACGTAGGTACCTACATAAATTAATTAACTATTAACTGGTTAGCTATAATTTGCGTAAATGTTTCACCGTAGATTATTTACCTTTTCTACCTATAGTTAAACGCGTATGTATTTAGTTCATAATTAGGTATGAAAGTTTTATAAAGCAATTTTATTGAAGCTTCAAAGAGCGCGACCCGGCCGATCTCGACGTCAGGCATTTCCCGGAATTCATCCCCCGCCACAGAGTGCTTAATTGATTTTGTAGCCTGCAATAGGTAGGTCATCCAGGGTAAAATATAGGTCATACAGATCATTGACCTTTAGCCACACAGGTAAAAAAGATTAAACAAGACAATAAAAATAACACAATAACAAAAGAATACCTACATATTTTTTGCACTCAATTCTATGTCTATGAAACCTCCCTTGAGGCTAAACAAATAAACAAAAGTGTGAGGAAGTTTTTCACAACAATAATTCGGATGTAAGGTAAACAACAAGCGCTCCCGAGACAGCTGCGATGTTCGCAATGCTCCAAATAATCTAAAAATAGCCGGTGAACGTGTGTATTCTAAAATAGAACTAATATTGACAACATAACACGCATATTGCACATTAAACTTACCAATTCTCACACAGTTTTGTCACGACGTCTTCCATTTCGCGATTCATCCTTTATTTTATATTTAGTTTGGCTTACATACGCACTGTTACAAATTGCAATTTTAACCTATTTCACAATTTACTGTGGTTGTGTTTTTATTTCGCACTTTTACGGCGGTAGTTGGGCTTCAACTGTTGAATGTTAGAATTTATTATTCGACCTTATCTACTGATTTGAAATAAAAACATTTTTTGTGAACACTTTTCGGTGAATCCCGTAACCACAGACTATACAATTTTATTAATAGCGAGCGCAGCCAACTTCACTCACTCATGGTTTTGACAGCTGGACTGACAGAGACAGATGATAAACTGTTGAGGAGTGACTAGTGATGTCCAATCATAATTATTGTTGGTGTAAAATCGATAGTATAATAATATAAAGTCTCTCCCACACGGTTTAAATTTAACCCTGCATTGTTCATCAAAGACGAAAACAACTGAAAACGAATTGGGTATTTTAGGTTTTTACCTAGTTTCAAGGGTTCGTGATTTTCTCCGTGCCTCGGAAGGCACGTTAAGCCGTCGGTCCCGGCTGTCATTTGTAGATCTTTGACAGTCGTTACAGGTAGTCACTGGCCAAAAAAGTCTGACAACCAGTCTTGCCAAGGGGTATCGTATTACCCAGTACTAACGTACTAACTGGGTTCTGGAGGTCAGATAGGCAGTCGCTCCATGTAAAATACTGGTATTTAGCTGCATCCGGTTACACTGGAAGCCGGCCCCAACATAGTTGGGAAAAGGCTAGGCAGGTGATGATGACCTATCTAGTTTAGAGGGTTTTTATCATGGCTGGTGGTTATACCGTCGCATTTAACCTCATAGAGTATGACTTTTAGCGATAAATAAGGAGCCCTCCTGGAGCTAGCATATATGAAAGGAGAAACCCAGACATTTGCCCTGAATCGAGTGTACCTCATGGCAGAATTAAATATTTTACTGATATCATAATTCTTGACAATCAGCGTGATAAATCAGTTGTTCTGCTGTTTACAACTGACTACTGTTTTTTGAGCCATGCAATGCAGCCATTTGACGGACACTCCCTTAACGTAAGTCGCAAGTTAGTGTGGGGAGCCTCTTACTGCATTTTCATGAAGTTAGCTGTGTTTATCTAATTAAACAAATGCAACACAATTATTTGTAGCTTGGTGTAGATATATTACATAGACATAGAGAATGGACTGAACGTTAGCCTCCTAAAAGTGACCACTCTGTAGAAAGAGACAGAGCGATGATGCGGTCAATACCTGTCTCTTTTCTGTAGACCCGTAACACAGTGCAGAACTATGCGTTCCTGGCATGTTGTGACGTAGACCAATCAGAACTCTAGAAAGAGATAACTACTGGCCGCACATTTGTTTACCCCCAAAGACCAATAGCCTTTTGTAGGTTTCCCCCTGAAAATAAAAAAGGTAGGTATATAACAGAAAGTGTGGGATTTCGCTAAAGCCCCATTTCACGAGTTGTCCGAGTTTATGGTTAGGTACTGTTTAAAAAAACTATCTTCACCCACTGCTAGGTATAGTATAGGCATCTCTTTGCTTGTGCTCCAGGTTCTTGTGCCAGCCTCATCCAGAATATTCCCGCGATAGTAACAAAATAAAACGTCCCAACATTTTAGTAATCTTTTATTTACTTAAACAACAACAAAAATAATAAAAATTGCATGGATAATACACTAAAGAACACTAGTATACTTAATTGCAATCTATTTCAATAAAACTTAGGAACATAGAGAAAGATCTCAATGGATAAAATGTTATCCACACATTGATCATTATTTTCATCATATAACTAGATAATTGAATAACATTATATCACACATAGCAGTAAATCTAGAACTTAAAGACTTTCGAGTTCCATAGCTAGTTGAAACCAAATATTAACATACAATATGTCAAATCTAAGTTTTTGAGTTGCAAACATTAACAAATCAGTCACATCACTTGACTAGAGATGTTACAACAGATTAAAACATCTTTCAAAAAAGGGGATTTACTTATGGGTATTTTCTTTAATGCATGCTATATCATAAATATCAATTAAGTGGTAGCCACTAGGGGTTACAATAGCTTTTTGTTTACATTTAATCTTTGTCTATGGTATTTTACAATATTCTTAATAATATGGTTTCTGAAGTAGCTACAGAACTTCACATTACATATTGTAACTCTCCGCCCGCTCGCAAAGCCCACACAATTCGCGTGACGCATATCTAAATGTATTTTGAAAATATAATTCATCTTGCTACACAATACTCTTCGCAAGTTTAATAATTTGAGACCGCTTACTCACAATACCATGTCATGGCTATTTACAATTTTCAATTTGTTTAACTAGATGATTCCAATGACAGATTACTATATCTTGTTTAATTTATTTTATGGACATATCTTTTGTATTTGTCAATATAATTTACATTGTTTTTGTGTAAGTATTAAAGCTATGGTAAAAATATTGATATTTTGGATGTAGCCTTTTCATTCAAGTCCTTTTAGCTAAGTACTTGCTACATTCAATTGACTCCAATCCATTGCCACATGGATTACAGAATCTAAACTAATTGCAGTAGCCTTAGCCTTTCTTATTTCTAGCTAGTGCATTCCAGTACCCTAATATTTTACAAACTACACAATTCTTTTACATACATCCTCTTTTCTGATTCCTCTAGCCAAACATCCTTAAGTATGAAATACAAACATACATAAATATGTATAAACATTCATAAGATCAATTGCATAGGTCAATAGGTTGTTGAGCTCTCTAAAGAACCATAGTTTAGGCGAATACCAATGGTAGTTTCCTAATTAAATTAAGGATAACTTAAACAATATTTTCATGGACAAAATTATGCAAAAATGATTTTGTAAGAAGCACTGTTAAAATAGGAAACCAGTGCTATTACAAATGGTTGAATGCATGTCACAAATAATACATATGTTTATTAAGACACATAATTCAATTTCTATTACAGCACAATTCGGGATGAAAATCGATAATAATCTATAACAAAACTGTACCTCACCATATTCATAGCTCACTATAACATACACTGTCTCTTTCTTCGTCGCACTAGGCACTCAGGTCACACAAAAATGTCATCACAACACTGACGTCAGTTATGAGGCAGTTCTAGCCTCTAGTACTGTCCCCGTTGAAAGCCCAGTCCTACGCCGCGCATGGTGTGAGTAGTCGCTCTGGCCACTTCGTACTGTGCTTGCATGGCTTGAAACAGTTCCTCTTGCTTTTTGATTGGGTCTACTGCTTTTTCTGGAGGCTCAGTCTTCACTGCGGCTGTGGGAATAGAAATACTGTTTAGCGCTTGTTTGTCTGAATCTTAGATTAAGAATATTAATTGGAACAAACTAAGAATCTATACTGCACTGCACTATATCCTCTACCACAAAGAGAATCAAGATAATTTATGATACAAAGGACTGAGGTAGTACAGAATTCAGTCCATCCAAAAGATGGAAACCGAAGTTGCAGTATAACAACATCTGGTCATTGGACTTCAACTTCGAGGGCCTAAATGTAACAATATACGAAGGACAGATAAGACGGATTGAAAGACCTACTTAGTAGGTATAAAACCTGCATTGTAAGAAATACTAAACAAAATTAAAAAGTCTCACCTGGTTCCTTGATCCCCATAAGCCTCATGAACTTGGATACCTGTTTGCCGTCCGAGTCCTGCGCGAACCGCGTGCCACTCCACTTGGCAGCCTCCTCGGCTTCAGACTTATTCTTATTAGACCACAACAACTTGCGCTTCTGTACCTGACAATAATGTTCATGTGTTATAAAAATCATCAGACATTAATTTCGATTTGGCCAGGATGGTATGGAGATGTTTTTTTATGGTATTGTTTGCTTTTTTGCTTTAATATGATTGTTATTTTTAAAGGAGACTCTGAGAGAGCTCCGAGTGCTCTGAGGAGGCTCTGAGTAGGCAGCAATGTTATCCTGATTAACCATGATCCAGAATTCAGCTCCAGTGCTGGATTCTGGATTGAAATGGATTTCCATTGGTTTGGTGGTATTGAAGTATTGATGCAGTGTCACTAAATTCCAGCGCTACAATAATATTGATTAACTGATGAATATTTATTACACAACAGCAAACACAGGGTTATGATTTTTATAGTCTTATTTTACAGTAACAGTTTTCTGGTAAGGAATTGCACCAGGGAACAACACCACAAACTTTGGTTAGCATGGTGAATGCAGGCAGGCCAAGGAAGCACGTCCTACTAACGACGGCCGCTTCTATAACAAGGCGCTCCGGCTGACCGAATAACAGCTGCGCACAGTTACAGTCGCCATAACTGAATGTGGCTCTTTTAATACTGGGTACAAGTACACCGACGCACAAAGGGTACCACATAAAGGGTGTAACAGGACCCTTCACGAAGCCGTCAACCAAGCCATAAGTACATCAAACTAAGTAACTTTACGCAAAAAATATTGCTGGGAAACGACTTTTTTTTTGGGGTGAAAAATCATGTTTTACGGTAGGACTCAATGTACCTGTAATGTAACACACTCAAAACATTGTGCTGATGGATGGATTGACTAATGCGAGGGTCGTGGAGGTGTTTAAAGTAAAAATCTTACATTAAAAACATGTATTTAAAAAAAAACTTGTGAAACAGTTGGATTTTGACCCCCAATATCTCCTTAACTAGATCCCCAGCTATGGTCTAGAACAAAAAAAATGATCGCAATGACGGGAGAACAAGTGTCTTTAAGCTTCGGTATGGGTCTTGTTACACCCTTTATTCAGAATCAAAATCAAAATATTTTTATTTCACATAGGCCTAGATGGGCACTTATAAAACGTCGACAAAAAGGTGCACGGTTCGGGTTAGTCGTTTCCTATGGAGAAGAACCGGCAAGAAACTCCATGGAAACTCCTTTCAAATCATTTGGTGTTACAATATTATCATGTTACAGCATTAGTACTTAAGTATGTGGGGACAGCATAGGCCCGTCAGTAGGTTGTTGCTTAATACACAAAAAATGTAAAAAAACGATAAAAAGTTAACAAAAGTTAACGAGCATCTGGGAATCTACAGAGCCTATAATGTTCACACATTCACAAACAATCGGTAAAAAAAGAATCTATACAAAGGTAAGAAAATATTGTAAAATAGTAAATTAAACAAGTGACACAAATATTGTCATCAGTGCTGTAACTATTCTGAGCAAAAGATGTATAAATGATTTGAAAACTATCGTAAAGAAACTGGTTAGTTAGATGAGAAAAAAAAATGAGATTAAGAATAGTTAGAGACATCCACATATTTGTGTCGTTTATGAGCTACCAGGGAAGCCGCATGACACCGTCAAACGTAAAATTGATATCTAGAGTTTTTTTTGATAAGGTCTAAATTGCATAATTTTGGTTTTCAAGAAATTTATTTCTAGGTTACGGTCTTTCATCCAATTTTGTATAGTTGACATAATATTATTTAAAGTGTCATGTAGGCGTTGAGAGTCATTACAGGAAGTCATTATTGAGATGTCATCAGCGAACAGTACGCACGATTCCGTCATAATTTTGCGAAGGTCGTTGATGTAAATCAAGAATAATAAACACCCTGTAACACTACCTTGAGGGATTGAATTTTTAACACGAACTGCATTTGAACGTATTTGGCCGAGTTCCCCAACGTCATGATCCCAATAGTCAATTTCTACGAATTGTTCTAGGTTTTGTAGGTAGGAAGCGAACCATTTATGAGTTATTCCTCTAACGACGATTCCGTATAGTTTGTCAAGTAGAATATTGTATAGTACCTTAGCATAAGCTTTTGTCATGTCAAGTAAGATTCCAATCGCGTATTTTTTGTTATTTAAAACGTCCAGTATTTTTTGCGTAAATTTGTATGTTGCTAAGATTGTGGATCTTTTTTCCGAAAACCATTTTGAGATTCATCGAAAATATGAAATTTTTCGCATAAACGCAATTGCACATTGCCTTCTCTATTTTTTTTTCCATAGGAGCCCCTCTTTGTGTTAGGAGTCAAAATCCTTAAAATCCTTGGCGTATACACGATTTGGTCGATGGTCCAAAAACCCTGGATGACGTAAAAAACCATATTCATGCTGCTATTGCCAGCACCGACGCAGATTCGACTTTCCCAATGTATTGATCAGAATGGTGGCCACCTTCAAGATATCATTTTTAAGAAGTAATTTACCAAAACCTTAGAGCATAGCAATATTCAAAATAAAATGTATTTAAATGATATATCTAATACTTATTGTTTTATTATTTTTTCAAATATGGAAGTCTCCATGCCGCACCCCGTATAATACAATTCAATAGTTTTTAGTTCCCAAGTACCCTTAGACAGTGGCCTCCTTGAATAAAATACTTGTTGCTTTTATAAATCACCTGGTCCATGATCTTGCTAGTATTGACAGCAGTGGGGTTGTAATATGAAGGTAGATGCGAGCCAGGAGGTGGTGCCTCGCAGGCTGCGGCACGAAGTTGCTGAGCCGTGGCCATTGATCCATCTGGTGTCTTGATCTGAAGACCTGTGTAGGTAAAGGTATTGAAATTATCACATCATGTTTTTTGAGGCACCTTTGAAGCTTATCTTCGCGTTTTTTTTGGTTTGTTGAAACTATCTATTATAGCTGGCCTGTACTAGCCTAAATACTACTTCCTAATTTTTTCCCACAGGTTTTAAAGAATAAAAGTATTTATTGTGTACTAGCGACCCGCCCGGCTTCGCACGGGTGCAATGTTATACATTTAAATTTGTACATATAAACCTTCCTCTTGAATCACTGTATCTATTGCTGAAAACTGCATTAAAATTCGTTGCGTAGTTTAAAAGATCTAAGCTCACAAACAGCGGGAGCGTCTATTTTAAACTATGTAAAGATTATAATAAAAACACACGCCCTTAGAAGCGGCGATATTGAAATGTTTGACAGGCGAGCCCAAGGCAGTCAGCAGCCCTGCTATCCACTTACTGATTAATAAACAAGTTACAGGCTAATTATTACGTTGGTACAAGAAAAGATGAACATAGACAAAGATGAACATACACGTTTTGTTATCTACCGAAATTAAAATGAGCTGGTTCTTGGTAGTAAAACAAAACGTGTCTTTTATTAATCAAAAATCATAACCAATATATCTCAAAAACATAGACAAAAGGTACAAAAAAGGTAAAATATCAATAAAAAGGTTTAGTGCAGACTTGCACACATTTCTTTATTACTCTTGTTCTGTGGAAGCGTTTTTATGAAAGTAGTAATAGTATTTCTACCCATTATCTTAAGACAAAATACCAAGTACTAACCCATCTTCTCCATAACCTCGAGTTTCTTGTTGACCTTGTAGGACGAAGGCCTGTAGTCGCCCGAGGGCGGAGAAGTGCGACGCTCCGACGACGACGAGTGGCCGCCCGAGTACGGAGCCCCGCGGGACTTGGAGCGGGAGCGGTCGCGACGGTCGTGGCGATGGCTGGACGACCTAAGAGACAGGGTAAAAAAGATTAGGTATTATGAGTGCGTCATGGTTCTCTTGGCATCTCAAATAGTGCTTTTATGCACCACTAGCAGTGCCCCGAGATTTTAGCTGCCAATCGGTTCCTAAGGTTCATTCGTAGCGAGGTGTTAAATAGCCGAGAAACTATCTCGAGAATTGAGCTATAATGCGGGCCATAAACGTTCAAGTAGTTTGAACAAGCTGGTTCAAACAGTTGTATCAAAATGGCATGAATGTCTGTGGCAAAAAATGATCAAAAATGAGTTATCAAATGGCACGAAGAAATATGAATTTTCGTATTTCTATTTGATAAAACAGTTTAATCGAACTGTTTGATCAAATTACTTGAATGTCTATGGCCCACTTAAAATGCAAAAATATTTTTTCATATCCGATTTAGTTCCAGAGATAAGCCCGTAATAAGCACAAACAAACAAACCCAAGGTAATTAACTCATGGCTAAATAATAACAGCCACTTGGGTTGATCTTCAGGTTAAGCCGCACTTGCCTAGGTTGGTCCATAGATGGGTGACCACCCATCACATACCAAGTTTCCTCCGTGCCTCGGAAAGCACGTTAAAACGTTGGTCCCGGCTGTCATTTGTACATCTTAGACAGTCGTTACAGGTAGTGAGTGGTCCGAAAGTCTGATAACCAGTCTTACCAAGGGTATCGTATTACCCAGTACTAACTGGGTTGTGGAGGTCAGATAGGCAGTCGCTCCATGTAAAATACTGGTATTCAGCTGCATCCAGTTAGACTGGAAGCTGACCCCAACATGGTTGGGAAAAGGCTAGGCAGATGATGAATCAATATTTATTACAGGTAGACTTGCAGGTCATAGATGGCTCAAGCTTTAAAAGGAAATGCGTTAGGTATCTGAAGAAACTATTGCGGTCGCTCTAAGAGCGCGATTTCGGCATTGGTGCGATAAGGACAACTACAGATTCAGTAAAAAGTCACAATTCGATTCGGTTTGGCTCTCGACGATTTCCTCCTCCAATATTCGACCAATTAAAAAAAATATTTCATTAACTGAATAAGAAGGATATATACTGAGTCCCTATGTTTTTCTTTTTTCATCAATAGTTGTCAAATTTGTACACTAGGCCTCTGTTGACAGTGGTCCAAATAGGCTATTTTGAGCATTTTGTAAAGGTTCTAGTGCTTATACAGATTATGTATCATCAAAAAGGAAAACACAGGGACATAGAAAAGGTTGATATTTATTTAACTGTAAAAAATAATACCCACCGAAGTAACAGCAGGGCTATTGCGTATCTCTGTTGACAGTCCATAGTGATCATCACTCGGCGAGTTTTGATATACATTGACCGTTCTTGTTGGTTTCAACTGATGCTACCCGTGCAGAACTGTCATTGTATATCAAAACTCGCCAATTGATGAACTGTGAACAGAGATACGCAATAGCCCTACTGGACAGATTTTTAGCTGGACAGAGTACAGTCGTAAAAGAATAAGTTTAAAAAGTGTTTACTCTAAAACTAGGCTGCAAGCCCCCCCTGGCGACGTACATGAAGGTGGGTAATATTAAACGAAATCTTCAATTTGTAACCGTGATTAATTTAATTATATCTAGGGAATGCTAATTTAATGGGCCTAGATGTTCAAATCGGAGCTTGAAAAGAGTCAGCCCTTGCCCTCTGGAGCAAGTGGTCCACTTTCCTATCTTGACCATTTTGTTCATAACGTCAATATTTGGGAATATTGACGTTATGAACAAAATGGTCGAGACGAACGAGTCGTTACGAACTCATCCACTTTAATTATGTCATGTTCTGTCCAGTTGCTAATCTGTCCAGCTGAGAATCTGTACAGTTGCTCCGGAAGGCTTTAAAGTCATAAACCAGATAGAAAACAGGCGAATGCGTTTCTATGGAGAAAAGACCACCCGCATTTCCTCTTAAGAGGGCCCTTCCCGGCGCGTCTATTGTCAACGCGAGCATGGTCGAAAAGCTTGTTGTTTCATCCAGAGCCACAGCGGCAATTTCTTTTAATTCCCCCGTCTTACCCCGCCCCGACCCCGCACATCTCGTCTCCCGTGCACCTCATACCGCCTAACGCGATGACATTGAACGAAAAATAGTGTTCGAAAATTTCATAAACTTGTTCCAGGAAATAAGTGTTTTTAAATAAGTCTTACAAGTGTGTGAAATAAATATTTGTCATTAAGAATCTCCATTACATGTGCAAGGTTTCTATCGAGATGTTTTCTTTACTTTTACAGTTTATGAGTACAATAGGAACGGACAAACTTCAGTAAAAATTTGTGCAAAAAAGCAATAGGGAATATGCATGTAATTTTTTTTTCACTTAAATCAATAATATGCAGTAATATCAACCCAAGAAAATAATTAAAAGTTAATTTCAACCACTGCTTGTCGCACAAAAAAAAACTTAAACTCCTACAATTTTCTACGACAGTTCAAACGTCCATGACTATCGCGGCCATTCATGTCAGGACTTTGATGTCACTTACCTCTAAATTTATCCTCTAGATTTAAACAAGGCAGATTGCCTTGTTTAAATCTGTTTTTTTTGCCCTTAGTAGATTAGTTTTACTAAAATGTAAGTGCTTTATTTAAGCAAAAATTGCAATAACAATTTTATAGTAAAATCTTAGTGAAACTTTAAGTACTTTTCTATTAAAAGTGTTTCTTTGACACATGGATTGTGACATGACTACCGGAATCGATGCGTTTTGTGTTTGCGTTCCGTTTCACCAAAAACACGCTAAATAAAATATTAAATTGTAAAATATGTGTTGTATGAGAGAATTAAACAAGTGTACCACAATGTCAGGGGCGTGCCGTCCATAGAGGCAATTAGGCCTAGCCTACCCTACCATTCCTACCAACAACGCAACAAATGCATTTATTATAACTATATTAATCAAAAATAAAAAAATAAAACGCCTGTTATAATACTTAAAGCAACTTGTCGCGGCCGTGTGACGTAACTGGTAATAATATTACGAGTCTAGGCAAGGCCCCAGCCGGCCTAATTTCCATTGATAAATTTAAGCACACTGATAAGTATTTTCGTGTATATACACGGCAGTGGCGTGCAGTAGTTCTTCTGGTAAGGCAGGCCACGCATACTGAATTACTGACACCCAAAAAAAACTCGGCAACATCACAGCGTCGCTCTACTTAGGATGACCCTCAAAGTAGTCACATCTATTGATATATTCAGTCACCCTTCCGGGACCCCCGCACCCGCCCCTGGTATTTTTAGTACTTAAGCTTATGAGAAACAACGCCATCTAGCTTAAATATCAGGAATTTCAATGGCATTCAGTCAATACAAAAACGAAGGTAGAAGCTTCGTTAAAAAAATCTTAAAAATAAAACAGAGTGCGCTGTCAACAAAAAAATAAAATTACCTAAAATTACCATGGTATAGTGTAGATTTTTGGAATATTAGAAAAAAAACATTGGAAATAAGCCTGTAAAAACCAAAGTTATAAATACAAGAACTCACCACATTATTCAAAGTTCAAATCACGATTTTCTGACAATGCAAACAGAAGCAAGATTCATTTGAAATGACGAGTACGAGATGAATTTTGGGTTAATTCTCGTAATTCGGGTACCTACACCTTTAGACACAACTTGAATCTTATCATTAAACGATTGTGAATACTTACTGTTTTTAACTTATAACAAACACACATTATCAGCGCAAACTTCACAACGGAACACCATTTTACGTAAATAAACAAATACAACAAATAATATTTACACTACTGTACGTTTCAAAGCGAATTACAACCGTCAGATATTATAAAAAGCAAAACATTCAAGATCGCGAAATAAATTTTGCTTGTCACATGAAACAAATATGGCTTACAACTTTCTAAGAAAAACATAATTGCTACTTTGTCGATAAAAAACACTACCAAATATAATTGCATCACTGCATACCGTTTTAGCCGGATAATACTTTGTGGCCAATCAGTGGCCAGCTACACTCGCAGGAGTTGAGCCGCCAATCTATCAATGATCTATACATGTGTGCCGTTCATACACACGAAAATGTGCATCAGTGTGCGTAAATTTATCAATGGAAATTAGGCCGGCGGCGTCGTTGCCTAGAAGAGCCGGGAGCGAGCGTCGTAGTTACGTAGTATTATTATAAGTTACGTCACACGGGCGCGACAAGTTGCTATAAGTATTTTAACAGGAGTTTTTTTTTTTTTTTTTAATATTTTGCATTATTTTATTACATAGTTATAATAAATACATTTGTTGCGTTGTTGGTAGGAATGGTAGGGTAGGCTAGGCCTAATTGCCTCTATGGACGGCACGCCCCTGATACACGGAAATACGAACGGCACACATAGTAAATAGGGGCGTAAACTCCTGCGAGTGTAGCTGGCTAGCTGGCCACTGATTGGCTGCCCCACAAAGTATTATCCGGCTAAAACGGTATGCGGTGATGCAATTATATTTGGTAGTGTTTTTTTCATTGACAAAATAACAATTGTATTTTTCTTAGAAGCCATATTTGTTTCATGTGACAAGCAAAATTTATTTCGTGATCTTGAATGTTTTGATTATTATAATATCTGACGGTTGTAATTCGTTTTGAAACGTACAGTAGTGTAAATATTATTTGTTGTATTTGTTTATTTACTTAAAAATGGTGTTCTGTTGTGAAGTTTGCGCTGATAATGTGTTTGTCAGAAGTTAAAAACAATAAGTATTCACGATTGTTTGATGTTAAGATTCAAGTTGTGTCTAAAGGAAAATGTGTAGATACCCGAATTACGAGAATTAACCCAAAATTCATCTCGTACTCGGTATTTCAAATGAATCTTTCTTCTGTTTGCATTGTCAGAAAATCGTGATTTGAACCTTGATTAATGTGGTGAGTTCTTGTATTTATAACTTTGGTTTTTACAGGCTTATTTTCAATGTTTGTTTTTCAAATATTCCGGTCAGACGCTCAAAATTGGGTACGGAACGAAAACTAAACTATTTTTTTTTGTTTACAGCGCCCTCTGTTTTATTTTTTAGGTTTTTTTGTAACGAAGCGATATCCTTCGTTCTTGTATTGACAGAATACCATTGAAATTCCTTATATTTAAGCTAGATGGCGTTGTTTCTCATTGGCGTTGTTGTTGCTTACTAAAAAGACGATGAAGAAGACTAGAAGACAGATGCGGGGGTCTGGGAGGGTTAGTGAGTATATCAATAGATGTGACTACTTTGAGGGTCATCCTAAGTAGAGCGATGTGATGTTGCGAGTTTTTTTTTTTTTGCTTGGCCTGCCTGCCTTCGGGAAGCACCGCACGCCACTGCACAATGTTTTTATGGTCCAATACAAGGCGTTTTTAAGAAATAAAAAAAGTTTTGTATTTCTTGCATATTCCCTATTTTTGGACGCTTATCCTGAATTTGTTTCTACGATTTTTTATTACCATAGAAACCTGGATATAGTGCACAAAATACCAATTAGTTCAAAAAAATCAAAGATAGATGTGTAACAACTGCATAATCACGTACGAGCGTTTGTATGAAAATTATGACGGGTTGGCCGCTCTTAAGACTGTGAAGTACGACTTATATCCTAAGTTATTCTCACCGTTTTTCCTCCGAGCGTCGACCATGACGATCTCTGTCGCGCTCGCGTTCTCTTTCCTTATCGCGACGCTCGCGGTCTATGAACCTGAAACAAAGTAAAAGGGTTTTAATGAAACGAATACAGATTTAAGTGTAGGATACTAGATTCACCCAAAGAAGGAGGTCGGAAGTTCTTGTGTTATACCAGAATAGAAAACCTATACATTTTTATTGTTGAACTAGCGACTCGCCCTTGCTTCGCACGGCGCCGCCTATCGGGTCCAAAACTATATCTAATGTAGCCTATTTAGAGTTAAGGATCTAGCAGTAGAGCGGTGAAAACTGCTTTCAAATCCATGCAGTAGTTTTTGCGTGATGCGTGTACAAACAGACAGACAGACAAAAATTCTAAAAACTGTTGTTTTGGCTTCTGTTGCTCTAATATAGAACCCCCAAACCCATAAATTTTTTCTTCAATATTTTGATGTACAGGCATCGGCCTGTTACAATTTTATTATTGGATAAAAATAAATTAAAATTTAAATCTATTTATTTCCACATGCATTAACAATTACATCGAAAATAGCGCTCCATCTTTTTGAGGCAAGATTATGTGCGCTATCGATTAAGATTTAAGTTACTCACTCTGTATTTAATTTTGAGCAAAATTGCCGTTACATCATTTGATTTCAATGCATATCTTAGGAGATATTGTAGTTTTAAAACAACTCCGCAGCAAAATAATGATCAAGTTCCGCACGCGCATTTTTAATTTTTTATTATGCGAAATGTGACGCAGACGAAGTTGCGAGGCCGGGCAACTAGTAATACATATTAGTATGTATTCCAATCATTTTTTAAAGCACACGCTTTGCATTTCGGCTTCGTTAAAATTTTATCCGACCGGTATGTAGCCAGCACTAATCATTGAGAATACAATCGTCTTCTGTTGTAAGTTAGTAGTTAAAATTATCATACCTGGGCGACACAGCATCCCTAGCATCCTGGGACCTCTTATCGGCTGGTGGGGAAACCTCACTGACCAAAGGCTTCAGGTCCATCAGCGCTGGCACTTTCTCGCGGTCATCGGGCCGGTCGCCTAGCAGACCTCGGCGAACGCCCTCGTGTGCGCGTCCGCGATCACGGTCGCGGTCCGATCTGTGGAGGGGAGCATAGTAATTAAATACTTTTAAAATTCAGCCGACGTAACTGCTTTGCCAAAAAGGTAGCAGTATCAGCGACGCCTGGTGTCCATGGACGACGCTCATATTTAGGCAGAGTATTCTTACAATAATGACTTGACCGAAAAGAGTTCCGAGTTAGTTTCGGTGTTTCTTTTCGGAGTAAATCAATAAGAAAAACCGACCTCAAAAAGATTTTCTGTTTTTGACGTATAAAAACCATTTTACAGAATAAACATCATTTACTCATGCATATGTGAGGCACACATGAGTAATACAGAGTTTAGTAAAGCTTACACATCTACCTATTAACCAAGACCAAATGCAACATGAAACTTGACTCCGGGTTAAAATCACAAAATTATGAAGAAACAGAGGAACTCGTGGAAGTGTAAAACATTCATCACCCTCTCACACACCCCAACAAAAATCACACACAACACACCTGCCACAAACACCCCACGCACTCCTCATTAACGCTCTCCCACACACCTATTCCGATTCCCTAAACTCACCAGTCACCACATTAACTCAACGTCAAAATACATCGCTCAGCACATGTCCTGTATTGTTTATTTTCTTATTTTTTGTCTTCATTATTAATTACTTAACTAAATCTAAATTGGAACATCACTCCATTCTGTATCTTGGGAAGGGCGTTGGTAGCTGCGCCACAGTTTATACTTTTGCAGCTACCATTTTTACTGGTTGTACTTCTTGTGTCCTCTTCTTGTGTTTTTTTTTTCGAAATAAACTTTTATTATTATTATTTTGAGTTCAGAGTATTTAGATAGTACAGTAGTGTTAGTAATAGACTCTGTAACAATGAACTGTGTACAAGTTAAAGGAGCTATTTATCTAGTTTACCCGTATCCCATTCTGCACCCACAACTGTTTGAAACTATGTATGTCACTTAGTATGTCCTAGCCAGAGTACTATGTACAGACGCCAGCACATCAAGCTACTACAATATGTCAAAAATATGTAATAGATTTTCAACTTTATTGCTATAATATTAGTTTCAAGGTTGATAGGGAAAATTTGACAGGTTCGGGTGGCTTGATGTGCTGGCGTCTGTACCAGGATGCGACAAACATATTAGTTTAACAAGTACCGGTATCTATCATCTCTGCGCGGTGACCGTCTATCAGAGCGGTCTCTATCGCTGCGTGCACGAACCGGGGACTCGCGGCGTTTGTCGCGCCGGTCGGACTCGCGGTCACCGCGGTCGCGATCACGTTCCCGCTCGCGGTCGCGTTCACGACTGTCATCTGTGGACAAAGAAAAGTTTTGAATTATAATTGAACATAATCCAGCACGTGGCCATAATCAGAAGGAATGCCGCCATCTTGTTTTTCACAAATATTTACACTTCAGACAACTCATCTGGGCAGGCGGGAAAACACAGAACTAAAAGTAAATGTACCAAGTTTGCAATATCAATGCATTTTTTCTTGACAAGCAGCGCCATTTTGAGCTGAGCATGAGCTCACAGGTTTGATTCCCAGGTCAGGAAAAGTGTTATTGGGATTTATATCAGGAATTTCTCAGTAACAGCCACGGAGTCCGGATTAGTGCCCGGTTGATAGTAATAGGCTCGCCTAAATTACATGGAACTTTAACATAGCTGGTACAATGTCGGTGTACTATTAGGTACAGTCACGAGCACCAATATGTAAACACTTAGCAAACTTTAAAAAAAAAATCCTCCTACTGTTCTCATTAAAATTTAATGTTGTTACGAACATAGTATTCTGAAACTGATATTTTTATGAAAAAGATCCTATCTCCAAGGTACAATTTTTTGTTTCTCGCAAAAATTGCTTTTTAAATTTATGAAAGTGTATACATATTGACCTCTGCCTACGGGACTACAGGCGTGATGTTTGATGATGTAACCATAAAGAGTGAGCGCATGTTTTTTGTAGCGAACTGGTTAAAGGCGTTGGAGCCCTTATCCAGAACTTTTTGATATGAAACCTAACCTTCTTTTAACGTGTCGTTTGTGCCTAACCTGGTGTCAGAGTTTTTATGCCGCCCATGGGCCTCTGACTTGGCTTTACATGCCGTCCAGAAATATCTGTCAGGCATGCTGGTTTTCTCACGCTGGTTTCCTTCACCGCAGCAAGTGATAATTATACAATACGCACATGCATCCTAAAAATCAGAGGTGCGTGCCTTGGGTTCGAACTCGAGACCTATGACTTGACAGTCCGACAGTCACACTACTAGGCTATCACTGCAACGAAACCAAATCAATCACTTACAAGACTTGTATTCTAGCTTAGTAGTTCCTACAGCATAGCATATTGTATCATCTACAAATCATTAATTTCAATTCAACATGCAACATTTTACGACTGGTTGATAAATGCATACAATACAACTGTTGTAAATCCAAATTAATCACCAAGTACTGTGTATATGCGGTTAGAACATAGTACCACGAAACATTAATGGAAGGTTATGATGTAACTCCACTAATTGCGCTTTTCGTTTCGTACAACTTTGTCAGAGATCAGCTATTATATCTTATGCTACTAGCTGTTGTCCGCGACTATCGTTCGCGTGAAATTATTATTATAAAAAAATGATTATTATTAAATATTACTTTCCTTTTTTAATCGAATTTTGTTACTAGTTTTAAGGGTTTTTTTTTTGCGCGGATCCCTAATTCTTATTCATAAAAGTTAACTCTTTAGTTACTTCTTATGACATCAGCTATTTGCCAGTAGAAGTCCCGTCAAAATCGGCCCAGCCGTTTCGTAGATTAGCCATTTGAAACGGATTTTGATAAAATTTTAAGGTTTTTATTTTTTGCTCGGACCCCTAATAAATTTTCTAAAATAAAAGCCTATGTTAGGCCTTAGAACGTCAGCTATCTGCCAGTAAAAGTCCCGTCAAAATAGGTCCGGGCGTTCCGGAGATTAGCCGGCACAAACAGACAGACAGACAAAAATTGAAAAAAAAAAAAAACAGGAAGGTTCTTATGTATAACATTGCGCCCGTGCGAAGCCGGGGCGGGTCGCTAGTGTAACATAATACAAGGTGTTAACAGACTACAGAATGCTTGGTTGACGGCTTTGTAGAGCCATTATACTGT
This sequence comes from Eugnorisma glareosa, assembly GCA_947578425.1. Taxonomy (NCBI): domain Eukaryota; kingdom Metazoa; phylum Arthropoda; class Insecta; order Lepidoptera; family Noctuidae; genus Eugnorisma; species Eugnorisma glareosa. The sequence continues at coordinate 9,475,865 of OX387974.1, read as the reverse complement.
TGACGAAACGTAATTCTAGCCAAAAATACTGCTGAGAAACAACTTTGGATTTAACTCAAGTAACTTAACTTTAGATTATTATTATGGGTGTTAAATCATAGTTTACGGTAGGAGTAGGACTAAATGTAGCGTACTCAAAACAGGAATAATTTAAGTCAAGATTAACATTAAAATAAAAGCTATGGCAGCTACTCGTATGGTGCTGCACAAAAAAGTGATCGCAACGACCCGGGTAGAACAGCCTTTTTACCACCCATTATAGTAAACTCACATTTTGCCGGTTATGTTTAAGTACCGTGATTAGAGGTGTGCCTATTGTGGCTCATGGCTTAGGCTCATGTCATGACTGCCATGTTATCAACCATAAATTCGCCACCACTACACATAGAGACAGGAGGCCTTTGTGCCAGCAGTGGACTTGCTATAGACTTGTGCTAAGCTTATGCTGAAGTTGCGGCAGAGGAGAATAATAATGTAAAGGCTGTCTATTTTGTTTCGGGAGGTTCCTGCACCTAATCGGGCGGGAGGAAACGCCCGGGTGTCACCACTGCGAGGATCGACCGGAGGACACGGTGGAGCACACTGTGCAGGTCTGCTCCGCTTGGGCGGAGCAACGCCGTGTCCTCGTAGCGGCGATCGGCGGCGGCGACCTCTCGCGTCCGGCCCTGGTTCAATCCATGGTCCGGAGCGAGACGGAATGGGACGCCGTCACCTCCTTCTGCGAAGCAGTCATGCTAGCGAAGGAGGTGGCGGGACGTGAGAGGGAGAGAACCTCACGTCCCAGCCGCCGCGGGAGACGCACCGGGCGTCGGGGGCCACGTGGTGGCCCCCGGCCACCGTAGACGCGGGCCTGTGGACGGTGAGCTATGGGCTAGCTTGCCGTCCGTCCGTCTTATGACGACAGGCCGTGTCGACGGCGCGTTCGTGTTCCACGCGCGCCTCAAAGAGAGTCAGCAAACAGGAAGGGGTCCGTAAGGGCCGACGCCTGCCAGGGTTGCGGGACTGTTCGAAAGAGATACCGCGGCCCTGGAACACAAAGGGCAAAGGAAGGAACATGGATGGGTTTTAGTCAGTACAAGTCTGACACTCCCTCCTGCTCAGCCCAGAGCGGGAGGGGTCATTTGATGATTTCCCATCGATAAAAAAAAAAAAAAGGCTGTCTATTTGAACTCTTACATTACAGGCAAATGCTGGGAAGTGAGGAAGCATCTTTGGCTTCATAATACGACAGAAATTGAAAGCTGAGCAAAGAATCTTAGGAATATGTTTATTTATAAATATTTTACTATGTAATAAAAATAAGACGGGCCTTGAATTGGGACATTCTAAATTCAAATTGATGTGTCATTTCTATTACAATCTGGCTTGAAATAAGACACATAATTGTGTATGTATTGACTGGAGCTTGTCTGGGGGCCTAAAATGGCTGCTATATCAGAATCTTAATATGAATCACGTTAAAATTTTAAAATTCTTAAAATAGTCTTTATGATTTTGATCACCACCATTTTCATAGTTTTAAATTTTTAACGTGATTCGTATTATGATTCTGATAAAACAGCCATTTTAGGCCCCCTGAGAGCTGTACCGAATTCTGCCAAAAAGCAATGGTCCTTTAGGAAGGGTACGAGTGCAGATGTAATGGGCATGGGAGCTACCGCGAATTAATTCGCCGCTAGAAACGTTAGTGTAGCGCGAGGTCACCGAAATGTCAGATGTCATAGAGCATTCGCACGTTGCGTGCTTTTTTACACACTTTCTGAGGAGCAGGATTTTTCATTTTTGTTACCTCATACATAACTCCGTCATTTATGAACTGATTTAAATTTATTCTCCTTAATAACTGAAAAATCATTCGATAATATCAGGAAATCGTCTATATAAAATTTAGAAGAGGGCCATCCCTAAGATCTTAGCTAAAAAAGTGTAAGGACAATTTTTGTGTTAACTAAATGATCTACAATTTTTGTCTGAACTATTTTTCTCATGAAACTAACCGTTTCGCAAAAAATTCAAAAAGCCCATTTCTGCGAAGTCTCGCATTCTTTATTTTTCACACATGGGATACATCTATCCCATGTGTGACAAATAGGCCCATCGGCCTTTTTACAATTTCATCATAGTGCTATCCCTAACGTTCATGTAAATTGTCAGCTTCTTGGGAATTTATCCACGGGTACCCCTATTTTTGTGTCTATGTTGACCGGACTATTGTTAGTGTGTAAAACTAGTGGGATCGAGTTTTCGCTGAAAGTATCACACATATGGGGTGGAGACCACCGAAGTCACACGCGAAAATGGTTATCATGTATTCAGTATATTATTTATTTATTTAAACTTCATGTACAATAGTGGTACATAGGCGGACTTAATGCCATTAGGCATTCTCTACCAGTCAACCTTTGGGTTCAATAAGAAAACGCTGTGGTAGGGTACAAAATAAATATCAAAAAAAAAAATATATAAGTACTTATAGTGATACTAATACACATACATTTATAATAAACTAATAAATATTATAACAAATACCAAAATATAAAACGAAAAACCTAATAATAATTACCGTGACTCAACTTCAAATTGAGAGTTATTTATTCTGACTTAGATAGTGGTTACGAACTTTTCTTTTAAAAGTGAATTTGCTTTCAGCTTTCTTCATGCCAAAAGGAAGCGCGTTCCAGAGCTTTATAGTAGAGATAGCGTAAGAATTTGACTTAAAACCGGTGCGGTGTGAAGGAATTTGGAGAAGTAGATTCTTGGAAGCTCGAAGGTTACGATTGTGAGAGCTGCCCAACACTTTGAAGTATATCATTCTGAGCCCCCCACATAGATTTTTTTATCGGTTTTCACTACATAGTATAATAAAACAAAGTCGCTTCCCGCTGACTGTCCCTATGTATGCTTAGATCTTTAACCACGCAACGCATTTTGATGCGTTTTTTTTAATAGATAGAGTGATTCAAGAGGATGGTTGACGGGTCGCTAGTTAAAAAATTAAAATAAAATCACCATGACCATGATGTTCATTTTGACCGTGTAGGTATCGCAGTTTAATAGGAAACAGCAGTTTCCCTTCAGTCCCGTATATCTTTTTAGTACGTTTCTTACGGTTTCTTAAGCGAGAAAATAATCTTTGATAGCTAGTATGTTTCCTCGTCGGTGCTAGGACCGGGCGCCTTAGCAAAGCATAACGGATCCAGTTACAAAGATACGGTGTTTTGTTTGTTTAGAAAATAAAATAAAAACTTACTAGATCTGCGGTCATCCCGCGACGACGGTGGCGGAGGCGTAGGCTCCACGGGCGGCAGTTCGGGCTCCGACTCGGCCTGCGAATCCTGCGACAAGAAACACGACACTTCACTACATCATAACTACAAAGTCTTTATACTTTGAACCAAACATGAGTGTATCACAAAATGTGCAAGTGCTTTCAATTTGTTTTCGATAAATTGAAACATAGTCACATACATTTTAATGTAGTTTTGGTTTATGCTTGTGTAAAGATAAGGAAACTATGGTATTTTATTTCCTTCTACAAAATAAAAATACTATGCCAGTAGCAATGCAGTTTCAAAATATTTTTACTTTTAGGGTTTTCCAATCTAATTGAAGTGTAATACTGATGAACTAAATTATTGTAGTGAGGTAATTAGAATATTTTTTCTTTCCCAAATATTCCTGTTTTGATTCTGCTGATACGCAGCATGATGAGGCATTGTGTAGTTTCTGTCTACCACTTTGAAAAAAAAAAGTCCTGTAGGAATAACACTATCCATAATGTAGAAAATTGAAGTCGACAAGCATTGAGGGGGCTTCAGTCCACGATATTGTTGTGGTGGAGATATACAAATATAGTGGTCACAGGTTCAGGATGGATACCAATGTTTCTTCAGACTTCACAACTGCATGGTTGATTAGGTCATGAAGCAGCAGTCCCATTTTTCGAAAGCACCCAATATACTTTGACGGATACCTATTTCAGCATCAGAATGTAGATCTTTAAAACTGTGGTCAAAACTTTGTTTTGAAACTTATACTTAATTGTAGCATGTGACTGAAAACCAATACCAGTACTGCAGCATTTTTTAATGGTGCTGCTTTTATTATGTTACAGTTTTTTACACACTGATTTCATCTTGCCATCTATTATTGTGATAATTTATTTATCTACACTTATATTAAAAAGAGGAAAGATTTGTATTTTTGTGTGTATGTTTGTAATGAATTAACTCAAAAACTACTGCACGATTTCAAAAATTCTTTCACCTTTAGAAAGCTACATTCACCCTGATTAACATAGGCACCCGTGCGAATCCGGGACGGACAGCTAGTTATTACATAAAGAAAGCCCAACAAGCCTTGTGTTGGTCATTTATCATTAAATAAAGCCAAGTCAGAGGCCCTTGGGCGGCATCAAAACTCTAGACCACCACCAGGTTAGGCACTAACCACATGGTAAAGGAAAGGATACCGGATCTTAGCTTTCAAGTAGTTGAGGGTCCTTAAAACAAGATTTAGAATCTTCGAGAATTTGTTTATTAGGGGGTTTATGACCAAAAACCCCTAATAAATGAATTCTGAGTCAAAATACATGACAACCTTTAAACACAAAAAATTGTATGGTAACATTGCTCTTAGGCAACATTATTCCTTTTTTAAGGGGAAAAAGTATAGAGAAAAGTTATAATCTTGATTATTATTAATAGATTGATACCGTGTTGACCTCTCAGTTCTTTGCCCTAACTGTATATAACAATAAGAGAGGATTTCAGAAAACCTACTTTGTATAAATTAAAAAAAAAATGACAAAACATTCATTGAATTGGATAACATAATGTAGATGAATTATAAATTCTATAGAAATAACAAGACATAATAAAGTAAATAAATATGGTAATTACATGGATGCTATGAACCATTTCCTAATTGTGTGATCATTAAAATCACATACTGCTCTTATTAATTTTGAAACTTCTAGAATAAAATATAAAAGTGGATATGAGTAAATCATGATGCCAAATAGTTTGGGTTATCTTATAGCTATGTACTCACGTGAGCCTGATGTTAAAGGGTCGCAGTGTGCATGGACTCGGTCGGCCATCTTGAAGCCTCGGCACGTACTCAAGAGGTATTTGACTTTTGTTTTGTGTCAATTTACAAATGGGTAACATATAAAATAATAAAAGTGTTAATATCATCGTTGAAAACAGCATAATGCAAAATTGCTTTTTATTTAACTCTATTTATAAAAAGTGTACTGTTATGATAATTATTTAGTTACTATTATGAGAAATTAAGACTATTTTGAATGCTGTGAAGGATACTGGCTCTATGCCTGAATATAGATGAAAAATAGACTACTTAGTTAACAAGAGGTCTACTGATTAGCTTCATCACATGAACAAGGAGAGTATAACAGTGAGGGACCCCGTCAGATAGTCAGTTACCAAGTCAACCGGGGTTCTCACTGTGCTAGCATATGTGATGGTGCTAGACGTACATATGGGACAGTTACCTCGCTCATGTCCATGTTGACGTCATCGTAGTTGGTATCGTCGTCTCTGCGGCGGCCTCCAGCGCCGCCCGCTGCCACCTAAAATATCATTCTATTGTCAAGCAGAGAACGCAGGTTAATATCCATAATTCTCATATAAATTGCATCAAAACATATTAAAAACACTCGGGACACATAAGTAATAAGAAAAATTGTACATTTAGAAAAAATATCGCCAAGGACGCCAAAACTTACCGATGGTTGTTGGCTTCCATATCGCTCCGATTCATTCTCATCTTCACTACCGTAACCAACAAGACAATCCATGGCTATTCCTAGTTAATTCTGGCACTACCTATTTGTTGTGTGAATCAATTGTCCAAGCCCAATCCCAGTAAAAAAACAAAGTAAAAATCTAATTTGGCTTCGGTGGAAAATAAAATTGACAATGTCTCGTTGTCTATGAGTTTATCCACAGATGTGCAATATTACGACCATAGACCGTGGAAGTGGAAACCGAACTGCAGGGCTATTGCGTATCTCTGTTAAGGTGGATGCGCAAGGGTAGCCCGCGAAATTTAAATTTTCTTATGTTTATTGCAATTTGCAGGTCAGTGTCAGGTTGTATATTGATGAAAATATGAATCGCGCCAGTAACACGTATGGAGTTATAGAACTATAATCATTCAAATCATCAATACAACCCTCCAAGTTCATATAATCTCAAAGAGTGACTTTTTCATGAAATAGCTATTGAATGTGATTATATGAACTTGGGGAGCTGTATTGATGATTTGAATGATTATAATTCTGTAACTCCATACGTGTTACTGGCGCGATTTATATTTTCAACAATATACAACCTCACACTGACCTGCAAAATGCAATAAACGTCAGAAAATTTAAATTTCGCGGGCTACCCTTGCGCATCCACCTTAAGGTGAATGCGCAAGGGTAGCCCGCGAAATTTAAGTCAGTGTCAGGATGTATGTAAAAAAAATATAAATCGCGGCAGTAAAACGTATGGAGTTACAGAATTATAATCATTCAAATCATCAATACAAACTTCCAAGTTCATAAAATCCCAAAGAGTGACTTTTTCATGAAATATTAATATTATTATTTGAATGGGGTTATATGAACTTGAAGGGCTGTATTGATGATTTGAATAATCATAATTCTATAACTCCATACGTGTTACTGGCGCGATTCATATTTTCACCAACATAAAACCCGATACTGACCTGCAAATTGCAATAAACTTAAGAAAATTTAAATTTCGCGGGCTACCCTTGCGCTTCCACCTTAAAGTGATCATCACTTAGCCATTATTCCTATACTCTTTGATCATCACTTGGCGAGTTTTGATATACAAAATGACAGTTCTGCACGGGTAGCGTCAGTTGAAACCAACAAGAACGGTCATGGTCTATCAAAACTCGCCAAGTGATGATTACTATGAACGTACTGTCAACAGAGATACACAATAGCCCTGCTGAATATCCTCCAAGGGGTTCAAATGAGAAATAGAAATTCGATCATTTTCTTTTTTTATCAAAAATGACTACTCTAAAAGATTGCTTCTAAAAATATTATTATTTTTAGAACCCTAAATTGCTTTACCGAATTGAATTTACCTCAAATCAACAGGAGGTCTTATATACCCATATTCAAAGTCAAACCTTATGATTTCCTCGACTCGACTGAACCTCACTTAAGGTGGTTTCTTATTCATAGTTGTTATTTTACTCCTCATCTCAAACAGTTTCCTCAGTCGAGGTGAGTTTGAGGAACCAACTGTCAAATATAAGGTGTCGCGATCTACCTTGAAACTTCCTTGAGGTATTTTACAAGGGACTTTTAACCAAAATACGCGTATTTTATCCAATTTTCATAATTTCTTTTGAAGAGTTTATTCACCCATATTCAGAATTGTAACCTCGAAAGCTCCTCGACTCACACCTCTGTCGAGGAGACCTCAAGGCGTGCCTCGAAAGATCCTCAAAATCGGTACCTATTCATAGTTGTCAGATTAAGGAAATTATGAGGTCCCTCGAATGAGTGAGAGTCGAGGTGATACGTCACGAATACGTCATTATTTGGAGGAATTTTCCGTTTGCTATATTGGCTAAGCTTATTTTGAGAGCAGTCTGTGAGCGCGTTATCTTTGGTTCTCATATTAAAGTGTCAACATTGATTATGGGTGGAATTGGCCATCCAGGGGCGTGCCGTCCATAGAGGCAATTAGGCCTAGCCTACCCTACCATTCCTACCAACAACGCAACAAATGTATTTATTATAATTATGTAATAAAATAATGCAAAATATTTAAAAAAAAATAATTAAAACTCCTGTTAAAATACTTATAGCAACTTGTTGCGCCCGTGTGACGTAACTGGTAATAATACTACGACGTTCGCTCCCGGCCGTCTAGGCAAGGCCGCAGCCGGCCTAATTTCCATTGATAAATTTAAGCACACTGATGCGTATTTTCGTGTATATATACGGCACACGTGCTAGAGTAGGGGCGTAAACTCCTGCGAGTGTAGCTGGCCACGATTGGCTGCCCCGCAAAGTATTATCCGGCTAAAACGGTATGCAGTGATGCAATTATACATATTTGGTAGTGTTTTTTATCGACAAAGTAGCAATTATATTTTTCTTAGAAAGTTGTAAGCCATATTTGTTTCATGTGACAAGCAAAATTTATTTCGCGATCTTGAATGTTTTGCTTTTTATAATATCTGACGGTTGTAATTCGCTTTGAAACGTACAGTAGTGTAAATATTATTTGTTGTATTTGTTTATTTACGTAAAATGGTGTTGTGTTGTGAAGTTTGCGCTGATAATGTGTGTTTGTTATAAGTTAAAAACAGTAAGTATTCACAATCGTTTAATGATAAGATTCAAGTTGTGTCTAAAGGTGTAGGTACCCGAATTACGAGAATTAACCCAAAATTCATCTCGTACTCGTCATTTCAAATGAATCTTGCTTCTGTTTGCATTGTCAGAAAATCGTGATTTGCACTTTGAATAATGTGGTGAGTTCTTGTATTTATAACTTTGGTTTTTACAGGCTTATTTTCAATGTTTTTTTTTCTAATATTCCAAAAATCTACACTATACCATGGTAATTTTAGGTAATTTTATTTTTTTGTTGACAGCGCATTCTGTTTTATTTTTAAGATTTTTTTAAAGATAGAAGCTTCTACCTTCGTTTTTGTAATGTCTGAATGCCATTGAAATTCCTGATATTTAAGCTAGATGGCGTTGTTTCTCATAAGCTTAAGTACTAAAAATACCAGGGGCGGGTGCGGGGGGCCCGGAAGGGTGACTTAATATATCAATAGATGTGACTACTTTGAGGGTCATCCTAAGTAGAGCGACGCTGTGATGTTGCCGAGTTTTTTGTTTTGGGTGTCAGTAATTCAGTATGCGTGGCCTACCTTACCAGACGAACTACTGCACGCCACTGTGGCCATCCACGTCTGTTACCACATCTATGTTCTGTGGTTACCACGAATGTCTTGAAAAAATAGCGGCAGCAAGAAACTCATCACAATAACTTTAGTAAAGCGAAATCTAATTTTAAAATTCATTTTTATCATAAAACTCAATAGGATTTTCTGCATAACAGTGTGTCTAGTCATGGACTAGCGATATTTTAGGTACATAAATAACAACTATTTTAATACACAAATACACTACACACTTGCAGTGGCGTGCAGTAGTTCGTCTGGTAAGGTAGGCCACGCATACTGAATTACTGACACCCAAAACAAAAAACTCGGCAACATCACAGCGTCGCTCTACTTAGGATGACCCTCAAAGTAGTCACATCTATAGATATATTCAGTCACCCTTCCGGGCCCCCCGCACCCGCCCCTGGTATTTTTAGTACTTAAGCTTATGAGAAACAACGCCATCTAGCTTAAATATCAGGAATTTCAATGGCATTCAGTCAATACAAGAACGAAGGTAGAAGCTTCTATCTTTAAAAAAATCTTAAAAATAAAACAGAATGCGCTGTCAACAAAAAAATAAAATTACCTAAAATTACCATGGTATAGTGTAGATTTTTGGAATATTAGAAAAAAAAAACATTGAAAATAAGCCTGTAAAAACCAAAGTTATAAATACAAGAACTCACCACATTATTCAAAGTGCAAATCACGATTTTCTGACAATGCAAACAGAAGCAAGATTCATTTGAAATGACGAGTACGAGATGAATTTTGGGTTAATTCTCGTAATTCGGGTACCTACACCTTTAGACACAACTTGAATCTTATCATTAAACGATTGTGAATACTTACTGTTTTTAACTTATAACAAACACACATTATCAGCGCAAACTTCACAACAGAACACCATTTTACGTAAATAAACAAATACAACAAATAATATTTACACTACTGTACGTTTCAAAGCGAATTACAACCGTCAGATATTATAAAAAGCAAAACATTCAAGATCGCGAAATAAATTTTGCTTGTCACATGAAACAAATATGGCTTACAACTTTCTAAGAAAAATATGCTACTTTGTCGATAAAAAACACTACCAAATATGTATAATTGCATCACTGCATACCGTTTTAGCCGGATAATACTTTGTGGCCAATCAGTGGCCAGCTACACTCGCAGGAGTTGAGCCCCCAATCTATCAATGATCTATACATGTGTGCCGTTCATACACACGAAAATGTGCATCAGCGTGCGTAAATTTATCAATGGAAATTAGGCCTGCGGCGTCGTTGCCTAGAAGAGCCGGGAGCGAGCGTCGTAGTATTATTATCAGTTACGTCACACGGGCGCGACAAGTTGCTATAAGTATTTTAACAGGAGTTTTAATATTTTTTTAAAATATTTTGCATTATTTTATTACATAGTTATAATAAATACATTTGTTGCGTTGTTGGTAGGAATGGTATCCTACCCTAATGGTAGCCTACCCTAGGCTAGGCCTAATTGCCTCTATGGACGGCACGCTCCTGCACACTTGGGTCCAATTCGATTCCCCGCTATTTGGCAGACATTAGTCTTACTGAGATAATAAAAATAAGCTTATTCGGAGGGCAACAATATTGTTTATCGTTAACATTGCGAAATAATGCTCTAAAATAAACTCTAAAAACCATCCAAAAATTTTGCAAATCGTCAATTTTTTTTGTGAATAAACAAACAATTTTTTTGTGTACGAATTTTTGTATTAAAACAGTAGATAATTAGGTACCTAGAATATAGCTAGTTCATGACTGGACACATTGTATAGCGTCGCGATATGTAATCGTATAAATATTCAATAAACTCTTCAAAAGATATTCTGAAAGTCGGATAAAATACGCGTATTTTGGTTAAAAGTCCCTTGTAAACTACCTCAGGGAAGTTTCAAGGTAGATCGCGACGTACCTTATATTTGACAGTTGGTTCCTCAAGTCAAACTCACCTCGACTGAGGAAACTGTTTGAGATGAGGAGTAAAATAACAACTATGAATATGAAACCGCCTTATGTGAGATTCAGTCGAGTCGAGGAAATCATGAGGTTTGACTTTGAATATGGGTATGAATATTTATTCGATTAGATATCGCGACGCTAGACAATGTGTCCGGTGTGGACTAACGATATTCTAGGTACTTATTTATCAACTGTTTTAATACACAAATTCGTTGATTTGCAAAGAATTTGTTAACAATTTTTTTTTTTCACAAAAAAAATTGTCGATTTGCAAAATTTTGGGATGGTTTTTACCGGTTGGTTTGGTTTTTTGAGTTTATTCTTTTTTTCTGAAAGTTACAGATATGTGAACGCATTATTTCGCAATGTTAACGATAAACAATATTGTTGCCCTCTGAATAAGTTTATTTTTATTATCTCAGTGATTGGACCCAACTAATTAGTGTGTTTGTGTATTAAAATAGTCGTTATTTATGTACCTAACATATCGGTAGTAACCGGAAGCAGTTATGCAGAAAATCCTATTGAGTTTTATGATGAAAATGAATTTAAAATTAGATTTCGCTTCACTAAAGATATTGTTATGAGTTTCTTGCTGCCGCTATTTTTTAAGATATTCGTGATAACAGACGTGGATGGCCAATTCCACCCATAATCAAAGTGTTGACACTTTAATTTGAGAACCACAGATAACGCACTTATACCCATATTCAAAGTCAAATCTCATGATTTCCTCGACTCGACTGAACCTCACTTAAGGCGGTTTCATATTCATAGTTGTTATTTTAATCCTCATCTCAAACAGTTTCCTCAGTCGAGGTGAGTTTGAGGAACTAACTGTCAAAATTAAGGTGTCGCGATCTACCTTGAAACTTCCTTGAGGTAGTTTACAAGGGACTTTTAACCAAAATACGCGTATTTTATCCGATTTTCATAATGTCTTTTGAAGAGTTTATTGAATATTTATACGATTACATATCGCGACGCTATACAATGTGTCCAGTCATGGACTAGCGATATTCTAGGTACTTATTTATCAACGGTTTTATTAATACACAAATTCGTTGATTTGCAAAGAATTTGTTGACACAAAATTTGTTTGTTTATTCACAAAAAAATTGTCGATTTGCAAAATTTTTGGATGGTTTTTAGAGTTTAATCTTTTTTCTGAAAGTTACAAATATGTGAACGCATTATTTCCCTCCGAATAAGCTTATTTTTATTATCTCAGATTGTCTGCCTAATAGCGGGGAAGTGAATGAGGGCTATCGTTTTTGGGCTTACCAGATGGCGCCACTGTCGCGTAAGGTCATGTCATTCTATTTTAGACTTTACAGAACCAATAGCTTGATAAAAAGTTCATTTTATTACGTATAACAACATTTTCTATTTTATTACGTATATACAATATTCTCCCTAAAATTTGCAGGCATGAAACATTACATTTAAAAATCATTTTACCTCCAAGTACTAACAAATAAGCTGCTAAGTTGCTACTTAAAATCTCCAAGTCTTCATTATTGAGGAATAGCTTAATCTAGACCACAATCTTCACATATTAGTAAAACTACGTAATAAAATAGCACGCAACGCTTGAACTTTCTATGACATCTGAAAATGCGATGCCCTCGGGCTTCACTAGCGCCTCTAGCGGCGATTTCACACGCGATAGCCCCCATTGGACCCAAGTATGTAGTGTATTTGTGTATTAAAATGGTTGATATTTATGTACCTAAAATATCGCTAGTCCATGACCGGACACACTCTTATGCAGAAAATCCTATTGAGTTTTATGATGAAAATGAATTTTTAAATTAGATTTCGCTTCACTAAAGTTATTGTGATGAGTTTCTTGCTGCCGCTATTTTTTCAAGACATTCGTGGTAACAGACGTGGATGGCCAATTCCACCCATAATCAAAGTGTTGATACTTTAATATGAGAACCACAGATAACGCGCTCACAGACTGCTCTCAAAATAAGCTTAGCCAATATAACAAACGGAATATTCCTCCAAATAATGACGTATTCGTGACGTATCACCTCAACTCCTACTCATTCGAGGGACCTCATAATTTCCTTAATCTGGCGACTATGAATACCGATTTTGAGGATCTTTCGAGGCACGCCTTGAGGTCTCCTCGACAGAGGTGTGAGTCGAGGAGCTTTCGAGGTTACAATTCTGAATATGGGTAACAGACTGTTCGCAAAATAAGCTTAGCCAAAATATCAAACGGAATATTCCTCCAAATAATGACGTATCCGTGACGTATCACCTCGACTCCCCTCGACTCACACCTCTGTCGAGGAGACCTCAAGGCGTGCCTCGAAAGATCCACAAAATCGGTATTCTTGGTCGTCAGATTACGGAAATTATGAGGTGCCTCGAATGAGTGGGAGTCGAGGTGATACGTCACGAATGCGTCATTATTTGGAGGAATATTCCGTTTGTTATATTGGTTAAGCTAATTTGTATATTAAAACAGTCGATAAATACACATCGTTAGTCCATGACTGGACACATCGTATAGCGTCGCGATATGTAATCGTATAAATATTCAATAAACTCTTCAAAAGACATTATGAAAATCGGATAAAATACGCGTATTTTGGTTAAAAGTCCCTTGTAAACTACCTCAAAGAAGTTTCAAGGTAGATCGCGACGTACCTTATATTTGACAGTTGGTTCCTCAAGTCAAACTCACCTCGACTGAGGAAACTGTTTGAGATGAGGAGTAAAATAACAACTATTACCCATATTCAAAGTCAAACCTCATGATTTCCTCGACTCGACTGACCCTCACTTAAGGCGGTTTCATATTCATAGCTGTTATTTTAAAATCGGTTGAAGGTGAACAAAGTGAAATAAACCGAATAGCTTACGACTTTGAATGTGTGATATCAGAGGCAGCTTTACCTATAGTGCAGGGTAGGTATGCGGCGTAATAGATGTTGTCAATCGTATAACATTATGATAGTATAACATTATGTGGACCGTAGTATAACATAATAATTTTCTTGATGAAACAGGCTAACGGTTTACAGGCTTATTATTAATTTATCTCTCACGGTTTTACCTGAGTGGACACTGTGGATACAAGCAATGGCGTATTTATTTACCCTTAAGCCAAGAAGGCTTTGGCCTGGGGCGACGAGAACTGCCTCAACTTGTTGATAAAAGCATTATTTATTTTCTAGCCTGCCGCTTCATATTCAAGTAGATTCTCTCATTTGTATTGCTTAGTGGTCAAAAGAAAACCTACATAATCTATCCGAAGCGTGCTGCTTAGTTGTCGAGCTCGCTCGCTAGGTACTCTCGCATTTTAATCTCATGTTAAAAAACTTTTATGCGTCATTATGTCGACAATAAACAGTAGTAAGTTAGTAAAAATAAAATCTACAAATCCGAGAAGGACTGCTAAGTTTTTCAAGCTTGTTTCGCTCGCTCTAGATTGCATTCTGGAGTCCAATTTACTGATTTATTCTGAAACTGTTATGCTTAAGTCGGCAAAGTAAGGCAGGTACCAAAAAATTTCAAGCTCGCTCTTTTTTAATGACTCTTTCTGAATTCATTCGTTTATTTAACTGTAGTGCGGTAGTGCCTTCTTTACTGCAAATGGAAAATTAATTAGGTATTATTTTAGAAAGGTAATGGGGCGGCCGAAATAAAGTGGCCTACACTAATAATAAATATAAATCCGGCACTGCGTATAGATAAACTATAGTTAATCTAGAATCTAGGTCAGGTTTTTTTAAAGAAATATTTAAAAATGTTTCAAATAAGATGATGAAATGAATAGAGATAATCATTACTCTCCCGATTACACTCGGTTTGGCGCAGCATGTCTTATTCCATAACCATACTTCTGTAGTTTCTAGCCATATTCTGTCACAGTCCTCTACCCTAACAGAAAAACATTACTTTTTTAATTTTATAATGCTAGGTGCTCAATCATCATCCACAGCCCAACTTCACCCAGTGCCGGGTATAAGCCTGTTTGTTCGTGCCAATCTCCTCGTTTCTATGCCAGCCTCTTCCAGGTTTTAACCGAGGTGACAACAATGTGATGCTAGGATTTGCTAGGTGACTATTAAAATTAAATAATACATTGGATTTGATTGTAGTTTTTTTTTAAAATTAGTTATCACATTTTATCTACAATCTACTGAGGTTCTTGCATAAATAATATAATTTATGTACAGTATTTACAAGGTATCATAAAAAAATATAGCTGGATATTTTAATGGTATGATACCACAACAATAAATTTTCTGTTATGTAACAATTTGCTAATAAATTACGAGCAGTCAATTAGGACAAAACTGCTCTAGTAATTATAATAATTATCTCTAGTCTTTTAATTCTGTTACATCGGTCTCATCAAGTTTAAGTGCAGTTCTATCGTTATCATAATCTGTGGTGCCCTGAGCTACCAGAAATATAAACAGGCCAACTATGCCAAACATAATGAAGAGGAAAGCTTCTTGCTGATTTGATTGCTGCATATCCATTGCCTTCTCCCGTTTTTTTCGAAGAAATTCTTTCTCATATTTAGATTTCTCAAACAAATTTCCATAGTGGCTTTTAGACCTGTAACATGAAATATTTAATTATATTAATAGAGGTGAAATGTTCTACAAAGAATTAACTACTAAGATTAAGTTACAATTTATACAACCTGTAACACTGGCATTAAACAAAAATTGAACTTAGTACCTCCTTGACTTTATTTGACTGATGAACATAGTCAGCCAATAACATTCCTGCATCTGGGACCAAGCCCCTGTGCAGTCCGTGATTCACCACAAGGCGCATTGCCACAGTTGGTGGGTGTCACATGTCTTTGAATTTTTGGTCCAAAGCATGCCAGTTTTTTCACACTCTTTTCCATAACCATTTTCACATACCAGTGATAAAATTACTATTCAATTCATGGTTTTGAGGACAAAACATACCATGTGTCAAAGTCATAAATAGGTTGTCTGCCGTCCATGGTTGGCACAGCCGAACGGTGTGTGCGAGATTTATAGAACTTCAGTGTAGGGTCTGTTGGCTCTGGGTCTGGCTCATACTCTACTCTTGGCTTGCGACCTCCTAGCAACCCTGGAATAAACAAGGATGAATGTTGTACTAAATGCCATGAACTGCTTGATCAGGAAGAGAGTCTAGTACAAAAATACTTCATAATGATTCAAAGCTATCTATATATATACAAAAGCTACATAACAGCTGATTATATTAGTTACTATTTGATTGAAAAATATAATTATATTATAAACTCCATGCTTATATGAAGTAATTAAGTTGGCAACTAAAGAAACCAACCTTTATCATACATCTTTTTTAATTGTATATTTCCTAACACCTCATAGGCTTCGGAAATGGCTCGAAACTTTTTTGCTGCTACTTCATCCTGAAAAAGCACAGAGAATCGGTTTGAATTATGTTCTTATAGTAGTGGTCATACATTGTTAGGTATGCTTAGGAGGGCAATGACTGATGGATGATTTTAAGGAAGTATAATTCATCTTACGTGAAGACCTGTGAAACCTTACGTTGTTGGATTTATCCGGATGGTAAACTTTTGACAATTTGTAATATGCAGATTTGATATCGCCCTGTGTCGCTTTAGGAGTGATTCCAAGTGCGTCATAGTGATTGGAGCCGCATCTCGGCGACGTCGTGCTCAGCGACCGAACTACGCCACACACCAGTCTTGATGAGTTATAGATTAGCATCTAAAAAAATACATCCAGATCGACAGCATTCAAGGTAGGAAATCTATTGCCAATACCTTTATGTGCACAATGTTATTCACTTACTATGATTTAATTCAATAAATCTATGGAACGCACTATAAGGCATTAAAAATATTGAGACAGGGATATAAATTAAAATGTGACTAAAAATACAGAACAATTTATGACATTTTGAACTGAAAATCATCCGTCAAAAAAATCAAATCAACAAATCCAAAATTATGTAATCTGTTGATAAAATAAAACAGCTGGTTCGGCTAAGGTGAATTTATAAAAATATCACATAATTGTAAAATGTAGACATGTATAATTATAAAACCACTAACTAAATTAAACGTTTTGAAATTAATCGAACTTGCAACAAAATTTTCGTTCTAGATGTCAAATTTTATTCTACTGGCAATACAAAACATGCGTTCAAAACATACTTTACATAAAAATATGATAAAAATTAAAGTGACTTGATGTCCGAGAGCATTGTTTTGTTTATTAAACACAGTCAGTCAGTCACCAATTCACCCTAAACATGTGCAAACAAAATTAGTGACAATCAAATTTCTTCTGAGCACGATTTTAATACATATTTTTAGGCCTACATCTGGCTGGGTGTGAGTGTGAGAAAATATTAAGGAGAATGAGAGGGAATTCTAATCTAAGAAGTTTTCGAACGCACCTAACTGACGTCAATTAAATTAGTCACCGAGTAAAATAAAAGTTTTAATCTTCTAAATTCAGTTGTTCAGTTCCGAAGCATTGTTTCCTGTTGTGCTAAGTGTCAAAATACAGGTCAGTTTTATTTGAAAATAAATCACTTTCTAATAAATAATGCCTATTTTCAAGCAGATGTTTTGTGGGAAATGCATGTCCATTTATGGAAGTCCTTGCCTCCTTGGTGTTGACACCGTGTGCCCTAGTTAAACTTCGTTACTAATACTTGAAGGCGGTTTTGGCAATGAGTCACTTTCTCGTTAGCGCGAGGAACTGACGAATTGACGATAAACTGAGTGACACTTCAACTTCATTAAAATATTATTTTTAAACTTATTATTTTGTGCACGTATAGTAGTCGCAGTCAAACGTTCGCTACCTGGCTTATCAGCGTTACAAAAGGAAGTTTATTCTCGTATCTAAATAGAGGTATAACATATTGTATTTTGGATCAAATTCTTTGTTGTACATTTATTTTTGTCCCTTTATGGTCAAAAAACTGTGAGTCATGGTCAATCTTTTAAAATCTTGACCATCTGTTTCATATGTTACTGACATTATAATTTGTTTTTTAGATAATTATCACAATGTCATCCCGCAAGACAGCTGGTCGCCGTGGCACCAACAAGAAGCGCGCACAGCGTGCCACTTCCAATGTATTTGCTATGTTCGACCAGGCCCAGATTGCAGAGTTCAAGGAGGCCTTCAATATGATCGATCAGAACAGAGATGGTTTTGTGGACAAAGATGATCTTCATGATATGTTAGCTTCTCTTGGTGAGTAATAAATTGACTAATAAATCGAAGTGGCTGAATTATATTTGCCATTGTGGTTAAAGGTTTATCTAATCAACTAAAGTTGATTGCCTAGAGTGGGCCAGATGTAGCAGAAGTCTGAAATAGCTTTGAGTGACTCCTTTTCGTTACACTGCAGTTCTAAATAAGAATATCTACTATTGTCTCTAAATCCTAACTAATAATTATAAATGCGAAAGTAAGTATGCATATTACCTTTTTGTGCCTAAACCACTGAACCAATCATCCTGAAATTTAGCATAACATTGTCAGGTGTACAGAAAAGGAAATAGAGTACCTTTCATCCCGAAAAAAAAGTACTGTTTCCAAGGAAAAAAACAATAACATTATTATGATAATAGATAGCACGTGTCTTTCGAATCATGATTGAATTATATTATTACAAGCAGAGTACAACCTTGTCAAATTCTAAATGAATGCTAACGAAGCCACAAGCTTAAGCTAGTAGGCCAACAGATACTTAACTTATTTTTTTTTTTATTAGCCTATTCTGTCCCACTAATCGTCACGCCAGCGTTTCTTGTGCCTGCCTCGGTGACGACGACTGTCTTCAGGCACCCACTGTGTGACGATTCTGGCCCATCCGTCCTGATCCATTCCTGATATGTAACCCGCCTAGTCCCCTCATTAACCTCGCAGACTTATCACCCTAAGAAATATAGAAATAAATGTTGACCTAATACATTTATCACCAGATATCCTGTTTTGTAAACATTTCTACATTTCTTCTCGCTTTATCTGACCATACAGCTCAACTACTGAAAATCCCAGTTAAAAAAACATGTATTATTAATTCTTGGCGCATACAAAAACATACAATTACAAAAGAAAATTTAATAAAATTTAAAAACTGTCTTACTTACGTCTCTTACTTTTTCAGACGTATTTGGTACCGAAAACGCTAATGAAGCATAATATGATAATTTCAAAGAATTTTTTTGTTTATTATACAATCTTTGCTTTCCGATGAAATGGGTAATTGTTAAACCTGACAGAAAGATTAAGTGGGTATCTCGGGCTATAAGAATTTGCAGTCGGAAACAAATAAATTTACTATGGAAGTACATCTCCTACGCATAAAAATAAATATATTTTCAAAACTTATTCACAGAAACTCAAAAAAAATATTAGACTCACCCAAAAAGCTCAAAATAACTATATAATAAATAATTCTGAGAATAAGACCAAAGCAGCATGGCTAATTATTAACAACTCTAAATTCACTAAAGATCCGATTTTACAAATCAACAGACAGAATTCTATAATTAAAGACCCTCAAGAAATAATTCAATCTTTCAATAATTTCTTTGTAGACCAAGTACAAGATGTATCAAACGGAAAAACCGAAACAGAGAATATCTCTAATATAGCTGATAATCCGAACTCTTATGTTCATGCCGCCCAGGACCCGCCCGCACAGGATATAGATAGAGCAATAAGGACATTAAAAAATAAAAAAGTCACGGCTATGACGGCGTATCAACTTCGGTGGTCAAATTTGTGTCTGTTATAATTGCTGTATCCCTAAGTCACATAATGAATACGTGAGTATTAGCTCAGGTACCTTCACCAATAGTCTTAAAAACATGATGATAAAACCACTCCATAAAAAAATTGCAAAGAAGACATGGCTAATTATAGGCCCGTGGCCTTAATTCCAGTGTTTCCAAAGTTTTTGAAAAAATTATATACGAGACAGTCTATACGTTCATAACTAAAAATAATATCTTATGTGACGAACAAAACGGGTTCAGAAAAAATAAAAATATCAATATGGCAATATACGATCTTCCCAATGGTATTATTTGCAGACGGCAGTACAGCAATAGTGAAATGCGGCAGTAAAAATAATTACGAAAACGATATTAATAATACATTGAAAAGCATAATAAATTGGCTTAATATAAATAATCTAATTATAAACATACCAAAAACAAAAGTTATGCATTTTCACCAGCGACAAGGAGCTGAAAATAATGGTGTTGAATTTGAGGGACAAAAAGTAGAATCGACAAATGTTACAAAATTTCTTGGTATTCTAATTGATAATAAACTGACCTGGAAACCACATGCAGAGGATGTATGTACGAGGTTAAGCAAGTCAGCGTACGTACTTTATAAATAACCTTGCAAAAAAAGTAAGCACTCTCACTGTTCTGGAAGCTTATCACGGTTTAGTTGCGTCAGTTTTGAGATTCGGAGTTATATTCTGGGGCAACTGTACTGAGAGGGAGAGAATATTCAAAGCCCAAAAACGTTGCTTAAGATCAATGACTAGTCTTAAAAATACCGATAGTTGTGCACCTGTGTTCAAGTTTCTAAAATTACTCACCTTTCCGTCTTTGTATATGTATACTTGAAGTTGCAATATTTGTTAAAACAAACATACATCTTTTTACCCTAATGGACGATATTAGAACACGTCTGGGACCTGTTAGATCGCAGTAGGTACAAAAATCTAATGTTTACAGGAGGTACAAAACAGCATTATTAAGAAAAAGCTTTCTATCAATGGGGCCAGCTATCTTTAACAAAATACCTCATGCCTACAAAGAAGAATAATTAAGTATATTTAAAAAGAGGCTAACATCCTGGTTGGAGTGTAGCTTTAGGGGCGCTATGGCGCGGGACATAGATTTTTTTTTTTTTCAAATTGGTGCCATACGCTTATAGGCACCATGAGCCGTGCAGAAAACAAAAAAAAAATTAGGTAAAAAAAAATTTTGGGACATTTAGTACGGTTAGGGGCAAACACATAAAAAAATTTTCGTTTTTTTTTTTTTTTTTCGAATTGTTACCATACGTTTATAGGCACCATGAGCCGTGCAGAAAACAAAACGCTGTGTACCTGCAAATATATCCATAGGTTAGGTTAGGTTAGAACTGTGACCAACTACGAAATACTACCTCGAAATTGAACCCGAAATTTTTCTAAGTATTTTTTTCATAGTGCCCCTAAGACGACACTGACCAACATAACACTAATAGATAATTGTTATTATTCTGTACAAGATTTTTAAATGATTTCAGTTTATAATGTTATATTTTAGATGTCTGTTTATTCACAACTTTTATGTTTTTTTTTTTCTTTTCTTTCTTTTTTTGTTGGTTTGTTGGTTTGTCTAATTAGAAGATAAAAATATGTTTTTACTTTTGCATGCTGTAAGGTAGAGTGTGTTGGAACCGCTTTTATAATGTTTACATCCTATTTTGTACCCACATTCATGGCAAATAAATGATTTCTGATTCTGATTCTAGTTTACAATGAAAATTATTAAAATTAAAATGAAGGAATCTTAACTGGAGGTCAGATAGGCATTTGCTCCGTGTAAAATACTGGTATTCAGCTAGATCCGGTTAGACTGAAGGCCAACCTCAAGAGAGTTGGGACAAAGCTGGGCAATGATGAATCTTAAACTTATAAAAGTATTAACCACGTTATTACTTCAGGTAAGAACCCAACGGAGGACTACTTGGAGGGTATGATGAACGAAGCTCCCGGTCCTATCAACTTTACCATGTTCCTCACTCTCTTCGGTGAGCGCCTGCAAGGAACAGACCCTGAGGATGTCATCAAGAATGCATTTGGGTGAGTAGTCTAAACTTAGAGTATTATACACAGATTAGTGATCAATTAAAATAGAAGTATTTCTTTCTATTACGCGGTATGTGATCCCACTGCTGGATCTCTTTTGCAGTTTTCAGCTATTACTTATGGGTCAATTTAGGTGGTTCTACTAACTCCTCTTGGGCCTATCATCATTATTCACAGCCCGAGTTCACCCACCGCTGGGCATAGCCTCCCTTCTCTTGGGCCAATCCGTACAATGTGCCAGCTGCAGCAGTTAAAATTAAATACTTTAACACAATAAAGGATGAATACTAGAATTAATAAAGACATGGAATGTATAGCAGCAAAATACTTTAGGCCATGACATAATCTATGATAATTTACTTTTTGTCCTTGTTGTTGGAGTAGATAACGATGGTTTAGCTAGTGCCATATTGAAGAAGTAGGTATTTATTAATTCATTACACCTTTTTGTAACAATCCAGCATAGATTGCAATTTCAAGTACAACACAGACTAGCACGTGTATGGAATCATTCAGCCTTTAGCAGTCCAATCCTGGATATAGGCCTCTTCAATCTTTTTAGTTACTCCTTTGACTTCTCCCTTCCATCCATACCAGCCTCCTTGCCAAATATCCAATAAATGTAATCATAATATTCTTTAAACACTAAATACAACATTTATTTCACATCACTGTCATATTTAAAATCAGTGTTAGTTGTATCAGGGGTGCAACACACAAATATTGCGGTTGGCAGATAATTATTATGGCACAGCCGAACGCCAAAATCGAATTTATGTAGATATCTGTTTGGGAAAAAGCCGCTTGGCTTAGTTCGAATTGTGCCATGAAGCAGCGATAGCAGGTGATGCCGAACCCAATGTGGCAACTCATCCAGTGTGTAGTGTAGCGCCCCGCGGATGCTGAGTTTATACCATTTTTTTTTTCCCGATCTCTTACCGTTATATCCGCAAGGTCAAGCCCGTTTCACACAGTCGGCCCGTTGACTCTTGCTGACGCATTGAATTTTATTTTTATTTTAGCAATAATAAGCATTCATTGTTCAACAGAATTTTGTTTACGAATCTCATCATCATCATTCAATAGAGTAGAAATATCTCCTCTGCTTGGAATAGCCACCCAAGCAATGCCACAACTGGCCCTGTGCGTCTCATATCCGTCGGATTTCCGAGACCTAAAGGCGCAAACCCACCGCGGTGCACGCTGTGCACAAGCACGTGGCGCATTTTAACTGCGTGGATTATTATTTAGATTATTTGTTTGATAACGTGGGTTTACGTTTCCACTGCAGTACACACTACACACCCACAACTTTGTACAACTGTAGGGTGCGTGGCGCACCACGGCATAGTCCGTGGGTTAATACTTATGCACAGCGTGCATGGAGTTGACAGCGTTGAGCTAAGTGAGCGCCTTATTCGAGCAAGACACGCAAGAACTAATGACGTCGATTTGATGCATAGCGTGTCCGTGGTTTGCAGTGGACACATACATTTTCTTGCAAAGCGAAGCTTAACTACTAAATCAACTTACAGCACATAACTTGACTAGATAGTTGATTCTTCTTTCTTTATCGCTTGGTTAGTGCCTAACCTGGTGCCAGAGTTTTTATGCCGCCCTTGGGCCTCTGACTTGGATTTACATGCCGTCGAGAAATATCTCGCAGGCATGCTGGTTTTGGTTTGGTTAATAATTATACAATACGCAGAGAGTTGACTAACATTAATTTACAAACTCATACCACCAGATGCTTCGACGAAGAGAACCAGGGAGTGATCAACGAGGAGCGTCTCCGCGAGCTCCTCACCACGATGGGAGACCGGTTCACGGATGATGACGTGGACGAAATGCTGCGCGAGGCACCCATTCGCGACGGACTATTTGACTACGTCGAGTTCACGCGCATTCTCAAACATGGAGCTAAGGATAAGGATGAGCAGTAACAAGTTTTATAAAAAAAGGTGGGTTCGCAACATTAGAGAGCGATTGTAAGTCATGTACTATGTGCAACTGTTGGATCAACGAAATCATAAAATAATCATCCTACTTAGTCAGTCTGTTGGTTTACTTTTTAAGAAGTAACAAGAAGAAGAAGTAAATAATATTCGATAAATACTTGACATGTTTGAATTAGGAATTATTCGCTGTTCAGAGATTTAGAACCAAGAAGAGTCCAAGTACAAACAGAAATATTGAAAATAGTGAATATTAATTTAATGATGGATGACTATATTAAATCAGACTACAGTTTCTTATGTACTTAAATTTTAAAAAGCCCCAATTTTTGGACAGTACATTTTTCATAGAGTTCTCTAATGGAGCCAGTCAGAGGTAGGTACTTATGATTTAGTAATTGGTAAAAATATGATAGAAATCCTTATCCTCTGGCTAAAGTAAGGTATACCCCGCCTTAACAAACGCCATTTTAATACTTAAATTGCCAAACTAATAAATTGGTAAAATAAAATCAGTAGAATTTAAGTTAGATTCATATGTATTTCAGAATAATTTCTTAAAGATACTGAGGTGCTAAATATAACCTAGTTCTTACGAATTTTGCATTTCCAATCTCGCATTTTTTATGAAAATTGTAATTCCACATTATTGGACCATCGTAAGTTTAAGTTTGGCTTGTGTTTATTTTTCTTATATTATATTCATGTATTCAGAATTAAGTTACAAAGTTGTTAGTATTGCTGCCAACAGTGTTATTAATGTCATCTCTAAAAAAAGAATGCATTCTGTTGTGCACATAATGTATTTAAAGATTGATTCATACTTCATGAATTAGGTATTAAATACAGAATTCTGCTGAGTGCAATATTATTCCATGATGGCATTTATTGAATTTTTAAGCTTATATATATTGTAATTTGTGTTTAAAGATAAAGATAATTATTTGAATATGTTTTCTACATCTTGTAACGGTATAGACCAGTCCTTACAGTGTTGCCATCTGATTTAAATCTTTAATTGGTGAAATATTAATATATCAATCCTTGAATTAGATACTAACACTTCTTCTTTCAAAAATGAAGTTTTTTTAAGCATATTGACAATGCTATTTGATTTAAATTATGAATTGTTTAGTCTGTAGGTTTCAATAAAATTAACTTAAGGTATGAACATATGTGTGTATAAGTTGTGTAATCTAATCATGTATGTATTTGTTTTCATTTATTTACATTAAAAATGTTTTATTATCTCTCAATACATAGTTTTTTTTTTCATGTTCCGTCCCTTAGTTTGGCAATACTTACAATGACACTGGAGAGTGTTTTATGTATTTAGAAAGAAACAAATATAAATTCATGAATATTCAACATTTTATTCACAAAGTATGTATAATGTACTGTAAATTGCTTTTTGTACGAATTATTTAATGAGATAAAGTCACACAGCGGGTATGAGCATAGAATAAATCGGTTTAACTCCATGTTTCCTTGATGAAGTGCGCGGCTCTTTCGGCGACCGCCATGATGGCACCTTGTGGGTTGCCAGTTGGCTGAGAAGGCATGGCGCCAGCGTCAATAACTCTTAAGTCTGGAAGAAAGAAATTAGTAGGTACTATAGTTTGGCAAAATAGAGTATGGACAAAATGAGGGCGTTGTTAGCAACTTTCTGGCAACCCTGAGCAGTGACAAGCCAATGACATTGCCGGGTTTGACAAAGAACGTGGCATTGTCAGCGTAGAAAATATGTAGTTCCGCGATTCTTCACCATCTAAACTTTTTTGTCAGACTGTAAGTTATTGGGTTGGTCTCTTGACATGTAGAGTTAATTTTTTTTAAGTTTGTTTTTGTGTTCTTTATAGTGCAGGTAGAACCGTGACTTTCGCGACTATCTAACAAAGACAATCATACAATGCAAAACCTGAAGATGATAGAAAAATGTCTAAAGAAATGTTAGGTAGGTTAGAATTTTTAAACTTTTTTTTTTTACAATCCTCTCTAAGCAGAGAGAAGTCCTCAGAGTTCACCCTTTTCTTGGCGGACTTTTGTACCTTTAAGAGAGGTTGTTCTATCAAGCCAGATCAAGTAAACCTTAGGAAGAAATAGTTTTAGTTATGAACTTACTCGTAACATTGTACACCCTAAGATGTGTGTCGAGGACTTTGCCGATGGCGCAGGTACCGAGCTGATGGTTCTGCGGGTCCGTGTGCAGTCGGATCATGCACTCCTCCCACTTGGCAGACCAGGTTTTGGCCTTCTTATCGCATGGCTTCGTGTATTCCGGGTCCAGCTCCACTTTGTATTTCTGTTGCAGCATCTAAGGCATAGGTATTTTGAAAGTTAATTACTTATCATCATTCCAGTAATCCCGGAAGGGTTAGGCAGAGATGTAGGTAACGTTTGAATCCCATGTTATAGAGGCCGAATATATTGCCATGAGCATCACCATACCAGGCTCAAGTCCTGACTTCGGGCTGCCACTAAGAAATCCTCCTGATAGAAATTTTCTCTTTGCTCGATCTGGGAATCCCAGAAATACACCAAAAAAATCAATAAGCTACACCTAATGAAGTAATGATAATGCTTACATCACTATCAAATATCTGGCGCAAGTATTCGAGTCCTTCTTTGATGATCTCCATGTCGTCAGGGTGTGAGAAGAAGTTGGGGTAGTACCGCGCCTTCTCTAAGGGGTCCGTCGAGTTGATGGTCATCCAGCCAGTACTGCGCGGGAGTAGGGCCACTGCGTTTGCTCTGGATGACAAGTGTTTCATTTATTATTCTTAGTATATTTAAAAACCGGACAAGTGCGAGTTGAACTCGCGCACCGAGGGCTCCGTATAGATTTGTAGGTATTTTTTATTAAACTACATACAGGGTGTAACAAGACCCTTCACGAAGCCGTCAACAAGGCATTATGTACATCAAACTAAGTAACTTTACGCAAAAATTATTGCTGGGAAACGAATTTTTTTTTTTTGGGGTTAAAAATCACGTTTTGCGGTAAAACTCAATGTAACGCACTCAAAACATTGTGCTGATGGATGAATTGGATAGGACGGGGGTTGTGGAGGTGTTTACAGTAAAAATCTTGCGTTAAAAACATGCATTTAGAAAAAAACTTGTGAAAAAGTTGAAACTTTGACCCCCAATATCTCCGTAACTCGTAACAGATAGGGTCTAGAACAAAAAAATGTTCGTAATGATGGGGAGAACAAGTACCTTTCGGCTTCGTTAAGGGTCTTGTTACACCCCTTTATTTGCGGGTTTCAGCTGTAAAACATTGCCTCTTGTCAACTTTCATGGTTCTAGGTCAACGGGAAGAACCATATAGGTTTCGATTCGCAATAAATGTGAAATCGCAAAATATGCGACAAAAACGATCATATCATTTGATCGCGTTGACTTAGAAGTTCGATTTTTTCACTGCTCCAAGGGGTGGCAGACATGAGTATTTGATATTCATTTCAGCTTGATACCTTCACGAGTTCCGGAGAAAAAGGGTATTGACAGACGGACAATAAAGTGATCTTAAAAGGGTTTTTGCCGACA
Organism: Eugnorisma glareosa; assembly: GCA_947578425.1. Classification (NCBI taxonomy): domain Eukaryota; kingdom Metazoa; phylum Arthropoda; class Insecta; order Lepidoptera; family Noctuidae; genus Eugnorisma; species Eugnorisma glareosa. The sequence goes on along the minus strand of OX387974.1, from coordinate 9,448,531 downwards.
GAGGTAGGGAACTCTAAAAATCACTATATGTTCGCACCGGTTCGCACACGCTAGGTCCGAAACCACCCTAACGATTCCAATGACATTTTGTTTTCCGATAGGTGATGCCATACGAAGCTGGCACAGCTCGCTGGTAATAATATCTTCTTCCGCTAACTTCGTGTTTTTGTGCTGAAGAGAAAACCAACACTGCTATGATCCTCTGCCCTCTTTCTTGGGGCAATGCTACGGGAAAAAATTTCACAGTATTTCTCTGCTATCATAAGGTGCTAAGCAGTGCGAGATGAGTTTATGTCCCTAAGGCTGCTCTATTTTTTTTTTACAATTATTGAACCATAGATCTATGATTTGAATATTATACATTTTGAAATATTCCGTAATTTTTAATCAGGTGGCCTACCATGACGTAGCAGGAATAATTCCAGTGTGGGAAAGAGATGGCGCTAGACGACCTGTATAGCTCTGTCTCTTTCTCACACTGGAATTACTCCTGCTTTAAGACGTCATAGTAACCCCCCTGAACGGGAACACCCAAATACTCCGAAATATTTTATTCCGAATTTCGATGTTCCGATTTTCAAAAGTCCGAATTTCATAATACCTAAGAATTATTATGTCTACTATTAAAAATAGCGTAATTTATTTTACCGAAAGTCGTAAATGCGATTAGTTAGTTTTCCGATTTTCATACGTTCGAAGAATCAAATGCTCGAAGGGTTCTCAGTCCGAAAAACGACATTCCGATTTTCAATACTTCGAATAAACTACTAAAATTAGTTTTCTGAATCACTTTCCCGAATTTTATTTTTTCGAATTTCACTGACGTCTTTTTTGCTTTAAGCATTATTTATTGGACATATATTTTTAAAAAGTCAACATATTGTGCTGCAAAATTTAGTGACAGAAACGAATCGCTGCAAAGCCGACTTCACGCAGTCTTGTCTGCCCTACCCTAGAGTGTAATTTAAGCCCGCGTAGGCGCGGAGGGGTGAGGCGGCCCGCGAGCTGAGGAGCATGTGATTTGAAGGCCCGCCGCCGCGGCTGATCTGCGACGATAAGCTCGCGTGGGGCCGCCCAAACTCCGCAGCGCCGGAGCCGTGACAGAAACAATGCTTGCTGCATGTTGCATGCCTGCTTGCTTGCTGCTTGCCTGCTTGCATGCCTGCTTGCATGCTGCATGCCTACTTGCATGTTGCATGCTTGCTTGCATGCTGCATGTCTGCTTGCACGCAGCATGCCTGCTTGCATGCTGCAAATCCGCTGTATTATTGATGAATCACTTCGGATAGGTTAGAACTGTGACTATTCAAGCGCGAAGGCGAGCTAGCTAAGCATTTTTATTTCGGAATTGTATTTGTTAATCGGTATTTTAATCATCGGAATTCGTATTTTTGATGTTTCGAATTATCATTAAGTCGGACTTTTTGTTATTCGATCTATTGAAACTCGGTATTTTGAGAATAGTAATTATAAACATTAGGAATATTGAAATTTAGGAATTATAAAAATAGGAGTAATGATAAGTCGAAGTGGTTATATTCGCAATTTTGAACCATTCGGAATTATGAAAATCTGTATTTTGAAATTCGTATTTGTGACTGACGGAATAAAGTTTTTCGTATTTATGTAGTGTACCCCCCCTGAACAGCGGAGTCGAAGTCTACTTTTTTTGGTATGTAGTGTAATGAGTAAAAAGCCGTGCCTTAGTTCCATTACTTTGCCTGTCACTAGATTGGGTGAAATATTTGTATAATCGACATTGTCCCACTGCTGGACCAAGGGCTAGGTTTGGGGGACCCCAAATACCAGGTCTTCTGAGCCACCTCCGCACCCCGAACCAGCCCTTGCGTATAAGCCGTAAGATTTTTTTTTTTTTTTAATATATGGTCCCATTAAAATAGATGGACAAATAACATAGGCCTAACCAATGTTATCCAAGCAAAAAAAAACACTGATTAAAGTGATTTTATATTGACCTAAAATAATAAATTGCCGGCGGCACTCTAGAATAAACACATCCATTATGACAAAATAAAATCACTTTAATCAGTGTTTTTTTTGCTTGGATTTCTTTGGTTAGATGTACTGAACGCCGTGTTAAAATTTGTCCATCTATTTTAATGGGACCTTAAAATATAAATTCTACTCACGATACATTGTAGCCCGAGCTGGAACAATCTCCAGCTGGTTCACCTATGACACCAGTTTTAGAGCATTCAGCGTAGAGACCGTTGAAAAAGAACTGTAGGTCTGGCTGTTTATGCTTCTTATCGGCGTAGCTCGAATACTGGAGGCCAGTGAGCTGTGAATACGAGAAAACTTTGAGTTAAACTGATGTTGCTCGATGGTCTGATGATGACTAACTTTAATTAGGCGTTACGTCAGAGACGAAGTTAACACGTACATTGCCAAGCCAGAATGCTGAACATAATAAAAAATTCGTTGAATGTCTTCCCTAAGTGGCCAAAACAAATACCAGAACCCAAATAAGCTGAGACCGCTATTTTATGGCTTGTATATAATTATTGTAAGGCACCGGCTACTGCAATCTACAGAAGCCGAGAAGCCGCTTCACGCGATGTCGCGTAAACGTATTAAAGTATAATATCAGCTGGGATTGCAAATATTAAATGGGTTGGGAGTGAGCATATTATACGGGTACAAATCTACACTACAGGTTGCCATGAAAAATTTCCCGCAAACAAAAATCGCTGCCAGTCCAGGGTATCGACCCCAGACACGAGAAGTCAGCAGTCTGCTTGCGAGTACAACACCAACGTGGTAGAACAAGAATTCCTTATTGAAAATTAACAGTTCCCTTATTAAAATATTACCTGAGTAAGTCCAGTCGAACTCATAGGTCCTCCATTCGTGAGCAGGTATTCAGTCAAACCATTCCAGTCTAAAGCTTCAGTGTTGTTGACTGCATTCAGTATGAAATATAACGTTGCACCGCAGTGGTTCTTCAAGGTCTTGCCAACGGGCAGGTCAGCTAGCACAGGGATCCCTAAGGGTTCTAGGACTTCTTTCGGTCCTACTCCGGAATGCATCAGGATTTTGGGGCTGGTTAAAGATCCAGCGCTGAGGATCACCTGCAAATGATAAAAACAAAAATAGGATCAGCAATAATTTACTTCTACTGCATAATAGATCTCTTCGTAATCTTTGCAAGTACTTCAACACTAGATACTGTTTGTAGAACAACTTTTGTCAGTATTAGTGGGTGACAACGTATTTATAACTAAACAGCAGTTAGTTACACCAGTCGCAAACTCGCGAAACTTTTTGAATGTTGCTAAAAGTTATCATGTTCCAAATTTTGGTCCACAAAAAGTAACTTCAATGGACGTCCTATATGCACATCCTACTAAAGAAATATTGTTTTTTTGGAAGGCTAAAATTTTTTACCAAAATGATCACCTGAGTAGCCTTTACCTAACTATGCCGGCTTCCAGTCAACCAGATGTAGGTGACTACCAGTATTTTAAATGGAGCGACTGCCTATCTGACCTCCACAACCCAGTTAGTAAACCCCCTCGGTAAAACTGGAGGACTGGTCATGGAAATATAAGTATCAAAATCTGCAGCAAAATTACCATAAAATTATTTACAAATTTGGGTCAGGTATTAAGGCCGCGGACTGACTCTGACTTTCCTCAGAATATAAAATGTCCCTCCCTTACCTCATTAGTAGCATTAACAGTCTTCGTTTTGCCTTTAGCGTCGACATATTCCACTCCATAGGCTCTAGTACCGTCGAACAGGACCCTAGTCACTTCAGCGTAGAGCTTCACGTTCAGGTTGGGGCGCTCAGACTTGGGTGGCAAGTAGGCACGGGCTGTGGTGTAGCGCTGGCCGTTGCTGGAAGGTGGAAGATATGATGTTAGGCAGGAATTTAAGTGGAATTGACAACTGGCGTTTTTGAAAGGCGTTTCTGCTGTTATTTCGCGAGTTATCCTATGTCCTTAACCGTTAATCATTGTTTTTAGAGAACATCACGCCTATAATCCCCGCAGGGTTAGCAGGTGTACCTAATAGTACCACACCCACATTTCGCCAGTTTATATATTTATTTACTAGTTCTTGCCCGCGGCTTCGCCCGCGTGGAGGTCGATAATTGTCCCACGGGATCATACTACCGGGATAAAAAGTATTCTATGTGTTAATCCAGGTTTTATACTATCTGTGTGCTAAATTTCATCCAAATCCGTTCAGTAGTTTTTGCGTGAAATAGTTACAACCATCCATCATCATAAACTTTCGCATTTATAATATTGGTGAGATTGTTTGTTAAAGCGGCAACAGAAATACATAATCTGTGGAAACAACTGTCTACCTATTACGGATCATGAGATACGGCCCGCTGATAAACAGACGGACGGACGGACGGACAGCGGAGGCTTCGCAATATCCTTCGTCAAAAGGTCCCGTTGGTTACCCTTCGATTCAACCCCCCATTTCACCCTCTTAGAGGTGGAATTTCGGCAAACCTTTCATTGATTCATATTCTCTACAAAGAACACACCTTCCAAATTTCATGTCTCTAGAACTAGCGGCTTAGGCCGTACATACATCAGTCAGTCAGTCAGGACTTTGAATTTTATATTTGGGGGATGATTTTGGAAAAACTGTGATAATCGTTTCTCATAATTTTAACTGAAGAGTATGTACATAAATTTTCAATTCAATCGACCCCGAGAATAAAAAGTTTCACACAACATTCAACCCTCCATTTCACCCTCTTAGGGGTGGAATTTTGAAACTCTTTCTTAGTGGATACCTACTCTTCACAAAGAATCCACCCTCCAACCCGCACGCCCTGCGCCACACAGCGCGTCATGCGCCCGTCTACGTCAGTTTCGAAGCCCTATTTGACTTTGTTGGGGGACGATTTTCGAAAAACTGTGATACACTTAACTCATAATTTTAATTGAAGAGTGTGTACACCAATCTTCAAGTCAATCCATCCAGAGAATAAAGTGTTTCACAGATAATTCAAACCCCATTTCACCCTCTTACGGGTTGAATTTCGAAAAATCCTTCCTTATTCCTTGTCTACATTATAAAGGGAACCTCAAATCCAGACTACGTGGCTTCAACTTAGAAATTCCTGATGAAAAAAAAAAACAAAAACACTTTGCCCGACCTAGAAATCGATCCCAGTTGCAGTGTTTAAAGGGGAATTTTTAGGTAAATTTGGGCCAAACGCTGAGATATTTTCTTTGCAATTCACGGCATTGTCATAAATTCAACCAGTACTAGCGAAAAACATAAATGTATTAGCGGGGCAAAGCGGTTTTCAATAGGACTTGGAAGATTTTTGTATAAAGCCTGGTCGGCCTAATTTATTTTCAAAGTTGCGGCTCCGCATAAAACCTGTATCAATCGATAGCTGGCATCAATGCGAGTACAAACGAGTTTTGTATGAGATAAAATGTTCTAAAGTGACAAGTATCCGAGATCCAAGCTATCAAAATTAACCCCATTCACTGGTGGAATTACGGCATACATTCCACCTTTTCCTACGGGTGGAGCAAAGTGAAATACTTACTCCCAAAAAATTTGAAAACAATTTAATTTTCGAAAGTCGGTGTTTTTGGCTTGTTTCATTGACTTTTCGCTACCGACTTCCGAATGTAAACTTTACTTTTGAAAGGCGGTGGCTAAAACTTTTAACTTTCCACTTTTTTGTGGTTTTTTTTTGGAAGTCGGTTAAAAAGAGACCACATTATTCCGTAGATCTGAGTGGGTTCTCAAGTTGTTACTTGAGTAAGTCTACGGAAAAATCTTTATGAAAGATTTAAATTGATAACGAATCAGATAAAAACTTTCCGTACAGTTTTATTTCCTTATTTTTTTAAAGAAACTGCATTTATTATTGTTGCCTGTCTAATACATAATTACACACATGTGGAATGTGTGTAATTATGTATTACATCCATATTTTAGTACACGTTATTAAATTATCATTGCGTTAAGAAGATTATTGCAATGATTATAGACACAAATGTAATTAAGATTTACCTAAACATTACTTACAACAAGATGTCACTGGCTCCTATTTGTGTCAATAAGAGTATTTCAACTAAAACAGAAAATGGGAAATATACCCCCCACCTCATGTCGTTCTTCACCCCTTATTTTATGGATCGTACCTGCCGGCTGAACGGATTTCGCAGACTATGACCTAGGTTAGGTAGGAGCATTCCAGGTTTTTTTTTAGTATTCATGAATACCCCACTGGTTGTCAAAGACCTCCCCCAATTTTTATTTTTAATTTGCGGTACTCTTTTCGTTTTCCACCTCAAACCAGCCAGCATTGCTCGTCCATGTCACAGCGACCGAAGCTGCGGGCAAACGCTTGTTTTAAACTTCATTACTCACCCAATGGCTTGGCACGCGACGATGGCAAGAGACCGGACGGCATGTCTTTGTTTCCTTGGAAGATGGGTAGGTCTTTAGTGTGGGACGCAACTTGCGTCGATACTCTTGCGCCGTCCCATCTTCCAAGCTCATCGTGCTGTGCTGGCGCCGCCGCTGCGGCTGCAGAGAACCTCAAGCGGCGTAAATATAGTAACCTTATTGGTAACTATATTTTCGAGCCGTTTGGGGTTGAAACTCTAGGTCCGTGGGGTCCAAGTGCTCACAGCCTTTTCAAGGACATTTCCAAACGCTTAGTTGACACTTCCCGTGACCCAAGGGCTGGCTTTTACCTTGGCCAAAGGCTTAGTATTGCCATACAACGTGGCAACGCCGCCAGTCTCTTGGATACATTACCAGTTGACTGCGTTGAGGAGGAGTTTTTTAACGCCATTTTTTTATTTTATTAATAAGTTAGTTACTTTAGGTTATTTTAATTTATAAATTTCAATACTCACTAATTAAAAGCTTGTGCGATGCCGAAACCCACTGGAGTGTTCGGGTCGTTCATGTCCGTGATGATATTGAATCCCGTCTGGTTGATGGCTTCCATTAGATCCTTTAGCGCGTCAGGCTGGTGGTTGAACTGGATAAAAAAGACACATTGCTATCAATGTTTCACGCATAGAACAGTATTCAATGTGTAAACGGTCCTTCACTAAGCTGTCAACCAAGCATTCTGTACCTACGTGAAACTTAGTAGGTAACTACGCAAAAATTACTGCTGGGAAACGACTTTTTTTTGGGGTGAAAAATCACGTTTTTACGGTGGGACTGGATGCATTGAAGAGTACGAGGGTCGTGGACGTATTTAAAGTTACAACATTGAAAAACTAAAGTTATTGGAACTTTGACCCCCAATATCACCGTAGGTAACTAGAAGATACCTATGGTCTAAAACAAAAAAAAAAGATCGCAATGTACGGGGAGAACAAGTGTCATTTGGCTTCGTTAAGGGTACTTTTACATCCATTATATGTATATGTACTTATGTACAGCCCTTTCATTACTTAAACATTTGATTCTGAATCACCCATCACTGTCATAGTCACAGAGATATAGGCTTTGTAATGGTCACTATAAAGTTACTTTTGGGTTGCTGTTGCTGCTGATAGCAGTAAAAGAACTGCGGAAGAACTGTACGTACCATTCAGTCAACAATTCAACAGAATTATAGCGTGTGTTCTCCTGTCTGTTAACAAATCTATAAATCCTTTGAGTTTTTACTGTAAAGCTGTAGCGATTACCAATCAGGTGCTCCCGCGCTCCCCGACGGTCGATCACTTTCCACCCGACTAATGAGATTGAAAAGTGGTCAACCCTTAGTTAGCGCGGTAGTACACAGCTACCTACTTGATTTCAATTGATTGGCCAAGCTACACACGGCATACGAGTATAAATAAAATGTGGATGGAACCGTCAACTGCAACTCACAATAAACTTATGTAATTACTAGTTTCTCTGCTTACCGTTCCGATAGGCATTTTTCCTGTTTCCGAGTGGTATTCCCCACTAACAAGTGACCCAACTTGTGTGTTGCCTTCCGCCATGTCCATGAAGGGTTTGAGTTCGTCCCAGGACCAGCCCTCGGCTCCTGCTGCCACCCAGTCGTCATAGTCGCGGGCGTGGCCCCTGTGGTACATCATGCCGTTCAGCTGGCTTGTTCCTCCTTGAGATACGGAAAAGAGGAGTGTTTTAAGACGGGTTACGCGCTTTTATGTTTCATATTCAGAATGGAATGTTTTTTTCACGTTTTGGTAAGGCAGAAACCGATATTGTGCATCCTAACGAATATTTCCGGTTACCATAAGATTAGAAGCAGAACGTGCCCATATATATAAAATCAAAATCAAAGTATTTATTTCAAGTATATAGGCCAGTTACAGGCACTTTTGAACTGTCGAAACAAAGATAACAATGAAATGTAGCTACAGTCCCAGTCACAAGGCATAAAAACTGTGAAAGTACTGTAGTTGCCCATTCCCTAGCGTAGATCTCTATGGAGAAGAACGGGCAAGAAACTCCATGGACACTCTTTTAAATCAGCATATTGTTACAAAACCTTGGTTACATCATTCATATTGAGATGGTACATTATGTGAGAACGATGTAGCAAGATGTGCACGTTAAAAGTGTCCATAGTAAACACAAAAAAGACAAATAAAAAATAACAAAAAAAATAATTCAAATAAGCCGTGGCAACTAAGAGATGACCAGTTACAACTGACAGCGCCCGTTCATGAACATGACGCATGGATTCAACTCTTTGAAGGGAACTAAATGATCCGACACACGCGCCACCATCAACGAGACATTGAGTGAGCATGTCATACTCTCAACCACCAGGGCACATTCAAGTCGAGAAAGGACGTAGGTTTCCAGTGAACGATAGCTTTTTAATACATAGTACTCACACAATATGGGCTTTATATAATACTAAAGAGATTGAATCTATACAATGCAAAGATAGTTGTACAATCTTCAGCAGCTCCAACAATACTATTTAATGTTATCAACTTATGCGTCCCTGTCCTTGTGGAGCAGGACCGGCATTGAGCCAAGCATTTTTGTCAGCGATATAATCATCCAACTTGTAATATGCTTGCTTACATAGTGTGCGTCAGTGCGGCGAACGCACATGCGCGTTTTTCGGACTTTTAACAAGTGCTCGCGGACGCGCATGCGCGTCCATTCAATTTACAAAACTATCTTCGAGTGCGGCGCGACGCACATGTGCGTTCATTGTGCATCTCTATTGTTTCGAAAGCATCGTAAAATAAGGATCCGTAAAGGTGTGTGAAGGTGTGTATCGGGCTTTGAAAAAACTGACACTCACTGAGCGACGGAAATAGTATAGGTTTGTCCTTTTCTGTTACTTGTATAATATCTCAATACTAATATCCCTTTCTTGTGGGAATGAAATGGAGCTACCTGCCGTCTATACTTTTCTTTGTCCAAGCGATATTCGGTTGATAGACAAATAATAGACACCACAGCTCGCTTTCCGATTCGTGACTATACGTACCTAATTAATGACATTGATTTGTGAGCGTGCAATAAAAAAATAACTAAAATTAATGTGGAATCACCTTTACAAGTGGCGTAATAAAGATAAAATTATTTTATGACCGTCATAAAACACAAAAATTTTCAAACGCACATAAGCGTCGTGCCGCACTTGGGCAAAGTATTGAACGACGTACTAATGCGTCCAGCCGCACTGGGTAGACTTTCTTCAAACGCACATACGCGTTCATAGCACTACACGAAATATTTATTGAACGCGCATGTGCGTTTGCCGCACCGGGCTAGTGAGCTATTTACTTAGTGTCTGCAATTATGTTGCAATTAATTCAGGAGGTAACGCGTTGCATGTTTTAAATTTCGTCTCATTGAGTTCAAGAATACTTTGTGGAATTTTATTATAGCATCTCAAACAGTACCCCATGAAAGATGAATCTACTTTAGCGAGTCTGAAGCCTGGCTGAACTAATTGGTCCCTATTTCTAGTACTGTAATTGCGTCTGTCACCTCTTTTACTAAAAAGATGCAGATTTTTTCTTACGTACATTATGTTTTCGTAGATGTATTGACAATGTACCGTCATGATGTTAATGTCCTTAAACAGTTCCCTTAGAGAATCGCACCTACGAACATTATATATAGCTCTAATGGCTCTTTTTTGCAGAATAAATATTGACTGAATGTCTGCAGCTCGTCCCCATAACAAAATGCCATAAGACATTATACTATGAAAGTAACTAAAATAGACCAGTCTAGCTGTATCTACATCTGTAAATTGACGGATTTTTCTAATACTCGTAGTATATGCTGCTGAACTTAGCCGCCCCGCAAGAGATGTTAAATGAGAACTCCATTGTAGCCTTGAATCAAGCGTAATCCCCAGGAAAACCGTTTCATCTACGAATTCAAGTTTCTCTTTATTCAATATTATATCACAATCACTACTTTTAACATTCGATTAAGCAAATCTAATGCATTTAGTCCTTTTTTCGTTTAATACTAAATTGTTTGCTGTGGACCAATTTTGAACCTGAAGTAGGGCATTATTCACCTCATCAAGATTTTGGGCCCGTCTATTTATCTTAAAAATTAGAGAAGTGTCATCAGCAAATAACACCATATTTTGAGGTTGGTCTTTCAGTAAATAAGGGCATTTATTGAGCCTTACGGAACCCCCATTTTTACTTTTAAACCCTGCACTTGCCAAAATGTATCCTCCCTCTGCGCTGCGCTCGCGTCCCTTCGCTTGTCATGGACCATAGACAATAGTCTGTAGCGTTGACAAGCGAAGTCGGAACGTTCGGTGCGGCCGAGGCGATTATTATTAATATTTTAATTTAATCATTTTTGTTTGTAAACTTACAGTGTTTATTTTATATAAGTGAATATTATGTTATTTTATTTTTTGTGTTAATGTATTGTGTGTCCGTAGTTGTGACCGTGACGTCACAGTGGGCCCTATCAGAATACCAGCGCTGCGGTATTTGTTTTTCATCTATCGCAGCATCATGCTGAGATAGGAGCCTTTTTGGCCTCGCACAGGTCTTTTTTTTATTATTTAGTTTTAGATTCTTTTTTTTATTGTTATTTTTTGTTGTTCCTGTGCTTGTCCCAAATAAATATTTTTCTTTCTTTCTTTATTACTCAAATAAGATTTTACCAAACTAAGTGCAAGTTTAAATAGTCCGTAATGCTCAAGTTTCAAAAGTAATGTGTCGTGATTTACGCAATCAAATGCTTTGGATATATAGTTTGCTTATTTGTAGCACGGTGGATGGGTGACCACCCATTACATGCAGAGTTTCCTCCGTGCCTCGGAAAACACGTTAAGCCGTTGGTCCCGGCTGTCATTTATAGATTTCACAGTCGTTACAGGTAGTCATGAAGTGGCCCGAAAGACTGACAACCAGTCTTACCAAGGGGTATCGTATTACCCAGTACTAACTGGGTTGTGGAGGTCAGATAGGCAGTCGCTCCGTGTAAAATACTGGTATTCAGCTGCATCCAGTTAGACTGGAAGCCGACCCCAACATGCTTGGGGAAAGGCTAGGCAGATGATGATGCTTATTTGTGGCACGGTACGACTGGGCCAATCCTGTGTCAAGTTCAATTTGAAGAAAATCTTAAGTCTAAAGGTTTAGTGATTTAAACAAAATACATAGTTACCTAAGCCTTTTCCTAGCGGCCACTGGCATCCTTTCCCCTCTTGGTCGAGGCAGTAATTATCAGGTTCGGTGTGAATTCCCCAGGTCGTCGCTTCGTTGGTCCAGAAAACCCTGTACATTGATGGGATTCGAACACCGATTGGTTCTGGTCCACCTGCTTCTAGTAACAGCACCTGCGACGAAAAATCTGCTTTATTCTGTTCACCCGAAGGTTTTTTTAATATCCTACTTCCTGCTAATATTGTAAATGTGCAAGTTTCTTACTCTTTCACGCAAAAACTACTGAACGGATTTGGTGAAATTGGCACACAGATAGTTTATAACCTGGATTAGCATACAGGGTGTAACAAGACCCTTCACGAAGCCGTCAACAAAGCATTATGTGCAGACGCCAGCACATCTAGCTACCCGAAACTGACAAAAAGTCCCAGTCAACCATGAACCTAAATGCTTTAGCGATATAGTTGACAATCTTTTACAAATTTTAGAAATTTGACAGATTGTAGTAGCTTCGTCTGTACATCAAAATAAGTAACTTTAAGCAAAAAATATTGCTGGGAAACGACTTTTTTTTTGGGGTGAAATTAACGTTTTACAGTAGGAATCAATGTAACACACTCAAAACATTATGCTGATAAATGGATGTATTGAATAGTACTGGGGTCGTGGAGGTGTTAAAAGTAAAAATCTTATATTAAAAACATGTATTTAAGAAAAAACTTGTGAAAAAGTTGGAACTTTGACCCCCAATATCTCCGTAACTAGAAAGAAGGCTCACACAGGTATGGTCTAAAACAAAAAAAAATCACAATGACAGCGAGAACAAGTGGCTTTCGGCTTCGTTCAGGCTCTTTTACACACTTACTATCCCGTGGGACAACTACGGAACTTCACGCTAGTGGGTAAATTATATGTTCGCGTGGCGACTATCTCGGCCGGTAGTAAGGGGACGGTTGAAACAGATGTATGTACATACACTTGTCTAGAATATATATAACCTATTTACTACTCAAAACTTGAAGGCTTCTAAATGTAAGGGAAGAGCGGAGCCTTCAACTACAGGCATTTTCCAAGCCTAACTGGAGACTCCTTGACATGCTATGTAACCCAAATTGATACGCAATAAACTTATTTTATTTATTTTGTTTTATGGTTAGAATAGAATGCTGTAGATGGGTCACCAATAAAAGTGGTATATTTAAAAAAAAAGTGTCACTAGGCGTTTCATAATATGGCAATACAGATTTTAGCGACAACTTCCACATCACACCCCGGTCACATCATAAGGCGATGCACCTTGCCTCAAGCGATATGCGTCACTTGTTGCTCCCGTGTATTCCCGTTCGTCCCACTGACTTCGTCCCCGTAGTGGGACGAACGGGAATTTACAAAAATAATATTAAATTTGTTCCCGATCGTCCCATTCATGATTTTAGGGGGACGAACGGGTTGCTCCTCCTTGAAAAACATGAATGCCGGTTTTCTCTTATGTAGACTAGGCGTCAGGTGACACACTCCCACAGCGCACTTGTATTTTTTAATGTTCGGCTCAGCGACTTGAGTTCAAACTAGGGAATGCAGAACCGTTCCGTTTTAAAGAACTGCGATTTTTGAGACTTTCTGGCCAAAGAACCGGGATTTTTGGGACCTTCTGACCAAAGAACCTGGATTCCCGGTACTTTCGATACTTTCTGTACTTAAGTAAGCCTTTCTAAGATAGTAGAGTCGAAAGTGCCGAAACTGAGAAAATAAGACACTAAATGACAGGATAAAATAAAAACTGAAATTATTATCTTTAAAAATTCTAAATGGCGCAAAAACGACTTCATTGATTCTGTTCACATTTTGCTAAAATATTCCATAAAGGCGGCTTCGAATTTTAGGTCGTGTATTATCACGCGGCTTACTTAAGGTGGATGCGCAAGGATAGCCCGCGAAATTTAAATTTTCTTACGTTTATTGCAATTTGCAGGTCAGTGTCAGGTTGTATATTGATGAAAATATAAATCGCGCCAGTAAAACGTATGAAGTTAAGGAATTATAATCATTCAAATCATTAATACAACCCTCCAAGTTCATATAATCTCAAAGAGTGACTTTTTCATGAAATAGCTATTGAATGGGTTTACATGAACTTCGAGGGTTTTATTGATAATTTGAATGATTATAATTCTGTAACTCCATACGTGTTACTGGCGCGATTCATATTAACATCAACATACAACCTGACACTGACCTGCAAATTGCAATAAACTTACGAAAATTTAAATTTCGCGGGCTACCCTGCGCTTTCCACCTTAAGGGGATCCAACTCTGTTAATTTTTAACTTTATTTCTTTGACGCATCGTTTTGCTAATAATAGTCCTGGATTTTTGAAATTTTTGGGTAAACGCTGTGAGTGCAGATTCAGGCTAAATAATATCTCCTATTACGAATGGATGTCCTCTCGTCAAAAGATATAGAAAATGTATGGCCTTCTGTTAATAGTTTCTGGATTTTGCCGATCAGTTGTTTTTTTTTTTAATCTGCTTGATTTATTACAATATTTTGTATGGAATTTCAAGCCTGGAAGCTTGGAACACACATGCTACTATTGATTATGCCTGTTTGCTAGGTAGCATGCTCATTGCTCTCTGTGCCTGTAAAATATTCATTCTCTTTTCGTATAGACATGCTAGTTGAATGCTACTAAGTAGAAGCAAAAAGAAAAAGAAATGAAGAAGAAATTATGTATGTTAGTCTAGGGCCAAAGTAGCCTGAAAATAAATGGATGTGGTTCTTGTAAATAGCATGCTCTTGTACAACTAGGTTGCATATTATGTAGCACACTTTAAGCGGTCGGGCTTCATGCCAGGGTTGCGGGACTGTTCGAAAGAGATACCGCGGCCCTGGAATACAAAGGGCAAAAGAAGGAACATGGATGGGTTTTAGTCAGAATAGAAATAGAAATTCATATTCTTTAATTCGAAGTATTTTGTCCCGAAAGTACCGAAAGAACCGGGACATGGTTTAGAAAATCACGGTTCCCAAAAGACACAAGTTTCCGGGATTTCCCGGTACTTTCGGTTCCGGGAGTTCCCGGGACTATTCACTAGTTCAAAGCAGTGCAATCGGTATCGCATATTGTACAAAAACAACCGCCTTTAAATAAAAAAACCCTAAAACTGGAAATTATCTTTATTTTTGGAAGTCGGTGACTTTTGTTCGTTTTATTGACTTTTTAACCGACTTTCTTCAAAAAGGAGATTTTTTTTTCCTTGAATAGATATTTTTTTATTCATGGGCTATGTAGATGACATGATGGTTCCTTAATGTCAGCTAGTTACAATGTAAAAAATTGTTTCGTGACAAGAATTTGTGTGGTATACTACAAATAAAAAACCTTCTGCGAAAAAAACCGACTTCCAAAAAGACACTAAGAAAGCCTAAAATAACTTTACTTTCGGAAGTCGGTTGCAAAAAGTCAATGAAACAAACAAAGTCGCTTACTACCGACAGTAAAGTTATTTAAGCCTTTTTTAGTTTTTTTTTTGTTTGAAGTCGGTTATTTTTCCGTAGAAAGTTTTTTATTTGCCACCGGCTTTCTGTATATAAACGACATCATCATCATCATCAGTCTACATCAGTCCACTGCTGGACATAGGTCTCCTCAATCACACACCACTCAACTCGATTCTGAGCAAGTCTCATCCAGTTGCTACCAACCACCCTGCGAAGATCATCACTCCATCGAGCCTGAGGACGATAAATGACATAAAAAATAGGTACTAAATCACTTACACTACAAGAAGTGTTTTCAGTCAGTCTGCCAGCCACAATGGACCCTGCAGTTCCAGCGCCAACAACGATAAAGTCGTATGTGTCTTCTGTTTCGTCCACCGACTCGATCCTCTTGCAAGGCGTGGAGATGTCGCAGCGGCCCCACAGGTAGCCTTCTAGGAGTATCATGAACAAGAAGTTGCCACTGCATACATCCGAGTTGACTAGACTCGACCCTTCTTCAACGATCGGGCACCCACAATCCTGGTGGCAGTAACATCAGTAAGTATCAAAATTCCTAGACAAGTGGCAAAAGCTTTCAAAGGAGTTTGTCAATCCAAACCAATACCACATTTTTGATAGAGTTTTAACGATCTACGTATGGTATTCCGAAATACCGCTCACCGAAAGGACGGTTTTCCGATAACACTCTACTCCGACGGTTTGTTGAACGAAAAAATTATTGGCCGATGAAACGTTTCGCCGAAAATATTATTCATCGACGGTTGGTAGTCCGAATGAATCCTTCGCCGATGTAACGGTTCACCGAAAACACTCTTTAACGACGATTGGTTGAACGAACGAATCTTTCGCCGATAGCATTCAGTTTACGCTAGCTAACAAACAATACTCGAGTCCAATGTTTAATTTTATCAGCATAGATGAATAAATAAATACCGGGAGCTTCCGTATTAAAGATAAGTCCCTAAATGACGCATAATGCACTCATTAACAATGGTACTGAGATTAAACGAGTATTGAATAAACTTGCAATAGTTACATGTAACAAAACAACAAATATCTATGGTAGTATTTATTTATTTTCTGTGGGTAGTTGCGAAATTTGTGACGACAGACCTCGTTACATGAAATGTTTCTCGCTCGTGTTTTGTTTAATTAAAAATGAATACGTGCAATTTAGTTAAATCTAAACGCGGAGGACATGTGCTAGTAGTGAATGGATATTCTTATGACTTAAATAAAAAATATGATAACAAGTATTATTGGCGGTGTACAAAAAACAAACAAGTGGTTGTGGTGTAAGTGTAATAAACTTTATTTGATCGTTATGAACATACATTTGTTAGTCAAAATTGTGATCATGCACATTTACCTGAGCCTGAAAAAATTATTGATATGAATTTTAAAAACAAATTGAGAACTAGTGCGAAGGAATCTATGGACAGTGCGTCACAAATTGTAAATCGTTGTTTAAAAGACGTAGCTACCATAAGTGCGCCTCAATTGCCCAATAAATCAGCTTGCCGAATGATTGTGCAGCGTGTTAGAAATAAAGGACTTCCTAAGATACCGCAAACAATCAACGAATTTCATGTACCACAATATCTCGCTAAAAGTAATGGAAAGCAATTTTTGCTTGGTCAATATACATGTAACAATGAAAGTGTTGTCATTTTTGGTACTAAAGCTAATGTTAAGCGTATGAATAATGCACAATGCTGGATCATGGACGGGACATTTTCGAGTTGTCCAACTCCATTCTGTCAAGTTTTTTCTATTCATGTTTTAGTGGGAACTGCAGGTGGCACAAATAAATTTCTACCTATGGTATACGCACTACTGTCACATAAGACTGAAAGCTGTTATTTCATATTTTTGGAGATTTTGAAAAGATATGCGATCAATACATTAAATACCCATTTGTCACCAGCTAATATATTAACTATCGTGAACAAATAGCAAAGATAAGTAAAGAAATTTCAAAAGCAATTAGAAACCATAGAAAAACAAACCGGCTTAATATAATAAGGGAACAAATAAATAAAACAGGAGGGATTAAAAGTGCTTTAAAACAACTTAAAGAACATTCAACATGGATACCGAAAACAACAAAGAAAAATAAAGACAACAAAATAAAAACTGCAACTAAACGTCGACATATTTTACAAACCGCAACAGATTTTTATAAAGAATTATATATGGATAATATAAATGAATACGCGGATAAAACAACACTAGAAGTAAACTCAAATCTAGATCCAGTCCCAGACATTATGCAAAGTGAAGTAAGAAGAGCCATCCAATCACAGAAAGCAGGGAAATCACCTGGAGATGATAAGATAACCAATGAGTTACTAAAGAATAACATAGAAGAGATAATACAACTATTTACACACATTTGCAACGAAATTTTGAAAACGGAACAAATTCCTTCCCAATGGACATCGTCAACAATAATACTCTTACACAAAAAAGGAGATAAAAATGAGATTAACAATTACAGACCCATCAGTTTGATGCCAAACTTGTACAAAATATTCAGCAAGATAATACTACACCGCATAACTAAAAATCTAGACAGCAACCAACCCAAAGAACAAGCGGGATTTCGCTCAGATTTTTCAACAATTGACCACATACATACTGTCAAACAAATAATTAAGAAATGCAATGAATACGACCGCCCGTACTACCTGTCTTTCGTCGATTATAATAAAGCATTCGACTCTTTAAAACATAATTATATATGGGATTCATTAAAAAACCAAGGAGTAGACAGCAAATTCATTAGGATCATTAAGAAAATATATGCCAACAGCACAGCAAAAGTGCAACTCGAAAACATTGGAGATCAATTTAAAATACAGAAGGGCGTGAGACAGGGAGACCCGTTGTCACCAAAAATATTTAATGCCGTTTTGGAAAATATCTTTAGGCAACTCAATTGGGATACCCTTGGCATTAATATAAACGGGGAAAAATTGCACCACCTAAGGTTCGCAGATGATCTCATTTTGTTCGCATAAGATCCCATGACACTACGAACAATGCTACAACAACTAGCATCAGAGAGTAAAAAGGCGGGATTATCAATGAATACAAGCAAAACTAAATTAATGACAAACAAGACCGAAGTCAAAATTGAGGTGGGCGAAGATGAGATCAAATACGTAAACGAATATGTATACCTGGGTCAAGTTATATCGGTGAAAGACTTATCGACGAAAGAAGTAGAAAGACGAGTAAACAACACCTGGCAAAGGTACTGGTCACTCAGGGAAATCATGAAAAATAAATCTGTGCCCATCTCGGAAAAGAGAACCGTTTACAACACCTGTATACTTCCATGCCTTACCTACGGCTGCCAGACCTGGCCACTAACACAGAAGATTGAACACAAACTAGGCGTATGCCAAAGAGGAATGGAAAGGAGTATGATGGGTCTAAGGTTGAAAGACAAAAGGAAAGCTACAGCAATTAGGGACACCACAAAAGTAGCAGATGTTAAAGTAAAAACACGAATCCTAAAATGGAAATGCACCGGTCACATGATGAGGACACAAAAAGAAAATTGGACTAAAAAAGTTACAGAATGGTACCCAAGGGACGGAAAGAGACGTAGAAGAAGGCAATTAAAAAGATGGGAGGATGATCTGCCTAAGGGCTGGAGGATAATAGCAAGGGATCGACAAATGTGGAGGGAACTTGAGGAGGCCTATGTCGCAAGACAGCCTGACCTGGTAGCTGATTGGACCAACAAGTAAAAATTTTTTTTTTTTTTGAAAATGTAAGTTTAGTTTACGTCGTAAATTAAGTTTAGTTAATGTTACAATTTAGATATAGAAAACAAATAAGTGTAGTTCCTATTTTTTAGTTTTAGTTTTTATTCGTCAAATGACTAAATATTGTGTCTACGAAGGTCAGAGTAAATAAAGGCTATTTTTATTTTTATTTTATTTTATTTTATTTTAATATATTAACTGATTTTGAAGTAGCAGTGATCAATGCAGTCAAACGACAGTTTCCAGACTGCGCCCACAGGCTATGCTTATTCCATTTGACCCAAAGTATTTGGCATCATGTCCAGTCAGAGGGTCTCGCAAGGCGATATGCTGAAGATTTCACATTTGCGCACAAAATCAGACACTTAGTTGCCCTCGCTTTTCTTGAGCCCGCTGAGATATCCGAAGCCTTCGAAATCATCCAAAATAAAATATTGCCGACAGAAGCAGTTGAAATTGCCCACTGGTTTAAGAAATATTATGTTGGATCACATCACACGCAGCAAAGAACTAACACGGGTTTGATAATAAAAAGAAATCAGGCATTATTTCCACCAGCTATGTGGACAGTTTACGATCGCACACTTTCTGTTCCAAGGACACAAAATGCATTAGAATCGTGGCATGAACGATGGAACACGCTTCTCCATAGAAGAAAATGGAATATTTATAAAACAATTATTGAATTTGCTAAAAAGCAGAAGCATACAGAATGTGTCATTGAACGAATCAACTCCTCGGAACCCATGCCAAAGCGTAGACGTAATGCACAGGTTGAATATGATGCTAGGATACAAACACACTTATCACAAAAGAGTGAAATGAATATTGAATCTTTCTTAGGTGGATTGGCCCATATTCTATACCTGAAAAACAAGTTTTTTTTTTAATGTCATTATAGAATTAAAATAATAATAAGTACAACTAATAATAATAACTCTTAATTTACTATAACTTCAACAATTTATCACGTTGTGTTACTTTCATTTGTTTTTTGCTTTGTTCGCACAGTTTATTTAATTTTTTTCTATTGTCGCAGTTCTAATAGAGAAATCATAATAATCATAAACATATTGTTTATTGTAAAAAACAATATAAATTTGCCTTTTTGATTAATTTTCTTGTTGTTAAATAAACACTTTTTTTTTTCTATTGCCACTCTTCCATGTATTATTTTATTATTACCTGTATTTTTAACATGACTTCTACAAGACCTAAGGGTGTTGTCAAGCTGAAAGAAAAACTATCCATTTGGCAAAAGAATTCCCCTACAACGATAGCTATCGGCGAAAGATTCGTTCGTTCAACCAATCGTCGTTGAAGAGTGTTTTCGGTGAACCGTTACATCGGCGAAGGATTCATTCGGACTACCAACCGTCGATGAATAATATTTTCGGCGAAACGTTTCATCGGCCAATAATTTTTTCGTTCAACAAACCGTCGGAGTAGAGTGTTATCGGAAAACCGTCCTTTCGGTGAGCGGTATTTCGGAATACCATACGTAGATCAGTTTTAACGGAGGTCTTCTTAGCGTAAACAGAAGAGGTTGCGGGTTTAGCGGAAGCGAGAGCGGCAGCGAGAGCGGAAGCGAGAGCGGAGGTCGGGAAAAGATCAAAAATAATTTATTACCCGAGTTCCCCAGAAGGACATTATACCCAATATTTTAATTAAATAATATCTACCTAATCATATTCAAAAAGTCTTAATACAAAATAGGTACATCACCAGCAGTGCAAGTACGTAGGACTCGATTCGATAAATCTGACATTTATTCTCGATAAAATGAGTTTTTATCGACTCGAATCGATGTCGCAAGTACGTAACTACTATTTGAACGGTCGATAACTAGACCCTAAATTTTTAACGATTTTATCGAAAATGCAAGTACGAAACGACATTTTGACAGTTGAGATCGCCTATTTACGCTGTCGAGCTCGGTAATTTATCGACACCTTGTAAAAGTACGTTAGGCTTATCGATAATAATTATAATGGATTCAGGACTTTTGGTTTTATTGCTGGGTGATGAGGAGGAACGGCAACACCATCACAATGTAATGCGTATTCGGAGGTGACGTCCCAGAGACACGAACAATCCTCTGGAACTTCCAGAAGAAGATTTTGTTCGTCTTTTTCGGGTGAATCGAGAAGTGGCAGTAATTTTAGTAGAAGGGATAGAGATGTACAGAGGACACGATCCATTGGACGCCCTGTCCATAATGTGATATCGTGGTTTTACTCTATGTGCATACTTCATTCGAGATCTAGACAAAACATACCTAACCTAAAATTATGATATTTTTTTATCATGCACTGCAATTTTTACCTATTATAGTTCTTAGGAACCTATTGAAAATAACTGGCCCTTTCTAATAACTAGAGTTTCTAGTCCAAATACACATTTATTACATACTAAAACTTCATGACTTAGGTTTTGACAGCCGTACGGTTTTATGCAGTTGAGAGCTACCAAAGTTGCATTGGGCAGGAATACAATATTGCCCTTGGCCAAAAAATTGTGAGCAAGGTTGTGCAAGAAGCCGAGGGCAATAGTACGCCACCTCTTCCACACCTACGTGAAGTTCCCAGGTGCAGCTGAAAAAAGAGCCATCGTAGAAGAATTCTAGCACAAAGGGGTTTGAGTAACTTTGTATGGACTTGTGGCGTCATTTTTTTTTTGAGCGGCCACCAATAATTTTCATGTTACTTTGTTCTGCTGTGTTAAATACACATATATGTTCAATTATTTGTATCCCAAGTGATATCAAAGCTGAGATGTTTGAATTTGAAGATTTTAAAAATGTAGTCTCTATAAATACTTCAATTACCGTCCTGCGTGAAAAAAATCTTAGTTATGTTTTTAGAAGATTGATATTAGTTATTGGCTTTACTGTTTCACGACCGTCTGTCAATGTGACGTTAGTATTGGGCCATAGGAAATAATAAAAACACATTATTATACTTTATTGCATTTATTACATGATTTTTAAAAACACATTTATTAACTTTCTTCGTCCATTTCGTTCTCAATGTCATGTCGAATAATGATATCTAAAAATTGTGCCGGCGGAGTCAGATTATTTTGATATCTGCCCCATCCCATGTACCTACCATATAATGGACATTACATGCGCACAGCAGCCTAAGGTCCGTTTCCCGATTATACATGAGCAATAGTGGCCCAATATTGCATCCAGCCCTTGTGCATCTTGCCCTTCCAGTCTTTCTACGAGAATATACACGTAATATGTCCGTCTAGATGAATGTCTGGATTGGATCCTGCCTCTAAGAAGCCACGGATCAATCCAGTTATAGGTTTCCACCGAAAAATCATTCATATTGGGTTCTCTGCATACTTCAATCACATATGAACCGTCACTTTTTACATGTTCTCCGTAGTAGCTACGAGCTTGTTGTACTTGATACGTTCCAAGTGCATAGAGAATTAAATCATCTTCACTTAAAATAGGAAAGTCATCCAACCCAGGAACTTCAGCATTCATAGATTCAAAATCAGCCCTTCTTCTATTCATATTATTCGTAATGACATACTCGGCTAGTTGATTCCGTGGACTATGGTGAGGTATACGATTTACTATTTCCTGTGTTAGCCTATGATCAGTCAGTGGTACCCCAAACGCATTTAATAATGCTGCAGCTATTCTTATTTCTTCAAATAAATGACTTGCAGCTACATTAAAATTCTGAGACCGAAGCTGACAGAACTGATTTTTTAATCTGCCATTAATGGTTTCGACCACCAAACGGCACATGGTTACTTTTATTGAATCGTTGGCTTGTTGTGTAGTAAGCTGGTATTCATTTTCATCTTTAGATGAGCGCATATATGCACGGTATCCACATGTCTCCACATCTTCGATGCAGTCTCTGAATCCTCTGTCTAAGATTAGCACATCGTCCTCATGAAAGAACCAATGAACGAGATCATATGGATCCTTAAAGATCTCTGAGAGAATTGTCGCATCGGATTTAGTAGCCTCATATAAACCATATATGTCTATGATGTGGCCATCAGGACAAACCAGTAAAAAAGGCTTTAATAAATGCCGGAACTTGTGTAAGCTATAAGATTTTCTCTGAAAGTAGTAATTGCTACTTTTTGCAAATAAATGTATGTGCCATCTAGTATGATTATGGCCTTCCTTTCATTCAAAGAACCATCAGGATTGCCAAATAATGTATTTGGGATTGTTAAACATCTCGATATAACATTATTATTGAGAATTCTTAAAAAAATATGGCAGACACCTAAAAGAGTGCAATAACATATAATAACTTCTTCGATTTCAATTACCAATACAAAACCAAATATCTCAGTTCCGATATGGTTTAGAGAAATGTGTCCATAATAGCTTTTGATCGCTGTATTCTGTTCTTTCATAATATCGAAGTTTCATTACTGGCCGCTCAACTTCAAAACGACGCCAACTTTACCCAAACCCCTTTGGAATGCCAGATTGCCTTGGTTGTGTCGATTGCACCAATGTTTCAATTGAAATATTGTTATTGTAAACACGACCCACTGACCGTATTTTTATCTTTCTCAAGAAAGTAATGTCAACTGTCAACTACAAACTTTTTTTTGGCAAAGGTAAACACGACGACGCTAAGAAAATGGAATATTTTCTGTATTTTTACCAAAATTTACGGATGTTTAGGTAAATACTGATAGTTTCTCTAAAATAAATCCTTAAACATTGTTTACAATGCCAAACATCTATGAAAAGCAAGGATTTTCTAAATATCTCGCACATTAGTCGATTTAGTCGAGCCACCGAAATATGTTTTGTCTTTGGACGTCTTCAGTGTTGCCATTTGACAAGCGATCCTTAGCGACTCGATTCGGCCCACGATAAATCTTATCGTCGCGTGTTACGTACTTCCACATTCGTTAACAAGATCGATAAAAATGCAAACCTTAGCGATCTCGATGTCTTATCGATGCAAAGTACGTACTTGCACTGCAGTTATGTTTAACAAGTAGGTATAACATAGTTAACTTTACTAGAAATCCGTAGACGTGGAAGCGGCGGCGGAGGTATGATTTTTGCGGAAGTTTCGCACTTGCGTTAAAACACAAATTGACTTTTCCTTGTCTCGGTCACAGGTTATTCGTTGATTGTGGGACGTTAGACAAAGAAACCGTGTGGCAATGGGGAAGGCAGTTCAAAGC
This sequence comes from Eugnorisma glareosa, assembly GCA_947578425.1. Classification (NCBI taxonomy): domain Eukaryota; kingdom Metazoa; phylum Arthropoda; class Insecta; order Lepidoptera; family Noctuidae; genus Eugnorisma; species Eugnorisma glareosa. Next base: position 9,424,445 of record OX387974.1, on the reverse strand, counting down.
TGATTGTAAATGGCGTGTCCATAGCTTAGTCCCAATCTGACTATGAGGTCAAGCTATTTTGAACTATAAAATTACATTGACAGATTTTTAACCAATGACGATGCTTGGTACAAGCTATGCTAGCGCCATTAGATTTATAGTGGCCTTCCCGATTGTAGCCACCGTGTGCAAAAAAAAAAGAACAAGAATTAAAACATGTGAGTATGTGATGTCTCTAAAAACAGACGCCGGGAGAGGTTAAACAAATAAAAGCTTGTAAGAAAATATTACGCCCAGTCTTATCGTTTAGAGAATCAGGGAATATGTAATATCTTTTTATAACAACAAAGTCAGTTTTTTTTAAAGATGGAAGCGCTTGCGTTGCTATAATTCAAACCATTACTTTCATTTTATTTACACGACTGCCAAATAAATTAGTGATTTTTGTGACTGATTGTTTTTTGCTGAGATGACGAGTAATAGAGAAGTATGGACGAAGAAGGAGACATGGTGCGCCGACCCCAAATAAATTAGGATAAGGGTAGGCGAATAATGATGACTTTAATTTTATTTTTTTGGCAGATTTTTATCCTCCACTGAAACGTGTCACGTTTAGCGTAAAAAAACGCGCAATCATATCCACACGGTTGTTAATAGTTGAGGGAAATTGGTTTAAGAGTAACCAAAACATTTTTTTTAAAGTTGCCTGTAATCGCCGAAGAGTTAGGCAGAGGTGTACCTAATAGTACACCCACATTTCGACAGTTATGTTTAGGTCCTATGTAATAGGCGACGTGCCATCAACCGAAAATTCCTGATTGAAAAACTCAGTAACATTTTGCCCGAACCGAGATGCGAACCCTGGAACTCAGCCTTGCTTGCGACTCTAGATGAACCAGCTAAATTAGCAAAGATCTGAAATAAGTAAGAAAGTTTCACTCACCTGGGCGGCTAAAACCATGTTGGTATTTTACTAATTGCTGCTCCAGAAAACCTACAGACAAAAAAGTTTAACAATTAAAAAGAAATTCCACCCGAAATGTTCGCGGTGACAATAAAATAAAAAAGAAATGACGCTCTATTTATAAAATTGCCATCATGTGATAAATTTGTCCATGTCGCAGGTCCGCAATTAATATAGTTAATACACAATATGACTAGGAAGTAATACAGGATTATTCTTATATAAAATACTCCAACCTGTAACTGTTTTTTGTCCCTAATAAATAAATTAAAATATCGACACATAACTAATATAGAAAAAGAAAACTGATTAAAACTTATAATTATTGTGTGTGTTTTTTATTTATTGTCGTTAAGGACTACTTGTCGCTTGCAGTTTCTAAGCTAACTCATTGCTCTCATACGGTTTAAGGCGTTTGTAGAATAACAAACTATACCTACAAGTACTTGATTCACATGTTGAATAAGCATGTTCATTTCTTAGTAGGTCACTATAGTGACAGGCTTGTATTTCTTGATATCAACAGCTTTGTTGGTAAACTTAAGTCGACACGGGGTAAAGTGTATCTACCTATTAGTTGTAGACACAAAATAGCTAGGCTGTTAGTTTATAATATTCACTCAGACATAAGTAGTATGTCTATGTTTAGTTATATTATTCACACTGCGACTATTAGTAATAATACTAATAATTATTTTTACAATTACGGGGAGGATCCATGTGTAACTTTAGAAGATTCTCGAGTGGGGTCCACTAGTACTAGGATCTCATCGTCTTGTAATGGCATGGGAGTCTTGGGGATCACTCCGGATGCTCAGTAAGACAACAGAAGATACCAGAAACATTAATGTTACACCGAACAACAACAATGTACCGTCTTGCTCTCAAATAGCTAAATGTAAAAAAGGGGCTAAGCAGAATTCCATGCAGTTATTTCATCAAAATATTCTAGGTTTCTCTTCAAAGCAACTAGAAATTGAATTGTTTTTAGGAAAAAACAAAGTTTGTAATTGTTTGTTTCACTGAACATTGGTTAAAAGAATATGTAATGTTTATTAATTACGCAAATTACAGTGTGGGCAGTTGCTTTAACCGGAAAGCTAAGATTTGTGGGGGTTCATTAATCTTAGTTAAAAATTGTATTAAATTTAAGACTCGTAATGACATTGATGATCTATCATAGTATTGAGCTGTCTTGTGTTGAGCTGGATAAGCATGTAATAGTGTGCGTTTACAGACCCCCAAATTATCAAAACTACTCTATATTTGAGTCAATAATGGAAGATGCTTTAGCAAAACTTGCAACTGGTAATAAATCATTAGTTATCTGTGGTGACTTTAATGTTAATATTTTAGACAAAAATTCGAATAGAAGTAGATTGTTACATCTTTTTAAATCATTTAATTTGTCAAACGTTTAATGAAAACTACAACCTAGTGTTAATTTAGTTAAGTTTCTCTCTAAGTGAACTGTTATTTGTTCTTTTGAGAAAATAAAAAAATGTCTTTAAACCGAAACGTGTTTTCGGAACCAACTCGAATTTCTACAAATACTGCTACATGTATTGATAATGTGTTTTGTTGCTGCGATTACTTAGATAAATCCATTGTAAATTACCTTCCTTCTGATCACAGCGGGCAAACCGTTGCTTTCGAGTCCTACACACCATTACAAAGAATCCAGATAAAATCTAGACTAATAACACCCAGTAATTTGAATAAATTTAAAAATAACTTAATTAGTAATTTAGGCATTCCGAGCCATATTATTGAAAATGTTAATAAATTTTATGAGGAATTCTTTTCGGTAGTTTACACAGAGTTCAATAATATTCATTAAAAATGAAAACCAAATCTAGTTGCCCAAAGTTTATGTTCAGTGACTGGGCAACTAAGGGTATTAGGAAAAGTAGGGAACGATTGTTTGAGCTGTACGGCCTTAAGCCTTACATCAACTCAGAAACTTTTAATAAATATGTTACAACTTACTCAAAATTTTTTTAAAACTCCTGTTAGGTAGCTAAAGCCTTATTCATTAGCAACAAGATTAAATCCGCCGATAATAAAATAAAGACGGTTTGGAAAATCATCAATAGTGAAACTAACAGAAATAAAAGATATAATAATGATATCACTCTAGAGACTTCACGTGGTCTTCTTAGCTCTAAAAATGAAGTTGATCAAGAATTTGTAGATATCTTCACTAGTATCCCACTTAAAACTACTGAAACCTTAAATTCCTCACCCTTGTTTTCTATTGATTTATTAAGAGCGAACGTTTCGGCCTGTCCGGTTGAGTTTCAATTTAAACATATAAACCCCATAGCAGTCATTAAAGCTTTTAAAGAAATCAAAGTCAAATTAACCGAGGATCTATGGGGTATGTCAATTAAAGTTTGTCAAGCCATTATTGAGACTATAGCACCGTACTTGGCCTTAATATTTAATTTGTGTGTGGACCAAGGAGTCTTCCCGGACCTTATGAAATACAGCAAGGTAATACCACTTTTCAAGTCCGGGGACAGTAAAGACACCAATAACTATAGACCCGTATCCGTATTGCCGGTTTTCAGAAAGGTGTTTGAAAAGGTAATGCTTAATCAAATGCTCAACCACTCTAACACCAATAAAATCTTGCATGCGAAACAGTATGGTTTCACCAAAGGACGTTGTACGACTGACGCCGGTTTCACAAGATGCCATAGGAATTTTCTGTGACCTCTCGAAAGCATTTGATTGCGTAAACCATGAAACCCTACTCTTAAAACTTGAACATAAACTTGCGCTCAGTTTAGTGAAATCGTATTTAAACGATAGACATCAGCAAGTACAAATAAATGGTGTCAACTCAATGGGTTTAAAAGTAAGTATGGGTGTACCACAAGGTTCGATATTAGGTCCATTTATTTAAAAACCAACCACAAATGGTGTTATTCGCTGACGATACTTCTTTAATATTTAAGATAAACAGACGTGCCACAAATCTCGACGACGTAAATAACGCCTTAATGCAGGTCCATAATTGGTTCACCGCTAATAATTTAGTATTAAATGGAAAAAAAAAACGAAGTGCATAAGATTTGCTCTACCGAATGTTAAAAGTAGTGATAGTGACATAGTATTGAATCAAGAGAAACTGCAATTCGTCGAAAATACTGTTTTCCTGGGGATCACGCTCGACTCAAGGCTACAATGGGGTCCGCATATAACATCTCTTGCAGGACGGCGTTCAGCAGCATATGCTGTTAGAAAAATCCGCCAATTTACTGATGCAGATACCGCGAGGCTAGTCTATTTTAGTTATTTTCATAGTATTATGTCATACGGTATTTTACTAGGGGAACGGGCTGCAGACATTGAGTCTATATTTATTCTGCAGAAAAGAGCCATCAGAGCCATATATGATCTACGTAGGCGCGATTCTCTAAGGGAACTGTTTAAGGAAATTAACATCATGACAGTACCTTGTCAATACATCTATGAAAATATCATGTACGTTAGGAAAAATCTGCATTTATTTAGTAAAAGAGGTGACAGACACCACTATAATACTAGAAACAGGGACCAACTAGTACAGCCAGGTTTCAGGCTAGCTAAAGTAGACTCATCTACTACTGCTCACTATGCCACAACGGAGACCTTACTTACATACATTGCCTAATGAGCACACACCCATCTCCATCCTTGCACTAATACTTCTATCCTCGCATCCATACACACTCGCACATACAACTCCCCACTCACGTACACACCAACACCACCTATTCACACTCACACACAAACACCTACACACCCATAATCACATTCATTCACCCTCACCCTCTCACATACTCATACCTACATAATCTTTATTGTACAAAATTTAAAACTATAGTAACTAATAACGTCTTTCCCTTCTGATGGTAAATCGACACAGTCCATTCATGCATCAATCAATTGGAACCTCATTGTGAAACACTGTCTCTTAAGATACAGGATACCCTAGTTTAAGAGACAGAGTTTAATCTATTGTGTACAGATTTCTGAAGCATCCATAATTATGTTTAATGTAAGTGTTCTCCATCAATCATTCAAAATTGTAAACTAAAGTACAATTATCTGTTTTTTTGGGAAATAAAGATATTTAATTAAAAAAAAAAAAAACTTTCATGGGGTACTGTTTAAAATGCTATAATAAAATACCTCCCCACATTCAACAACTGAATGAGACAAAATTTAAATCTTGTATAAAACGCACACTATGTAGGCAAGCATATTATAAGTTAGGGGATTACATAGATGATAAAAATGCTTGGCTCAATGCTGGTCCTGCTCCACAACCGTAGGGGCAAACTAATCAGAAGCTCATGTGAAATTATTGTGGAAGCTGCAGAAGATTGTAAAAATATCTTTGCATTGTATAGATTCAATCTCTTAGTATTATATAACTGCATAGCACATGTGTGAGTACTATGTACTGTAAAGCTACCATTTACATTTAGTTATCCTTTATTGACTCGAATGTGCCCTGGTGGCTGAGAGAATGTCAGGCTCACTCAAATGTCTCGCTGATAGTGGCGGGTGTGTTGGGTCGTTTAGTTCCCTTCAATATGGTTGAGCTGAATGGAGCTGATGCATGCGTCATGTTCGTGAACGGGCGCTGTCAGTTGGGACTGGTCATCTCTTAGCTGCCACGGTTTATTTTAACTACTTTGTTTTTAAATTGTTGGTAGTTATAATCTTTTACTCTGGACGCTCTTAATGTGCACGTCTTTCTACATCGTTCTCACATATATGTATAATCTCAACATGAATGATGTAACCAAGATCTTGTAACAATATTTTGATTGAAAAGAGTGTCCATGGAGTTTCTTGCCCATTCTTCTCCATAGAGATCTACGCTTTGGAATGGGCAACTACAGTACTTTCACAAGCTATTATGCCTTGTGTCTGTGACTGTAGCTTCGCCTTTGTTTTTCTGACTTTCAAAAGTGCCTGCTAAGGTTTAATTGAAATAAACGCTTTGAGTTTGAGTTTGAAATAACGCGCATTCAGTAAAAGTATATTTTCTGCTTTATAATCTAAGGTTCCGCCTTATAAAATGTCGTGAGGAAAGTTGTGAGTATGAATGTGGATGGGTATAAGAGTAGAGAAGCACCAAAGAGACGATGGATGGACTGCGTAAAGGATGATATGGCAAGAAAGGAGGTGTCTGGTGAGATGGCGAGTAATAGAGAAGTATGGAAGATGAAGACATGCTGCGCCGACCCCAAATGTTGTGTTGATCGGCTTCGTTAAGGGTCTTGTTACACCCTTTATATAAAAATCTTGTGTCACCGTGTTTGTGGTCGCACTCCTCCGAAACGGCTCGACTGATTTTTATGACTTTTTTAATGTATATTTGGTAGGTATGAGAATATATGGGTTGTCAAATTCTAAATTAACGGGAGCGAAGCTACGGGCAAAAGTTAGTATTTTTATATATTAAATTTATTTAAGCCGGTTGGTCCCGGCTGTCATTTTTAGACCTTTGGCTTTGACAGTCGTTACAGGGGTCTGTGGCCCCAAAGTCTGACAACCTGTCTTACCAAGGGGTACCGTAATACCGTATGAACCCAACAAAGTTGGAAAAAGCTAGACGTGGAAATGTGTAAAGTTAGCTGATACCTAGAACATTCTGAAATAGTCGGATTTATCATGTGTAATGCGACTCTTGATTTTCCTTATTGTTTTAATAAATGGTTTATATAATTTGCAACTATAAGATAAGCACAAAAGAGAGGAATATTTTAATGAAAATGTTAATTTGCTGAACACATACATAGATACAGCCTTTGTTGAAAATTACATTTTGGCCATGAAACTCGTCTTTTGTCATATTAAAAAAAAACTGTAGGTACAGACACCAGCACAACAAGGTACCTGAAACTGACAAATATTCTGAAGCAACCTTGAACCTAATACTTCACTATCACTTATAAAATAAAGTCGCTTCCCGCTGTCTGTCCCTATGTATGCTTAGATCTTTAAAACTACGCAACGGGGTTTAATGCGGTTTTTTTCTAATAGATAGAGTGATTTAAGAGGAAGGTTTATATGTATTACAATGCACCTGTGCGAAGCCAGGGCGGCTCGCTAGTTAGCAATAATATTGAAAATCTATTAAACTTTGACAGATTGTAGTACCTTCAACATTGGGGGGCTTATTGTAATAGGTTTGATTATATCCCAACACTTATGCCAGGAGATGGCTTAGGGCCATATCTTAAGGGACTCGTACTAACTAAAACCTTACGATGGTCATATTCACAAAAACATCTATTGAAAGAAGGCAAATGCCCAGAAACTAATGAACGGGCTGAAGGTATGAAAGGGTTGAAGAAGCTATAATAAATACAATATAGGATAATAAAATTTTTATATCACCTTTTCTTTTAAATATTATATGAATCTTGGAACTTAATTTCCCCTTTAAAAACGTTCTTGATTCTGATGGTGGACGCATCCTGTTCTAACTCAGAATTATTCTAATTTTCCAAGTTTGACTCCTTAAATACAAACCATAAGAGTGCAAACTAAAATGACTTGAAAATGACTTGACTTTCTGGTTAGCGCGAGGAACTGACGAATTGACGATAAACTGAGTGACACCTCAACTTCATTAAAATATTATTTTTAAACTTATTATTTTGTGCACGTATAGTAGTTGCAGTCAAACGATCGCTACCTGGCTTATCAGCGTTACAAAAGGAAGTTTATTCTCGTGTCTAAATAGAGGTATAACATATTGTATTTTGGATAAAATTCTTTGTTGTACATTTATTTTTGTCCCTTTATGGTCAAAAAACTGTGAGAAAACTCTGTTTCATATGTTACTGACATTATAATTTGCTTTTTAGATATCACAATGTCATCCCGCAAGACAGCTGGTCGCCGTGGCACCAACAAGAAGCGCGCACAGCGTGCCACTTCCAATGTATTTGCTATGTTCGACCAGGCCCAGATTGAGAGTTCAAAGAGGCCTTCAATATGATCGATCAGAACAGAGATGGTTTTGTGGACAAAGATGATCTTCATGATATGTTCGCTTCTCTTGGTGAGTAATAAATTGACTAATAAATCGAAGTGGCTGAATTATATTTGCCATTGTGGTTAAAGGTTTATCTAATCAACTAAAGTTGATTGCCTAGCGTGGGCCAGATGTAGCAGAAGGCTGAAATAGCTTTGAGTGACGCCTTTTCGTTACACTGCAGTTCTAAGAATATCTACTGTCGTCTCTAAATCCTAACTAATAATTATAAATGCGAAAGTAAGTATGCATATTAACTTTTCACGCCTAAACCACTGAACCAATGATCCTGAAATTTTGCATAAATTGTCAGGTGTACAGAAACGGACATAGGGTACCTTTCATCCCGAAAAAAAAGTACTGTTTCCAAGGAAAAAAACTATAACATTCTTATGATAATAGATAGCGCTACGTGTCTTTCGAATCATGATTGAATTATATTATTACAAGCAGAGTACAACCCAAATTGATTGTCAAATTCTAAATGAATGCTAGCGAAGCCACAAGCAAAAGCTAGTAGGCTAACATATACTTTCCTTATTTGTTTTTTAATTAGCCTATTCTGTCCCACTGCTGGGCAAAGGCTTCCCCCATTCCTTTCAAACTCTGCCGGTTTTTTGCCTCCTCTGGCCAATCAATCAGGAACGAGTCGAAATCGTCACGCCACCGTTTCTTGTGCCTGCCTCGGTGACGACGACCGTCTTCAGGCACCCACTGTGTGCCCATCCGTCCTGATCCATTCTGGATATGTAACCCGCTCATTAACCTCGCAGACTTATCACCCTAAAAAATATAGAAATAAATGTAGACCTAATACATTTATCACCAGTTATCCTGTTTTGTAAACATTTCTAGTTTACAATGAAAATTATCAGTCAGGTAGGTCAGATAGGTATTTGCCCCGTGTTAAATACTGGTATTCAGCTAGATCCGGTTAGATTGAAGGCCAACCTCAAGAGAGTTGGGACAAAGCTGGGCAATGATGAATGTTAACTTATAAAAGTATTAACCACATTATTACTTCAGGTAAGAACCCAACGGAGGACTACTTGGAGGGTATGATGAACGAAGCTCCCGGTCCTATCAACTTTACCATGTTCCTCACTCTCTTCGGTAAGCCCCTGCAAGGAACAGACCCTGAGGATGTCATCAAGAATGCATTTGGGTGAGTAGTCTAAACTTAGAGTATAATACACAGATTAGTGATCAATTAAAATTGAAGTATTTCTTTCTATTACGTGGTAAGTGATCCCACTGTCACTTATGAGTCAATTTAGGTGGTTCTCCTAACTCCTCTTGGGCCTATCATCATTATTCACAGCCCGAGTTCACCCACCGCTGGGCATAGCCTCTCTTCCCTTGGGCCAATCCGTACAATGTGCCAGCTGCAGCAGTTAAAATAAAATACTTTAACACAATAAAGGATGAATACTAGAATTAATAAAGACATGGAATGTATAGCAGCAAAATACTTTAGACCATGACATAATCTATGATAATTTACTTTTTGTTCTTGTTGTTGCAGTAGATAACGATGGTTTAGCTAGTGCCAAATTGAAGAAGTAGGTATTTATTAATTCAATGCACCTTTTTGTAACAAACCAGCAGTGCAAGTACTTAGGACTCGATTCGATAAATCTGACAATTATTCTGGATAAAATGAGTTTTTATCGACTCGAATCGAAGACGCAAGTACCTTACTACTATTTTAACGATCGATAACAATACTCTCAAGCTGGAGGGGTGGAAGGGAGGGATTTTAGTTTAAGGGGGGGGAAGGGAAAGGGCACGATCCACTGGACGGCCTGTCCATAATGTGGTATCGTGGTTTTACTATAGGTGCCTACTTCATTCGAGATCTATACAAAACATACCTAACCTAAAATTGTTTTTTTTTCTATCATGAACTGCAATTTTTACCTATTAAAGTTCTTAGGAACCTATTGAAAATAACTCGCCTTTCTAATACCTAGATTTTCTAGTCCAAATACACGTTTATTACAAACTAAAACTTCATGACTTAGGTTTTGACAGCCGTACGGTTTTATGCATTTGGGAGCTACCAAAGTTGCATTGGGCAGGAGTACAATCTTGCCCTGTGAAAAATTGTGAGCAAGGTTGTGCGAAAGTGTCGAGGGCAATAGTTCGCCACCTTTTCCACACATACGTGAACTTCCCAGGTGCAACTGAAAAAAGAGCCATCGTAGAAGAATTCTAGCACAAATTTGGAATGCCAGATTGCCTTGGTTGTGTCGATTGCACCCATGTTTCAATTGAAATTGAAATATTGTTATTGTAAACACGACCCACTGACCGTATTTTTATCTTTCTCAAGAAAGTAATGTCAACTGTCAACTACAAACTTTTTTTTGGCAAAGGACAACACGACGTCGCTAAGAAAATGGAATATTTTCTGTATTTTTACCAAAATAAACGGATATTTAGGTAAATACTGATAGTTTCTCTAAAACAAACCCTTAAACATTGTTTACAATGCCAAACATCTATGAAAAGCAAGGATTTTCTAAATATCTCGGACATTAGTCGATTTAGTCGTGCCACAGAAATATGTTTTGTCTTTGGACGTCCTCAGTGTTGCCATTTGACAAGCGATCCTTAGCGACTCGATTCGGTCCACGATAAATCTTATCGTTGCGTGTTACGTACTTCCAAATTCGTTAACAAGATAGATAAAAATGCAAACCTTAGCGATCTCGATGTCTTATCGATGCAAAGTACGTACTTGCACTGCAGCATTGATTGCCATTTCATGTACAACACAGACTAGCACGTGTATGGAATCATTCAGCCTTTAGCAGTCCAATCTTGGATATAGGCCTCTTCAATCTTTTTTAGTTACTCCTTTGACTTCTCCCTTCCATCCATACCAGCCTCCTTGCCAAATATCCAATAAATGTAATCATAATATTCTTTAAACACTAAATACAACATTTATTTCACATCACTGTCATATTTAAAATCAGTGTTAGTTGTATCAGGGGTGCAACACACAAATATGGCACAGCCGGGCGGCAAAATCGAATTTATGTGGATATCTGTTTGGGAAAAAGCCGCTTGGCTTAGTTCGAATTGTACCATGAAGCAGCGATAGCAGGTGATGCCGAACCCAATGTGGCAACTCATCCAGTGTGTAGTGTAGCGCCCCACGGTGGATCGAAAATCGGCTGTAGAAGACATAGGATCTCGATGTAATAAAAAATATGATGTGTATAATAGTAAATGATGTCTCAATAACCATTTTTATGATTTTAAAATTTGGTCAAAAATAGTGCTTTATTTGCAAAGGTATTTTTACCGACATAGTATTAATCCTTATCAAAATAAATATGTTAGTCATCTTTAGCATTCAATTGTGACCAAAATTGTTCTTTACACCATTCAATTTAGATGAATATCTTAGGAGATATCACAGTTTTAAAATAACTCCGCATCAAAATAATGACCCGCGCGCGCTGCGAGGCGGGCTTCATGTTGTTGGGAAAACCAATGTGATTAGATTCAATGCACAAATATTGTGGGGAACTTAGAGAAGGTTTTAGTTTTTGTTTCATTGTAATCAGTGCTCTCTATCAAAAGATTTATGAATTTAAATTGTTCAAGAAGAACTTACCATCATTGTGTAAGATACATGCAACGACATCTATTGCACCAAAATGGTACTAATTAATAAAAATGTGCTCACAAGATAACTTTTAAATCGGTTGACCAGCTTTACAAAAAAGTTCTTATAGCAAAAAGTACTCTAGATTAGTCTACATGACGCTATAACCCTGTAGAGTGTTTGTTCGATCGTTTTACATGCATTATATTTTAACGGTTTAATTTCGTGCTCGATAGATGGCGCTATTAATTTCACTCCCTTTTCTGAGTCGCGGTGTTAAGTTTTCCGTGAAAGATGACCCTCGCCCGTGTCAAATGTCTGAAGCTTGGTTTATTAACCAACGAAACAAAAAGAGGAGGTTCTCAATTCGACGCGTCTATATATTCTTATTTTATGTATGACCTGACCACGCATAACTTTTTACAGAGAAGTCCGTTAAGCATGATCTTTTGTTTTTTAAATTGAGAAATCGTGTTTGGGCTCATTTCCTGCACCTTGATGAGAACTTTAGATCTAGCTGGAGTATGATGTCATCGAAGGTCTGACGATGGAGACGGAAGGCACTTGCAAGAGGTCCTCAAGAGTTTGCAGCAACAATAACGTGTTTGGGTTCATTTCATGCACCTTGATGAGAACTTTAGGCCTTGCTGAAGTATGACTGTCATCGACGGTCAAACTATAGAGACAAATGGCAGTTGCAAGCGGTCCTAAACAGTTTGCAGCAGGTATAATGTTATTGGGCTCATTTCATTCGCTTTGATGAAAACTTTAAACCTAACTCAGAATGACTTTCACCGAATGTCTGACGATGGAGAAGGAAAGCAGTTGCAAGAGGTCCTCAAGAGTTTACAGCATCTATATCGTGTCTGGGCTCATTTCATGTACCTTGATGAGAACTTTAGACCTAGCTGGAGTATGACTGTCATCGAAGGTCTGACGATGGAGACGGAAGATAGCTGCAAAAGATCCTCAAGAGTTTACAGCATCTATATCGTGTTTCGGCTGATTTCATGCACCTTGATGTGAAATTTAGACCTGCCTGGAGTATGTCTATCATCAAAGGTCTGACGATGGAGACGGAAGGCAGTTGCAAGAGGTCCGCAACAGTTTACAGCAGTTTTATCGTGTCTCGGCTCATTTCAAGAACTTTGATGAGAACTTTCGGTCTAGCTGGTGTATGATTGTCATCGAGTGTCTAAAGATGAAGACGTAAGGCTGTCGAGGGTCGCGGGCCTGTGGACGGTGAGTAATGGTCTAGCTCGCCATCTGTCCGTCTTATGACGACAGGCCGTGGTGACGGCGTGTTCGTGTTCCACACGCGCCTCAAAAAGATGTCAGCAAACGGGAAGGGATTCGAGAGGAGCGAGGCCTGCCAGGGTTGCGGGACTGTTCGAATGCGACACCGCAGCCCTGGAACGCAAAGGGCAATAGACGAAACGTGGATGGATTTTAGTCAGTACAAGTCTGACACTCCCTTCCGCTCCGTCCAGAGTGGGAGGGGTCATTTGATGATTATCCATCGGTTATAGTATATAATAGGGATTTACTCCTTTTGAGAGCTTCCGTTGTGCGTGAACGGTTAAAGTTACGCAATTATCATGTATGTCGGAATTGTCCTTCTTAAAACTTTTATGGTTGACGCACATTCTCTCTAACCTCTCTTTCTTTTATGTACCCACGCACGCAGACGAAGTTGCGCGGGTCAGCTAGTGCTTAAATATAGCTATACCAAGTGTAACTTACAATATTTTTTATGCTTAGACCAAAACATTCTAAGAAATCACAAAGTCGTATTACCTACTTATTTGAAATGACATGGTAATTATGAATTACATAATAATGTAATCTTGTCTAATGCCTCAAGTCCACATTAGCTAATGATTAATAAAACTTAATACCTATATACCTGTTAAAAGGATATGTACCATAATGAGGGTAATTAGATAAACGTGATCATTAGTCAATAACAATAAATGGTAATCTATTGTATGATTAAAAATAAAAGCATATTATTAAAAAAAAAAAATTAACTTAACCAAATCTAACATAAACAATAAAAGTTAACTTATTTTATACTTCGTCACCATCAGAATCCACTTCAGAATCAGGCTCTACAATAGATATAACTTCTAAGAACTCTGACGGAGCTTCCAGATCCTGAAGTTTCAGTAGTTCTACTGTTTCCTTAAAGTATGTCTGCCTCTTGTGGGCATCTAATTTTGGTCTTGTGGAAGAAATTAGAGGATCAGAAGAGACGATAAGCTTATTGAGGATATCCTCGTTTGATGCTTGTCTACTCTTTTTCCTCGAATGGTGCTCTCTGAACCTCCTAAAGTCTTTGTTTCGGGCCTCTGATGCTTCTTCCGAAAGACTTCCAATTGTTACAATAGCATTTTCTGCAATTATGTCCCCTCCGTGAATCAACAATTTGTGGACGGTTGATGACATGTAGTACCAATCATACAGTTCCACGTATTTTTCAGCGGTTGTTCTAGCGTATTCTTTAAATTTCGGCACGTCTACAATCTCTCCAGATGTGATAGCTTGCAGAATCACAGCAAATCTGCGTATTAGGTCTTCATCTAATCCAGTGATCGCTGCAGTTTTATCAGGAAATTCAAAAAACCGCCTTGCTGTGTTCCCGTCGTTAGTTGTGCCTGATCCTTGCTTAACGATGTCAATCAAAAGGTTGAGATCATCTTTGAATCGATCTTGAATGAGTTTTTTTCGTGAATGCAATAACTCTTGATGACCTTCTCCTCTTGCAGACCACTTTTTGAAGTCGAGACGATACGCTATATGTAGAAGACATTCCATCACATTAATGCGGGCATGAAGTGATGATAATCCGAACTCATACACACCAGAAGAAATGGTTTTTGACGCAATGACATCTAACTTATTCATTTCTGTAGGCTTAGCCAAACACAGGTAGCAGGCCGCATTTGACTTAGCTTCAGACAGATATGTACAAATTTTGCCGTCAATCATCGTCATCATTATTTTTGTGACTAATTTCATGTCCTTGACATTTTAAGGGAACGAGAGCTTCAATTTCGTTATCCATTGCAGTTTTTTCATTTATGACAACGTCTTTGGTTTCTTTCACAAAACTAAACTGGACTGGGCGGCAATACATAGGTGAGCAGGGTTTTGGATTCACCCATACGGTATCACCGTCAGCTGTCAACTTTAATGGAACCAAAGAGGTCATAAATATGCTGGAATCATCTTGACCACTCTCTATGTTTTGCTTATATCTTTTTTTATTACTTTGGTTAGATGCACCGTCAAATCCCCACTTTGATATTAATATCAATTGTTTATCTTGTATCGCATCAGGACTACGAATAGTTTCAAAAATTCTGTTCACTGTTAAATCTAGTAACGCTTGTTGTGCAATCTTAGCAGATGAATCCGTTACAGTCACAAATGTCTTCGGAGGGTAGCACTGTAGCTTAGCTTTTTGCACTTTATAGTAAGACGGATATATCTCCTTTGAATCTTCTCGAATAGTCGTTTCCCTTAATGTGATATATTGCCATTTCGATAGTTTTAATGAAAGTAGCAAACCAAGTGCTTTTTCTGGTGAAAATATTGTTGAAGGAGCTGGTTTGTTCAACATTTCCTTGATTTTTGCTGCTGCTTCTGGATTTTGGAGCATATGTTCAATAACAGATGCAATATCCTCACGACAATCTCCTTTCAAAAGTGCTGCAGCTGAATAAGCTACTTCATTAGGGTCATCGCCTATATGTTCATCAGATCGTCTCTTCTTCTGCTTGTTACTTAGATCTTCAAACGGCTTTCGAGATCTTTTTGTCATCGTTGAAGTTGATTTCATTGTTGATACAGGTTCAGTAGAAATATTTTCACTTGTTGATTCATGAATGAGCAAATTGGTTTGCACGCAGTTTGGCCAGTCAATATTTGCCTCAAGCCAATTACTGTAATCACGTCTAAAAACTTCACTTTTCCTGTGGGATCGTAACCATCTCTTTTGAACTGCCCGTGTAAATCTTCGACAAAATTCTTTCACGGTAACACTGTCTTCATCTGAAAGGCTAGAGCCCTGTCGAATAACAAGTGTGTTGAACAATATTTCGTGATCGAAAGACGAAGCATCCTGATTGCTCAGAATAACAAACAAATCCAAATTTATTTATTTATTTATAAATAGGAGAACCAACAGCTATAAAAGATGAATAACAATTGTATGGTTAACACAGAGCCAATTACAGGTTCTCACGAGTAGAAATAGTGAAGGTAGTAGAAATCTTAGGATCACTAAACAACAAGCACGGTAAAAAATAAATGGAATTAAGATAAGATAATAGCTGACACACTTTGACGCCATGTTAGGCATTAATGACACGGTGAAAAAATAAAATAATAACAATGAAGCACTACGCGCTTTTAAAAAAGTTAGCATTCAGCCGAGTGCGTGCTGAATAGGTTTTGGTGGTAAATGGGTCAAATGAGAACTCTTTACAAAGAATATTAAAGTCCTTACTCGCTCGCACTATGTATGAATTTTGCCTATAATTGGATGAGGAAAAAGGAATGGAGATAGGTGGATTAAATCTAACTGATCTCTGGGGGACATTGAAATGCAGTTTACGCAGGAGATCAGGACAGTCAATCTCGTTATTTAAAATTTTTAAAAGAAAAGTGCAATCCGCAAGTCGACGGCGATCTATAAGTGGCTGTAAATGGAATTTTTTGCAGAGATTTATGTAATTATCAGAATGATATGGTATACGTAGCCGAAAACAAAGAAAACGAACAAATCTTTTTTGTATACTCTCAATACGATTAATGTATAATATTTGCCATAACACGGGTTCCAAATTTGAGACGCATATTCGAGATGACTTCTGACAAAAGAGCAATACAGAATCTTAAGGGTTTTGGCCTTCTTGAAACACCCGGCGAGTCTCATCACAAAACCCAGTGACTTTGAAGCCTTTGCTACTATTTGCTCAACGTGTATGTTAAATAAAAGTTTGGAATCGTGAAAAACACCCAGGTCGCGTACACCGTCAGATCTCTGTAATAGCTGCCCTTTAAGTAAATAAGTCGTAGGGAGAGGGACGCGTTTCCTGCTAAAAGAGATTACGGAACATTTAGCAGGGTTCAAATCTAGTTTATTAATTAGACAATAATCATCCAATCGCGCCAGGTCACATTGAAGAGCATCCATGTCATCATCCGATGATATTGAAAAGAAAATCTTCATATCATCAGCGAAACATAGTAAATTTGAGTTGTGGAAACACGAGTCGATGTCGCTCTCGCTAACATAAATAATAAAAAGTAACGGACCCATCAAGGAAACTTGAGGAACTCCACTGGGAGCTGAAACCCAGTTCGACATGTAGTTACTGATAACGACAGCTTGAGATCTGTTTTTAAGGTATGAAGTAAAGCAACGGAGTAGACCTCTGATACCATTGATGAAAAGCTTGGTTTTAAGAATATTGTGGTCGATTCTATCGAAAGCTTTACTGTAATCCGTGTAAACAACGTCTACTTGTGCCCCATTATCCATTCCGTCCGTTAAAAAGTCATTGAGCAAAGCCAGGTTTGATACAGTTGAACGTCCCTTAAGAAAACCGTGCTGAGAGGGGCTAAAGGACTGTCTCAGTGCTGCATAAACTTGGTCGTAAATAACCCTCTCAAAGACTTTAGCTAATATGCATAGTTTGGAAATAGGTCTGTAATTAATTATTTCATTTTTGTGCCCCTTTTTGTGTACCGGAGTTATAAAGACAGACTTCCAGGTTTGGGGAACAGAACAAGAAGAGAGCGATTTTTTGAACAAGAGTGATACTGGCAAGGCAATGGTTTTAGCACATCCAAGCAGCAATTTAGGTGATAAGTGGTCCGGACCAGCAGATTTAAACGGATCAATTTGACTAATTAACTTAACTATAATATTTAGGTCAATCTCAATTGTGTGAATATCCGAGGGAATTATGGAATTTGTGGCAGTTTGAGGAGGAGCAGACAGATCATTGATAGGATCTAGAAAAGTAGAATAAAAGTGGGAAGAAAATGCATTACAAATAGACTCTGGAGAGGAAACCGTCACATCACCATATTTAAGGAAACTGGGTATTGCATTGGACTTAGACCGCTGCTTCACAAAGCTCCAAAAGCGTTTAGGATTATTTTCTATGGAGGCTTCAGTTTCTGCTAAATAGTTGGCGTAGCAATCCGCTTCAAGTTTATTAACCCTCTCACGCAAATGTTTAAAGGTTGCCTCGTCAGAAAGTCTGCCATACGTCTTAAATTTACGGAGATACTTAGCCTTGTCTTTAATCAACTGTTTAAGTGCCGGGCTGTACCAAATAGGGTATGAGCTATAAACAACTGTCTTAGCAGGAACAAACTTATTTTGCAGATCCGCTATAGTAGCATAAAAGTAGTTTACGGCGTCATTGAGCGTCATGTCCAAAAATACGTTCGTCCAGTCAATAGCTGCTATTTCCCTGTTAATGGCAGCAAAGTCAGCTTTACCGTAAAGGTACCGAGTAAAGGGAGCGGGTTTTAAGTAGGTGTACCTACTCAGCAAAGTTCACGTCGATACAGAGGGCCGGATGATACTTATCAACAGGTGATAAAGGTACCAAGCATTCACACACCGAGACCATTTCATTACATAAAACTAAATCCAGTATTTTACCATATTCGTTTAACACTCCATTATATTGATTCAACCCTAAAACACGCAATTCATCTGTTAGTGTGAACTCGTCGCAACTACAAATATTCACAGGTAGGTTATAATGTGTTATTATTCAGTTGCCACAAAATTCCACTAAGGTTAAAATCGCCAACAACTAAGTAATTATCAGTTGGATTGTTTAACACTTTGCTACTTAAGCTATGGAGAAAATTTGACAGCTGGTCGGAAAAAGAATAACCACGGTTCTGTTTACATAGGTAGATGACACAAACATTCAATTTAAGGTAATTTCTTGTGCTAGGCTGACGTACACTCAAAGTTACCCACAGGTCTTCGGCCGAGGAGTGAAATGATGGTTGGGGAACCGCGGCGATACACTTACGGACAGCTATCAAGACTCCACCTCCACGAGACTAACCTGTGAGATCGTAATCCCGGTCGCGACGCCACACAATATATTGATCATCAAATAACTCCGAGTTCGAAATGCCGTCAACTAACCAAGTTTCCGTTAACACAATCACATCATATGAACATAGATACAGTTGGCGAAAGAAGGATTCAGTCTTGGTGCGAAGCCCACGAACATTCTGATGATAAACATGCAGCTTCTTATTGTCGTTTAAAGCCATTGATAAGTAAAACATGTAGCAGCATAATTAACATCACAATAACAACCACGCAAGTAAGAAAACGCTAAAAGACTCATGATTGCAGTTTTCGAGACAATGTTTACGGATAATAGATGATCATGGTTCATGAGATATGAATAATACAAAATAATAACGAGTAATCCAACAATTAGGGTAAATAGGCATACACAAAAGTTAAACGGCACAAAAAACGCAGCAATATTACAGGTAACTGTGCGAGTAAGCAAGCAGTAATTAGACTCAATAACGAGTGCGAGCGAGATAAGCATAGGTTGAGATGTTCTAATCTAATGAGTAGAACAACGCGATAAGAGAAACAAAAGGCCCATATGCGAATACAAAGGCGAGGTGTCGAAGCTTCGAGCACGTCAGCGATGCTAAACCTTTTACAAAAATTAAGAAGATAAGCAGTTTTGGTTAATAGTACATAATTAAAAAAGAAATTACCTACTTCTAGACATAAATTTTAAAATATTACAATAAAATAAAGATAAAGAAAGCGGAGAGATGCACCAGCCTAATTTAGCTTGTTTAAATCTTTCTCCGTAGATATTACAAAGACAGCCGAGCCTTCCTGCCTGCGGACATGAATCTTTCCGTGTTTAACCCATACGTGTTTATACTCCTTCTCCTTTGCTATTGTTCGGGTTTTATTCAGCAGCTTCTTGGAGTCAGAGTTGAGGTGGTCATTCATGTAAACCCGGTTCGATTGACCCGTAAATCCAAGGTCATGGGCGGATAACGTCTTGAAAGAGCGTGCAGCCGCAACAAAATCCTCCTTGATATACCTGTTACAAAGCTAACCACAATGGACTTGTCGTTAGTGTTGAACAATGGAATCCTGGATATGTAGTTGATCTGGGTTTTGGGAAATGTAAAATTAACTTTTTGGCTGATACTATCCAAGATAGCGAACAGATTTTCACCCTTTTTTAGGGGAATACCCTTGATTTCCACGTTGTTCAGCCGTGATCTCTGATCGCTAGCGGACAGCTCCGACTTAATCAAGTCAACGTCAGATTGAAGAGCGCGAACAGATTCCTGAAGATGCTCAAGAGTAGCAACCCTAGTCTCGATGCTAGCAAGTTTGACGGAGAAGTCGTCCAGTCGTTGACCATTGAACTCACAGCTGACCTTGAGTTCCTTGAGTTCCTCTTTAATGGTTTTTACATCTTCGGACAGCGTCGGCAGGCCAGCCAGTTGAACCTTGAGCTCGCGAATCTCATTAAGGATTGTTTCCAGAGACGCCGGTTCAGGTGTTGGAATTGGCGACGGGGTAGGGGTTGGTGACGGCGAGGAAATTCGGCACTTCGGACATTTCCATGCTGCCCTTCGGTCGGCCCCTAGTTTTCTCCACCCCCCCTCCGTGATGCTGGCGCAGCCAAAATCGAGATCCCGCTTGCATGAGGCACATTGAACACCATCATTAAAGTCAGACTTGCAGCTGGCACACTTCATCATAATTGAGTTAGAAGTTTGGGGATGAGTAAAATGTTTAGAACCACTGACCGGTCGAGTGAGGTGCGTAGGTAATTGCGTAAAGTCGTGCGAAGTGCGCAACGGTCAAGGGAAGTACGTGCTTGCTTAGCGAGTGATCGCGAGTAACTGATTTGTAATAATGCTTTCCATTATTCACGATCACTGAGTAAAAAGACACGGTAGGATAGATGTTAGTATTAGAAATGCTCTAAATGAACTGAAGTTGTGAATCCAATGTTTGACTATTTATTGTTATTGACTAATGATGGTATCATATGACTATTTATTGTTATTGACTAATGATGGTATGGTATACATTTATCTAATTACTTTCATTAAGTTAATACTGCACTAATTGCTAAATTAGCGAGTAGGTACCCCAAATTATTTTGGTACGTATCCTTTTAACTAGGTATATAGGTATTAAGTTTTATTAATCATTAGCTAATGTGGACTTGAGGCATTAGACAAGATTACGTATTACGTAATTCATAATTACCATGTCATTTCAAATGAAAATCACAAAGTAGGTAACTTTGTGATTTCTTAGAATGTTTTGGTCTAAGCATAAAAAATATTGTAAATTACACTTGGTATAGCCATATTTAAGCATTAAAATGTATCATATACTTTTTTTTTTTAATTTTGAAGATTAAAAAAAAAAAAATCGCAAGTGATGCTGCGATATTAAGTATGTCAAAAATTTACAAATAAATAGTACTATAACAGTGTGCAAGGATATAACGGCCAACCTTGCGATTCCAGAGATATCCTCATTTTTCATGTCAGCTCCATACATTTTTTTCTTATAAAAATTATAACTCTTCCATTTGTGCACACAATTACTTCCTAAGACATTTTATAGAACAGTAATGATCAGCAGAAGTTATTTCCAGCAAAAAAAATAACATTTAAGAAATCGAGATCCTATGTCTTCTACAGCCGATTTTCGATCCACCGTGCGCCCCGCGGATGCTGAGTTTATACCAATTTTTTTTTTTCTGATCTCTTACCGTTATATCCGCAAGGTCAAGCCCGTTTCACACAGTCAGCCCGTTGACTCTTGCTGACGCATTGAATTTTATTTTTATTTTAGCAATAATAAGCATTCATTGTTCAACTTAGAATTTTGTTTACGAATCTCATCATCATCATTCAATAGAGTAGAAATATCTCCTCTGCTTGGAATAGCCACCCAAGCAATGCCACAACTGGCCCAGTGCGTCTCATATCCGTCGGATTTCCGAGACCTAAAGGCGCAAACCCACCGCGGTGCACGCTGTGCACAAGCACGTGGCGCATTTTAACTGCGTGGATTAATTTGTTTGATAACGTGGGTTTACGTTTCCACTGCAGTACACACTACACACCCACAACTTTGTACAACTGTAGGGTGCGTGGCGCACCACGGCATAGTCCGTGGGTTAATACTCATGCACAGCGTGCATGGAGTTGACAGCGTTGAGCTAAGTGAGCGCCTTATTCGAGCAAGACACACAAGAACTAATGACGTCATTTGATGCATAGCGTGTTCGTGGTTTGCAGTGGGCACAATCACATACATTTGCTTGCAAAGCGAAGCTTAACTACTAAATCAACTTACAGTACATAACTTGACTAGATAGTTGATTCTTCTTTCTTTATCGCTTGGTTAGTGCCTAACCTGGTGCCAGAGTTTTTATGCCGCCCATGGGCCTCTGACTTGGATTTACATGCCGTCGAGAAATATCTCGCAGGCATGCTGGTTTTGGTTTGGTTGATAATTATACAATACGCAGAGAGTTGACTAACATTAATTTACAAACTCATACCACCAGATGCTTCGACGAAGAGAACCAGGGAGTGATCAACGAGGAGCGTCTCCGCGAGCTCCTCACCACGATGGGAGACCGGTTCACGGATGATGACATGGACGAAATGCTGCGCGAGGCATCCATTCGCGACGGACTATTTGACTACGTCGAGTTCACGCGCATTCTCAAACATGGAGCTAAGGATAAGGATGAGCAGTAACAAGTTTTGTAAAAAAAGGTGGGTTCGCAACATTAGAGAGCGATTGTAAGTCATGTACTATGTGCAACAGTCGGATCAACGAAATCATAAAATAATCATCCTAGTTAGTCAGTCTGTTGGTTTACTTTTTAAGAAGTAACAAGAAGAAGAAGTAAATAATATTCGATAAGTACTTGAGATGTTTGAATTAGGAATTATTCGCTGTTCAGAGATTTAGAACCAAGAAGAGTCCAAGTACAAACAGAAATATTGAAAATGGTGAATATTAATTTAATGATGGATGACTATATTAAATCAGACTACAGTTTCTTATGTACTTAAATTTTAAAAAGCCCCAATTTTTGGACAGTACATTTTTCATAGAGTTCTCTAATGGAGCCAGTCAGAGGTAGGTACTTATGATTTAGTAATTGGTAAAAATATGATAGAAATCCTTATCCTCTGGCTAAAGTAAGGTATACCCCGCCTTAACAAACGCCATTTTAATACTTGAATTGCCAAACTAATAAATTGGTAAAATAAAATCAGTAGAATTTAAGTTACATTCATATGTATTTCAGAATAATTTCTTAAAGATACTGAGGTGCTAAATATAACCTACTTCTTACGAATTTTGCATTTCCAATCTCGCATTTTTTATGAAAATTGTAATTCCACATTATTGGACCATCGTAAGTTTAAGTTTGGCTTGTGTTTATTTTTCTTATATTATATTCATGTATTCAGAATTAAGTTACAAAGTTGTTAGTATTGCTGCCAACAGTGTTATTAATGTCATCTCTAAAAAAAGAATGCATTCTGTTGTGCACATAATGTATTTAAAGATTGATTCATACTTCATGAATTAGGTATTAAATACAGAATTCTGCTGAGTGCAATATTATTCCATGATGGCATTTATTGAATTTTTAAGCTTATATATATTGTAATTTGTGTTTAAAGATAAAGATAATTATTTGAATATGTTTTCTACATCTTGTAACGGTATAGACCAGTCCTTACAGTGTTGCCATCTGATTTAAATCTTTAATTGGTGAAATATTAATATATCAATCCTTGAATTAGATACTAACACTTCTTCTTTCAAAAATGAAGTTTTTTTAAGCATATTGACAATGCTATTTGATTTAAATTATGAATTGTTTAGTCTGTAGGTTTCAATAAAATTAACTTAAGGTATGAACATATGTGTGTATAAGTTGTGTAATCTAATCATGTATGTATTTGTTTTCATTTATTTACATTAAAAATGTTTTATTATCTCTCAATACATAGTTTTTTTTTTCATGTTCCGTCCCTTAGTTTGGCAATACTTACAATGACACTGGAGAGTGTTTTATGTATTTAGAAAGAAACAAATATAAATTCATGAATATTCAACATTTTATTCACAAAGTATCTATAATGTACTGTAAATTGCTTTTTGTACGAATTATTTAATGAGATAAAGTCACACAGCGGGTATGAGCATAGAATAAATCGGTTTAACTCCATGTTTCCTTGATGAAGTGCGCGGCTCTTTCGGCGACCGCCATGATGGCACCTTGTGGGTTGCCAGTTGGCTGAGAAGGCATGGCGCCAGCGTCAATAACTCTTAAGTCTGGAAGAAAGAAATTAGTAGGTACTATAGTTTGGCAAAATAGAGTATGGACAAAATGAGGGCGTTGTTAGCAACTTTCTGGCAACCCTGAGCAGTGACAAGCCAATGACATTGCCGGGTTTGACAAAGAACGTGGCATTGTCAGCGTAGAAAATATGTAGTTCCGCGATTCTTCACCATCTAAACTTTTTTGTCAGACTGTAAGTTATTGGGTTGGTCTCTTGACATGTAGAGTTAATTTTTTTTAAGTTTGTTTTTGTGTTCTTTATAGTGCAGGTAGAACCGTGACTTTCGCGACTATCTAACAAAGACAATCATACAATGCAAAACCTGAAGATGATAGAAAAATGTCTAAAGAAATGTTAGGTAGGTTAGAATTTTTAAACTTTTTTTTTTACAATCCTCTCTAAGCAGAGAGAAGTCCTCAGAGTTCACCCTTTTCTTGGCGGACTTTTGTACCTTTAAGAGAGGTTGTTCTATCAAGCCAGATCAAGTAAACCTTAGGAAGAAATAGTTTTAGTTATGAACTTACTCGTAACATTGTACACCCTAAGATGTGTGTCGAGGACTTTGCCGATGGCGCAGGTACCGAGCTGATGGTTCTGCGGGTCCGTGTGCAGTCGGATCATGCACTCCTTCCACTTGGCAGACCAGGTTTTGGCCTTCTTATCGCATGGCTTCGTGTATTCCGGGTCCAGCTCCACTTTGTATTTCTGTTGCAGCATCTAAGGCATAGGTATTTTGAAAGTTAATTACTTATCATCATTCCAGTAATCCCGGAAGGGTTAGGCAGAGATGTAGGTAACGTTTGAATCCCATGTTATAGAGGCCGAATATATTGCCATGAGCATCACCATACCAGGCTCAAGTCCTGACTTCGGGCTGCCACTAAGAAATCCTCCTGATAGAAATTTTCTCTTTGCTCGATCTGGGAATCCCAGAAATACACCAAAAAAATCAATAAGCTACACCTAATGAAGTAATGATAATGCTTACATCACTATCAAATATCTGGCGCAAGTATTCGAGTCCTTCTTTGATGATCTCCATGTCGTCAGGGTGTGAGAAGAAGTTGGGGTAGTACCGCGCCTTCTCTAAGGGGTCCGTCGAGTTGATGGTCATCCAGCCAGTACTGCGCGGGAGTAGGGCCACTGCGTTTGCTCTGGATGACAAGTGTTTCATTTATTATTCTTAGTATATTTAAAAACCGGACAAGTGCGAGTTGAACTCGCGCACCGAGGGCTCCGTATAGATTTGTAGGTATTTTTTATTAAACTACATACAGGGTGTAACAAGACCCTTCACGAAGCCGTCAACAAGGCATTATGTACATCAAACTAAGTAACTTTACGCAAAAATTATTGCTGGGAAACGAATTTTTTTTTTTTGGGGTTAAAAATCACGTTTTGCGGTAAAACTCAATGTAACGCACTCAAAACATTGTGCTGATGGATGAATTGGATAGGACGGGGGTTGTGGAGGTGTTTACAGTAAAAATCTTGCGTTAAAAACATGCATTTAGAAAAAAACTTGTGAAAAAGTTGAAACTTTGACCCCCAATATCTCCGTAACTCGTAACAGATAGGGTCTAGAACAAAAAAATGTTCGTAATGATGGGGAGAACAAGTACCTTTCGGCTTCGTTAAGGGTCTTGTTACACCCCTTTATTTGCGGGTTTCAGCTGTAAAACATTGCCTCTTGTCAACTTTCATGGTTCTAGGTCAACGGGAAGAACCATATAGGTTTCGATTCGCAATAAATGTGAAATCGCAAAATATGCGACAAAAACGATCATATCATTTGATCGCGTTGACTTAGAAGTTCGATTTTTTCACTGCTCCAAGGGGTGGCAGACATGAGTATTTGATATTCATTTCAGCTTGATACCTTCACGAGTTCCGGAGAAAAAGGGTATTGACAGACGGACAATAAAGTGATCTTAAAAGGGTTTTTGCCGACAGAGGTAGGGAACTCTAAAAATCACTATATGTTCGCACCGGTTCGCACACGCTAGGTCCGAAACCACCCTAACGATTCCAATGACATTTTGTTTTCCGATAGGTGATGCCATACGAAGCTGGCACAGCTCGCTGGTAATAATATCTTCTTCCGCTAACTTCGTGTTTTTGTGCTGAAGAGAAAACCAACACTGCTATGATCCTCTGCCCTCTTTCTTGGGGCAATGCTACGGGAAAAAATTTCACAGTATTTCTCTGCTATCATAAGGTGCTAAGCAGTGCGAGATGAGTTTATGTCCCTAAGGCTGCTCTATTTTTTTTTTACAATTATTGAACCATAGATCTATGATTTGAATATTATACATTTTGAAATATTCCGTAATTTTTAATCAGGTGGCCTACCATGACGTAGCAGGAATAATTCCAGTGTGGGAAAGAGATGGCGCTAGACGACCTGTATAGCTCTGTCTCTTTCTCACACTGGAATTACTCCTGCTTTAAGACGTCATAGTAACCCCCCTGAACGGGAACACCCAAATACTCCGAAATATTTTATTCCGAATTTCGATGTTCCGATTTTCAAAAGTCCGAATTTCATAATACCTAAGAATTATTATGTCTACTATTAAAAATAGCGTAATTTATTTTACCGAAAGTCGTAAATGCGATTAGTTAGTTTTCCGATTTTCATACGTTCGAAGAATCAAATGCTCGAAGGGTTCTCAGTCCGAAAAACGACATTCCGATTTTCAATACTTCGAATAAACTACTAAAATTAGTTTTCTGAATCACTTTCCCGAATTTTATTTTTTCGAATTTCACTGACGTCTTTTTTGCTTTAAGCATTATTTATTGGACATATATTTTTAAAAAGTCAACATATTGTGCTGCAAAATTTAGTGACAGAAACGAATCGCTGCAAAGCCGACTTCACGCAGTCTTGTCTGCCCTACCCTAGAGTGTAATTTAAGCCCGCGTAGGCGCGGAGGGGTGAGGCGGCCCGCGAGCTGAGGAGCATGTGATTTGAAGGCCCGCCGCCGCGGCTGATCTGCGACGATAAGCTCGCGTGGGGCCGCCCAAACTCCGCAGCGCCGGAGCCGTGACAGAAACAATGCTTGCTGCATGTTGCATGCCTGCTTGCTTGCTGCTTGCCTGCTTGCATGCCTGCTTGCATGCTGCATGCCTACTTGCATGTTGCATGCTTGCTTGCATGCTGCATGTCTGCTTGCACGCAGCATGCCTGCTTGCATGCTGCAAATCCGCTGTATTATTGATGAATCACTTCGGATAGGTTAGAACTGTGACTATTCAAGCGCGAAGGCGAGCTAGCTAAGCATTTTTATTTCGGAATTGTATTTGTTAATCGGTATTTTAATCATCGGAATTCGTATTTTTGATGTTTCGAATTATCATTAAGTCGGACTTTTTGTTATTCGATCTATTGAAACTCGGTATTTTGAGAATAGTAATTATAAACATTAGGAATATTGAAATTTAGGAATTATAAAAATAGGAGTAATGATAAGTCGAAGTGGTTATATTCGCAATTTTGAACCATTCGGAATTATGAAAATCTGTATTTTGAAATTCGTATTTGTGACTGACGGAATAAAGTTTTTCGTATTTATGTAGTGTACCCCCCCTGAACAGCGGAGTCGAAGTCTACTTTTTTTGGTATGTAGTGTAATGAGTAAAAAGCCGTGCCTTAGTTCCATTACTTTGCCTGTCACTAGATTGGGTGAAATATTTGTATAATCGACATTGTCCCACTGCTGGACCAAGGGCTAGGTTTGGGGGACCCCAAATACCAGGTCTTCTGAGCCACCTCCGCACCCCGAACCAGCCCTTGCGTATAAGCCGTAAGATTTTTTTTTTTTTTTAATATATGGTCCCATTAAAATAGATGGACAAATAACATAGGCCTAACCAATGTTATCCAAGCAAAAAAAAACACTGATTAAAGTGATTTTATATTGACCTAAAATAATAAATTGCCGGCGGCACTCTAGAATAAACACATCCATTATGACAAAATAAAATCACTTTAATCAGTGTTTTTTTTGCTTGGATTTCTTTGGTTAGATGTACTGAACGCCGTGTTAAAATTTGTCCATCTATTTTAATGGGACCTTAAAATATAAATTCTACTCACGATACATTGTAGCCCGAGCTGGAACAATCTCCAGCTGGTTCACCTATGACACCAGTTTTAGAGCATTCAGCGTAGAGACCGTTGAAAAAGAACTGTAGGTCTGGCTGTTTATGCTTCTTATCGGCGTAGCTCGAATACTGGAGGCCAGTGAGCTGTGAATACGAGAAAACTTTGAGTTAAACTGATGTTGCTCGATGGTCTGATGATGACTAACTTTAATTAGGCGTTACGTCAGAGACGAAGTTAACACGTACATTGCCAAGCCAGAATGCTGAACATAATAAAAAATTCGTTGAATGTCTTCCCTAAGTGGCCAAAACAAATACCAGAACCCAAATAAGCTGAGACCGCTATTTTATGGCTTGTATATAATTATTGTAAGGCACCGGCTACTGCAATCTACAGAAGCCGAGAAGCCGCTTCACGCGATGTCGCGTAAACGTATTAAAGTATAATATCAGCTGGGATTGCAAATATTAAATGGGTTGGGAGTGAGCATATTATACGGGTACAAATCTACACTACAGGTTGCCATGAAAAATTTCCCGCAAACAAAAATCGCTGCCAGTCCAGGGTATCGACCCCAGACACGAGAAGTCAGCAGTCTGCTTGCGAGTACAACACCAACGTGGTAGAACAAGAATTCCTTATTGAAAATTAACAGTTCCCTTATTAAAATATTACCTGAGTAAGTCCAGTCGAACTCATAGGTCCTCCATTCGTGAGCAGGTATTCAGTCAAACCATTCCAGTCTAAAGCTTCAGTGTTGTTGACTGCATTCAGTATGAAATATAACGTTGCACCGCAGTGGTTCTTCAAGGTCTTGCCAACGGGCAGGTCAGCTAGCACAGGGATCCCTAAGGGTTCTAGGACTTCTTTCGGTCCTACTCCGGAATGCATCAGGATTTTGGGGCTGGTTAAAGATCCAGCGCTGAGGATCACCTGCAAATGATAAAAACAAAAATAGGATCAGCAATAATTTACTTCTACTGCATAATAGATCTCTTCGTAATCTTTGCAAGTACTTCAACACTAGATACTGTTTGTAGAACAACTTTTGTCAGTATTAGTGGGTGACAACGTATTTATAACTAAACAGCAGTTAGTTACACCAGTCGCAAACTCGCGAAACTTTTTGAATGTTGCTAAAAGTTATCATGTTCCAAATTTTGGTCCACAAAAAGTAACTTCAATGGACGTCCTATATGCACATCCTACTAAAGAAATATTGTTTTTTTGGAAGGCTAAAATTTTTTACCAAAATGATCACCTGAGTAGCCTTTACCTAACTATGCCGGCTTCCAGTCAACCAGATGTAGGTGACTACCAGTATTTTAAATGGAGCGACTGCCTATCTGACCTCCACAACCCAGTTAGTAAACCCCCTCGGTAAAACTGGAGGACTGGTCATGGAAATATAAGTATCAAAATCTGCAGCAAAATTACCATAAAATTATTTACAAATTTGGGTCAGGTATTAAGGCCGCGGACTGACTCTGACTTTCCTCAGAATATAAAATGTCCCTCCCTTACCTCATTAGTAGCATTAACAGTCTTCGTTTTGCCTTTAGCGTCGACATATTCCACTCCATAGGCTCTAGTACCGTCGAACAGGACCCTAGTCACTTCAGCGTAGAGCTTCACGTTCAGGTTGGGGCGCTCAGACTTGGGTGGCAAGTAGGCACGGGCTGTGGTGTAGCGCTGGCCGTTGCTGGAAGGTGGAAGATATGATGTTAGGCAGGAATTTAAGTGGAATTGACAACTGGCGTTTTTGAAAGGCGTTTCTGCTGTTATTTCGCGAGTTATCCTATGTCCTTAACCGTTAATCATTGTTTTTAGAGAACATCACGCCTATAATCCCCGCAGGGTTAGCAGGTGTACCTAATAGTACCACACCCACATTTCGCCAGTTTATATATTTATTTACTAGTTCTTGCCCGCGGCTTCGCCCGCGTGGAGGTCGATAATTGTCCCACGGGATCATACTACCGGGATAAAAAGTATTCTATGTGTTAATCCAGGTTTTATACTATCTGTGTGCTAAATTTCATCCAAATCCGTTCAGTAGTTTTTGCGTGAAATAGTTACAACCATCCATCATCATAAACTTTCGCATTTATAATATTGGTGAGATTGTTTGTTAAAGCGGCAACAGAAATACATAATCTGTGGAAACAACTGTCTACCTATTACGGATCATGAGATACGGCCCGCTGATAAACAGACGGACGGACGGACGGACAGCGGAGGCTTCGCAATATCCTTCGTCAAAAGGTCCCGTTGGTTACCCTTCGATTCAACCCCCCATTTCACCCTCTTAGAGGTGGAATTTCGGCAAACCTTTCATTGATTCATATTCTCTACAAAGAACACACCTTCCAAATTTCATGTCTCTAGAACTAGCGGCTTAGGCCGTACATACATCAGTCAGTCAGTCAGGACTTTGAATTTTATATTTGGGGGATGATTTTGGAAAAACTGTGATAATCGTTTCTCATAATTTTAACTGAAGAGTATGTACATAAATTTTCAATTCAATCGACCCCGAGAATAAAAAGTTTCACACAACATTCAACCCTCCATTTCACCCTCTTAGGGGTGGAATTTTGAAACTCTTTCTTAGTGGATACCTACTCTTCACAAAGAATCCACCCTCCAACCCGCACGCCCTGCGCCACACAGCGCGTCATGCGCCCGTCTACGTCAGTTTCGAAGCCCTATTTGACTTTGTTGGGGGACGATTTTCGAAAAACTGTGATACACTTAACTCATAATTTTAATTGAAGAGTGTGTACACCAATCTTCAAGTCAATCCATCCAGAGAATAAAGTGTTTCACAGATAATTCAAACCCCATTTCACCCTCTTACGGGTTGAATTTCGAAAAATCCTTCCTTATTCCTTGTCTACATTATAAAGGGAACCTCAAATCCAGACTACGTGGCTTCAACTTAGAAATTCCTGATGAAAAAAAAAAACAAAAACACTTTGCCCGACCTAGAAATCGATCCCAGTTGCAGTGTTTAAAGGGGAATTTTTAGGTAAATTTGGGCCAAACGCTGAGATATTTTCTTTGCAATTCACGGCATTGTCATAAATTCAACCAGTACTAGCGAAAAACATAAATGTATTAGCGGGGCAAAGCGGTTTTCAATAGGACTTGGAAGATTTTTGTATAAAGCCTGGTCGGCCTAATTTATTTTCAAAGTTGCGGCTCCGCATAAAACCTGTATCAATCGATAGCTGGCATCAATGCGAGTACAAACGAGTTTTGTATGAGATAAAATGTTCTAAAGTGACAAGTATCCGAGATCCAAGCTATCAAAATTAACCCCATTCACTGGTGGAATTACGGCATACATTCCACCTTTTCCTACGGGTGGAGCAAAGTGAAATACTTACTCCCAAAAAATTTGAAAACAATTTAATTTTCGAAAGTCGGTGTTTTTGGCTTGTTTCATTGACTTTTCGCTACCGACTTCCGAATGTAAACTTTACTTTTGAAAGGCGGTGGCTAAAACTTTTAACTTTCCACTTTTTTGTGGTTTTTTTTTGGAAGTCGGTTAAAAAGAGACCACATTATTCCGTAGATCTGAGTGGGTTCTCAAGTTGTTACTTGAGTAAGTCTACGGAAAAATCTTTATGAAAGATTTAAATTGATAACGAATCAGATAAAAACTTTCCGTACAGTTTTATTTCCTTATTTTTTTAAAGAAACTGCATTTATTATTGTTGCCTGTCTAATACATAATTACACACATGTGGAATGTGTGTAATTATGTATTACATCCATATTTTAGTACACGTTATTAAATTATCATTGCGTTAAGAAGATTATTGCAATGATTATAGACACAAATGTAATTAAGATTTACCTAAACATTACTTACAACAAGATGTCACTGGCTCCTATTTGTGTCAATAAGAGTATTTCAACTAAAACAGAAAATGGGAAATATACCCCCCACCTCATGTCGTTCTTCACCCCTTATTTTATGGATCGTACCTGCCGGCTGAACGGATTTCGCAGACTATGACCTAGGTTAGGTAGGAGCATTCCAGGTTTTTTTTTAGTATTCATGAATACCCCACTGGTTGTCAAAGACCTCCCCCAATTTTTATTTTTAATTTGCGGTACTCTTTTCGTTTTCCACCTCAAACCAGCCAGCATTGCTCGTCCATGTCACAGCGACCGAAGCTGCGGGCAAACGCTTGTTTTAAACTTCATTACTCACCCAATGGCTTGGCACGCGACGATGGCAAGAGACCGGACGGCATGTCTTTGTTTCCTTGGAAGATGGGTAGGTCTTTAGTGTGGGACGCAACTTGCGTCGATACTCTTGCGCCGTCCCATCTTCCAAGCTCATCGTGCTGTGCTGGCGCCGCCGCTGCGGCTGCAGAGAACCTCAAGCGGCGTAAATATAGTAACCTTATTGGTAACTATATTTTCGAGCCGTTTGGGGTTGAAACTCTAGGTCCGTGGGGTCCAAGTGCTCACAGCCTTTTCAAGGACATTTCCAAACGCTTAGTTGACACTTCCCGTGACCCAAGGGCTGGCTTTTACCTTGGCCAAAGGCTTAGTATTGCCATACAACGTGGCAACGCCGCCAGTCTCTTGGATACATTACCAGTTGACTGCGTTGAGGAGGAGTTTTTTAACGCCATTTTTTTATTTTATTAATAAGTTAGTTACTTTAGGTTATTTTAATTTATAAATTTCAATACTCACTAATTAAAAGCTTGTGCGATGCCGAAACCCACTGGAGTGTTCGGGTCGTTCATGTCCGTGATGATATTGAATCCCGTCTGGTTGATGGCTTCCATTAGATCCTTTAGCGCGTCAGGCTGGTGGTTGAACTGGATAAAAAAGACACATTGCTATCAATGTTTCACGCATAGAACAGTATTCAATGTGTAAACGGTCCTTCACTAAGCTGTCAACCAAGCATTCTGTACCTACGTGAAACTTAGTAGGTAACTACGCAAAAATTACTGCTGGGAAACGACTTTTTTTTGGGGTGAAAAATCACGTTTTTACGGTGGGACTGGATGCATTGAAGAGTACGAGGGTCGTGGACGTATTTAAAGTTACAACATTGAAAAACTAAAGTTATTGGAACTTTGACCCCCAATATCACCGTAGGTAACTAGAAGATACCTATGGTCTAAAACAAAAAAAAAAGATCGCAATGTACGGGGAGAACAAGTGTCATTTGGCTTCGTTAAGGGTACTTTTACATCCATTATATGTATATGTACTTATGTACAGCCCTTTCATTACTTAAACATTTGATTCTGAATCACCCATCACTGTCATAGTCACAGAGATATAGGCTTTGTAATGGTCACTATAAAGTTACTTTTGGGTTGCTGTTGCTGCTGATAGCAGTAAAAGAACTGCGGAAGAACTGTACGTACCATTCAGTCAACAATTCAACAGAATTATAGCGTGTGTTCTCCTGTCTGTTAACAAATCTATAAATCCTTTGAGTTTTTACTGTAAAGCTGTAGCGATTACCAATCAGGTGCTCCCGCGCTCCCCGACGGTCGATCACTTTCCACCCGACTAATGAGATTGAAAAGTGGTCAACCCTTAGTTAGCGCGGTAGTACACAGCTACCTACTTGATTTCAATTGATTGGCCAAGCTACACACGGCATACGAGTATAAATAAAATGTGGATGGAACCGTCAACTGCAACTCACAATAAACTTATGTAATTACTAGTTTCTCTGCTTACCGTTCCGATAGGCATTTTTCCTGTTTCCGAGTGGTATTCCCCACTAACAAGTGACCCAACTTGTGTGTTGCCTTCCGCCATGTCCATGAAGGGTTTGAGTTCGTCCCAGGACCAGCCCTCGGCTCCTGCTGCCACCCAGTCGTCATAGTCGCGGGCGTGGCCCCTGTGGTACATCATGCCGTTCAGCTGGCTTGTTCCTCCTTGAGATACGGAAAAGAGGAGTGTTTTAAGACGGGTTACGCGCTTTTATGTTTCATATTCAGAATGGAATGTTTTTTTCACGTTTTGGTAAGGCAGAAACCGATATTGTGCATCCTAACGAATATTTCCGGTTACCATAAGATTAGAAGCAGAACGTGCCCATATATATAAAATCAAAATCAAAGTATTTATTTCAAGTATATAGGCCAGTTACAGGCACTTTTGAACTGTCGAAACAAAGATAACAATGAAATGTAGCTACAGTCCCAGTCACAAGGCATAAAAACTGTGAAAGTACTGTAGTTGCCCATTCCCTAGCGTAGATCTCTATGGAGAAGAACGGGCAAGAAACTCCATGGACACTCTTTTAAATCAGCATATTGTTACAAAACCTTGGTTACATCATTCATATTGAGATGGTACATTATGTGAGAACGATGTAGCAAGATGTGCACGTTAAAAGTGTCCATAGTAAACACAAAAAAGACAAATAAAAAATAACAAAAAAAATAATTCAAATAAGCCGTGGCAACTAAGAGATGACCAGTTACAACTGACAGCGCCCGTTCATGAACATGACGCATGGATTCAACTCTTTGAAGGGAACTAAATGATCCGACACACGCGCCACCATCAACGAGACATTGAGTGAGCATGTCATACTCTCAACCACCAGGGCACATTCAAGTCGAGAAAGGACGTAGGTTTCCAGTGAACGATAGCTTTTTAATACATAGTACTCACACAATATGGGCTTTATATAATACTAAAGAGATTGAATCTATACAATGCAAAGATAGTTGTACAATCTTCAGCAGCTCCAACAATACTATTTAATGTTATCAACTTATGCGTCCCTGTCCTTGTGGAGCAGGACCGGCATTGAGCCAAGCATTTTTGTCAGCGATATAATCATCCAACTTGTAATATGCTTGCTTACATAGTGTGCGTCAGTGCGGCGAACGCACATGCGCGTTTTTCGGACTTTTAACAAGTGCTCGCGGACGCGCATGCGCGTCCATTCAATTTACAAAACTATCTTCGAGTGCGGCGCGACGCACATGTGCGTTCATTGTGCATCTCTATTGTTTCGAAAGCATCGTAAAATAAGGATCCGTAAAGGTGTGTGAAGGTGTGTATCGGGCTTTGAAAAAACTGACACTCACTGAGCGACGGAAATAGTATAGGTTTGTCCTTTTCTGTTACTTGTATAATATCTCAATACTAATATCCCTTTCTTGTGGGAATGAAATGGAGCTACCTGCCGTCTATACTTTTCTTTGTCCAAGCGATATTCGGTTGATAGACAAATAATAGACACCACAGCTCGCTTTCCGATTCGTGACTATACGTACCTAATTAATGACATTGATTTGTGAGCGTGCAATAAAAAAATAACTAAAATTAATGTGGAATCACCTTTACAAGTGGCGTAATAAAGATAAAATTATTTTATGACCGTCATAAAACACAAAAATTTTCAAACGCACATAAGCGTCGTGCCGCACTTGGGCAAAGTATTGAACGACGTACTAATGCGTCCAGCCGCACTGGGTAGACTTTCTTCAAACGCACATACGCGTTCATAGCACTACACGAAATATTTATTGAACGCGCATGTGCGTTTGCCGCACCGGGCTAGTGAGCTATTTACTTAGTGTCTGCAATTATGTTGCAATTAATTCAGGAGGTAACGCGTTGCATGTTTTAAATTTCGTCTCATTGAGTTCAAGAATACTTTGTGGAATTTTATTATAGCATCTCAAACAGTACCCCATGAAAGATGAATCTACTTTAGCGAGTCTGAAGCCTGGCTGAACTAATTGGTCCCTATTTCTAGTACTGTAATTGCGTCTGTCACCTCTTTTACTAAAAAGATGCAGATTTTTTCTTACGTACATTATGTTTTCGTAGATGTATTGACAATGTACCGTCATGATGTTAATGTCCTTAAACAGTTCCCTTAGAGAATCGCACCTACGAACATTATATATAGCTCTAATGGCTCTTTTTTGCAGAATAAATATTGACTGAATGTCTGCAGCTCGTCCCCATAACAAAATGCCATAAGACATTATACTATGAAAGTAACTAAAATAGACCAGTCTAGCTGTATCTACATCTGTAAATTGACGGATTTTTCTAATACTCGTAGTATATGCTGCTGAACTTAGCCGCCCCGCAAGAGATGTTAAATGAGAACTCCATTGTAGCCTTGAATCAAGCGTAATCCCCAGGAAAACCGTTTCATCTACGAATTCAAGTTTCTCTTTATTCAATATTATATCACAATCACTACTTTTAACATTCGATTAAGCAAATCTAATGCATTTAGTCCTTTTTTCGTTTAATACTAAATTGTTTGCTGTGGACCAATTTTGAACCTGAAGTAGGGCATTATTCACCTCATCAAGATTTTGGGCCCGTCTATTTATCTTAAAAATTAGAGAAGTGTCATCAGCAAATAACACCATATTTTGAGGTTGGTCTTTCAGTAAATAAGGGCATTTATTGAGCCTTACGGAACCCCCATTTTTACTTTTAAACCCTGCACTTGCCAAAATGTATCCTCCCTCTGCGCTGCGCTCGCGTCCCTTCGCTTGTCATGGACCATAGACAATAGTCTGTAGCGTTGACAAGCGAAGTCGGAACGTTCGGTGCGGCCGAGGCGATTATTATTAATATTTTAATTTAATCATTTTTGTTTGTAAACTTACAGTGTTTATTTTATATAAGTGAATATTATGTTATTTTATTTTTTGTGTTAATGTATTGTGTGTCCGTAGTTGTGACCGTGACGTCACAGTGGGCCCTATCAGAATACCAGCGCTGCGGTATTTGTTTTTCATCTATCGCAGCATCATGCTGAGATAGGAGCCTTTTTGGCCTCGCACAGGTCTTTTTTTTATTATTTAGTTTTAGATTCTTTTTTTTATTGTTATTTTTTGTTGTTCCTGTGCTTGTCCCAAATAAATATTTTTCTTTCTTTCTTTATTACTCAAATAAGATTTTACCAAACTAAGTGCAAGTTTAAATAGTCCGTAATGCTCAAGTTTCAAAAGTAATGTGTCGTGATTTACGCAATCAAATGCTTTGGATATATAGTTTGCTTATTTGTAGCACGGTGGATGGGTGACCACCCATTACATGCAGAGTTTCCTCCGTGCCTCGGAAAACACGTTAAGCCGTTGGTCCCGGCTGTCATTTATAGATTTCACAGTCGTTACAGGTAGTCATGAAGTGGCCCGAAAGACTGACAACCAGTCTTACCAAGGGGTATCGTATTACCCAGTACTAACTGGGTTGTGGAGGTCAGATAGGCAGTCGCTCCGTGTAAAATACTGGTATTCAGCTGCATCCAGTTAGACTGGAAGCCGACCCCAACATGCTTGGGGAAAGGCTAGGCAGATGATGATGCTTATTTGTGGCACGGTACGACTGGGCCAATCCTGTGTCAAGTTCAATTTGAAGAAAATCTTAAGTCTAAAGGTTTAGTGATTTAAACAAAATACATAGTTACCTAAGCCTTTTCCTAGCGGCCACTGGCATCCTTTCCCCTCTTGGTCGAGGCAGTAATTATCAGGTTCGGTGTGAATTCCCCAGGTCGTCGCTTCGTTGGTCCAGAAAACCCTGTACATTGATGGGATTCGAACACCGATTGGTTCTGGTCCACCTGCTTCTAGTAACAGCACCTGCGACGAAAAATCTGCTTTATTCTGTTCACCCGAAGGTTTTTTTAATATCCTACTTCCTGCTAATATTGTAAATGTGCAAGTTTCTTACTCTTTCACGCAAAAACTACTGAACGGATTTGGTGAAATTGGCACACAGATAGTTTATAACCTGGATTAGCATACAGGGTGTAACAAGACCCTTCACGAAGCCGTCAACAAAGCATTATGTGCAGACGCCAGCACATCTAGCTACCCGAAACTGACAAAAAGTCCCAGTCAACCATGAACCTAAATGCTTTAGCGATATAGTTGACAATCTTTTACAAATTTTAGAAATTTGACAGATTGTAGTAGCTTCGTCTGTACATCAAAATAAGTAACTTTAAGCAAAAAATATTGCTGGGAAACGACTTTTTTTTTGGGGTGAAATTAACGTTTTACAGTAGGAATCAATGTAACACACTCAAAACATTATGCTGATAAATGGATGTATTGAATAGTACTGGGGTCGTGGAGGTGTTAAAAGTAAAAATCTTATATTAAAAACATGTATTTAAGAAAAAACTTGTGAAAAAGTTGGAACTTTGACCCCCAATATCTCCGTAACTAGAAAGAAGGCTCACACAGGTATGGTCTAAAACAAAAAAAAATCACAATGACAGCGAGAACAAGTGGCTTTCGGCTTCGTTCAGGCTCTTTTACACACTTACTATCCCGTGGGACAACTACGGAACTTCACGCTAGTGGGTAAATTATATGTTCGCGTGGCGACTATCTCGGCCGGTAGTAAGGGGACGGTTGAAACAGATGTATGTACATACACTTGTCTAGAATATATATAACCTATTTACTACTCAAAACTTGAAGGCTTCTAAATGTAAGGGAAGAGCGGAGCCTTCAACTACAGGCATTTTCCAAGCCTAACTGGAGACTCCTTGACATGCTATGTAACCCAAATTGATACGCAATAAACTTATTTTATTTATTTTGTTTTATGGTTAGAATAGAATGCTGTAGATGGGTCACCAATAAAAGTGGTATATTTAAAAAAAAAGTGTCACTAGGCGTTTCATAATATGGCAATACAGATTTTAGCGACAACTTCCACATCACACCCCGGTCACATCATAAGGCGATGCACCTTGCCTCAAGCGATATGCGTCACTTGTTGCTCCCGTGTATTCCCGTTCGTCCCACTGACTTCGTCCCCGTAGTGGGACGAACGGGAATTTACAAAAATAATATTAAATTTGTTCCCGATCGTCCCATTCATGATTTTAGGGGGACGAACGGGTTGCTCCTCCTTGAAAAACATGAATGCCGGTTTTCTCTTATGTAGACTAGGCGTCAGGTGACACACTCCCACAGCGCACTTGTATTTTTTAATGTTCGGCTCAGCGACTTGAGTTCAAACTAGGGAATGCAGAACCGTTCCGTTTTAAAGAACTGCGATTTTTGAGACTTTCTGGCCAAAGAACCGGGATTTTTGGGACCTTCTGACCAAAGAACCTGGATTCCCGGTACTTTCGATACTTTCTGTACTTAAGTAAGCCTTTCTAAGATAGTAGAGTCGAAAGTGCCGAAACTGAGAAAATAAGACACTAAATGACAGGATAAAATAAAAACTGAAATTATTATCTTTAAAAATTCTAAATGGCGCAAAAACGACTTCATTGATTCTGTTCACATTTTGCTAAAATATTCCATAAAGGCGGCTTCGAATTTTAGGTCGTGTATTATCACGCGGCTTACTTAAGGTGGATGCGCAAGGATAGCCCGCGAAATTTAAATTTTCTTACGTTTATTGCAATTTGCAGGTCAGTGTCAGGTTGTATATTGATGAAAATATAAATCGCGCCAGTAAAACGTATGAAGTTAAGGAATTATAATCATTCAAATCATTAATACAACCCTCCAAGTTCATATAATCTCAAAGAGTGACTTTTTCATGAAATAGCTATTGAATGGGTTTACATGAACTTCGAGGGTTTTATTGATAATTTGAATGATTATAATTCTGTAACTCCATACGTGTTACTGGCGCGATTCATATTAACATCAACATACAACCTGACACTGACCTGCAAATTGCAATAAACTTACGAAAATTTAAATTTCGCGGGCTACCCTGCGCTTTCCACCTTAAGGGGATCCAACTCTGTTAATTTTTAACTTTATTTCTTTGACGCATCGTTTTGCTAATAATAGTCCTGGATTTTTGAAATTTTTGGGTAAACGCTGTGAGTGCAGATTCAGGCTAAATAATATCTCCTATTACGAATGGATGTCCTCTCGTCAAAAGATATAGAAAATGTATGGCCTTCTGTTAATAGTTTCTGGATTTTGCCGATCAGTTGTTTTTTTTTTTAATCTGCTTGATTTATTACAATATTTTGTATGGAATTTCAAGCCTGGAAGCTTGGAACACACATGCTACTATTGATTATGCCTGTTTGCTAGGTAGCATGCTCATTGCTCTCTGTGCCTGTAAAATATTCATTCTCTTTTCGTATAGACATGCTAGTTGAATGCTACTAAGTAGAAGCAAAAAGAAAAAGAAATGAAGAAGAAATTATGTATGTTAGTCTAGGGCCAAAGTAGCCTGAAAATAAATGGATGTGGTTCTTGTAAATAGCATGCTCTTGTACAACTAGGTTGCATATTATGTAGCACACTTTAAGCGGTCGGGCTTCATGCCAGGGTTGCGGGACTGTTCGAAAGAGATACCGCGGCCCTGGAATACAAAGGGCAAAAGAAGGAACATGGATGGGTTTTAGTCAGAATAGAAATAGAAATTCATATTCTTTAATTCGAAGTATTTTGTCCCGAAAGTACCGAAAGAACCGGGACATGGTTTAGAAAATCACGGTTCCCAAAAGACACAAGTTTCCGGGATTTCCCGGTACTTTCGGTTCCGGGAGTTCCCGGGACTATTCACTAGTTCAAAGCAGTGCAATCGGTATCGCATATTGTACAAAAACAACCGCCTTTAAATAAAAAAACCCTAAAACTGGAAATTATCTTTATTTTTGGAAGTCGGTGACTTTTGTTCGTTTTATTGACTTTTTAACCGACTTTCTTCAAAAAGGAGATTTTTTTTTCCTTGAATAGATATTTTTTTATTCATGGGCTATGTAGATGACATGATGGTTCCTTAATGTCAGCTAGTTACAATGTAAAAAATTGTTTCGTGACAAGAATTTGTGTGGTATACTACAAATAAAAAACCTTCTGCGAAAAAAACCGACTTCCAAAAAGACACTAAGAAAGCCTAAAATAACTTTACTTTCGGAAGTCGGTTGCAAAAAGTCAATGAAACAAACAAAGTCGCTTACTACCGACAGTAAAGTTATTTAAGCCTTTTTTAGTTTTTTTTTTGTTTGAAGTCGGTTATTTTTCCGTAGAAAGTTTTTTATTTGCCACCGGCTTTCTGTATATAAACGACATCATCATCATCATCAGTCTACATCAGTCCACTGCTGGACATAGGTCTCCTCAATCACACACCACTCAACTCGATTCTGAGCAAGTCTCATCCAGTTGCTACCAACCACCCTGCGAAGATCATCACTCCATCGAGCCTGAGGACGATAAATGACATAAAAAATAGGTACTAAATCACTTACACTACAAGAAGTGTTTTCAGTCAGTCTGCCAGCCACAATGGACCCTGCAGTTCCAGCGCCAACAACGATAAAGTCGTATGTGTCTTCTGTTTCGTCCACCGACTCGATCCTCTTGCAAGGCGTGGAGATGTCGCAGCGGCCCCACAGGTAGCCTTCTAGGAGTATCATGAACAAGAAGTTGCCACTGCATACATCCGAGTTGACTAGACTCGACCCTTCTTCAACGATCGGGCACCCACAATCCTGGTGGCAGTAACATCAGTAAGTATCAAAATTCCTAGACAAGTGGCAAAAGCTTTCAAAGGAGTTTGTCAATCCAAACCAATACCACATTTTTGATAGAGTTTTAACGATCTACGTATGGTATTCCGAAATACCGCTCACCGAAAGGACGGTTTTCCGATAACACTCTACTCCGACGGTTTGTTGAACGAAAAAATTATTGGCCGATGAAACGTTTCGCCGAAAATATTATTCATCGACGGTTGGTAGTCCGAATGAATCCTTCGCCGATGTAACGGTTCACCGAAAACACTCTTTAACGACGATTGGTTGAACGAACGAATCTTTCGCCGATAGCATTCAGTTTACGCTAGCTAACAAACAATACTCGAGTCCAATGTTTAATTTTATCAGCATAGATGAATAAATAAATACCGGGAGCTTCCGTATTAAAGATAAGTCCCTAAATGACGCATAATGCACTCATTAACAATGGTACTGAGATTAAACGAGTATTGAATAAACTTGCAATAGTTACATGTAACAAAACAACAAATATCTATGGTAGTATTTATTTATTTTCTGTGGGTAGTTGCGAAATTTGTGACGACAGACCTCGTTACATGAAATGTTTCTCGCTCGTGTTTTGTTTAATTAAAAATGAATACGTGCAATTTAGTTAAATCTAAACGCGGAGGACATGTGCTAGTAGTGAATGGATATTCTTATGACTTAAATAAAAAATATGATAACAAGTATTATTGGCGGTGTACAAAAAACAAACAAGTGGTTGTGGTGTAAGTGTAATAAACTTTATTTGATCGTTATGAACATACATTTGTTAGTCAAAATTGTGATCATGCACATTTACCTGAGCCTGAAAAAATTATTGATATGAATTTTAAAAACAAATTGAGAACTAGTGCGAAGGAATCTATGGACAGTGCGTCACAAATTGTAAATCGTTGTTTAAAAGACGTAGCTACCATAAGTGCGCCTCAATTGCCCAATAAATCAGCTTGCCGAATGATTGTGCAGCGTGTTAGAAATAAAGGACTTCCTAAGATACCGCAAACAATCAACGAATTTCATGTACCACAATATCTCGCTAAAAGTAATGGAAAGCAATTTTTGCTTGGTCAATATACATGTAACAATGAAAGTGTTGTCATTTTTGGTACTAAAGCTAATGTTAAGCGTA
Source organism: Eugnorisma glareosa (assembly GCA_947578425.1). Classification (NCBI taxonomy): domain Eukaryota; kingdom Metazoa; phylum Arthropoda; class Insecta; order Lepidoptera; family Noctuidae; genus Eugnorisma; species Eugnorisma glareosa. The sequence goes on along the minus strand of OX387974.1, from coordinate 9,381,623 downwards.
TGAATAATGCACAATGCTGGATCATGGACGGGACATTTTCGAGTTGTCCAACTCCATTCTGTCAAGTTTTTTCTATTCATGTTTTAGTGGGAACTGCAGGTGGCACAAATAAATTTCTACCTATGGTATACGCACTACTGTCACATAAGACTGAAAGCTGTTATTTCATATTTTTGGAGATTTTGAAAAGATATGCGATCAATACATTAAATACCCATTTGTCACCAGCTAATATATTAACTATCGTGAACAAATAGCAAAGATAAGTAAAGAAATTTCAAAAGCAATTAGAAACCATAGAAAAACAAACCGGCTTAATATAATAAGGGAACAAATAAATAAAACAGGAGGGATTAAAAGTGCTTTAAAACAACTTAAAGAACATTCAACATGGATACCGAAAACAACAAAGAAAAATAAAGACAACAAAATAAAAACTGCAACTAAACGTCGACATATTTTACAAACCGCAACAGATTTTTATAAAGAATTATATATGGATAATATAAATGAATACGCGGATAAAACAACACTAGAAGTAAACTCAAATCTAGATCCAGTCCCAGACATTATGCAAAGTGAAGTAAGAAGAGCCATCCAATCACAGAAAGCAGGGAAATCACCTGGAGATGATAAGATAACCAATGAGTTACTAAAGAATAACATAGAAGAGATAATACAACTATTTACACACATTTGCAACGAAATTTTGAAAACGGAACAAATTCCTTCCCAATGGACATCGTCAACAATAATACTCTTACACAAAAAAGGAGATAAAAATGAGATTAACAATTACAGACCCATCAGTTTGATGCCAAACTTGTACAAAATATTCAGCAAGATAATACTACACCGCATAACTAAAAATCTAGACAGCAACCAACCCAAAGAACAAGCGGGATTTCGCTCAGATTTTTCAACAATTGACCACATACATACTGTCAAACAAATAATTAAGAAATGCAATGAATACGACCGCCCGTACTACCTGTCTTTCGTCGATTATAATAAAGCATTCGACTCTTTAAAACATAATTATATATGGGATTCATTAAAAAACCAAGGAGTAGACAGCAAATTCATTAGGATCATTAAGAAAATATATGCCAACAGCACAGCAAAAGTGCAACTCGAAAACATTGGAGATCAATTTAAAATACAGAAGGGCGTGAGACAGGGAGACCCGTTGTCACCAAAAATATTTAATGCCGTTTTGGAAAATATCTTTAGGCAACTCAATTGGGATACCCTTGGCATTAATATAAACGGGGAAAAATTGCACCACCTAAGGTTCGCAGATGATCTCATTTTGTTCGCATAAGATCCCATGACACTACGAACAATGCTACAACAACTAGCATCAGAGAGTAAAAAGGCGGGATTATCAATGAATACAAGCAAAACTAAATTAATGACAAACAAGACCGAAGTCAAAATTGAGGTGGGCGAAGATGAGATCAAATACGTAAACGAATATGTATACCTGGGTCAAGTTATATCGGTGAAAGACTTATCGACGAAAGAAGTAGAAAGACGAGTAAACAACACCTGGCAAAGGTACTGGTCACTCAGGGAAATCATGAAAAATAAATCTGTGCCCATCTCGGAAAAGAGAACCGTTTACAACACCTGTATACTTCCATGCCTTACCTACGGCTGCCAGACCTGGCCACTAACACAGAAGATTGAACACAAACTAGGCGTATGCCAAAGAGGAATGGAAAGGAGTATGATGGGTCTAAGGTTGAAAGACAAAAGGAAAGCTACAGCAATTAGGGACACCACAAAAGTAGCAGATGTTAAAGTAAAAACACGAATCCTAAAATGGAAATGCACCGGTCACATGATGAGGACACAAAAAGAAAATTGGACTAAAAAAGTTACAGAATGGTACCCAAGGGACGGAAAGAGACGTAGAAGAAGGCAATTAAAAAGATGGGAGGATGATCTGCCTAAGGGCTGGAGGATAATAGCAAGGGATCGACAAATGTGGAGGGAACTTGAGGAGGCCTATGTCGCAAGACAGCCTGACCTGGTAGCTGATTGGACCAACAAGTAAAAATTTTTTTTTTTTTTGAAAATGTAAGTTTAGTTTACGTCGTAAATTAAGTTTAGTTAATGTTACAATTTAGATATAGAAAACAAATAAGTGTAGTTCCTATTTTTTAGTTTTAGTTTTTATTCGTCAAATGACTAAATATTGTGTCTACGAAGGTCAGAGTAAATAAAGGCTATTTTTATTTTTATTTTATTTTATTTTATTTTAATATATTAACTGATTTTGAAGTAGCAGTGATCAATGCAGTCAAACGACAGTTTCCAGACTGCGCCCACAGGCTATGCTTATTCCATTTGACCCAAAGTATTTGGCATCATGTCCAGTCAGAGGGTCTCGCAAGGCGATATGCTGAAGATTTCACATTTGCGCACAAAATCAGACACTTAGTTGCCCTCGCTTTTCTTGAGCCCGCTGAGATATCCGAAGCCTTCGAAATCATCCAAAATAAAATATTGCCGACAGAAGCAGTTGAAATTGCCCACTGGTTTAAGAAATATTATGTTGGATCACATCACACGCAGCAAAGAACTAACACGGGTTTGATAATAAAAAGAAATCAGGCATTATTTCCACCAGCTATGTGGACAGTTTACGATCGCACACTTTCTGTTCCAAGGACACAAAATGCATTAGAATCGTGGCATGAACGATGGAACACGCTTCTCCATAGAAGAAAATGGAATATTTATAAAACAATTATTGAATTTGCTAAAAAGCAGAAGCATACAGAATGTGTCATTGAACGAATCAACTCCTCGGAACCCATGCCAAAGCGTAGACGTAATGCACAGGTTGAATATGATGCTAGGATACAAACACACTTATCACAAAAGAGTGAAATGAATATTGAATCTTTCTTAGGTGGATTGGCCCATATTCTATACCTGAAAAACAAGTTTTTTTTTTAATGTCATTATAGAATTAAAATAATAATAAGTACAACTAATAATAATAACTCTTAATTTACTATAACTTCAACAATTTATCACGTTGTGTTACTTTCATTTGTTTTTTGCTTTGTTCGCACAGTTTATTTAATTTTTTTCTATTGTCGCAGTTCTAATAGAGAAATCATAATAATCATAAACATATTGTTTATTGTAAAAAACAATATAAATTTGCCTTTTTGATTAATTTTCTTGTTGTTAAATAAACACTTTTTTTTTTCTATTGCCACTCTTCCATGTATTATTTTATTATTACCTGTATTTTTAACATGACTTCTACAAGACCTAAGGGTGTTGTCAAGCTGAAAGAAAAACTATCCATTTGGCAAAAGAATTCCCCTACAACGATAGCTATCGGCGAAAGATTCGTTCGTTCAACCAATCGTCGTTGAAGAGTGTTTTCGGTGAACCGTTACATCGGCGAAGGATTCATTCGGACTACCAACCGTCGATGAATAATATTTTCGGCGAAACGTTTCATCGGCCAATAATTTTTTCGTTCAACAAACCGTCGGAGTAGAGTGTTATCGGAAAACCGTCCTTTCGGTGAGCGGTATTTCGGAATACCATACGTAGATCAGTTTTAACGGAGGTCTTCTTAGCGTAAACAGAAGAGGTTGCGGGTTTAGCGGAAGCGAGAGCGGCAGCGAGAGCGGAAGCGAGAGCGGAGGTCGGGAAAAGATCAAAAATAATTTATTACCCGAGTTCCCCAGAAGGACATTATACCCAATATTTTAATTAAATAATATCTACCTAATCATATTCAAAAAGTCTTAATACAAAATAGGTACATCACCAGCAGTGCAAGTACGTAGGACTCGATTCGATAAATCTGACATTTATTCTCGATAAAATGAGTTTTTATCGACTCGAATCGATGTCGCAAGTACGTAACTACTATTTGAACGGTCGATAACTAGACCCTAAATTTTTAACGATTTTATCGAAAATGCAAGTACGAAACGACATTTTGACAGTTGAGATCGCCTATTTACGCTGTCGAGCTCGGTAATTTATCGACACCTTGTAAAAGTACGTTAGGCTTATCGATAATAATTATAATGGATTCAGGACTTTTGGTTTTATTGCTGGGTGATGAGGAGGAACGGCAACACCATCACAATGTAATGCGTATTCGGAGGTGACGTCCCAGAGACACGAACAATCCTCTGGAACTTCCAGAAGAAGATTTTGTTCGTCTTTTTCGGGTGAATCGAGAAGTGGCAGTAATTTTAGTAGAAGGGATAGAGATGTACAGAGGACACGATCCATTGGACGCCCTGTCCATAATGTGATATCGTGGTTTTACTCTATGTGCATACTTCATTCGAGATCTAGACAAAACATACCTAACCTAAAATTATGATATTTTTTTATCATGCACTGCAATTTTTACCTATTATAGTTCTTAGGAACCTATTGAAAATAACTGGCCCTTTCTAATAACTAGAGTTTCTAGTCCAAATACACATTTATTACATACTAAAACTTCATGACTTAGGTTTTGACAGCCGTACGGTTTTATGCAGTTGAGAGCTACCAAAGTTGCATTGGGCAGGAATACAATATTGCCCTTGGCCAAAAAATTGTGAGCAAGGTTGTGCAAGAAGCCGAGGGCAATAGTACGCCACCTCTTCCACACCTACGTGAAGTTCCCAGGTGCAGCTGAAAAAAGAGCCATCGTAGAAGAATTCTAGCACAAAGGGGTTTGAGTAACTTTGTATGGACTTGTGGCGTCATTTTTTTTTTGAGCGGCCACCAATAATTTTCATGTTACTTTGTTCTGCTGTGTTAAATACACATATATGTTCAATTATTTGTATCCCAAGTGATATCAAAGCTGAGATGTTTGAATTTGAAGATTTTAAAAATGTAGTCTCTATAAATACTTCAATTACCGTCCTGCGTGAAAAAAATCTTAGTTATGTTTTTAGAAGATTGATATTAGTTATTGGCTTTACTGTTTCACGACCGTCTGTCAATGTGACGTTAGTATTGGGCCATAGGAAATAATAAAAACACATTATTATACTTTATTGCATTTATTACATGATTTTTAAAAACACATTTATTAACTTTCTTCGTCCATTTCGTTCTCAATGTCATGTCGAATAATGATATCTAAAAATTGTGCCGGCGGAGTCAGATTATTTTGATATCTGCCCCATCCCATGTACCTACCATATAATGGACATTACATGCGCACAGCAGCCTAAGGTCCGTTTCCCGATTATACATGAGCAATAGTGGCCCAATATTGCATCCAGCCCTTGTGCATCTTGCCCTTCCAGTCTTTCTACGAGAATATACACGTAATATGTCCGTCTAGATGAATGTCTGGATTGGATCCTGCCTCTAAGAAGCCACGGATCAATCCAGTTATAGGTTTCCACCGAAAAATCATTCATATTGGGTTCTCTGCATACTTCAATCACATATGAACCGTCACTTTTTACATGTTCTCCGTAGTAGCTACGAGCTTGTTGTACTTGATACGTTCCAAGTGCATAGAGAATTAAATCATCTTCACTTAAAATAGGAAAGTCATCCAACCCAGGAACTTCAGCATTCATAGATTCAAAATCAGCCCTTCTTCTATTCATATTATTCGTAATGACATACTCGGCTAGTTGATTCCGTGGACTATGGTGAGGTATACGATTTACTATTTCCTGTGTTAGCCTATGATCAGTCAGTGGTACCCCAAACGCATTTAATAATGCTGCAGCTATTCTTATTTCTTCAAATAAATGACTTGCAGCTACATTAAAATTCTGAGACCGAAGCTGACAGAACTGATTTTTTAATCTGCCATTAATGGTTTCGACCACCAAACGGCACATGGTTACTTTTATTGAATCGTTGGCTTGTTGTGTAGTAAGCTGGTATTCATTTTCATCTTTAGATGAGCGCATATATGCACGGTATCCACATGTCTCCACATCTTCGATGCAGTCTCTGAATCCTCTGTCTAAGATTAGCACATCGTCCTCATGAAAGAACCAATGAACGAGATCATATGGATCCTTAAAGATCTCTGAGAGAATTGTCGCATCGGATTTAGTAGCCTCATATAAACCATATATGTCTATGATGTGGCCATCAGGACAAACCAGTAAAAAAGGCTTTAATAAATGCCGGAACTTGTGTAAGCTATAAGATTTTCTCTGAAAGTAGTAATTGCTACTTTTTGCAAATAAATGTATGTGCCATCTAGTATGATTATGGCCTTCCTTTCATTCAAAGAACCATCAGGATTGCCAAATAATGTATTTGGGATTGTTAAACATCTCGATATAACATTATTATTGAGAATTCTTAAAAAAATATGGCAGACACCTAAAAGAGTGCAATAACATATAATAACTTCTTCGATTTCAATTACCAATACAAAACCAAATATCTCAGTTCCGATATGGTTTAGAGAAATGTGTCCATAATAGCTTTTGATCGCTGTATTCTGTTCTTTCATAATATCGAAGTTTCATTACTGGCCGCTCAACTTCAAAACGACGCCAACTTTACCCAAACCCCTTTGGAATGCCAGATTGCCTTGGTTGTGTCGATTGCACCAATGTTTCAATTGAAATATTGTTATTGTAAACACGACCCACTGACCGTATTTTTATCTTTCTCAAGAAAGTAATGTCAACTGTCAACTACAAACTTTTTTTTGGCAAAGGTAAACACGACGACGCTAAGAAAATGGAATATTTTCTGTATTTTTACCAAAATTTACGGATGTTTAGGTAAATACTGATAGTTTCTCTAAAATAAATCCTTAAACATTGTTTACAATGCCAAACATCTATGAAAAGCAAGGATTTTCTAAATATCTCGCACATTAGTCGATTTAGTCGAGCCACCGAAATATGTTTTGTCTTTGGACGTCTTCAGTGTTGCCATTTGACAAGCGATCCTTAGCGACTCGATTCGGCCCACGATAAATCTTATCGTCGCGTGTTACGTACTTCCACATTCGTTAACAAGATCGATAAAAATGCAAACCTTAGCGATCTCGATGTCTTATCGATGCAAAGTACGTACTTGCACTGCAGTTATGTTTAACAAGTAGGTATAACATAGTTAACTTTACTAGAAATCCGTAGACGTGGAAGCGGCGGCGGAGGTATGATTTTTGCGGAAGTTTCGCACTTGCGTTAAAACACAAATTGACTTTTCCTTGTCTCGGTCACAGGTTATTCGTTGATTGTGGGACGTTAGACAAAGAAACCGTGTGGCAATGGGGAAGGCAGTTCAAAGCTGATTGTAAATGGCGTGTCCATAGCTTAGTCCCAATCTGACTATGAGGTCAAGCTATTTTGAACTATAAAATTACATTGACAGATTTTTAACCAATGACGATGCTTGGTACAAGCTATGCTAGCGCCATTAGATTTATAGTGGCCTTCCCGATTGTAGCCACCGTGTGCAAAAAAAAAAGAACAAGAATTAAAACATGTGAGTATGTGATGTCTCTAAAAACAGACGCCGGGAGAGGTTAAACAAATAAAAGCTTGTAAGAAAATATTACGCCCAGTCTTATCGTTTAGAGAATCAGGGAATATGTAATATCTTTTTATAACAACAAAGTCAGTTTTTTTTAAAGATGGAAGCGCTTGCGTTGCTATAATTCAAACCATTACTTTCATTTTATTTACACGACTGCCAAATAAATTAGTGATTTTTGTGACTGATTGTTTTTTGCTGAGATGACGAGTAATAGAGAAGTATGGACGAAGAAGGAGACATGGTGCGCCGACCCCAAATAAATTAGGATAAGGGTAGGCGAATAATGATGACTTTAATTTTATTTTTTTGGCAGATTTTTATCCTCCACTGAAACGTGTCACGTTTAGCGTAAAAAAACGCGCAATCATATCCACACGGTTGTTAATAGTTGAGGGAAATTGGTTTAAGAGTAACCAAAACATTTTTTTTAAAGTTGCCTGTAATCGCCGAAGAGTTAGGCAGAGGTGTACCTAATAGTACACCCACATTTCGACAGTTATGTTTAGGTCCTATGTAATAGGCGACGTGCCATCAACCGAAAATTCCTGATTGAAAAACTCAGTAACATTTTGCCCGAACCGAGATGCGAACCCTGGAACTCAGCCTTGCTTGCGACTCTAGATGAACCAGCTAAATTAGCAAAGATCTGAAATAAGTAAGAAAGTTTCACTCACCTGGGCGGCTAAAACCATGTTGGTATTTTACTAATTGCTGCTCCAGAAAACCTACAGACAAAAAAGTTTAACAATTAAAAAGAAATTCCACCCGAAATGTTCGCGGTGACAATAAAATAAAAAAGAAATGACGCTCTATTTATAAAATTGCCATCATGTGATAAATTTGTCCATGTCGCAGGTCCGCAATTAATATAGTTAATACACAATATGACTAGGAAGTAATACAGGATTATTCTTATATAAAATACTCCAACCTGTAACTGTTTTTTGTCCCTAATAAATAAATTAAAATATCGACACATAACTAATATAGAAAAAGAAAACTGATTAAAACTTATAATTATTGTGTGTGTTTTTTATTTATTGTCGTTAAGGACTACTTGTCGCTTGCAGTTTCTAAGCTAACTCATTGCTCTCATACGGTTTAAGGCGTTTGTAGAATAACAAACTATACCTACAAGTACTTGATTCACATGTTGAATAAGCATGTTCATTTCTTAGTAGGTCACTATAGTGACAGGCTTGTATTTCTTGATATCAACAGCTTTGTTGGTAAACTTAAGTCGACACGGGGTAAAGTGTATCTACCTATTAGTTGTAGACACAAAATAGCTAGGCTGTTAGTTTATAATATTCACTCAGACATAAGTAGTATGTCTATGTTTAGTTATATTATTCACACTGCGACTATTAGTAATAATACTAATAATTATTTTTACAATTACGGGGAGGATCCATGTGTAACTTTAGAAGATTCTCGAGTGGGGTCCACTAGTACTAGGATCTCATCGTCTTGTAATGGCATGGGAGTCTTGGGGATCACTCCGGATGCTCAGTAAGACAACAGAAGATACCAGAAACATTAATGTTACACCGAACAACAACAATGTACCGTCTTGCTCTCAAATAGCTAAATGTAAAAAAGGGGCTAAGCAGAATTCCATGCAGTTATTTCATCAAAATATTCTAGGTTTCTCTTCAAAGCAACTAGAAATTGAATTGTTTTTAGGAAAAAACAAAGTTTGTAATTGTTTGTTTCACTGAACATTGGTTAAAAGAATATGTAATGTTTATTAATTACGCAAATTACAGTGTGGGCAGTTGCTTTAACCGGAAAGCTAAGATTTGTGGGGGTTCATTAATCTTAGTTAAAAATTGTATTAAATTTAAGACTCGTAATGACATTGATGATCTATCATAGTATTGAGCTGTCTTGTGTTGAGCTGGATAAGCATGTAATAGTGTGCGTTTACAGACCCCCAAATTATCAAAACTACTCTATATTTGAGTCAATAATGGAAGATGCTTTAGCAAAACTTGCAACTGGTAATAAATCATTAGTTATCTGTGGTGACTTTAATGTTAATATTTTAGACAAAAATTCGAATAGAAGTAGATTGTTACATCTTTTTAAATCATTTAATTTGTCAAACGTTTAATGAAAACTACAACCTAGTGTTAATTTAGTTAAGTTTCTCTCTAAGTGAACTGTTATTTGTTCTTTTGAGAAAATAAAAAAATGTCTTTAAACCGAAACGTGTTTTCGGAACCAACTCGAATTTCTACAAATACTGCTACATGTATTGATAATGTGTTTTGTTGCTGCGATTACTTAGATAAATCCATTGTAAATTACCTTCCTTCTGATCACAGCGGGCAAACCGTTGCTTTCGAGTCCTACACACCATTACAAAGAATCCAGATAAAATCTAGACTAATAACACCCAGTAATTTGAATAAATTTAAAAATAACTTAATTAGTAATTTAGGCATTCCGAGCCATATTATTGAAAATGTTAATAAATTTTATGAGGAATTCTTTTCGGTAGTTTACACAGAGTTCAATAATATTCATTAAAAATGAAAACCAAATCTAGTTGCCCAAAGTTTATGTTCAGTGACTGGGCAACTAAGGGTATTAGGAAAAGTAGGGAACGATTGTTTGAGCTGTACGGCCTTAAGCCTTACATCAACTCAGAAACTTTTAATAAATATGTTACAACTTACTCAAAATTTTTTTAAAACTCCTGTTAGGTAGCTAAAGCCTTATTCATTAGCAACAAGATTAAATCCGCCGATAATAAAATAAAGACGGTTTGGAAAATCATCAATAGTGAAACTAACAGAAATAAAAGATATAATAATGATATCACTCTAGAGACTTCACGTGGTCTTCTTAGCTCTAAAAATGAAGTTGATCAAGAATTTGTAGATATCTTCACTAGTATCCCACTTAAAACTACTGAAACCTTAAATTCCTCACCCTTGTTTTCTATTGATTTATTAAGAGCGAACGTTTCGGCCTGTCCGGTTGAGTTTCAATTTAAACATATAAACCCCATAGCAGTCATTAAAGCTTTTAAAGAAATCAAAGTCAAATTAACCGAGGATCTATGGGGTATGTCAATTAAAGTTTGTCAAGCCATTATTGAGACTATAGCACCGTACTTGGCCTTAATATTTAATTTGTGTGTGGACCAAGGAGTCTTCCCGGACCTTATGAAATACAGCAAGGTAATACCACTTTTCAAGTCCGGGGACAGTAAAGACACCAATAACTATAGACCCGTATCCGTATTGCCGGTTTTCAGAAAGGTGTTTGAAAAGGTAATGCTTAATCAAATGCTCAACCACTCTAACACCAATAAAATCTTGCATGCGAAACAGTATGGTTTCACCAAAGGACGTTGTACGACTGACGCCGGTTTCACAAGATGCCATAGGAATTTTCTGTGACCTCTCGAAAGCATTTGATTGCGTAAACCATGAAACCCTACTCTTAAAACTTGAACATAAACTTGCGCTCAGTTTAGTGAAATCGTATTTAAACGATAGACATCAGCAAGTACAAATAAATGGTGTCAACTCAATGGGTTTAAAAGTAAGTATGGGTGTACCACAAGGTTCGATATTAGGTCCATTTATTTAAAAACCAACCACAAATGGTGTTATTCGCTGACGATACTTCTTTAATATTTAAGATAAACAGACGTGCCACAAATCTCGACGACGTAAATAACGCCTTAATGCAGGTCCATAATTGGTTCACCGCTAATAATTTAGTATTAAATGGAAAAAAAAAACGAAGTGCATAAGATTTGCTCTACCGAATGTTAAAAGTAGTGATAGTGACATAGTATTGAATCAAGAGAAACTGCAATTCGTCGAAAATACTGTTTTCCTGGGGATCACGCTCGACTCAAGGCTACAATGGGGTCCGCATATAACATCTCTTGCAGGACGGCGTTCAGCAGCATATGCTGTTAGAAAAATCCGCCAATTTACTGATGCAGATACCGCGAGGCTAGTCTATTTTAGTTATTTTCATAGTATTATGTCATACGGTATTTTACTAGGGGAACGGGCTGCAGACATTGAGTCTATATTTATTCTGCAGAAAAGAGCCATCAGAGCCATATATGATCTACGTAGGCGCGATTCTCTAAGGGAACTGTTTAAGGAAATTAACATCATGACAGTACCTTGTCAATACATCTATGAAAATATCATGTACGTTAGGAAAAATCTGCATTTATTTAGTAAAAGAGGTGACAGACACCACTATAATACTAGAAACAGGGACCAACTAGTACAGCCAGGTTTCAGGCTAGCTAAAGTAGACTCATCTACTACTGCTCACTATGCCACAACGGAGACCTTACTTACATACATTGCCTAATGAGCACACACCCATCTCCATCCTTGCACTAATACTTCTATCCTCGCATCCATACACACTCGCACATACAACTCCCCACTCACGTACACACCAACACCACCTATTCACACTCACACACAAACACCTACACACCCATAATCACATTCATTCACCCTCACCCTCTCACATACTCATACCTACATAATCTTTATTGTACAAAATTTAAAACTATAGTAACTAATAACGTCTTTCCCTTCTGATGGTAAATCGACACAGTCCATTCATGCATCAATCAATTGGAACCTCATTGTGAAACACTGTCTCTTAAGATACAGGATACCCTAGTTTAAGAGACAGAGTTTAATCTATTGTGTACAGATTTCTGAAGCATCCATAATTATGTTTAATGTAAGTGTTCTCCATCAATCATTCAAAATTGTAAACTAAAGTACAATTATCTGTTTTTTTGGGAAATAAAGATATTTAATTAAAAAAAAAAAAAACTTTCATGGGGTACTGTTTAAAATGCTATAATAAAATACCTCCCCACATTCAACAACTGAATGAGACAAAATTTAAATCTTGTATAAAACGCACACTATGTAGGCAAGCATATTATAAGTTAGGGGATTACATAGATGATAAAAATGCTTGGCTCAATGCTGGTCCTGCTCCACAACCGTAGGGGCAAACTAATCAGAAGCTCATGTGAAATTATTGTGGAAGCTGCAGAAGATTGTAAAAATATCTTTGCATTGTATAGATTCAATCTCTTAGTATTATATAACTGCATAGCACATGTGTGAGTACTATGTACTGTAAAGCTACCATTTACATTTAGTTATCCTTTATTGACTCGAATGTGCCCTGGTGGCTGAGAGAATGTCAGGCTCACTCAAATGTCTCGCTGATAGTGGCGGGTGTGTTGGGTCGTTTAGTTCCCTTCAATATGGTTGAGCTGAATGGAGCTGATGCATGCGTCATGTTCGTGAACGGGCGCTGTCAGTTGGGACTGGTCATCTCTTAGCTGCCACGGTTTATTTTAACTACTTTGTTTTTAAATTGTTGGTAGTTATAATCTTTTACTCTGGACGCTCTTAATGTGCACGTCTTTCTACATCGTTCTCACATATATGTATAATCTCAACATGAATGATGTAACCAAGATCTTGTAACAATATTTTGATTGAAAAGAGTGTCCATGGAGTTTCTTGCCCATTCTTCTCCATAGAGATCTACGCTTTGGAATGGGCAACTACAGTACTTTCACAAGCTATTATGCCTTGTGTCTGTGACTGTAGCTTCGCCTTTGTTTTTCTGACTTTCAAAAGTGCCTGCTAAGGTTTAATTGAAATAAACGCTTTGAGTTTGAGTTTGAAATAACGCGCATTCAGTAAAAGTATATTTTCTGCTTTATAATCTAAGGTTCCGCCTTATAAAATGTCGTGAGGAAAGTTGTGAGTATGAATGTGGATGGGTATAAGAGTAGAGAAGCACCAAAGAGACGATGGATGGACTGCGTAAAGGATGATATGGCAAGAAAGGAGGTGTCTGGTGAGATGGCGAGTAATAGAGAAGTATGGAAGATGAAGACATGCTGCGCCGACCCCAAATGTTGTGTTGATCGGCTTCGTTAAGGGTCTTGTTACACCCTTTATATAAAAATCTTGTGTCACCGTGTTTGTGGTCGCACTCCTCCGAAACGGCTCGACTGATTTTTATGACTTTTTTAATGTATATTTGGTAGGTATGAGAATATATGGGTTGTCAAATTCTAAATTAACGGGAGCGAAGCTACGGGCAAAAGTTAGTATTTTTATATATTAAATTTATTTAAGCCGGTTGGTCCCGGCTGTCATTTTTAGACCTTTGGCTTTGACAGTCGTTACAGGGGTCTGTGGCCCCAAAGTCTGACAACCTGTCTTACCAAGGGGTACCGTAATACCGTATGAACCCAACAAAGTTGGAAAAAGCTAGACGTGGAAATGTGTAAAGTTAGCTGATACCTAGAACATTCTGAAATAGTCGGATTTATCATGTGTAATGCGACTCTTGATTTTCCTTATTGTTTTAATAAATGGTTTATATAATTTGCAACTATAAGATAAGCACAAAAGAGAGGAATATTTTAATGAAAATGTTAATTTGCTGAACACATACATAGATACAGCCTTTGTTGAAAATTACATTTTGGCCATGAAACTCGTCTTTTGTCATATTAAAAAAAAACTGTAGGTACAGACACCAGCACAACAAGGTACCTGAAACTGACAAATATTCTGAAGCAACCTTGAACCTAATACTTCACTATCACTTATAAAATAAAGTCGCTTCCCGCTGTCTGTCCCTATGTATGCTTAGATCTTTAAAACTACGCAACGGGGTTTGATGCGGTTTTTTTCTAATAGATAGAGTGATTTAAGAGGAAGGTTTATATGTATTACAATGCACCTGTGCGAAGCCAGGGCGGCTCGCTAGTTAGCAATAATATTGAAAATCTATTAAACTTTGACAGATTGTAGTACCTTCAACATTGGGGGGCTTATTGTAATAGGTTTGATTATATCCCAACACTTATGCCAGGAGATGGCTTAGGGCCATATCTTAAGGGACTCGTACTAACTAAAACCTTACGATGGTCATATTCACAAAAACATCTATTGAAAGAAGGCAAATGCCCAGAAACTAATGAACGGGCTGAAGGTATGAAAGGGTTGAAGAAGCTATAATAAATACAATATAGGATAATAAAATTTTTATATCACCTTTTCTTTTAAATATTATATGAATCTTGGAACTTAATTTCCCCTTTAAAAACGTTCTTGATTCTGATGGTGGACGCATCCTGTTCTAACTCAGAATTATTCTAATTTTCCAAGTTTGACTCCTTAAATACAAACCATAAGAGTGCAAACTAAAATGACTTGAAAATGACTTGACTTTCTGGTTAGCGCGAGGAACTGACGAATTGACGATAAACTGAGTGACACCTCAACTTCATTAAAATATTATTTTTAAACTTATTATTTTGTGCACGTATAGTAGTTGCAGTCAAACGATCGCTACCTGGCTTATCAGCGTTACAAAAGGAAGTTTATTCTCGTGTCTAAATAGAGGTATAACATATTGTATTTTGGATAAAATTCTTTGTTGTACATTTATTTTTGTCCCTTTATGGTCAAAAAACTGTGAGAAAACTCTGTTTCATATGTTACTGACATTATAATTTGCTTTTTAGATATCACAATGTCATCCCGCAAGACAGCTGGTCGCCGTGGCACCAACAAGAAGCGCGCACAGCGTGCCACTTCCAATGTATTTGCTATGTTCGACCAGGCCCAGATTGAGAGTTCAAAGAGGCCTTCAATATGATCGATCAGAACAGAGATGGTTTTGTGGACAAAGATGATCTTCATGATATGTTCGCTTCTCTTGGTGAGTAATAAATTGACTAATAAATCGAAGTGGCTGAATTATATTTGCCATTGTGGTTAAAGGTTTATCTAATCAACTAAAGTTGATTGCCTAGCGTGGGCCAGATGTAGCAGAAGGCTGAAATAGCTTTGAGTGACGCCTTTTCGTTACACTGCAGTTCTAAGAATATCTACTGTCGTCTCTAAATCCTAACTAATAATTATAAATGCGAAAGTAAGTATGCATATTAACTTTTCACGCCTAAACCACTGAACCAATGATCCTGAAATTTTGCATAAATTGTCAGGTGTACAGAAACGGACATAGGGTACCTTTCATCCCGAAAAAAAAGTACTGTTTCCAAGGAAAAAAACTATAACATTCTTATGATAATAGATAGCGCTACGTGTCTTTCGAATCATGATTGAATTATATTATTACAAGCAGAGTACAACCCAAATTGATTGTCAAATTCTAAATGAATGCTAGCGAAGCCACAAGCAAAAGCTAGTAGGCTAACATATACTTTCCTTATTTGTTTTTTAATTAGCCTATTCTGTCCCACTGCTGGGCAAAGGCTTCCCCCATTCCTTTCAAACTCTGCCGGTTTTTTGCCTCCTCTGGCCAATCAATCAGGAACGAGTCGAAATCGTCACGCCACCGTTTCTTGTGCCTGCCTCGGTGACGACGACCGTCTTCAGGCACCCACTGTGTGCCCATCCGTCCTGATCCATTCTGGATATGTAACCCGCTCATTAACCTCGCAGACTTATCACCCTAAAAAATATAGAAATAAATGTAGACCTAATACATTTATCACCAGTTATCCTGTTTTGTAAACATTTCTAGTTTACAATGAAAATTATCAGTCAGGTAGGTCAGATAGGTATTTGCCCCGTGTTAAATACTGGTATTCAGCTAGATCCGGTTAGATTGAAGGCCAACCTCAAGAGAGTTGGGACAAAGCTGGGCAATGATGAATGTTAACTTATAAAAGTATTAACCACATTATTACTTCAGGTAAGAACCCAACGGAGGACTACTTGGAGGGTATGATGAACGAAGCTCCCGGTCCTATCAACTTTACCATGTTCCTCACTCTCTTCGGTAAGCCCCTGCAAGGAACAGACCCTGAGGATGTCATCAAGAATGCATTTGGGTGAGTAGTCTAAACTTAGAGTATAATACACAGATTAGTGATCAATTAAAATTGAAGTATTTCTTTCTATTACGTGGTAAGTGATCCCACTGTCACTTATGAGTCAATTTAGGTGGTTCTCCTAACTCCTCTTGGGCCTATCATCATTATTCACAGCCCGAGTTCACCCACCGCTGGGCATAGCCTCTCTTCCCTTGGGCCAATCCGTACAATGTGCCAGCTGCAGCAGTTAAAATAAAATACTTTAACACAATAAAGGATGAATACTAGAATTAATAAAGACATGGAATGTATAGCAGCAAAATACTTTAGACCATGACATAATCTATGATAATTTACTTTTTGTTCTTGTTGTTGCAGTAGATAACGATGGTTTAGCTAGTGCCAAATTGAAGAAGTAGGTATTTATTAATTCAATGCACCTTTTTGTAACAAACCAGCAGTGCAAGTACTTAGGACTCGATTCGATAAATCTGACAATTATTCTGGATAAAATGAGTTTTTATCGACTCGAATCGAAGACGCAAGTACCTTACTACTATTTTAACGATCGATAACAATACTCTCAAGCTGGAGGGGTGGAAGGGAGGGATTTTAGTTTAAGGGGGGGGAAGGGAAAGGGCACGATCCACTGGACGGCCTGTCCATAATGTGGTATCGTGGTTTTACTATAGGTGCCTACTTCATTCGAGATCTATACAAAACATACCTAACCTAAAATTGTTTTTTTTTCTATCATGAACTGCAATTTTTACCTATTAAAGTTCTTAGGAACCTATTGAAAATAACTCGCCTTTCTAATACCTAGATTTTCTAGTCCAAATACACGTTTATTACAAACTAAAACTTCATGACTTAGGTTTTGACAGCCGTACGGTTTTATGCATTTGGGAGCTACCAAAGTTGCATTGGGCAGGAGTACAATCTTGCCCTGTGAAAAATTGTGAGCAAGGTTGTGCGAAAGTGTCGAGGGCAATAGTTCGCCACCTTTTCCACACATACGTGAACTTCCCAGGTGCAACTGAAAAAAGAGCCATCGTAGAAGAATTCTAGCACAAATTTGGAATGCCAGATTGCCTTGGTTGTGTCGATTGCACTCATGTTTCAATTGAAATTGAAATATTGTTATTGTAAACACGACCCACTGACCGTATTTTTATCTTTCTCAAGAAAGTAATGTCAACTGTCAACTACAAACTTTTTTTTGGCAAAGGACAACACGACGTCGCTAAGAAAATGGAATATTTTCTGTATTTTTACCAAAATAAACGGATATTTAGGTAAATACTGATAGTTTCTCTAAAACAAACCCTTAAACATTGTTTACAATGCCAAACATCTATGAAAAGCAAGGATTTTCTAAATATCTCGGACATTAGTCGATTTAGTCGTGCCACAGAAATATGTTTTGTCTTTGGACGTCCTCAGTGTTGCCATTTGACAAGCGATCCTTAGCGACTCGATTCGGTCCACGATAAATCTTATCGTTGCGTGTTACGTACTTCCAAATTCGTTAACAAGATAGATAAAAATGCAAACCTTAGCGATCTCGATGTCTTATCGATGCAAAGTACGTACTTGCACTGCAGCATTGATTGCCATTTCATGTACAACACAGACTAGCACGTGTATGGAATCATTCAGCCTTTAGCAGTCCAATCTTGGATATAGGCCTCTTCAATCTTTTTTAGTTACTCCTTTGACTTCTCCCTTCCATCCATACCAGCCTCCTTGCCAAATATCCAATAAATGTAATCATAATATTCTTTAAACACTAAATACAACATTTATTTCACATCACTGTCATATTTAAAATCAGTGTTAGTTGTATCAGGGGTGCAACACACAAATATGGCACAGCCGGGCGGCAAAATCGAATTTATGTGGATATCTGTTTGGGAAAAAGCCGCTTGGCTTAGTTCGAATTGTACCATGAAGCAGCGATAGCAGGTGATGCCGAACCCAATGTGGCAACTCATCCAGTGTGTAGTGTAGCGCCCCACGGTGGATCGAAAATCGGCTGTAGAAGACATAGGATCTCGATGTAATAAAAAATATGATGTGTATAATAGTAAATGATGTCTCAATAACCATTTTTATGATTTTAAAATTTGGTCAAAAATAGTGCTTTATTTGCAAAGGTATTTTTACCGACATAGTATTAATCCTTATCAAAATAAATATGTTAGTCATCTTTAGCATTCAATTGTGACCAAAATTGTTCTTTACACCATTCAATTTAGATGAATATCTTAGGAGATATCACAGTTTTAAAATAACTCCGCATCAAAATAATGACCCGCGCGCGCTGCGAGGCGGGCTTCATGTTGTTGGGAAAACCAATGTGATTAGATTCAATGCACAAATATTGTGGGGAACTTAGAGAAGGTTTTAGTTTTTGTTTCATTGTAATCAGTGCTCTCTATCAAAAGATTTATGAATTTAAATTGTTCAAGAAGAACTTACCATCATTGTGTAAGATACATGCAACGACATCTATTGCACCAAAATGGTACTAATTAATAAAAATGTGCTCACAAGATAACTTTTAAATCGGTTGACCAGCTTTACAAAAAAGTTCTTATAGCAAAAAGTACTCTAGATTAGTCTACATGACGCTATAACCCTGTAGAGTGTTTGTTCGATCGTTTTACATGCATTATATTTTAACGGTTTAATTTCGTGCTCGATAGATGGCGCTATTAATTTCACTCCCTTTTCTGAGTCGCGGTGTTAAGTTTTCCGTGAAAGATGACCCTCGCCCGTGTCAAATGTCTGAAGCTTGGTTTATTAACCAACGAAACAAAAAGAGGAGGTTCTCAATTCGACGCGTCTATATATTCTTATTTTATGTATGACCTGACCACGCATAACTTTTTACAGAGAAGTCCGTTAAGCATGATCTTTTGTTTTTTAAATTGAGAAATCGTGTTTGGGCTCATTTCCTGCACCTTGATGAGAACTTTAGATCTAGCTGGAGTATGATGTCATCGAAGGTCTGACGATGGAGACGGAAGGCACTTGCAAGAGGTCCTCAAGAGTTTGCAGCAACAATAACGTGTTTGGGTTCATTTCATGCACCTTGATGAGAACTTTAGGCCTTGCTGAAGTATGACTGTCATCGACGGTCAAACTATAGAGACAAATGGCAGTTGCAAGCGGTCCTAAACAGTTTGCAGCAGGTATAATGTTATTGGGCTCATTTCATTCGCTTTGATGAAAACTTTAAACCTAACTCAGAATGACTTTCACCGAATGTCTGACGATGGAGAAGGAAAGCAGTTGCAAGAGGTCCTCAAGAGTTTACAGCATCTATATCGTGTCTGGGCTCATTTCATGTACCTTGATGAGAACTTTAGACCTAGCTGGAGTATGACTGTCATCGAAGGTCTGACGATGGAGACGGAAGATAGCTGCAAAAGATCCTCAAGAGTTTACAGCATCTATATCGTGTTTCGGCTGATTTCATGCACCTTGATGTGAAATTTAGACCTGCCTGGAGTATGTCTATCATCAAAGGTCTGACGATGGAGACGGAAGGCAGTTGCAAGAGGTCCGCAACAGTTTACAGCAGTTTTATCGTGTCTCGGCTCATTTCAAGAACTTTGATGAGAACTTTCGGTCTAGCTGGTGTATGATTGTCATCGAGTGTCTAAAGATGAAGACGTAAGGCTGTCGAGGGTCGCGGGCCTGTGGACGGTGAGTAATGGTCTAGCTCGCCATCTGTCCGTCTTATGACGACAGGCCGTGGTGACGGCGTGTTCGTGTTCCACACGCGCCTCAAAAAGATGTCAGCAAACGGGAAGGGATTCGAGAGGAGCGAGGCCTGCCAGGGTTGCGGGACTGTTCGAATGCGACACCGCAGCCCTGGAACGCAAAGGGCAATAGACGAAACGTGGATGGATTTTAGTCAGTACAAGTCTGACACTCCCTTCCGCTCCGTCCAGAGTGGGAGGGGTCATTTGATGATTATCCATCGGTTATAGTATATAATAGGGATTTACTCCTTTTGAGAGCTTCCGTTGTGCGTGAACGGTTAAAGTTACGCAATTATCATGTATGTCGGAATTGTCCTTCTTAAAACTTTTATGGTTGACGCACATTCTCTCTAACCTCTCTTTCTTTTATGTACCCACGCACGCAGACGAAGTTGCGCGGGTCAGCTAGTGCTTAAATATAGCTATACCAAGTGTAACTTACAATATTTTTTATGCTTAGACCAAAACATTCTAAGAAATCACAAAGTCGTATTACCTACTTATTTGAAATGACATGGTAATTATGAATTACATAATAATGTAATCTTGTCTAATGCCTCAAGTCCACATTAGCTAATGATTAATAAAACTTAATACCTATATACCTGTTAAAAGGATATGTACCATAATGAGGGTAATTAGATAAACGTGATCATTAGTCAATAACAATAAATGGTAATCTATTGTATGATTAAAAATAAAAGCATATTATTAAAAAAAAAAAATTAACTTAACCAAACCTAACATAAACAATAAAAGTTAACTTATTTTATACTTCGTCACCATCAGAATCCACTTCAGAATCAGGCTCTACAATAGATATAACTTCTAAGAACTCTGACGGAGCTTCCAGATCCTGAAGTTTCAGTAGTTCTACTGTTTCCTTAAAGTATGTCTGCCTCTTGTGGGCATCTAATTTTGGTCTTGTGGAAGAAATTAGAGGATCAGAAGAGACGATAAGCTTATTGAGGATATCCTCGTTTGATGCTTGTCTACTCTTTTTCCTCGAATGGTGCTCTCTGAACCTCCTAAAGTCTTTGTTTCGGGCCTCTGATGCTTCTTCCGAAAGACTTCCAATTGTTACAATAGCATTTTCTGCAATTATGTCCCCTCCGTGAATCAACAATTTGTGGACGGTTGATGACATGTAGTACCAATCATACAGTTCCACGTATTTTTCAGCGGTTGTTCTAGCGTATTCTTTAAATTTCGGCACGTCTACAATCTCTCCAGATGTGATAGCTTGCAGAATCACAGCAAATCTGCGTATTAGGTCTTCATCTAATCCAGTGATCGCTGCAGTTTTATCAGGAAATTCAAAAAACCGCCTTGCTGTGTTCCCGTCGTTAGTTGTGCCTGATCCTTGCTTAACGATGTCAATCAAAAGGTTGAGATCATCTTTGAATCGATCTTGAATGAGTTTTTTTCGTGAATGCAATAACTCTTGATGACCTTCTCCTCTTGCAGACCACTTTTTGAAGTCGAGACGATACGCTATATGTAGAAGACATTCCATCACATTAATGCGGGCATGAAGTGATGATAATCCGAACTCATACACACCAGAAGAAATGGTTTTTGACGCAATGACATCTAACTTATTCATTTCTGTAGGCTTAGCCAAACACAGGTAGCAGGCCGCATTTGACTTAGCTTCAGACAGATATGTACAAATTTTGCCGTCAATCATCGTCATCATTATTTTTGTGACTAATTTCATGTCCTTGACATTTTAAGGGAACGAGAGCTTCAATTTCGTTATCCATTGCAGTTTTTTCATTTATGACAACGTCTTTGGTTTCTTTCACAAAACTAAACTGGACTGGGCGGCAATACATAGGTGAGCAGGGTTTTGGATTCACCCATACGGTATCACCGTCAGCTGTCAACTTTAATGGAACCAAAGAGGTCATAAATATGCTGGAATCATCTTGACCACTCTCTATGTTTTGCTTATATCTTTTTTTATTACTTTGGTTAGATGCACCGTCAAATCCCCACTTTGATATTAATATCAATTGTTTATCTTGTATCGCATCAGGACTACGAATAGTTTCAAAAATTCTGTTCACTGTTAAATCTAGTAACGCTTGTTGTGCAATCTTAGCAGATGAATCCGTTACAGTCACAAATGTCTTCGGAGGGTAGCACTGTAGCTTAGCTTTTTGCACTTTATAGTAAGACGGATATATCTCCTTTGAATCTTCTCGAATAGTCGTTTCCCTTAATGTGATATATTGCCATTTCGATAGTTTTAATGAAAGTAGCAAACCAAGTGCTTTTTCTGGTGAAAATATTGTTGAAGGAGCTGGTTTGTTCAACATTTCCTTGATTTTTGCTGCTGCTTCTGGATTTTGGAGCATATGTTCAATAACAGATGCAATATCCTCACGACAATCTCCTTTCAAAAGTGCTGCAGCTGAATAAGCTACTTCATTAGGGTCATCGCCTATATGTTCATCAGATCGTCTCTTCTTCTGCTTGTTACTTAGATCTTCAAACGGCTTTCGAGATCTTTTTGTCATCGTTGAAGTTGATTTCATTGTTGATACAGGTTCAGTAGAAATATTTTCACTTGTTGATTCATGAATGAGCAAATTGGTTTGCACGCAGTTTGGCCAGTCAATATTTGCCTCAAGCCAATTACTGTAATCACGTCTAAAAACTTCACTTTTCCTGTGGGATCGTAACCATCTCTTTTGAACTGCCCGTGTAAATCTTCGACAAAATTCTTTCACGGTAACACTGTCTTCATCTGAAAGGCTAGAGCCCTGTCGAATAACAAGTGTGTTGAACAATATTTCGTGATCGAAAGACGAAGCATCCTGATTGCTCAGAATAACAAACAAATCCAAATTTATTTATTTATTTATAAATAGGAGAACCAACAGCTATAAAAGATGAATAACAATTGTATGGTTAACACAGAGCCAATTACAGGTTCTCACGAGTAGAAATAGTGAAGGTAGTAGAAATCTTAGGATCACTAAACAACAAGCACGGTAAAAAATAAATGGAATTAAGATAAGATAATAGCTGACACACTTTGACGCCATGTTAGGCATTAATGACACGGTGAAAAAATAAAATAATAACAATGAAGCACTACGCGCTTTTAAAAAAGTTAGCATTCAGCCGAGTGCGTGCTGAATAGGTTTTGGTGGTAAATGGGTCAAATGAGAACTCTTTACAAAGAATATTAAAGTCCTTACTCGCTCGCACTATGTATGAATTTTGCCTATAATTGGATGAGGAAAAAGGAATGGAGATAGGTGGATTAAATCTAACTGATCTCTGGGGGACATTGAAATGCAGTTTACGCAGGAGATCAGGACAGTCAATCTCGTTATTTAAAATTTTTAAAAGAAAAGTGCAATCCGCAAGTCGACGGCGATCTATAAGTGGCTGTAAATGGAATTTTTTGCAGAGATTTATGTAATTATCAGAATGATATGGTATACGTAGCCGAAAACAAAGAAAACGAACAAATCTTTTTTGTATACTCTCAATACGATTAATGTATAATATTTGCCATAACACGGGTTCCAAATTTGAGACGCATATTCGAGATGACTTCTGACAAAAGAGCAATACAGAATCTTAAGGGTTTTGGCCTTCTTGAAACACCCGGCGAGTCTCATCACAAAACCCAGTGACTTTGAAGCCTTTGCTACTATTTGCTCAACGTGTATGTTAAATAAAAGTTTGGAATCGTGAAAAACACCCAGGTCGCGTACACCGTCAGATCTCTGTAATAGCTGCCCTTTAAGTAAATAAGTCGTAGGGAGAGGGACGCGTTTCCTGCTAAAAGAGATTACGGAACATTTAGCAGGGTTCAAATCTAGTTTATTAATTAGACAATAATCATCCAATCGCGCCAGGTCACATTGAAGAGCATCCATGTCATCATCCGATGATATTGAAAAGAAAATCTTCATATCATCAGCGAAACATAGTAAATTTGAGTTGTGGAAACACGAGTCGATGTCGCTCTCGCTAACATAAATAATAAAAAGTAACGGACCCATCAAGGAAACTTGAGGAACTCCACTGGGAGCTGAAACCCAGTTCGACATGTAGTTACTGATAACGACAGCTTGAGATCTGTTTTTAAGGTATGAAGTAAAGCAACGGAGTAGACCTCTGATACCATTGATGAAAAGCTTGGTTTTAAGAATATTGTGGTCGATTCTATCGAAAGCTTTACTGTAATCCGTGTAAACAACGTCTACTTGTGCCCCATTATCCATTCCGTCCGTTAAAAAGTCATTGAGCAAAGCCAGGTTTGATACAGTTGAACGTCCCTTAAGAAAACCGTGCTGAGAGGGGCTAAAGGACTGTCTCAGTGCTGCATAAACTTGGTCGTAAATAACCCTCTCAAAGACTTTAGCTAATATGCATAGTTTGGAAATAGGTCTGTAATTAATTATTTCATTTTTGTGCCCCTTTTTGTGTACCGGAGTTATAAAGACAGACTTCCAGGTTTGGGGAACAGAACAAGAAGAGAGCGATTTTTTGAACAAGAGTGATACTGGCAAGGCAATGGTTTTAGCACATCCAAGCAGCAATTTAGGTGATAAGTGGTCCGGACCAGCAGATTTAAACGGATCAATTTGACTAATTAACTTAACTATAATATTTAGGTCAATCTCAATTGTGTGAATATCCGAGGGAATTATGGAATTTGTGGCAGTTTGAGGAGGAGCAGACAGATCATTGATAGGATCTAGAAAAGTAGAATAAAAGTGGGAAGAAAATGCATTACAAATAGACTCTGGAGAGGAAACCGTCACATCACCATATTTAAGGAAACTGGGTATTGCATTGGACTTAGACCGCTGCTTCACAAAGCTCCAAAAGCGTTTAGGATTATTTTCTATGGAGGCTTCAGTTTCTGCTAAATAGTTGGCGTAGCAATCCGCTTCAAGTTTATTAACCCTCTCACGCAAATGTTTAAAGGTTGCCTCGTCAGAAAGTCTGCCATACGTCTTAAATTTACGGAGATACTTAGCCTTGTCTTTAATCAACTGTTTAAGTGCCGGGCTGTACCAAATAGGGTATGAGCTATAAACAACTGTCTTAGCAGGAACAAACTTATTTTGCAGATCCGCTATAGTAGCATAAAAGTAGTTTACGGCGTCATTGAGCGTCATGTCCAAAAATACGTTCGTCCAGTCAATAGCTGCTATTTCCCTGTTAATGGCAGCAAAGTCAGCTTTACCGTAAAGGTACCGAGTAAAGGGAGCGGGTTTTAAGTAGGTGTACCTACTCAGCAAAGTTCACGTCGATACAGAGGGCCGGATGATACTTATCAACAGGTGATAAAGGTACCAAGCATTCACACACCGAGACCATTTCATTACATAAAACTAAATCCAGTATTTTACCATATTCGTTTAACACTCCATTATATTGATTCAACCCTAAAACACGCAATTCATCTGTTAGTGTGAACTCGTCGCAACTACAAATATTCACAGGTAGGTTATAATGTGTTATTATTCAGTTGCCACAAAATTCCACTAAGGTTAAAATCGCCAACAACTAAGTAATTATCAGTTGGATTGTTTAACACTTTGCTACTTAAGCTATGGAGAAAATTTGACAGCTGGTCGGAAAAAGAATAACCACGGTTCTGTTTACATAGGTAGATGACACAAACATTCAATTTAAGGTAATTTCTTGTGCTAGGCTGACGTACACTCAAAGTTACCCACAGGTCTTCGGCCGAGGAGTGAAATGATGGTTGGGGAACCGCGGCGATACACTTACGGACAGCTATCAAGACTCCACCTCCACGAGACTAACCTGTGAGATCGTAATCCCGGTCGCGACGCCACACAATATATTGATCATCAAATAACTCCGAGTTCGAAATGCCGTCAACTAACCAAGTTTCCGTTAACACAATCACATCATATGAACATAGATACAGTTGGCGAAAGAAGGATTCAGTCTTGGTGCGAAGCCCACGAACATTCTGATGATAAACATGCAGCTTCTTATTGTCGTTTAAAGCCATTGATAAGTAAAACATGTAGCAGCATAATTAACATCACAATAACAACCACGCAAGTAAGAAAACGCTAAAAGACTCATGATTGCAGTTTTCGAGACAATGTTTACGGATAATAGATGATCATGGTTCATGAGATATGAATAATACAAAATAATAACGAGTAATCCAACAATTAGGGTAAATAGGCATACACAAAAGTTAAACGGCACAAAAAACGCAGCAATATTACAGGTAACTGTGCGAGTAAGCAAGCAGTAATTAGACTCAATAACGAGTGCGAGCGAGATAAGCATAGGTTGAGATGTTCTAATCTAATGAGTAGAACAACGCGATAAGAGAAACAAAAGGCCCATATGCGAATACAAAGGCGAGGTGTCGAAGCTTCGAGCACGTCAGCGATGCTAAACCTTTTACAAAAATTAAGAAGATAAGCAGTTTTGGTTAATAGTACATAATTAAAAAAGAAATTACCTACTTCTAGACATAAATTTTAAAATATTACAATAAAATAAAGATAAAGAAAGCGGAGAGATGCACCAGCCTAATTTAGCTTGTTTAAATCTTTCTCCGTAGATATTACAAAGACAGCCGAGCCTTCCTGCCTGCGGACATGAATCTTTCCGTGTTTAACCCATACGTGTTTATACTCCTTCTCCTTTGCTATTGTTCGGGTTTTATTCAGCAGCTTCTTGGAGTCAGAGTTGAGGTGGTCATTCATGTAAACCCGGTTCGATTGACCCGTAAATCCAAGGTCATGGGCGGATAACGTCTTGAAAGAGCGTGCAGCCGCAACAAAATCCTCCTTGATATACCTGTTACAAAGCTAACCACAATGGACTTGTCGTTAGTGTTGAACAATGGAATCCTGGATATGTAGTTGATCTGGGTTTTGGGAAATGTAAAATTAACTTTTTGGCTGATACTATCCAAGATAGCGAACAGATTTTCACCCTTTTTTAGGGGAATACCCTTGATTTCCACGTTGTTCAGCCGTGATCTCTGATCGCTAGCGGACAGCTCCGACTTAATCAAGTCAACGTCAGATTGAAGAGCGCGAACAGATTCCTGAAGATGCTCAAGAGTAGCAACCCTAGTCTCGATGCTAGCAAGTTTGACGGAGAAGTCGTCCAGTCGTTGACCATTGAACTCACAGCTGACCTTGAGTTCCTTGAGTTCCTCTTTAATGGTTTTTACATCTTCGGACAGCGTCGGCAGGCCAGCCAGTTGAACCTTGAGCTCGCGAATCTCATTAAGGATTGTTTCCAGAGACGCCGGTTCAGGTGTTGGAATTGGCGACGGGGTAGGGGTTGGTGACGGCGAGGAAATTCGGCACTTCGGACATTTCCATGCTGCCCTTCGGTCGGCCCCTAGTTTTCTCCACCCCCCCTCCGTGATGCTGGCGCAGCCAAAATCGAGATCCCGCTTGCATGAGGCACATTGAACACCATCATTAAAGTCAGACTTGCAGCTGGCACACTTCATCATAATTGAGTTAGAAGTTTGGGGATGAGTAAAATGTTTAGAACCACTGACCGGTCGAGTGAGGTGCGTAGGTAATTGCGTAAAGTCGTGCGAAGTGCGCAACGGTCAAGGGAAGTACGTGCTTGCTTAGCGAGTGATCGCGAGTAACTGATTTGTAATAATGCTTTCCATTATTCACGATCACTGAGTAAAAAGACACGGTAGGATAGATGTTAGTATTAGAAATGCTCTAAATGAACTGAAGTTGTGAATCCAATGTTTGACTATTTATTGTTATTGACTAATGATGGTATCATATGACTATTTATTGTTATTGACTAATGATGGTATGGTATACATTTATCTAATTACTTTCATTAAGTTAATACTGCACTAATTGCTAAATTAGCGAGTAGGTACCCCAAATTATTTTGGTACGTATCCTTTTAACTAGGTATATAGGTATTAAGTTTTATTAATCATTAGCTAATGTGGACTTGAGGCATTAGACAAGATTACGTATTACGTAATTCATAATTACCATGTCATTTCAAATGAAAATCACAAAGTAGGTAACTTTGTGATTTCTTAGAATGTTTTGGTCTAAGCATAAAAAATATTGTAAATTACACTTGGTATAGCCATATTTAAGCATTAAAATGTATCATATACTTTTTTTTTTTAATTTTGAAGATTAAAAAAAAAAAAATCGCAAGTGATGCTGCGATATTAAGTATGTCAAAAATTTACAAATAAATAGTACTATAACAGTGTGCAAGGATATAACGGCCAACCTTGCGATTCCAGAGATATCCTCATTTTTCATGTCAGCTCCATACATTTTTTTCTTATAAAAATTATAACTCTTCCATTTGTGCACACAATTACTTCCTAAGACATTTTATAGAACAGTAATGATCAGCAGAAGTTATTTCCAGCAAAAAAAATAACATTTAAGAAATCGAGATCCTATGTCTTCTACAGCCGATTTTCGATCCACCGTGCGCCCCGCGGATG
The DNA here is from genome assembly GCA_947578425.1 of Eugnorisma glareosa. Classification (NCBI taxonomy): domain Eukaryota; kingdom Metazoa; phylum Arthropoda; class Insecta; order Lepidoptera; family Noctuidae; genus Eugnorisma; species Eugnorisma glareosa. The sequence goes on along the minus strand of OX387974.1, from coordinate 9,352,939 downwards.
CTGAGTTTATACCAATTTTTTTTTTTCTGATCTCTTACCGTTATATCCGCAAGGTCAAGCCCGTTTCACACAGTCAGCCCGTTGACTCTTGCTGACGCATTGAATTTTATTTTTATTTTAGCAATAATAAGCATTCATTGTTCAACTTAGAATTTTGTTTACGAATCTCATCATCATCATTCAATAGAGTAGAAATATCTCCTCTGCTTGGAATAGCCACCCAAGCAATGCCACAACTGGCCCAGTGCGTCTCATATCCGTCGGATTTCCGAGACCTAAAGGCGCAAACCCACCGCGGTGCACGCTGTGCACAAGCACGTGGCGCATTTTAACTGCGTGGATTAATTTGTTTGATAACGTGGGTTTACGTTTCCACTGCAGTACACACTACACACCCACAACTTTGTACAACTGTAGGGTGCGTGGCGCACCACGGCATAGTCCGTGGGTTAATACTCATGCACAGCGTGCATGGAGTTGACAGCGTTGAGCTAAGTGAGCGCCTTATTCGAGCAAGACACACAAGAACTAATGACGTCATTTGATGCATAGCGTGTTCGTGGTTTGCAGTGGGCACAATCACATACATTTGCTTGCAAAGCGAAGCTTAACTACTAAATCAACTTACAGTACATAACTTGACTAGATAGTTGATTCTTCTTTCTTTATCGCTTGGTTAGTGCCTAACCTGGTGCCAGAGTTTTTATGCCGCCCATGGGCCTCTGACTTGGATTTACATGCCGTCGAGAAATATCTCGCAGGCATGCTGGTTTTGGTTTGGTTGATAATTATACAATACGCAGAGAGTTGACTAACATTAATTTACAAACTCATACCACCAGATGCTTCGACGAAGAGAACCAGGGAGTGATCAACGAGGAGCGTCTCCGCGAGCTCCTCACCACGATGGGAGACCGGTTCACGGATGATGACATGGACGAAATGCTGCGCGAGGCATCCATTCGCGACGGACTATTTGACTACGTCGAGTTCACGCGCATTCTCAAACATGGAGCTAAGGATAAGGATGAGCAGTAACAAGTTTTGTAAAAAAAGGTGGGTTCGCAACATTAGAGAGCGATTGTAAGTCATGTACTATGTGCAACAGTCGGATCAACGAAATCATAAAATAATCATCCTAGTTAGTCAGTCTGTTGGTTTACTTTTTAAGAAGTAACAAGAAGAAGAAGTAAATAATATTCGATAAGTACTTGAGATGTTTGAATTAGGAATTATTCGCTGTTCAGAGATTTAGAACCAAGAAGAGTCCAAGTACAAACAGAAATATTGAAAATGGTGAATATTAATTTAATGATGGATGACTATATTAAATCAGACTACAGTTTCTTATGTACTTAAATTTTAAAAAGCCCCAATTTTTGGACAGTACATTTTTCATAGAGTTCTCTAATGGAGCCAGTCAGAGGTAGGTACTTATGATTTAGTAATTGGTAAAAATATGATAGAAATCCTTATCCTCTGGCTAAAGTAAGGTATACCCCGCCTTAACAAACGCCATTTTAATACTTGAATTGCCAAACTAATAAATTGGTAAAATAAAATCAGTAGAATTTAAGTTACATTCATATGTATTTCAGAATAATTTCTTAAAGATACTGAGGTGCTAAATATAACCTACTTCTTACGAATTTTGCATTTCCAATCTCGCATTTTTTATGAAAATTGTAATTCCACATTATTGGACCATCGTAAGTTTAAGTTTGGCTTGTGTTTATTTTTCTTATATTATATTCATGTATTCAGAATTAAGTTACAAAGTTGTTAGTATTGCTGCCAACAGTGTTATTAATGTCATCTCTAAAAAAAGAATGCATTCTGTTGTGCACATAATGTATTTAAAGATTGATTCATACTTCATGAATTAGGTATTAAATACAGAATTCTGCTGAGTGCAATATTATTCCATGATGGCATTTATTGAATTTTTAAGCTTATATATATTGTAATTTGTGTTTAAAGATAAAGATAATTATTTGAATATGTTTTCTACATCTTGTAACGGTATAGACCAGTCCTTACAGTGTTGCCATCTGATTTAAATCTTTAATTGGTGAAATATTAATATATCAATCCTTGAATTAGATACTAACACTTCTTCTTTCAAAAATGAAGTTTTTTTAAGCATATTGACAATGCTATTTGATTTAAATTATGAATTGTTTAGTCTGTAGGTTTCAATAAAATTAACTTAAGGTATGAACATATGTGTGTATAAGTTGTGTAATCTAATCATGTATGTATTTGTTTTCATTTATTTACATTAAAAATGTTTTATTATCTCTCAATACATAGTTTTTTTTTTCATGTTCCGTCCCTTAGTTTGGCAATACTTACAATGACACTGGAGAGTGTTTTATGTATTTAGAAAGAAACAAATATAAATTCATGAATATTCAACATTTTATTCACAAAGTATCTATAATGTACTGTAAATTGCTTTTTGTACGAATTATTTAATGAGATAAAGTCACACAGCGGGTATGAGCATAGAATAAATCGGTTTAACTCCATGTTTCCTTGATGAAGTGCGCGGCTCTTTCGGCGACCGCCATGATGGCACCTTGTGGGTTGCCAGTTGGCTGAGAAGGCATGGCGCCAGCGTCAATAACTCTTAAGTCTGGAAGAAAGAAATTAGTAGGTACTATAGTTTGGCAAAATAGAGTATGGACAAAATGAGGGCGTTGTTAGCAACTTTCTGGCAACCCTGAGCAGTGACAAGCCAATGACATTGCCGGGTTTGACAAAGAACGTGGCATTGTCAGCGTAGAAAATATGTAGTTCCGCGATTCTTCACCATCTAAACTTTTTTGTCAGACTGTAAGTTATTGGGTTGGTCTCTTGACATGTAGAGTTAATTTTTTTTAAGTTTGTTTTTGTGTTCTTTATAGTGCAGGTAGAACCGTGACTTTCGCGACTATCTAACAAAGACAATCATACAATGCAAAACCTGAAGATGATAGAAAAATGTCTAAAGAAATGTTAGGTAGGTTAGAATTTTTAAACTTTTTTTTTTACAATCCTCTCTAAGCAGAGAGAAGTCCTCAGAGTTCACCCTTTTCTTGGCGGACTTTTGTACCTTTAAGAGAGGTTGTTCTATCAAGCCAGATCAAGTAAACCTTAGGAAGAAATAGTTTTAGTTATGAACTTACTCGTAACATTGTACACCCTAAGATGTGTGTCGAGGACTTTGCCGATGGCGCAGGTACCGAGCTGATGGTTCTGCGGGTCCGTGTGCAGTCGGATCATGCACTCCTTCCACTTGGCAGACCAGGTTTTGGCCTTCTTATCGCATGGCTTCGTGTATTCCGGGTCCAGCTCCACTTTGTATTTCTGTTGCAGCATCTAAGGCATAGGTATTTTGAAAGTTAATTACTTATCATCATTCCAGTAATCCCGGAAGGGTTAGGCAGAGATGTAGGTAACGTTTGAATCCCATGTTATAGAGGCCGAATATATTGCCATGAGCATCACCATACCAGGCTCAAGTCCTGACTTCGGGCTGCCACTAAGAAATCCTCCTGATAGAAATTTTCTCTTTGCTCGATCTGGGAATCCCAGAAATACACCAAAAAAATCAATAAGCTACACCTAATGAAGTAATGATAATGCTTACATCACTATCAAATATCTGGCGCAAGTATTCGAGTCCTTCTTTGATGATCTCCATGTCGTCAGGGTGTGAGAAGAAGTTGGGGTAGTACCGCGCCTTCTCTAAGGGGTCCGTCGAGTTGATGGTCATCCAGCCAGTACTGCGCGGGAGTAGGGCCACTGCGTTTGCTCTGGATGACAAGTGTTTCATTTATTATTCTTAGTATATTTAAAAACCGGACAAGTGCGAGTTGAACTCGCGCACCGAGGGCTCCGTATAGATTTGTAGGTATTTTTTATTAAACTACATACAGGGTGTAACAAGACCCTTCACGAAGCCGTCAACAAGGCATTATGTACATCAAACTAAGTAACTTTACGCAAAAATTATTGCTGGGAAACGAATTTTTTTTTTTTGGGGTTAAAAATCACGTTTTGCGGTAAAACTCAATGTAACGCACTCAAAACATTGTGCTGATGGATGAATTGGATAGGACGGGGGTTGTGGAGGTGTTTACAGTAAAAATCTTGCGTTAAAAACATGCATTTAGAAAAAAACTTGTGAAAAAGTTGAAACTTTGACCCCCAATATCTCCGTAACTCGTAACAGATAGGGTCTAGAACAAAAAAATGTTCGTAATGATGGGGAGAACAAGTACCTTTCGGCTTCGTTAAGGGTCTTGTTACACCCCTTTATTTGCGGGTTTCAGCTGTAAAACATTGCCTCTTGTCAACTTTCATGGTTCTAGGTCAACGGGAAGAACCATATAGGTTTCGATTCGCAATAAATGTGAAATCGCAAAATATGCGACAAAAACGATCATATCATTTGATCGCGTTGACTTAGAAGTTCGATTTTTTCACTGCTCCAAGGGGTGGCAGACATGAGTATTTGATATTCATTTCAGCTTGATACCTTCACGAGTTCCGGAGAAAAAGGGTATTGACAGACGGACAATAAAGTGATCTTAAAAGGGTTTTTGCCGACAGAGGTAGGGAACTCTAAAAATCACTATATGTTCGCACCGGTTCGCACACGCTAGGTCCGAAACCACCCTAACGATTCCAATGACATTTTGTTTTCCGATAGGTGATGCCATACGAAGCTGGCACAGCTCGCTGGTAATAATATCTTCTTCCGCTAACTTCGTGTTTTTGTGCTGAAGAGAAAACCAACACTGCTATGATCCTCTGCCCTCTTTCTTGGGGCAATGCTACGGGAAAAAATTTCACAGTATTTCTCTGCTATCATAAGGTGCTAAGCAGTGCGAGATGAGTTTATGTCCCTAAGGCTGCTCTATTTTTTTTTTACAATTATTGAACCATAGATCTATGATTTGAATATTATACATTTTGAAATATTCCGTAATTTTTAATCAGGTGGCCTACCATGACGTAGCAGGAATAATTCCAGTGTGGGAAAGAGATGGCGCTAGACGACCTGTATAGCTCTGTCTCTTTCTCACACTGGAATTACTCCTGCTTTAAGACATCATAGTAACCCCCCTGAACGGGAACACCCAAATACTCCGAAATATTTTATTCCGAATTTCGATGTTCCGATTTTCAAAAGTCCGAATTTCATAATACCTAAGAATTATTATGTCTACTATTAAAAATAGCGAAACTTATTTTACCGAAAGTCGTAAATGCGATTAGTTAGTTTTCCGATTTTCATACGTTCGAAGAATCAAATGCTCGAAGGGTTCTCAGTCCGAAAAACGACATTCCGATTTTCAATACTTCGAATAAACTACTAAAATTAGGATTCTGAATCACTTTCCCGAATTTTATTTTTTCGAATTTCACTGACATCTTTTTTGCTTTAAGCATTATTTATTGGACATATATTTTTAAAAAGTCAACATATTGTGCTGCAAAATTTAGTGAGAGAAACGAATCGCTGCAAAGCCGACTTCACGCAGTCTTGTCTGCCCTACCCTAGAGTGTAATTTAAGCCCGCGTAGGCGCGGAGGGGTGAGGCGGCCCGCGAGCTGAGGAGCATGTGATTTGAAGGCCCGCCGCTGATCTGCGACGATAAGCTCGCGTGGGGCCACCCAAACCCCGCAGCGCCGGAGCCGTGACAGAAACAATGGTTGCTGCATGTTGCATGCCTGCTTGCTTGCTGCTTGCATGCTTGCTTGCTGCTTGCCTGCTTGCATGCCTGCTTGCATGCTGCATGCCTACTTGCATGTTGCATGCTTGCTTGCATGCTGCATGTCTGCTTGCACGCAGCATGCCTGCTTGCATGCTGCAAATCCGCTGTATTATTGATGAATCACTTCGGATAGGTTAGAACTGTGACTATTCAAGCGCGAAGGCGAGCTAGCTAAGCATTTTTATTTCGGAATTGTATTTGTTAATCGGTATTTTAATCATCGGAATTCGTATTTTTGATGTTTCGAATTATCATTAAGTCGGACTTTTTGTTATTCGATCTATTGAAACTCGGTATTTTGAGAATAGTAATTATAAACGTTAGGAATATTGAAATTTAGGAATTATAAAAATAGGAGTAATGATAAGTCGAAGTGGTTATATTCGCAATTTTGAACCATTCGGAATTATGAAAATCTGTATTTTGAAACTCGTATTTGTGACTGACGGAATAAAGTTTTTCGTATTTATGTAGTGTACCCCCCCTGAACAGCGGAGTCGAAGTCTACTTTTTTTGGTATGTAGTGCAATGAGTAAAAAGCCGTGCCTGAGTTCCATTACTTTGCCTGTCACTAGATTGGGTGTAAACTTTGTATAATCGACATTGTCCCACTGCTGGACCAAGGGCTAGGTTTGGGGGAGCCCAAATACCAGGTCTTCTGAGCCACCTCCGCACCCCGAACCAGCCCTTGCGTATAAGCCGTAAGATTTTTTTTTTTATATATATTTGGTCCCATTAAAATAGATGGACAAATAACATAGCGTTCAGTACGCCTCACCAATGTTATCCAAGCAAAAAAAAAACACTGATTAAAGTGATTTTATATTGACCTAAAATAATAAATTGCCGGCGGCACTCTAGAATAAACACACCCATTATGACAAAATAAAATCAATTTAATCAGTGTTTTTTTTGCTTGGATTTCTTTGGTTAGATGTACTGAACGCCGTGTTAAAATTTGTCCATCTATTTTAATGGGACCTTAAAATATAAATTCTACTCACGATACATTGTAGCCCGAGCTTGAACAATCTCCAGCTGGTTCACCTATGACACCAGTTTTAGAGCATTCAGCGTAGAGACCGTTGAAAAAGAACTGTAGGTCTGGCTGTTTATGCTTCTTATCGGCGTAGCTCGAATACTGGAGGCCAGTGAGCTGTGAATACGAGAAAACTTTGAGTTAAATTGATGTTGCTCGATGGTCTGATGATGACTAACTTTAATTAGGTGTTACGTCAGAGACGAAGTTAACACGTACATTGCCAAGCCAGAATGCTGAACATAATAAAAAGTTCGTTGAATGTCTTCCCTAAGTGGCCAAAACAAATACCAGAACCCAAATAAGCTGGGACCGCTATTTTATGGCTTGTATATGATTATTGTAAGGCACCGGCTACTGCAATCTACAGAAGCCGAGAAGCCGCTGGGATTGCAAATATTAAATGGGTTGGGAGTGAGCATATTGCTCTTAAGCGGGTACAAATCTACACTACAGGTTGCCATGAAAAATTTCCCGTAAACAAAAATCGCTACCAGTCCAGGGTATCGACCCCAGACACGAGAAGTCAGCAGTCTGCTTGCGAGTACAACACCAACGTGGTAGAACAAGAATTCCTTATTGAAAATTAACAGTTCCCTTATTAAAATATTACCTGAGTAAGTCCAGTCGAACTCATAGGTCCTCCATTCGTGAGCAGGTATTCAGTCAAACCATTCCAGTCTAAAGCTTCAATGTTGTTGACTGCATTCAGTATGAAATATAACGTTGCACCGCAGTGGTTCTTCAGGGTCTTGCCAACGGGCAGGTCAGCTAGCACAGGGATCCCTAAGGGTTCTAGGACTTCTTTCGGTCCTACTCCGGAATGCATCAGGATTTTGGGGCTGGTTAAAGATCCAGCGCTGAGGATCACCTGCAAATGATAAAAACAAAAATAGGATCAGCAATAATTTACTTCTACTGCATAATAGATCTCTTCGTAATCTTTGCAAGTACTTCAACACATGCCGCGGCAAATTGTCGCTCAGCGGACAGACTTCCGGCGTGATCTCTTGGCGACATGGAGAGAGCGACTGTCGCAACCCCGTGCAGGGCACGCCACTATAATGGCGGTAAGTCCCCTCTTTGAGGAGTGGCTAGAGAGGCGCCACGGCGCCCTCACCTTCCGCCTGACGCAGGTCCTCACCGGACATGGTTGTTTCGGGAGGTTCCTGCACCTAATAGGGCGGGAGGAAACGCCCGGGTGTCACCACTGCGAGGATCGACCGGAGGACACGGTGGAGCACACTGTGCAGGTCTGCTCTGCTTGGGCGGAGCAACGCCGTGTCCTCGTAGCGGCAATCGGCAGCGGCGACCTCTCGCGTCCGGCCCTGGTTCAATCCATGGTCCGGAGCGAGACGGAATGGGACGCCGTCACCTCCTTCTGCGAAGCAGTCATGCTAGCGAAGGAGGTGGCGGGACGTGAGAGGGAGAGAACCTCACGTCCCAGCCGCCGCGGGAGACGCATCGGGCGTCGGGGGCCACGTGGTGGCCCCCGGCCACCGTAGACGCGGGCCTGTGGACGGTGAGCTATGGGCTAGCTCGCCGTCCGTCCGTCTTATGACGACAGGCCGTGTCGACGGCGCGTTCGTGTTCCACGCGCGCCTCAAAGAGAGTCAGCAAACAGGAAGGGGTCCGTAAGGGCCGACGCCTGCCAGGGTTGGGTTGCGGGACTGTTCGAAAGAGATACCGCGGCCCTGGAACACAAAGGGCAAAGGAAGGAACATAGATGGGTTTTAGTCAGTAAAAGTCTGACACTCCCTCCTGCTCAGCCCAGAGCGGGAGGGGTTATTTGATGATTTCCCATCGGTAAAAGAAAAAAAAAAGTACTTCAACACTAGATACTGTTTGTAGAACAACTTTTGTCAGTATTAGTAGGTGACAACGTATTTATAACTAAACAGCAGTTAGTTACACCAGTCGCAAACTCGCGAAACTTTTTGAATGTTGCTAAAAGTTATCATGTTCCAAATTTTGGTCCACAAAAAGTAACTTCAATGGACGTCCTATATGCACATCCTACTAAAGAAATATTGTTTTGTTGGAAGGCTAAAATTTTTTACCAAAATGGTCACCTGAGTAGCCTATTCCCAACTATGCCGGCTTCTAGTCAACCAGATGTAGGTGACTACCAGTATTTTAAATGGAGCGACTGCCTATCTGACCTCCACAACCCAGTTAGTAAACCCCCTCGGTAACACTGGAGGACTGGTCATGGAAATATAAGTATCAAAATCTGCAGCAAAATTTAAGCATTACCATAAAATTATTTACAAATTTGGGTCAGGTATTAAGGCCGCGGACTGACTCTGACTTTCCTCAGAATATAAAATGTCCCTCCCTTACCTCATTAGTAGCATTAACAGTCTTCGTTTTGCCTTTAGCGTCGACATATTCCACTCCATAGGCTCTAGTACCGTCGAACAGGACCCTAGTCACTTCAGCGTAGAGCTTCACGTTCAGGTTGGGGCGCTCAGACTTGGGTGGCAAGTAGGCACGGGCTGTGGTGTAGCGCTGGCCGTTGCTGGAAGGTGGAAGATATGATGTTAGGCAGGAATTTAAGTGGAATTGACAACTGGCGTTTTTGAAAGGCGTTTCTGCTGTTATTTCGCGAGTTATCCTATGTCCTTAACCGTTAATCATTGTTTTTAGAGAACATCACGCCTATAATCCCCGCAGGGTTAGCAGGTGTACCTAATAGTACCACACCCACATTTCGCCAGTTTATATATTTATTTACTAGTTCTTGCCCGCGGCTTCGCCCGCGTGGAGGTCGATAATTGTCCCACGGGATCATACTACCGGGATAAAAAGTATTCTATGTGTTAATCCAGGTTTTATACTATCTGTGTGCTAAATTTCATCCAAATCCGTTCAGTAGTTTTTGCGTGAAAGAGTTACAACCATCCATCCATCATCACAAACTTTCGCATTTATAATATTGGTGAGATTGTTTAGCGGCAACAGAAATACATAATCTGTGAAAACAACTGTCTACCTATTACCGATCATGAGATACAGCCCGCTGATAAACAGACGGACGGACGGACGGACAGCGGAGGCTTCGTAATATCCTTCGTCAAAAGGTCCCGTTGGTTACCCTTCGATTCAACCCCCCATTTCACCCTCTTAGAGGTGGAATTTCGGCAAACCTTTCATGGATTCATATTCTCTACAAAATTCATGTCTCTAGAACTAGCGGCTTAGGCCGTACATTGATATATCAGTCAGTCAGTCAGTCAGGACTTTGAATTTTGTATTTGGGGGATGATTTTGGAAAAACTGTGATACACGTTTCTCATAATTTTAACTGAAAAATATGTAAATACATTTTCAAGTCAATCGACCCCGAGAATAAAAAGTTTCACACAACATTCAACCCTCCATTTCACCCTCTTAGGGGTGGAATTTTGAAACTCTTTCTTAGTGGATACCTACTCTTCACAAAGAATCCACCCTCCAACCCGCACGCCCTGCGCCACACAGCGCGTCATGCGCCCGTCTACGTCAGTTTCGAAGCCCTATTTGACTTTGTTGGGGGACGATTTTCGAAAAACTGTGATACACTTAACTCATAATTTTAATTGAAGAGTGTGTACACCAATCTTCAAGTCAATCCATCCAGAGAATAAAGTGTTTCACAGATAATTCAAACCCCATTTAACCCTTTCACGGGTTGAATTTCGAAAAATCCTTCCTTATTCCTTGTCTACATTATAAAGGAAACCTCTGAGCAAAATTTCAGCTTTCTAGGTCAAAGGGTTTGTGCTGGGCGTTGATGAGCCAGTCAGTCAGTCAGTCAGTCAGGACTTATTAGGAGATATACCTACACACAAAATACTGAACAGGACATTACATTAAGATATAAGAGCACAAAGGTACCAGGTTGTTGGGCCAGTTTTGTTTAAGTCCCATGTAATAGGGGGCGAGCCAATTGCCATCAATCGGGCCCAAATCCAACTTGCTTGCAAGCTTCAACTTAGAAATTCATGATAGAAAAAAAAACAAAAACACTTTGCCCGACCTAGAAATCGATCCCAGGACCCTCTTGCTCAGTAGTCACGCTTGCGACCACTGGACTAACAAGACAGTCAGTTGCAGTGTTTATAGGGTTATCATTAAAGTCAATTTGGGCCAAACGCCGAGATATTTTCTTTGCAATTCACGGCATTATCATAAATTCAACCAGTACTAGCGAAAAACATACGAGTAAATGTATTAGCGGGGCAAAGCGGTTTTCAATAGGACTTGGAAGATTTTTGTATAAAGCCTGGTCGGCCTAACTTCCGCCATTTGAATTTATTTTCAAAGTTGCGGCTCCGCATAAAACCTGTATCAATCGATAGCTGGCATCAATACGAGTACAAACGAGTTTTGTATGAGACAAAATGTTCTAAAGTGACAAGTATCCGAGATCTAAGCTATCAAAATTAACCCCATTCACTGGTGGAATCACGGCATACATTCCACCTTTTCCTACGGGTGGAGCAAAGTGAAATACTTACTCCCAAAAAATTTTAAAACAATTTAATTTTCGAAAGTCGGTGTTTTTGGCTTTTTCATTGACATTACTTTTGAAAGGCGGTGGCAAAAAGTTTTAATTTTCCACTTTTTTGTGGTGTTTTTTTTTGGAAGTCGGTTAAAGAGAGACCACATTATTCCGTAGATCTGAGTGGGTACTCAAGTTGTTACTTGAGTAAGTCTACGGAAAAATCTTTATGAAAGATTTAAATTGATAACGAATCAGATAAAAACTTACCATCAGTTTTATTTCCTTGTTTTTTTAAAGAAACTGCATTTATTATTGTTACCTGTCTAATACATAATTACACACCTGTGGAATGTGTGTAATTATGTATTACTTCCATATTTTAGTACACGTTATTAAATTATCATTGCGTTAACCCGGCGCCAATGACGTGAAAATAATAACGCGGACTATGACACCGGGTCATGGTGACCCGAAGATTATCAGAATTTTTCAATATGTTAGGTAATGATAACACCTTATTTTAATGATTCATGTATTAGTTTGTATTATTGTTTACTGGGTAAAATAACAAAAATGCCAATATATTCATAGAATCAACTTTTATTAACTTTTTTCAGAACACATGCAAAATTATGTTTGAAAACACAATTTGAGTAATTATTTAAATTTTCTTATAGAAAACTTACTAAAATAACAAAACAACATTTTTATTTACTAATATAAAGATCACGCACTTAGGAACTTCAATTATATAATCAGTCTTCAGTTTCCTCATTCCATGGAACTGCTACAATTTTCGCAGTATATGATGTCATCATCATGTGCCTAGCCTTTTCCCAACTATGTTAGGGTCGGCTTCCAGTCTAACCGGATGCAGCTGAATACCAGTATTTTACATGGAGCGACTGCCTATCTAACCTTCACAACACAACCCAGGTAGTACTAGGTAATACGATACCTCTTGATAAGACTGGTTGTCAGACTTTTTGGGCCACTGACTACCTGTAACGACTGTCAAAGATCTATAATTGACAGCCGGGACCAACGGCTTAACGTGATTTCCGAGGCATGGAGGAAACTCGGTATGTAATGGGCGGTCACCCATCCACAGACCAACCTAGGCAAGCGCGGCTTAACCTAAAGATCGACCTGAGCGGTTGATAATATTTTTCCACGAGCTCCTCGCTCCTCCTCTTTCGCAGTATGGGATGTAATGATCAAAATATATCTGGTAAGCATTGCAAGTGCGGGTAGTTTTCTTATCTTTCCTTACACCTGACATCTCCTACGAGCTCCAGGAACCTTCCGGGGAGGTTCTTCAGGGTGTGCCCTCGCGAAATCTGCGATTCTTTTGCGCAATTGCCGAGGCAAATTCACACGGGTTCTTCGTTCTTGCAAATGGTCCTGAATGAGGCTAAGTCCTCTAAGATCTCTAATATTCTTTCAGAGCGGTTTGTGAAAGACATATTTGCCAAATTCCTGAAAGCAAACACGAAAAATGATCAATAAACACAAAAAATACAAAACAAAATATGTCACGAAAACAGTACGACATTGATGACGTTGGGTCATATTTACCCGTTTTTGCTTGACGCACGTGTATCTCCCTGCACTGGTGGTGAAGCACTGAATTCACTAGCGGTGTGGGTGTAGGAGTACTGCATCTCCAGCTACTAAAACGTTCAAAACCACAAAGCACGTAAAATACAAAATATGGCCGTTAGAAATCACCTCGGGTCAATATGACCCAGCGTCATTGGCGCCGGGTTAAGAAGATTATTGCAATGATTATAGACACAAATGTAATTAAGATTTACCTAAACATTACTTACAACAAGATGTCACTGGCTCCTATTTGTGTCAATAAGAGTATTTCAACTAAAACAGAAAATGGGAAATATACCCCCCACCTCATGTCGTTCTTCACTGGCAATAGGCCAACCCTTTATTTTATGGGTAGTACCTGCCGGCTGAACGGCTTTCACAGACTATGACCTAGGTTAGGTAGGAGCATTTTAGGTTTTTTTTTAGTAGCAAGAATACCCGACTGGTTGTCAAAGACCTCCCCTAATTTTTATTTTTTATTTTTGGTATTCTTTTCGTTTTCCACCTCAAACCAGCTAGCATTGCGCGTCCATGTCCCGTCCATGTCGCAGCGACCGAAGCTGCGGGCAAACGCTTGTTTTAAACTTCAATACTCACTAATTAAAAGCTTGTGCGATGCCGAAACCCACTGGAGTGTTCGGGTCGTTCATGTCCGTGATGATATTGAATCCCGTCTGGTTGATGGCTTCCATTAGATCCTTTAGCGCGTCAGGCTGGTGGTTGAACTGGATAAAAAAGACACATTGCTATCAATGTTTCACGCATAGAACAGTATTCAATGTGTAAACGGTCCTTCACTAAGCTGTCTACCAAGCATTCTGTACCTACGTGAAACTTAGTAGGTAACTACGCAAAAATTACTGCTGGGAAACGACTTTTTTTGGGGTGAAAAATCACGTTTTTACGGTGGGACTGGATGCATTGAAGAGTACGAGGGCCGTGGAGGTATTTAAAGTTACAACATTGAAAAACTAAAGTTATTGGAACTTTGACCCCCAATATCACAGTAGGTAACTAGAAGATACCTATGGTCTAAAACAAAAAAAAAGATCGCAATGTACGGGGAGAACAAGTGTCATTTGGCTTCGTTAAGGGTACTTTTACATCCATTATATGTATATGTACCTATGTACAGCCCTTTCATTACTTAAACATTTGATTCTGAATCACCCATCACTGTCATAGTCACAGAGATATAGGCTTTGTAATGGTCACTATAAAGTTACTTTTGGGTTGCTGTTGCTGCTGATAGCAGTAAAAGAACTGCGGAAGAACTGTACCTACCATTCAGTCAACAATTCAACAGAATTATAGCGTGTGTTCTCCTGTCTGTTAACAAATCTATAAATCCTTTGAGTTTTTACTGTAAAGCTGTAGCGATTACCAATCAGGTGCTCCCGCGCTCCCTGACGGTCGATCACTTTCCACCCGACTAATGAGATTGAAAAGTGGTCAACCCTTAGTTTGCGCGGTAGTACACAGCTACCTGCTTGATTTCAATTGATTGGCCAAGCTACACACGGCACACGTAACGTAAATAAAAATGTGGATGGAACCGTCAACTGCAACTCACAATAAACTTATGTAATTACTAGTTTCTCTGCTTACCGTTCCGATAGGCATTTTTCCTGTTTCCGAGTGGTATTCCCCACTAACAAGTGACCCAACTTGTGTGTTGCCTTCCGCCATGTCCATGAAGGGTTTGAGTTCGTCCCAGGACCAGCCCTCGGCTCCTGCTGCCACCCAGTCGTCGTAGTCGCGGGCGTGGCCCCTGTGGTACATCATGCCGTTCAGCTGGCTTGTTCCTCCTTGAGATACGGAAAAGAGGAGTGTTTTAAGACGGGTTACGCGCTTTTATGTTTCATATTCAGAATGGAATGTTTTTTTCACGTTGTGGTAAGGCAGAAACCGATATTGTGCATCCTAACGAATATTTCCGGTTACCATAAGATTAGAAGCAGAACGTGCCCATATATATAAAATCAAAATCAAAGCATTTATTTCAAGTAGGCCAGTTACAGGCACTTTTGAACTGTCGAAACAAAGATAACAATGAAATGTAGCTACAGTCCCAGTCACAAGGCATAAAAACTGTGAAAGTACTGTAGTTGCCCATTCCCTAGCGTAGATCTCTATGGAGAAGAACGGGCAAGAAACTCCATGGACACTCTTTTAAATCAGCATATTGTTACAAAACCTTGGTTACATCATTCATATTGAGATGGTACATTATGTGAGAACGATGTAGCAAGATGTGCACGTTAAAAGTGTCCATAGTAAACACAAAAAAGACAAATAAAAAATAACAAAAAAAATAATTCAAATAAGCCGTGGCAACTAAGAGATGACCAGTTACAACTGACAGCGCCCGTTCACGAACATGACGCATGGATCAGCACCATTCAACTCAACCTTTTTGAAGGGAACTAAATGATCCGACACACGCGCCACCATCAACGAGACATTGAGTGAGCATGACATACTCCCAACCGCCAGGGCACATTCAAGTCGAGAAAGGACGTAGGTTTCCAGTGAACGATAGCTTTTTAATACATAGTACTCACACAATATGGGCTTTATATAATACTAAAGAGATTTAATCTATACAATGCAAAGATAGTTGTACAATCTTCAGCAGCTCCAACAATACTATTTAATGTTATCAACTTATGCGTCCCTGTCCTTGTGGAGCAGGACCGGCATTGAGCCAAGCATTTTTGTCAGCGATATAATCGTCCAACTTGTAATATGGTTGCTTACATAGTGTGCGTCAGTGCGGCGAACGCACATGCGCGTTTTTCGGACTTTTAACAAGTGCTCGCGGACGCGCATGCGCGTCCATTCAATTTACAAAACTATCTTCGAGTGCGGCGCGACGCACATGTGCGTTCATTGTGCATCTCTATTGTTTCGAAAGCATCGTAAAATAAGGATCCGTAAAGGTGTGACCACATCTGCTAGTTTGTTTAGCTAGTTACTTAATTATCGGGCTTTGAAAAAACTGACACTTACTGAGCGACGGAAATAGTATAGGTTTGTCCTTTTCTGTTACTTGTATAATATCTCAATACTAATATCCCTTTCTTGTGGGAATGAAATGGAGCTACCTGCCGTCTACACTTTTCTTTGTCCAAGCGATATTCGGTTGATAGACAAATAATAGACACCACAGCTCGCTTTCCGATTCGTGACTATACGTACCTAATTAATGACATTGATTTGTGAGCGTGCAATAAAAAAATAACTAAAATTAATGTGGAATCACCTTTACAAGTGGCGTAATAAAGATAAAATTATTTTATGACCGTCATAAAACACGAAAATTTTCAAACGCACATAAGCGTCGTGCCGCACTTGGGCAAAGTATTGAACGACGCACTAATGCGTCCAGCCGCACTGGGTAGACTTTCTTCAAACGCACATACGCGTTCATAGCACTACACGAAATATTTATTGAACGCGCATGTGCGTTTGCCGCACCGGGCTAGTGAGCTATTTACTTAGCGTCTGCAATTATGTTGCAATTAATTCAGCAGGTAACGCGTTGCATGTCAATTTCGTCTCATTGAGTTCAAGAATACTTTGTGGAATTTTATTATAGCATCTCAAACAGTACCCCATGAAAGATGAATCTACTTTAGCGAGTCTGAAGCCTGGCTGAACTAATTGGTCCCTATTTCTAGTACTGTAATTGTGTCTGTCACCTCTTTTACTAAAAAGATGCAGATTTTTTCTTACGTACATTATGTTTTCGTAGATGTATTGACAATGTACCGTCATGATGTTAATGTCCTTAAACAGTTCCCTTAGAGAATCGCACCTACGAACATTATATATAGCTCTGATGGCTCTTTTTTGCAGAATAAATATTGACTGAATGTCTGCAGCTCGTCCCCATAACAAAATGCCTTAGGACATTATACTATGAAAGTAACTAAAATAGACCAGTCTAGCGGTATCTACATCTGTAAATTGACGGATTTTTCTAATACCTACTCGTAGCATATGCTGCTGAACTTAGCCGCCCCGCAAGAGATGTTAAATGAGAACTACATCCCCAGGAAAACCGTTTTATCTACGAATTCAAGTTTCTCTTTATTCAATATTATATCACAATCACTACTTTTAACATTCGGTTAAGCAAATCTAATGCATTTAGTCTTTTTTTCGTTTAATACTAAATTGTTTGCTGTGGACCAATTTTGAACCTGAAGTAGGGCATTATTCACCTCATCAAGATTTTGGGCCCGTCTATTTATCTTAAAAATTAGAGAAGTGTCATCAGCTAATAACACCATATTTTGAGGTTGGTCTTTCAGTAAATAAGGTAGATCATTTATTGAGCCTTACGGAACCCCCATTTTTACTTTTAAACCGTTTTTTTTTTTTTTTTTTTTTGTCGATGGGCAATCATCAAATAACCCCTCCCGCTCTGGCCTGAGCAGGAGGGAGTGTCAGAGTTTTACTGACTAAAACCCATCCATGTTCCTTCGTTTGCCCTTTATGTTCCAGGGCCGCGGTATCTCTTTCGAACAGTCCCGCAACCCTGGCAGGCGTCGGTCCTTACGGACCCCTCCCTGTTTGCTGACTCTCCTTGAGGCGCGCGTGGAACACGAACGCGCCGTCGACACGGCCTGTCGTCATAAGACGGACGGACGGCGAGCTAGCCCATAGCTCACCGTCCACAGGCCCGCGCCTACGGTGGCCGGGGGCCACCACGTGGCCCCCGACGCCCGGTGCGTCTCCCGCGGCGGCTGGGACGTGAGGCTCTCTCCGTCTCACGTTCCGCCACCTCCTTCGCTAGCATGACTGCTTCGCAGAAGGAGGTGACGGCGTCCCATTCCGTCTCGCTCCGGACCATGGATTGAACCAAGGCCGGATACTTTTAAACCCTGTGAATTGATACCATTAATTTGAACATGTTGATGTCTATCACTCAAATAAGATTTTACCAAACTAAGTGCAAGTTTAAATAGTCCGTAATGCTCAAGTTTCAAAAGTAATGTGTCGTGATTTACGCAATCAAATGCTTTGGATATATAGTTTGCTTATTTGTAGCACGGTGGATGGGTGACCACCCATTACATGCAGAGTTTCCTCCGTGCCTCGGAAAACACGTTAAGCCGTTGGTCCCGGCTGTCATTTATAGATTTCACAGTCGTTACAGGTAGTCATGAAGCGGCCCGAAAGAGTGACAACCAGTCTTAGCAAGGGGTATCGTATTACCCAGTACTAACTGGGTTGTGGAGGTCAGATAGGCAGTCGCTCCGTGTAAAATACTGGTATTCAGCTGCATCCAGTTAGACTGGAAGCCGACCCCAACATGGTTGGGGAAAGGCTAGGCAGATGATGATGCTTATTTGTGGCACGGTAGGACTGGGCCAATCCTGTGTCAAGTTCAATTTGAAGAAAATCTTAAGTCTAAAGGTTTAGTGATTTAAACAAAATACATAGTTACCTAAGCCTTTTCCTAGCGGCCACTGGCATCCTTTCCCCTCTTGGTCGAGGCAGTAATTATCAGGTTCGGTGTGAATTCCCCAGGTCGTCGCTTCGTTGGTCCAGAAAACCCTGTACATTGATGGGATTCGAACACCGATTGGTTCTGGTCCACCTGCTTCTAGTAACAGCACCTGCGACGAATAATCTGCTTTATTCTGTTCACCCGAAGGTTTTTTTTAATATCCTACTTCCTGCTAATATTGTAAATGCGAAAGTTTCTTACTCTTTCACGCAAAAACTACTGAACGGATTTGGTGAAATTGGCACACAGATAGTTTATAACCTGGATTAATATACAGGGTTTAACAAGACCCTTCACGAAGCCGTCAACAAAGCATTATGTGCAGACGCCAGCACATCTAGCTACCCGAAACTGACAAAAAGTCCCAGTCAACCATGAACCTAATGCTTTAGCGATATAGTTGACAATCTTTTACAAATTATAGAAATTTGACAGATTGTAGTAGCTTCGTCTGTACATCAAAATAAGTAACTTTAAGCAAAAAATATTGCTGGGAAACGACTTTTTTTTTTGGGGTGAAATTAACGTTTTACAGTAGGAATCAATGTAACACACTCAAAACATTATGCTGATATATGGATGTATTGCATAGGGACGTGGAGGTGTTAAAAGTAAAAATCTTATATTAAAAACATGTATTTAAGAAAAAACTTGTGAAAAAGTTGGAACTTTGACCCCCAATATCTCCGTAACTAGAAAGAAGGCTCACACAGGTATGGTCTAGAACAAAAAAAAATCACAATGACAGCGAGAACAAGTGGCTTTCGGCTTCGTTCAGGCTCTTTTACACCCTTTATAGGAAACTTTTTATCCCAGTAGAACTATCCCGTGGGACAACTACGGAACTTCACGCTAGTGGGTAAATTATATGTTCGCGTGGCGACTATCTCGGCCGATAGTAAGGGGACGGTTGAAACAGATGTATGTATATACACTTGTCTAGAATATATATAACCTATTTACTACTCAAAACTTGAAGGCTTCTAAATGTAAGGGAAGAGCGGAGCCTTCAACTACAGGCATTTTCCAAGCCTAACTGGAGACTCCTTGACATGCTATGTAACCCAAATTGATACGCAATAAACTTATTTTATTTATTTTGTTTTATGGTTAGAATAGAATGCTGTAGATGGGTCACCAATAAAAGTGGTATATTTAAAAAAAAAGTGTCACTAGGCGTTTCATAATATGGCAATACAGATTTTAGCGACAACTTCCACATCACACCCCGGTCACATCATAAGGCGATGCACCTTGCCTCAAGCGATATGCGTCACTTGTTGCTCCCGTGTATTCCCGTTCGTCCCACTGACTTCGTCCCCGTAGTGGGACGAACGGGAATTTACAAAAATAATATTAAATTTGTTCCCGATCGTCCCATTCATGATTTTAGGGGGACGAACGGGTTGCTCCTCCTTGAAAAACATGAATGCCGGTTTTCTCTTATGTAGACTAGGCGTCAGGTGACACACTCCCACAGCGCACTTGTATTTTTTAATGTTCGGCTCAGCGACTTGAGTTCAAACTAGGGAATGCAGAACCGTTCCGTTTTAAAGAACTGCGATTTTTGAGACTTTCTGGCCAAAGAACCGGGATTTTTGGGACCTTCTGACCAAAGAACCTGGATTCCCGGTACTTTCGATACTTTCTGTACTTAAGTAAGCCTTTCTAAGATAGTAGAGTCGAAAGTGCCGAAACTGAGAAAATAAGACACTAAATGACAGGATAAAATAAAAACTGAAATTATTATCTTTAAAAATTCTAAATGGCGCAAAAACGACTTCATTGATTCTGTTCACATTTTGCTAAAATATTCCATAAAGGCGGCTTCGAATTTTAGGTCGTGTATTATCACGCGGCTTACTTAAGGTGGATGCGCAAGGATAGCCCGCGAAATTTAAATTTTCTTACGTTTATTGCAATTTGCAGGTCAGTGTCAGGTTGTATATTGATGAAAATATAAATCGCGCCAGTAAAACGTATGAAGTTAAGGAATTATAATCATTCAAATCATTAATACAACCCTCCAAGTTCATATAATCTCAAAGAGTGACTTTTTCATGAAATAGCTATTGAATGGGTTTACATGAACTTCGAGGGTTTTATTGATAATTTGAATGATTATAATTCTGTAACTCCATACGTGTTACTGGCGCGATTCATATTAACATCAACATACAACCTGACACTGACCTGCAAATTGCAATAAACTTACGAAAATTTAAATTTCGCGGGCTACCCTGCGCTTTCCACCTTAAGGGGATCCAACTCTGTTAATTTTTAACTTTATTTCTTTGACGCATCGTTTTGCTAATAATAGTCCTGGATTTTTGAAATTTTTGGGTAAACGCTGTGAGTGCAGATTCAGGCTAAATAATATCTCCTATTACGAATGGATGTCCTCTCGTCAAAAGATATAGAAAATGTATGGCCTTCTGTTAATAGTTTCTGGATTTTGCCGATCAGTTGTTTTTTTTTTTAATCTGCTTGATTTATTACAATATTTTGTATGGAATTTCAAGCCTGGAAGCTTGGAACACACATGCTACTATTGATTATGCCTGTTTGCTAGGTAGCATGCTCATTGCTCTCTGTGCCTGTAAAATATTCATTCTCTTTTCGTATAGACATGCTAGTTGAATGCTACTAAGTAGAAGCAAAAAGAAAAAGAAATGAAGAAGAAATTATGTATGTTAGTCTAGGGCCAAAGTAGCCTGAAAATAAATGGATGTGGTTCTTGTAAATAGCATGCTCTTGTACAACTAGGTTGCATATTATGTAGCACACTTTAAGCGGTCGGGCTTCATGCCAGGGTTGCGGGACTGTTCGAAAGAGATACCGCGGCCCTGGAATACAAAGGGCAAAAGAAGGAACATGGATGGGTTTTAGTCAGAATAGAAATAGAAATTCATATTCTTTAATTCGAAGTATTTTGTCCCGAAAGTACCGAAAGAACCGGGACATGGTTTAGAAAATCACGGTTCCCAAAAGACACAAGTTTCCGGGATTTCCCGGTACTTTCGGTTCCGGGAGTTCCCGGGACTATTCACTAGTTCAAAGCAGTGCAATCGGTATCGCATATTGTACAAAAACAACCGCCTTTAAATAAAAAAACCCTAAAACTGGAAATTATCTTTATTTTTGGAAGTCGGTGACTTTTGTTCGTTTTATTGACTTTTTAACCGACTTTCTTCGAAAATTTTCAAACGCACATAAGCGTCGTGCCGCACTTGGGCAAAGTATTGAACGACGCACTAATGCGTCCAGCCGCACTGGGTAGACTTTCTTCAAACGCACATACGCGTTCATAGCACTACACGAAATATTTATTGAACGCGCATGTGCGTTTGCCGCACCGGGCTAGTGAGCTATTTACTTAGCGTCTGCAATTATGTTGCAATTAATTCAGCAGGTAACGCGTTGCATGTCAATTTCGTCTCATTGAGTTCAAGAATACTTTGTGGAATTTTATTATAGCATCTCAAACAGTACCCCATGAAAGATGAATCTACTTTAGCGAGTCTGAAGCCTGGCTGAACTAATTGGTCCCTATTTCTAGTACTGTAATTGTGTCTGTCACCTCTTTTACTAAAAAGATGCAGATTTTTTCTTACGTACATTATGTTTTCGTAGATGTATTGACAATGTACCGTCATGATGTTAATGTCCTTAAACAGTTCCCTTAGAGAATCGCTCCTACGAACATTATATATAGCTCTGATGGCTCTTTTTTGCAGAATAAATATTGACTGAATGTCTGCAGCTCGTCCCCATAACAAAATGCCTTAGGACATTATACTATGAAAGTAACTAAAATAGACCAGTCTAGCGGTATCTACATCTGTAAATTGACGGATTTTTCTAATACCTACTCGTAGCATATGCTGCTGAACTTAGCCGCCCCGCAAGAGATGTTAAATGAGAACTACATCCCCAGGAAAACCGTTTTATCTACGAATTCAAGTTTCTCTTTATTCAATATTATATCACAATCACTACTTTTAACATTCGGTTAAGCAAATCTAATGCATTTAGTCTTTTTTTCGTTTAATACTAAATTGTTTGCTGTGGACCAATTTTGAACCTGAAGTAGGGCATTATTCACCTCATCAAGATTTTGGGCCCGTCTATTTATCTTAAAAATTAGAGAAGTGTCATCAGCTAATAACACCATATTTTGAGGTTGGTCTTTCAGTAAATAAGGTAGATCATTTATTGAGCCTTACGGAACCCCCATTTTTACTTTTAAACCGTTTTTTTTTTTTTTTTTTTTTTGTCGATGGGCAATCATCAAATAACCCCTCCCGCTCTGGCCTGAGCAGGAGGGAGTGTCAGAGTTTTACTGACTAAAACCCATCCATGTTCCTTCGTTTGCCCTTTATGTTCCAGGGCCGCGGTATCTCTTTCGAACAGTCCCGCAACCCTGGCAGGCGTCGGTCCTTACGGACCCCTCCCTGTTTGCTGACTCTCCTTGAGGCGCGCGTGGAACACGAACGCGCCGTCGACACGGCCTGTCGTCATAAGACGGACGGACGGCGAGCTAGCCCATAGCTCACCGTCCACAGGCCCGCGCCTACGGTGGCCGGGGGCCACCACGTGGCCCCCGACGCCCGGTGCGTCTCCCGCGGCGGCTGGGACGTGAGGCTCTCTCCGTCTCACGTTCCGCCACCTCCTTCGCTAGCATGACTGCTTCGCAGAAGGAGGTGACGGCGTCCCATTCCGTCTCGCTCCGGACCATGGATTGAACCAAGGCCGGATACTTTTAAACCCTGTGAATTGATACCATTAATTTGAACATGTTGATGTCTATCACTCAAATAAGATTTTACCAAACTAAGTGCAAGTTTAAATAGTCCGTAATGCTCAAGTTTCAAAAGTAATGTGTCGTGATTTACGCAATCAAATGCTTTGGATATATAGTTTGCTTATTTGTAGCACGGTGGATGGGTGACCACCCATTACATGCAGAGTTTCCTCCGTGCCTCGGAAAACACGTTAAGCCGTTGGTCCCGGCTGTCATTTATAGATTTCACAGTCGTTACAGGTAGTCATGAAGCGGCCCGAAAGAGTGACAACCAGTCTTAGCAAGGGGTATCGTATTACCCAGTACTAACTGGGTTGTGGAGGTCAGATAGGCAGTCGCTCCGTGTAAAATACTGGTATTCAGCTGCATCCAGTTAGACTGGAAGCCGACCCCAACATGGTTGGGGAAAGGCTAGGCAGATGATGATGCTTATTTGTGGCACGGTAGGACTGGGCCAATCCTGTGTCAAGTTCAATTTGAAGAAAATCTTAAGTCTAAAGGTTTAGTGATTTAAACAAAATACATAGTTACCTAAGCCTTTTCCTAGCGGCCACTGGCATCCTTTCCCCTCTTGGTCGAGGCAGTAATTATCAGGTTCGGTGTGAATTCCCCAGGTCGTCGCTTCGTTGGTCCAGAAAACCCTGTACATTGATGGGATTCGAACACCGATTGGTTCTGGTCCACCTGCTTCTAGTAACAGCACCTGCGACGAATAATCTGCTTTATTCTGTTCACCCGAAGGTTTTTTTTAATATCCTACTTCCTGCTAATATTGTAAATGCGAAAGTTTCTTACTCTTTCACGCAAAAACTACTGAACGGATTTGGTGAAATTGGCACACAGATAGTTTATAACCTGGATTAATATACAGGGTTTAACAAGACCCTTCACGAAGCCGTCAACAAAGCATTATGTGCAGACGCCAGCACATCTAGCTACCCGAAACTGACAAAAAGTCCCAGTCAACCATGAACCTAATGCTTTAGCGATATAGTTGACAATCTTTTACAAATTATAGAAATTTGACAGATTGTAGTAGCTTCGTCTGTACATCAAAATAAGTAACTTTAAGCAAAAAATATTGCTGGGAAACGACTTTTTTTTTTGGGGTGAAATTAACGTTTTACAGTAGGAATCAATGTAACACACTCAAAACATTATGCTGATATATGGATGTATTGCATAGGGACGTGGAGGTGTTAAAAGTAAAAATCTTATATTAAAAACATGTATTTAAGAAAAAACTTGTGAAAAAGTTGGAACTTTGACCCCCAATATCTCCGTAACTAGAAAGAAGGCTCACACAGGTATGGTCTAGAACAAAAAAAAATCACAATGACAGCGAGAACAAGTGGCTTTCGGCTTCGTTCAGGCTCTTTTACACCCTTTATAGGAAACTTTTTATCCCAGTAGAACTATCCCGTGGGACAACTACGGAACTTCACGCTAGTGGGTAAATTATATGTTCGCGTGGCGACTATCTCGGCCGATAGTAAGGGGACGGTTGAAACAGATGTATGTATATGTTATGTTGGATGTTTGAATAAAAGATACCGTTAGGTACACTTGATTTATTAACATAGCAGACACATTATAATAAATATAGACGGACACAGCAGTGTCACGGACGGGATCAGTTAGGACAGTGATCGGAGTAGTCTACCGGAAGTATAGACAATTACTAGTGGTGTACATACTAATTACATACTAAATAGTGATGTCACAACATCCCCCTTGTTGAGTTCAATTTAGACCCCTGACAAACAATTAAAAGATAGACAATGTTATACAACTATACATATGACAACATGCTTAAAAATAGTTATGACAAATTTATTCTAGACAACATTCTTAATACTATTTAGTTTACATTCAATCAATTTCTTCTATTAGCCTTCTTGTAGGCTTTACGACACGACCTGACCTAGTGGTAATATTTGTGGATTCTTGAGATGAGGATGCTTGAGGTCTAGACTTCTGTCTGTCACCTTCCTCTCTCCCCTGTGACGAGTTGGATTGCATAGGAGGGTTTGCAAAGTTATGTGAGTACTTATGTCTTAAATGAATTCTATTCCTCCTATACCTAATACCATTGACATCCTCAACAACATATGACCTATTGTTCATCATTCTCTGTTTGACAATAGCTTGTTCCCAGTTGCTTTTTGGATTTCTTTTAAAATAGACATGGTCGTTATAATGTAACATAGACAATGACTTTGTATTCTTATCATAATACTTAGATTTATTTTCATCATTTTTCTGTACTGACTCTTTATATTCTTTAAATGTAACTACTTTTGGCTTTAATTTGTTACATGACACTGGAATGTTATCTCTTAGATTTCTTGACATTAATAACTGTGCTGGTGACGACAAATTGTTTTTAGGTGTATTTCTATAGTGTAATAAAGCTATGTATGGATCTGATTTGTTTTCTTTACATTTCCTGAGCATGTTTTTTATAATTTTTACTGAGCTTTCAGCTTGACCATTTGACTGTGAATGATATGGGCTAGTAACAACATGTTCTATGTCCCATTCTTGTAGAAAATTTTTGAATTCTAGTGACTGGAAAGGCGGACCACCATCTGACACTAAAGACAATGGTATTCCATGACGAGCAAAAATAGATTTTAAATGTGTAATTACATTTTGTGATGTACTGTTTTTATGTAATAATGCTATTTCTATGTATTTTGAGTAGTAATCTGTGACAATTAAATAAACTGAACTATCAAAATGCATTAAATCAATACCAACTTGTTGCCATGGATATTTACATATTTCAAAATTTTGTAGTGGTTCTTTCTGATTACATGGTTTAAATTTTGCACATATTAGACATTGTTCTACTATATTCTTTATATCACTTGACATGTTTGGCCAGTACAAAGATTCTTTAGCTAATTTTAGACATTTTGTTATACCTTGGTGACCTTTGTGAATTTTTTCCAGCATTTCTTTATGCATTGACTGTGGTACTATTAATTTTGAACCTTTGAACACTAAATCTTTAATTACATGTATTTCACCTTGAATATTCCAGAATGGTTTTACTAATTGACTGACATTGTTTTTATTTTTTGGCCAACCTTCATCATAATATTTTTTTAATAATTGCAAGGATTCATCACTCTTGGTTTCCTGAGCTAATTTTGTGCTGTATTCATTTGTAATTGCTAAATTAGCATACATTAGATTGACATGACATGACATTTCTGATTCATTTTCAGGTGTGTAATGGTCTTTTAAAGCTGCTCTTGACAAAGTGTCTGATATATACATTTCTTTACCTGGAACATGTATAACCTCTAAATCATATTTTTGTAAAGTTAACATCATACGCTGTAATCTAGCGGGGACATCATGTAATGGTTTTTTAAATAAATAGACTAATGGTTTGTGATCAGTATGAACTGTGACTCTATTACCATATACATATTGGTGAAATTTTTCACAACCAAATTGAATTGCTAGTAGCTCCTTCTCTATTTGAGCATATCTTTGTTGGGTTTCAGTTAAAGTTTTTGAACTGTATGCAATAGGTTTATTTTTTTGTAGAATGACTGCACCTAATGCTGACTTTGACGAATCAACTGACAAGACTAATGGAATCTTGGGATTGTAATGAGCTAAAACTGGTGAGTTAGTAATCTCATCTTTCAGTTTTTTAAGACATTGACTATGATTTTCATCCCAAGTCCAGACTGAATCTTTTTTCAAAAGATTTCTTAATGTTTGAGTTTTCTCTGACAGGTTACTTATAAAAGGTCCTAAGTAGTTGATCATACCTAGTATTCTTTGTAACTCTTTGACATTTTGTGGTGTAGGCATATTGACAATGGCTTTGATCTTTTCTTGATCTGCTCTAGCACCATCTTTACTAAAGACATAACCCAAAAAACATACTTCTGTGACTAAAAATTTACATTTTGACTTGTTAAATTTTAAATTAACTTGACGAGCTCTTTGCATGACTTTATGTAATCTTTCATTATGAACTGACTCATTTGGACCATAAACCAAAATATCGTCTATGAATATTAAAACTCCTTCTATATCACCAAAAAGATTCATCATGACTCTTTGAAAGATTTCAGACGAAGCATTTATGCCGTATGGTAGTCTTAAATACTTATATCTACCAAATGGTGTTTGAAAAGTACATAAATCTGAACTATGTTCATCCAGACGTAGCATCCAAAATCCTGAGAATGCATCTAAATGAGAAAAACATACAGCCCCTTCGAGCTGAGACCTAATCTCATCAATTGACTTGAGTGGATAAAATTCCCTCATAATGTTCTTATTTAGATTTCTAGGATCTAGACAAATTCTTAACTGACCTGAACTTTTTACAGTTATGACGACTGAGTTAACCCACTCTGTAGGTTTTGTAACCTTTACAATAACTTGCATTTCCACCATGCGATCCAACTCCTCACGCAGTTTCGTTTGTAACGCGAATGGAACTTTCCTGGGCGGATCCACGCATGGGACTGCATCAGGCTTGAGTTTAAGATGACAGACTGGAGGTAGACACCCAAGACCCTGAAATACATCATTGTATTGTGTAAGAATTTGTTTACAAAAATCTTGTTTAGTTACTGAAAAGACACGTTTTATTATACCTAACTTTTCACAAGTAGGGAGACCAAGAACATTTGGACAATCTAAATCTGTTACTATAAACATTATAGATTCGACGACGTTTTTATTATTTATGCATAAATTACAATTTATGTTGACTTTGCCTAAAATCGGAATGGATTTTCCACCAAATCCTGTGACGTTTATTTGACATTTGACAAGTGACACTTTTGACATATTGTTATTCTGACATTGAATATAATGAAATGTTTGTTTGGACATTATGTTGACATCTGCACCAGAGTCTATGATGCATTTAATTTGTTTATTTCCAATTGACAAGTTAATTTCCCATGACTGTTTTGAATAATTACTTTCTAAAGTGTTGACATTATTTACTTTATGACTATTATCTGAGTAACTGACTAATGATCCATTGTGTGATTGTGACTGTGAATACTGACTGTTATATTTATTATAATGATACTGATACTGTGTATTGTTGTGTAATCCCTCAGACTTGTGACCGTATTCATCATTGAGATGTAAATATGGACTCTGACATTTTTTATTTTGACTATTTGAGTGGACTTTGTATCTCTCTGACCTGTGACTGTATTCATCATTGAGATGTAGATTGTATTCATTACATCTCTCAGACATATCTCCATTTTTATCATTAAGATAATATGGATTGGGACGTTGACTATTGTTATTGGATCTCTCAGAATTGTGACTGTTCTCATCATTGGGATGTGAGTAACATGACTGTGACCGGTCTTCATATGACCGTTGTGACGGTGACTGTCCTGTCCGTGTTCTTTTGTGACTGTGTGCCTGTGTGTTCTGACTGTGTGACTGATTCCTGTGTGGATCATATTTATATGAATGACTTTTATGACATTGACTCGACTTTGAATTACTGCTCAACATGCCAACAAAATAATCTTGACTACTTTTGTCTGAATTAAACGATTGCAACTGACTGACTTTTTTATTTTTGAAACAATATTTAGCAAAATGACCAAAAGATTTACATGACCTGCATTGAACGCCTGTAGCTGGGCACTTGTAGCGATGAGACTGCCCACAGCGACCACATGTCGAGGCGCTGCTCGAAGCTGAAGGTGTCTTGCGACTGCTTGACGGTGACTTGCGACTGCTTGAAGCTGACCTGCGACTGGAAGCTCGCTGTCGACCATCTCCTCGACTACGGCTCCTCCGACTGAGATGCATGACGGTTTCACTGGTGGACCCTTTGACGATTTTCTCTGCATCTTGTTGTGCGACTATGAGTGTCCTTGCCAGCTCGTGCATCCTCTGATATGTCAAATCAGGCTCCTGCAGCAATCTTTGACGTACATGTGACAAATCTATGTGTAGGTTTGCTATAAAAATATCCTTGATTAGGGACTCCCTGAGCGTGCCAAACTCGCATTCTTTGCTCTTATTTTCCAGATCTGTGAGGAAATCATCGATGCTTTCGGATTTGTTCTGCCTGCGTGTGAAGAATACATATCTACACATCGTCACATTTCGCCTTGGCTCGAAGAATTTGTCGAATTTGTTCTTGACATCGTTTAGTGTGCTCGCATCTAACTTGATGTTGAACGCATTGAATATGTTGAGACCACGTTCTCCAATGAAATGCAATAAAATGGCTATTTTCCGTTTCTCGGTTGACTTTTCCAGACCTGTGGCTAGCAGATATAGGTCTAATTGCTGCCACCATTTCTTCCACGCTTCCGCATTATTGTTTGTAGAATCGGATGAGATATGGAGTTGCTTTATGTGCGTGCGCAAACCTTGATCATGTTCGCCATCTTGACTGGCGTCGGTGCTCGTGGCTGGATTTGGCATTTTCACGACTTTGATGATTTCTTCGAAACGACTTCTGACACCATGTTATGTTGGATGTTTGAATAAAAGATACCGTTAGGTACACTTGATTTATTAACATAGCAGACACATTATAATAAATATAGACGGACACAGCAGTGTCACGGACGGGATCAGTTAGGACAGTGATCGGAGTAGTCTACCGGAAGTATAGACAATTACTAGTGGTGTACATACTAATTACATACTAAATAGTGATGTCACAACAGTATATACACTTGTCTAGAATATATATAACCTATTTACTACTCAAAACTTGAAGGCTTCTAAATGTAAGGGAAGAGCGGAGCCTTCAACTACAGGCATTTTCCAAGCCTAACTGGAGACTCCTTGACATGCTATGTAACCCAAATTGATACGCAATAAACTTATTTTATTTATTTTGTTTTATGGTTAGAATAGAATGCTGTAGATGGGTCACCAATAAAAGTGGTATATTTAAAAAAAAAGTGTCACTAGGCGTTTCATAATATGGCAATACAGATTTTAGCGACAACTTCCACATCACACCCCGGTCACATCATAAGGCGATGCACCTTGCCTCAAGCGATATGCGTCACTTGTTGCTCCCGTGTATTCCCGTTCGTCCCACTGACTTCGTCCCCGTAGTGGGACGAACGGGAATTTACAAAAATAATATTAAATTTGTTCCCGATCGTCCCATTCATGATTTTAGGGGGACGAACGGGTTGCTCCTCCTTGAAAAACATGAATGCCGGTTTTCTCTTATGTAGACTAGGCGTCAGGTGACACACTCCCACAGCGCACTTGTATTTTTTAATGTTCGGCTCAGCGACTTGAGTTCAAACTAGGGAATGCAGAACCGTTCCGTTTTAAAGAACTGCGATTTTTGAGACTTTCTGGCCAAAGAACCGGGATTTTTGGGACCTTCTGACCAAAGAACCTGGATTCCCGGTACTTTCGATACTTTCTGTACTTAAGTAAGCCTTTCTAAGATAGTAGAGTCGAAAGTGCCGAAACTGAGAAAATAAGACACTAAATGACAGGATAAAATAAAAACTGAAATTATTATCTTTAAAAATTCTAAATGGCGCAAAAACGACTTCATTGATTCTGTTCACATTTTGCTAAAATATTCCATAAAGGCGGCTTCGAATTTTAGGTCGTGTATTATCACGCGGCTTACTTAAGGTGGATGCGCAAGGATAGCCCGCGAAATTTAAATTTTCTTACGTTTATTGCAATTTGCAGGTCAGTGTCAGGTTGTATATTGATGAAAATATAAATCGCGCCAGTAAAACGTATGAAGTTAAGGAATTATAATCATTCAAATCATTAATACAACCCTCCAAGTTCATATAATCTCAAAGAGTGACTTTTTCATGAAATAGCTATTGAATGGGTTTACATGAACTTCGAGGGTTTTATTGATAATTTGAATGATTATAATTCTGTAACTCCATACGTGTTACTGGCGCGATTCATATTAACATCAACATACAACCTGACACTGACCTGCAAATTGCAATAAACTTACGAAAATTTAAATTTCGCGGGCTACCCTGCGCTTTCCACCTTAAGGGGATCCAACTCTGTTAATTTTTAACTTTATTTCTTTGACGCATCGTTTTGCTAATAATAGTCCTGGATTTTTGAAATTTTTGGGTAAACGCTGTGAGTGCAGATTCAGGCTAAATAATATCTCCTATTACGAATGGATGTCCTCTCGTCAAAAGATATAGAAAATGTATGGCCTTCTGTTAATAGTTTCTGGATTTTGCCGATCAGTTGTTTTTTTTTTTAATCTGCTTGATTTATTACAATATTTTGTATGGAATTTCAAGCCTGGAAGCTTGGAACACACATGCTACTATTGATTATGCCTGTTTGCTAGGTAGCATGCTCATTGCTCTCTGTGCCTGTAAAATATTCATTCTCTTTTCGTATAGACATGCTAGTTGAATGCTACTAAGTAGAAGCAAAAAGAAAAAGAAATGAAGAAGAAATTATGTATGTTAGTCTAGGGCCAAAGTAGCCTGAAAATAAATGGATGTGGTTCTTGTAAATAGCATGCTCTTGTACAACTAGGTTGCATATTATGTAGCACACTTTAAGCGGTCGGGCTTCATGCCAGGGTTGCGGGACTGTTCGAAAGAGATACCGCGGCCCTGGAATACAAAGGGCAAAAGAAGGAACATGGATGGGTTTTAGTCAGAATAGAAATAGAAATTCATATTCTTTAATTCGAAGTATTTTGTCCCGAAAGTACCGAAAGAACCGGGACATGGTTTAGAAAATCACGGTTCCCAAAAGACACAAGTTTCCGGGATTTCCCGGTACTTTCGGTTCCGGGAGTTCCCGGGACTATTCACTAGTTCAAAGCAGTGCAATCGGTATCGCATATTGTACAAAAACAACCGCCTTTAAATAAAAAAACCCTAAAACTGGAAATTATCTTTATTTTTGGAAGTCGGTGACTTTTGTTCGTTTTATTGACTTTTTAACCGACTTTCTTCGAAAATTTTCAAACGCACATAAGCGTCGTGCCGCACTTGGGCAAAGTATTGAACGACGCACTAATGCGTCCAGCCGCACTGGGTAGACTTTCTTCAAACGCACATACGCGTTCATAGCACTACACGAAATATTTATTGAACGCGCATGTGCGTTTGCCGCACCGGGCTAGTGAGCTATTTACTTAGCGTCTGCAATTATGTTGCAATTAATTCAGCAGGTAACGCGTTGCATGTCAATTTCGTCTCATTGAGTTCAAGAATACTTTGTGGAATTTTATTATAGCATCTCAAACAGTACCCCATGAAAGATGAATCTACTTTAGCGAGTCTGAAGCCTGGCTGAACTAATTGGTCCCTATTTCTAGTACTGTAATTGTGTCTGTCACCTCTTTTACTAAAAAGATGCAGATTTTTTCTTACGTACATTATGTTTTCGTAGATGTATTGACAATGTACCGTCATGATGTTAATGTCCTTAAACAGTTCCCTTAGAGAATCGCTCCTACGAACATTATATATAGCTCTGATGGCTCTTTTTTGCAGAATAAATATTGACTGAATGTCTGCAGCTCGTCCCCATAACAAAATGCCTTAGGACATTATACTATGAAAGTAACTAAAATAGACCAGTCTAGCGGTATCTACATCTGTAAATTGACGGATTTTTCTAATACCTACTCGTAGCATATGCTGCTGAACTTAGCCGCCCCGCAAGAGATGTTAAATGAGAACTACATCCCCAGGAAAACCGTTTTATCTACGAATTCAAGTTTCTCTTTATTCAATATTATATCACAATCACTACTTTTAACATTCGGTTAAGCAAATCTAATGCATTTAGTCTTTTTTTCGTTTAATACTAAATTGTTTGCTGTGGACCAATTTTGAACCTGAAGTAGGGCATTATTCACCTCATCAAGATTTTGGGCCCGTCTATTTATCTTAAAAATTAGAGAAGTGTCATCAGCTAATAACACCATATTTTGAGGTTGGTCTTTCAGTAAATAAGGTAGATCATTTATTGAGCCTTACGGAACCCCCATTTTTACTTTTAAACCGTTTTTTTTTTTTTTTTTTTTTTGTCGATGGGCAATCATCAAATAACCCCTCCCGCTCTGGCCTGAGCAGGAGGGAGTGTCAGAGTTTTACTGACTAAAACCCATCCATGTTCCTTCGTTTGCCCTTTATGTTCCAGGGCCGCGGTATCTCTTTCGAACAGTCCCGCAACCCTGGCAGGCGTCGGTCCTTACGGACCCCTCCCTGTTTGCTGACTCTCCTTGAGGCGCGCGTGGAACACGAACGCGCCGTCGACACGGCCTGTCGTCATAAGACGGACGGACGGCGAGCTAGCCCATAGCTCACCGTCCACAGGCCCGCGCCTACGGTGGCCGGGGGCCACCACGTGGCCCCCGACGCCCGGTGCGTCTCCCGCGGCGGCTGGGACGTGAGGCTCTCTCCGTCTCACGTTCCGCCACCTCCTTCGCTAGCATGACTGCTTCGCAGAAGGAGGTGACGGCGTCCCATTCCGTCTCGCTCCGGACCATGGATTGAACCAAGGCCGGATACTTTTAAACCCTGTGAATTGATACCATTAATTTGAACATGTTGATGTCTATCACTCAAATAAGATTTTACCAAACTAAGTGCAAGTTTAAATAGTCCGTAATGCTCAAGTTTCAAAAGTAATGTGTCGTGATTTACGCAATCAAATGCTTTGGATATATAGTTTGCTTATTTGTAGCACGGTGGATGGGTGACCACCCATTACATGCAGAGTTTCCTCCGTGCCTCGGAAAACACGTTAAGCCGTTGGTCCCGGCTGTCATTTATAGATTTCACAGTCGTTACAGGTAGTCATGAAGCGGCCCGAAAGAGTGACAACCAGTCTTAGCAAGGGGTATCGTATTACCCAGTACTAACTGGGTTGTGGAGGTCAGATAGGCAGTCGCTCCGTGTAAAATACTGGTATTCAGCTGCATCCAGTTAGACTGGAAGCCGACCCCAACATGGTTGGGGAAAGGCTAGGCAGATGATGATGCTTATTTGTGGCACGGTAGGACTGGGCCAATCCTGTGTCAAGTTCAATTTGAAGAAAATCTTAAGTCTAAAGGTTTAGTGATTTAAACAAAATACATAGTTACCTAAGCCTTTTCCTAGCGGCCACTGGCATCCTTTCCCCTCTTGGTCGAGGCAGTAATTATCAGGTTCGGTGTGAATTCCCCAGGTCGTCGCTTCGTTGGTCCAGAAAACCCTGTACATTGATGGGATTCGAACACCGATTGGTTCTGGTCCACCTGCTTCTAGTAACAGCACCTGCGACGAATAATCTGCTTTATTCTGTTCACCCGAAGGTTTTTTTTAATATCCTACTTCCTGCTAATATTGTAAATGCGAAAGTTTCTTACTCTTTCACGCAAAAACTACTGAACGGATTTGGTGAAATTGGCACACAGATAGTTTATAACCTGGATTAATATACAGGGTTTAACAAGACCCTTCACGAAGCCGTCAACAAAGCATTATGTGCAGACGCCAGCACATCTAGCTACCCGAAACTGACAAAAAGTCCCAGTCAACCATGAACCTAATGCTTTAGCGATATAGTTGACAATCTTTTACAAATTATAGAAATTTGACAGATTGTAGTAGCTTCGTCTGTACATCAAAATAAGTAACTTTAAGCAAAAAATATTGCTGGGAAACGACTTTTTTTTTTGGGGTGAAATTAACGTTTTACAGTAGGAATCAATGTAACACACTCAAAACATTATGCTGATATATGGATGTATTGCATAGGGACGTGGAGGTGTTAAAAGTAAAAATCTTATATTAAAAACATGTATTTAAGAAAAAACTTGTGAAAAAGTTGGAACTTTGACCCCCAATATCTCCGTAACTAGAAAGAAGGCTCACACAGGTATGGTCTAGAACAAAAAAAAATCACAATGACAGCGAGAACAAGTGGCTTTCGGCTTCGTTCAGGCTCTTTTACACCCTTTATAGGAAACTTTTTATCCCAGTAGAACTATCCCGTGGGACAACTACGGAACTTCACGCTAGTGGGTAAATTATATGTTCGCGTGGCGACTATCTCGGCCGATAGTAAGGGGACGGTTGAAACAGATGTATGTATATGTTATGTTGGATGTTTGAATAAAAGATACCGTTAGGTACACTTGATTTATTAACATAGCAGACACATTATAATAAATATAGACGGACACAGCAGTGTCACGGACGGGATCAGTTAGGACAGTGATCGGAGTAGTCTACCGGAAGTATAGACAATTACTAGTGGTGTACATACTAATTACATACTAAATAGTGATGTCACAACATCCCCCTTGTTGAGTTCAATTTAGACCCCTGACAAACAATTAAAAGATAGACAATGTTATACAACTATACATATGACAACATGCTTAAAAATAGTTATGACAAATTTATTCTAGACAACATTCTTAATACTATTTAGTTTACATTCAATCAATTTCTTCTATTAGCCTTCTTGTAGGCTTTACGACACGACCTGACCTAGTGGTAATATTTGTGGATTCTTGAGATGAGGATGCTTGAGGTCTAGACTTCTGTCTGTCACCTTCCTCTCTCCCCTGTGACGAGTTGGATTGCATAGGAGGGTTTGCAAAGTTATGTGAGTACTTATGTCTTAAATGAATTCTATTCCTCCTATACCTAATACCATTGACATCCTCAACAACATATGACCTATTGTTCATCATTCTCTGTTTGACAATAGCTTGTTCCCAGTTGCTTTTTGGATTTCTTTTAAAATAGACATGGTCGTTATAATGTAACATAGACAATGACTTTGTATTCTTATCATAATACTTAGATTTATTTTCATCATTTTTCTGTACTGACTCTTTATATTCTTTAAATGTAACTACTTTTGGCTTTAATTTGTTACATGACACTGGAATGTTATCTCTTAGATTTCTTGACATTAATAACTGTGCTGGTGACGACAAATTGTTTTTAGGTGTATTTCTATAGTGTAATAAAGCTATGTATGGATCTGATTTGTTTTCTTTACATTTCCTGAGCATGTTTTTTATAATTTTTACTGAGCTTTCAGCTTGACCATTTGACTGTGAATGATATGGGCTAGTAACAACATGTTCTATGTCCCATTCTTGTAGAAAATTTTTGAATTCTAGTGACTGGAAAGGCGGACCACCATCTGACACTAAAGACAATGGTATTCCATGACGAGCAAAAATAGATTTTAAATGTGTAATTACATTTTGTGATGTACTGTTTTTATGTAATAATGCTATTTCTATGTATTTTGAGTAGTAATCTGTGACAATTAAATAAACTGAACTATCAAAATGCATTAAATCAATACCAACTTGTTGCCATGGATATTTACATATTTCAAAATTTTGTAGTGGTTCTTTCTGATTACATGGTTTAAATTTTGCACATATTAGACATTGTTCTACTATATTCTTTATATCACTTGACATGTTTGGCCAGTACAAAGATTCTTTAGCTAATTTTAGACATTTTGTTATACCTTGGTGACCTTTGTGAATTTTTTCCAGCATTTCTTTATGCATTGACTGTGGTACTATTAATTTTGAACCTTTGAACACTAAATCTTTAATTACATGTATTTCACCTTGAATATTCCAGAATGGTTTTACTAATTGACTGACATTGTTTTTATTTTTTGGCCAACCTTCATCATAATATTTTTTTAATAATTGCAAGGATTCATCACTCTTGGTTTCCTGAGCTAATTTTGTGCTGTATTCATTTGTAATTGCTAAATTAGCATACATTAGATTGACATGACATGACATTTCTGATTCATTTTCAGGTGTGTAATGGTCTTTTAAAGCTGCTCTTGACAAAGTGTCTGATATATACATTTCTTTACCTGGAACATGTATAACCTCTAAATCATATTTTTGTAAAGTTAACATCATACGCTGTAATCTAGCGGGGACATCATGTAATGGTTTTTTAAATAAATAGACTAATGGTTTGTGATCAGTATGAACTGTGACTCTATTACCATATACATATTGGTGAAATTTTTCACAACCAAATTGAATTGCTAGTAGCTCCTTCTCTATTTGAGCATATCTTTGTTGGGTTTCAGTTAAAGTTTTTGAACTGTATGCAATAGGTTTATTTTTTTGTAGAATGACTGCACCTAATGCTGACTTTGACGAATCAACTGACAAGACTAATGGAATCTTGGGATTGTAATGAGCTAAAACTGGTGAGTTAGTAATCTCATCTTTCAGTTTTTTAAGACATTGACTATGATTTTCATCCCAAGTCCAGACTG
The DNA here is from genome assembly GCA_947578425.1 of Eugnorisma glareosa. Lineage (NCBI taxonomy): Eukaryota > Metazoa > Arthropoda > Insecta > Lepidoptera > Noctuidae > Eugnorisma > Eugnorisma glareosa. The sequence continues at coordinate 9,315,422 of OX387974.1, read as the reverse complement.
AATCTTTTTTCAAAAGATTTCTTAATGTTTGAGTTTTCTCTGACAGGTTACTTATAAAAGGTCCTAAGTAGTTGATCATACCTAGTATTCTTTGTAACTCTTTGACATTTTGTGGTGTAGGCATATTGACAATGGCTTTGATCTTTTCTTGATCTGCTCTAGCACCATCTTTACTAAAGACATAACCCAAAAAACATACTTCTGTGACTAAAAATTTACATTTTGACTTGTTAAATTTTAAATTAACTTGACGAGCTCTTTGCATGACTTTATGTAATCTTTCATTATGAACTGACTCATTTGGACCATAAACCAAAATATCGTCTATGAATATTAAAACTCCTTCTATATCACCAAAAAGATTCATCATGACTCTTTGAAAGATTTCAGACGAAGCATTTATGCCGTATGGTAGTCTTAAATACTTATATCTACCAAATGGTGTTTGAAAAGTACATAAATCTGAACTATGTTCATCCAGACGTAGCATCCAAAATCCTGAGAATGCATCTAAATGAGAAAAACATACAGCCCCTTCGAGCTGAGACCTAATCTCATCAATTGACTTGAGTGGATAAAATTCCCTCATAATGTTCTTATTTAGATTTCTAGGATCTAGACAAATTCTTAACTGACCTGAACTTTTTACAGTTATGACGACTGAGTTAACCCACTCTGTAGGTTTTGTAACCTTTACAATAACTTGCATTTCCACCATGCGATCCAACTCCTCACGCAGTTTCGTTTGTAACGCGAATGGAACTTTCCTGGGCGGATCCACGCATGGGACTGCATCAGGCTTGAGTTTAAGATGACAGACTGGAGGTAGACACCCAAGACCCTGAAATACATCATTGTATTGTGTAAGAATTTGTTTACAAAAATCTTGTTTAGTTACTGAAAAGACACGTTTTATTATACCTAACTTTTCACAAGTAGGGAGACCAAGAACATTTGGACAATCTAAATCTGTTACTATAAACATTATAGATTCGACGACGTTTTTATTATTTATGCATAAATTACAATTTATGTTGACTTTGCCTAAAATCGGAATGGATTTTCCACCAAATCCTGTGACGTTTATTTGACATTTGACAAGTGACACTTTTGACATATTGTTATTCTGACATTGAATATAATGAAATGTTTGTTTGGACATTATGTTGACATCTGCACCAGAGTCTATGATGCATTTAATTTGTTTATTTCCAATTGACAAGTTAATTTCCCATGACTGTTTTGAATAATTACTTTCTAAAGTGTTGACATTATTTACTTTATGACTATTATCTGAGTAACTGACTAATGATCCATTGTGTGATTGTGACTGTGAATACTGACTGTTATATTTATTATAATGATACTGATACTGTGTATTGTTGTGTAATCCCTCAGACTTGTGACCGTATTCATCATTGAGATGTAAATATGGACTCTGACATTTTTTATTTTGACTATTTGAGTGGACTTTGTATCTCTCTGACCTGTGACTGTATTCATCATTGAGATGTAGATTGTATTCATTACATCTCTCAGACATATCTCCATTTTTATCATTAAGATAATATGGATTGGGACGTTGACTATTGTTATTGGATCTCTCAGAATTGTGACTGTTCTCATCATTGGGATGTGAGTAACATGACTGTGACCGGTCTTCATATGACCGTTGTGACGGTGACTGTCCTGTCCGTGTTCTTTTGTGACTGTGTGCCTGTGTGTTCTGACTGTGTGACTGATTCCTGTGTGGATCATATTTATATGAATGACTTTTATGACATTGACTCGACTTTGAATTACTGCTCAACATGCCAACAAAATAATCTTGACTACTTTTGTCTGAATTAAACGATTGCAACTGACTGACTTTTTTATTTTTGAAACAATATTTAGCAAAATGACCAAAAGATTTACATGACCTGCATTGAACGCCTGTAGCTGGGCACTTGTAGCGATGAGACTGCCCACAGCGACCACATGTCGAGGCGCTGCTCGAAGCTGAAGGTGTCTTGCGACTGCTTGACGGTGACTTGCGACTGCTTGAAGCTGACCTGCGACTGGAAGCTCGCTGTCGACCATCTCCTCGACTACGGCTCCTCCGACTGAGATGCATGACGGTTTCACTGGTGGACCCTTTGACGATTTTCTCTGCATCTTGTTGTGCGACTATGAGTGTCCTTGCCAGCTCGTGCATCCTCTGATATGTCAAATCAGGCTCCTGCAGCAATCTTTGACGTACATGTGACAAATCTATGTGTAGGTTTGCTATAAAAATATCCTTGATTAGGGACTCCCTGAGCGTGCCAAACTCGCATTCTTTGCTCTTATTTTCCAGATCTGTGAGGAAATCATCGATGCTTTCGGATTTGTTCTGCCTGCGTGTGAAGAATACATATCTACACATCGTCACATTTCGCCTTGGCTCGAAGAATTTGTCGAATTTGTTCTTGACATCGTTTAGTGTGCTCGCATCTAACTTGATGTTGAACGCATTGAATATGTTGAGACCACGTTCTCCAATGAAATGCAATAAAATGGCTATTTTCCGTTTCTCGGTTGACTTTTCCAGACCTGTGGCTAGCAGATATAGGTCTAATTGCTGCCACCATTTCTTCCACGCTTCCGCATTATTGTTTGTAGAATCGGATGAGATATGGAGTTGCTTTATGTGCGTGCGCAAACCTTGATCATGTTCGCCATCTTGACTGGCGTCGGTGCTCGTGGCTGGATTTGGCATTTTCACGACTTTGATGATTTCTTCGAAACGACTTCTGACACCATGTTATGTTGGATGTTTGAATAAAAGATACCGTTAGGTACACTTGATTTATTAACATAGCAGACACATTATAATAAATATAGACGGACACAGCAGTGTCACGGACGGGATCAGTTTTTTTTTTTTTTTTTTTTTTTCCTTCGCCCTTTTCGGGCAGGCTAAGGTCTTGGACCATACCGCCTCGTCTTCAGTGCTTATTATCCTTCTTGTCTAAAAGTAAGGCCTAAGCCACGTCTTCAGTTTCATCCTTCTTGTCCAAAAATAAGTAAGGCCGAAGCCACGTCTTGAGTTTCTTTATTTTCCTTCTTGTCTAAAAGTAAATAAGGCCGGTGCCTCATCCTTAGTAGTTTATTTAAGGCCAAAGCCATGTCTTCAGTATTCATTAAAGTCAAATTCATAATAATATGGTGTCATATCCGTGTATTCATCATAATCATGTTGTGAGGTAAGGTCATATCCAGGGTCATATCCTTATAATACGTCGTCCCGATCGGTCAAATAGCCCATCCAGTGCTGTCAATAAATTTATACAGTGCTATGTACGTACTGTAATTTTCCAGCAAACCTTGAGTGTCGCGCGGGATGCTTGCTGGCGTTTTATATATTTCCAATAAATTATCAATTAGAGGAATTCTTTGTAAATCATATGCAGGGCATTCAAAAATTATATGATCTAGGGTCTGATCACTTCCTAATTCACAATTAATACAAACAGGTGATGTTATAATTTTCATTCTGGCTAAATGTGCATTGAATCTTCCATGTCCAAGTCTAAGACGATTTAAAGTAGTATAAAATTTTCTGCTCTTAGGAAGAATAGATCTGGTGAACCAGGGCGCAGAACCAATGGTTTGATTTATTTTCGCATACCATTTTCCCTTAGTTCTTAGTGTTTCTTGCCAGTTCTCATGCCAAATACAGGTGTTTTGTTCACGTAATTTGGTAAGGAGGTCGGAGCTTGGTATGGCAACATTTCTCGTTTCTGGGATGTCAACGTTGTCAACGTCAACAATAACTCTTGCAAGATGATCTGCGTTTTCGTTTCCTGTTACTCCTATGTGGGAGGGTGTCCATATTAAACTTATCGTAAATCCTCTAGAACAAAGATCAGCGTATAAAGTCCGAATCTCATATAAAATATTTCCGGTATTGGCGTCCAGTTTCGGGTTTATTAAGGCCATGAGAACACTCATGCAGTCGGTCACTATAAGCCAAGTTGTGTGCCCAAGATTCTTTCCATGTATATACTGCAGAGCTGTTAAAATGGCTAGAGATTCTGCTGTAAATATAGTCATGGCTCCAGGTAACCGAACTCCATGTCCAACAGTAAGATGAGGTAGATAAATGGCTAGCGAAACATTTCTATTGTTTTTGGATCCATCAGTAAATATATGCCTGTACCCAGGGAACTCTGCAATTAACTGATAGACATCTTCTTTACACCGTAGTTCACGGTTGATGTAAATGTCCATGGGCCAGAATTTGCTAATATAATTACCAGAGTAACATGGCCATCTGTCTTTACATTTCTCAATTTGATATTGATCATCAATACTGATTAAAATAGAAAAGTCATGAAATATATAAGGGACATTTACGGAGTTAGAGGGACTGTATACTCTATGATAAAATAATATTTTCTTTAATAAAGGATGATTTTCGAAAGATAAAAGCTTGAGAATGTATTTGGATTTTAAAAACTGAAATCTTATATTCATAGGAGGAGTGTAACACTCAATTTGAAGTGAATTAATTGGAGTTGTCTTCATTGCACCAGTTACACATCTAAGATTGTGGTTTTGCAGAATATCCAATTTGTGAACCAATCTCTGATCAGACCCAAAGCATAAAAATCCATATTCAAAATGACTACGTACTAAAGATTTATATAGCATTAGCAAAATTTTAGGATCAGCTGCAATTGACAGTGACTTTACAAAATTAAATGCTTTATTAGCTCTACCTAACAGATAATCAACATACTTAGTCCATGAAAGGTTGCTTGTAAAAATGATACCCAGAAACTTCACTTCATTCACTATTGGAAGAACACTATTATTGTAATAAATATGTAGGTCTATTTCACATTCACCAAACACTATGACTTTAGATTTTTCTGGACTAATATCCAAGTTTAGATAATGAAAATAGTTCTTTAGCCGAGTTAGAGCTGTGTTTAAAATTCTTTCAACAGAACCTATATCTGAACCTGAGGCATAAATAACCAAATCATCTGCAAACTGTAAATTTGCCACTTCAAGACCAAGTACAATGTTAAGTCTATGTAAATAGAGAAGATAAATCAATGGGCTGAGAATGCCACCTTGACATACCCCTTTGTATGAAAAACGTGGCCCTATTAAACGTTTATTCACTTTGACATATACTTCTCTGCCATGTAAAAAGTTAAAGATCCATAATATAATTTTTTCAGGAATACCAAGAGCCCGAAGTTCAACACACAAAATGTGCAAATTGATGTTGTTGAATGCACCCACTATGTCAAAGAAGACACCAACAAAATGATTGTCCATTTTATTAGAATTGTATATATCTAATTGCAAATGAGAAATGCTATCTCGAGTGGAGCAACCACGTCGAAAGCCAAATTGATTGGATGGTAATAGACTATTGCTTTCTATATAAAATTCTAGCCTTTGTTTAATTAATTGTTCAAAGGTTTTCCCCATGCATGATGTTAATGCTACTGGCCTATATGATTCTACTTTGTGTCTTTCTTTGTTAGGCTTAAGTACTGGGATGAGACAATCTGTTTTCCATTCATTAGGAATGATCATTTCCTGCCAGAGTAAATTGAAAACACTTAGTATGTCAGAAAGTGCCTTAATTGATACATATTTCAACATTTTATAAGGTATTCCATCAAGGCCAAAAGCTGAATCACGTCTAGATGATATTGCAGATTTTAATTCCTGAAGAGAAAATGGATAAATTAGATATTCATAGTGTCCTGAAACTTTTTCTTCATGAGGAATTGATTGAAATGGCCCCTCAACTGTATCTGGAGTATATTTTTTAAGAAAATCGAATACCCAAGGAGAAATATTATTACTTGGAGGTGTAAATGTTTTATTAAATCTTTTTGAAAATTGCCAAACTCTAGATAATGGAGTAGTTCTGTTAAATGACTTACATAAAGAAATCCAACTTAAATATCTTTCTCTCTTCAACACTAACTTTTTAAGAGCTTGTAATTTTTTAAACTCAATATATTTTTCTAATGTGGGATTGTACTTGAATTCTATATAGGCATTCCTAGAGTCTTCTACTGCTTTAGTGCAATTCAAATTCCACCATGGTAATGGGATGCGTTTTTTACGATTATTATTTACTAATGACGTATCAAAAGATGTAGCAGGTCTTAAAGTTGATGGTAATGATTTAATAATAGCTAAATTTAACAACTTTATCAAGTCATTATATGACTGTAATGGGTTATCTTGATTAATTTTAAAATCCACTATCAAACTATCAACACTTTTCCTATATATTTCCCAATCAACCAAGTTAAAATTAAAATGTTTTGGTAAATTTGAAGATTCTGTCTCATGTGGGATATTATAATTGTTATTAATAAGTACCCTTGTAATTACAGGCAAATGGTAACTACCTAAAGGATCGTCATGGACAGACCAGTTACAAGACAATGAAATTGAAGCTGATACTACAGTCAAATCAAGTGCATTTCTTTGCCACCTATCAGAGCCTACAGTAGTCATTTCTCCATCATTTAATAAAACCAAATTAAAGTCATTAATGACTTCAAGCACCTCTCGGCCGCGAATGTTCACACTGTTACATCCCCAAGCCGAATGGTGTGCATTGAAATCTCCACCCACCAAGAGAGGACCAGGAATACTGCGAATTAAATTATCAAACTTATACTTAGTAAATAGAGCGTTTCCGGGACTATAAAAACTGACTAATGAAATTTCTTTATTATTGCCATATTTTAAACGAATCGCTATATTTTGTATTGAATCATCACATAAAGTATCTATTTTACTAAATTGTAAACTGTTATGTATTAAAATAGCTACACCATTGTGTGTATTACCTGAGTCTAATCTTACTATATTATATCCTTTAATACTAAATCTCATGTGAGGCTTGAGCCAAGTCTCACACAATAAAGCTACATGTATATTATACTCGTGTAAAAAATACGAAAATGCATGTTTGTTACTATTGATACTCTGAGCATTCCACTGTACAATATTTAGCTGATCCATAAAATTAAGGTTTATTTATATTATTCTGAATTTTTGATAATAGAACATCTTTTATACTTTGAGTGCAAATACTCTTTTCGTTATTTTTATTTTGAGAAATTAATGTTACTATTGTCTGTATTAAAATATTTAAGATTGGTTCTGTTTCAATTAGAGATTGTAATTGTTTAGCAGGACTGGACTTTGAAAGAGATGGAAATGACTTTTCATTGAATAAATCTGCAAATGATTTTTTATTAATTTTGTTTTTGTTTTCTTCGACTTTTTTTTGCTTGACTGGGCACTGTGATGAAATAGCTACATGTTTGCCTTGACAGTGGCAACATGTTGCCTCAGTTGATGGTATTTGGCATTCTTTATAATTATGGTCCTTTGTACATATGGAACATCTTTGGGAGTTCTTACAAAATTTGGCTATGTGACCATACCTTAAACACTTCAGGCATTGTTTAACCGGCGGAATGTAAGGACGCACTTCGAACCTCCAGCTATTCAGGTCTACACTATCTGGTATCGCTGCACACGAGAATGTGATGGACACCGTCTTCGTAGGCTGAAAGGACACCCCCCCTCCTTCTGAAATAGTGCGACGCATGAATCTTCTGATAGATATAATATTTTTGGTACTAGTTATCGCGTTGTAGATGTGTTCGTTGCTAAGTTCAATGGGAACATGCATGATAACACCTGTGTTCTCCGTTGCAGCGGCAGGAATACTGGCTTTCAATTTGAAACTATCTAGAAATTTTCGATTCATTAGCGCTGCATTGGCTAAACCAGGTCGTTCAAAAATAACTCCAATTTTGTATCGGTTCATTCGTAGTAGTTGTTTTACGCCCTTATTATATTTTTTTATATTGGTTGAAAGGGACATCATGTCTCTATCGCCGATCGGGACTGAGTCTATACTTTCTAAAAATACAACGTATTCAAAATTGCCTCCATTTTCAGGATATGACCGAATGTAGTCGGGAATCCTGAATTCCTGATACTTATCTTTTTCTACTGACATAGATTCCTCTGAAGAGCTTGAGGCTCCACCGTCGTCTTCAGAGGACACCAACGGTGGAGCAGATGACGAACTGTCTTCTTTTTTCCTTTTCTTGGGGTTTCCCTTCTTCCCCATCGTGAAAATAGCTAGGAAATGAACTTAAGGATGAATAAAATAATTTTATGAAAATTTGTTTAAAAAAAGGCGCCCTTTCGTTACGAATTTCCCGCGCTTTTTTGGACGGGATCAGTTAGGACAGTGATCGGAGTAGTCTACCGGAAGTATAGACAATTACTAGTGGTGTACATACTAATTACATACTAAATAGTGATGTCACAACAGTATATACACTTGTCTAGAATATATATAACCTATTTACTACTCAAAACTTGAAGGCTTCTAAATGTAAGGGAAGAGCGGAGCCTTCAACTACAGGCATTTTCCAAGCCTAACTGGAGACTCCTTGACATGCTATGTAACCCAAATTGATACGCAATAAACTTATTTTATTTATTTTGTTTTATGGTTAGAATAGAATGCTGTAGATGGGTCACCAATAAAAGTGGTATATTTAAAAAAAAAGTGTCACTAGGCGTTTCATAATATGGCAATACAGATTTTAGCGACAACTTCCACATCACACCCCGGTCACATCATAAGGCGATGCACCTTGCCTCAAGCGATATGCGTCACTTGTTGCTCCCGTGTATTCCCGTTCGTCCCACTGACTTCGTCCCCGTAGTGGGACGAACGGGAATTTACAAAAATAATATTAAATTTGTTCCCGATCGTCCCATTCATGATTTTAGGGGGACGAACGGGTTGCTCCTCCTTGAAAAACATGAATGCCGGTTTTCTCTTATGTAGACTAGGCGTCAGGTGACACACTCCCACAGCGCACTTGTATTTTTTAATGTTCGGCTCAGCGACTTGAGTTCAAACTAGGGAATGCAGAACCGTTCCGTTTTAAAGAACTGCGATTTTTGAGACTTTCTGGCCAAAGAACCGGGATTTTTGGGACCTTCTGACCAAAGAACCTGGATTCCCGGTACTTTCGATACTTTCTGTACTTAAGTAAGCCTTTCTAAGATAGTAGAGTCGAAAGTGCCGAAACTGAGAAAATAAGACACTAAATGACAGGATAAAATAAAAACTGAAATTATTATCTTTAAAAATTCTAAATGGCGCAAAAACGACTTCATTGATTCTGTTCACATTTTGCTAAAATATTCCATAAAGGCGGCTTCGAATTTTAGGTCGTGTATTATCACGCGGCTTACTTAAGGTGGATGCGCAAGGATAGCCCGCGAAATTTAAATTTTCTTACGTTTATTGCAATTTGCAGGTCAGTGTCAGGTTGTATATTGATGAAAATATAAATCGCGCCAGTAAAACGTATGAAGTTAAGGAATTATAATCATTCAAATCATTAATACAACCCTCCAAGTTCATATAATCTCAAAGAGTGACTTTTTCATGAAATAGCTATTGAATGGGTTTACATGAACTTCGAGGGTTTTATTGATAATTTGAATGATTATAATTCTGTAACTCCATACGTGTTACTGGCGCGATTCATATTAACATCAACATACAACCTGACACTGACCTGCAAATTGCAATAAACTTACGAAAATTTAAATTTCGCGGGCTACCCTGCGCTTTCCACCTTAAGGGGATCCAACTCTGTTAATTTTTAACTTTATTTCTTTGACGCATCGTTTTGCTAATAATAGTCCTGGATTTTTGAAATTTTTGGGTAAACGCTGTGAGTGCAGATTCAGGCTAAATAATATCTCCTATTACGAATGGATGTCCTCTCGTCAAAAGATATAGAAAATGTATGGCCTTCTGTTAATAGTTTCTGGATTTTGCCGATCAGTTGTTTTTTTTTTTAATCTGCTTGATTTATTACAATATTTTGTATGGAATTTCAAGCCTGGAAGCTTGGAACACACATGCTACTATTGATTATGCCTGTTTGCTAGGTAGCATGCTCATTGCTCTCTGTGCCTGTAAAATATTCATTCTCTTTTCGTATAGACATGCTAGTTGAATGCTACTAAGTAGAAGCAAAAAGAAAAAGAAATGAAGAAGAAATTATGTATGTTAGTCTAGGGCCAAAGTAGCCTGAAAATAAATGGATGTGGTTCTTGTAAATAGCATGCTCTTGTACAACTAGGTTGCATATTATGTAGCACACTTTAAGCGGTCGGGCTTCATGCCAGGGTTGCGGGACTGTTCGAAAGAGATACCGCGGCCCTGGAATACAAAGGGCAAAAGAAGGAACATGGATGGGTTTTAGTCAGAATAGAAATAGAAATTCATATTCTTTAATTCGAAGTATTTTGTCCCGAAAGTACCGAAAGAACCGGGACATGGTTTAGAAAATCACGGTTCCCAAAAGACACAAGTTTCCGGGATTTCCCGGTACTTTCGGTTCCGGGAGTTCCCGGGACTATTCACTAGTTCAAAGCAGTGCAATCGGTATCGCATATTGTACAAAAACAACCGCCTTTAAATAAAAAAACCCTAAAACTGGAAATTATCTTTATTTTTGGAAGTCGGTGACTTTTGTTCGTTTTATTGACTTTTTAACCGACTTTCTTCGAAAATTTTCAAACGCACATAAGCGTCGTGCCGCACTTGGGCAAAGTATTGAACGACGCACTAATGCGTCCAGCCGCACTGGGTAGACTTTCTTCAAACGCACATACGCGTTCATAGCACTACACGAAATATTTATTGAACGCGCATGTGCGTTTGCCGCACCGGGCTAGTGAGCTATTTACTTAGCGTCTGCAATTATGTTGCAATTAATTCAGCAGGTAACGCGTTGCATGTCAATTTCGTCTCATTGAGTTCAAGAATACTTTGTGGAATTTTATTATAGCATCTCAAACAGTACCCCATGAAAGATGAATCTACTTTAGCGAGTCTGAAGCCTGGCTGAACTAATTGGTCCCTATTTCTAGTACTGTAATTGTGTCTGTCACCTCTTTTACTAAAAAGATGCAGATTTTTTCTTACGTACATTATGTTTTCGTAGATGTATTGACAATGTACCGTCATGATGTTAATGTCCTTAAACAGTTCCCTTAGAGAATCGCTCCTACGAACATTATATATAGCTCTGATGGCTCTTTTTTGCAGAATAAATATTGACTGAATGTCTGCAGCTCGTCCCCATAACAAAATGCCTTAGGACATTATACTATGAAAGTAACTAAAATAGACCAGTCTAGCGGTATCTACATCTGTAAATTGACGGATTTTTCTAATACCTACTCGTAGCATATGCTGCTGAACTTAGCCGCCCCGCAAGAGATGTTAAATGAGAACTACATCCCCAGGAAAACCGTTTTATCTACGAATTCAAGTTTCTCTTTATTCAATATTATATCACAATCACTACTTTTAACATTCGGTTAAGCAAATCTAATGCATTTAGTCTTTTTTTCGTTTAATACTAAATTGTTTGCTGTGGACCAATTTTGAACCTGAAGTAGGGCATTATTCACCTCATCAAGATTTTGGGCCCGTCTATTTATCTTAAAAATTAGAGAAGTGTCATCAGCTAATAACACCATATTTTGAGGTTGGTCTTTCAGTAAATAAGGTAGATCATTTATTGAGCCTTACGGAACCCCCATTTTTACTTTTAAACCGTTTTTTTTTTTTTTTTTTTTTTGTCGATGGGCAATCATCAAATAACCCCTCCCGCTCTGGCCTGAGCAGGAGGGAGTGTCAGAGTTTTACTGACTAAAACCCATCCATGTTCCTTCGTTTGCCCTTTATGTTCCAGGGCCGCGGTATCTCTTTCGAACAGTCCCGCAACCCTGGCAGGCGTCGGTCCTTACGGACCCCTCCCTGTTTGCTGACTCTCCTTGAGGCGCGCGTGGAACACGAACGCGCCGTCGACACGGCCTGTCGTCATAAGACGGACGGACGGCGAGCTAGCCCATAGCTCACCGTCCACAGGCCCGCGCCTACGGTGGCCGGGGGCCACCACGTGGCCCCCGACGCCCGGTGCGTCTCCCGCGGCGGCTGGGACGTGAGGCTCTCTCCGTCTCACGTTCCGCCACCTCCTTCGCTAGCATGACTGCTTCGCAGAAGGAGGTGACGGCGTCCCATTCCGTCTCGCTCCGGACCATGGATTGAACCAAGGCCGGATACTTTTAAACCCTGTGAATTGATACCATTAATTTGAACATGTTGATGTCTATCACTCAAATAAGATTTTACCAAACTAAGTGCAAGTTTAAATAGTCCGTAATGCTCAAGTTTCAAAAGTAATGTGTCGTGATTTACGCAATCAAATGCTTTGGATATATAGTTTGCTTATTTGTAGCACGGTGGATGGGTGACCACCCATTACATGCAGAGTTTCCTCCGTGCCTCGGAAAACACGTTAAGCCGTTGGTCCCGGCTGTCATTTATAGATTTCACAGTCGTTACAGGTAGTCATGAAGCGGCCCGAAAGAGTGACAACCAGTCTTAGCAAGGGGTATCGTATTACCCAGTACTAACTGGGTTGTGGAGGTCAGATAGGCAGTCGCTCCGTGTAAAATACTGGTATTCAGCTGCATCCAGTTAGACTGGAAGCCGACCCCAACATGGTTGGGGAAAGGCTAGGCAGATGATGATGCTTATTTGTGGCACGGTAGGACTGGGCCAATCCTGTGTCAAGTTCAATTTGAAGAAAATCTTAAGTCTAAAGGTTTAGTGATTTAAACAAAATACATAGTTACCTAAGCCTTTTCCTAGCGGCCACTGGCATCCTTTCCCCTCTTGGTCGAGGCAGTAATTATCAGGTTCGGTGTGAATTCCCCAGGTCGTCGCTTCGTTGGTCCAGAAAACCCTGTACATTGATGGGATTCGAACACCGATTGGTTCTGGTCCACCTGCTTCTAGTAACAGCACCTGCGACGAATAATCTGCTTTATTCTGTTCACCCGAAGGTTTTTTTTAATATCCTACTTCCTGCTAATATTGTAAATGCGAAAGTTTCTTACTCTTTCACGCAAAAACTACTGAACGGATTTGGTGAAATTGGCACACAGATAGTTTATAACCTGGATTAATATACAGGGTTTAACAAGACCCTTCACGAAGCCGTCAACAAAGCATTATGTGCAGACGCCAGCACATCTAGCTACCCGAAACTGACAAAAAGTCCCAGTCAACCATGAACCTAATGCTTTAGCGATATAGTTGACAATCTTTTACAAATTATAGAAATTTGACAGATTGTAGTAGCTTCGTCTGTACATCAAAATAAGTAACTTTAAGCAAAAAATATTGCTGGGAAACGACTTTTTTTTTTGGGGTGAAATTAACGTTTTACAGTAGGAATCAATGTAACACACTCAAAACATTATGCTGATATATGGATGTATTGCATAGGGACGTGGAGGTGTTAAAAGTAAAAATCTTATATTAAAAACATGTATTTAAGAAAAAACTTGTGAAAAAGTTGGAACTTTGACCCCCAATATCTCCGTAACTAGAAAGAAGGCTCACACAGGTATGGTCTAGAACAAAAAAAAATCACAATGACAGCGAGAACAAGTGGCTTTCGGCTTCGTTCAGGCTCTTTTACACCCTTTATAGGAAACTTTTTATCCCAGTAGAACTATCCCGTGGGACAACTACGGAACTTCACGCTAGTGGGTAAATTATATGTTCGCGTGGCGACTATCTCGGCCGATAGTAAGGGGACGGTTGAAACAGATGTATGTATATACACTTGTCTAGAATATATATAACCTATTTACTACTCAAAACTTGAAGGCTTCTAAATGTAAGGGAAGAGCGGAGCCTTCAACTACAGGCATTTTCCAAGCCTAACTGGAGACTCCTTGACATGCTATGTAACCCAAATTGATACGCAATAAACTTATTTTATTTATTTTGTTTTATGGTTAGAATAGAATGCTGTAGATGGGTCACCAATAAAAGTGGTATATTTAAAAAAAAAGTGTCACTAGGCGTTTCATAATATGGCAATACAGATTTTAGCGACAACTTCCACATCACACCCCGGTCACATCATAAGGCGATGCACCTTGCCTCAAGCGATATGCGTCACTTGTTGCTCCCGTGTATTCCCGTTCGTCCCACTGACTTCGTCCCCGTAGTGGGACGAACGGGAATTTACAAAAATAATATTAAATTTGTTCCCGATCGTCCCATTCATGATTTTAGGGGGACGAACGGGTTGCTCCTCCTTGAAAAACATGAATGCCGGTTTTCTCTTATGTAGACTAGGCGTCAGGTGACACACTCCCACAGCGCACTTGTATTTTTTAATGTTCGGCTCAGCGACTTGAGTTCAAACTAGGGAATGCAGAACCGTTCCGTTTTAAAGAACTGCGATTTTTGAGACTTTCTGGCCAAAGAACCGGGATTTTTGGGACCTTCTGACCAAAGAACCTGGATTCCCGGTACTTTCGATACTTTCTGTACTTAAGTAAGCCTTTCTAAGATAGTAGAGTCGAAAGTGCCGAAACTGAGAAAATAAGACACTAAATGACAGGATAAAATAAAAACTGAAATTATTATCTTTAAAAATTCTAAATGGCGCAAAAACGACTTCATTGATTCTGTTCACATTTTGCTAAAATATTCCATAAAGGCGGCTTCGAATTTTAGGTCGTGTATTATCACGCGGCTTACTTAAGGTGGATGCGCAAGGATAGCCCGCGAAATTTAAATTTTCTTACGTTTATTGCAATTTGCAGGTCAGTGTCAGGTTGTATATTGATGAAAATATAAATCGCGCCAGTAAAACGTATGAAGTTAAGGAATTATAATCATTCAAATCATTAATACAACCCTCCAAGTTCATATAATCTCAAAGAGTGACTTTTTCATGAAATAGCTATTGAATGGGTTTACATGAACTTCGAGGGTTTTATTGATAATTTGAATGATTATAATTCTGTAACTCCATACGTGTTACTGGCGCGATTCATATTAACATCAACATACAACCTGACACTGACCTGCAAATTGCAATAAACTTACGAAAATTTAAATTTCGCGGGCTACCCTGCGCTTTCCACCTTAAGGGGATCCAACTCTGTTAATTTTTAACTTTATTTCTTTGACGCATCGTTTTGCTAATAATAGTCCTGGATTTTTGAAATTTTTGGGTAAACGCTGTGAGTGCAGATTCAGGCTAAATAATATCTCCTATTACGAATGGATGTCCTCTCGTCAAAAGATATAGAAAATGTATGGCCTTCTGTTAATAGTTTCTGGATTTTGCCGATCAGTTGTTTTTTTTTTTAATCTGCTTGATTTATTACAATATTTTGTATGGAATTTCAAGCCTGGAAGCTTGGAACACACATGCTACTATTGATTATGCCTGTTTGCTAGGTAGCATGCTCATTGCTCTCTGTGCCTGTAAAATATTCATTCTCTTTTCGTATAGACATGCTAGTTGAATGCTACTAAGTAGAAGCAAAAAGAAAAAGAAATGAAGAAGAAATTATGTATGTTAGTCTAGGGCCAAAGTAGCCTGAAAATAAATGGATGTGGTTCTTGTAAATAGCATGCTCTTGTACAACTAGGTTGCATATTATGTAGCACACTTTAAGCGGTCGGGCTTCATGCCAGGGTTGCGGGACTGTTCGAAAGAGATACCGCGGCCCTGGAATACAAAGGGCAAAAGAAGGAACATGGATGGGTTTTAGTCAGAATAGAAATAGAAATTCATATTCTTTAATTCGAAGTATTTTGTCCCGAAAGTACCGAAAGAACCGGGACATGGTTTAGAAAATCACGGTTCCCAAAAGACACAAGTTTCCGGGATTTCCCGGTACTTTCGGTTCCGGGAGTTCCCGGGACTATTCACTAGTTCAAAGCAGTGCAATCGGTATCGCATATTGTACAAAAACAACCGCCTTTAAATAAAAAAACCCTAAAACTGGAAATTATCTTTATTTTTGGAAGTCGGTGACTTTTGTTCGTTTTATTGACTTTTTAACCGACTTTCTTCAAAAAGGAGATTTTTTTTTCCTTGAATAGATATTTTTTTATTCATGGGCTATGTAGATGACATGATGGTTCCTTAATGTCAGCTAGTTACAATGTAAAAAATTGTTTCGTGACAAGAATTTGTGTGGTATACTACAAATAAAAAACCTTCTGCGAAAAAAACCGACTTCCAAAAAGACACTAAGAAAGCCTAAAATAACTTTACTTTCGGAAGTCGGTTGCAAAAAGTCAATGAAACAAACAAAGTCGCTTACTACCGACAGTAAAGTTATTTAAGCCTTTTTTAGTTTTTTTTTTGTTTGAAGTCGGTTATTTTTCCGTAGAAAGTTTTTTATTTGCCACCGGCTTTCTGTATATAAACGACATCATCATCATCATCAGTCTACATCAGTCCACTGCTGGACATAGGTCTCCTCAATCACACACCACTCAACTCGATTCTGAGCAAGTCTCATCCAGTTGCTACCAACCACCCTGCGAAGATCATCACTCCATCGAGCCTGAGGACGATAAATGACATAAAAAATAGGTACTAAATCACTTACACTACAAGAAGTGTTTTCAGTCAGTCTGCCAGCCACAATGGACCCTGCAGTTCCAGCGCCAACAACGATAAAGTCGTATGTGTCTTCTGTTTCGTCCACCGACTCGATCCTCTTGCAAGGCGTGGAGATGTCGCAGCGGCCCCACAGGTAGCCTTCTAGGAGTATCATGAACAAGAAGTTGCCACTGCATACATCCGAGTTGACTAGACTCGACCCTTCTTCAACGATCGGGCACCCACAATCCTGGTGGCAGTAACATCAGTAAGTATCAAAATTCCTAGACAAGTGGCAAAAGCTTTCAAAGGAGTTTGTCAATCCAAACCAATACCACATTTTTGATAGAGTTTTAACGATCTACGTATGGTATTCCGAAATACCGCTCACCGAAAGGACGGTTTTCCGATAACACTCTACTCCGACGGTTTGTTGAACGAAAAAATTATTGGCCGATGAAACGTTTCGCCGAAAATATTATTCATCGACGGTTGGTAGTCCGAATGAATCCTTCGCCGATGTAACGGTTCACCGAAAACACTCTTTAACGACGATTGGTTGAACGAACGAATCTTTCGCCGATAGCATTCAGTTTACGCTAGCTAACAAACAATACTCGAGTCCAATGTTTAATTTTATCAGCATAGATGAATAAATAAATACCGGGAGCTTCCGTATTAAAGATAAGTCCCTAAATGACGCATAATGCACTCATTAACAATGGTACTGAGATTAAACGAGTATTGAATAAACTTGCAATAGTTACATGTAACAAAACAACAAATATCTATGGTAGTATTTATTTATTTTCTGTGGGTAGTTGCGAAATTTGTGACGACAGACCTCGTTACATGAAATGTTTCTCGCTCGTGTTTTGTTTAATTAAAAATGAATACGTGCAATTTAGTTAAATCTAAACGCGGAGGACATGTGCTAGTAGTGAATGGATATTCTTATGACTTAAATAAAAAATATGATAACAAGTATTATTGGCGGTGTACAAAAAACAAACAAGTGGTTGTGGTGTAAGTGTAATAAACTTTATTTGATCGTTATGAACATACATTTGTTAGTCAAAATTGTGATCATGCACATTTACCTGAGCCTGAAAAAATTATTGATATGAATTTTAAAAACAAATTGAGAACTAGTGCGAAGGAATCTATGGACAGTGCGTCACAAATTGTAAATCGTTGTTTAAAAGACGTAGCTACCATAAGTGCGCCTCAATTGCCCAATAAATCAGCTTGCCGAATGATTGTGCAGCGTGTTAGAAATAAAGGACTTCCTAAGATACCGCAAACAATCAACGAATTTCATGTACCACAATATCTCGCTAAAAGTAATGGAAAGCAATTTTTGCTTGGTCAATATACATGTAACAATGAAAGTGTTGTCATTTTTGGTACTAAAGCTAATGTTAAGCGTATGAATAATGCACAATGCTGGATCATGGACGGGACATTTTCGAGTTGTCCAACTCCATTCTGTCAAGTTTTTTCTATTCATGTTTTAGTGGGAACTGCAGGTGGCACAAATAAATTTCTACCTATGGTATACGCACTACTGTCACATAAGACTGAAAGCTGTTATTTCATATTTTTGGAGATTTTGAAAAGATATGCGATCAATACATTAAATACCCATTTGTCACCAGCTAATATATTAACTATCGTGAACAAATAGCAAAGATAAGTAAAGAAATTTCAAAAGCAATTAGAAACCATAGAAAAACAAACCGGCTTAATATAATAAGGGAACAAATAAATAAAACAGGAGGGATTAAAAGTGCTTTAAAACAACTTAAAGAACATTCAACATGGATACCGAAAACAACAAAGAAAAATAAAGACAACAAAATAAAAACTGCAACTAAACGTCGACATATTTTACAAACCGCAACAGATTTTTATAAAGAATTATATATGGATAATATAAATGAATACGCGGATAAAACAACACTAGAAGTAAACTCAAATCTAGATCCAGTCCCAGACATTATGCAAAGTGAAGTAAGAAGAGCCATCCAATCACAGAAAGCAGGGAAATCACCTGGAGATGATAAGATAACCAATGAGTTACTAAAGAATAACATAGAAGAGATAATACAACTATTTACACACATTTGCAACGAAATTTTGAAAACGGAACAAATTCCTTCCCAATGGACATCGTCAACAATAATACTCTTACACAAAAAAGGAGATAAAAATGAGATTAACAATTACAGACCCATCAGTTTGATGCCAAACTTGTACAAAATATTCAGCAAGATAATACTACACCGCATAACTAAAAATCTAGACAGCAACCAACCCAAAGAACAAGCGGGATTTCGCTCAGATTTTTCAACAATTGACCACATACATACTGTCAAACAAATAATTAAGAAATGCAATGAATACGACCGCCCGTACTACCTGTCTTTCGTCGATTATAATAAAGCATTCGACTCTTTAAAACATAATTATATATGGGATTCATTAAAAAACCAAGGAGTAGACAGCAAATTCATTAGGATCATTAAGAAAATATATGCCAACAGCACAGCAAAAGTGCAACTCGAAAACATTGGAGATCAATTTAAAATACAGAAGGGCGTGAGACAGGGAGACCCGTTGTCACCAAAAATATTTAATGCCGTTTTGGAAAATATCTTTAGGCAACTCAATTGGGATACCCTTGGCATTAATATAAACGGGGAAAAATTGCACCACCTAAGGTTCGCAGATGATCTCATTTTGTTCGCATAAGATCCCATGACACTACGAACAATGCTACAACAACTAGCATCAGAGAGTAAAAAGGCGGGATTATCAATGAATACAAGCAAAACTAAATTAATGACAAACAAGACCGAAGTCAAAATTGAGGTGGGCGAAGATGAGATCAAATACGTAAACGAATATGTATACCTGGGTCAAGTTATATCGGTGAAAGACTTATCGACGAAAGAAGTAGAAAGACGAGTAAACAACACCTGGCAAAGGTACTGGTCACTCAGGGAAATCATGAAAAATAAATCTGTGCCCATCTCGGAAAAGAGAACCGTTTACAACACCTGTATACTTCCATGCCTTACCTACGGCTGCCAGACCTGGCCACTAACACAGAAGATTGAACACAAACTAGGCGTATGCCAAAGAGGAATGGAAAGGAGTATGATGGGTCTAAGGTTGAAAGACAAAAGGAAAGCTACAGCAATTAGGGACACCACAAAAGTAGCAGATGTTAAAGTAAAAACACGAATCCTAAAATGGAAATGCACCGGTCACATGATGAGGACACAAAAAGAAAATTGGACTAAAAAAGTTACAGAATGGTACCCAAGGGACGGAAAGAGACGTAGAAGAAGGCAATTAAAAAGATGGGAGGATGATCTGCCTAAGGGCTGGAGGATAATAGCAAGGGATCGACAAATGTGGAGGGAACTTGAGGAGGCCTATGTCGCAAGACAGCCTGACCTGGTAGCTGATTGGACCAACAAGTAAAAATTTTTTTTTTTTTTGAAAATGTAAGTTTAGTTTACGTCGTAAATTAAGTTTAGTTAATGTTACAATTTAGATATAGAAAACAAATAAGTGTAGTTCCTATTTTTTAGTTTTAGTTTTTATTCGTCAAATGACTAAATATTGTGTCTACGAAGGTCAGAGTAAATAAAGGCTATTTTTATTTTTATTTTATTTTATTTTATTTTAATATATTAACTGATTTTGAAGTAGCAGTGATCAATGCAGTCAAACGACAGTTTCCAGACTGCGCCCACAGGCTATGCTTATTCCATTTGACCCAAAGTATTTGGCATCATGTCCAGTCAGAGGGTCTCGCAAGGCGATATGCTGAAGATTTCACATTTGCGCACAAAATCAGACACTTAGTTGCCCTCGCTTTTCTTGAGCCCGCTGAGATATCCGAAGCCTTCGAAATCATCCAAAATAAAATATTGCCGACAGAAGCAGTTGAAATTGCCCACTGGTTTAAGAAATATTATGTTGGATCACATCACACGCAGCAAAGAACTAACACGGGTTTGATAATAAAAAGAAATCAGGCATTATTTCCACCAGCTATGTGGACAGTTTACGATCGCACACTTTCTGTTCCAAGGACACAAAATGCATTAGAATCGTGGCATGAACGATGGAACACGCTTCTCCATAGAAGAAAATGGAATATTTATAAAACAATTATTGAATTTGCTAAAAAGCAGAAGCATACAGAATGTGTCATTGAACGAATCAACTCCTCGGAACCCATGCCAAAGCGTAGACGTAATGCACAGGTTGAATATGATGCTAGGATACAAACACACTTATCACAAAAGAGTGAAATGAATATTGAATCTTTCTTAGGTGGATTGGCCCATATTCTATACCTGAAAAACAAGATTTTTTTTAATGTCATTATAGAATTAAAATAATAATAAGTACAACTAATAATAATAACTCTTAATTTACTATAACTTCAACAATTTATCACGTTGTGTTACTTTCATTTGTTTTTTGCTTTGTTCGCACAGTTTATTTAATTTTTTTCTATTGTCGCAGTTCTAATAGAGAAATCATAATAATCATAAACATATTGTTTATTGTAAAAAACAATATAAATTTGCCTTTTTGATTAATTTTCTTGTTGTTAAATAAACACTTTTTTTTTTCTATTGCCACTCTTCCATGTATTATTTTATTATTACCTGTATTTTTAACATGACTTCTACAAGACCTAAGGGTGTTGTCAAGCTGAAAGAAAAACTATCCATTTGGCAAAAGAATTCCCCTACAACGATAGCTATCGGCGAAAGATTCGTTCGTTCAACCAATCGTCGTTGAAGAGTGTTTTCGGTGAACCGTTACATCGGCGAAGGATTCATTCGGACTACCAACCGTCGATGAATAATATTTTCGGCGAAACGTTTCATCGGCCAATAATTTTTTCGTTCAACAAACCGTCGGAGTAGAGTGTTATCGGAAAACCGTCCTTTCGGTGAGCGGTATTTCGGAATACCATACGTAGATCAGTTTTAACGGAGGTCTTCTTAGCGTAAACAGAAGAGGTTGCGGGTTTAGCGGAAGCGAGAGCGGCAGCGAGAGCGGAAGCGAGAGCGGAGGTCGGGAAAAGATCAAAAATAATTTATTACCCGAGTTCCCCAGAAGGACATTATACCCAATATTTTAATTAAATAATATCTACCTAATCATATTCAAAAAGTCTTAATACAAAATAGGTACATCACCAGCAGTGCAAGTACGTAGGACTCGATTCGATAAATCTGACATTTATTCTCGATAAAATGAGTTTTTATCGACTCGAATCGATGTCGCAAGTACGTAACTACTATTTGAACGGTCGATAACTAGACCCTAAATTTTTAACGATTTTATCGAAAATGCAAGTACGAAACGACATTTTGACAGTTGAGATCGCCTATTTACGCTGTCGAGCTCGGTAATTTATCGACACCTTGTAAAAGTACGTTAGGCTTATCGATAATAATTATAATGGATTCAGGACTTTTGGTTTTATTGCTGGGTGATGAGGAGGAACGGCAACACCATCACAATGTAATGCGTATTCGGAGGTGACGTCCCAGAGACACGAACAATCCTCTGGAACTTCCAGAAGAAGATTTTGTTCGTCTTTTTCGGGTGAATCGAGAAGTGGCAGTAATTTTAGTAGAAGGGATAGAGATGTACAGAGGACACGATCCATTGGACGCCCTGTCCATAATGTGATATCGTGGTTTTACTCTATGTGCATACTTCATTCGAGATCTAGACAAAACATACCTAACCTAAAATTATGATATTTTTTTATCATGCACTGCAATTTTTACCTATTATAGTTCTTAGGAACCTATTGAAAATAACTGGCCCTTTCTAATAACTAGAGTTTCTAGTCCAAATACACATTTATTACATACTAAAACTTCATGACTTAGGTTTTGACAGCCGTACGGTTTTATGCAGTTGAGAGCTACCAAAGTTGCATTGGGCAGGAATACAATATTGCCCTTGGCCAAAAAATTGTGAGCAAGGTTGTGCAAGAAGCCGAGGGCAATAGTACGCCACCTCTTCCACACCTACGTGAAGTTCCCAGGTGCAGCTGAAAAAAGAGCCATCGTAGAAGAATTCTAGCACAAAGGGGTTTGAGTAACTTTGTATGGACTTGTGGCGTCATTTTTTTTTTGAGCGGCCACCAATAATTTTCATGTTACTTTGTTCTGCTGTGTTAAATACACATATATGTTCAATTATTTGTATCCCAAGTGATATCAAAGCTGAGATGTTTGAATTTGAAGATTTTAAAAATGTAGTCTCTATAAATACTTCAATTACCGTCCTGCGTGAAAAAAATCTTAGTTATGTTTTTAGAAGATTGATATTAGTTATTGGCTTTACTGTTTCACGACCGTCTGTCAATGTGACGTTAGTATTGGGCCATAGGAAATAATAAAAACACATTATTATACTTTATTGCATTTATTACATGATTTTTAAAAACACATTTATTAACTTTCTTCGTCCATTTCGTTCTCAATGTCATGTCGAATAATGATATCTAAAAATTGTGCCGGCGGAGTCAGATTATTTTGATATCTGCCCCATCCCATGTACCTACCATATAATGGACATTACATGCGCACAGCAGCCTAAGGTCCGTTTCCCGATTATACATGAGCAATAGTGGCCCAATATTGCATCCAGCCCTTGTGCATCTTGCCCTTCCAGTCTTTCTACGAGAATATACACGTAATATGTCCGTCTAGATGAATGTCTGGATTGGATCCTGCCTCTAAGAAGCCACGGATCAATCCAGTTATAGGTTTCCACCGAAAAATCATTCATATTGGGTTCTCTGCATACTTCAATCACATATGAACCGTCACTTTTTACATGTTCTCCGTAGTAGCTACGAGCTTGTTGTACTTGATACGTTCCAAGTGCATAGAGAATTAAATCATCTTCACTTAAAATAGGAAAGTCATCCAACCCAGGAACTTCAGCATTCATAGATTCAAAATCAGCCCTTCTTCTATTCATATTATTCGTAATGACATACTCGGCTAGTTGATTCCGTGGACTATGGTGAGGTATACGATTTACTATTTCCTGTGTTAGCCTATGATCAGTCAGTGGTACCCCAAACGCATTTAATAATGCTGCAGCTATTCTTATTTCTTCAAATAAATGACTTGCAGCTACATTAAAATTCTGAGACCGAAGCTGACAGAACTGATTTTTTAATCTGCCATTAATGGTTTCGACCACCAAACGGCACATGGTTACTTTTATTGAATCGTTGGCTTGTTGTGTAGTAAGCTGGTATTCATTTTCATCTTTAGATGAGCGCATATATGCACGGTATCCACATGTCTCCACATCTTCGATGCAGTCTCTGAATCCTCTGTCTAAGATTAGCACATCGTCCTCATGAAAGAACCAATGAACGAGATCATATGGATCCTTAAAGATCTCTGAGAGAATTGTCGCATCGGATTTAGTAGCCTCATATAAACCATATATGTCTATGATGTGGCCATCAGGACAAACCAGTAAAAAAGGCTTTAATAAATGCCGGAACTTGTGTAAGCTATAAGATTTTCTCTGAAAGTAGTAATTGCTACTTTTTGCAAATAAATGTATGTGCCATCTAGTATGATTATGGCCTTCCTTTCATTCAAAGAACCATCAGGATTGCCAAATAATGTATTTGGGATTGTTAAACATCTCGATATAACATTATTATTGAGAATTCTTAAAAAAATATGGCAGACACCTAAAAGAGTGCAATAACATATAATAACTTCTTCGATTTCAATTACCAATACAAAACCAAATATCTCAGTTCCGATATGGTTTAGAGAAATGTGTCCATAATAGCTTTTGATCGCTGTATTCTGTTCTTTCATAATATCGAAGTTTCATTACTGGCCGCTCAACTTCAAAACGACGCCAACTTTACCCAAACCCCTTTGGAATGCCAGATTGCCTTGGTTGTGTCGATTGCACCAATGTTTCAATTGAAATATTGTTATTGTAAACACGACCCACTGACCGTATTTTTATCTTTCTCAAGAAAGTAATGTCAACTGTCAACTACAAACTTTTTTTTGGCAAAGGTAAACACGACGACGCTAAGAAAATGGAATATTTTCTGTATTTTTACCAAAATTTACGGATGTTTAGGTAAATACTGATAGTTTCTCTAAAATAAATCCTTAAACATTGTTTACAATGCCAAACATCTATGAAAAGCAAGGATTTTCTAAATATCTCGCACATTAGTCGATTTAGTCGAGCCACCGAAATATGTTTTGTCTTTGGACGTCTTCAGTGTTGCCATTTGACAAGCGATCCTTAGCGACTCGATTCGGCCCACGATAAATCTTATCGTCGCGTGTTACGTACTTCCACATTCGTTAACAAGATCGATAAAAATGCAAACCTTAGCGATCTCGATGTCTTATCGATGCAAAGTACGTACTTGCACTGCAGTTATGTTTAACAAGTAGGTATAACATAGTTAACTTTACTAGAAATCCGTAGACGTGGAAGCGGCGGCGGAGGTATGATTTTTGCGGAAGTTTCGCACTTGCGTTAAAACACAAATTGACTTTTCCTTGTCTCGGTCACAGGTTATTCGTTGATTGTGGGACGTTAGACAAAGAAACCGTGTGGCAATGGGGAAGGCAGTTCAAAGCTGATTGTAAATGGCGTGTCCATAGCTTAGTCCCAATCTGACTATGAGGTCAAGCTATTTTGAACTATAAAATTACATTGACAGATTTTTAACCAATGACGATGCTTGGTACAAGCTATGCTAGCGCCATTAGATTTATAGTGGCCTTCCCGATTGTAGCCACCGTGTGCAAAAAAAAAAGAACAAGAATTAAAACATGTGAGTATGTGATGTCTCTAAAAACAGACGCCGGGAGAGGTTAAACAAATAAAAGCTTGTAAGAAAATATTACGCCCAGTCTTATCGTTTAGAGAATCAGGGAATATGTAATATCTTTTTATAACAACAAAGTCAGTTTTTTTTAAAGATGGAAGCGCTTGCGTTGCTATAATTCAAACCATTACTTTCATTTTATTTACACGACTGCCAAATAAATTAGTGATTTTTGTGACTGATTGTTTTTTGCTGAGATGACGAGTAATAGAGAAGTATGGACGAAGAAGGAGACATGGTGCGCCGACCCCAAATAAATTAGGATAAGGGTAGGCGAATAATGATGACTTTAATTTTATTTTTTTGGCAGATTTTTATCCTCCACTGAAACGTGTCACGTTTAGCGTAAAAAAACGCGCAATCATATCCACACGGTTGTTAATAGTTGAGGGAAATTGGTTTAAGAGTAACCAAAACATTTTTTTTAAAGTTGCCTGTAATCGCCGAAGAGTTAGGCAGAGGTGTACCTAATAGTACACCCACATTTCGACAGTTATGTTTAGGTCCTATGTAATAGGCGACGTGCCATCAACCGACAATTCCTGATTGAAAAACTCAGTAACATTTTGCCCGAACCGAGATGCGAACCCTGGAACTCAGCCTTGCTTGCGACTCTAGATGAACCAGCTAAATTAGCAAAGATCTGAAATAAGTAAGAAAGTTTCACTCACCTGGGCGGCTAAAACCATGTTGGTATTTTACTAATTGCTGCTCCAGAAAACCTACAGACAAAAAAGTTTAACAATTAAAAAGAAATTCCACCCGAAATGTTCGCGGTGACAATAAAATAAAAAAGAAATGACGCTCTATTTATAAAATTGCCATCATGTGATAAATTTGTCCATGTCGCAGGTCCGCAATTAATATAGTTAATACACAATATGACTAGGAAGTAATACAGGATTATTCTTATATAAAATACTCCAACCTGTAACTGTTTTTTGTCCCTAATAAATAAATTAAAATATCGACACATAACTAATATAGAAAAAGAAAACTGATTAAAACTTATAATTATTGTGTGTGTTTTTTATTTATTGTCGTTAAGGACTACTTGTCGCTTGCAGTTTCTAAGCTAACTCATTGCTCTCATACGGTTTAAGGCGTTTGTAGAATAACAAACTATACCTACAAGTACTTGATTCACATGTTGAATAAGCATGTTCATTTCTTAGTAGGTCACTATAGTGACAGGCTTGTATTTCTTGATATCAACAGCTTTGTTGGTAAACTTAAGTCGACACGGGGTAAAGTGTATCTACCTATTAGTTGTAGACACAAAATAGCTAGGCTGTTAGTTTATAATATTCACTCAGACATAAGTAGTATGTCTATGTTTAGTTATATTATTCACACTGCGACTATTAGTAATAATACTAATAATTATTTTTACAATTACGGGGAGGATCCATGTGTAACTTTAGAAGATTCTCGAGTGGGGTCCACTAGTACTAGGATCTCATCGTCTTGTAATGGCATGGGAGTCTTGGGGATCACTCCGGATGCTCAGTAAGACAACAGAAGATACCAGAAACATTAATGTTACACCGAACAACAACAATGTACCGTCTTGCTCTCAAATAGCTAAATGTAAAAAAGGGGCTAAGCAGAATTCCATGCAGTTATTTCATCAAAATATTCTAGGTTTCTCTTCAAAGCAACTAGAAATTGAATTGTTTTTAGGAAAAAACAAAGTTTGTAATTGTTTGTTTCACTGAACATTGGTTAAAAGAATATGTAATGTTTATTAATTACGCAAATTACAGTGTGGGCAGTTGCTTTAACCGGAAAGCTAAGATTTGTGGGGGTTCATTAATCTTAGTTAAAAATTGTATTAAATTTAAGACTCGTAATGACATTGATGATCTATCATAGTATTGAGCTGTCTTGTGTTGAGCTGGATAAGCATGTAATAGTGTGCGTTTACAGACCCCCAAATTATCAAAACTACTCTATATTTGAGTCAATAATGGAAGATGCTTTAGCAAAACTTGCAACTGGTAATAAATCATTAGTTATCTGTGGTGACTTTAATGTTAATATTTTAGACAAAAATTCGAATAGAAGTAGATTGTTACATCTTTTTAAATCATTTAATTTGTCAAACGTTTAATGAAAACTACAACCTAGTGTTAATTTAGTTAAGTTTCTCTCTAAGTGAACTGTTATTTGTTCTTTTGAGAAAATAAAAAAATGTCTTTAAACCGAAACGTGTTTTCGGAACCAACTCGAATTTCTACAAATACTGCTACATGTATTGATAATGTGTTTTGTTGCTGCGATTACTTAGATAAATCCATTGTAAATTACCTTCCTTCTGATCACAGCGGGCAAACCGTTGCTTTCGAGTCCTACACACCATTACAAAGAATCCAGATAAAATCTAGACTAATAACACCCAGTAATTTGAATAAATTTAAAAATAACTTAATTAGTAATTTAGGCATTCCGAGCCATATTATTGAAAATGTTAATAAATTTTATGAGGAATTCTTTTCGGTAGTTTACACAGAGTTCAATAATATTCATTAAAAATGAAAACCAAATCTAGTTGCCCAAAGTTTATGTTCAGTGACTGGGCAACTAAGGGTATTAGGAAAAGTAGGGAACGATTGTTTGAGCTGTACGGCCTTAAGCCTTACATCAACTCAGAAACTTTTAATAAATATGTTACAAATTACTCAAAATTTTTTTAAAACTCCTGTTAGGTAGCTAAAGCCTTATTCATTAGCAACAAGATTAAATCCGCCGATAATAAAATAAAGACGGTTTGGAAAATCATCAATAGTGAAACTAACAGAAATAAAAGATATAATAATGATATCACTCTAGAGACTTCACGTGGTCTTCTTAGCTCTAAAAATGAAGTTGATCAAGAATTTGTAGATATCTTCACTAGTATCCCACTTAAAACTACTGAAACCTTAAATTCCTCACCCTTGTTTTCTATTGATTTATTAAGAGCGAACGTTTCGGCCTGTCCGGTTGAGTTTCAATTTAAACATATAAACCCCATAGCAGTCATTAAAGCTTTTAAAGAAATCAAAGTCAAATTAACCGAGGATCTATGGGGTATGTCAATTAAAGTTTGTCAAGCCATTATTGAGACTATAGCACCGTACTTGGCCTTAATATTTAATTTGTGTGTGGACCAAGGAGTCTTCCCGGACCTTATGAAATACAGCAAGGTAATACCACTTTTCAAGTCCGGGGACAGTAAAGACACCAATAACTATAGACCCGTATCCGTATTGCCGGTTTTCAGAAAGGTGTTTGAAAAGGTAATGCTTAATCAAATGCTCAACCACTCTAACACCAATAAAATCTTGCATGCGAAACAGTATGGTTTCACCAAAGGACGTTGTACGACTGACGCCGGTTTCACAAGATGCCATAGGAATTTTCTGTGACCTCTCGAAAGCATTTGATTGCGTAAACCATGAAACCCTACTCTTAAAACTTGAACATAAACTTGCGCTCAGTTTAGTGAAATCGTATTTAAACGATAGACATCAGCAAGTACAAATAAATGGTGTCAACTCAATGGGTTTAAAAGTAAGTATGGGTGTACCACAAGGTTCGATATTAGGTCCATTTATTTAAAAACCAACCACAAATGGTGTTATTCGCTGACGATACTTCTTTAATATTTAAGATAAACAGACGTGCCACAAATCTCGACGACGTAAATAACGCCTTAATGCAGGTCCATAATTGGTTCACCGCTAATAATTTAGTATTAAATGGAAAAAAAAAACGAAGTGCATAAGATTTGCTCTACCGAATGTTAAAAGTAGTGATAGTGACATAGTATTGAATCAAGAGAAACTGCAATTCGTCGAAAATACTGTTTTCCTGGGGATCACGCTCGACTCAAGGCTACAATGGGGTCCGCATATAACATCTCTTGCAGGACGGCGTTCAGCAGCATATGCTGTTAGAAAAATCCGCCAATTTACTGATGCAGATACCGCGAGGCTAGTCTATTTTAGTTATTTTCATAGTATTATGTCATACGGTATTTTACTAGGGGAACGGGCTGCAGACATTGAGTCTATATTTATTCTGCAGAAAAGAGCCATCAGAGCCATATATGATCTACGTAGGCGCGATTCTCTAAGGGAACTGTTTAAGGAAATTAACATCATGACAGTACCTTGTCAATACATCTATGAAAATATCATGTACGTTAGGAAAAATCTGCATTTATTTAGTAAAAGAGGTGACAGACACCACTATAATACTAGAAACAGGGACCAACTAGTACAGCCAGGTTTCAGGCTAGCTAAAGTAGACTCATCTACTACTGCTCACTATGCCACAACGGAGACCTTACTTACATACATTGCCTAATGAGCACACACCCATCTCCATCCTTGCACTAATACTTCTATCCTCGCATCCATACACACTCGCACATACAACTCCCCACTCACGTACACACCAACACCACCTATTCACACTCACACACAAACACCTACACACCCATAATCACATTCATTCACCCTCACCCTCTCACATACTCATACCTACATAATCTTTATTGTACAAAATTTAAAACTATAGTAACTAATAACGTCTTTCCCTTCTGATGGTAAATCGACACAGTCCATTCATGCATCAATCAATTGGAACCTCATTGTGAAACACTGTCTCTTAAGATACAGGATACCCTAGTTTAAGAGACAGAGTTTAATCTATTGTGTACAGATTTCTGAAGCATCCATAATTATGTTTAATGTAAGTGTTCTCCATCAATCATTCAAAATTGTAAACTAAAGTACAATTATCTGTTTTTTTGGGAAATAAAGATATTTAATTAAAAAAAAAAAAAACTTTCATGGGGTACTGTTTAAAATGCTATAATAAAATACCTCCCCACATTCAACAACTGAATGAGACAAAATTTAAATCTTGTATAAAACGCACACTATGTAGGCAAGCATATTATAAGTTAGGGGATTACATAGATGATAAAAATGCTTGGCTCAATGCTGGTCCTGCTCCACAACCGTAGGGGCAAACTAATCAGAAGCTCATGTGAAATTATTGTGGAAGCTGCAGAAGATTGTAAAAATATCTTTGCATTGTATAGATTCAATCTCTTAGTATTATATAACTGCATAGCACATGTGTGAGTACTATGTACTGTAAAGCTACCATTTACATTTAGTTATCCTTTATTGACTCGAATGTGCCCTGGTGGCTGAGAGAATGTCAGGCTCACTCAAATGTCTCGCTGATAGTGGCGGGTGTGTTGGGTCGTTTAGTTCCCTTCAATATGGTTGAGCTGAATGGAGCTGATGCATGCGTCATGTTCGTGAACGGGCGCTGTCAGTTGGGACTGGTCATCTCTTAGCTGCCACGGTTTATTTTAACTACTTTGTTTTTAAATTGTTGGTAGTTATAATCTTTTACTCTGGACGCTCTTAATGTGCACGTCTTTCTACATCGTTCTCACATATATGTATAATCTCAACATGAATGATGTAACCAAGATCTTGTAACAATATTTTGATTGAAAAGAGTGTCCATGGAGTTTCTTGCCCATTCTTCTCCATAGAGATCTACGCTTTGGAATGGGCAACTACAGTACTTTCACAAGCTATTATGCCTTGTGTCTGTGACTGTAGCTTCGCCTTTGTTTTTCTGACTTTCAAAAGTGCCTGCTAAGGTTTAATTGAAATAAACGCTTTGAGTTTGAGTTTGAAATAACGCGCATTCAGTAAAAGTATATTTTCTGCTTTATAATCTAAGGTTCCGCCTTATAAAATGTCGTGAGGAAAGTTGTGAGTATGAATGTGGATGGGTATAAGAGTAGAGAAGCACCAAAGAGACGATGGATGGACTGCGTAAAGGATGATATGGCAAGAAAGGAGGTGTCTGGTGAGATGGCGAGTAATAGAGAAGTATGGAAGATGAAGACATGCTGCGCCGACCCCAAATGTTGTGTTGATCGGCTTCGTTAAGGGTCTTGTTACACCCTTTATATAAAAATCTTGTGTCACCGTGTTTGTGGTCGCACTCCTCCGAAACGGCTCGACTGATTTTTATGACTTTTTTAATGTATATTTGGTAGGTATGAGAATATATGGGTTGTCAAATTCTAAATTAACGGGAGCGAAGCTACGGGCAAAAGTTAGTATTTTTATATATTAAATTTATTTAAGCCGGTTGGTCCCGGCTGTCATTTTTAGACCTTTGGCTTTGACAGTCGTTACAGGGGTCTGTGGCCCCAAAGTCTGACAACCTGTCTTACCAAGGGGTACCGTAATACCGTATGAACCCAACAAAGTTGGAAAAAGCTAGACGTGGAAATGTGTAAAGTTAGCTGATACCTAGAACATTCTGAAATAGTCGGATTTATCATGTGTAATGCGACTCTTGATTTTCCTTATTGTTTTAATAAATGGTTTATATAATTTGCAACTATAAGATAAGCACAAAAGAGAGGAATATTTTAATGAAAATGTTAATTTGCTGAACACATACATAGATACAGCCTTTGTTGAAAATTACATTTTGGCCATGAAACTCGTCTTTTGTCATATTAAAAAAAAACTGTAGGTACAGACACCAGCACAACAAGGTACCTGAAACTGACAAATATTCTGAAGCAACCTTGAACCTAATACTTCACTATCACTTATAAAATAAAGTCGCTTCCCGCTGTCTGTCCCTATGTATGCTTAGATCTTTAAAACTACGCAACGGGGTTTGATGCGGTTTTTTTCTAATAGATAGAGTGATTTAAGAGGAAGGTTTATATGTATTACAATGCACCTGTGCGAAGCCAGGGCGGCTCGCTAGTTAGCAATAATATTGAAAATCTATTAAACTTTGACAGATTGTAGTACCTTCAACATTGGGGGGCTTATTGTAATAGGTTTGATTATATCCCAACACTTATGCCAGGAGATGGCTTAGGGCCATATCTTAAGGGACTCGTACTAACTAAAACCTTACGATGGTCATATTCACAAAAACATCTATTGAAAGAAGGCAAATGCCCAGAAACTAATGAACGGGCTGAAGGTATGAAAGGGTTGAAGAAGCTATAATAAATACAATATAGGATAATAAAATTTTTATATCACCTTTTCTTTTAAATATTATATGAATCTTGGAACTTAATTTCCCCTTTAAAAACGTTCTTGATTCTGATGGTGGACGCATCCTGTTCTAACTCAGAATTATTCTAATTTTCCAAGTTTGACTCCTTAAATACAAACCATAAGAGTGCAAACTAAAATGACTTGAAAATGACTTGACTTTCTGGTTAGCGCGAGGAACTGACGAATTGACGATAAACTGAGTGACACCTCAACTTCATTAAAATATTATTTTTAAACTTATTATTTTGTGCACGTATAGTAGTTGCAGTCAAACGATCGCTACCTGGCTTATCAGCGTTACAAAAGGAAGTTTATTCTCGTGTCTAAATAGAGGTATAACATATTGTATTTTGGATAAAATTCTTTGTTGTACATTTATTTTTGTCCCTTTATGGTCAAAAAACTGTGAGAAAACTCTGTTTCATATGTTACTGACATTATAATTTGCTTTTTAGATATCACAATGTCATCCCGCAAGACAGCTGGTCGCCGTGGCACCAACAAGAAGCGCGCACAGCGTGCCACTTCCAATGTATTTGCTATGTTCGACCAGGCCCAGATTGAGAGTTCAAAGAGGCCTTCAATATGATCGATCAGAACAGAGATGGTTTTGTGGACAAAGATGATCTTCATGATATGTTCGCTTCTCTTGGTGAGTAATAAATTGACTAATAAATCGAAGTGGCTGAATTATATTTGCCATTGTGGTTAAAGGTTTATCTAATCAACTAAAGTTGATTGCCTAGCGTGGGCCAGATGTAGCAGAAGGCTGAAATAGCTTTGAGTGACGCCTTTTCGTTACACTGCAGTTCTAAGAATATCTACTGTCGTCTCTAAATCCTAACTAATAATTATAAATGCGAAAGTAAGTATGCATATTAACTTTTCACGCCTAAACCACTGAACCAATGATCCTGAAATTTTGCATAAATTGTCAGGTGTACAGAAACGGACATAGGGTACCTTTCATCCCGAAAAAAAAGTACTGTTTCCAAGGAAAAAAACTATAACATTCTTATGATAATAGATAGCGCTACGTGTCTTTCGAATCATGATTGAATTATATTATTACAAGCAGAGTACAACCCAAATTGATTGTCAAATTCTAAATGAATGCTAGCGAAGCCACAAGCAAAAGCTAGTAGGCTAACATATACTTTCCTTATTTGTTTTTTAATTAGCCTATTCTGTCCCACTGCTGGGCAAAGGCTTCCCCCATTCCTTTCAAACTCTGCCGGTTTTTTGCCTCCTCTGGCCAATCAATCAGGAACGAGTCGAAATCGTCACGCCACCGTTTCTTGTGCCTGCCTCGGTGACGACGACCGTCTTCAGGCACCCACTGTGTGCCCATCCGTCCTGATCCATTCTGGATATGTAACCCGCTCATTAACCTCGCAGACTTATCACCCTAAAAAATATAGAAATAAATGTAGACCTAATACATTTATCACCAGTTATCCTGTTTTGTAAACATTTCTAGTTTACAATGAAAATTATCAGTCAGGTAGGTCAGATAGGTATTTGCCCCGTGTTAAATACTGGTATTCAGCTAGATCCGGTTAGATTGAAGGCCAACCTCAAGAGAGTTGGGACAAAGCTGGGCAATGATGAATGTTAACTTATAAAAGTATTAACCACATTATTACTTCAGGTAAGAACCCAACGGAGGACTACTTGGAGGGTATGATGAACGAAGCTCCCGGTCCTATCAACTTTACCATGTTCCTCACTCTCTTCGGTAAGCCCCTGCAAGGAACAGACCCTGAGGATGTCATCAAGAATGCATTTGGGTGAGTAGTCTAAACTTAGAGTATAATACACAGATTAGTGATCAATTAAAATTGAAGTATTTCTTTCTATTACGTGGTAAGTGATCCCACTGTCACTTATGAGTCAATTTAGGTGGTTCTCCTAACTCCTCTTGGGCCTATCATCATTATTCACAGCCCGAGTTCACCCACCGCTGGGCATAGCCTCTCTTCCCTTGGGCCAATCCGTACAATGTGCCAGCTGCAGCAGTTAAAATAAAATACTTTAACACAATAAAGGATGAATACTAGAATTAATAAAGACATGGAATGTATAGCAGCAAAATACTTTAGACCATGACATAATCTATGATAATTTACTTTTTGTTCTTGTTGTTGCAGTAGATAACGATGGTTTAGCTAGTGCCAAATTGAAGAAGTAGGTATTTATTAATTCAATGCACCTTTTTGTAACAAACCAGCAGTGCAAGTACTTAGGACTCGATTCGATAAATCTGACAATTATTCTGGATAAAATGAGTTTTTATCGACTCGAATCGAAGACGCAAGTACCTTACTACTATTTTAACGATCGATAACAATACTCTCAAGCTGGAGGGGTGGAAGGGAGGGATTTTAGTTTAAGGGGGGGGAAGGGAAAGGGCACGATCCACTGGACGGCCTGTCCATAATGTGGTATCGTGGTTTTACTATAGGTGCCTACTTCATTCGAGATCTATACAAAACATACCTAACCTAAAATTGTTTTTTTTTCTATCATGAACTGCAATTTTTACCTATTAAAGTTCTTAGGAACCTATTGAAAATAACTCGCCTTTCTAATACCTAGATTTTCTAGTCCAAATACACGTTTATTACAAACTAAAACTTCATGACTTAGGTTTTGACAGCCGTACGGTTTTATGCATTTGGGAGCTACCAAAGTTGCATTGGGCAGGAGTACAATCTTGCCCTGTGAAAAATTGTGAGCAAGGTTGTGCGAAAGTGTCGAGGGCAATAGTTCGCCACCTTTTCCACACATACGTGAACTTCCCAGGTGCAACTGAAAAAAGAGCCATCGTAGAAGAATTCTAGCACAAATTTGGAATGCCAGATTGCCTTGGTTGTGTCGATTGCACCCATGTTTCAATTGAAATTGAAATATTGTTATTGTAAACACGACCCACTGACCGTATTTTTATCTTTCTCAAGAAAGTAATGTCAACTGTCAACTACAAACTTTTTTTTGGCAAAGGACAACACGACGTCGCTAAGAAAATGGAATATTTTCTGTATTTTTACCAAAATAAACGGATATTTAGGTAAATACTGATAGTTTCTCTAAAACAAACCCTTAAACATTGTTTACAATGCCAAACATCTATGAAAAGCAAGGATTTTCTAAATATCTCGGACATTAGTCGATTTAGTCGTGCCACAGAAATATGTTTTGTCTTTGGACGTCCTCAGTGTTGCCATTTGACAAGCGATCCTTAGCGACTCGATTCGGTCCACGATAAATCTTATCGTTGCGTGTTACGTACTTCCAAATTCGTTAACAAGATAGATAAAAATGCAAACCTTAGCGATCTCGATGTCTTATCGATGCAAAGTACGTACTTGCACTGCAGCATTGATTGCCATTTCATGTACAACACAGACTAGCACGTGTATGGAATCATTCAGCCTTTAGCAGTCCAATCTTGGATATAGGCCTCTTCAATCTTTTTTAGTTACTCCTTTGACTTCTCCCTTCCATCCATACCAGCCTCCTTGCCAAATATCCAATAAATGTAATCATAATATTCTTTAAACACTAAATACAACATTTATTTCACATCACTGTCATATTTAAAATCAGTGTTAGTTGTATCAGGGGTGCAACACACAAATATGGCACAGCCGGGCGGCAAAATCGAATTTATGTGGATATCTGTTTGGGAAAAAGCCGCTTGGCTTAGTTCGAATTGTACCATGAAGCAGCGATAGCAGGTGATGCCGAACCCAATGTGGCAACTCATCCAGTGTGTAGTGTAGCGCCCCACGGTGGATCGAAAATCGGCTGTAGAAGACATAGGATCTCGATGTAATAAAAAATATGATGTGTATAATAGTAAATGATGTCTCAATAACCATTTTTATGATTTTAAAATTTGGTCAAAAATAGTGCTTTATTTGCAAAGGTATTTTTACCGACATAGTATTAATCCTTATCAAAATAAATATGTTAGTCATCTTTAGCATTCAATTGTGACCAAAATTGTTCTTTACACCATTCAATTTAGATGAATATCTTAGGAGATATCACAGTTTTAAAATAACTCCGCATCAAAATAATGACCCGCGCGCGCTGCGAGGCGGGCTTCATGTTGTTGGGAAAACCAATGTGATTAGATTCAATGCACAAATATTGTGGGGAACTTAGAGAAGGTTTTAGTTTTTGTTTCATTGTAATCAGTGCTCTCTATCAAAAGATTTATGAATTTAAATTGTTCAAGAAGAACTTACCATCATTGTGTAAGATACATGCAACGACATCTATTGCACCAAAATGGTACTAATTAATAAAAATGTGCTCACAAGATAACTTTTAAATCGGTTGACCAGCTTTACAAAAAAGTTCTTATAGCAAAAAGTACTCTAGATTAGTCTACATGACGCTATAACCCTGTAGAGTGTTTGTTCGATCGTTTTACATGCATTATATTTTAACGGTTTAATTTCGTGCTCGATAGATGGCGCTATTAATTTCACTCCCTTTTCTGAGTCGCGGTGTTAAGTTTTCCGTGAAAGATGACCCTCGCCCGTGTCAAATGTCTGAAGCTTGGTTTATTAACCAACGAAACAAAAAGAGGAGGTTCTCAATTCGACGCGTCTATATATTCTTATTTTATGTATGACCTGACCACGCATAACTTTTTACAGAGAAGTCCGTTAAGCATGATCTTTTGTTTTTTAAATTGAGAAATCGTGTTTGGGCTCATTTCCTGCACCTTGATGAGAACTTTAGATCTAGCTGGAGTATGATGTCATCGAAGGTCTGACGATGGAGACGGAAGGCACTTGCAAGAGGTCCTCAAGAGTTTGCAGCAACAATAACGTGTTTGGGTTCATTTCATGCACCTTGATGAGAACTTTAGGCCTTGCTGAAGTATGACTGTCATCGACGGTCAAACTATAGAGACAAATGGCAGTTGCAAGCGGTCCTAAACAGTTTGCAGCAGGTATAATGTTATTGGGCTCATTTCATTCGCTTTGATGAAAACTTTAAACCTAACTCAGAATGACTTTCACCGAATGTCTGACGATGGAGAAGGAAAGCAGTTGCAAGAGGTCCTCAAGAGTTTACAGCATCTATATCGTGTCTGGGCTCATTTCATGTACCTTGATGAGAACTTTAGACCTAGCTGGAGTATGACTGTCATCGAAGGTCTGACGATGGAGACGGAAGATAGCTGCAAAAGATCCTCAAGAGTTTACAGCATCTATATCGTGTTTCGGCTGATTTCATGCACCTTGATGTGAAATTTAGACCTGCCTGGAGTATGTCTATCATCAAAGGTCTGACGATGGAGACGGAAGGCAGTTGCAAGAGGTCCGCAACAGTTTACAGCAGTTTTATCGTGTCTCGGCTCATTTCAAGAACTTTGATGAGAACTTTCGGTCTAGCTGGTGTATGATTGTCATCGAGTGTCTAAAGATGAAGACGTAAGGCTGTCGAGGGTCGCGGGCCTGTGGACGGTGAGTAATGGTCTAGCTCGCCATCTGTCCGTCTTATGACGACAGGCCGTGGTGACGGCGTGTTCGTGTTCCACACGCGCCTCAAAAAGATGTCAGCAAACGGGAAGGGATTCGAGAGGAGCGAGGCCTGCCAGGGTTGCGGGACTGTTCGAATGCGACACCGCAGCCCTGGAACGCAAAGGGCAATAGACGAAACGTGGATGGATTTTAGTCAGTACAAGTCTGACACTCCCTTCCGCTCCGTCCAGAGTGGGAGGGGTCATTTGATGATTATCCATCGGTTATAGTATATAATAGGGATTTACTCCTTTTGAGAGCTTCCGTTGTGCGTGAACGGTTAAAGTTACGCAATTATCATGTATGTCGGAATTGTCCTTCTTAAAACTTTTATGGTTGACGCACATTCTCTCTAACCTCTCTTTCTTTTATGTACCCACGCACGCAGACGAAGTTGCGCGGGTCAGCTAGTGCTTAAATATAGCTATACCAAGTGTAACTTACAATATTTTTTATGCTTAGACCAAAACATTCTAAGAAATCACAAAGTCGTATTACCTACTTATTTGAAATGACATGGTAATTATGAATTACATAATAATGTAATCTTGTCTAATGCCTCAAGTCCACATTAGCTAATGATTAATAAAACTTAATACCTATATACCTGTTAAAAGGATATGTACCATAATGAGGGTAATTAGATAAACGTGATCATTAGTCAATAACAATAAATGGTAATCTATTGTATGATTAAAAATAAAAGCATATTATTAAAAAAAAAAAATTAACTTAACCAAACCTAACATAAACAATAAAAGTTAACTTATTTTATACTTCGTCACCATCAGAATCCACTTCAGAATCAGGCTCTACAATAGATATAACTTCTAAGAACTCTGACGGAGCTTCCAGATCCTGAAGTTTCAGTAGTTCTACTGTTTCCTTAAAGTATGTCTGCCTCTTGTGGGCATCTAATTTTGGTCTTGTGGAAGAAATTAGAGGATCAGAAGAGACGATAAGCTTATTGAGGATATCCTCGTTTGATGCTTGTCTACTCTTTTTCCTCGAATGGTGCTCTCTGAACCTCCTAAAGTCTTTGTTTCGGGCCTCTGATGCTTCTTCCGAAAGACTTCCAATTGTTACAATAGCATTTTCTGCAATTATGTCCCCTCCGTGAATCAACAATTTGTGGACGGTTGATGACATGTAGTACCAATCATACAGTTCCACGTATTTTTCAGCGGTTGTTCTAGCGTATTCTTTAAATTTCGGCACGTCTACAATCTCTCCAGATGTGATAGCTTGCAGAATCACAGCAAATCTGCGTATTAGGTCTTCATCTAATCCAGTGATCGCTGCAGTTTTATCAGGAAATTCAAAAAACCGCCTTGCTGTGTTCCCGTCGTTAGTTGTGCCTGATCCTTGCTTAACGATGTCAATCAAAAGGTTGAGATCATCTTTGAATCGATCTTGAATGAGTTTTTTTCGTGAATGCAATAACTCTTGATGACCTTCTCCTCTTGCAGACCACTTTTTGAAGTCGAGACGATACGCTATATGTAGAAGACATTCCATCACATTAATGCGGGCATGAAGTGATGATAATCCGAACTCATACACACCAGAAGAAATGGTTTTTGACGCAATGACATCTAACTTATTCATTTCTGTAGGCTTAGCCAAACACAGGTAGCAGGCCGCATTTGACTTAGCTTCAGACAGATATGTACAAATTTTGCCGTCAATCATCGTCATCATTATTTTTGTGACTAATTTCATGTCCTTGACATTTTAAGGGAACGAGAGCTTCAATTTCGTTATCCATTGCAGTTTTTTCATTTATGACAACGTCTTTGGTTTCTTTCACAAAACTAAACTGGACTGGGCGGCAATACATAGGTGAGCAGGGTTTTGGATTCACCCATACGGTATCACCGTCAGCTGTCAACTTTAATGGAACCAAAGAGGTCATAAATATGCTGGAATCATCTTGACCACTCTCTATGTTTTGCTTATATCTTTTTTTATTACTTTGGTTAGATGCACCGTCAAATCCCCACTTTGATATTAATATCAATTGTTTATCTTGTATCGCATCAGGACTACGAATAGTTTCAAAAATTCTGTTCACTGTTAAATCTAGTAACGC
The DNA here is from genome assembly GCA_947578425.1 of Eugnorisma glareosa. Classification (NCBI taxonomy): domain Eukaryota; kingdom Metazoa; phylum Arthropoda; class Insecta; order Lepidoptera; family Noctuidae; genus Eugnorisma; species Eugnorisma glareosa. The sequence continues at coordinate 9,275,145 of OX387974.1, read as the reverse complement.
TTGTTGTGCAATCTTAGCAGATGAATCCGTTACAGTCACAAATGTCTTCGGAGGGTAGCACTGTAGCTTAGCTTTTTGCACTTTATAGTAAGACGGATATATCTCCTTTGAATCTTCTCGAATAGTCGTTTCCCTTAATGTGATATATTGCCATTTCGATAGTTTTAATGAAAGTAGCAAACCAAGTGCTTTTTCTGGTGAAAATATTGTTGAAGGAGCTGGTTTGTTCAACATTTCCTTGATTTTTGCTGCTGCTTCTGGATTTTGGAGCATATTTTCAATAACAGATGCAATATCCTCACGACAATCTCCTTTCAAAAGTGCTGCAGCTGAATAAGCTACTTCATTAGGGTCATCGCCTATATGTTCATCAGATCGTCTCTTCTTCTGCTTGTTACTTAGATCTTCAAACGGCTTTCGAGATCTTTTTGTCATCGTTGAAGTTGATTTCATTGTTGATACAGGTTCAGTAGAAATATTTTCACTTGTTGATTCATGAATGAGCAAATTGGTTTGCACGCAGTTTGGCCAGTCAATATTTGCCTCAAGCCAATTACTGTAATCACGTCTAAAAACTTCACTTTTCCTGTGGGATCGTAACCATCTCTTTTGAACTGCCCGTGTAAATCTTCGACAAAATTCTTTCACGGTAACACTGTCTTCATCTGAAAGGCTAGAGCCCTGTCGAATAACAAGTGTGTTGAACAATATTTCGTGATCGAAAGACGAAGCATCCTGATTGCTCAGAATAACAAACAAATCCAAATTTATTTATTTATTTATAAATAGGAGAACCAACAGCTATAAAAGATGAATAACAATTGTATGGTTAACACAGAGCCAATTACAGGTTCTCACGAGTAGAAATAGTGAAGGTAGTAGAAATCTTAGGATCACTAAACAACAAGCACGGTAAAAAATAAATGGAATTAAGATAAGATAATAGCTGACACACTTTGACGCCATGTTAGGCATTAATGACACGGTGAAAAAATAAAATAATAACAATGAAGCACTACGCGCTTTTAAAAAAGTTAGCATTCAGCCGAGTGCGTGCTGAATAGGTTTTGGTGGTAAATGGGTCAAATGAGAACTCTTTACAAAGAATATTAAAGTCCTTACTCGCTCGCACTATGTATGAATTTTGCCTATAATTGGATGAGGAAAAAGGAATGGAGATAGGTGGATTAAATCTAACTGATCTCTGGGGGACATTGAAATGCAGTTTACGCAGGAGATCAGGACAGTCAATCTCGTTATTTAAAATTTTTAAAAGAAAAGTGCAATCCGCAAGTCGACGGCGATCTATAAGTGGCTGTAAATGGAATTTTTTGCAGAGATTTATGTAATTATCAGAATGATATGGTATACGTAGCCGAAAACAAAGAAAACGAACAAATCTTTTTTGTATACTCTCAATACGATTAATGTATAATATTTGCCATAACACGGGTTCCAAATTTGAGACGCATATTCGAGATGACTTCTGACAAAAGAGCAATACAGAATCTTAAGGGTTTTGGCCTTCTTGAAACACCCGGCGAGTCTCATCACAAAACCCAGTGACTTTGAAGCCTTTGCTACTATTTGCTCAACGTGTATGTTAAATAAAAGTTTGGAATCGTGAAAAACACCCAGGTCGCGTACACCGTCAGATCTCTGTAATAGCTGCCCTTTAAGTAAATAAGTCGTAGGGAGAGGGACGCGTTTCCTGCTAAAAGAGATTACGGAACATTTAGCAGGGTTCAAATCTAGTTTATTAATTAGACAATAATCATCCAATCGCGCCAGGTCACATTGAAGAGCATCCATGTCATCATCCGATGATATTGAAAAGAAAATCTTCATATCATCAGCGAAACATAGTAAATTTGAGTTGTGGAAACACGAGTCGATGTCGCTCTCGCTAACATAAATAATAAAAAGTAACGGACCCATCAAGGAAACTTGAGGAACTCCACTGGGAGCTGAAACCCAGTTCGACATGTAGTTACTGATAACGACAGCTTGAGATCTGTTTTTAAGGTATGAAGTAAAGCAACGGAGTAGACCTCTGATACCATTGATGAAAAGCTTGGTTTTAAGAATATTGTGGTCGATTCTATCGAAAGCTTTACTGTAATCCGTGTAAACAACGTCTACTTGTGCCCCATTATCCATTCCGTCCGTTAAAAAGTCATTGAGCAAAGCCAGGTTTGATACAGTTGAACGTCCCTTAAGAAAACCGTGCTGAGAGGGGCTAAAGGACTGTCTCAGTGCTGCATAAACTTGGTCGTAAATAACCCTCTCAAAGACTTTAGCTAATATGCATAGTTTGGAAATAGGTCTGTAATTAATTATTTCATTTTTGTGCCCCTTTTTGTGTACCGGAGTTATAAAGACAGACTTCCAGGTTTGGGGAACAGAACAAGAAGAGAGCGATTTTTTGAACAAGAGTGATACTGGCAAGGCAATGGTTTTAGCACATCCAAGCAGCAATTTAGGTGATAAGTGGTCCGGACCAGCAGATTTAAACGGATCAATTTGACTAATTAACTTAACTATAATATTTAGGTCAATCTCAATTGTGTGAATATCCGAGGGAATTATGGAATTTGTGGCAGTTTGAGGAGGAGCAGACAGATCATTGATAGGATCTAGAAAAGTAGAATAAAAGTGGGAAGAAAATGCATTACAAATAGACTCTGGAGAGGAAACCGTCACATCACCATATTTAAGGAAACTGGGTATTGCATTGGACTTAGACCGCTGCTTCACAAAGCTCCAAAAGCGTTTAGGATTATTTTCTATGGAGGCTTCAGTTTCTGCTAAATAGTTGGCGTAGCAATCCGCTTCAAGTTTATTAACCCTCTCACGCAAATGTTTAAAGGTTGCCTCGTCAGAAAGTCTGCCATACGTCTTAAATTTACGGAGATACTTAGCCTTGTCTTTAATCAACTGTTTAAGTGCCGGGCTGTACCAAATAGGGTATGAGCTATAAACAACTGTCTTAGCAGGAACAAACTTATTTTGCAGATCCGCTATAGTAGCATAAAAGTAGTTTACGGCGTCATTGAGCGTCATGTCCAAAAATACGTTCGTCCAGTCAATAGCTGCTATTTCCCTGTTAATGGCAGCAAAGTCAGCTTTACCGTAAAGGTACCGAGTAAAGGGAGCGGGTTTTAAGTAGGTGTACCTACTCAGCAAAGTTCACGTCGATACAGAGGGCCGGATGATACTTATCAACAGGTGATAAAGGTACCAAGCATTCACACACCGAGACCATTTCATTACATAAAACTAAATCCAGTATTTTACCATATTCGTTTAACACTCCATTATATTGATTCAACCCTAAAACACGCAATTCATCTGTTAGTGTGAACTCGTCGCAACTACAAATATTCACAGGTAGGTTATAATGTGTTATTATTCAGTTGCCACAAAATTCCACTAAGGTTAAAATCGCCAACAACTAAGTAATTATCAGTTGGATTGTTTAACACTTTGCTACTTAAGCTATGGAGAAAATTTGACAGCTGGTCGGAAAAAGAATAACCACGGTTCTGTTTACATAGGTAGATGACACAAACATTCAATTTAAGGTAATTTCTTGTGCTAGGCTGACGTACACTCAAAGTTACCCACAGGTCTTCGGCCGAGGAGTGAAATGATGGTTGGGGAACCGCGGCGATACACTTACGGACAGCTATCAAGACTCCACCTCCACGAGACTAACCTGTGAGATCGTAATCCCGGTCGCGACGCCACACAATATATTGATCATCAAATAACTCCGAGTTCGAAATGCCGTCAACTAACCAAGTTTCCGTTAACACAATCACATCATATGAACATAGATACAGTTGGCGAAAGAAGGATTCAGTCTTGGTGCGAAGCCCACGAACATTCTGATGATAAACATGCAGCTTCTTATTGTCGTTTAAAGCCATTGATAAGTAAAACATGTAGCAGCATAATTAACATCACAATAACAACCACGCAAGTAAGAAAACGCTAAAAGACTCATGATTGCAGTTTTCGAGACAATGTTTACGGATAATAGATGATCATGGTTCATGAGATATGAATAATACAAAATAATAACGAGTAATCCAACAATTAGGGTAAATAGGCATACACAAAAGTTAAACGGCACAAAAAACGCAGCAATATTACAGGTAACTGTGCGAGTAAGCAAGCAGTAATTAGACTCAATAACGAGTGCGAGCGAGATAAGCATAGGTTGAGATGTTCTAATCTAATGAGTAGAACAACGCGATAAGAGAAACAAAAGGCCCATATGCGAATACAAAGGCGAGGTGTCGAAGCTTCGAGCACGTCAGCGATGCTAAACCTTTTACAAAAATTAAGAAGATAAGCAGTTTTGGTTAATAGTACATAATTAAAAAAGAAATTACCTACTTCTAGACATAAATTTTAAAATATTACAATAAAATAAAGATAAAGAAAGCGGAGAGATGCACCAGCCTAATTTAGCTTGTTTAAATCTTTCTCCGTAGATATTACAAAGACAGCCGAGCCTTCCTGCCTGCGGACATGAATCTTTCCGTGTTTAACCCATACGTGTTTATACTCCTTCTCCTTTGCTATTGTTCGGGTTTTATTCAGCAGCTTCTTGGAGTCAGAGTTGAGGTGGTCATTCATGTAAACCCGGTTCGATTGACCCGTAAATCCAAGGTCATGGGCGGATAACGTCTTGAAAGAGCGTGCAGCCGCAACAAAATCCTCCTTGATATACCTGTTACAAAGCTAACCACAATGGACTTGTCGTTAGTGTTGAACAATGGAATCCTGGATATGTAGTTGATCTGGGTTTTGGGAAATGTAAAATTAACTTTTTGGCTGATACTATCCAAGATAGCGAACAGATTTTCACCCTTTTTTAGGGGAATACCCTTGATTTCCACGTTGTTCAGCCGTGATCTCTGATCGCTAGCGGACAGCTCCGACTTAATCAAGTCAACGTCAGATTGAAGAGCGCGAACAGATTCCTGAAGATGCTCAAGAGTAGCAACCCTAGTCTCGATGCTAGCAAGTTTGACGGAGAAGTCGTCCAGTCGTTGACCATTGAACTCACAGCTGACCTTGAGTTCCTTGAGTTCCTCTTTAATGGTTTTTACATCTTCGGACAGCGTCGGCAGGCCAGCCAGTTGAACCTTGAGCTCGCGAATCTCATTAAGGATTGTTTCCAGAGACGCCGGTTCAGGTGTTGGAATTGGCGACGGGGTAGGGGTTGGTGACGGCGAGGAAATTCGGCACTTCGGACATTTCCATGCTGCCCTTCGGTCGGCCCCTAGTTTTCTCCACCCCCCCTCCGTGATGCTGGCGCAGCCAAAATCGAGATCCCGCTTGCATGAGGCACATTGAACACCATCATTAAAGTCAGACTTGCAGCTGGCACACTTCATCATAATTGAGTTAGAAGTTTGGGGATGAGTAAAATGTTTAGAACCACTGACCGGTCGAGTGAGGTGCGTAGGTAATTGCGTAAAGTCGTGCGAAGTGCGCAACGGTCAAGGGAAGTACGTGCTTGCTTAGCGAGTGATCGCGAGTAACTGATTTGTAATAATGCTTTCCATTATTCACGATCACTGAGTAAAAAGACACGGTAGGATAGATGTTAGTATTAGAAATGCTCTAAATGAACTGAAGTTGTGAATCCAATGTTTGACTATTTATTGTTATTGACTAATGATGGTATCATATGACTATTTATTGTTATTGACTAATGATGGTATGGTATACATTTATCTAATTACTTTCATTAAGTTAATACTGCACTAATTGCTAAATTAGCGAGTAGGTACCCCAAATTATTTTGGTACGTATCCTTTTAACTAGGTATATAGGTATTAAGTTTTATTAATCATTAGCTAATGTGGACTTGAGGCATTAGACAAGATTACGTATTACGTAATTCATAATTACCATGTCATTTCAAATGAAAATCACAAAGTAGGTAACTTTGTGATTTCTTAGAATGTTTTGGTCTAAGCATAAAAAATATTGTAAATTACACTTGGTATAGCCATATTTAAGCATTAAAATGTATCATATACTTTTTTTTTTTAATTTTGAAGATTAAAAAAAAAAAAATCGCAAGTGATGCTGCGATATTAAGTATGTCAAAAATTTACAAATAAATAGTACTATAACAGTGTGCAAGGATATAACGGCCAACCTTGCGATTCCAGAGATATCCTCATTTTTCATGTCAGCTCCATACATTTTTTTCTTATAAAAATTATAACTCTTCCATTTGTGCACACAATTACTTCCTAAGACATTTTATAGAACAGTAATGATCAGCAGAAGTTATTTCCAGCAAAAAAAATAACATTTAAGAAATCGAGATCCTATGTCTTCTACAGCCGATTTTCGATCCACCGTGCGCCCCGCGGATGCTGAGTTTATACCAATTTTTTTTTTTCTGATCTCTTACCGTTATATCCGCAAGGTCAAGCCCGTTTCACACAGTCAGCCCGTTGACTCTTGCTGACGCATTGAATTTTATTTTTATTTTAGCAATAATAAGCATTCATTGTTCAACTTAGAATTTTGTTTACGAATCTCATCATCATCATTCAATAGAGTAGAAATATCTCCTCTGCTTGGAATAGCCACCCAAGCAATGCCACAACTGGCCCAGTGCGTCTCATATCCGTCGGATTTCCGAGACCTAAAGGCGCAAACCCACCGCGGTGCACGCTGTGCACAAGCACGTGGCGCATTTTAACTGCGTGGATTAATTTGTTTGATAACGTGGGTTTACGTTTCCACTGCAGTACACACTACACACCCACAACTTTGTACAACTGTAGGGTGCGTGGCGCACCACGGCATAGTCCGTGGGTTAATACTCATGCACAGCGTGCATGGAGTTGACAGCGTTGAGCTAAGTGAGCGCCTTATTCGAGCAAGACACACAAGAACTAATGACGTCATTTGATGCATAGCGTGTTCGTGGTTTGCAGTGGGCACAATCACATACATTTGCTTGCAAAGCGAAGCTTAACTACTAAATCAACTTACAGTACATAACTTGACTAGATAGTTGATTCTTCTTTCTTTATCGCTTGGTTAGTGCCTAACCTGGTGCCAGAGTTTTTATGCCGCCCATGGGCCTCTGACTTGGATTTACATGCCGTCGAGAAATATCTCGCAGGCATGCTGGTTTTGGTTTGGTTGATAATTATACAATACGCAGAGAGTTGACTAACATTAATTTACAAACTCATACCACCAGATGCTTCGACGAAGAGAACCAGGGAGTGATCAACGAGGAGCGTCTCCGCGAGCTCCTCACCACGATGGGAGACCGGTTCACGGATGATGACATGGACGAAATGCTGCGCGAGGCATCCATTCGCGACGGACTATTTGACTACGTCGAGTTCACGCGCATTCTCAAACATGGAGCTAAGGATAAGGATGAGCAGTAACAAGTTTTGTAAAAAAAGGTGGGTTCGCAACATTAGAGAGCGATTGTAAGTCATGTACTATGTGCAACAGTCGGATCAACGAAATCATAAAATAATCATCCTAGTTAGTCAGTCTGTTGGTTTACTTTTTAAGAAGTAACAAGAAGAAGAAGTAAATAATATTCGATAAGTACTTGAGATGTTTGAATTAGGAATTATTCGCTGTTCAGAGATTTAGAACCAAGAAGAGTCCAAGTACAAACAGAAATATTGAAAATGGTGAATATTAATTTAATGATGGATGACTATATTAAATCAGACTACAGTTTCTTATGTACTTAAATTTTAAAAAGCCCCAATTTTTGGACAGTACATTTTTCATAGAGTTCTCTAATGGAGCCAGTCAGAGGTAGGTACTTATGATTTAGTAATTGGTAAAAATATGATAGAAATCCTTATCCTCTGGCTAAAGTAAGGTATACCCCGCCTTAACAAACGCCATTTTAATACTTGAATTGCCAAACTAATAAATTGGTAAAATAAAATCAGTAGAATTTAAGTTACATTCATATGTATTTCAGAATAATTTCTTAAAGATACTGAGGTGCTAAATATAACCTACTTCTTACGAATTTTGCATTTCCAATCTCGCATTTTTTATGAAAATTGTAATTCCACATTATTGGACCATCGTAAGTTTAAGTTTGGCTTGTGTTTATTTTTCTTATATTATATTCATGTATTCAGAATTAAGTTACAAAGTTGTTAGTATTGCTGCCAACAGTGTTATTAATGTCATCTCTAAAAAAAGAATGCATTCTGTTGTGCACATAATGTATTTAAAGATTGATTCATACTTCATGAATTAGGTATTAAATACAGAATTCTGCTGAGTGCAATATTATTCCATGATGGCATTTATTGAATTTTTAAGCTTATATATATTGTAATTTGTGTTTAAAGATAAAGATAATTATTTGAATATGTTTTCTACATCTTGTAACGGTATAGACCAGTCCTTACAGTGTTGCCATCTGATTTAAATCTTTAATTGGTGAAATATTAATATATCAATCCTTGAATTAGATACTAACACTTCTTCTTTCAAAAATGAAGTTTTTTTAAGCATATTGACAATGCTATTTGATTTAAATTATGAATTGTTTAGTCTGTAGGTTTCAATAAAATTAACTTAAGGTATGAACATATGTGTGTATAAGTTGTGTAATCTAATCATGTATGTATTTGTTTTCATTTATTTACATTAAAAATGTTTTATTATCTCTCAATACATAGTTTTTTTTTTCATGTTCCGTCCCTTAGTTTGGCAATACTTACAATGACACTGGAGAGTGTTTTATGTATTTAGAAAGAAACAAATATAAATTCATGAATATTCAACATTTTATTCACAAAGTATGTATAATGTACTGTAAATTGCTTTTTGTACGAATTATTTAATGAGATAAAGTCACACAGCGGGTATGAGCATAGAATAAATCGGTTTAACTCCATGTTTCCTTGATGAAGTGCGCGGCTCTTTCGGCGACCGCCATGATGGCACCTTGTGGGTTGCCAGTTGGCTGAGAAGGCATGGCGCCAGCGTCAATAACTCTTAAGTCTGGAAGAAAGAAATTAGTAGGTACTATAGTTTGGCAAAATAGAGTATGGACAAAATGAGGGCGTTGTTAGCAACTTTCTGGCAACCCTGAGCAGTGACAAGCCAATGACATTGCCGGGTTTGACAAAGAACGTGGCATTGTCAGCGTAGAAAATATGTAGTTCCGCGATTCTTCACCATCTAAACTTTTTTGTCAGACTGTAAGTTATTGGGTTGGTCTCTTGACATGTAGAGTTAATTTTTTTTAAGTTTGTTTTTGTGTTCTTTATAGTGCAGGTAGAACCGTGACTTTCGCGACTATCTAACAAAGACAATCATACAATGCAAAACCTGAAGATGATAGAAAAATGTCTAAAGAAATGTTAGGTAGGTTAGAATTTTTAAACTTTTTTTTTTACAATCCTCTCTAAGCAGAGAGAAGTCCTCAGAGTTCACCCTTTTCTTGGCGGACTTTTGTACCTTTAAGAGAGGTTGTTCTATCAAGCCAGATCAAGTAAACCTTAGGAAGAAATAGTTTTAGTTATGAACTTACTCGTAACATTGTACACCCTAAGATGTGTGTCGAGGACTTTGCCGATGGCGCAGGTACCGAGCTGATGGTTCTGCGGGTCCGTGTGCAGTCGGATCATGCACTCCTTCCACTTGGCAGACCAGGTTTTGGCCTTCTTATCGCATGGCTTCGTGTATTCCGGGTCCAGCTCCACTTTGTATTTCTGTTGCAGCATCTAAGGCATAGGTATTTTGAAAGTTAATTACTTATCATCATTCCAGTAATCCCGGAAGGGTTAGGCAGAGATGTAGGTAACGTTTGAATCCCATGTTATAGAGGCCGAATATATTGCCATGAGCATCACCATACCAGGCTCAAGTCCTGACTTCGGGCTGCCACTAAGAAATCCTCCTGATAGAAATTTTCTCTTTGCTCGATCTGGGAATCCCAGAAATACACCAAAAAAATCCATAAGCTATACCTAATGAAGTAATGATAATGCTTACATCACTATCAAATATCTGGCGCAAGTATTCGAGTCCTTCCTTGATGATCTCCATGTCGTCAGGGTGTGAGAAGAAGTTGGGGTAGTACCGCGCCTTCTCTAAGGGGTCCGTCGAGTTGATGGTCATCCAGCCAGTACTGCGCGGGAGTAGGGCCACTGCGTTTGCTCTGGATGACAAGTGTTTCATTTATTATTCTTAGTATATTTAAAAACCGGACAAGTGCGAGTTGAACTCGCGCACCGAGGGCTCCGTATAGATTTGTAGGTATTTTTTATTAAACTACATACAGGGTGTAACAAGACCCTTCACGAAGCCGTCAACAAGGCATTATGTACATCAAAATAAGTAACTTTACGCAAAAATTATTGCTGGGAAACGAATTTTTTTTTTTTGGGGTTAAAAATCACGTTTTGCGGTAAAACTCAATGTAACGCACTCAAAACATTGTGCTGATGGATGAATTGGATAGGACGGGGGTTGTGGAGGTGTTTACAGTAAAAATCTTGCGTTAAAAACATGCATTTAGAAAAAAACTTGTGAAAAAGTTGAAACTTTGACCCCCAATATCTCCGTAACTCGTAACAGATAGGGTCTAGAACAAAAAAATGTTCGTAATGATGGGGAGAACAAGTACCTTTCGGCTTCGTTAAGGGTCTTGTTACACCCCTTTATTTGCGGGTTTCAGCTGTAAAACATTGCCTCTTGTCAACTTTCATGGTTCTAGGTCAACGGGAAGAACCATATAGGTTTCGATTCGCAATAAATGCGAAATCGCAAAATATGCGACAAAAACGATCATATCATTTGATCGCGTTGACTTAGAAGTTCGATTTTTTCACTGCTCCAAGGGGTGGCAGACATGAGTATTTGATATTCATTTCAGCTTGATACCTTCACGAGTTCCGGAGAAAAAGGGTATTGACAGACTGACAATAAAGTGATCTTAAAAGGGTTTTTGCCGACAGAGGTAGGGAACTCTAAAAATCACTATAATGTTCGCACCGGATCGCACACGCTAGGTCCGAAACCACCCTAACGATTCCAATGACATTTTGTTTTCCGATAGGTGATGCCATACGAAGCTGGCACAGCTCGCTGGTAATAATATCTTCTTCCGCTAACTTCGTGTTTTTGTGCTGAAGAGAAAACCAACACTGCTATGATCCTCTGCCCTCTTTCTTGAGGCAATGCTACGGGAAAAAATTTTCACTCTATTTCTCTGCTATCATAAGGTGCTAAGCAGTGCGAGATGAGTTTATGTCCCTAAGGCTGCTCTATTTTTTTCTTTACAATTATTGAACCATAGATCTATGATTTGAATATTATACATTTTGAAATATTCCGTAATTTTTAATCAGGTGGCCTACCATGACGTAGCAGGAATAATTCCAGTGTGGGAAAGAGATGGCGCTAGACCAGACCTGTATAGCTCTGTCTCTTTCTCACACTGGAATTACTCCTGCTTTAAGACGTCATAGTAACCCCCCTGAACGGGAACACCCAAATACTCCGAAATATTTTATTCCGATTTTCAAAAGTCCGAATTTCATAATACCTAAGAATTATGATGTCTACTATTATAAATCGCGAAATTTATTTTACCGAAAGTCGTAAATGCGATTAGTTAGTTTTCCGATTTCCATACGTTCGAAGAATCAAATGCTCGAAGGGTTCTCAGTCCGAAAAATGACATTCCGATTTTCAATACTTCGAATAAAGTACTAAAATTAGGATTCTGAATCATGCCTACTTGCATGTTGCATGCTAGCTTGCATGTTGCATGCTTGCTTGCATGCTGAATGTCTGCTTGCACGCTGCATGCCTGCTTGCATGCTGCAAATCCGCTGTATTATTGATGAATCACTTCGGATAGGTTAGAACTGTGACTATTCAAGCGCGAAGGCGAGCTAGCTAAGCATTTTTATTTCGGAATTGTATTTGTTAATCGGTATTTTAATCATCGGAATTCGTATTTTTGATGTTTCGAATTATCATTAAGTCGGACTTTTTGTTATTCGATCTATTGAAACTCGGTATTTTGAGAATAGTACCTAATTATAAACGTTAGTAATATTGAAATTTAGGAATTATGAAAATAGGAGTAATGATAAGTCGAAGTGGTTATATTCGCAATTTTGAACCATTCGGAATTATGAAAATCTGTATTTTGAAATTCGTATTTGTGCCTGACGGAATAAAGTCTTTCGTATTTATGTAGTGTACCCCCCCTGAACACCGAAGTCGAAGTCTACTTTTTTTGGTATGTAGTGTAATGAGTAAAAACCCGTGCCTGAGTTCCATTACTTTGCCTGTCACTAGATTGGGTGTAAATTTTGTATAATCGACATTGTCCCACTGCTGGACCAAGGGCTAGGTTTGGGGGAGCCCAAATACCAGGTCTTCTGAACCACCTCCGCACCTCGAACTAGCCCTTGCGTATAAGCCGCAAGAATATATATTTTTTTAATATATGGCCCCATTAAAATAGATTGACAAATAACATAGCGTTCAGTACATCTAACAAATGATAAAATTGCCGGCGGCACTCTAGAATAAATACATCCATTATGTCAAAATAAAATCACTTTAAAATCAGTGTTTTTTTTTTGCTTGGATTTCTTTGGTTAGATGTAGGTACTGAACGCTTTGTTATTTGTCCATATATTTTAATGGGACCTTAAAATATAAATTCTACTTACGATACATTGTAGCCCGAGCTGGAACAATCTCCAGCTGGTTCACCTATGACACCAGTTTTAGAGCATTCAGCGTAGAGACCGTTGAAAAAGAACTGTAGGTCTGGCTGTTTATGCTTCTTATCGGCGTAGCTCGAGTACTGGAGGCCAGTGAGCTGTGAATACGAGAAAATTTAAATTTAGTTAGTAGAGTAGAGATAGAGGTAGTAGAGTTAAATGGATGTTGCTCAATGGTCTGATGATGATTAACTTTAATCAGGGGCCTTAGTCTGCTATTGCAATAGTGTCAGAATGGTCTATCATTGATTTAATAAGGCCCCGCGCAGACGAATTACCCTTTGTACGCACGTCAAACGAACGCGCTTCAATACGCCGTGGGCTAGGGGCCTTATTAAATCAATTATAGACCATTCTGACACTATTGCAATAGCAGACTAAGGCCCCAGGTGTTACGTCAGAGACGAAGTTAACACGTACATTGCCAAGCCAGAATGCTGAACATAATAAAAAGTTCGTTGAATGTCTTCCCTAAGTGGCCAAAACAAATACCAGAACCCAAATAAGCTGGGACCGCTATTTTATGGCTTGTATATGATTATTGTAAGGCACCGGCTACTGCAATCTACAAAAGCCGACAAGCCGCTTCACGCGATGGCTGGGATTGCAAATATTAAATGGGTTGGGAGTGAGCATATTGCTCTTAAGCGGGTACAAATCTACACTACAGGTTGCCATGAAAAATTTCCCGTAAACAAAAATCGCTGCCAGTCCAGGGTATCGACCCCAGACACGAGAAGTCAGCAGTCTGCTTGCGAGTACAACACCAACGTGGTAGAACAAGAATTCCTTATTGAAAATCAACAGTTCCCTTATTAAAATATTACCTGAGTAAGTCCAGTCGAACTCATAGGTCCTCCATTCGTGAGCAGGTATTCAGTCAAACCATTCCAGTTTAAAGCTTCAGTGTTGTTGACTGCATTCAGTATGAAATATAACGTTGCACCGCAGTGGTTCTTCAGGGTCTTGCCAACGGGCAGGTCAGCTAGCACAGGGATCCCTAAGGGTTCTAGGACTTCTTTCGGTCCTACTCCGGAATGCATCAGGATTTTGGGGCTGGTTAAAGATCCAGCGCTGAGGATCACCTGCAAATGATAAAAAAAAAATAGGATCAGCAATAATTTACTTCTACTGCATAATAGATCTCTTCGTAATCTTTGCAAGTACTTCAACACTAGATACTGTTTGTAGAACAACTTTTGTCAGTATTAGTGGGTGACAACGTATTTATAACTAAACAGCAGTTAGTTACACCAGTCGCAAACTCGCGAAACTTTTTGAATGTTGCTAAAAGTTATCATGTTCCAAATTTTGGTCCACAAAAAGTAACTTCAATGGACGTCCTATATGCACATCCTACTAAAGAAATATTGTTTTTTTGGAAGGCTAAATTTTTTTACCAAAATGGTCACCTGAGTAGCCTTTTCCCAAATATGTCGGCTTCCAGTCAACCAGATGTAGGTGACTACCAGTATTTTAAATGGAGCGACTGCCTATCTGACCTTCACAACCCAGTTAGTAAACCCCCTCGGTAAAACTGGAGGACTGGTCATGGAAATATAAGTATCAAAATCTGCAGCAAAATTTAAGCATTACCATAAAATTATTTACAAATTTGGGTCAGGTATTAAGGCCGCGGACTGACTCTGACTTTCCTCAGAATATAAAATGTCCCTCCCTTACCTCATTAGTAGCATTAACAGTCTTCGTTTTGCCTTTAGCGTCGACATATTCCACTCCATAGGCTCTATTACCGTCGAACAGGACCCTAGTCACTTCAGCGTAGAGCTTCACGTTCAGGTTGGGGCGCTCAGACTTGGGTGGCAAGTAGGCACGGGCTGTGGTGTAGCGCTGGCCGTTGCTGGAAGGTGGAAGATATGATGTTAGGCAGGAATTTAAGTGAAATTGACAACTGGCGTTTTTGAAAGGCGTTTCTGCTGTTATTTCGCGAGTTATCCTATGTCCTTAACCGTTAATCATTGTTTTTAGAGAACATCACGCCTATAATCCCCGCAGGGTTAGCAGGTGTACCTAATAGTACCACACCCACATTTCGCCAGTTTATATATTTATTTACTAGTTCTTGCCCGCGGCTTCGCCCGCGTGGAGGTCGATAATTGTCCCACGGGAACATACTACCGGGATAAAAAGTATTCTATGTGTTAATCCAGGTTTTATACTATCTGTGTGCTAAATTTCATCCTAATTCGTTCAGTAGTTTTTGCGTGAAAGAGTTACAACCATCCATCATCATAAACTTTGGCATTTATAATATTGGTGAGATTGTTTGTTAAAGCGGCAACAGAAATACATAATCTGTGGAAACAACTGTCTACCTATTACGGATCATGAGATACGGCCCGCTGATAAACAGACGGACGGACGGACAGCGGAGGCTTCGCAATATCCTTCGTCAAAAGGTCCCGTTGGTTACCCTTCGATTCAACCCCCCATTTCACCCTCTTAGAGGTGGAATTTCGGCAAACCTTTCATTGATTCATATTCTCTACAAAGAACACACCTTCCAAAATTCATGTCTCTAGAACTAGCGGCTTAGGCCGTACATAGATCAGTCAGTCAGTCAGGACTTTAAATTTTATATTTGGGGGATGATTTTGAAAAAACTGTGATACACGTTTCTCATAATTTTAACTGAAGAGTATGTACATAAATTTTCAATTCAATCGACCCCGAGAATAAAAAGTTTCACACAACATTCAACCCTCCATTTCACCCTCTTAGGGGTGGAATTTTGAAACTCTTTCTTAGTGGATACCTACTCTTCACAAATAATCCACCCTCCGACCCGCACGCCCTGCGCCACACAGCGCGTCATGCGCCCGTCTACGTCAGTTTCGAAGCCCTATTTGACTTTGTTGGGGGACGATTTTCGAAAAACTGTGATACACTTATCTCATAATTTTAATTGAAGAGTGTGTACACCAATCTTCAAGTCAATCCATCCAGAGAATAAAGTGTTTCACAGATAATTCAAACCCCATTTCACCCTCTTACGGGTTGAATTTCGAAAAATCCTTCCTTATTCCTTGTCTACATTATAAAGGGAACCTCTGAGCAAAATTTCAGCTTTCTAGGTCCAAGGGTTTGTGCTGGGCGTTGATGAGCCAGTCAGTCAGTCAGTCAGGACTTATTAGGAGATATACCTACACACAAAATACTGAACAGGACATTACATTAAGATATAAGAGCACAAAGGTACCAGGTTGTTGGGCCAGTTTTGTTTAAGTCCCATGTAATAGGGGGCGAGCCAATTGCCATCAATCGGGCCCAAATCCAGACTACGTGGCTTCAACTTAGAAATTCCTGATGAAAAAAAAAAACAAAAACACTTTGCCCGACCTAGAAATCGATCCCAGTTGCAGTGTTTAAAGGGGAATTTTTAGGTAAATTTGGGCCAAACGCTGAGATATTTTCTTTGCAATTCACGGCATTGTCATAAATTCAACCAGTACTAGCGAAAAACATAAATGTATTAGCGGGGCAAAGCGGTTTTCAATAGGACTTGGAAGATTTTTGTATAAAGCCTGGTCGGCCTAACTTCCGCCATTTGAATTTATTTTCAAAGTTGCGGCTCCGCATAAAACCTGTATCAATCGATAGCTGGCATCAATACGAGTACAAACGAGTTTTGTATGAGACAAAATGTTCTAAAGTGACAAGTATCCGAGATCTAAGCTATCAAAATTAACCCCATTCACTGGTGGAATCACGGCATACATTCCACCTTTTCCTACGGGTGGAGCAAAGTGAAATACTTAGTCCCAAAAAATTTGAAAACAATTTAATTTTCGAAAGTCGGTGTTTTTGGCTTGTTTCATTGACTTTTCGCTACCGACTTCCGAATGTAAACTTTACTTTTGAAAGGCGGTGGCTAAAACTTTTAACTTTCCACTATTTTGTGGTTTTTTTTTTGGAAGTCGGTTAAAAAGAGACCACATTATTCCGTAGATCTGAGTGGGTTCTCAAGTTGTTACTTGAGTAAGTCTACGGAAAAATCTTTATGAAAGATTTAAATTGATAACGAATCAGATAAAAACTTTCCGTACAGTTTTATTTCCTTATTTTTTTAAAGAAACTGCATTTATTATTGTAACCTGTCTAATACATAATTACACACATGTGGAATGTGTGTAATTATGTATTACATCCATATTTTAGTACACGTTATTAAATTATCATTGCGTTAAGAAGATTATTGCAATGATTATAGACACAAATGTAATTAAGATTTACCTAAACATTACTTACAACAAGATGTCACTGGCTCCTATTTGTGTCAATAAGAGTATTTCAACTAAAACAGAAAATGGGAAATATACCCCCCACCTCATGTCGTTCTTCACTGGCAATAGGCCAACCCCTTATTTTATGGATCGTACCTGCCGGCTGAACGGATTTCGCAGACTATGACCTAGGTTAGGTAGGAGCATTTCAGGTTTTTTTTAGTAGCATGAATACCCCACTGGTTGTCAAAGACCTCCCACAACTTTTATTTTTAATTTGTGGTACTCTTTTCGTTTTCCACCTCAAACCAGCCAGCATTGCGCGTCCATGTCACAGCGACCGAAGCTGCGGGCAAACGCTTGTTTTAAACTTCAATACTCACCCAATGGCTTGGCACGCGACGATGGCAAGAGACCGGACGGCATGTCTTTGTTTCCTTGGAAGATGGGTAGGCCTTTAGTGTGGGACGCAACTTGCGTCGATATTCTTGCGCCGTCCCATCTTCCAAGCTCATCGTGCTGTGCTGGCGCCGCCGCTGCGGCTGCAGAGAACCTCAAGCGGCGTAAATATAATAACGGCTCGAAAATATAGTTACCAATAAGGTTACTAACCTTATTGGTAACTATATTTTCGAGCCGTTTGGGGTTGAAACTCTAGGTCCGTGGGGTCCAAGTGCTCACAGCCTTTTCAAGGACATTTCCAAACGCTTAGTTGACACTTCCCGTGACCCAAGTGCTGGCTTTTACCTTGGCCAAAGGCTTAGTATTGCCATACAACGTGGCAACGCCGCCAGTCTCTTGGGTACATTACCAGTTGACTGCGTTGCGGAGGAGTTTTTTGACGCCATTTTTTAATTTTATTAATAAGTTAGTCACTTTAGGTTATTTTAATTTATAAATTTCAATACTCACTAATTAAAAGCTTGTGCGATGCCGAAACCCACTGGAGTGTTCGGGTCGTTCATGTCCGTGATGATATTGAATCCCGTCTGGTTGATGGCTTCCATTAGATCCTTTAGCGCGTCAGGCTGGTGGTTGAACTGGATAAAAAAGACACATTGCTATCAATGTTTCACGCATAGAACAGTATTCAATGTGTAAACGGTCCTTCACTAAGCTGTCAACCAAGCATTCTGTACCTACATGAAACTTAGTAGGTAACTACGCAAAAATTACTGCTGGGAAACGACTTTTTTTTGGGGTGAAATGTCACGTTTTTACGGTGGGACTGGATGCATTGAAGAGTACGAGGGTCGTGGAGGTATTTAAAGTTACAACATTGAAAAACTAAAGTTATTGGAACTTTGACCCCCAATATCACCGTAGGTAACTAGAAGATACCTATGGTCTAAAACAAAAAAAAAGATCGCAATGTACGTGGAGAACAAGTGTCATACGGCTTCGTTAAGGGAACTTTTACATCCATTATATGTATATGTACCTATGTACAGCCCTTTCATTACTTAAACATTTGATTCTGCATCACCCATCACTGTCATAGTCACAGAGATGTAGGCTTTGTAATGGTCACTATAAAGTTACTTTTGGGTTGCTGTTGCTGCTGATAGCAGTAAAAGAATTGCGGAAGAACTGTACGTACCATTCAGTCAACAATTGAACAGAATTATAGCGTGTGTTCTCCTGTCTGTTAACAAATCTATAAATCCTTTGAGTTTTTACTGTAAAGCTGTAGCGATTACCAATCAGGTGCTCCCGCGCTCCCCGACGGTCGATCACTTTCCACCCGACTAATGAGATTGAAAAGTGGTCAACCCTTAGTTAGCGCGGTAGTACACAGCTACCTACTTGATTTCAATTGATTGGCCAAGTTACACACGGCATACGAGTATAAATAAAATGTGGATGGAACCGTCAACTGCAACTCACAATAAACTTATGTAATTACTAGTTTCTCTGCTTACCGTTCCGATAGGCATTTTTCCTGTTTCCGAGTGGTATTCCCCACTAACAAGTGACCCAACTTGTGTGTTGCCTTCCGCCATGTCCATGAAGGGTTTGAGTTCGTCCCAGGACCAGCCCTCGGCTCCTGCTGCCACCCAGTCGTCGTAGTCGCGGGCGTGGCCCCTGTGGTACATCATGCCGTTCAGCTGGCTTGTTCCTCCTTGAGATACGGAAAAGAGGAGTGTTTTAAGACGGGTTACGCGCTTTTATGTTTCATATTCAGAATGGAATGTTTTTTTCACGTTGTGGTAAGGCAGAAACCGATATTGTGCATCCTAACGAATATTTCCGGTTACCATAAGATTAGAAGCAGAACGTGCCCATATATATAAAATCAAAATCAAAGCATTTATTTCAAGTAGGCCAGTTACAGGCACTTTTGAACTGTCGAAACAACGATAACAATGAAATGTCACTACAGTCCCAGTCACAAGGCATAAAAACTGTGAAAGTACTGTAGTTGCCCATTCCCTAGCGTAGATCTCTATGGAGAAGAACGGGCAAGAAACTCCATGGACACTCTTTTAAATCAGCATATTGTTATAAAACCTTGGTTACATCATTCATATTGAGATGGTACATTATGTGAGAACGATGTAGCAAGATGTGCACATTAAAAGTGTCCATAGTAAACACAAAAAAGACAATTAAAAAAAAATTCAAATAATTAATTCAAATAAGCCGTGGCAACTAAGAGATGACCAGTCACAACTGACAGCGCCCGTTCACGAACATGACGCATGGATCAGCACCATTCAACTCAACCTTTTTGAAGGGAACTAAATGATCCGACACACGCGCCACCATCAACGAGACATTGAGTGAGCATGACATACTCTCAACCGCCAGGGCACATTCAAGTCGAGAAAGGACGTACGTTTCCAGTGAACGATAGCTTTTTAATACATAGTACTCACACAATATGGGCTTTATATAATACTAAAGAGATTGAATCTATACAATGCAAAGATAGTTGTACAATCTTCAGCAGCCAACTGATGCATCCCTGTCCTTGTGGAGCAGGACCGACATTGAGCCAAGCATTTTTGTCAGCGATATAATCGTCCAACTTGTAATATGCTTGCTTACATAGTGTGCGTCTAATGCATGTTTTAAATTTCGTCTCGAGTTCAAGAATACTTTGTGGAATTTTATTATAGCATCTCAAACAGAACCCCACGAAAGATGAATCTACTTTAGCGAGTCTGAAGCCTGGCTGAACTAATTGGTCCCTATTTCTAGTACTGTAATTGTGTCTGTCACCTCTATTACTAAAAAGATGCAGATTTTTTCTTACGTACATTATGTTTTCGTAGATGTATTGACAATGTACCGTCATGATGTTAATGTCCTTAAACAGTTCCCTTAGAGAATCGCAACTACGAAGATTATATATAGCTCTGATGGCTCTTATTTGCAGAATAAATATTGACTGAATGTCTGCAGCTCGTCCCCATAACAAAATGCCATAAGACATTATACTATGAAAGTAACTAAAATAGACCAGTCTAGCGGTATCTACATCTGTAAATTGACGGATTTTTCTAATACTCGTAGCATATGCTGCTGAACTTAGCCGCCCCGCAAGAGATGTTAAATGAGAACTACATCCCCAGGAAAACCGTTTTATCTACGAATTCAAGTTTCCCTTTATTCAATATTATATCACAATCACTACTTTTAACATTCGGTTAAGCAAATCTAATGCATTTAGTCTTTTTTTCGTTTAATACTAAATTGTTTGCTGTGGACCAATTTTGAACCTGAAGTAGGGAATTATTCACCTCATCAAGATTTTGGGCCCGTCTATTTATCTTAAAAATTAGAGAAGTGTCATCAGCAAATAACACCATATTTTGAGGTTAGTCTTTCAGTAAATAAGGTAGATCATTTATTGAGCCTTACGGAACCCCCATTTTTACTTTTAAACCCTGTGAATTGATACCATTTATTTGAACATGTTGATGTCTATTACTCAAATAAGATTTTACCAAACTAAGTGCAAGTTTAAATAGTCCGTAATGCTCAAGTTTCAAAAGTAATGTGTCGTGATTTACGCAATCAAATGCTTTGGATATATAGTTTGCTTATTTGTAGCACGGTGGATGGGTGACCACCCATTACATGCAGAGTTTCCTCCGTGCCTCGGAAAACACGTTAAGCCGTTGGTCCCGGCTGTCATTTATAGATTTCACAGTCGTTACAGGTAGTCATGAAGTGGCCCGAAAGACTGACAACCAGTCTTACCAAGGGGTATCGTATTACCCAGTACTAACTGGGTTGTGGAGGTCAGATAGGCAGTCGCTCCGTGTAACATACTGGTATTCAGCTGCATCCAGTTAGACTGGAAGCCGACCCCAACATGGTTGGGGAAAGGCTACGCAGATGATGATGCTTATTTGTGGCGCGGTAGGACTGGGCCAATCCTGTGTCAAGTTCAATTTGAAGAAAATCTTAAGTCTAAAGGTTTAGTGATTTAAACAAAATACATAGTTACCTAAGCCTTTTCCTAGCGGCCACTGGCATCCTTTCCCCTCTTGGTCGAGGCAGTAATTATCAGGTTCGGTGTGAATTCCCCAGGTCGTCGCTTCGTTGGTCCAGAAAACCCTGTACATTGATGGGATTCGAACACCGATTGGTTCTGGTCCACCTGCTTCTAGTAACAGCACCTGCGACGAATAATCTGCTTTATTCTGTTCACCCGGTTTTTTTAATATCCTACTTCCTGCTAATATTGTAAATGCGAAAGTTTCTTACTCTTTCACGCAAAAACTACTGAACGGATTTGGTGAAATTGGCACACAGATAGTTTATAATCTGGATTAATATACAGGGTGTAACAAGACCCTTCACGAAGCCGTCAACAAAACATTATGTGCAGACGCCAGCACATCTAGCTACCCGAAACTGACAAAAAGTCCCAGTCAACCATGAACCTAATGCTTTAGCGATATAGTTGACAATCTTTTACAAATTATAGAAATTTGACAGATTGTAGTAGCTTCGTCTGTACATCAAAATAAGTAACTTTAAGCAAAAAATATTGCTGGGAAACGACTTTTTTTTTGGGGTGAAATATAACGTTTTACAGTAGGAATCAATGTAACACACTCAAAACATTATGCTGATAAATGGATGTATTGAATAGTACAGTAACTGGGGTCGTGGAGGTGTTAAAAGTAAAAATCTTATATTAAAAACATATTTAAGAAAAAACTTGTGAAAAAGTTGGAACTTTGACCCCCAATATCTCCGTAACTAGAAAGAAGGCTCACACATATTATGGTCTAGAACAAAAAAAAAATCGCAATGACAGCGAGAACAAGTGGCTTTCGGCTTCGTTCAGGCTCTTGTTACACCCTTTATAGGATACTTTTTATCCCGGTAGAACTATCCCTTGGGACAGTTACGGAACTCCACGCTAGAGGGTAAATTATATGTTCGCGTGACGACTATCTCGGCAGATAGTAAGGGGACGGTTGAAAAAGATGTATGTACATACACTTGTCTAGAATATATATAACTTATTTACTACTCAAAACTTGAAGGCTTCTAGATGTAAGGGAAGAGCGGAGCCTTCAACTACAGGCATTTTCCAAGCCTAGATGGAGACAAATAAATAAATAATAATATAATATAATAATATATATAATGGATGGTCCTTGACATGCTATGTAACCCAAATTGATACGCAATAAACTTATTTTATTTTTTATTTATTTTATTTTATGGTTAGAATAGAATGTTGTAGATGGGTCACCAATAAAGGTGGTATATTTAAAAAAAAAGTGTCTCTAGGCATTTCATAACATGGCAATACAGATTTTAGCGACAACTTCCACATCACACCCCGGTCACATCATAAGGCGATGCGCCTTGCCTCAAGCGATGTAATATGCGTCTGTGTCACTTGTTGCTCCTCCTTGAAAAAACATGAATGCCGGTTTTCTCTTATGTAGACTAGGCGTCAGGTGACACACTCCCACAGCGCACTTGTATTTTTTAATGTTCGGCTGAGCGACTTGAGTTCAAAATAGGGAATGCAGAACCGTTCCGTTTTAAATAACTGCGATTTTTGGGACTTTCTGGCCAAAGAACCGGGATTTTTGGGACCTTCTGACCAAAGAACCGGGATTTTTGGGACCTTCTGATCAAAGAACCGAGATTCCCGGTACTTTCGATACTTTCTGTACTTAATTAAGCCTTTCTAAGATAGTAGAGTCGAAAGTGCTGAAACTGAGAAAATAAGAGACTAAATGACAGGATAAAATAAAAACTGAAATTATTATGTTTAAAAATTCTAAATGGCGCAAAAACGACTTCATAATCATAGATTCTGTTCACATTTTGCTAAAATATTCCATAAAGGCGGCTTCGAATTTTAGGCCGTATATTATCACGCGGCTTACTTAAGGGGATCTAACTCTGTTAATTTTTAACTTTATTTCTTTGACGCATCTTTTTGCTAATAATAGTCCTGGATTTTTGAAATTTTTGGGTAAACGCTGTGAGTGCAGATTCAGGCTAAATAATATCTCCTATTACGAATGGATGTCCACTTGTCGAAAGATATAGAAAATGTATGACCTTCTGTTAATAGTTTCTGGATTTTGCCGATCAGTTGTTTTTTTTTTTTATCTGCTTGATTTATTACAATATTTTGTACTTATGGAATTTCAAGCCTGGAAGCTTGGAACACACATGCTACTATTAATTATGCTTGTTTGCTAGGTAGCATGCTCATTGCTCTCTGTGCCTGTAAAATATTCATGCTCTTTTCGTATAGACATGCTAGTTGAATGCTACTAAGTAGAAAAAGAAATTATGAATGTTAGTCTAGGGCCAAAGTAGCCTGAAAATAAATGGATCTTGTTGTTGAAAATAGCATGCTCTTGTACAACTAGGTTGCATATTATGTAGCACACTTTAAGCGGTCGGGGTTCCTGCCAGGGTTGCGGGACTGTTCGAAAGAGATACCGCGGCCCTGGAATACAAAGGGCAAAAGAAGGAACATGGATGGGTTTTAGTCAGTCAAAGTCTGACCTTCCCTCCTGCTCAGCCCAGAGCGGGAGGAGTTATTTAATTATTGCCCATACGAAAAAAAAAAAGTGTTCGGGCTTTAAGCAATAGAAATAGAAATTCATATTCTTTAATTCGAAGTATTTTGTCCCGAAAGTACCGAAAGAACCGGGACATGATTTAGAAAATCACGGTTCCCAAAAGACACAAATTTCCGGGATTTTCCGGTACTTTCGGTTCCGGGAGTTCCCGGGACTATTCACTAGTTCAAAGCAGTGCAATCGGTATCGCATATTGTACAAAAACATGCGACATGCCTTGCCTGCAAAACTGGAAAATGTCTTTATTTTTGGAAGTCGGTGACTTTTGTTCGTTTCATTGACTTTTTAACCGACTTTCTTCAAAAAGGAGGAGGTTTTTTTTCCTTGAATAGATATTTTTTTATTCATGGGCTATTTATATGACATGATGGTTCCTTAATATCAGCTAGTTATAATGTAAAAAATTGTTTCGTGACAAGAATTTGTGTGGTATACTACAAATAAAAAACCTTCTGCGAAAAAAAACGACTTCCAAAAAGACACTAAGAAAGCCTAAAATAACTTTACTTTCGGAAGTCGTGTCAATGAAAAAAAACAAAGTCGCTTACTTCCGAAAGTAAAGTTATTTTAGCCTTTTTTAGTGTCTTTTTGGAAGTCGGTTATTTTTCCGTAGAAAATTTTTTATTTGCCACAGACTTTCTGTATATAAACAACATCATCAACATCAGTCTACATCAGTCCACTGCTGGACATAGGTCTCCTCAATCGCACGCCACTCAACTCGATTCTGAGCAATTCTCATCCAGTTGCTACCAACCACCCTGCGAAGATCGTCACTCCACCGAGCCTGAGGACGATAAATGACATAAAAATAGGTACTAAATCACTTACACTATAAGAAGTATTTTCAGTCAGTCTGCCAGCCACAATGGACCCTGCAGTTCCAGCGCCCACAACGATAAAGTCGTATGAGTCTTCTGTTTCGTCCACCGACTCGATCCTCTTGCACGGCGTGGAGATGTCGCAGCGGCCCCACAGGTAGCCTTGTAGGAGTATCATGAACAAGAAGTTGCCACTGCATACATCCGAGTTGACTAGACTCGGCCCTTCTTCAACGATCGGGCACCCACAATCCTGGTGGCAGTAACGTCAGTAAGTATCAAAATTCCTAGACAAGTGGCAAAAGCTTTCAAAGGAGTTTGTCAATCCAAACCAATACCACATTTTTGATAGAGTTTTAATGGAGGTCTTCTTAGCGTAAACAGAAGAGGTTGCGGGTTTAGCGGAAGCGAGAGCGGAGGTCGGGAAAAGATCAAAAATAAGTTATTACCCGAGTTCCCTAGAAGGACATTATACCCAATGTTTTAATTAATTAATATCTACCTAATCATATTCAAAAAGTCTTAATACAAAATAGGTACACCACCAGTTATGTTTAACAAGTAGGTATAACATAGTTAACTTTACTAGAAATCCGTAGAGGCGGAAGCGGAGGCGGAGGTATGATTTTCGCGGAAGTTTCGCACTTGCGTTAAAACACAAATTGACTTTTCCATAATTTTTTCACTGATAGAACCTTATTGTCTCGGTCACAGGTTATTCGTTGATTGTGGGACGTTAGACAAAGAAACCGAGTGGCAATGGGGAAGGCAGTTCAAAGCTGATTGTAAATGGCGTGTCCATAGCTTAGTCCCAATCTGACTATGAGGTCAAGCTATTTTCAAACCCAGGACAGTTCAGCGACCGCGAGTTACATAATACTTTCATTTTATTTACACGACTGCCAAATAAATTAGTGATTTTTAACCGACTTCAAAAAAGGAGCAGGTTGATATGTTCGTGTGTATGTATTTTTTTTTTTTTATACATAATGTATGTTACCTGATTTCTCCCCCATTTGTGGACCGATTCTCAAAATTCTTTTTTAATTGAAAGATTATACTTCTGAGGTGGTCCCATTTTAATTTGGTGAAGATCTGATGCTGATCTTTGGAGATATACTATGGAACTATTCAAAAATAGACGGCAAATCTGTCGTGATTTCTGCAATCGCTTGGATGTTTATTGTTTATACAACATCATGACGTAACTTCAGGCCTGTATGTTCTGAGGGGGTACGCAGATGTGTACAATACACCCAGATTTCCATTTATTGGGGATAAGCCCATTACCATGACATGTATTGTTCATCATCTGCATCATTTTCCCAACTATTTTGTGATCGGCTTCCAGTCTTACCGGATGCAGGTGAATACCAGTATTTTATGCACACAATAGCCACGACATAAATGTTAGTAAAAAATAATTTCTAAAGCTATTAAGACATTCGCGTATGGTCACCATTATCTCACGACGCTGAGCTGATGAAGGAAGGTACAACTCTTTAACGGTTAGGAGTTAGGTGACTTCTTGTTCTAGAATAATGTATAGATAATGCGACTTGTCGATATAGATAGTTGATTTCTCTAGAGACAACAGAGTGAATGCTAGAAACTAGAAGTATTAATAATTTTAACCGACTTTAAGAAATGATCTGTTGTTGTCATTAAGACGCGTATTTAATAATGTAAAATAAATTCATGGCGACATGGGAACAACTAAAAATGGAAAAATAAAAACGGTTTCTAAAATGGTGGCTCTGCGGCAGAGCACGACACCCATTATTATGTAGGTACATGGAGCAGTCGTAGCCTACTAGTACTGGTCCCGACTTACAAGACGGGGGTTCGATCCCAGGTAGGCACTTTAACTTCCTCTCGAGAAGCTGTGCCACCCTGTCTCCCGCTCTCACACGCACATCCCGTGTGAGTGATTAATTTATTTCAGCACCATCAACAGGGAAGTACAACATAGTGCCATGTCATAGAATCGAAAATATTCCAGGGTGCCTGCAAGCTACTGTCTGTGGTAGAGTGAATGCTACAAACTAGAAGTATTAATCATTTTAACCGACTATAAGAAAAGAACTGTTGTTGTTATTTAATAATGTAAAATAAATTCATGGCGACATGAGAACAACTAAAAATGGAAAAATAAAAACTCGGTCGGTTTTATTTTTTGCAAAAAAGTTTTTTTGTGATTGTTTTTTGCTGAGATGACGAGTAATAGAGAAGTATGGACGAAGAAGAAGACATGCTGCGCCGACCCCAAATAAATTGGGATTAGGGCAGGCGAATAATGATTACTTTAATTTTATTTTTTTGGCAGATTTTTATCCTCCACTGAAACGTGTCACGTTTAGCGTAAAAAAAACGCGCAATCATATCCACACGGTTGTTAATAGTTGAGGGAAACTGGTCAAAAGTAACCAAAACTTTTTTTTTTAAAGTTGCCTGTAATCGCCGAAGGGTGAGGCAGAGGTGTACCTAATAGTACACCCACATTTCGACAGTTATGTTTGGGTCCTATGTAATAGGCGACGTGCCATCAACCGAAAATTCCTGATTGAAAAACTCAGTAACATTTGGCCCGAACCGAGATCCGAACCCTGGAACTCAGCCTTGCTTGCGACTCTAGATGAACCAGCTAAATTAGCAAAGATCTGAAAATAAGTAAAAAAGTTTCACTCACCTGGGCGGCTAAAACCATGTTGGTATTTTACTAATTGCTGCTCCAGAAAACCTACAGACAAAAAAGGTTAAACAATTAAAAAGAAATTCCACCCGAAATGTTCGCGGTGACAATAAAAAAAAAAAGAAAAGAACGCTCTATTTATAATAATTGCCATCATGTGATCAATTTGTCCATGTCGCAGGTCCCCAATTAATATAGTTAATACACAATATGACTAGGAAGTTATACAGGATTATTCTTATATAAAATACTCCAACCTGTAACTGCTTTTTGTCCCTAATAAATAAATTAAAATATCGACACATAACTAATAAAAAAGAAAACTGATTAAAACTTATAATTATTGTGTGTGTTTTTTATTTATTGTCGTTAAGGACTACTTGTCGCTTGCAGTTTCTAAACTAACTCATTGCTTTCATACGTTTTAAGGCGTTTGTAGAATAACAAACTATACCTACAAGTACGTGAAATAACGCGCATTGAGTAAAAGTATATTTTCCGCTTTATAATCTAAGGTTCCGCCTTATAAAATGTCGTGAGGAAAGTTGTGAGTATGAATGTGGATGGGTATAAGAGTAGAGAAGCACCAAAGAGACGATGGATGGACTGCGTAAAGGATGATATGGCTAGAAAGGAGGTGTCTGATGAGATGACGAGTAATAGAGAAGTATGGAAGATGACGACATGCTGCGCCGACCACAAATGTTGTGTTGATCGGCTTCGTTAAGGGTCTTGTTACACCCTTTATATAAAAATCTTGTGTCACCGTGTTTGTGGTCGCACTCCTCCGAAACGGCTCGACTGATTTCTATGATTTTTTTAATGTATATTTGGTAGGTATGAGAATATATAGGTTGTCAAATTCTAAATTAACGGGAGCGAAGCTACGGGCAAAAGTTAGTATTTTTATATATTAAATTTATTTAAGCCGGTTGGTCCCGGCTGTCATTTTTAGACCTTTGGCTTTGACAGTCGTTACAGGGGTCTGTGGCCCCAAAGTCTGACAACCTGTCTTACCAAGGGGTACCGTATTACCGTATGACCCCAACATAGTTGGGTTAGCTGATACCTAGAAAATTCTGAAATAGTCGGATTTATCATCTGTATTGCGACTCTTGATTTTCCTTATTGTTTTAATAAATGGTTTACATAAATTGCACCTATATAACTATAAGATCAGCACAAAAGAGAGGAATATTTTAATAAAAATGTTAATTTGCTGAACACATACACAAATACAGCCTTTGTTGAAAAGTACATTTTCGCCATGAAAGTCGTCTTTTGTCATATTAAAAAAAAAATTGTAGGTACAGACACCAACACAACAATGTACCCGAAACTGACAAATATTCTGAATCAACCTTGAACCTAATACTTCACTATCACTACTAATATAAAACAAAGTCGCTTCCCGCTGTCTGTCCCTATGTATGCTTAGATCTTTAAAAGTACGCAACGGATTTTGATGCGTTTTTTTAAATAGATAGAGTGATTCAAGAGGAAGGTTTATATGTATTACATTGCACCCGTGCGAAGCCAGGGCGGGTCGCTAGTTAGCAATAAAGTTGAAAATCTATTAAACTTTGACAGATTGTAGTACCTTCAACATTGGGGGGCTTATTGTTAAAGGTTTGATTATATCCCAACACTTATGCCAGGAGATGGCTTAGGGCCATATCTTAAGGGACTCGTACTAACTAAAACCTTACGATGGTCATATTCACAAAAACATCTATTGAAAGAAGGCATCTGCCCAGAAACTAATGAATGGGATGAAGGTATGAAAGAGTTGAAGAAGCTATACTTAATAAATACAATATAGGATAATAAAATTATTATATCACCTTTTCCTTTGAATATTATGAATCTTGGAACTTAATTTCCCCTTTAAAAACGTTCTTGATTCTGATGGTGGACCCACCCCGTTTTAACTCAGAATGATTGTAATTTTCCAAGTTTGACTCCTTAAATACAAACTCTAGGAGTGCAAAATAAAATGACTTGAAAAAAATTGCGAATAACAAAATGATCTAGTACCTATAAAGTACTAAAAAAATAAGATAGGTTTATTAAGATAAATATTGTGTAAGCCTTCGCTATATCTTTTCATAACAGTCGTAAAAACCTTTTTCATAATGACTGGGCTAATCATATTCTGAATACGTACGACAGTGACGAGTTTGGTACATAATCTTGGTACTTTTGTGAGGATTAAGTAATCTGCCAAAAAGATAAACTGTCGAATAGATTGTGTACAGGGTGGAAGTGACATCGTCGCACAAACGAATCCACGTATTCGGTACATAATTCTGAACCGCTATCGAAATAGATATTTTTTGATTGAGTAAGTACTACTTCGCCGGTATCGCTCCGTCCCGCGTCGTTTTCGGTACTGCCCCACGGGATCGTAGTACCGGGATAAAAAGTATCCTATATGTTAATCCAGGTGATAAACTATCTGTGTGCTTAATTTCATCCAAATCCGTTCAGTAGTTTTTGCGTGAAAGAATAACAAACACCCATCCATTCAGTCGATCCATCCATACTCACAAAGTTTCGTAGCTAAAATATTAGTGGGAATAGGATTGGATTAGAAATCAATCACATCCTCAAATATTCTTCTTGATAAATGATAAAATGAAAATATAACTTATCACGCTTCAGAAAGCTCCAATTTCTCGGGCTCGCTTCGCTCGCTTTTCAATGAAAACTTCCTTCCAGGATACTCTAATTTTCTAGCTCTTCATTAAAGATTTATAACCTATGCGAGCCACTCCCACAATTTTTGTCACACATCACACATTCTCTTAGTAAAATTAATGACGTCTAAAGCGATGCAAGTCAGAATGATATTTTCCAAAAATCATTTGTTGAATATTAATGATTTTCTCCTCTTTTTAGGCTTCGCCGTACTCTGGTTCAAAGAACCCCCAAAAAAAATTAATACAGGGTCGTACTAGTACTAGCTTCGCCACTGGTGTAAACACAGTCATTTGAGGAAGTTTGCAAGCTTGCCTATTTCCCTGTACCTAAAACTTAAAATATTGCCGCCTATTTCCCTGTACCTAAAACATAAACCTAAAATATATTATCTGAAATCAAATCAATATGTGATTTGATTTCAGATAATATTTTTTATTGACTAATATCTATAAGCAATCTATAAGTATCTAAGAAAATAGAGTTTGGCGCTATCATTGGCACCCATCAACATCAATTCTTGTAGTGTGCATCAGCACATGCAGGACATTATAAAACGTCTTTTTAAGCAGGAAAGCGCTTTGTTCTTTGCCTAGGACAAGGCGAACGTTAGGGCCTAGTGAATCTAAGGCCTAATTATACAACGTGTAACAGAAAGGGTATAATCATATGGAATACTGTGGTACGGACCATCAAACTGAACAACGTTCTCTATGGAACCACCATGGAAATCGTAAAAAATAATCAGCTATCCTATACAAAATTTCAATACCTACTCGACCCAAATGTATGCGACAACTGATTATTTTTTTACGATTTCGATGGTGGTCCCATAGAGAAAATTGTTCAGTTTGATGGTCCAGATGGACCAGAGTATTCCATATGATTATACCCTTTCTGTTACACGCTGTATAAAGATCGAGTAGGTGCAATACAAGGTGAAGACGGACCCTTCAAGAAGCTGGCCAACCAAGAACCAAACATTCCGTAGCTACATCAAACTTAGAAACTCTATGCAAAAAATGTTGCTGCACGACTTTTCACGAGATTTTCACCCCAAAATATGTGCTGATGAATGCATTGAATTACGGGGGTGGACGTGGAAGTATTTAAAGTAAAGTAACAACATTATAAACTTCTATTTAAGAAGAAGTTGGAACTTTGATCCCAAATACCTCCGTAACTAAAAGGTTCCCAGGTATGGACTACAACAAAAAAATATCGCAATGACGGGAAGACCAAGTGCCTTTCGGCTTACACATATTACACCTTACGCAATTAACACTACCCGTACAACATTTTTTATTAAAAACATTAGCGTTCATCTTTCCTGAATACATGTTCTTTTTGGCTCTGCTAGTGATTATGCTCTCCAGCTGCAGAGCCACAATCAATATCTATTTTTAACCGACTTCCAA
Organism: Eugnorisma glareosa; assembly: GCA_947578425.1. NCBI lineage: Eukaryota > Metazoa > Arthropoda > Insecta > Lepidoptera > Noctuidae > Eugnorisma > Eugnorisma glareosa. The sequence continues at coordinate 9,243,394 of OX387974.1, read as the reverse complement.
AAAGGAGGATGTTCGTGTGTATGTATTTTTTTTTTTGTATGTTGCCTGATTTCTCCCCCATTTGTGGACCGATTCTCAAAATTCTTTTTTTAATTTGGTGAAGATCTGATGCTGATCTTCGGAGATATACTATGGAACTCTTCAAAAATAGACGGCAAATCTGTCGTGATTGCTGCAATCGCTTGGATGTTTATTGTTTATACAACATCATGACGTCACATCACGCCTGTATGCTCTGACGGGGTACGCAGATGTGTACAATTCACCCAGATTTCCATTTATTGGGGATAAGCCCATTACCATGACATGTATTGTTCATCATCTGCATCATTTTCCCAACTATTTTGTGGTCGGCTTCCAGTCTTACCGGATGCAGGTGAATACCAGTATTTTATGCACACAATAGCCACGACATAAATGTTAGTAAAAAATAATTTCTAAAGCTATTAAGACATTCGCGTATGGTCACCATTATCTCACGACGCTGAGCTGATGAAGGAAGGTACAACTCTTTAACGGTTAGGAGTTAGGTGACTTCTTGTTCTAGAATAATGTATAGATAATGCGACTTGTCGATATAGATAGTTGATTTCTCTAGAGACAACAGAGTGAATGCTAGAAACTAGAAGTATTAATAATTTTAACCGACTTTAAGAAATGATCTGTTGTTGTCATTAAGACGCGTATTTAATAATGTAAAATAAATTCATGGCAACATGCGAACAACTAAAAATGGAAAAATAAAAACGGTTTCTAAAATGGTGGCTCTGCGGCAGAGCACGACACCCATTATTATGTAGGTACATGGAGCAGTCGTAGCCTACTAGTACTGGTCCCGACTTACAAGACGGGGGTTCGATCCCAGGTAGGCACTTTAACTTCCTCTCGAGAAGCTGTGCCACCCTGTCTCCCGCTCTCACACGCACATCCCGTGTGAGTGATTAATTTATTTCAGCACCATCAACAGGGAAGTACAACATAGTGCCATGTCATAGAATCGAAAATATTCCAGGGTGCCTGCAAGCTACTGTCTGTGGTAGGGCTTGCAGAACCGGGTTTCGGTCCCCTAGTAAAACCGGTTTACCCGGGTTTTACTATAGAACCGCAACCGGATTTCGCATGTCCTAGTCTGTGGAGGAGCGCCGCTCACACTGCAGCCCTGTGTCCTGTATCCCAGCAATATCAGCAATATAAGCTGATTCTGCTGCCAAATTACTATACTTGCATTTTTCAACAACAATGTATGCACAGGTGTACCCAGTTTTCAAATAATGAATTCATATGTATTTTTTTAATTATTGAATTTATTGTTTGATTAGTTTAATATTTTAATGGTATTTCATTGCCACATTTTCCTTGTTTAATATTCGGAACACAAAAAACATCCTATCCGGAAACTGACTCATGAGATGAATTCAGATGACACATGTAGGTATTTGTTTTTGAACTATTGGAACATATGCATTGATAGCATGACCAATTTATTTGACGACTTTAGGTGTTTATCATCTTTATCTCCAATTCATAGTCTACGCGTCACGAACGTCCGGCTGTAAAAATTTTAGGGGGTTGAGGTAATTGGTAGTTCTATGTAACTAAACTTTTCGGGGTGGAGCTACCACCCTGTTTCGAAAGGCTAACCAGCAGTCTATTGTTTCAGTCAGCCAATCGCAGCAGGCCGTCCGTCTGTCTGTCACCGGGCTGTATCTCATGATCCGTTATAGTTAGAAAAGTTGAAATTTCACAAAACGTGAATTTCTGTTGCCGCTATACCAACAAATAAAAATAATAAAAAATTAAAGTGGGCTAGCCTACTACGATGGTACGGTAACGGAACCCTTAATGCGCGAATCCGACTCGCACTTGACCGGTTTTTATTACAGCCTTTTTAGTTGTGGTATGAGGGTATCTCACACAAACTTTTGTCAAGTATTCATTTTCGATTGTTAATAAGAGTTATTAGCAGATCATCCACGTAACCATAGAAGAAAAAAATATGTATTTCACTTCTCATGCTCTAAAAGTACGCCAATATAGCCCTACGAAGCGGGATTAACCATAAAGTTCGGTACGGGTACCTTTGGGGGCGCGACACACAAACCTCCGCTGACTTGGTACCGGCCCCTAAAGGGGCAAGCGTTTAAGTCATACGTCATCCTCATTAAATAAGTAAATATTTAATATTCCGATTATCAAATGCTATGAGTGTGCGCTAATTAAGAGAGTTGGATAAAAAGTTCATATGTCCTCGCCATTAAAACTTCTGTCTTTAGCGCGCAAGTTTCTTAATTTACCCTTAAAAAATCCAAGTGCGTAAATACGGTCATCGCCATTTTGACGGCAGTGCTGGCCGAGGCTGAAAATCATGAAAATAGTGGTTTTCGGACATCCAAGCTCCAGTATGTTGAGAATGATTAACTTGTCATTTAATTATGTGACGAATTAATCCAGGGTTCAATTTAAGTAAGCAGTGGTAATGACGAATTTTGATATCAAAAGTCGAAGTTTCGCGCCAAACTTGCGTGTTTACATTTTTATTTTTCACATTACATCACACAGACGCGTATTAATTCGATAACAAATATGACAAAATATCATTCCAATTATTCTAAACAACATGAAAATGCCCTGATCTTAGAGTAGTTTACTAATGCGGGACCAATAACTCGTAATATTCTAATGAATATTGAGGAGTGGTAATCCACTCCTCAATTTATATTCGAAATTGACGACCATTTTTTTTTTTTGTTATCTTGATGTGTGGAAGCGATTATTTCAAGTAGTAGTTTTTCGTACATTCTTGTACTAAAACCGACACAACAAACAGCACAGACTAACTATGGCTAAATTCGCGCCGTTTTTATTCTATACTTATAAAAAATTAAATTATGAATGCATTCGCTGTTCAATTTTATATTGTATTTAAATTATCTACATAATTTGTTAGTAAGTATTGGCCAAATCTTGAAACTGAATTTCAAACCAGTTCCCCTATACCGATTGAGCTGAAATTTTGCACACACTTTTGGTTCTGGTGACAATACATTCTTATGAGAAACATTACTTAGTCCTGCAGCCAGGATCGTCTCCTCACGAGAGAACTCCTCAACGGTTAATAGCGCGGACACAAAACGCTATCTACGCGTTTGATTTTATAGATATAGATAATTTCTTTCATGACTTTATCCTGCAAGCAGGATCGTCTTCTCATGACGGAACTACTTAACAGTTAATAGCACAGATAAGAAATTTTTTATATGCGTTCATATTTGATGAATAAATATGATTTCTATCATGACATCATCCTGCAGCCAGGATATTCTCCTCACGAGGGAACTCCTCAACGGTTAATAGCCCAGACACGAAACTTTGTATAGATACTCGTTCAATTTGGATGAATAGACATAATTTCAATCGTATTTGATCCTTCAGCCAGGATTATCTTTTCAGGATGACACTACTCAACGCTGAATAGCATAATATAATGATGCGGTATACTGATACCGCTGCTCCCGCTGTTAAAATTTTGATCTCTTTTTATCTTTTTCTCTTTAGTCTCTTTTTAAAATTTTTAGTTTTGCCGTTTCAGTAAACGGCAAAACTAAAAATTTTAAAAAGAGACTTAAGTATTTTTTTTGTAGAATTACTTAAAAATAAATATTTTTCTATTGTTTGGTCGATTGGACGAAGTATTATATATCTGTGGTTGGATATAGAATACCCAGGTCTTGGGCCCTTAGAAAAAAAAATTATTTGGTTCCCAAGCAAGGCCTCTGTTAAGGCTTGTGGGTTGTAATATTGAGAGAGAGGTTTTGTGGAAATAAAAAACCGTGACTTGTTTCATGGAGACAATCGAGTTGCTATATTTTTGAACTGAACGTTGATCTGACATAAAAATATTGACATTGACAGTTAAGTGTTGCAAGACAACAAATATAATTTATAAAATGTTGGGGATGCCAACAGCCTCCCCGTGGGTAAATGCAAAAAATTAAAAAAAATGTAAATGTAAATGCCAAATCTCACGCTGTTAGTTCAGTCTGTAGGTCAGTCTGTCTACCAGTCTATCGATCAGTCCGTCTGTCAATCTGTCTGCCAGTAAGTCTGTCTACCCGTCCGTCTGCCAGTCTGTCGGTCAGTTTGTCTACCGGTCTGTCAGCCAGTCTGTCTACCAGTCTGTCTTTCAATCTGTCTATCAGTCTGCCTGTCTGCAGTCAGTCTGTTGGTCTGTCTGTCAGTCGGTCGATCAGTCTGTCTGTCTCTCCATCTGTCAGACAGTCTGTCTACCAGTCTGTCTGTCAGTCTTTCGGTCAGTCTGTCTGCCGGTCTGTCAGTCAGTCTGTCTGCCAGTCTGTCGATCAGTCTGTCTATCAATCCGTTTGTCAATCTGTCTGTCAGTCAGTCTGTCGACCCGTCCGACTGTAAGTCTGTCAGTAAGTCTGTCTACCGGTCTGTCGGTCAGTCTGTGTACCGGTCTGTCGGCCAGTCTGTATACCAGTCTGTCTGTCAGTCTGTCGATCAGTCTGTGTATCAATCGGTCTGTCAATCTGTCAGTCTGTCGGTCAGTCTGTCTCTCGATCTGCCAGTCAGTCTGTCTACCAGTCCGTCGGTCAGTCTGTCTACCAGTCTGTCTGTCAGTCTGTCGATCAGTCCGTCTATCAATCCGTTTGTCAACCGGTCTGTCAGTCAGTCTGTCTACCGGTCTGTCGGTCAGTCTGTCTACCGGTCTGTCGGCCAGTCTGTATACCAGTCTGTCTGTCAGTCTGTCGATCAGTCTGTGTATCAAACGGTCTGTCAATCTGTCAGTCTGTCTGTCAGTCTGTCGGTCAGTCTATCTTTCGATCTGTCAGTCAGTCTGTGATCAGCCCGTCTATCAATCCGTTTGTCAACCGGTCTGTCAGTCAGTCTGTCGACCCGTCCGTCTGTCAGTCTGTCAGTCAGTCTGTCTACCGGTCTGTCGGTCAGTATCCTACCGGTCTGTCGGCCAGTCTGTATACCAGTCTGTCTGTCAGTCTGTCGATCAGTCTGAGTATCAATCGGTCTGTCAATCTGTCAGTCTGTCTGTCAGTCAGTCGATCAGTCTGTCTATCAATCTGTCTGTCAATCTGTTTGCCAGTCAGTCTGTCGACCCGTCCGTCTGTCAGTCTGTCGGTCAGCCTGTCTACCGGTCTGTCGGTCAGTCTGTCTACCAGTCTGTCTGTCGGTCAGTCTGTCTATCAGTCTGTCTTTCAATCTGTCTATCAGTCTGCCTGTCTGCAGTCAGTCTGTCTGTCAGGCTGTTGATCAGTCTGTCTGTGGGCCTGTCTGTCAGTCTGTCTTTTAATCAGTCTGCCAGTCTGTCTATTTGTCTATCTCTCGATCTGTCGGTCAGTCTGTCTACCAGTCTGTCGGTCAGTCTGTCTACCAGTTAGAAGTGGGCGCCGACCAAAAATTTGCCGGCGGCGGCGCGCCTGGTGGAACTGGTCGGCGCGGCGGCGCCAAGCCACGGCGCGGGAGTTTAAAAAAAAAAAGAACCATTTCTGGTTTGTTTGATAAAGCGATCAAAGGAAGGAAATAAACATTAAAATCAGAAAAATATATATTTTAAAGTTTTTACAATATTTATAATTGTCATGGATGAAAATTATTTTGTTGACGCGTGTAGGGCTCAACCGCGATCTTTTAGTGCTCAAAACCAATCCTGCTATTGAAAAAACACGTTCACTCGGCGTACTTATAGCAGGAATTACAAGAATAGTCCTGGTAAGCGCAGCAAGTCCTGGGATCACATTTTTCTTCTCTCGCCAATAGGCAAGCACATCTCCGTTCAAAATCTCCACTTCTTTGGGGTAGACCGAAGCTAGGTATCTCCAGCATCTCGAAAAGAAAAATCTGTTCGCGTTACCTCTTCAATGTCGCTGAAACTACTATGCTTCTTATATAATTTTGTCAGCAAAGATTGAGTCGAAGAGGACCTTGGATCTGATAGGATGCTCTGTAAGATCACGGGAAGTACATACATGTTCATTGATGCAATCTGCCATAAAAGCCACACGATTGGTATTTCTTTCTTCTACATAAGAATCGATTTCTTTCAATTCTGAAAACAGGGATCTAAAAGAGATCTACTACGTTTTTGGTCAAAAGAAATCTGTGATGAAATTTCTTTGGTATTTATTTTTAAGCGATATCATTGTGACTCTTTCTTTGTCTGAGATCGAATATAAAATCTCTTTTAATTCAGAGCGAAACACAAGAGCAAGAAATTAACAGAAACAGACTTTTGCGCACATAAAACTTCCGACAGCTTCGCGAAACTTTCGAAGAAATATAATAAGGTCTTCCAGCAGGTTCCATTCTAATTGTATTAGTTTTAAGTCTTCCTGGCCAATCTTTGTGAGTATGATGTTTACTGGATTCCTATTGCAACAATGCACCAAGCTCTCTAACATGCTTAGCACACTATGCCAACGGGTCGGCATTGCAGTTTTGATGCTTTGCAAGTGATTTATATCGCCAAACTCAGTATTAAACGTTTGAAAATTCTGTAAAACGTCATCATCGTCACCAGTTGGTTCATTTTCGAGTCAAAGTCAGTCAGGTTCCAAGTCAAGAGCGCACGACAGTGCCGTGACGACTGGCGGTGGCGCGTACCGCGCGGGCGCGGGTTCACAGCGGCCTGGGCCCTCGGCGCCGCCCGCCTCAATCGGCGCCAAATTTCAAATGATCGGCGGCGGCGGCGGCGCCCAAAACGCGGCGCGGTGCCGTCGCGCCGGCGCGGCGCCCACCTCTACTACCAGTCTGTCGGTCAGTCTGTCTACCAGTCTGTCTGTCAGTCGGTCCGTCAGTCTGTCAATCTGTCTGTCAGTCAGTCTGTCGATCTGTCCGTCTGTCTATTTACTAGCTGTTCACCTGCGGTTTCGCTAGCGTTTTGGTCGAAAATTATCCCACGGGCACATTGTAAATATAGCCTATGGCACTCGCGGATAATGTAGCTACCTATTAGTGAAAGAATTTTCAAAATCGGTTCAGCAGATCCAGAGTTTTTAACCCCTACAACCTCACAAACTTTACCTCTTTATAATATTAGTATAGAATAGAGGAGGAGAGGAGATTTATTCTCCTTCTCTTGAAATCAGCCAAAAGCATCGAATAATTACTAAATAAGATTATTCTAAAAGATAGCATAAATGTTAATTTTAAAATGATATAATTATTTGAAATTATACCAAGGAGTTTTTATTCCGTTTCAACTTTTTTTTTCCAAACTTGATTTCATTGCGAGTAATCGATTAGGCTGACTGCAACTTTTTAATCGAATGTTGAATCTTGGGTTTACGGTCAGCACTAAGAGGTTTTAGTAATATTTGTCAAGACTTGGAACGTGTTTTTTTTATGAAATTTTATATGAATAATGGTAAAAATAAGAACGCAGATAGAATGTTACTGTCTTTATTTTGCCCTTTCGAGTTTTTTTAGCAAACGAGAAACTTGTCCGTGTACATTATTTCAAGCGCATCTAAGTTACTTATTTTAGGAAGGGTGTAGTGGTATGTAATTTACACATATTTGGCAATAGACTGACGCCATTTTACCGACATCAACACGTTTTTGGAGATATTAACCACAAACTTATCGTATGAAACAGCTGCCGCGACATATTTTTCATTATAAAATCGAATGCTGAAAGTTCACGAAAATTCTTGAATTTCTTGACAATGCGCATCACCCCGCCGATTCAGCTGATGTGTCATGTGTCAAAATTCTGTCGTGCATAGTGGTTAAAGTGACCACTTTAGTCTGTAAGGAGTAAAAAGTAATTCGTTTTTTAATTTCCTTCATGTGACATAGACAAACTCAAACAGCCAGTAAAATACCGTTATCTGTCGAGTGGACCATCTTCATTGCGAAAATGTTGCGAGTTTTAATTCCATGGTTTTTCCGCAAAGGTGGCGCCATGTGTTTTAAATTGTTTGTCTGTGACTGGTTTAGAAGAAAAAAACAGACTGCGACAGTATTTTTGTTGAGTGTTTTACATTTTACTAAGAATGTCCAGTGACAGTGAAGAGTTTGACGTCAAGCAAAGAGCATAATAGATAATCTTTTGCCGCCAAAATCGCGTAATATTTACCTAAAAACTTATGGACTGGAGGAATAAGAATATTTATTAAATGTTTTTTTACTAAATTGACTATTTTTCTCGCATTCAAAGTGAAAAGCACAGTTTGCACCTCGAGACTAAACGCCAACTCTGGTATATTAAGGCTTCGTTTAGTCCCTCGATATAAAATATACTATTATAGAATAGGTATAACTCGTAAACCAAGCAATGTGAATATAATTTATTCGTGACCACTGCGCGAGCTTTCTCTACCAAATGAAAGAATCACGTAATCTATACTTCTACACTAATATTATTTATATGTAAAGATATAAAGTTTGTATGTTTGTATGTAGGGGGTAATGTCTGGATCTACTGAACCGATTTGGAAAATTCTTTCACTAATGGGAAGCTACATTATCCCCGAATGCCATATGCTATATTTAAAAAGTGTCCGTGGGATAATTTCCGACAAAAACGCGAGCGAAGCCGCGGGCAACAACTAGTAAAAGCCAACCAATATACAAATCGGACCAGTGGTTGCGCAGATAAGAGGTAGCAAACAAATATGGAATCCACGTTATCATAAATACATTGACCTCATTGAAAACATCCAAAGACATCTTTGCTTTCAGCAAAAGACAGTCAACCGGTTATCTTGGACTGTGTAAGAATCTAAGAATGATCTGCTACCTGGTAGATGGTGGTAAAATTCCTGACTGTTTATTATTGCTCAAAATCCTCAATAACAATATTGATAACCCTGCCAGGAGTTATTGTCGAAATTCTGGTGACTAATGGTTTCCTTTTTTGTTTGTTTTTATTAGCTGGAAATCCTCCATGTACTAAAATAAATAAATAAAAAACCTCCTCCTCATGTCATGGCGGCCAATCTCAACGAAGACTATTAGCCAAGCAAGCAGGAGATATCATCGTGCATAAGTGTGTGTGTAAAATAGGTGGGCTCTCACTCTTGTCTCATTCCTAAGTTCTATAATGCGATTGAACCGCAAGCGCAACCATAGAGTACCCGACACGACAGCTGCGGGATCAGACGCCATCTTCTAAAGTTCGGTATCGGACTTTGGAAGATGGCCTCTGCTCTCTGATACTGAGAAAATTACCAATGGAAATGACTAATGGAAAAATGAAAAACTCAACAACACTTTCTGCGATCTGTGTTTGAACTCTGGTCCCACCTTCCATAGCTATGTGTAATATATTGCTGGTTAGGTCTTTTCAAGCGGCACAAAAGTTACTATGGCGCTGAGTTTCAAATCTTAGTCCGTTCAAAGTTATTAAGTATTAAACAAGTCAGTTTAACAATAGTCGAACGAAATGTTTTCCCCTAATAAAACACTTTTTGAATTAACTCAAGTACTTATTAACTACATAACTACCGCTATCATCAGAGTCAAAGGGATAAAAAAAAAACTCAGTATTATGGTATTTTATGTTGATTAATTGATTCATGGGAAAATCAAACATTTATATACTATCCTACTCTTATTAAGACCTCATTTAAATATAAGGCTGGTCCTACAAATCCCTTATGCCTGGCATACCCCTTAGGGTAGGGAATTGTGTACTTATACCAAACGATTGACACAATATGCGCACAGGTCTAACAGTACGTCGTCCGGTCATGCAGGTACAGTATCTTTGAATAATATGATTGTTGGGAAATAATGTAAGAATTGTACCTTCTAGCTCTATGTTCTATGTTAAGGGTTTTGGTTTCCGAACATTAATCCCTAAAGTGGACCATTGCGCGTGAGTCATGGTAGTCGTTACTCCAACCAGGACATCCGAAAGGGATCTCAGTGTCCCAAGAGTCTCCTCGCGGATCTGGGTAACGCCGGTGCACTCGTGGAGTACATGCGCTACCGTTTCCTCCGCCTCTATGCACGCTCTGCACAGGGGGCTGTCAGTGATACCTAGGTTGTGGAAGTATTTGTTCATTGAGCAGTGTCCAGTGATGGTCCCCGCCACCAGTCTTATGCTATTTCTGTCCAGCTTCCTATCCAGGAATGGCTTAGCTTCTTTGGATTGCCTACACCCTGGTGTAGAGGTCCACCATTTCTCCGCTTGTGTTTGAGAGTGATCCTTAAACCAACTCCTTGAAACTCGCTTGAAAGGAATGGGCACAATGGGTTCGAGTCCGTAGGCTTTTGGGCTGGATCCCCTTTTGGCGAGTTCATCGGCTGCATCGTTTCCAAGTGATCCACTGTGTCTTTTGATCCATTGTAGTGTCACCGTGTTGCGGTTTATTACTGTAACTCGTTCTAGGACATTCTAGTATTAGTCTCGACGTGATCTGGTTTCTCTTTAAGGATTGAAGAACTGAGGGATTGTCGGAGTGTATACGAATATGGGTATCCGTAACTTCCTTGACCTTATTAGTATTACTACTACGTACTACTTGAGAGTAACGCGGCAGTGGGTGATGTTCTCATGCTACCGGTGATTGCTACGCAGGCAAATCTTTGGAGCTTCTCGAGATAGTTCTGATCTGAGCTCAGGTTGATCCTGGGCTAACAAACTAAAGAGCCATATGTAATGATTGCTTTTGTGGTGATGTAATCGGTGTGTTTAGCGCAGTTCAGCGGTTTGTCGAAATAAATGCCCAGGTATTTGGTTTCAGTCAATAAGCTTAGGGTGGTCCCAAAGAAGCGCAATAGCTGCAGGGTTGTCAACTTTCTATTCTTTGTGAAAAGGACGAATTCGGTTTTGGTAGGGTTCACTGCTAGTTTATATTCCTTGCACTAGTCCTCTATCATCTTTAAGGCTTGACGCATAAGGTGCCATAGTGTGTTTTTATATATTTAGAAGCTTGTGCATGGTTACGAATAAACTACCACCGATCAGACCAACCAATCTTGGTTGGTCTGATCGGTGGTAGGTTACAACTGGTCACTATTTGCCGCTGGATAGTAGGAGGTCCTACTACCCAGCGGCAAAGACATATAATGTAATAGGTTAACGGCAAGTTCAAGCGCGATTTTAAGCTGTTACGCCAAAGATATTTCAACAATGCACTGCGCTGCCGCTATCACAAACCACTTTCATACACCCATCGGTATATATGATGATAGCGGTAGTTAGTGATAATACTAGTTAATTCATCGTTAATTCAAAAAGTGCATTATATTAGGCAAAAACATTACGTTTGACTATTGTTAAACTGACTTGTTTAATACTGCATAACTCTGAACGGACTAAGATTTGAAACTCGGCGCCATAGTAACTTTTGTGCAGCTTGAAAATACCTATCCAACCATGTATCACACATAGCTATTGGAGGGTGGGACCAAAATTTGCATCATCCTTACATTATAATAAAACTATTGCACATTAAGGAGTCTAGTCTATTTTTTAAAGTCTCATCTTTATTTACTTGGCCATAAAACGCCGTTATCTACTACAACATCTGAATAATGATAATAATTAATATGAGTACCTACAGTATCATGATCATAATTCATAAGTCACATGTTTGTTTGCGGGCTTAATCACTTGTTTCTACATAGAAATTTAATTGTTTGTGTGCAAAATGTATCTACTATAAAAACTTTTAAAAATAACTTTAGCTTCAGAAGTCGGTGGCAGAAAACTCAATTAAACCAACAAAAGTCACCGACTTCTGAAGCTAAAGTTATTTTTCCGCTTTTTTGTGTTATTGAAGTCGGTTTTAGTTTTTGCAAAATGTTTAGTTGTAATATCCTATACAAATATTTGCTTTGCAATTATTTCAAGTTGTTAACAATACATTTCGTGGTAATAGGCTTATCCCCAATAAAAAGTAATTTAACATACATAACTGTCGAAATCTGGGTGTACTGTACAGGTGCGCACCCCCTCAGAGCATACAGGCGTTATGTTAGGATATTGTCTAAACAATAAACATCCAAGCGATTGCAGCAATCACGACAGATGTGCTGTCTATTATTGAAGCGTTCCATTGTATTGATCTCCGAAGATCAGCATCAGATCGGTTATTGATTATAAGGATGTGGATAAAAATCCATAATTATGTTGCTTGGGTTCAAGCGAAACAAGCTCGAAAACCGTTTAATTCGATTACTTGTAAGAGAGCAACTTCAATATTAGAACTGATCCACTCTGACCTTTGCGGGCCAATGTCAGTTAGCTTCTATCAGGGTAATACATATTTATAATTTTAGACGATTTTTTGAGAACTATATTTTCTCAAACATGCTTGGAAATTTGAGCATTATTTTGACAACCTTCTTCGATAAAAATCGAAATTGCTGTACTGGCCAGATACATGCGACCAGCGGCCGGCAAAATTTGTATGTAGTCGTGTTTAGCGGCCAAATAAATTACATAGCAAACTCATATCTGTCAGCTTATTTAAAAATGGAACGATATTTTACTCTGAAACATGGCAAGGAGGTAACTTAGCAAAGGTTTTAAATTTCGAATAGAAATATAATAGCTTGCAAATAGAAAGCAGTTTATTGAAAAAAAAAAAAACAAATGAACTCTTCAACGCGAGAGTTTTAAAATCCTCGCATTATTTGAGAAAAGGAAGCCTTGGTCACAACCTTGACCTACCTTGGCCTTGACGTTTATTACAAGCACACTCGTCACCGGTAGAATCCGCTAACATAGCAAATAATTTCTTTGTTAATGCGGGTAAGTGTCTGACAAAAAAAAATCTGGGTCAATCCCAAGACCTAACGAGCACTCCTTTAAGGTAGAAGCGCAAGGGTAGCCCGCGAAATTTAAATTTTCTCAAGTTTATTGCAATTTGCAGGTCAGTGTCAAGTTGTATGTTGATGAAAATATGAATCGCGCCAGTAACACGTATGGAGTTACAGAATTATAATCATTCAAATCATCAATACAGCTCTCCGAGTTCATATAATCACATTTAATAGCTATTTAATGAAAAAGTCACTCTTTGAGATTATATGAACTTGGAAGGTTGTATTGATGATTTGAATTATTATAATTCTGTAACTCCATACGTGTTAATGGCGCGATTCATATTTTCATCAACATACAACCTGACAGTAACCTGGAAATTGCAATAAACGTAAGAAAATTTAAATTTCGCGGGCTACCCTTGCGCATCCACCTTAACATCTAACAATGCTTTAACATCCTTCGCGCTGCTAGATCCTGACGAGACTGAGGTAGAAAGTATAATCATGACCTTGAAAGAAGACTGTGCAGTTGGCTGGGACAACATATCGAATAAAATTATTTAAAAAATCAAGGACATTTTGGTACCACCACTGACTTATATTTTCGCATTTGTTTATCTTCAGGTCATTTTCCAGCGTGTCTCAAAAAAGCTGTAATTGGTCCGTGTCTATAAATCAGGCAGCAAGGAGCAAGTGACAAATTATAGACCTATTTCCTTACTGCCTTCTATATCAAAAATATTGGAGAAAATAATAAACAAAAGGTTGTTGAAATATTTGGAAGATAAATCTATTCTGTCTGAACGGCAGTTTGGGTTTAGGCCTAAAGTTTCAACTGCCGATGCGGTACATCATCTGACTGACTATGTAGCGAAATTTCAAACTTGACAAGGGTAACCACACAGTAGGAATTTTCCTGGACCTTGTCAAAGCTTTTGACACAGTTTCCATTCCAATTCTGTTGCGCAAACTTGAGATCATGGGTGTAAGAGGCTTCCAGCTGAAAATGTTCAAAAGTTATTTAGATGATCGTTCTCAGTGCGTAAAGATTGGCGATGATCTCAATGCTGTTGAAAAAAAAAACACTTTTTTTGGTGTTCCCCAAGGAAGTATTCTAGGGCCCCTTTGTTTTTGATCTACATAAATGACCTTTGCAATCTAAAGCTAGAGTATGGCACTACCATAACTTACGCAGACGACACTGCTTTACTTTTTTCGGCTGACTCAGAAAAAGATGTCTACAATCTTGCAAAACACAAATTTAATATTGTAAATTAATGGCTTCAAAATAACTCACTAACTCTAAATGCAGATAAGACAAATTACATTAAGTTTTCGATGCGCAAGCATATATCGAATAACCCCAAAGCGTTGCATGCTCATTGTTGCCCAGACCCAGCAGATGGCCAGTGTAAGTGTTCCAATATTAAAAAGACTGATAAAATAAAATACCTAGGTATTATAAGAAATGAAACCCTTTCCTTTAAACAACATATGGAAGCTCTAAATAACAGAATTCGTTAGCTGATATACGTATTCAAAAAGCTACGATTTATTACAGATCCAAAAATACTGAGGTAAGTATATTTTGCTCTTTGTCAGTCAATTCTGACTTACTGTATAACCTCATGGGGTGGGGCGAGTAAAAGTCTATTATTGCCCATTGAAAGAGCTCAAAGAGCTATTCTCAAGGTGGCTACTTGCCGCCCTTTCCTTTTCCCCACTAGCCTTCTGTATCAATCTTGTGAAGTACTAACAGTTCGACAGTTATTTATTATGAGCACTGTACTAAAACAACACGCAGCACTTCCATACAGCACTGAATTTACTAAAAAAAGAGAGATATAGTTTGCCCCCAAAAAAGTACAAGACATGCTTTCACAGCCAAGTTTTATATGTACCTCGGACCGCTACTCTATAAAAGGCTAAATGAAAAAGGAAACATCTACTCCTTAAACCACAGTAACTGCAAGAAAATCCTTAAGGAAGCTCTTCAAGCTATCTCCTATGAAGATACAGAGGAGTTATTACTTGTGCTAAACTAAATATTGTTCGTATTATTGTTATTTTTTATTTAATTAGTTAGCTAGGTTATGATATTATAATTTTTATATACCTTTTTTACCAATTAGATTATTAAGCTTTGTGATTATTATATCAATTAAAGTTACCTCCAATCGCCTGAAACACAGGATTACCTAGTTCAGGCACAAATCATCGTGAACTTACCGTAGATTTAAGAAAAACTGTAAACGTTGTATATTATATTTTTGAATAAATTTTATTATATATTTTTTTTTAACTAAAAAGCCTAGTATAAAAAATGTTTTAAAAAAAGAGTGGAAAATTACTTTATTCTCGGAAGTCGTTCACTTTTGCTTGTTTCATTGACTCCTTGCCACCGACTTCCAAAAGTATTTATTATATCATTGTCGATTACTAATTTTCTATTCTAGCTAGAAGTTATTAACAGATCATCCACATAGACGAAGAAGTTAAAATACGTACTAATTATAGAAGATACTCATAAACTACCCAAGAAAAGTTAATAAAAATCATATGGGACCACAGCGCAAGGTTCCTTTACCAATAAAAAAAATCGGCCAAGCGCGAGCCGTACTCACACGCACACAGGGTTCCGTAGCACCAAACAATTAAATCCCGTAGCACCAAACAAATAAAAATATTTTGAAGGCTCATTCATATGTATAGTATTACATTCAACAGCAAAACTAAATTTGTTTTTCTACTATGTTAATGAAAAACGAAGTTACTGCTGCAGTTTGATGAAAAAGTCCCATATCTCAAAAAATAAACATTAAATCTTATTGAAACCAATTTTTGTTGAATTTTTTTTTTACGTTCTACAATCCAATTTTCTCAGAATTTTCCTCCTTTTACTTTATAAACTTCTTACTTTAGAACTAACCTCAAGGTCATTTTTAAAGACCTATCTATAGACACCCCGCATGCATAGGTTTGATGTTATTTTTTTTTAGTTTGTTCTTTCAGTTTTCAGTACTTTTATTTTTGTACAAAAAACTTATAGCGGTTTACAGAATACATCTACGTACCAAGTTTCAAGTGTATAGTCTAACTAGTTTCGGAATAAAGTGGATGTGACATACGAACGACCAGACAGACAGACATGACGAATCTATAAGGGTTTCGTTTTTTGCCATTCGGTTACGGAACCCTAAAAAAGAATCATGTAAGTCGGTTCAGTAACCACGGTGAAATCGGTGTACACACGGCTACACAACAAGCTATACATTTCCAGTTTATGTTGATCTCACATTGTATAGGATTTCCGTACAATGCGAGGGCAGTTATACATATGTATACATTAAAAAAGAAAAGATGACACCGAATACATAACCTCCTCCTTTGTCAGAAATCGGTAAAATATTTGTTGATTTTGATACCGAACCCTGAAAAGCCTAGACTTTGAACTCATTCTCATGTCCTAAATGTAAAAATAATTATATTTTTTAGAAAATATTTAAAATCGTGCGAATGGTTTTTCACTCCTGAAATGAGACTCACCACGTGGGTTCTCGGCATCTAGGAAGAGGTCAAAAAATTATTGAAAATAAAAATGCTTGTAATTTGAAACCACCGGTTATCACCGGTATTCATATAAATCTTTTTAAAATATACAACTATTTTTATTTTTACATTATTTGACGCTGTATTCGCTAAGAAAAACCTACATTGAAAATGAGCCCACCATGTGGGTCCCGGTATCGCAAGTGCGACTTGAGTGAACCCACCAGGTGGGTTCCCGGCACTGAATGTGATAATATGCTTTTTTATAAGGACACGTTAACAGTTTTATAGAATTTTGTTTCATATATTTTTTTTCTCTTAGTATCATTTCATAGAATAATCAATACGCAGAATACTCACTTCGAAAAATTTTAAATCATTGGTTTTTGTTACAAATAAAATTTAATGTTTCTTTACGGTGGAAGCGTGGGGGTAGCCCGCGAAATTATTTTTTTCTTACGTTTTTAGCAATTTGCAGGTCAGTGTTAGGTTGTATATTGATGAAAAATGAGTTGCGCCAGTAACACGTATGTAGTTACAGAATTATAATCATTAAAACCATCTAAGTTCATTTAATTTATTTTTATTCATTAATGCAAAAATAGGTCAACCACTAAAAGATGAACATATCATTACAGGAATATATGGATATGGAGATAGAAATGACAGAGGTCAAAGATTAACAGATTTTGCTTTTGAAAATAGACTTTCAAGACTTTCAGATCAATACTTATTTAAAAAAAAAAACAAGTCGCAGGTGGACTTGGCGTTCACCCAGCGGAGTATACAAGGGCTGCATTCCGAATTACGCTGTAATCGCTTTGAGCGTCCATAAACCCGTTCCGTATTACCGTGAGCGCGATATTGACGTCCCTTGAATCGTCATAGATGACGTCATGACATGCGCCATCTTGCGATTACACCGACCATGCCCCAAATAAATATCACCGTGAGCGCTGTCAAAAATGACAGTTCTGTTCACAGGTTGTGTTGTTTTGCTAAGGTGGAAACGCAAGAGTTGCCCGCGAAATTTAAATTTTCTTACGATTAGCAGATCAGAGTAAAGTTGTATGTTGCTGAAAATAACAATCGCACCAGTAACACGTAGGAAGTTACAGAATTATAATCATTCAAATCATCAATACAACCCTCCAAGTTCATTTAACCCCATTGAGTGACTTTTTCATGAAATAGTTATTGTATGGGGTTAATTGAACTTGGAGGGTTGTATATGTGCAGCAGAGTCAACCAACATATCATCCATTTTCAAAAATAGGTCTTGTCAAAGGTTTTGGTTTGGGGTTATGTTCACTGTGAACGCGTTCACGAGCGTTCCAAATTGATGACAGCTCTCAGCTGTCATAATCGTGATATCTAAAACGGAACGCAAAATATAGATGTGAGCGCTGTGAGTGATTATTTTGTAATTCGGAATGCAGCCAAGAATGAAATCGATTATATACTGTCAAACCAACCTAAGCTATTCCTAAATATAGAAACACTGAACCTTAACTTCTCCACAGACCATAGAATGGTAAGAGCTACAATAACTTTAAAAGTAGCAAAGAAAAGCCGAATCAAATTCACCAACAACCCAAATAGCACTTTAAAAACGAGAGAAGAAATTGAAGCATACAAGCAAAATCTGAGGTATCAAATATCAAACTTAGTTGATTATCAAATGGAGACGACAGTGCAGGATTTTTTATAACAAATTACTGCATGCTATCAACGTCAGTCTACAACAAGCACGACAAGTTAAGAATACAGGTATTAGACACAAAATTCTCTCAGAAAGGACAATTACATTACTAAATAGGAGACACATTACAAAAAATGCCGGACAAGTCCCGATCAGAAAAAAACGAACTTAGCGCACTATATAAACTAACGAGTAAATACATAAAATGTGACTATAAAAACTACAGGAATCAAAAAATACAAACTTACCTTACACAAGGAAAGAGTTTCAAAAAAGCTATAAAAGAACTCAGAACAAATAAAACTTGGATGGAGGGATTAAACCAATCAAGACAAACAACACACAACCGCAGAGAAATAATAAATATTGCCACAGAATTCTATAAAAAGCTATACAGTGCGAAAACACAACAGACAAATAACAACAAACAGGAAACATACTCGTACAACAACCACGAAAACCTAGAAAATAATGTAAAGTATATTGACGAACTGGAAATCATACAAACAGCTAAAAAGTTAAAATAAGAGAAGAGCCCAGGCCCAGACTTCATTACTAATGAAGCAATTATACATGGTTGTGAATTACTAGCATCACCACTGGCCGCATTATTTAATTTAATACTCAAAACTGCGAACACACCTGAACAATGGTCTGAATCCATTATAATCTTGCTCTATAAAAAAGGAAACCCTAATGACATCGGCAATTACAGACCAATAAGCCTTCTACCAACTGTTTACAAACTCTTCTCTTCCATAATTAATCGCAGAATATCTGAAACTTTAGAAAAGAGAGCTCATAGAGCAAGCTGGCTTTCGTAAGGGATATTCAACCATAGACCACATACACACTCTGGAACTTATTATTGAAAAATACCAAGAGAACCGAAGACCGCCCTACATAGCCTTCATAGATTACCAGAAGGTTTTTGACACAATTTCACACACAAGTATATGGGAAGCATTAAGTAAACAAGGAGTGGAAAATGAGTATATACAAGTAATAAAAAATATTTACAACAACAGCGTCAGTAATGTCAAACTTGAATCAACTGGCCCCAATTTCAACATCAATAGAGGATTGAGACAAGGGGACCCACTATCTCCAAAATTATTTATAGCAGTATTGGAATCAATTATAAATCAATTAGACTATGAAAAAGTACGGCTTGTATATCAAAGGAGAATACCTGAGTCATTTAAGGTTCGCAGATGACTTGGTACTACTATCTGAATCCGGTGGCAACTTAGAACACATGATACAGTCATTACACGAAGCTAGCAGACAAGTCGGATTAGAAATAAATTTGGCAAAAACAAACACCATGACAAACAGCTATAAAAAAACCATCGCACTAGAACATAAACCATTACGGTACGTGGAACAATATATTATATCTACTTGGGAAAGCAGATAACATTGGACAGCAATAGCAACGAACTAGAGGTGGAGCGCAAAACAAGAATTACGTGGAATAAGTTCTGGGGCTACAGAGAAGTAATGAAAAGTAACATACCAACAGAAATGAAAAAGAAAATGATGGACACTTGCATTTTACCATGTCTTACATGTGCTTGCCAGACGTGGAAATTCACGAATAATATCAAGAATAAAATAATAACATGCCAGAGAGGAATGGAACGTAGCATGCTCAATATAAGAAAAACACACAGAATCCGTCATACAAAGATAAGAAACATAACCAAAACAGTAGATGCGCTCAAATATGCTCAAAGATTGAAATTTAAGTGGGCTGGACACATGTCCATCTCTTATCTTTAAGTCGTGCTACATAGCACGACTTAAAGATAAGAGATGGACATCTAAAGTAACCAAATGGGACGGTCCACCGGGCAAGCGGCGCGTCGGTAGACCGTACACACGCTGCACATTAGAAAAGTCGCTGAACCGCACTGGATTTATGTCGCCAGAGACAGAGACAAATGGAAATCTTTGGAGGCCTTCACCTGAGGGGGGTCCATGCATATAAAAAAAAAATAGATATATATAATAATTTGATTTTCCTAAAAAAATAATAATTCTATAATCAATAATAAAAATATAAATACAATAACAACTGGCAACACTAAACATCAAGAGGTCTTGTAAATTTCATTCCATAATTTTCGTTGATAAATAATTATTTTAAACAGTCTGGAACCTAATCTACCTTTTATATATTATATTTTTTCCGTTTCTAAATAATACTCAATGAAATGAAGCCATTTTTTACCAATAAACACCATAGAAAAAAAACTGTGATCAACAATGACGTATGTCATATCTAAAATCGGACTAATAAAAAATGGGATGAGATGAAACAATAATGTTGACGAGATCAGCTGGTCGACGTGCACGCCTACCACCTCTGGACCCGTCGCTCAGCTCCGCCTCGCCGCCGCCGGAATCCAGCCCCGTCGTGAGTGCTGTGATACCGGCCGTGGCAGTCGCGTCGAGCTCGAGCGACGAGTATTTCTCTCCGCCGACGTCGCCAACACCTGTACGTCGGCAGGGGAGAGGCCGGCCACCGAGAAGCTTGGGACTTAGGGGCCATCCGGCCCCGAGCCGGGTCCCCGCTGCCGGTGGTTGTGTGCAGCGCATGAGATGGACTCAATCAATAAACGAGAACGTCATGCGCGTATACTACGGGTCTACAGAGGGGGGAACTAACCTCACTGCGTACCGTGTTAGGATGCTGTCTCTGTTCCAGGAACTGGAACCAACCGTCAACGTCTCGGCCCAACGACTGTCGGATCAGGTGCGGGTCATCCAACGCAATCACATGTTGGACGACGCCGCACTTGATAGGCTGCGCTCAGAGGTACTGAGCAACCGTATCGTCTTAACTCCGGCACAAACCGCGGTGCAAGCGTTAGCTATTGACGCAACCCCACCGCGGTCAAACCCTGCTGTTGTAGAGGAGGATGATAGGGTTGCCACGGTAAGTAGCCAGTGCAACGACCGATTGAGGAGCGCACTGGAGGATGCGCTTCGCGAATATCGATCCACTCCTACCGAACTTAGGCCCCGATTACCACGGTTACCCATGCATAAGAAAAATAGGGCGTTGGTGTTTGCCCTGGACTCGCAACTCAAGAATCTTTTCGAGAGTAGCGAGAACCTCGTTGATGCACACTCGATCCTGTACTGTGGGGCTGTTGCGGTATGTCGTGTAGCTAATGTCAAGTTCCCAAATTGTGACGTAGCTACTCGACCAAAACCAACCGTACCGGCCTGGCAGCGCAGGATCGAGCGCCGTATCGACGGGGCCAGGGTACTCATTGGCAAACTATACTGCTTCAGGGAGGGTAATACACGACCACGTGTGATGCGCTTTGTGAGGCGGGCATTCTCGGGGACTGAAATCAGTCCTCAAGAATTCATGTCCCGTGTTACAGAGCGCATCGACTTCCTGAAGCAGAAAGTTTATGCATGGGCGAGCCGTATTCGGCGGTATAAGCGGCGGGTTGATCGGTACTCGCAGAATCGCATGTTCCAGAGCGATGAGAGGTGGGTGTACAGAGCTTGGGAGCGACCCGAGCAAAGTATGACGGACGTATGCCGCCCGGATGATGCCACCACGAGTTCTTTCTGGCACAGCATCTGGTCGGTGCCCGTCCGTCATACTGAGGCTGACTGGATGCGTGATGTCGAGCAAGTGTGTGAACCTATCCCAGAAATGGAACCAATATTAATAACACCTTTGGATGTAGCCAGAGCAGTTCGTCCGTTACCGAACTGGAAATCACCGGGACCGGACGGATTGCACAATTTCTGGCTCAAATGGTTTAGTAGTTCACACACTTGTCTGGCATCTCAATTTCAGTCATCCTTAGAGTCTGGGTCTCTCCCGCAGTTTTTAACAACAGGCGTTACCCACCTGCTCCATAAGTCAGGTAGTCCCGCGGAACCCAAGAATTATAGACCGATCACGTGTTTGTCGACGGTCTATAAGCTTCTTACATCCATTTTGAGACCGAAAATCAATACACACATTGACAAAAACTCCATTATGTCTGCCTCTCAAAATGGATGTAGGAACGGGTCCCGCGGTACTAAGGAGCTACTCCTCATCGACATGGCCATTAGCCAACAGGTTCGTCGATCCCGCAAGGATCTGTCGACATGTTGGATAGATTATAAGAAGGCCTACGACTCGATTCCACATACATGGCTCATGAGGGTGCTGGAGTTGTACAAGATAGATGCAACTCTACGCGCCTTCCTTGAGTCGTGTATGGGGCAATGGAGGACGGTCCTTCGATATCCAGGATGTCGACAGATTCAGGGGAACGATGAGCCTGTATGGATTAAACGGGGAATATTCCAGGGCGACAGTTTGAGTCCACTTTGGTTCTGTCTAGCCCTGAATCCTCTAAGTACATTGCTGGAGGATTCAGGTCTAGGCTATCGGTTGAGGAGAGATGGTCAGGTCATATCTCACCTTCTTTACATGGATGATCTGAAACTCTTTGCCCCCAACAAATTGCAACTGATGAAGCTACTGAAAGTAACTGAAACTTTTAGTAGCGCCATCAGGATGGAATTTGGTGTGGACAAATGTGCAGTCATGTATATAAAGCGAGGGGAGATTATGGAATCCGAAGGAATTCAGCTCTCGGATTGGGAAATAATCAGCTGTCCCATACATTTGGGTCGAGTAGGTATTGAAATTTTGTATAGGACAGCTGATTATTTTTTTACGATTTCGATGGTGGTCCCATAGAGAAAGTTGTTCAGTTTGATGGTCTGTACCACAGTATTCCATATGATTATACCCTTTCTGTTACAAGCAGTAGATAGATCACTAACGGATCTACTATGTTAATCTAGATACAAGATGTAAAACGTAAAACGCGCCTCTGGTGTTTCCATTCCATCAAACTGGACAACTTCATAGATGGATCGAAAAAAACTTTCTGCTTTCTGCGACAAAAACCGACTTCCAAAAACACTAAAAAAGTATAAAATAAATTGACATTCGGAAGTCGATGTCTGTTTGTTTCATTGACTTTTTTTGCCACCGACTGTCATTGCGTTTTTTATTTTTTCCTTTTTTAGTTGTAACTACAACAACAACAACAACACAACAACAATTACAACAATGACAACAATTTGTGTAAACTTACACAGATTGTTGTCATGAATTAATTTTTACATTGTAACTAGAAGTTATTAAGAGATCGTCATGTCATCAACATAGCCCAAGAAGAAAAAATACGTATTTACAAGTTCATTGTCAAGTCAAAATGCTGAACTTACCTAGATAGCCAAAATAAAAGTGACCAGAGGGCGGTCCTATTTTTTGGCCAAAGAATCAGCATTGCCATACAACGTGGCAATGCTGCCAGCCTTCTGGGCACTTTTCCTGTTGACAGCGATGTGGACGAATTTTTTGACGCCCTGTAACCCTTTTGATACTTGTACATATTTTTTATCTCCTTTATTCATTAAACTACATATTATTTACATTTTTAAATATTCTATTATAAAACAATATAAATCATTTAAAAATATAAAAAATAGGAGCCCACCGGCCGGCATCGGGAACATGGTCATAGCTACCCATGGTCAGGGCTCTTGAGAGAGGAACCTCCTAACAATACAGTTATAGATAGATTTATAGATTATAGATTAGTAGTTTGTAAATAATGTAAATATCTTGATTGAACAATAATAAAAACATACACTAAGAATAAATAAAAATTCGTTGAATGTCTTCCCTAGTGGCATAAACTAAATACCAAAACCCAATACGCTGCGGCCGCTATTTAGGGTTACTCCCTGAGTTCCCCGATCGCCGAGGCACCCGTCCCGGCGGACCCCGATTTTTTTTCTTGATAAACTCAATTAAAGGTCAGTTTAGCTTAAAATTACCGCCAGCAGATGTATCTTAAATAATATTTTATTACTTACTAAAATTATAATACCTACTTAACTATAAAGATCAGGAAAAAACCCGTCCCTATAATGTATAATACCCTACCTATTTACCTAATCTACCTGCGTGACGTGAGGTGTCGCGGAAGAAACCTAATTTATTTATAAACTTTTTTCCGCTAAACTTTTCATATATTTTAACAGTTATTCTGCTATTCAGAGCAAAGACTAATCCAAAAAATTTGAGATCATTAAAATCGGAGTTGTTTGATTGAGTTATAAATGGTTTATAAATGTAAAAGTACCAGGCTGGCATGAATTCAAGGTCGTATTGTATCGTATAGCGGACTGGTGTCCGCAACTCCACTTAACAGTTCTGGATCTTTATCATAATTTTCTGTAATAAGTACCAGGCTGTCATGACTTATTATATTTTATTTAACAGTCATGGACCTTAATCTTCATTTTCCACTGAACTTTTCATATATTTTAACAGTTATTCTGCTATTCATAGATAAGACGAATCCCAAAAATCAGAGATCATTAAAATCGGTCCAGCCGTTCCTGAGTTATGAATGGTGTAATTTCTTTTCTCGAATTTCTTTTATAATCGAGTTTTCTCCGCACGCAAAATACGCGCTTAGACGTGGAGTTGCGAACACCAGCCCGCTATACAATACAATACAATTATATAGACATTTTATTAAAACTGTAAATAACTGCATTAAAACTATGATTCGATTTTGTTCAAAAAATCAAACGACTTTCGTCTTATGTATTTCGAACACATAGTACATTTAAACGTCGACCGTACAAGTTGAAAACAATAGAAAAATGAAACAAAATCATTTTTATCGTATTCGGGGTCCTCCGGGACGGGTGCCTCGGGGATCGGGGTACTCAGGGAGTGACCCGCTATACATAACTATTAGCTTTTGCCCGATGCTTCGCCTGCATGGAGATTACTACCGAGATTTTTGGTTTTACGTATCTAAATTGCACGTGTACACAACATTTTGTGTCCACGCTAGTAACCGTTGAGGTGTTCTTTCGTGAGAAGACGATCCTGGCTGCAGGATGAGGTCATGATAAAAATCATCTTTATCTATCAAACTTGAACGCGTATACAAAGTTTCGTGTCTGTGCTACTAACCGTTGAAGAGTACTCTCTTGAGGAGATAATCCTGGCTGCAGGATTAAGGAATATCTGTCATAAAAATGTATTGTCACCAGAACCAAAGGTGTGTGCAAAATGTCAGCTCCATCGGTTGAAGACATCTGCTGCTAGCTGCCGCCCGAACAAACATAGTTACATACCTTCATCCCTCTTTTTAATCCTTCGGGGGGGGGGGTAGAATTATCAAAAACACTGACACACGTATACATTTATTTTCAATCGTCAGCCTAAACACAAAATTTGAAGATCCTAACTTCAAAACTGACGGACTTTTATATAAACTTCCATCCCCTATTTTACCTCCTTAGGGGTGGAATTCCCAAAAATCCTTCCGTAGTGAATGCCTTCGTCATCTGAGGAATACGTGTGCGAAATTTAAATTTTCTAATTTTGGCCTGTGCGTTGATACATCGGTCAATCACTTTTGCCTTTTATCTATATAGATGAATGAGGCACCATCACGCGACGTCGCGTGATGTATATCAAAGCACCTTCACGCCACGTCGCGTGATATGACAACTAACGTGAGGAAAAACAACCAAATTTCTAAAACGATTTTGATGAAATTTCTACGGGACCAATTGGGAAGCAAATCCTTTCAGATGAAAAAAGAATTTTTCAAATCGGTTTACAAATGACGACACAAAAAAAAAAAATACAAGCGAATTGAGAACCTCCTCCTTTTTGAAGAAAGTCTGTTTAAAAGGCTTGTTTTTATTATAATATAGGCTTGCGTTTGGCCGCCAACTCGCCTGATGTGAAGCAATGACGCGGCCTAGGATGGAGCACGCTTGCCTAGAAGAAACCGATACATATTCACTCGAGCTTTGAATAGATCCAGATTATAATGATCAGGGAACAAAGGAGCCGGCAGTGAATTCCATAGACTGGCGGTATATCAATCAACAACACCGCATACATTTAATTTTCAGGCTACTTTGGCCCGTAGATTTATACCTAGACTAACCATAACTGCTTATCTCACCTCTTACCTTATATCGCATCGGCTGGCTGAAGAATACTTTGGACGTTTGTTCTGGTTTGTGCCTTATGGAATGTTGTCCATTTGATGGTCTGAATCACCAACTAAGAGATATTGCGCTTTTTGCGTTACACCACAGGGTGTAAGATTTAAAATGTGCATTGTACATCTACAGATATTTACAATGCACATTTTAAATCTTTATTCCACCCAGACACTTCCATAACCTTTCATTTTACAATTCGACCTTACAGTAAGTTAATTAATAATTGTGCAAAAATATACGTTATTTTCCCAGGCCTTGATTTTGAACATATCAATGTTCAAAATCAAGGCCTGGGAATAAAACGATGTATTGTAACATCTTAAGGTGCGCACACACTTATCTGAAAATGATTCTTTCAATAAGGTTTAGCTTGATACCTTAAGCCTCTGTTACATTAAATATTTAGAAACAAAAAAAAACTTGTTTAATCCGACTACCAAAAACAAAAAGGAAGGGTTAAGATTTTAGCAGTGTATGTATGTATGTATGTATGTTTGTAATATTTTCGTCTAAACTATCAAGCCGATTTTGATATTTTGCAATCGATTCTTTATTAGATAGGTATTTAGCAATGACCATGAGGTTAGAGAAAACACGAAAAAAATAACGTCAATGTCTTGTTTAGGTACACATTTTTTGTTGCAGTTTTCAACCAACTTTCTTAAAAAGGAGGAGGTTCTCAATTCGGCTAGTTTTTTATGTTTGTTGTTTCTTCATAACTCCGTCATTTATGAACAGATTTGAAAAAATCTTTTTTTTATGTGATACAAACATAGTTCTCGATTAGTCCCATAGAAATTTCATCAAAATCGGTTCAGTAATTTGGTTTTTTCCTTGAATTTGTATTTTTTTCTTCTTGCGCTCTATATAAGGTGTATCTATTCATACACGAAATCTTTTAAGGGGTCATTGTACTCATCATTATGAACAACTTTCACTATGGGACCAACCCCGAAATCGCGAAAAAAAATCAGCTGTTCAGTACATTTTGTCGAGTTAATGCGATCATATTGTAGGGAACAGCTGATTTTTTTTCGCGATTCCGAGGTTGGTCCCATATTAAAAGTTGTTCATAATGATGAGTCTCGTACAATGACCCCTTAAGAGATTTCGTGTATGAATAGATAGACCCTATATATGACATGATGGTTCCATAATAATTTGTGTGGTACAACTAAAAAGGGTAAAATAAAAAACTTTCTGCGAAAAAACCCGACTTCCAAAAAGATGCTAAAAAATTACTTTACTTTCGGAAGTCGGTGGCAAAAAGTCAATGAAACAAACGTCACCGAGATCCGAAAGTAAAGTTATTTTAGACTTTTTTAGTGTCTTTTTGGAAGTCTGTCTTTTTTCGCAAAAAGTTTTTTATTAACTTTTATTTTACTCATTTTTACCCTTGCCAAATGGCAAAAAACAGGAGGTTTGCTGTTGAGTGTGAATTGACATATGAATGAGCGTTAATATATTGTTACTACATATATTGTTTGGTGCTGCGGGAACTCATTGTGCGCGAAACCAATTCGCTCTTGGCCGGTGTTTTCACTTATAAATGTAAACGCTTCCTTAGATAGAACAGCAACAGACAGACAGCAATGTCTCCATAGCTGCCTGTAGCCGTTTTCATCGAGTTACTGCAATCTGCGGTTCTGCTGCTGCGGTTTGCGTTTACTGTCTCCTTTGGAATTGTACCCTGAATAGCTTTTCTGGTTATTGACGTAAGCAATTATGGTCGAATTGAATCGGGATTGATATTCAAGCTGTTTAATATCACAGTCTTAATGTACCTAGTCAATGCACACCTTTACCTATCAGATGTCTTTTGTTTTTATTGGTAAGTAGGTACTGGTGTTTCTTTTTTTTATAAATTGTAAAAAAAAACAAAAGAAGAATAATATTTTTGTTTTTGATCTGCGTCTACAGGGTGTAACAAGACCCTTAACGAAGCCGTCACCCAAGCATTCAAACTAAGTAACATTACGCAAAAGTTATTGCTGGGAAACGACTTTTTTATGGGGCGAAAAGTCACGTATTACGGTAGGACTCAATGTAACGCACTCAAAATATTGTGTTGATTGTGGTGTTAAAAGTAAAAATCTTACAATAGAAACATGTATTTAATAAAAGATTTTGAAAAACTTGAAACTTTGACCCCCAATATCTCCGTTACTAGTAGGTTCCCAGGTATGGTCTAGAACAAAAAAATTATCGACGACGATGACTGACCTAGTGCCTTTCGGCTTCGTTATGGGTCTTGTTACACTCTTTATATTTTGGTACACGTCCTATTCCACCGACCCAATTCCTATTTAACTGTCACTCTAATAGTTCTTCCATATTATTCATTTCAATTCTAATAATAATTTTTCGAAGACAAAAATTTATAGGAAGAGCATATGGAGCATACCATACTCGGGTTTAACCACCATCGGGAGTTGCTGTAATTCTTTTTTATTTGCTCTAGTTTCGCCACAAATTAAAAGAAATCCAGCCAGCATGGTGTCACAGGGATTGACTATCCAGGGAGAGCTGGGCGTACAATCGAGGCTATCGCGTATTAATTCGCCGCTAGAGGCACTAGTGTAGTGCGAGGTCACCGAAATGTCAGATGTCTTAATTTGCACGTGTTGCGTGCTTTTTTTATGTCGTAATTTTACTAATATTCACGGTTGTGGTCTAGATTGAGCCTTTCCTGATTAATTATGACTTGAAGATTTTAAGTAGCAATTTAGGATCTTATTTGTTAGTACTTGCAGGTAAAATGATTTTTAAATGTTTCATGCTTGATCATTTTAGGGAGAATATTGTAAATATACATATATCTGAAGTTGCACTATGTTGTTATACGTAACAAAATACCTAAACGTTTTATGATGTTATTGATACTTTAAAGTATGATATAGAATTATTGACAGGACCTTACACGACACTGGCTCCATCTGGTGAGCTCAAAAACCCTCATTAAGTATCGTCATTATGTCTTGTGCGAGCTTGCGTCCTAACTAAAGCGGTCCAAAGGCACGTTTCGCGCACTGGCTGAACTATTAATTGCTGCGTGTCTTGGAGAGTGGTTCAACGAATTTAAAAGAGAGAAATTGAAGAGAAATAACGGAAACAATGGATGGATTGTGTGAAAGATGATAATAAGAGAGGGGTTGACAATTGAGATGAGGACTAATAGAACAATATAAGAGATGATGAAGCGATCCAAATACAGGCTGGAAAGGACACCGATGCGAAAACGGTCACGCACGACATACCCAGATCATAATGAGGGCTATCGTTTTTGAGCTCACCAGATGGCGCCACTGTCGATTAAGGTCCTGTCAATAAATCTATTTTATAGTTTAAAGTACCAATAAATTCATAAAAAGTTTATTTTATTACGTATAACAACATAGTGTAAACTTCAGGTTCATATAACAATCATTCATCATATACATTTAAAAATCATTTTACCTCCAAGTACTGAAAATTAAGATTCTAAGTTTCTACTTAAAATCTTCAAGTTATAATTAATTAGGAATGGCTCAACCTAGACCACAGTCGTGAATGTTTGTATTATTACGCGTTAGAACAGCATACAACGCGCGAACAATCTATGACATCTGACATTTCGGTGCCCCCGCGCTGCGCCGCACTAGCGCGTCTAGCGGCGAATTCATACGCGATAGCCTCCATTCAGCTGTTTGGTGGCCTACCATAATTATGATGTCTTAAAGCAGGAGTAATTCCAGTGTGGGAAAGAGATGGCGCTAGACGACCTGTAGGTATAGCTCTGTCCCTTTCCCACACTGGAATTATTCCTGCTTTAAGACGTCATAGTAACCCACCTGTTCCCTACAAAAGTGCAATACCTACACGCACACGGTCAAAATGTAAGGAAGTGGAACAGCAGATTTCTTTTTACGTGGTATTTTTGCGTCGATGATTTCACCCTCTACGAATTGAAGGTGGGTTACTAGGACGTTTTAAAGCAGGAGTAATTCCAGTGTGGGAAAGAGACAGAGCTATACAGGTCGTCTAGCGCCATCTCTTTCCCACACTGGAATTACTCTTGCTTTAAGACGTCATGGTTGGCCACCTGGGAGGTTACTACGACGTCTTAAGGCAGGAGTAATTCCAGTGTAGGAAAGAGACAGGTCGTCTAGCGCCATATCTTTCCAACACTGAAATTAATCCTGCTTTAAGATGTCATGGTAGGCCCTCAGGCCCCCAGGGCACAGGACAATAATGTAATGGAACGCACAGATTGAAAAATCTTAAAGTATCGGACCTGGATAAATTGTAGCAGCTGTTTAGAAATACCTTAAGTTTAGTACATACCTAGTTTTATGTATTTATATTCCTCCAAATTGAACAATTTTTCTTTTCTTATGGTAACGTAATCAGCCAGTGGTCAAGGTGCTTAATGTACAGAAACCTATGGCTTAACTTTAATGAGATCGGACTGAACGTCTGAACATAATTAACAACACGAACGAATTCGGTGCGAATTGCTTGACTATTCATAATTCGAATAACGGATGTGTGTTTGGAATTAAAGTTTTTATGGTTCCTTCATTGGAAAGTTTAGGTTGGTGGTTGGTTTAGGTTGGTTAGTTTTGATTATTTTTGGTAAATAATAATAGATTCATGATTTGCAGCGAGATAACTTTTGTTTTTATGAGTTACTGCTGACATTGTTCTGTGTATATCTCTATCTACGGTCCCATTTAAGGCGCCTCCCCGAGCAAAACGCAGCGGTAGCCGTGTTTTGTGCAGTTTTTGGAAGCTATCTACTCTTTACCCAAAATAAATACCAACTTATAAAATAGACATGAAATTTCTACATATTCTTGACTCCAAAATGGTAGTTTTGGATTTTTTTTAGTAGTAAAATGTAAAATTAATCTCCTCACAACGAAACCACAGAAATGAGGCAGGATTATTGATGGCTTGCATCTCCTCGTAAAGTAACTATCATTTTGATTTTCTTTTTACACTAAATGGTAGGCAATTTAATAATAAACATTATGCTAGTTTTATTTTTTTCAAAAGACCTAAATTTGATTTTATAAAGATTTTATTCCAAAATCTGAGCGTACTCGCTACGTATAATGCTATTTTCTATCTCACGATCTTATGCTGGGTGGCGTGCGGTGAAAAGGGACGAATGCTCAAGGTTATTTGGTCAGGGTACCGCCTTAAATAGATGGACAAATTTTAGCACGGCGTTCAGTACGTCTAACCAAAGATATTCAAGCAAAAAAAAAAAAACACTGATTAAAGTGATTTTATTTTTGGATGTGTTTATTCTAGAGTGCCGCCGGCAATTTATTATTTTAGGTTAAAATAAAATCACTTTAATCAGTGTTTTTTTTTTGCTTGAATATCATTGGTTAGACGTAGGTACTGAACGCTGTGTTAAAATTTGTCCATCTTGTTTAATAGGCTATATACGAAAGGTTAATTCTATTTCAAGAAAAACAGTTTATTACCCTCTTATTAATAAACACGGATTAAAATTACACCAGGAATAACAAAGGAATAACCATACATTTTCAAAGGTTTAAACTTGGAATAACTTTATTCCGTGTTTATTAATAAGAGGGTTAGAGTTTAACTTTATTATTCACAAGGCAGTTTTCAGGGTTCCGTACGCGAAGGGTAACCAACGGGACCCCATTACTAAACCTCCGCTGTCCGTTCGTCTGGCTGCCAGCGGGAAGTATCTTATGATCCTTAAGGTGGCAAGGGTAGCCCGCGAAATTTAAATTTTCTTAAGTTTATTGCAATTTGCAGGTCAGTGTCATGTTGTATGATGATGAAAATATGAATCGCGCCAGTAACACGTATGGAGTTACAGAATAATAATCATTCAAATCATCAATACAGTCCACGAAGTTCATATAACCACATTTAATTGCTATTTCATAAAAAAGTCACTCTTTGGGATTATATGAACTTGGAGGGTTGTACTGATGATTTGAATGATTATAATTCTGTAACTCCATGCGTGTTACTGGCGCGATTCATATTTTAATCAACATACAACCTGACAGTGACCTGCAAATTGCAATAAACGTAAGAAAATTTAAATTTCGCGGGCTACCCTTGCGCATCCACCTTAATAGATAGACAATTGAAATTTTCACAGAATGTGTATTTCTGTTGCTGCTTTTTAATAATAAAAATTATTTAAGTATTAAAGGTCCCAATCCCCTCTAATTTTTACTACTACGATGGTATAGAACCCTTCATGCGCACTTTTTTTTTTAGCGTAACGTTTTCAAAAAAGTTGAAATATGTCTGACTACAAAATCTATTGAGTATAATCAATCGATATAGGTACGCTTAATTGATGACGGTATGATTCATAAACTGAATTCCTTGGACGATCCGCAAGGAAGGTGGTATAATTGGTCTATCTACTCGTATAATTAAAAAAATTACAATCTTTTTTCATACCCGTAAATGGAAGCTGAAAAACGGTTATTACTGACTACTTGCTTATTTAAATTTAGAACAACCACAGAACCCGATTCACAATCTATGTGAAACAAGCGTTTCTCATTAAATAATCACGATTACTTCACTTACAGAGTTTAATTAACCAAATTAAGATACTTGAAAGCCACAATCGCAACATCTCGAACATGTGAGTTCATTTGATAACAAGATCTTAAAAGGCTTTCCAAGGCTTCGCTGTTGTGCATCTAGTGCTACGCTGTTTATGGCTACGCTCTTTGTCTTTGGACTAGGTTTCATTATCAGAAAAAAAGCAATATTATTATACATATTTTTATCCCCCCATCTCAGAAAGAGTATTTTTGCTCTTTAATATCTGAGTGCAAAAACCGTTTTTATCCGCTAGAGGTTATAGTAAATTGAATTTAGAACATCGGTTGTGAATTCAAAACATCATTAAACCTATTGTTACGTCGGATGCCATACGAGAACATTCTAGATTACGTGCGAGTCTCGAATATTCCTGTGAGGACCTGTTTAGTAGATAAGAGGTTAGAATGTTCCACTATAGAACTGTCTAGAAAATTCGAGAGAGTGGTGGAAGTTTC
Organism: Eugnorisma glareosa; assembly: GCA_947578425.1. Taxonomy (NCBI): domain Eukaryota; kingdom Metazoa; phylum Arthropoda; class Insecta; order Lepidoptera; family Noctuidae; genus Eugnorisma; species Eugnorisma glareosa. The sequence continues at coordinate 9,210,247 of OX387974.1, read as the reverse complement.
TCGAAGGACAATGTACTACTATGGAACTTTCTAGAAGATTCGAGAAACTTGTGGAAGTTTCTCAAATGATGATGTTTCACTAAGGACTGTGAAGAAGGTTCGAGAAGGTTGTAGATCTTTCTCGAAGGATCGTCATATAGATAGCCGTCGTTTTGCGGGAGCAGTACCCCTGGCTGGAGCCCATAGAATCACTTTTAAGGCATCCACATTGCAGGGATTTGCCCGGTTAAGCAGTAGCCAGCCTCACAGACTGATCTACGTATGGTATTCCGAAATATAGCTCACCGAAAGGACGGTTTTCCGATAACACTCTACTCCGACGGTTTGTTGAACGAAAAAATTATTGGCCGATGAAACGTTTCGCCGAAAATATTATTCATCGACGGTTGGTAGTCCGAATGAATCCTTCGCCGATGTAACGGTTCACCGAAAACACTCTTCAACGACGATTGTTTGAACGAACGAATCTTTCGCCGATAGCACTCGTTGTAGGGGAATTCTTTTGCCAAATGGATAGTTTTTCTTTCAGCTTGACAACACCCTTAGGTCTTGTAGAAGTCATGTTAAAAACACAGGTAATAATAAAATAATACATGGAAGAGTGGCAATAGAAAAAAAAAAGTAGTGTTTATTTAACAATAAGAAAATTAATCAAAAAGGCAAATTTATATTGTTTTTTACAATAAACAATATGTTTATGATTATTATGATTTCTCTATTAGAACTGCGACAATAGAAAAAAATTAAATAAACTGTGCGAACAAAGCAAAAAACAAATGAAAGTAACACAACGTGATAAATTGTTGAAGTTATAGTAAATTAAGAGTTATTATTATTATTTGTACTTATTATTATTTTAATTCTATAATGATATTAAAAAAAAACTTGTTTTTCAGGTATAGAATATATATGGGACAATCCACCTAAGAAAGATTCAATATTCATTTCACTCTTTTGTGATAAGTGTGTTTGTATCCTAGCAACATATTCAACCTGTGCATTACGTCTACGCTTTGGCATGGGTTCCGAGGAGTTGATTCGTTCAATGACACATTCTGTATGCTTCTGCTCTTTAGTAAATTCAATAATTGTTTATAAATGTTTCATTTTCTTCTATGGAGAAGCGTGTTCCATCGTTCATGCCACGATTCTAATGCATTTTGTGTCCTTGGAACAGAAAGTGTGCGATCGTAAACTGACCGCATAGCTGGTGGAAATAATGCCTGATTTCTTTTTTATTATCAAACCCGTGTTAGTTCTTTGCTGCGTGTGATGTGATCCAACATAATATTTCATAAACCAGTGGGCAATTTCAGCTGCTTCTGTCGGCAATATTTTATTTTGGATGATTTCGAAGGCTTCGGATATCTCAGCGGGCTCAAGAAAAGCGAGGGCAACTAAGTGTCTGATTTTGTGCGCAAATGTGAAATCTTCAGCATAACGCCTTGCGAGACCCTCTGACTGGACATGACGCCAAATACTTTGGGTCAAATGGAATAAGCATAGCCTGTGGGCGCAGTCTGGAAACTGTCGTTTGACTGCATTGATCACTGCTACTTCAAAATCAGTCAATATATTAGCTGGTGACAAATGGGTATTTAATGTATTGATCGCATATCTTTTCAAAATCTCCAAAAATATGAAATAACAGCTTTCAGTCTTATGTGACAGTAGTGCGTATACCATAGGTAGAAATTGATTTGTGCCACCTGCAGTTCCTACTAAAACATGAATAGAAAAAACTTGACAGAATGGAGTTGGACAACTCGAAAATGTCCCGTCCATGATCCAGCATTGTGCATTATTCATACGCTTAACATTAGCTTTAGTACCAAAAATGACAACACTTTCATTGTTACATGTATATTGACCAAGCAAAAATTGCTTTCCATTACTTTTAGCGAGATATTGTGGTACATGAAATTCGTTGATTGTTTGCGGTATCTTAGGAAGTCCTTTATTTCTAACACGCTGCACAATCATTCGGCAAGCTGATTTATTGGGCAATTGAGGCGCACTTATGGTAGCTACGTCTTTTAAACAACGATTTACAATTTGTGACGGACTGTCCATAGATTCCTTCGCACTAGTTTTCAATTTGTTTTTAAAATTCATATCAATAATTTTTTCAGGCTCAGGTAAATGTGCATGATCACAATTTTGACTAACAAATGTGAAAATGTATGTTCATAACGATCAAATAAAGTTATTACACTTGCACCTCAACCACTTGTTTGTTTTTTTGTACACCGCCAATAATACTTGTTATCATATTTTTTATTTAAGTGATAAGAATATCCATTCACTACTAGCACATGTCCTCCGCGTTTAGATTTAACTAAATTGCACGTATTCATTTTTAATTAAACAAAACACGAGCGTGAAACATTTCATGTAACGAGGTCTGTCGTCACAAATTTCGCAACTACCCACAAAAAATAAATAAATACTACCATAGATATTTGTTGTTTTGTTACATGTAACTATTGCAAGTTTATTCAATACTCGTTTAATCTCAGTACCATTGTTAATGAGTGCATTATGCGTCATTTAGGGATTTATCTTTAATACGGAAGCTCCCGGTATTTATTTATTCATCTATGCTGATAAAATTAAACATTGGACTCGAGTATTGTTTGTTAGCTAGCGTAAACTGAATGCTATCGGCGAAAGATTCGTTCGTTCAACCAATCGTCGTTGAAGAGTGTTTTCGGTGAACCGTTACATCGGCGAAGGATTCATTCGGACTACCAACCGTCGATGAATAATATTTTCGCGAAACGTTTCATCGGCCAATAATTTTTTCGTTCAACAAACCGTCGGAGTAGAGTGTTATCGGAAAACCGTTCTTTCGGTGAGCGGTATTTCGGAATACCATACGTAGATCAAAATGAGTGGTTCTAGCGACGAGGAAGTTTATTTGACGCCAACAGAATTGACTGAAACTGTTAATATGTATACTATATATAACTGGTAATAATGCGCAAATGAGCTTTCTCCCTCAACAATCACGCGAGAAGTATTTGAAACAGTACGATATGTTTAACACGTGGCGAACTGGCGACTGGCTAAAGGAGCTAAAACTTAACAAAGCTAGCATATTTTATTGAATTATCCGAGACCAAAAAATCAAGCACGCTATGGAGTAGGTAGTACTTATTCAATGCTAAAAGCAACAATTATAGATGAAAAAAGACATAGGTACATATCGACAATGAAAAATCCTACGTCAGATCCTTGGACTGGCCCTTCTACATCAGAAATGAGCCGTTACGAAACACCTAACCATCGCCCTCTCTCGCCAACATTTACGCCAAAGGAATCCGATGAATCGGTACAACTATTAAGTATGACATAAAGTTTACCGAAAACAGTACACAAGTCACTAACACTAACATTACAGTCCTAACAAAAATATTACACTCAACTTATGTAACTGTAGCAACATTAGGTACTTTAAATTTTTCTTAATTATACCTAAGTATTATTTGTTATAATATAAAGATTATTCTGTAATACCTACCTATCAAAATGTAGTAGTTAATACCTAAACTGAAATAAAAGTATTTTGTGAGTACCTAAATGTTTTTTTTACATATTTTAGTAATTTCCTCGCTGAGGTGCGATGAATAGTTACGTGTTGCACTCGAGTGCAAAGATTTTTCACCTCGTGCTCTTTTGATTCGCTAACGCTCAGGATTTCAATTTTAAAATCCTTCGCTTGCTCGATCATCAATATTGAGCACGCGGTTAAAAAGCAACTTTGCACTCTTGTATAACAAATAACCATTATTTAGCTCTCATAAATATGGGCTCGGTCCTACAGGATGGGAGTCAGGAATTTATGATATTCATGGTTTTAGATTTTACTCAAAAACCATACAATGACCGTTCTTGTTGGTTTCAACTGACGCTAGCCGTGCTGTTGGCAGAACTGTCATTGTATATCAAAACTCACCAAGTGATGAACTGTTAACAGAGATACGCAATAGCCCTGCTGAACATCTTAAATACACTAGACTAGCACTACTACTACTACTACTATTACTACTACTACTACTACTATACTACACACTACCACACACACACAAATTAATACACTACACACACAACACAATCAAGTGTCAATCAAGTGTTAATACACTAGACTAGCACTACTACTACTACTACTATTACTACTATACTACTACTATTATTACTACTATTAGTACTATTATAACTGTAAATATTACTCACATTAATACAAATTCTTCTGAAGCCTTCAAGTTAAAGTTCACAACTTTTGCAATTCGAAAACAGCCTTACACGCAGGCAGTGTGTAGGTAGGGAGGTAGTCTAGACCTAAAAGGGTCGAAATGCGTAAATTACCCGCCCCATCAGGCACATTATTTATGCTAGCGTATTTTGATAATTATTTCTTGTTGTACAAGCCCCAGTATCTTCGAACATGCAAATGTCTGTTTGCAGCAGTGTATTCGTATCTTTCAGCGATAAAATTAAGCCTTTTGGGTCAAAAGTATGTATGTGTGAACATGGGCTGGTAAGGGCAGCTGCCAAGTTGTAAATTTAATTGAATTATTAAAATAAAAAAAATATTTGGCCTGATGCCACATAATTAGTAAGAGGGTGTTTATAATATCACTTTAAAAATTATATAGTAAGCATAAAAATTATATCTTTAAAAATTATATGTATAGTAAGACTTAAAAAAAAAACTAAAATCTTTCCAAAATCAAATCAAATTCGGTTCAGTTTATTTTTTATTTTTTTTAGGTAATCCTTATTTTTTCCTCGTGGGTTATGTTGACGACCCCTTAATAACTTCTTGTTACTTACAATTAGGGATGCAACGATGTGTCTATTACAATACCGATACGAATGACGAATGCATCGTAATAGCGAATAATACGATAACGAATGCATTACGATTATTTTATAAAACAAACAGTATAAAACAAAGTCGCTTTCTCTGTCCCTATGTCTCTTTGTATGCTTAAATCTTTGAAACTACGCAACGGATTTTGATGCGGTTTTTTTTAATAGATAGAGTGATTCAAGAGGAAGGTTTATATGTATAATATTGACCCGTGCGAAGCCGGGGCGGGTCGCTAGTACTGTATAATGTCTCTGCATCACGCCTCTGTACAGTTTGTTTACTTGTGCATAAAGTTTTAATAAATAAATAAATAAAAAATTGTCATTATTAAAATCAATTTCTTTTAAATTCTAAATAAGAAAAAAAAATATCTGGTTTCAGTATATTTCTTGTAACTATCCGTATGGATTAGAGCAGCTATGGAGAACAATCTTTCCGAATCTAAAATATGCCAAAATATGAAAGATGGCTGTCATTAGTGTTGCCAGCGCAAACATCGATGCTGAATTGCATTCCTTTTCACGAAAAAAACCTATGTACAACAAACTAGTTTTAAGAATCGTTATACTTCAATCGTAATAGTTTTTACGATACTGATGATGAAAATTACGATAATCTGTGGTTTACGATTATCGGCATCGGTATCGTTGTATCCCTACTTACAATGTAATCATTAATTCATGACAAGAATTTATGTGGTTTAATACAACAAAAAAACTTAAAATAAAAAACTGTCAGCTAAAAAAAACCGACTTCCAAAAAAAAACACTAAAAAAGTCTAAATGCTTTCGGAAGTCGGTGGGAAAATAAATCAATGAAACAAACAAAGTCAAGAAAGGCTTTTTGTTCCTTTTATTTCTTTATGAACATGTATAATATTATACTAGCTGTTGCCCGCGGCTTCGCTCGCGTTTTGGTCGGAAATTATCCCACGGATACGTCGTAAATATAGTATATGGCACTCGGGGATAATGTAGCTTCCTATTAGTGAAAGAAGTTTCAAAATCGGTTCAGTAGATCCAGAGATTAACCCCTACATACAAAGATACAAATTGTACCTCTTTATAATATTAGTATAGACAAGATATAATCAATCCGAGGTGCTAACATTGTGAGGTGGCTATTGTATTTTAGATTCTTAGAACTTCAGCTGCATCTGTAGATAGTTAATAGAACCCTTAAAAAACTGATATTTTTCATCCCTCTGTCCCCCCCCCCCTGGGCAGGGGGCAGCAACTTTTGAGTTAGAGGGGGCCCCCTAACTCAAAAGTTGCTGACACCCTTGTCTGTGAAGGACTCCTACACTACCACTACACACATATTTTATAAACATCCTAATTATAGAACGCTACCTGCTAAAATTTCTGCTACTTACTTACTCCTTTGGCCTCGTCCATGTTCATATATATATATCTCTGTTGCCAGTTCATAGTGATCATCACTTGGCGAGTTTTGATATACAATGACAGTTCTGCACGGGTAGCGTCAGTTGAAACCAACAAGAACGGTCAATGTATATCAAAACTCGCCGAGTGATGATCACTATGAACTGTCAACAGAGATACGCAATAGCCCTGCTGGATTATATGCACACCGGTTGCGATCCAGTGGGTACGGTCAGCAATTAGAGGTGTTAAAAAAATTAAGTGTTTGTCGACTTTTGTTGCTGTCCGTACCTACCTTAATGGCTGTTTTAAGCTGTAGTGTCGATAATTGGTTTCCGTTGCATTAATTACTGAACACTTACACCAAAGTCACACATTCTTTGATGCAAACGTGTCAAAGGCAAACGTTTGACATAGTTCCTGAAGGATACCTTATCATCGTTCATCATTCTCTCGCCCATATACCAATTCATTTGGGGTCGGCGCATATCTTCTTCATCTCGTCATCTCATCAGACACCTCATTTCTTGCCATATCATCCTTTACACAATCCACCCATCGTTTCTTTGGTCTTCCTCTACTCTTGTAAAAATGTTGAGTCCATGTGGATGGGCCATATGCATTCAAAATGTTCGTCACGACATTTTCCTCATTCCTCCACATCACATAACCACACCACGACAACCGATTAGGTACCACACAAGTTTTCAAAGACAAAGACATTTTTCGTAGGATACGGTAGGCACAAAGTTGTTATAAAAATTGCATGTTCAGGACATATCCCCGCTAGACCCGAATATTTACATTAGTTACACTTAATAATACTAAAATATTAACACTTAAATGTAATATCTTAACTATTTACATAAATAAGTACTCATTTCTTATTTTAACCATTCACGTAACATCATCACCTCAGCATTCTCCCTTTTTTTTTTTCGGATTGGAAATCATCAAATAACCCCTCCCGCTCTGGGCTGAGCAGGAGGGAGTGTCAGACTTTAACTGACTAAAACCCATCCATGTTCCTTCCTTTGCCCTTTGTGTTCCAGGGCCGCGGTGTCTCTTTCGAACAGTCCCGCAACCCTGGCTGGCATCGGTCCTTTCGGACCCCTTCCTGTTTGCTGACTCTCTTTGAGGCGCGCGTGTAACACGAACGCGCCGTCGACACGGCCTGTCATCATAAGACGGACGGACGGCGAGCTAGCCCATAGCTCACCGTCCACAGGCCCGCGTCTACGGTGGCCGGGGGCCACCACGTGGCCCCCGACGCCCGGTGCGTCTCCCGCGGCGGCTGGGACGTGAGGTTCTCTCCCTCTCACGTCCCGCCACCTCCTTCGCTAGCATGACTGCTTCGCAGAAGGAGGTGACGGCGTCCCATTCCGTCTCGCTCCGGACCATGGATTGAACCAAGGCCGGACGCGAGAGGTCGCCGCCGCCGATCTCCGCTACGAGGACACGGCGGTGCTCCGCCCACGCGGGGCAGATCTCCACCGTGTGCTCCACCGTGTTCTCCGAACGATCCTCACAATGGTAGCACCCGGGCGTTTCCTCCCGCCCGATTCGGTGCAGGAACCTCCCGAAACAACCGTGTCCGGTGAGGACCTTCGTCAGGCGCAAGGTGAGGGCGCCGTGGCGCCTCTCTAGCCACTCCTCAAAGAGGGGACTTATCGCCACTATTGTGGCGTGCCCTGCACGGGGTTGCGACAGTCGCTCTCTCCATGTCGCCATGAGATCGCGCCGGAGGTCTGTCCGCTGAGCGACTATTTGCCGCGGCTACACCTGGCCCCTTGCATGGCAATACTATCTCTAGTCTACCAAGACTCGACAAAGCTCTTTCTACACTTCTTGACATGTCTTGTCATTCATTTCATACATTTCTAATATCGCCATGCTTGCGACGATAGAAATCTTTCCACAATCTGTCATAAAATGACAATTCAATTCGGCTCTTCGTCGACAAAACCCGTTTCTACGGTGGTCATGCTACGCGGGCTGGGGGGTACTATGACGTATTAAAGCAGGAGTAATTCCAGTGTGGGAATTAGACAGAGCTATACAGGTCGTCTAGCGCCATCTGTCATCATCCGTTTCTTTCCCACACTGAAATTATTCCTGCTTTAAGACGTCATAGTAACTCCCCTGGTGGCCTACCACGACGTCTTAAAGCAGGAGTAATTCCTGTGTGGGAAAGCGATGGCGCTAGACGACCTGTATAGTTCTGTTTCTTTCCCACACTGGAATTACTCCTGCTCTAAGACGTCATAGTAACCCCCCTGGAATGATGACGTGCCGTGCAAAGACGTTCCGAGCGAGAAAACTACAAGAGTGGATGTCATCCCTTTCTAATAGGGTGTCCAATATTTGTCCTTACATTTGAGACAGATAACATACTAGCACCCCGCTTCCTCTTTTTTCATGGGTAGAAGTTTATTCAAAATTACGGGGTATTAAAACACTTGGCGAAGCCGAAACCTACGCATACTGCTCATGAAAGGCAGAGCCATTTGGAAAAAAAATACCTACTTTATTTTTAGGTATAATAATAATCAGCCTATAATGTTCCCACTGCTGGGACACACGGCCTTCTCTCTATGAGAGGGATTGGGCTATAATCCACTACGCGGGCCCAGTGCGGGTTGCTAGATGTCACATTTCTTCAAATTTTTAATTCTAGTGCATGCCGGTTTCCTTACGATGTTTTCTGTCACCATTTTGAGAGCAGTGGTGATGAAATAAATTACACAAAGTAATGCGCCTGCCTGGGTTTGAACCCACGACTTACTGTTGGTAAGTCGGGGCCGCCACCACTGGGCCAACGCCGCTGCACCGCTTAGGTATATTTCATCATCCTCTAGGGGGAGAATGTGATTTAAATTTGGAATGCTTACCGAAATTTATACTGAACTACATCTGTGTTTACTTACACCATTGAGTTTGTATATAAAGCATTGTACCTCTTTTTGAAAAAGGAATACGCATTTATTATGCAGTTATGATTATCAAATAAAATTACGAAAACCGACGAGGCCGTATGAGCTTGATGCCTTTGCTTTTCCGACAAAAAAATATTAGTCTAGGAATTTGCCGCGTTTTTGTTTTCTTCAAATACATTAACGTTATGTTTATTTTAATTTATTTTTATAAATAAGTTAATGTTCTGAAAATACGTTACGATGTTAAATCAAAGCGACAGTGAAAGTGAATTGTCGGATTCCATCAGTGCAAATGCTGCCGCAATTATAAATAATTAGCTTCCAACAAAATCCAAGGAAAATTATTTAAAAACTTATGAAGAATTTTCAACGTGGAGAAGTGCGAAAGGCCTATCAATTTCAGAATCAGTACTTCTTGTCTATTTTGATTATTTATCCAAGACAAAGAATCTGAATACACTTTGGTGCATATACTCAAAACTGAAAGCTACAACAAGCATCAAACACAGCATTGAAATAAATAGATTCACGAAATTACTGGCATTTTTAAAAAGAAAATCAGAAGGGCATTGCGCAAAGAAGTCTAAAATTTATCGGAATGGGAAATGTACTCGACAAGCCATCGGCAAAAATAAAATTAACAATATGCCAAAGGAAATTGCTAAATATTTAAAACTTAAAGATGTTGAACTCTACATCGGTCACTGCTTTAGAAGAACTTCGACGACTTTCTTGGCGGATTCAGGGGCGGATAAAAAGACACGGTGGTTGGAGCTCTGATAGAGTAGCTGAGGGTTATATCGAAAGCTCAATGGCGATTAAAACCATATTAAGCAGTCAAATTAACAAAAATATAAAACTTAATCCATCAGAGCCACAACCATCAACTTCCGGCATCTTATCTTCGTCCGTAACTCACGATGCACCACCACCACTATCTCCGACGTATAACTATCTACAATGAAACGCAAGCTCCTCATACGCAAGAACAGAAAAATACTCAAATCAACTCATCAACAATAAATGTACCAAACAAAAATGTAACTCTCTCTATCAATAATTGGACCAATGTTTCGAATGTTAACTTTTACTTTTAATTGTCATTATTTTTAATAAATGCTTATCTCATATTATTATTGTATTAATTTTTTCGCAAATGGTACGAAAAGTAGAGTATTTTCCTCGATGATAAAGCTGTCTTAGTCTTGGGTGAACTTAAATCCCTTGCTACACTCAGGACTCGTCTTAAATCCCTCGTTTCGCTCGTGATTTAAGTTTTTAACACCCTCGCTACGCTCGGGAGTAAACCTCGGGAGTCCTTCGTTACGCTCGCGATTTAAATTGTCACCCGCGACAGAAGACACTGCTTTATCCCCTTGGTTAATAATCTACTATTGATAAATTTATTAATCACAGTATACATTATTAGACGTACCTATGGTTTTATGTAATTATTGTTGACTGTTTGCATGAGTCAGTAATCTTAAAATTAAAAAGTACTAAGATGCTGTTGATGGATGACGGCTGCAAACTAGGCAATAGGTTGAATACTTACTTCTTCTTTAAAGGGACAACACCAAGCCACCGTTGCTGAAGATTCTCATTTTTAGGGAATCTGCATGGAAACAACAATGTTATGAATACTTTACATCAGACTACTGCCGACAACAAGTGTGATCTCCGAACAGTGATTTTTCCTCATTTATGAAAAAAAAAACGTACTATTTTGATTAATACGTACGACTATGAACTTAGCTATTTTATTATGCTTAAAAACTGATTTATATTGCCATGATTTCCTTAACTGGCCTTTGAGTGTACTATTACGTACACCCCTGACTAACCCTTCTGGAATTACAGGCGTAATTTTATGTTATGATTTCCAAATATTAATAAGAATTACTGTTTTTTTACACTGTAATCGGAAAATACGTTGATAGCTAAACTAGCACATAAATCGTAACAGGATTAATTTAATAATCAAATACCAAAAAATAAAATAATAATTTCTTGCGAAATTGAATTCTTTAGTAGCAACTTGCAATTTATGAATGCCAAAATTCATGGAACTCATTTAGAAACTGTATGGTTATGAAATACATTAAAAAAAAAACTAATAATATGGCCGATATAATTTCGCGTTGAAGTCGTATTTTTGCTTTCTCAAGTGAATTTCATTGTATTTAGGTGAAATCTTCTACTTTAAATCTGGTAAAATCGTGTTGTGTGAAGGCGTGTAATAGTGAGGGGTTTGTTGGATGTGGAATGAATGATGCGTCCACATGTTTAAAAAAATAGTTTGGTTATGATTTCGAATTTTCTAACTAAATTCATAGTCTTGTTTTTTCTTTTTTGTGGACTGTGCTCTTTTTTTGTGAATTAGTTTAAATAACATAAATGAAACCAAAAATAAATTCACAAATAATTTTATTTAACACTTATTAGCCGTTCAGGACTTCAGTAGGATGCGGTCTAAGGAGGTCTTTGCACAATACACTTATGGCCATCTTGATAAGTCTACCGTAACGAACACGATCTAAAGCTCACATTGCAATGCATTACTGTGAGTCAAGATCAAGAGTATCGTGTTCCTTACGTAGAATTTCCAACATGGCCAGTGTCTTTCAAGTAAAGGTTGTAAATTATGTCGTGCGGAACAGAATATAAAACTCACATTTCAATGCTTTACTGTGAGTCGAGTTGTAGTGGAATCGACGTCGAGTCTATGGAATGTGCGAAGATTTGTACTGTGCGAACGTAGACGGTAGTTTGATTGATTTGTTAGAAGGTGTATACTACATACAGAGGTTCTCATGAGTAGCAGAAACTCATCATATCTCTGGAAAGCGCAGCCCATTCGAACACATGGTGCAGACGCATATGAGGATTCTCGTTTTTAACTGAAAAACAAACATTTCAATTAATATTTATTCCAACTAAGCCCAGTTCAGACTCCAGGTGGCCTACCATGACGTCTTAGAGCAGGAGTAATTCCAGAGTGGGAATGGGAAAGAGATGGTGCTAGACGACCTGTATAGCTCTGCCTCTTTCCCACATTGGAATTACTCCTGCTTTAAGACGTCATAGTAGCCCCCCAGTAAGCGAGACATATTACACAATGAGTACTCACTGCTCACTGTCATAGTGGGATAGGTCAGCAATCCGAAACGACCAAGCAGATATCAGACGCGGGACAAACGCGTGAAGGCACAGGCCCGGTACAATAATGGTGCGCCGTGTTCTGCGCGCGCCTCTCAAGAGGAAACGGATAGACGGAGCGTAACGAACTGCGCAAGTTCTCCAGTACCTCGACTTAAGGTAGTCGAAGAACACCGTGTGGTTTTAGTCAGTAAGATACTGACAGACATCTTTACCACCTATCTGATTCGTTCTAAACAGATACCTACAAATTGTTCTATTGTGTGGTTCCGCAACCCTGGCAGGCATCGACCCTTGCGGACCTCTTCCGGTTTGCTGACATCTCTTTGAAGCGCGCGTGGAACACGAACGCGGTTTCGACACGACAGCTGATTGTGTCCTTCAATAAATATTATTTCAGAAGATTCAAGAGTTTGCATTCCAGTCACCAAACACCCTACTACCAAAAATCAACCCTTTAAAATCAATCAATACAGTCCACTCATCAAGATCCCATCATTTCCTGCCTCTGCCCCTACCAGTCTTTCCCAGCCACTATTTATAGGCCTTTTGCGACTTTAATAAATTGGCAGGGGGAGGGTTGGTTTGCTGCAATAGAGAAACTATGTTTATTCATTTGATTTCTTACCTACAACCCTTACGAACAGCTTCATTGGTCGATCAGGGATGGGCCACTTGGGCCTTCCAAGGTTGAAGTGAGTCGTTGATGGTATGCCTTTATGGAATTCCTGTTTGCAAAATAGTATATTATTTTATAAAGAGGACACGCAAAGGCTAAGGCCCAAGGCACTGCGCATATGAAGCAATTGTATTTGACGAATTCATCATCAGCCTAGCCTTTTCCCAACTGAATACCAGTATTTTACCTTTACAGCCTATATCAGCAGGGCTATTGCGTATCTCTTGACAGTTCATAGTGATCATAACTTGGCGAGTTTTGATATACAATGACAGTTTTGCACGGGTAGCGTCAGTTGAAACCAACAAGAACGGTCATTGTATATCAAAACTCGCCGAGTGATGATCACTATGAACTGTCAACAGAGATAAGCAATACTGCTGACCTTCACAACCCACTTAATACTGGGGAATACGATACCTCTTGGTAAGACTGGTTGTCAGACTTGCGGGCCACTGCACACCTTTAACGACTGTCAAAGATCTACAAATGACAACCGAGACCAACGGCTTTTCGGAGGCAAGGAAACTCGGGACAAATTAAGACATCCATAATACCCGGAGCAGAGACATCGCAGAGCTATCCCCGAGCCATTAAAGATGAAAATCCATATTCCATCTTTAGTGGCTCTTTTGCCTAACCCTTCGGAAAATGAAGGGTTATGGGTAGTCACGACAATGACTATCATTAATAATGGACGCACTATGAACTCAGCGATCATTGTGCCCATAGTCGGGGCAGCTAATGACTTAATTGCCAAGAGTCTTGACTAATACCTGAGAAAGCTCTCGTTAGGCAGCTGGATTTAGGGCTTGATTCAGAAAGCGGTACTTCTGGACACGGCTCGTATTGTTAGGTTAGGTTCCTCTCTTTTGAGCCCTGGGGGTTTACTATGACCTCTTAAAGCAGGACTAATTCCAGTGTGGGAAGAAGACAGAACTATACCGCTCGTCTAGCGACATCTCTTTCCCACAGTGGAATTGCTCCTGCTTTATGACGTCATGGTAGGCCACCTGACCGCCGCGCGCCGGCAGTTTGGACCCTGTGTCAGATACCGGTGGGCTACTATTTTTTTTAAACGTTTTCTTCAAATATATTAAATGTGTATTGAAATAAATAAAGGAATATTAACACACTATACACCAGGAAAGAAGACCTTGTTCTGAAGTGAAGAAAAAATAAAATTACTTGGTCCCAGATATTGCTACGTATGATCTGTGGTTCCTGGCGATCCGTGCGGGCAGCCTTAGGGTTGTAGTCAGGAGGGTGATATAGCATATCATAGGCACATAGTTGAGGTCGCTTGGCCTTCCATTGAGTATTAGAATACGTTTCTTTCGACACCGGGATGATCATGGCAGTTCTTATTCTGTCCGGGAGTTTCAACGACGTCGACAGAGTCTTCTCGTCATATTGGTCAGACATTTGGCTTTACCACTAATCTAGTGGATACCACTTATAATTTCTGATAGTAAAGACTCGATTACATGAAGTTGGGTGGATGGTAACAAATTTATTGTTGAGATACTCATTTGATATAAACACGGTTATTTTAAATAAACTAAATTGTATCTAAAATTCTATGGATTGAATTGGCATGTTTGGTTGAGTTCAAAGCGGTTCAAAGAGTAAAATACTTAGACCAAAAGGAATGAAAAGTAAGTTGAGTTCTTGACAATCAGACATCAGACCATAGACTACTTACTATACAGACTGACGCTTTGCATTCTGGTCAAATTCAAGGAGGTATCTTTACTAATGATTCTCGACTCATCAATAATAAAAAGGGTTTTTTTTTTTTTTTACCGAAATCGTTAAGCGTGAACCAGCCCCTATTTTCCACACTGTCCATAATTATACTATGGAATTAACGTTTTGCGTTTGTGTGCGTGACGGCGCGTTTATAGGGCCTAGGAACAGACGGGCTGCGTTTTAGTACGGGTGGTTTACAATGACCGATATCCGTCAAAAAATACAAAAACCTACCCTTTTTAATATCGATTCGGGTCGAGAATCATTAGTATAGATACCTCCTTGAATTTGACCAGCATGCAAAGCGACAGCCTGTATACAGGTGGAATTTTTCAAAGCCACCGGGAGGGAGAGTACTCTAAATACTTGAGATAGGAAATTTTACTCAAACGAAACATTCCTTTATTTTTTTAAATAAATCTGCATTCAAAGATTTTCGAAAATTCTCTTGCCACACCCGGGAATCGACCGGCTTAATTAAAAAAAAAATAACACCCTGTATTTTTATGGCCTTAATCGATAAGGGGAATCATAAGGACCAAATCTCTCTAACAAACATGATAAATTAAATGAAAGGAAAACCATTAAATCTTAACATAAAAATTCAATGGGATAAGCTTTAACACTTTTTTACTCAAAGATCCATCCGATTACTTATGTAAGTAAGTACCTAATTAACAATTATCTTTGACGTCATTTATTTATTAAAATGACGTATGGTGCTCCGGCCCATAACAGCACAATCACCACTGCCTATGTTAATAACTACCTCAATACCTGGATTGGTACAAACAGCACAATCAGATGGCCTACAAGCGAGATCACCACATTAGACTTATTTATTTAAAAAAATACTGTTATAAAAATCATAGAAAATAAAAGTTAAAAATCAAATTGATGAAAACTGTACACGAGTACTGAACTGAGGTTTGCAATACAATTTTCAATATTCATCACACCTCGATATTAAAAGTAACTGGAAATGAATTCATTAAAAGAATTTTGTGTATCTGATAACGTGTAGGTAATTTATGAAATAATATTTATTTTATACTTTGTTTACTAATATGTGTAAAAGACGAGAGACGACGAGTTCGAGTTCGACAGAGGTCGCGGTGATGCTCGCAATACACTATCTGTAGTCTTACAAAAAACTGATGACGAACTTTATCAACTAGGCACTAAGCAAGGCGTTGTTAAGACATTGTATTCAAGACAGAAGTTTACAGTTTGTCATCAAGAATTACTTAAAAAAGAAGACGTCCCTAATCTAGAAACGACACTCCGTACAGTTGCGACTCTGCAATCTACGGGGACAGGTCAGGGATTTGCCAAATGTAGTTGCAAAAAATACTGCGATACTAAAAGAAGACGGCCCTAATCTAGAAACGACATTCCGTACAGTTGCGACTCTGCAATCTATGCGGGGACAGGTCAGGGATTTGCCAAATGTAGTTGCAAAAAATACTGCGATACTAAGAAGAAGACGGCCCTAATCTAGAAACGACATTCCGTACAGTTGCGACTCTGCAATCTATGCCCGACAGGTCAGGGATTTGCCAAATGTAGTTGCAAAAAATACTGCGATACTAAAAAGAAGACGGCCCTAATCTAGAAACGACATTCCGTACAGTTGCGACTCTGCAATCTATGCGGGGACAGGTCAGGGATTTGCCAAATGTAGTTGCAAAAAATACTGCGATACTAAAAAGAAGACGGCCCTAATCTAGAAACGACACTCCGTACAGTTGCGACTCTGCAATCTACGCGGGACAGGTCAGGGATTTGCCAAATGTAGTTGCAAAAAATACTGCGATACTAAAAAGAAGACGTCCCTAATCTAGAAACGACACTCCGTACAGTTGCGACTCTGCAATCTACTGGGACAGGTCAGGGATTTCCCAAATGTAGTTGCAAAAAATACTGCGATACTAAAAAGTATTCTTGTAAGGTTTTTATGCACTTGAAAAGGTCTTATTAGTTCCTAATGTAAGTTTTTTTTTGTATTAGATATTTACGACAATGTCGTACATACGTGTTACCGAGATGAGAGTATGATGGTCATTAAAACCTTCGAACATTATTTACGACCTAATCTTTTTGCATGTAAACACAACCGATGGGTATATTGTCAAAAAAAACGAGAACTAATGTTGTTGTCAAAGTCATGTTCATTGTCAAAATTTTATTCCCGAAAAATGTTGTGTCTCAGCGATATTTTTATTTGATATTTATTACTTATTGATGCAGCCTCGAAATTCATTATGGACTGTTACAGCGTAGAGTCTGACTTTATCGGTCTGAATTAATTTTGTTTTATTCGATTCAAAATTATTAGATTTTTTGTTCTGCATTTTTATTTATATTTTTTGTTTGTTTAGAATCACTGGCCTTCTTGAGTCCGCCGGTGAAAAGGAACAACAGTAGTAGGCAGCCATATATTAGTGCCTATAACAAGGACGCGAACGACGTGCACTTGTTAAGCGATTTCCGCAGGAAGTTAATTGGACTAGCAGCACCCGGCCTCACACTAAACACGAAACCTGTCAAAATTTCTGAATCTTCTACATCTTTGATACTGCAGAAGACAACTGAGGGACAGGTCAGGCAATTTAAATTTATCATAATGGAATTTCGAATCATTTTAGTACTATCCTACTGATGTTATGCTCATAATCAAGTCTTCGGTCCATTTTAGTTTTCCTCTTTTCCACAGATTCTAGGACAACAGTTTTCAGTTGTAAGTTTCCCGAGCTTATATCAACTGGAGAAGAATAATTCTACCTTACCAAACCTAATAAAGAAGAGAAACCCTTCTGAAAAACCACTCATCAAAGTTACAGTCATACCGAAAACGGATTCAATACAAGCAGCAAAACTACTTAGAAGACGGAGACGAACACCAATTAAAGTTCAGAGTACTTCGTCAAATCACGAGAATTCCATACAAACTAAGAACGTTTTCTTAATAGTTGCGGGACGAAGAAAGGAGAAAATATATGAGATCAAGACCACGGGTAGCGCGAAACTGTCCAGCGGCCACGATACTCACTCGAAACATGAAGACACACCAATAGAAGAACTGTCGAACTTCAAACATCTGCTCCAGTCGCTGGATATGGATAAGAAGAAGAAGAAAGAGAAAAAGGCGGCGGTGGACACCTCGGACGCTCAGCAGACCAAGGAATGGAAACATTTCTCGGAGTCTAATAACCACTTCTGCGAGCGCGATCCACCGGAGTCGCCTAAAAGAAGTCGAGTGCGAATATTTGGCCAGTTCGGAATCTCCGAAGACGACAAATACGTACTGCGATATGGAGCTACTGTTAACGATAAAGCAGGTACCTCTTTAATAAATCAAATTATAAATTAATTAAAATAATGACCAGAGAACTTCTTCACTATCTCAAATTAAAATCAGAATGGTAATTGATTACAATTACCTTTCTCATTTGAATCGGCGAGTTTTAGTTTTATTTATGAAACTAAAACATTTTTTTTTACTTTAAGCATAATAATTCATGTATCATTTAAAATCTTTTCTTTTTTACAGTTATGTCAGATGTCACTCAGATAACCCGCGACTTTACGCCTATTTTTGCTGAAACCTCATACGGAACTACTGAAGAACCATCAGTGTACGTTTTCACAGTTTCACTACCCTTACTTAATAGTAAAATAATTTTCATCTTATATTTGAGGAAGTCAAAAAAGTCAGGAACCGATTTGGAGATTTTCCAATTGAATGACGGCTATTAAAGAATATTTTCAAATTATTTCCATAGACAACAACAAGATTCGTGTCTCCAAGCTGACTATAACTATGAACTGGACACGGAAAAGCCACCAGTGAAGGAAACAGTAAGGTAAACATATAACGACCCAGTTTATAATAAACATCTTTTAGGTATTGATAAAATTATGTCAAAATAGCCTTTGATTGCAGTAAGGAAACACACGGAACTCAAGTCAACTTTACTGTCCAAGTTGCTACGACCCAAGCGAGGTGCGCTACATTTTCAGACAAGAAGACTCAGTGCAGTTGTTGTGGCAATAGGTCGGACAATAACACCCTTAAAGACTGTCAAAGCCCTATGGTCATTATATCTGTTTACCCTAAATCCAGCCCGGAGGATTTGATTAAATCTATTCTATCTCCTGCCGTAAATACGCAAAGTGCGTCACCGATGGTAACAAATACGTATGCGAGTAAACAAGTATTACAAACAGAAAAAGCTCCAAATAAAAGCGATAAAAGAAGAAACTACAAAAGTCCACTAATGAGTCGTTCGCCATCACCTGTAAAAAAGGTATCAAGACCGAAAGTATCAGACGACTCGGCTAAGGGTCAAGTCAGCGAAAAGAGAAGTTCTGATCGTCAAAAAGCGCTGAAAGCCATAAAAAATAAGATACGAGAGAAAGATAAATTGGAACAGGAAAGTCCACGAAAACTTCCTTTAAAATCAATTAATGCAACTCAGGGCTCCAAAAATCTTCAGAATGTGACTGTATCAAATGCAACACAAATGTCTAAAAGAAATCAACGACCCACTACGTCTCATGCGACACAGGTCTCGGACAAAAAATATCAGTCAGCCAATACGGCTAATATACCACAGGGCTATAATAAAAGAATTAAAAATTACACTGCGACCAATGGCACTCAATATTCTAACGAGTCCGATTTAACGCAATGCGGGCATAGTTTTGGAAGTCTACAAACTATAGCTCCTGTTAAACATTCGATAGAAGAAGCGATGGTGCCTAAAAAATATCTAGTACGCAGGTCTCCACCTACTAAACCTCTCAGGACTCAGGTGTCCAATGCAACGCAGGTACCTAAAGTTCTCTATTCGACTCATGCAACACAAGTATCTAGAAGCGATTCTTTAATGAATTCTTGTGCGACACAGGTCTCAAAACCTCATCCAAATGCTATCACCCCGCGGATGGGTAAAAATCAAGAAACATCTGTTCCTAAATCACCCACAGGTTTCAAAATCGAACAAACTCCGAGACTTGTTCTAAAAGCAAAGGCCGAATCGGGAACTAATACAGAACAAGCTCGCGCAAAAAAAGCCTTGGTAGAGACGTATACAAAGAAACTGTCTGAGCAAATGTATCAGAACGATTATATTCCTACCAAGTTTGACAACTCTAAGGTCACAATAAATATAGACGGTGACAGAGAATATTATAATGTGTTGTTTGATCAAGATAATTTGTCAACTGGCTTGACAATTAGAAAAACTATAAAAGATGTGGGCACCCCAAATTGTATCAATGAATCACCGTTGGGAAGCTTCTTGCCTTTATCCGACTGCGTGGAGAGTGGACGGCTTATGTCTGGAAATAATTCGCCGACGAGATGTCCGTCAATTGCGCTTTGTAATAATGTAAGTATTCTTAGGGCTCATTTACGGACAAGCGGCGCGTTGAGCGGCGCGGCCCGCTTTAAATTCAAACATATTATTATGGAAATGTATGAGAGCGTTTACGGAGAAGCGATTTTACGCGCGTTTGCTTGTACTGCATGCGGCGCCCGCTGCGTCGCCCGCTGCGGCGAACGCGGCGGTGCCCGCGGCGGCGCCCCCCGCGTCGCCCGCGGCGGCGAACGCGGCGGTGCCCGCGGCGGCACACGCGCTTGTAGTCCGGGAGGTAGCGTTGCAAATGAAAAAGTCATAGTAAGCCTGCCGAAATTGACATCCATAGTTGGTCTTATATGACTAATAAGAGAACCGACCGTCAGCTGCTCAAGTAGCTTGGTGGGTTTGGGCGTGGGAGGTTACGGAAGTAGTCAAAATAAATAAAAAATTAAGTCATAGTACGCCGGCTGAAACTTTTTTCATAGATAGTATATTTTATAACTTGCGTAACCTCCCACACCCAAACTGTGGAAAACATCATCATCATCATCATATGGCATTTTAAAACGTGGAAAACAAGTAAACATTAAAGGGTTTTCGAAAAGGTTTCCACCGTTAATTGGATTATTTATTCTGGAAGGTGTATGTATTACCTATATGCCTATTAAAATCTTGAAGTTTTGGCATGTCGGACATCGGTCAGTAGATTGCACTCGTGTGGAGCAAGGGCCGGTCACGAGTATTATCGATACATCAAAAAATCGTCATCCAATTTTTCTTCTGGCATTCTATAACAACACTAGTTGCAACCCTCTTGCTTTTTGGTTTCAGCCTTCAGAGGATGAGTTACGATTACTCAAACATGGCTCAAGACTTTCGATACACGATATACGAGATAGTCTAGAGATTTGTCACAGGTAGATTTGTTTTTATTTATTTTTATCGTTTCGCATTTACTCGTAACCATGTGTCAAATCTGAACATTAAATAGTGCAGCATGGTTCTGTTGACGTTTGGATGACATCGTCAGGAAGGCGCTGTTGATGGACCTTGTGATGGACATTTGTTTTTGTTTGTTGTTTTTTTGACTTGTTTTGTTTGTTGTTGACTCATTAACTACTCTTCCCATATGACAACACGACACTTATATCAAAATGACGGGGTAGTTGTCTACATTAAAAACTGTCATGCCCAAAGTAAAGGAAATAAATTTAGTCCAGGCATCCTGCCTACAATTAGAAATTCTTAATAATATTATTTTGTGTATTTATTTACCGCTCCCTATCGCATACAAATTGTGACAGTTTTACAGAATCACTCAGTAAAGAACTCAATGCTCTAAGCACGCAGAAAAGTATTATTATTGCGGGTGATAAATATTTACATTAAACCTAAGGATTCAGAACAATTATCAACTTATGGCATACTACTACCTGGCCATATTCTTTCCACGCGAGAAATAAACTTCTCATTCAAAATCATTTTATGCTCAAGATTAATAACAACAAGAAATCAGCTTTTGTTGGTGTATTACACCTATCCAAAATAAAAACTAAACAAGTTGCACCAAAACTTAAAACTAGTCTAAATATTGAAGGGGCGCTGAAACACATACAGGAAAATAAAACAGCGGAACTACTCTTTTGTAATGATCCCATTGAACTTATTAATATTTTCATAGAGAAACTAACTAACTCTATAAATAATAATACCACTGTAACAATTCTTAACAAAAAACTAATCATTAAGCCATGGATTACTCAAGGCATATTAAAATGTATAAACAATCGTAATAAAATGCAAACATCGTTTAAAATGTATCCTAGCAATGAAATTTTAAAAATTACATTAAATAAATACAGATATTATTGCAATAACCTCATGCAAAAACTGAAAAGGAAATATCAAATGGAATTATTAGCCAACTCAGTAACAAATTACTCTGGAAAAATACAAAAAATGTTACCTATTCTTATAAAACTAAGACTGAAAATACAGAATTATTAAACATAATGGCATCCCCTACCGATTCAGTTAATCATTTCAACAATTTTTCGTTAACATTGGAAAACAACCTGCCCAGAAAATTCAACCTGACTTAGACTCTGACCCCCAACAACTAATTAGAAATCAATCTACCGTATCTCTTTCTTTTGTACTCCACGATGATACAGCAGTTGTCTTTTCTGGTATCTCTTGGCAAGATGTGGAGTACACAGCTGAAACAGGCATGGCTAGGATAGCCAAATGGTAAAAAAAATACTTACCTTAAATACATGTAAAACTAATTTCGTGTGTTTCAGTATTAATGCACGAAGTGAACCGACGGATGATTTTAAAATAAAATACACGATTGTGAGGACATAAAAAATAAATATTGTAGTTGCCCAAAAATAAATAGAGACAAACCAAATATCTAGGGGTAGTAGTAGATCAGAGATTAACCTGGTATCCCTATATTGAACAACGATAATAGGATTAGAAAACTGTATTGGTTATTTAGTAACTGAGACATATCGTGCCAAAGAATATAATTAGTCGTAATAACACCTCTAGATATCTCCTTAATGAGATATACGCCGCTTTGGCTCAGTCTGTCTTAGCGTATTGTATTCCTATCTGGGGAGGGTCAGCAAAAACTATATTCATAGAAGTAGAGCGTCAGGCACAAGGTGCCTTGATAAAAAATATGTACTTCAAGAAAATTAGATATCCACAGATAGTCTTTATAACTTAAGCGAATCACTCTCATTAAGAAAATTGTACATAATTCAAACTATATTAAAAAACATAAGACCCTCCCTTACGATGCATCTAAACTAGCAAAACGAAGAAAGCATGCTGTCGCAGAAGTCCCTAAAACAAAAACATTGGTTGCCTCCATGCAATTCAATACACGGTCTGCTTGGTTGTATAATAGGATAAATAAAGAAATATATATATATAAACCAATATTATGAGTGTAAAAAAATGATACCTAAATGGATCTAACCACTTACTTGAGGAAACGGAAGAACTCTTGATACCCACGACATAACTTATTCTCGCACACGCAGGCACACAAACAGACACACACACAATCTTTATGCAAATCTTGTTTAATTACGTATGTTATATGTATATGTTTTAATATTTTTCTTTATTTTGTTATAGAAGAGCGGAGTATTCTAATACAGGCATTTTTGCTTGAAAGAAGGCTCCAATCACAAAGTAATAGTTGTAATTTTGTTGAAGAAAATAAACTTTTTTTTTTATTTGTTGTGAAATTGTCTATGGAAATTGTATTCAAAAACAAGATGTTATCTATTGCCTTATTTTAACCCTTATTTTTCAGGCGAGAAGATATTTGTAATAATCCAAAGAACTCAAAAACTTGTTTTAAGGCTCAGCTTGCCGATAACATTCCCGAAGAATCGGAATGCTCAGGTGATCTTTACTTCTTCATAAAACAATTAGAGAAGAGTCGAAGAAAACTTGCTCGCGTGCACAGGCGAGATCGCGATTGGATTCCCTCATGAAAATATGATGAAACCTCTGTGTCCATCAGTGGACTGCTGTAGACTTAATATGACGATTAGATGCCAGTTTTTTTACGCCAATATATAGGGTCTATCTATTCATACACGAAATCTCATGTATAACACTTTTACTATGGGACCAACCTCGAAATCGCGAAAAAAAATCAGCTGTTCCCTTCATTATGATCACATTAACTCGTCAAAATGTACTGAACAGCAGATTTTATTGATCCCATGGTGAAAGTTATTGTTCATAATGATGAGTACAATGACCCTTTAAAAGATTTCGTGTATGAATAGATACCTACACCTTATATAAGTTCGGTCAAACCTGTACATTATTGCCGTACCTGTACGTACGAATTGTGGATCCGTCCGACACACACTCCGGGCTCATCATATAAGCATAGGTACACTTGCGACGCGCGACCTATCAGGTCCAAATCTATCATATCTTTCAAGCTGGAACCACCATACACAGTCACAAGATTTCATTGAACATTGGGTGGCTATGGAAATTAGCGTGTAGCTACGAACGTAGTGACACATCATCTGCCTAGCCATTCCCAACTATGTTGGGGCCAGCTTCAAGTCTAACCGGATGCAGCTGAATACCAGTATTTTATATGGAGCGACTGCCTATCTAACCTCCACAACCCAGTTGAACTGGGTAATACGATACCCCTTGGTAAGACTGGTTGTCAGACTTTTTGGGTCACTGACTACCTGTAACGACTGTCAAAGATCTACAGATGACAGCCGGGACCAACGGATTAACGTCAATGTCAGAGGCAAGGAGGAAACTCGGTATGTAATAGGCGGTCACCCATCCACAGACCAACCTAGGGCTTAACCTAAAGATCGACGAGTGACACGTGATTTTTATATGCGAAGAATTAAACTCACGCTCTCTTCCCATGGGAGTAGGCAGAACGCTACTTGGTGCTATCCTTACATAGAGTAATAGCTTCAGTAAATTAACTTGTTAACTATTTAAATCAATTTGTGAACTTCAAAACATATTATTTTGGTCTAAAGAATACATTAAAAAAACATTCATAGGTTCGTTTTCCCAAATAACATGCGCATTTTTTTAGATTTTACATTTTAATACATCGAGAAATATCCCAAAAACCCTTGTGACTGAACGAAACTTTCTAGTGAATTAACAGTGTACAACCAGTGCATGAACACACTTTTTCTTTTATTTAATCACTACATAGTATAAAACAAAGTCGCGTCCCGCTGTCTGTCCCTATGTATGCTTAGATCTTTAAAACTACGCAACGGGTTTTGATGCGGTTTTTAATTAATAGATGGAATGATTCAAGAGGAAGGTTTATATGTGTAACATTGCACCCGTGCGAAGCCGGGGCGGTTCGCTAGTACAGGATAAAACGCTTATTATTTCCGTAAATGCAGTCAAAAAATCGGCATGTTAATAAAATAAAAACTTCCATCATCAGTTTACAGCAGTCCACCGCTGAACATACATAGGCCTCTCCAATTGCACGCCACTCGGCTTGATTCTCGGAGATCGTCGCTCTACTTAGCCTGAGGTCGCCCCCGTACGTTTGCCGATTCTAGATCTCCGCAAAAGAACACGTCTACTCTAACGGTCTTCGATTCTACATCTAAAATGGTCAGCCCGTTGCCACTTCAGCTTGCTTAATCTGTGCGAGCTATGTCAACAACTTTGGTTTGCTGGATTCGATCCCTCAGATTGATTCCAAGGATAGCAAGTTCCATAGGTCGCTGTCGTTTAATTTATGGACCAGCTTTACCGTGAGTGTCCACGTTTCGGCCCCTTTTTTGCACTGATTGAAGACCTTAATCTTTAGGCTAAGTATATGGAATACGCGACAAGAAGACTTGATGGAGCTCCGCAAACGATGCCCAGCTCAGCTGAATACTTCTGTTAGCCTATCTTTTAAAGTTGTTCTCACAAAACTTTTGTAATTTGGTGAGAACAACTTTGCCCGAGGTGCCTATATTCTTGAACAACCTAGAGAGGACCGCCATTGACAATAAACAGAAGTTACTGTTGTCAATGGCGGGTGACGTGTTCGTTGAACATAACCTGGGTTTATTAGGTAGTAGAGTCCTTATTTTATTATTAGGTAGTACTTTATTTTTTTTGGAAAAAACAGCGTTTTGTTCATTTACTGGAGCACTTACCAAACTTATTTTGCTTTGTCCATGTTCATACCTCTGGGTAGGACGTTTGCTAGTACTTCGCACCTAAGCTATACCTAAGGTGGCGGGGGTACCACCGTGTGGTCCTGGGTTCGATTCCCGAGTCGTCAAAAATGCTATTTATTGGGTTATTACGCCATTAGAAAGTTCTCAGTTGTAGCCCGCCGGAGTTTGAAAGATAAACACGCTAAGCCGTTTGTCCTGCGCCTGATCTCATAGGCCGCCGTGACCGGATACGATCAGGAGGACTGCATGTATACCTACGGTACAATTAAATATGAAGTTTTCAACATTATTTTGCAGCCCCAATGAAGCACTTCCCTGGTGATGATTGTTCCATTTGCGATCCTGTAGCGAGAGACAAACAGATCCGAGAACTTCTTGGTGTCAATAATGTCAAAGCCAATTACTCTAAAGCATGTCAGGTTGGTAATTTTTATATGTATTGTTACTTTTTCTGTTGTGTTTTAGAAGGCCACTTTCGGAATATTTTGTTTATGTAAGTGATAGGTTTAAGAGGGCCCTTCCCGGCACGTCTATCGTCAACGCGAGCATGGTCAAAAAGCTCGTTGTTTCATCCAGAGCCACAGCAGCGATTTTCTTTAAACTCCCCTGACTTATCCCGCCCCGACCCCACACAACTCGTCTCCCGCGCACCTCATACCGCCTAACGCGATGACATCGAACGAAAAATAGTGTTAGAAAATTTCTTAAACTTGTTCCAGGAAATACGTGTTTTTGATTATGTCTGATAGACGCGCCGGGAACGGCCCTCTTAAGATAGGTAGCTATGTCAATGTGTAGTGAATTCCTAGGTCAATATTTTGCAGACAGCTAGCGTAGGGCTGCCATAATCCATGAATTATTAAGGACGATATGGGCCTTATCAAAATAAAAGAATAATACAATTTTCGAGGGCTCCCCCTGTCTACGCCCCTACTTAGAAACCGAGACTTTACTAGATGCTCTCAGTATGTTAAACAATACAATAACGAGCGAAGCGAGCTCGAAAATAATAATATCACCTCGGATAGGTCAGGTTTATGCAGAAAAGCTTCAGGATGACATTAAAATTATAGCACCACACGTTGGTTCAGAACAAAGAAAATTGTGGTTGTTTGAACTACAATTTTGAAACGCATCCTTTACGTCTTGACGGGGACTAATGACTTAATACAAAATATGCCAGGATACAAAGCTTAAAACCGGAACTGGTATGGCAGCCCTAAGGGGCCTTAAGCTAAGCTATAGATTATTTTCTGCATTTTAAGTAAGCGTGTACGGCACATTTTGTTACGTTAATAAATAAGTCTTAATAATTTGCTCATTTTTTCTTTTTGTTTTTTTAGAGTCCTTGTTGTGACAACGATGTGGAAATTCCGAATCAGTGTATCTACCGGCAACGATGGTTTAATTTTTTTTTCTCTTCGAATTTGTCTTTCAATTTTTTTTTTCTTGTTTTTAATATTTCTGGTTCTTTTAGCAAGGAAAGTCAAGTCGCAGAGCTTAATTATGGGATTCGCACACTGCGTCCTTGTTTCGATTCAACTCGTCCAAAAGAAAAAGCAAGTGTGTCCGTACAGTGTCGGAAAAAAAAATGTAAAGCATATCTCCAAAAAAATAATAGTGTAGGAGAAAATGAAGATACAGACGGAAAATCAGCCATCTATCAACAATTAATACTAAACCGAAACATCCAAGTATTCCTGCAGGTGGAACAGTTCTCGAAACAAAAACCTATCATCCTTTCCCGGAAACAATACGACAAAGTAAAAAAAACAATACAAAAGACAATAAGTATCAAGAAAAGTAATCACGTTAAACGACGCTATTTGTGGTCAAGAATTGAGAGTAGTGAAATATCTATCGGGCAAGTAAGAATCAAAAAATGCCAGGACCCTGAGCCACAAAAGAAGGTCAAGAACCAGACTCCAGAAATAACCGACAAATGTAGGTGCGAACAAGCTGATTCCATTTCCTACTGCTGTATGCCATATGGTATACATTTTGATAAAACTGGAGAAAAAAGCAGAAGTCGGAACCCAACAGCAGATGGTGATTACTCCTCAGGTGAAAGCAGTGATCGTGACGAGGCAAAGTTAAAAAAAGATAAGACAAAAGAAAAACCTGAACGACGATCTATTTGTAAACTCTATGCAGAAACTTTCGAGGAGCGAGACTACCGAAGAGTAGGGAAAGCAAACGTGGCCGGCAAAGAACGATTAATTGTAAAAAAAGACATGCATAAACCTCGTCCAGAATTAAACGAGGAGCGAGACGTCGGAATTAACAAAACAAACGTGACCGGCAAAGAACGAATAACTGCAGTGAAAGACAGTTCTGCATCATATAAACGCGATAACATAGAAGTGAAACCTTCTGAAGTTGAAACTTTTGTTTTGTTTAATGCTGAACATAACAGAGGCAATTTCGAGGATGCTAAAGAAACAGAGCAAGCTGCTCATACTAGAAGAACAATGTCTTCGGTGCAGATACGTTACGCGAGTGTTGCTTTTATGAAGCAGCTAGCATATTCATCGACGAATGTAGGAGCCATATCAAACTCGAGTTTAGGTCATTTGAACTCATTTCAAACTTTATTCAGAGGTGGGTGAAAAGTGGTTCCTCATTAGTGTTTTTCAGCTCATAATAGCACATTTTTCTGCGCTGCGTGCTTGATTATTTAAGATAATGAAAATAAATACTGTAGTAGATAAAAGAAAAAAAGCGCTCGCGTAAATGAGCCAGAAATATTCTCAACCTTACAACGATTTTTCAAACTGATTCCTTTTAGGCCCTCTCTCCCAGATAACCCGTTATTTTCTTCAATTAACATAAACGACATTTTTACTATTTTTCAGGGTACAGAAAATCCGCAACACCCAATCTAGGAACCTCGACCTACTCGTTGTATTCAGCAGACGGAAATAACTCGGAAAACAAGTGTGCCAAGTTGGAACAGCAGGATTCTAAACCCAAGAAGCCGTTCTTGCGGAGACTTATGTCGTGCTTGGTCATGAGATCGACTGGAGACTCAGAGCTTAAACCGCCAGTTGGACCACCACCACCGCCCAACCTGCCTAGCGTCGATAGTTCTATTGATTCATACCACATCAGTACTTCACTTGCTGTGAGTATTTCATTACTAAGGTGTATTAAATACATTATGATATTTATACTTAAAATAATTGCGACCATGACTGGTCTCTGGTCAGACATCCATCTCTGTCCATCCATCTCTGGACACAATCATATTTCATTTTTTTTTTTTTTGCAAAGCGTGGGTGTAAAAAAATCCCTTAACAAAGTTGAAAGACACTTTTTCTTTTTTGGCGACCATTTTTAACCCTCTTCAAAAAATGGAGGTTCTCAATTCGGTTGTAATTTTTTTTCTTTGTTACCTCATAACTCCGTCATTCATGAACTGATTTGAAAATTTTACTTTATGTGAAAGTATATACTTTCCGGTTGGTCCCAAAGAAATTTCATCAAAATCGGTTCAGTGGTTTGGTTTCTATAAGCTTTTTACCCGACTTCAAAAAAAGGAGGAAGTTCTCAATCCGGTTGTTTTTTTTTAATGTTTGTTACCTCACATTTCCGTCATTTGAAAATTCTTGACTTACGTTGACTACGAGTTTATCAACTAAAAAACCGACTTCCAAAAAAACACTAAAAAAGTCTAAAATAGCTTGACTTTCGGTAGTTGGTGTCTTTGTTTGTATCATTGACTTTTTGCCATCGACTTCCGAAAGTCAAGTTATTTTAGACTTTTTCAGTGTTTTTTTGGAAGTCGGTTTTTTTTTCACAGAAAGTTTTCTTATTTATTTTACCCTTTTTAGTTGTAGACCAAACAAATTCTTGTCCTGAATAAATTTTTACATTGTAACTAGAAGTTATTATGAGATCATCTTGTCATCAACATAGCCCAAGAAGGAATAAAATGAAGAAAAATAATGTTGTATTTTGATGTGTAACGCGCTTTTATATTTTATCAGAATTAAACTAATTTTAGCATAAGTTAATAACAAATAATAAAAGCTTGTTTTTATAACATATTTTTTCTTCATTTTTATTGTAAACTTTTTAGTGTTTATGATTCGGGATTTACTACGACGTAGTTCGTAGCGCGTAGCCGCGTTTTTCCGAATCCCGTAGTAATTCGTAGTACGCACACTTACGTGATGTTTTGAGCACTTAAAGTATTGTGTCTTTTTATTTTATTTGAACAACTTACATTAATCAGTAGGATTTGTAAGTTATAGTAAAATCATGTTCAAATTAGTTATGTAATGATGACCGGTTAATTATTTTTAACATTGCAATGTTTCTTTAAAGTCAACATGGACCAGTCTATTTTTTCGAATTGAAGACCTTCTAAAGACCTAACTCGACTAAATGCCACGTAAGCCTGAACTGCAGTAAATAATCTGGAGCCAAGATAAATAACTGCATGATTTATAGTAGTTCCCTGTATTTTGTGCACAGTTGAACCCCAAGACAAGACAATCGGGAGTATTCTTCTTTCAGCTGTGCCGTAATTACATTTAACAGGAAATTGAACAGATTTAGGCTGTATTATGTGAATGCCGTCATTACCAAAATCGATGCGAACCGATGGTATATCGCTATTAGGTATATAGCTATTAGCGCATTAGGACGAATCAAGCGAGCCCAAACTCGATGCGTTTACGCTCCATCCAAACGGAGCTCCATCTTCAGACCCCGGAAACCTTCTAGAGACTAAGTATTCGCCAAGACGAGTCATACGAACCCAAACTCGATGAGGATATGTCGTTTTGTATTGGAGTTCCAATGGTCACCTTCCAGCTCCATCATCAGACCCTGGATACCATCTAGAGACAAAGTACTCGTAAAGACTAATCATACGAGCCCTAACGCAATGAGGTTACGTCGTTTTATAACGGAGTTCCTATGGCCACCTTCCAGTTCCATCATCAGACCCTGGTTACCATTAAGGACTAAAGTACTCGTCAAGACGAATCATACGAGCCCAAACTCGATGGGATAATGTCGTGAGTTCCAATGGCCACCTTCCAGTTCCATCAACAGACCCTGGGTACCGTCTAGAGACAAAGTACTCGTCAAGACGAATCATACGAGACCAAACTCCATGGGGTTATGTCGTTTTATAACGGAGTTCCTTTGGCCACCTTCCAGCTCCATCATCAGACCCTGGATACCATCTAAAGGCAAAGTACTCGTCAAGAGAACAAGACGAGCTCAGCTCCATGTCACCATAATATTGCATTGTCTCGCGATATACACATGCGTGCGAAATTTCTGGTCAATCCGGAAGTGTGTCGATTAACTTGCAAGTATCCGGAGCAGATAGACAACGGGACAGATGAAACTAAATAAAGTCTAACATAGATGGCCAAAATAAATATTCTTTGAATGTCTTCCTTTTCCTTATGTCTTCTCATGGCATAAACCAAATACCAGAACCCAATATTCTGTGGCCGCTATTTCATCACGCGACGCCGCGTGATGTACATCAAAGCGCCTTCACGCGACGTCGCGGAGGAAAATAACCAAATTCCTAAACCGATTTTGATGAAATTTCTATAAGACCCATCGGGAAGCATATCCTTTCAGATGAAAAAAGATTTTTTCAAATCGGTTTACTATTAACGGACGAAGATAAGAGGTAACAAACGTTAAAAAAACAAGCGAATTGAGAACCTCCTCCTTTTTGAAAAAAGTCGGTTAAAAGTGTTTGTTCTACATCAGGAACCTAGTTACGGAGATATTGGGGGTCTAAGTTCCAACTGAATCACGAGTTGTTTTTTTAATAAATACAAGTTTGTAATATTGTTACTATAAATATGTACCTCCACGATCCCCGTACTATTCAATGCATCCATCAGCACAATAATTTGAGTGCGTTACATTAAGTAGTACCGTAGAACGAAATTTCTCACCCTAAAAAAAGCAGTTTCCCAGCTATAATTTTTGCGTATTGTTACCAACTTAGTTTGATGTACAGAATGCCTGATCGTCTGCTTCGTGAAGGCAATTATGGCTGCCATTGAAACATTTATTTGGGTTTTCTTCAGGTTTTTACATATCTCCATCTTTCACGTTTCCTTAAACATGCCCCAAGTTACTCCTTGTTGGGCCTGTCTAAATTAAGAAACTTCTCATAAGTCTTTTAAAGTACTTTTTCATATTTGTTTCTTTCAGGCTGTGGAAGTCAGCTCATCGATCTACGACACTTCGGCCTCCTTCTACAGCAACCATTCAATCCATCCAATAAACAGTAAAATAAAAAGAGGATTCTTCAGTTCAGTTAGAGGATTCCTCACCAACCGGAAAAGTTGATGCTGTTATGTATTTTTCATGAGTTTTTATTTTTATATCTCAGTGTTATTAACTACTGTTTTATGATGAACAGAATATCTATAGAAGGGCTTTTGTTTTATTTATTTGTTATAACTACAAAATGTAATATCTACACGTACAATGGTCCACTTTAGGGATAAGTGCGGAAACCGCAATAGCTATAGTCCGCGATAGCTTGTCATTTTCTCGTCGGCGCGGCGGTGGGATGTAGCTTGCAGTTTAGGTGTACATCTTACAGAGAGCTATCTATGTAAAGGCGTTTGCCTGTAATGTAACAGTTCAGATTCGAGCATGACATCAGTGAGTGAGCAGAATCCAGCATCAGTGCGCAACCTGTAACGATATAATTTGACTGGTTTCTGTACAAAATCGAATCTAGGAGTGTTACATTACATGCAAATGCCCCGGTGAGAGAGTGTAATAGTTAGTCGCCAGCTGTGCAGCCGTAGCCCAAGAAGGAAGCTTCAATCTACTCGCCTCATCGTCAAGAATAAACGGCTAACGCCATCTACCGGCATTGAACGCAATTAGTATGATAGCAGCCCCCTAAGATCTGATGCAATCTACCTACCTAACAGACTTAATAGCGCCATCTATCAATTTGTTAAGACACTATATTGTTGTAGTCATTTTAAATATTAATAACTCGTCCTTGTCTCTGAGTATTCATTATTAATTTGGAAATATTACTGTAAATCGTATTCAATTGTAAAAGTTTACTTTATAAACCTATAGCTTTTATCATTTATGATTAAATAGGTATGTCAATTTATTTATGTGTTACGAATATTATTTTTACAAATTATAAAAAGGGGATGTGATTTTGATTTCCGGTTGGCGGCGGTACTTTTTGGGGCTAGCGTGAATCGTGCTGTTTTGGTGTTAGCGGCATAAAATATAATTATTAAAAACTAGTGTGTGCTTCTATTTTCTCTCCCATTCTGAACACCCATTACAGGAGCGCCATTAGGTTAACTATACCCAGAGCTTATACAGGGTGGAAAGCAGTGGCGGATTTACCAGCAGGCTGAGTAGGCTGCTGGAGCCTAGGGCGGCAAATATGAGGCTGTTTTTTTTGTCTTTTGGTTCTGTGGAATACGCGACGAAGCTTCCCAAATGCTGCTCAGCCCAGCTGGATTATTCTGTTAGCCTTTCCTCTCAAAGTTGTTCTCACCAAACTGCAGAGTTTGCGCGAGGTAAATAATGTTCTCGAACAACCTCGAGAGGACCGCTATTGACAACAATACCTCCTGCGGTGACGTGTCCGTTGAACATAACCTGGGTTTTGTCCAAGTTCACCCTGAGACCAATGTGTATTGAAGAATCAACTAGGCCATACAGCATCTGCTACAAGTCGTGCAGGTAATCAGCAAGTGTGAGATGTACTCGCCGTTGATGTTTCTGCCACGTCCTTCCCAGTTTAAAGTCTTACGGGTGAACTAGCCGGTCATACTTCCATACAAAACGAACAAACGTAGTATGGCGATTACTCCACTGTTTGACGGTGTAGGTAATACGTTCATCATCAGCCTAGCCTTTTTCCCGAACTATGTTGGGGTCCGGTCGGCTTCCATTCGAACCAGATGCAGCTGAATACCAGTATTTTACATGGAGCGACAGATAAAATACGGTACGTACAAAATAAAAAAATATATCAATTTGTCTATCATCTAGTAGTCGCCAGATGTGCAGCCGTAGCTTCAATCTACTCACCTCATCCTCAAGAATAAACGGCTAACGCCATCTAACGGCATTGAACACAACTAGTATAACAGCAGCCAAGCCATGTAGCAATCTACCTAACCGACTTAATAGCGACATCTATCAGTTTGTAAAGACATTAAAATGTTGTGGTCATTTTAGGGTGGAAGCGCCAAATTTTCTTACGTTTTTTGCAATTAGCAGGTCAGTGTCAGGTTGTATGTTAAAAAAAAGGAGTCGCGCCAGTAACATATATGTAGTTACAGAATTATAATCATTAATAAAATTTAACCTTAATCATTAACTATTTCATGAAAAAATCATTCAATGGAGAAAAACATGAATGGCTTTAAGGGTAAAATATGTGTAGTTAAAAAAAACTATTGTTTTAGTCACAAGAAGTTTTATACATAATTATATTTATTTGTACAATATGTTTATGTAATCAGTCCTGTATCTTGTTTCTGAAATATATAATATACTAAATTCCAGGAAATTCCTTAAATAAATTAGGTTTGGCATCTGCAGTCTGCAATTGACAGCTCACATCGCGCATGCTTACAGCATATGGGTAGGTAGGGTAGAGTAGAAAAAAATATAATGAAAAAGGAAAAGGTGTATTCCGTCACATACCGGGCATAGTTAGTAGGTATTATTGGTACATAAATCTAGGATAATGTAACTTGCAAATTATATAAATTACTTAAAATAGGAGTATGTATCCATAACAATGCTGACACGCTAGTAACACCACTCAGTTATTATTGTCTTTTTTTACTATATCTAGATGATCGTATAACATTATTTTAGCATGATTTTAAAAATGGATACCCCAGGCAAAACAAAACATTAAAAATTGAATAGAGTCAAATATTAAGATTAGGGATTCCAGTCTTAACACCCATAGACACTTCAATGTACTTGAGCAATCTGCGAGCCAAAAATGTAGCATTATCTTCATCAAACACATTTGCGGTTATCATGTCTAGCATCATTTCATTTTTGAAGTCTATCAGATCACCGGCACTGATCGCCATAGCGTTCGCAGGGTGTCGACTAGCATTCACAAGCACCAAACGCCGTCGTTTTAAATCCGGATCCACTTGTGCTAACACTGTTGTGGCCCACTCTAAACAACACTTATTACTCGTGTCTATAGCTAAAATAACGAAGTCTATGCAGATCTTTTCGCTCAGATCAGACTCTGTAACGAAGTCTTCAAGTTTATACAATTCTACTACAAATAGTTTCCAGTGGAAATTTCCTTCGTTTTGAACTTCTTTGAGAGCTTCTGATATTTTTTGGGTGATAGCATCGTTGGATGACAAAACAAACACTGATAACGAGTTTTTGCAACTTCGGCCAATCCATGGTACAACTTCAACGCCTTCATTGATCGTTTTCAATGATGTAAATGACTCCATTCAAAACACAAAAAGTAAAAGTTCGCAAAGCGGAGTGTGGAACTGGAGCTTCGAGAACAAAAAAAGTTAAAGAATTTCAAACACAGATATAATACCAAAAGGAACTCAGTCTCAAAGGCTAAAACATATTATTATTATACTCTTTGGGCTAAATTAACGATAATCATTAGATATACTTTATAACCATTCAACGTTATGTTTTGAAATTTGACGTAAGTCAAAACAGGGCTACCAACAAAGAGGAAAACACTAAAAGGGTTACCATGCTATGACATTTTATTGAATAATTTAAATGAGAAAATCTATAAAGAATAATTTTTATTTGTGTAAAAACATGATAGATTATGGTCTTATAAATAGGGTTGTAAACTTACATGTTTCGCCATAGAATGGCATACAAATATTAGTACATGTTAGACATAGAATTTTATTGTGGAACATCAATTTGTTTATTTATTAATAATAATATGTCTTGGTAATAAGAACACCACTTAACAATTTCAACTTTTCAAGTTCATCTTCTAGGTTGGGTTTGAAATTAAGTCACCTGAATTTGAGGATTCTGTCATTGTGGGGGGATCAAGAGTTTTATCTGAAGCGCCCCCATGCGATTTTAGCTGCCGGAGCAGCGTCGAAGTATTTAAAATAATTTTCTAAAAACATTGGTAAATCACTAACTAAACGTGAAATGGAACTTACAGATACCAGCACATCAAGCTACTCGAAACTGTCATTTTTTTCCAATCAACCTAGAACCGTAATGCTAAAGCATTATAGCGATAAAGTTGAAAATCTATTGAAGAAATTTAACAGATTCTAGTAACTTGATGTGTTGGCGACTGTAGGTTCCATTTTAAATTCTAACGTTTTTGACGTTACATCCGTCAAAGTCATCTCAAAATGGGTAAAATGAATTTATGAATCGCTAGTTCGACCATTTTGTTGACATTGATAGATATACTTTACGTCCGTTGTTTTGCTTCCGAGTTTAAGTGAATGTGCTCCCTAACGTTTTTATCTACCTTCTCCTGTTTTTCGACGACTTCGCTACTCCACCGAGTAATTATAAAAGTTAATATTGTGGTGGTAAATTCAGTGCAAGAGCGAGCGAAACGAGCTTGGGACTTGGTACAGGTTAGGGGTTAGAAGGGGATGGCGGTGGTTGAGTGAGCGAGCGAATAGACCCCGCCATCCCCTTCGTGGTTATTTTCTTTATAAACCACTCAGAAGTACCCTCCCTTAACTCTCTCCCCCCATAAATCAGGTTTTTAATGTCAGAAACTGACGTAGATTTATATCTATGGTAATACCATAATATTGTCAATGTGTCTTTAGTCTAGTTTCATATATTTGAGCTAATTTCTTTAAGTAGAATAAAGCCTTAATTTCCGAAAGGCTTTGCGTTTTCTTTTATATCAATTTAATGGCAAAATTAACATTACGAAAAGCCTCAAAATGAGGCTTTTCGAAATTTATAAAAAAACCTTGCACTTCCGGCAGGGGGGGAGAAGTGGGGGGCGACATTACATCTCCCCCCGCTCCCCTCCCACCTCCCAATTCAGTACCCATGAAACCTATTACTATAGTAGAAAATGCGCTTCAGTCAGGTTTTTCTATCAATTATCAAGTTTTTTGGGTGCTAGCAACCCTAAAAAAAAAACTAAATGTAACCTCAAAATCTGACGTTTGTTTTGTGAATCTTGCTTGTGATGTTTTGAATAATTTGAATTGAAATATTTTGATCTGGATTATTTGTCTTGAATTAATATGGCTTTAATAAGACGTTGCGTTCCGCTTTTCGCGAGGGTTGTTAAGGTTCATCTCGTAACCACGCAAGGTAATTTTGTTTATTTCCTAAGTTCATGTTACTTAATACTTCTATCCATGAAGTTTTCTCATATAATTGATGTCTTTTAGTCCAAAAAATACATCGATGGGTGGCCCCAACACTGATGGAGTTCAAACGTCGTGAAAACAGACTTGGTGGGAAGAAGATCAACCCAAGAAACACATTTCTCGAATGGAACTTAGAAGCTGAACTATTTGCCTTTGCACAACGACTGAATGAGGATTTTGATTCAGATTTACTACTGCAGGCATTCACAGACAGATCTTATGTCATAAAGGAAGAGATGAAACAAAAAGAAATGGAGTTTGATATCAAAATGAAAGACAATAGGGAGTTAGTTGAGATAGGTAATATTTTATCAACATAACATAACGACTGAAATCCCCAAAGGGTTAGGCAGAGGTGTACCTAATAGTATGAAGGTACACCCACATTTCGCCAGTTATGTTTAAGTCCTATGTAATAGAGGGTGAACCTATTGCCATCAACCGGGCACAAATACAGACTGGTTGCTAGTGAGAAATTCCTGATGGTAAAACCCAATAACACTGCCTGACCTGGGAATCAAACCCAGGACCTCATTACCGCCTTAAATGAAACATGCAATGCCCTGTGTTACTGGGTGTACAATCGACCCAAAATGAATCTGATCACCTTACGGACTATTTTTGCTTGCAGCATCCGGCCGCTATAGAAGCGCTTAGTTAAAAACTTTCTCTTCATTGGTCCTTTTTTGTGTTATTCCTATTAGTCAAAAAAGGGTGGTCAAACATCTGTGATCATTAACAGAGCCTGAGAATTTTTGTAAAACAAAAGATAATGTAGAAAGGTCGCATATTTTTTGTTGTTTTTCTACTATTGGTCCACACTCTCTTTGTGCTGACCAATAGTAGTAAGGGTGGTGAACAGATGTGGATATTGTGTGCACGGGATTTTGTTGTCACAGTTACAAATAGCTTCTATATTACCATTGTTGAGAATGTTTGTGTGTCAGTATCTATTAATATTCTAAACTTTTGATACTTGTGAAGATTCCTATTGCAAGGGGCATAGTTTTATCAAAAACTGGGTTGTGGAGGTCGGACGCCTGCATCTGTTGACTGCTCTATGTAAAATACTGGTATTCAGCTGCACCCAATTAGACTGGCAGTCGACTCCAACAAATTTTAGAAAAGGCTAGCCAGTTGATGTTTCCCAATTGAATAGTTACATGCCAGTAAAATACTTAGTGTTAGTGTGTGTGTGTGTGTACTTGTTTAATAACAAATAGATGAAAGACTAAATGTATTTTGTCTTGATATCCACTAATTATCAATCTTTATGTGTCAGGCTGGTTACTTGTTATTTACTGTGTCTAAAAGTACCTCTAAATAGGTGTGTAGGGAAAAGGGTTTTCGTGAAGAAAAGCACAAAGACAAGACTATTCATTTATTTCACTTAGGCTTGTCAGTTACTAGTAGGTAACGTTAAATACCTATCAATCTATCTCCATTCGCAAACCTAGGTCTTCATCGAGAAGAATGGACAAGAAACTCCACGGTAACATCTTTTTAAATATTATGCCAGGACAATTATACATTGTCCTGGTTGTCTATTCTCTTTTTGAAATATGTTCATAAATGTTACAGGAGACCAGTTCATAAATGCCTACATCCAGAACTACCTACAGGCTGTGCTGCCAAAGTTCCCCATTGAAGGGGTGAAGGGAGCCCGAAGTTTCTTAACCAGCGAGGCTACACTAGCAAATGTTTCTCTACATTTAGGCACTAAAGATATTATTCTTGCTGCTGTAAGTGTTTTTCTTATATCTACTAAAATTTATGTTTTACTAGCTTATGCCTGCGGCTTCGCCCGCATAGAGTTCGATAACTGTACCAAAAGATCATACACACACATAGGATATTTTTATCCTACCGGGATTAATCCTGGGGTTAATCCAGGTTATAAACTATTCTGTGTGCTGAATTTCATCGAAATCCATTCAGCAGTTTTTGTGTGAAAGAGTAACAAGCATCCATACATCCATAACGATTTTAGTCCTTACGAAAACTTACAGCTAGGTTACAGATAAGTTTTCACTGACATGATTAGGGTAGCACAAGAGTAGTGAGAGCAGCGGTGGCCCAATGGTGGCGGCCCCGACTTACGAACAGTAAGTCGTGGGTTCGAAACCCGGTAGGCGCATTACTTTGTGTAATTTATTTCATCACCACTGCTCTCAAAGCGGTGAAGGGAAACATCGTCGTGAGGAAACCGGCCTGTCCTAGAACCAAACATTCGAAGACATGTGACATCTACTAACCCACACTAGGCCCGCGCGGTGGATTATAGCCCATTTCCTCTCATTGACAGGAGGCCGAGTGTCCCAGCAGTGGGAACATTAAAGGCTGATTATGCTAAGAGAAAGTAAGAAGTAAGCACTCGGAGACAAATATAATAACTGAACAAGTTTCAGTGTTTTTAGATAATATTGTATTTATTTTAGCTGGTAGAGAATAAGTCAAGATCATCAACACTGACACATTGTGCTCTGCTAGCTCATTTTATATTAGAGTATTGTCAGTAAATCCACCGCACAGAGATTGATGGTTCCTTAAGTTGAAGGATGGAACATGCAGCCCAATTTTGCTTTGTTAGTTCAAAACAATTGGTTGAACCTTATGCTATAAAGAAGATTACTATTTCGGCAATTGTTTTCTGCTCAATTAGTAGAAGAATGTGAAACTTCCTGCAGCGGCTGTAATGGCAACCTTTGTCATATTGAGAGCCTAAACAGATTAGTAAACAAAATTTGCTAGTGAAACGCCATGGGCTTGATATCTAGCAAATCAATTGCACACAAAATGTAAAATATATCGTTATCAGTGACCCCGAAAATCACGAATATGACACCCACAAAGAAAAAAAACGAAAATTTTGACCTCGTTTTCGTTATCAGTGACCCCGAAAACCACCAAAATGACACCCATGAAGATAAAACCGAAAAAAAGAAAAGAATAAAATCCAGAGGAACAATAAAAGTGATTTTATCCTAAGTAAATAAGTCAAAAAAAAAAAAAAATAGTTTGTAGCACATACGATCGACCGTTCTATACAAAATTCAACGATCAATAACCATATTTATCCATATCGCTCGCACGCATTTTCTTTTACTGACTCTATCTATACAGGCTGTCGTTTTGCATCTTGGTCAAATTCAAGGAGGTATCTATACTAATGATTCTCGACCCGAATCGATATTTAAATCGATAAATTAAAAAATAAAACCCTACGTTTTTATTTTTTTACGGAAATCCGTAAGCGTAAACCACCCCCTATTCCCTCTAATTTCAAAAGTACTGACTCTGCTATTTTCAATTATGATAGAGAGAGTAGTTGTGTTCGAAACTTCTGAAGGGAAGCCGGTGGGAATGGGCTTCTACGGAGACTTCGTCACTGCCGTATGTGTTCTTTTTTCCAAGATTTTCTACTTACTAAATATGGGGCAACCATCAAAATATCGAACAAAGTGCTATGCTTCCACATTTATTGTGCGAGCCGCCTGTCTGTGGTATTCACTGCTAGCTTCTCTGTTCCCTGATCATTAATCTGGATCTAAACAAAGTTCGAGTGAATCGGTTTGTTATAGACAAGCGTGCTTTACCCTAGGCCGCATTATCGCTTCACATCAGGCGAGTTGCGGCCAAACGCAAGCCTATTTATATTTAGTCTATACTAATATTTTAGAGAGGTCTTCGGAACTAATGATACAATTCTATTTTTTTTTTAATTATCCATATTAGCCGAGCTATCACAATTTTTGCGGACAAAGTGTATAAAATAAATAAATAATGTTTCCAACTGTTCACTGGAATAATCTGTTATTGTAGTCAATTAATTAATATTTCTTTTTCTAGGAATATCCAGTAGACAACTTCATTCTAGCTAATACCTTCAAGGCAGTGGTCGGTGCATTACTGGACTCCTCGGGAGAAGAGCGAGCTGCACATTTTGTTAGAGACTTTGTCATCACACAGTTACAAGGTCTGTTGTCTACTATAGCCCAATTCTTGAGGAATGTATAGGCTTTAACACCTCACTACGAATCTTAGGAGCCAGCAAAACGAGAAATGGTGAATCAAACAAAAGCCCAGTTAAAAAAAAATTTTACTCCTAATGTTTCAGGGCAAGACATCAATGAGTTCCTGTCAATAGAAGACCCATGGTCAATGCTGTCATCAATAGTACAAAAGGATGGGGGTAAGATAGAACCCCGGCTGATAGGTGAGGCGGGCAGGAACACCTTGCTGGCTTGCTACAGGGTTGGACTTTATGTAGACAAGAAAATGGTGTCCTCAGGTGAGCGATATTATTTTTTGTAGCTTAGAAATTAAAGTTCTTTTTTACTATTTGAATGAAAGAAAATAGCTTTTATATAGGAAGGGAAGGGGTATAAGGGACACCTATGCTAAAATAGTTAAGTACCACGTATTCAGTACATCATTCACATAGAAATATTTCGTCAGTTATTAAAAAAAAACAACAGTCAAAATAAACATCTTTAAAAACAATTGAGGGGTTCAGAATGATGTACTTAATACGTGTAACCATTTTAGCGTCGGTGTGGGATTCCACCTTGTATGTGGCGTTATTGAAATGAATATCTGGAACACCACGCCCTGATATCACCTTGCAGACAAATATTATAATGATTTGCAATTTAAGCCTTACGTTAATGACATAAAAATTGCCGTCTCTCGCGTTTACAGTTGCGTAAAAAAAAATGTGATTTACGTCTACAGCGTGTAACAGAAAGGGTATAATCATATGAAATACTGTGGTACGAACCATCAAACTGAACGACTTTCTCTATGGGACCACCATCGAAATCGTAAAAAAATAATCAGCTGTCCCATACATTTGGGTCGAGTAGGTATTGAAATTTTGTATAGGACAGCTGATTATTTTTTTTACGATTTCCACGGTGGTCCCATAAAGAAAGTTGTTCAGTTTAATGGTCCGTACCACAGTATTCCATATGATTATACCCTTTCTGTTACACGCTGTATAATCTGAGCACCAAAGAGGATTGGAAATTATATATCAGTTTCTTATTTTTTTTGTTCACTTTATTAACTACTTTTGGTTCATTTTCTAGCATATTCGCGTAAAAGAGTTGTAATAACTACTTTCATTTCTGTCCAGCACTAAAATTCTCTAAATTAAAATTCCAGGTTTCGGCGAGTCAGTAGCGATTGCAAAGGAAATGGCCGCTAGGGAAGCACTCAAGAAGATATTCGGTACAGAAGACAGCATGAAACCGATTAACTACCAACTAGAGGGCATACCCAAGCCGACCTCACAAACACGCTACCAGATATTTGCCAGTTGAATTAGAACTCTATCGTAGTGTAGAATTAGGATTAAAGTTGTATATTATTCAATTTGATTTTTTCTTTTGATCAGAAAGTGACTGGTAGAGGCTCCATCATCATGGCATGCGGCCTTAATCAAAGGATACTCCATACAGGGTGTTTGGCAGAACGTTGGACATACGAAAATGGTGGATAGGTGGGGTCATCTGCTTAGGGCTTACTCAGCCCTAATTTATTTGGCCCTGGCCCCCTGGAAAAATATTTTTTTGCTTTCTTCTAAATATTATGATGTAAAAAATACTTAATCTTAATATAAATTAAGATTAAGTATTTTTTACATCTTTCTGTAAGTTTGAGGACTCATAACTTTTTTTTCTAGCTAATATCTGAATAAAGCAATAATTTTATAAGAATCTGCCAACATTAAAGATAAAAAAAAAAACAAAAAGATTGCCAGTTTTACCCATTTTTAATAAAAATTACACTTTAGTGTTAAGAAAGTGGTGAAACTAGAAGAAAGCGAAAAAAATTGTTTAAAATATCCAGGGGGCCAGGGCCAAATAAATTAGGGCTGAGTAAGTAGCAGATGACCCCACCTATCCACCATTTTCGTATGTTCAACCTTCTGCCAAACACCCTGTATAATATAAGTATTATGAAAAAATTAATCAAGACACTTCAAAAATAAACAAAAACCATGAAACAATACAACTACGTAAAATATAACATTCTTTATTAAATCCAACATTTTCCTTACAAAAGTTACGATTACAAACATTTACAACTTATATAAAATTTTCCTATAAACAATATGTAACACTGATCATTAAAAGTAATCATATAAACAAGACTGGTAGCTTTTTATTACAATTAAA
The DNA here is from genome assembly GCA_947578425.1 of Eugnorisma glareosa. Lineage (NCBI taxonomy): Eukaryota > Metazoa > Arthropoda > Insecta > Lepidoptera > Noctuidae > Eugnorisma > Eugnorisma glareosa. Next base: position 9,166,814 of record OX387974.1, on the reverse strand, counting down.
CTGATATAAGATGTCACATGCACATAGGGTTGCCATCACCTAAGCCGGCGATACCGGACAAAAACTTTAAAACCCCGGGCATTTTGGTGAAATAGATTATTTTTCCCAGCCACCCCAAAAAAAAAAGAGAGAAAAATGAAAAACATCGCAAGACGAATAGTTTTGTTATAGTGAGTGCGTGAATTTAAACAAGAAGTGAGCGCAAGGCGGAAGGGTTCATCGACTTACAAAATTAAGAATGTTTCTTAAGAAGTACTTAAGAGTACCGAAAATGAAAGAGCGAGCGAAGCAAGCTCAATTTTTTTTGTGTCAGACGGTGTTATAACGAAACTATCACAAAAAGTTTTAACTGGACACTTATTAAAACCGCGCACGGATGACCCCCGGACGCCCTCCAAACTAGGACAAGTCCGGGGAAACCCGGACGGATGGCAACCCTACAGGCACCGTTTAATGTACTATCATTGAAAGGAAAGGTTAGAAATAGGATAGAGGTTTCCAAACTAGAAACAAAATAGTTCATTTACAACAAAATACTGAAAAGAAAGAAACGCAGAAAGTCTCGAAAAGTGAGATTAAAACAAATCAATTTCAATTCATTCTACAAGTTCAAATTAAATTACCTAGGGAAACTCCGCAAATAAGATGGGTAACAGTTAAAAATTAACAAATCATCAAGGCACTTCATTACAATACCAACATTAATAATATGCAAACAGTCAATATGGTACAAATTCACCTAACTTCATCCGGGAGCTGAGTCCATGATCAGATTGCCATGTTTGTCTTTGATGCGCACGCGACCCGATGCGTACCGTGTTTCAGATGTTCCGTCGTTGTAGACTAGCTTTACTGTGCCATCGGGGAACTCGCGACGCTGAAAGGAGATGAAGAAAACATCCATAAATATTACAGAAAGCGTTGAAGTATTTAATTCATGAACTACGCGCTCATTGACTTTGACAACTTTCAACCTTATTATTTAATACCGGAGAAAAGTCGACCGTCCGTGAACTCGGTAGTCGTATAGGGTGGTAGTCAATTTTAGACTTTTTATCGCTCTGCGAAAATATCAAATCACGAGGAATATAAACTAGGAATCGACAAGCTCCCTAAACACTCCCATCATCTATTTTGCGGTTTATAAATTCATATCACAATTGTACGCAATGTGTACCAAATTTTACATATTACATACTTAATAAAATAAGTACCTTAACAGGTACAGGCAACTGAATTATGGCTTGCTGTAGAGCATCTCCTCAGTAACCCCAAGTAAAATTTGAATACATTTTACGTAGACGCTTACTTACTAGGCCAATAAGTGGTTGATAAAAATTGTACTCTCATTTTTAACACTGAATGTGCTAGCTATAGCTAATTCAAACTGTTATTTTAAATCTCGATTATAAGCGATTATAAATTAATAGTAAAGTTTATTTCAAATTTTTAGTATGTACTGACTCGGTACACATTACATACAATTGTGATATGAATTTATAAACAGCAAAATAGATGATGGGGTGTCTGGGAAGCTTGACGTAACTAAAATAATGGATTAGAACAAAACACCTAATTTCCAAGCTTTTTTCAACTAACATTATAGGACAAGTGGCGGAAATAAACCCCCACAACTTCAGTAGGTTCTGGTTGTAGTAAGCGCAATAGCTATATGGGAGATCCTAAGTTCGATTCCTGGCTCAAGCTGAACTCCCAACCGAGAAAACACTCTCGGTTGGGAGTTCAGCATAGTCAATGGGAATATACACGCCATCCATGGAGTTTGCATAATCACCCTATAATGTTCCCACTGCTGGGACACACAGCCTCCTCTCTATAAGCGGGAATGGGCTATATATAATCCACCACGCGGGTCCAGTGCGGGTTGGTAGATGTCACATGTCTTCGAATTTTAGTACTAGGACATACCGGTTTCCTCACAATGTTTCCCTTCACCGTTTTGAAAGCAGTGGTGGTGAAATAAATTACGCAAAGTAATGCGCCTGCCTGGGGTCGAACACAAATGGTTAATTAAGTCAATCGTGGTTACTGCTCGAAAGTCGGGGCCACCATCACTGGGCCACGAGTGCTCTCGAAATATCACCCATCACACCTTTGCATATCTCCTTTGGGGAAAATAGGTCTAGGGGTATAAGGATCGTAGAAGATGGCGTTCTTTAGTTTCAACCTAACCCGATGGGGAATTCAGTCATACCCCACTTCATATACTTCATTGAATTTATTATTTTTATTTTTCATAATATGGCGTCTGGTTGTCGCTATATTACATTTTGATTACTCTCATGTCTTTAGTGACTCTCGCAAGACTATGACAAATCGATTGACGTAAGAATCATCATAATCAGCCCAAGCGTTTGGTCTCTAGGGCGCCACAAAGGAGCAAACATACATATTTAGGCTGATAAACACATTACCCTCATCTGTCGGGTAATAATTACCTTCCTCAGTCGGGTAAAAAAAGGCGCCAGTTTATGCATTTAGGGTTGAACCAAAAAATCATCAAATCACCTTATGATCCTTAGCATGGACTTCGACCTGCCCGTTACTGAACACGATGCGCTGTTCGCCACTTGCGGCCACGGTGAGCGCCGCGCCGTCCGGAAACCGCCACTCTTCCCGGACATGCTCGTTCTTTGGGTCGAAGTACCGGACACTGCCGTTAGGCAGACGGATCTCTGATGAACCGTCCTTGTAGCGCTTTTCTACTTGACCACTGGAAATTAATGAGTGATAGTTAAAAATATGCAGTAAAAATTCAGGATTATCTAACAGTGCATCCCACTGGCAAAATAAGTATTCACATAATAGTCAAAAAAAAAAGGAAAGTCTCTATTTATCTCTCTTCTTAGTTAAAAATTCATGTTTTAAATACAATTTTTCACCAATGGGATACAGGTGCTGTTCAGTTCCTGCTTACATCCATAGGAAAAGGCGTGAGTTTATATAGAGGATATCTGCCTGGTAACCACCATCCATAGTTGCTAAGCAATATTATGTTTGAGGAACTATTTCGATTTTTTTGGTGAAACTTGTATGTAAGTCTCAAGTAAGATGGAAGGATAATTCAAATCATTAAAAGCTCAGAAGCAGTTGAATTAAGATACTTACTCTGGAAACTCCAAAATTTCTAATCCATCAGCATGAGTTGTATGGTAAGTTTTAGTTTCAGCATAAAAATACTTTATTCTACCCTCACTATAAAAGTTCTCCTTGATATCTCCATTGTAGTACACAAACTTGCTGTATTTACCATCTGGGGAAATGTACTTTACATTACCATTTGGAAACCTCAACTCTCTAGAACCGTCTGGCTTTTTCACTTCAGTAGGATTCAGACTATTTCTCGAAAAACTAGTTTTGCTTATTGAAGGTTCTGGACTTAAGTTCATCAGTTTATCTCTGTACTGTTCATTGTGGATGACAGTTACTGATTTTTGTGAGGAATGGTTGAATGCAGAAGTCGGTGACTTAGTTCTGTTCTGTGAGAGGTTTGGACCAGAATAATTGGATAAGTAATCAACAGAGTTTTGTGAAGATTTGTTTGAATGTGACCTTTTACTGAGAATAGGAACTGGAGACTTAGATCTGTTACCATTTGTTTCAGTCTTATTGAAACAAGGCGAAATAGTCCTCTTTGGAGATTGAGAATTCCTTGACGATCCTGAGCTGGATTTTTGAATGAAGAAGCCTTTAGTGTTCTCATTTATATTCGGTTTATCATTCAAATTAAGTTCATAGTTGAAGCTAGAACCGCTAGACCTGCTAGATCGATTGCTTTTCGGTGACGCTGTTTTAAACCTTTCAATGTACATCTTTTCTAAATTATTGTTATCTTCGTTTCTGTCATTGTCATCATCAATAAGGGATTCATTTGAAATGGTGTCATTGTCAGCTCCCAAGTTCTCATAATCCGAATGATCAAACCTTTCCACATTTCCAACTCTGTCTTGTTCTATACTGCTAATGGTGTCTCTTTGGCTAAAGTATTTAGCATATCTAGAAGTGACATTAAGGTTAGGGACACTCTTAGCTCTAGGCCTTAAGGTGCCCTTAATAACAGGTTCAACTCTTCTACTTCTGCTCTGTCTTTCAATCTCATAAGCTTTATATTTCACGTCGCGGTCGACACTTACTTCTGGTTGCGAGTCTCTATTGGACATGTTTGTCAACTTTTTGTTTATTTCTTCAAGATATTTTATATTTGTCAATCTTCTTGTAACTTCGTTGCTGTGTTGGATTCGTCTGTTTTGTTTCTTTAGTTTCTCAATCTCCTCCTGCTGGTCTTTCTTCTCTTTTTCCATAATTTTGATTTGGTTCCGGAGTCTGGCTATAGTCGAGGTAGACTTCGCGTCTTTGAGTCTTATCTCATCTTTGAGGTCACTTATTTCTTTCTTCAAATGAACAACTTCATCTTTTTCTTTCTTGTTCAGTCTACCTCTCATTTCCCTCACATATCTTTCGTACATTTGCTTCTGCTTATTTAGTTTCTCTTTTTCTTCTGCTAGATAGTATTCTGATAGAACTTTTTCTTCGTTGAATTTCTGTTCGAAAGCTGCCTTTTCTTCATAAAACTTTTGTCTATCTTGATCAACTTCTTCACGTAATTTAGCCAAACTCGCATTTTCCTTCCTAAATGTTTCAATTTCGTCTTCTAACTCGCACAGTCTATCTTTTAACAGTTCACTTGTGGAAATTAGCTTGGCATTCATTTCTGCAATATTTGCTTTCATGGCATCAGTATCTGTCATTGTGTCATCATGACATTCTTTGTCATCCTTAACAACCTCCTTTTGCTTTATTTTGAGTACTTTACTCTTTGGATCAATACTCCTTCTTTTCTTCTCTTTATGATCATTACGATTTTGTGGCGTATCCTGGGTTTGTTCAACTGTTTTGCAAGAACAGCATGATACTGAAGAGCATGCATCACTGCAGCAGTCGGTGTAATTACTACAACAGGTTTCAGCATCACTGTGAGAATACTCATTCCTAACTTTACCACTGTACCCAGGTAAAATATGTCTCAAATCAGGATTGTTGGACAGACATTTTTGCAGTACTAAAGGAGTGCTTTCTCCAGAACATTCTAAGTTGCTACGAAGAAAGCGATTGAAGAAAGAATTCTCTAAATTAAAGCTCTCGTGCGTGACTTTATTTTCTAGCAGCTCGAACATGTTTTGTTCAGCCATTTCTCTTTCATTTCTTAACCTAGTCATTTTCTCATCACAACTAACATCTGAGACCACACTTTTTGTAGGAGATGCAAAGTTTTTGTAATAGTCACTCTGTTTTAATTGACTAAGGAAGTCATTTTGTTCTTTAGTCAGTACTGCAGCCCATGATTTACCTTTGTTAACTACTAGTGGATGTTTGTTTTTGGGGAATTCAGGTCTTCGTTCCATTTTATTTACAGTTTGATTATTACTACTGTTTGGGCTTACAGAATCTACAGTCCGGTGTTTATTCTCTGTACAATTGCTGATAGTTTCTAATGGTTCAACATTATTTTCTGTAGTTCTATGTGTAGGTTGACTCTTTCTAATTAATTTTGCTTGCCTTATATCAGTTGTTACTAGTAAAGGATCAGATGTCTGTACATCAGTATTTGTAATCTTTTGTTCATTATTATTTATGACCCTTTCAGCATTATTGGTAACATTCTTTTGCACATTATTGGTATTGGCCTTAGGAACATTACTGGTTTTGCTCTTCTGAACATTTTTATTTTGTTCCTTTAGTTTTTTTAGGTTTAACTTCAAAGGTAATTCAGTTTTATTCTGGAAAGATTGTCTCTTCCACGGCAGAGAATTTGTGTTTTGTATAACAAAGTCATTTTTCTTAAGTCCAAGACGGGCTATTCCTTCACCTCGTCTTAGAAAAGGTTTTTTGTTATGAGCTTTGATCGAATTATTGCACTCTGGGCTTTTCGGCTTAGATACAACCTTTTCATTCTGTAGTTTTTCCAACAGCAATGCTTCAAAATCTTTTTTAGGAGATAAAATAGGCATGTCATCAAGAGATATTTGTTTTTTAAGTAATGAGTTCTTGGTTATAGAAGAGTTTACAGACGTTTGGTTACTTGCATTTTGAGATGGTTCTGACGAGGGTGCTTCATCTTCTCGAATAACTACTTGGTTCCTGGACGGGGCTGATTCTCTGCTTCTACTTGATAATGGAGAATTGACGATAAACTCTGACTCCTGAGAAAGATTTAGTACTGAAACACCTTCTATTAGGTCTTTTTCATGCACTTTATGTGATAAATCGCTGGTGTTGGTTCGCGGTGTACCCTCGTTCGACATATCATTCGATGACTGCAACAAACTACGAAATGTGTTGTAACTGGTGGTGTTACTGAAATGACTAACTATTTCAGTGATACTTGATGAAGTTTCAGAGGTTTCTCTATATTCCAATCGTTGTTTTTGTAGCTTCCCGCGCTGAAGTAACTGAAGTTGTCGCAATACTTGCAAACGTTCAAATATTTGTGAAGGAGAGAGCGACACGTCGCTCTCTGAATATGTTTCATCCATAATTGTTTGTTTGTTAATACATTATTTGCAACAAATACAAAATTACTCAAATAGACGTAACGAAAACAACAGCGTCAAAAAGTTTTTGAAAATTGACAACTTTGACAGCTACTAATTTTCAACAAAACATTTTGCCAACTTAATAATAAAAGTTGGCCATCGCCACAGATAATAAAACAAAGAAGGGCTATCGTTTTTGAGCTTACCAGATGGCGCCACTGTCGAGTAAGGTCATGTCAATAATTCTATTTTATACTGTAGAGTATTAATAACTTCATAAAAAGTTCATTTTATTACTTAAAACAACATAGTGTAAACTTCAGATACATGTTTACAATTTTCTCCCTAAAATTAGCAAGCATGAAACATTAATGGTTCAATCTAGACCACGTTCGTGAATAGTAGCAAAATACGTGATAAAAAAGCACGCAACATTATGACATCTGACATTTCAGTGAACTCGCGCTACACTAGCGCCTCTAGCGGCGAATTAATACGCGATAGCCCCCCTCCCATGGAAGTATTACGTCCTAGGCATTTCCTGGTACAGTCCGGAAATAGTGTTAGTGCTAAATCTTTAGAAAAATCTTATAACATTTTACATTATTTAGAAATTGCAATTTGATGGTTTGATTTATATTGATTTGATACAGTATTACTTATTTTATAATATTCAAAGAATAAAATTACTACTACGTAAAATAGTAGTAGAACACGATATGGTAGAATTTTTCAAAGATATCTTGTAAGTTGTAACACCAGCACATGCGCCAATAAATGTCAAAATTCTTGTCCATTTTTATTCAAAAAACATCTGGTTATCTGGGCACAAATCACATATTACTTGCGATGTCTAAGAGAAGTAGTTTCCACAAAACTCCTAAGTTTAAGCCCGAAGTGAAGGTGATCAATAACAAACCAAAAATAACGATGAACATGTCGTTAAGGCAGGAGAAAGTAGATGTGTTGCCTGAACCTATCAAATCAGAGGCTGATAAAAAGCTATACAAGTGAGTAGGAATAATTAAATTCAAATACAAAAATCTTAACTTGTGTCTTAAATTACATGAGCGGTGAAGTATAAATAAATATGTGCTACGTTTATTTATAATAACCAATTTAATAAAATCGAACTTTTCTGCAGGACTATTCGCTTGCAGAATGGTCTAACAGCTCTTCTGATATCGGACCCGAGCCGTCCAGCGGCGAACGAGACCAGCTCCAGTGAGGAGGAGACCAGTAGTTCTGATGAACCTAGCACAGACCCTGAGAGTGAGAGTGGGAAATCAGGACAGTCTGTGGCCAGTGACCACCATGGAACGAAGAGACGCGGCGAATTCGATGAGGAGAAACTGGTCAGTAACTTATTTTAAAATCCCAGTTCAAAATCTTTAAATATTTTCTTCCACTGCAACTGACCATAGATTAATTATTCTTAAGTTGAAATCAGGAATAAAATAATTCGTAAAAAGAATGTTTATGTCAAGAATGCACTTATGTAAGTTCAAAATAATGGCTAGTGTTACATGAATGTATGAGGCACAATAGTTTATGTGCGTTTCACAAGGTTTGATACTCTTTGTTTATTTTTCTATGCAGCATAAAAATATACATATTATATACATACTATATAAATCTTGATATATTACTAAAGAGGTGAAACTTTTGTTAGTTAATTATGTGAATAGGATTATTTTTAATAAAAAAAATGTATGTTAAAAGAAATCCATAAAGTACACACTGAATTTTAACCAAGCAAAAAATAAATAGTAGAATCTTCATGATTCCTATAATATTTTTTTGGTATTGAAACAAAAAAGAAAAATCAAGATTCTTAACAATTGCTACTTGCTACAGGATTATTGCCTACTTCAGCAGTTTTTCCCCCTTAATGTTAATACATGTAGTGGCAACATGCAGGTACTTCAAATCATAAAGGTTAGGAAAATAAAATTAATTAAATCTTATTATAAATAATTTTTATAATTGTAAATACAGTGCTGTCATATTATTGATTAATTGTCTTATAAAACAAGCTCATTTATCCATCGCAATATATTTAAATCAACGTCTTCTTGGTAAGTCGACCGCATCCATATTAGTCTTGTCTAGGTAGGGCTGCTCCAGCGCCGAAGCCAAAATCTTAATGGTACTAGAATAGCTTTGAAACATTTACATTCATGTACCTAGAAAATAATAAAAGAATATTGAATACTTAAAAATACCTCCTCAATTGATTAATTTAATTTATAAAAATATTCAAATCTCTTAATAATATTATTTTCACTTTTAATTTTTTTTTACTCTCTTTTACGTTTTAAGTTGTCAATACTTTTAAGTTTAATGCATTACCATATTGTATCTCATTTTTTTTGTCTATCGTTTTTTTTTTCTTTATATTCTCTGTAAATTGAGAGGTCCTGGCTCTTGTGATACAGGAACTCCTAGTACAAGAGCTAGGGCTACACTGATGTTTAAGCAATAACTTGTCAATAAATATTTATTATTATTATACCTCCTCAATTGCATAATTTTGCCCACTGTATTGGGGTCAGCTCCCAGTCTGATGTGAACCTGCTAAAGAGAAAAGGCTAGCACTGTTGAGCACATACAATTTTATAGAAAAAATGGGAACAGACATGCTAGGGATAGATATAGATTATACTTATACAGGGCGTTTTTGAGCTCACCAGATGGCGCCACTGTCGATTAAGGTCTCGTCAATAATTCTATTTTATACTTTAAAGTACCAATAACTTCATAAAAAGTTTATTTTATTACATATAACAACATAGTATAAACTTCAGGTTCATATATTTACAATATTCTCCCTAATATTAGCAAGCATGAAACATTTAAAAATCATTTTATTTCCAAGTACTGAAAATTAAGATTCTAAGTTGCTACTTAAAATCTTCAAGTCATAATTAATCAGGAGTGGCTCAATCTAGGCCACAATCGTGAGTATTTGTAAAAATACGTGTTAAAACAGCACGCAACGCGCGAACAATCTGTGACATCTGACATTTCGGTGACCCCGCGCTACACTAGCGCCTCTAGCGGCGAATTCATACGCGATAGCCCCCATTGAGCATAAATTAATACTTAACAGCAGTCATTGTGCCGATAAAAATGTGAGGAGGCGAGAGCTAGGCAGCTGGATCAAGGGCTTGATTCAGAAAGCAGTACACGACGCGTATTGTTAGCAGGTTCCTCTCGCAAGAGTCCTGACCACTGGTAGCTCGGACCCTGTTCCCGATGCCGATGGGCTACTATTTTCTATATTTTAAATAAAAATGTTTAAAAAGTAAATAATTAGGAAAATGAATAAAGGAATAGGTAATAAATAATACTTAAAATCTATTTAAAACCAGCAAGAAATTTATTTAAGCAAGTGATTGTAGTGTTAGGTTTAAATATAAACTCAAGCTGCGACCTTGTATTCAGACCTTGATTTGTAGACTTGCATCATATTATGCTGCCGATGTTTGACCTTGATTCAGATCAATTGTATTAGCATAACGTGCGTCCTTTGTATATTTGCTTTTTTTTTTTAAGTAGAAAGCTAGAAAGTTTTACGTAAGTTGTTACTGGCTTATTTTCAATAAAAAATAAATAAGTACAAGGTTGAATGCAGTGCTTTAGGAAATATCGTACTTCAGTAAGCTGAAAATCAGCTTGGTTTTCATAGTCTAAAGTAACTAAAGATACAATAAAAACAGCTTGAAGAGCTGCAATATTTAAGGACTAAATAAAATTGGTTTACCAGGTTCGGTGCTACGATGCCACAGACAGGCACACAGATCCACTGGTAAAACTCATAACACACCTCTTTTACGGTTCGGGGTTAAAAAAAAAAAACATTATTTGTAGAGCCAGGTACTTAATAAAGTAATTCACTATTGCTGGTACCTGACGGCATCTGTCCATTAGCAATAGCAAATTTATGTTATACTAGCTGTTAACCGCGGCTTCGCTAGCGTTTTGGTCAGAAATTATCCCACAGGCACATTGTGAATATAGCTTACGGCACTCGGAGCTAATGTAGCTTCCTATTAGTGAAAGAATTTTCAAAATCGGTTGAGTAGATCCAGAGATTACCACCTACAGTTTAAGTTCCCACCCTTTTGGTGAGTGGTTACTAGTTAGCACAGGGTCTGTAATAACAATTACTAGATTCATAAACCTCAATTCCTGCGCTTCATGTTTTTGTTAGCCTGAACTGTCACACTCCTGGGCAACGGACTCGTCCCATTCCATCCATTCCTTCCTCTCGGTGTTGTGCTTCTCCTCGCCAATTTTGAGTGAGGAAGCCATCCAAGGCGTCCCTCGATCTTCTTTTTGGTCTGCCGCGAACCCGTCTAGGTGCTTGTCGCTTATACAAAACATTATTTCTCGCAGTTTAATCCCTGCAGTATAGATGTACCCTATAGTAGACCCCCAGTTATGTTTGAGTCTCTTGTAAAGGGGGATTGTCATCAACCGGCTACAAATGCTGATGGAAAAACACTAAAACACTTGCCCCGATATCAAGATCTTGTTCTAAGCAAACGAGCAGTAACATTTGCAACCATTACACCAACGACATAGACATCTTTAATACCAGCACCAGACAAAGATTCCTGAAACCACTTTATCAATTCCTTTAATATTACCGTCATCCGTAATTTCTGGTAACCCATTGCTTTACTTACTCATCTCTTAAGCCACTTACAAACCCATAAGGAAAAGATCGCGGAGATAGTTTATCAACTTCCTTGCATGATTTCATCCCACGAGATGCATTTCTGTGAACCTTGTCACTATTGTAACGACTTCTATTAATTCTGTGTCAAGTGCGAAGTAAATTGGTAATTGCTTTGATCACATGCTACGCTTCAGGATAGGACTAGTTCTGCCAGCGATTTGAATGACACGGTCATATCGCATCGGTCTCTCCAGGATGAGTAATCGAGTTGGGATAAAGACAAGCAGATAGCGATGTTGAGACACTTGTCTATTGTGGTTTAGTTCATTTTGCATTAAGACTTGCCGTTCAGTTAAGCAAAGGGTTGACTTTCCAAGTTTAGAATACACCTTTAGATCAGCCGTGCTTGGTCCTGGGGCTTGCTAGTCATGGCGGGCTCCTACAAGTCGGGGATTGCGCGAGAAAGTATCTACCGGGCCCCCGACTCATGATAGTAGTAACTTAGTAAAAACTTGACGGATTGTAGTCAGTAAGAGTCCGACATAACCCTCTGATTTCCCTAGACGGCGGAAAAATCCTCTTGGATAGCTCCAAGAGAACTTTCCCACACCAAACAAGTCTGCGCTTTGAGATCCCTCGAATACTCTCTCTCTCTGCCCTAACATACTTGGAGCTTGTCACAACGTAGTTTACGCCGTATTTGCAGCGACATTATTGAATAATGATACACAACATGTTTACTTAAGACGAGGATGTGATTACTCGCGATCGTTATAAACCGTTCACGGCTGAGCGCACCATCAACACCGGAATTGCGTTATTACTAGATAGGTTGGTAATGGAAGACAAATTAACAGAGTCCATAGAAGGTATGCTGTCGAGATCATTAAGCTGCATGTTAACCTGAAGATCGACTCGAGTGAATGTTATTTGGCCACGAGCTCCTCAATTTATTCTAGTAGGTACTGAAGCAGAAAAGTCATCTGCATTTGCGACAATTTAATAAAACCTCGAACCGGTTCCCCGGTCGCCGACCCAGGCCCATGACCCACTTAATACAGCAGTGAATATAGGTCAGGAGCTCCGAAGTCGGAGATAAACTATTGAAACTAGACTGGGGAACTTAATCTAGCCTTAGAGCCATTGAAAAGAACTCGTAGGATATAAAGTTCTAAGATTATAAGATTCTTCCCTAGTTAGTGGCCGCTCACAAGGAGAAAAACATTTAAAAAAAAATTGAATTTAAAGTATTGACAGCAGTTCCGAGCACAATGGCAACATAAACAGGAAGTAGCTTTACTTCTCATTCTCTTGCCTTTGAGCTGGGGTCTGCGCAGCATTATCTTCTTCTTCCATACTTCTCTATTAGTTGCCATCTGAACAGTTACTCTCTTTCTGGCCAAAGTATCATCTTTTACCCAGTCCATCCATCGTTACTTTGGTACCCTACACGTGTTGCAAAGAAAATCATAACATAATTATGTTAACCGCTGGTTAGAGTAATTCAATCATCATAAATTATCATTTTATGATAAACAAATTGTTCACAACTACGTGATGAAAACATTTATTTTTCTGAAGTATCGCGTCTTTATAATCTCTGATTTAAAACAACGTAAGAATCTAATCGATTGACTTTGTTGCGTTTGAAGTCAAAGCGTATTTAAGTACCGGGTAAAGCGGGGTGAATATAGAAGCAGGGGTGAATCGAGACAAAACTTTAAAAAGGGATTTTAACGTTGAATTCTTAAGATAGTACTCTATTTTACTTAAATAATTATACTTAATTCTTTAGGAACTTTGTTGGCAACATACCATTTAATAATAAATATACATATATGTATATTATTGTTTTTTATAATTTATTGTAATTTTGTGTCATTATATAATTTGCAATTTTTATTTTAAAATTTGTAATTTTGAATATTTATCTTTCTTTTCTTTTTTTTGTAATTATTTATTTAACCAGACTAAAGAGGTCCATGTGTTAGATAAAATAGTAATTCACCACTGCGTTGCTATTTACCTCGCTTTAAGGTATCTATATTATAAAGAGGTAAAATTTGTAACTTCTGTCACTGGCAGAGAGCTCCAATAATCGTGGGTGTTAAAGACTGTAAATTATATTTATATCATGCATATTAGCTGAGCTATCACAATTTTCGTGGACGAAGTCGCGGGCGCAGGTTAAGAACTTTTTCTCACGATATGGTGATATTGTGTACTAACTAATACGAGTACATAATAATATTGTGTGCGGAATAAAGAGGCCCATTTTATGTCGATTGAAGGTGAATACAAAGCATAATTAGGTAACCGTGAAGTGCATATATTTGTACAATTGCACACGCCTTGAGTAAATTGAATGGCCCATTGAACACATTGAGGCCATTGACTGGTACCAACATGCACTCAATAACTTTTCAGCATCCCAAACACTTCATTTTTACAGTGACCTTATACATCGACTGCCGAGTAGTCCAAGAAGGGATTTTTTTTGGTATGGACTAAAGATCTGGTCATACTGAAGCGAATACTGCGCGGGATGCGGGATAACATTTTCTAAAACAATCTTCTATCTTACTTAAGAGCGGCCAACCCGTCATACTTTTCATACAAACGCTCGTACGTGATTATGCCGTTGTTACACATCTATCTTTGATTTTTTTTAACTAATAGGTATTTTGTGCACTATATCTAGGTTTCTATGGTAGCAAAAAAATAAAAGCATTAATGAACCAATAAAAAAATAAAAGATTAACTGAACTTTGGCCGTTCATAATGTACTCATCAACTCTAAAAGTAAAGAAATCATCACGATAGAATCCTTGCAAATGTAATGGAAATTTTTTAATGACAAATTAATTGACATTAAAAAACACGTATTTCCTAGACCAAGTTTAAGAAATTTTCGAACACTATTTTTCGTTCAATGTCATCGCGTTAGGCGGTATGAGGTGCGCGGGAGACGAGATGTGCGGGGTCGGGGCGGGGTAAGACCGGGGAATTGAAAGAAAATCGCCGCTGAGGCTCTGGATGAAACAACAAGCTTTTCGACCATGCTCAAGTTGACGATAGACGGACCGGGAAGGGCCCTCTTAATAATACAAATGCGAAAGTTTGTGAGGATGGATGGATGGATGTTTGATACACTTTCACACGAAAACTACTGAACGGATTTGGATGAAATTTGGCACATAGATAGTTTATAACCTGAATTGACATATAGGATGCTTTTTATTCCGGTAATATGATCCCGTGGGACAGTTACCGAACTTCTCGTGGGCGAAGCCGCGGGCATAAGCTAGTTGTAGCCCATTAAATGTAACTTGATTAAAATGACAGCTGCCAAATTAAGGGGACTAGTAGTGTTGGTTATATCGAAATAAATAATTACATATACATATCATGCAATCAGTATTTTACGCTAAGTAAATATGGGTATTAATTAGGGCCAATTAAATTAAACTATAAAACATATCGTCTTCATAAAATTATAGGCTTTATGATGTACAGACGCCAGCACATCAAGCTACTACAATCTGTCAAATTTCTTTAATAGATTTTCAACTATATGGCTGAAGCATTCGGTTCAAGGTTGATTGGGAAAGTTTTATAGTTTCGGATAGCACGATGTGCTGGCGTCCGTACTATGAGTTGATGATGATGTCCATTTAATACTATGAGTAAATCTGGTAATCTTGCTAATCTCGTATCGGCACAATCAACAACACATTGCTGTAGTTTCAAACGTTTTAGTGTTTATTACGTAGTTTACGTAGGTATCCTAGGTATTGGCAACGGTAACTCATTATTTTACATAGCAAGTGTAACTAAGATATGACTAATATTCAAGGAGTATACATACATATACCTACGTTTTAACACATTGCAATTTAAGTAAAATGTCTTATAATTAAATTTGTCAAAATAATTGCGTCTTTGCCCACTATCATTTTTATACTTACTTTAAAAATATGTTCAAATAAATGTTTATTTGTGAACACAGGTACTACAATAAGGTGTTATTTATACATTTTTGTTGAGCTCTGTGTCCTACCAATGAAATTGGTGTACAAATATTAGTTATATGTATGTAATAAGTCTGAATTTATACAATACAAAATCAAGTTCGAGTAAATAATTTGAATTAAATGTACGAGTATTAATAAATAATTAATCAATTATATAAAATTTATTTTTACATACATGTCAATGTTAAATTATATTTAAGGGCTGGTAATGTCATATATATCATTAAAAAATTCTCCGATAGAGTAATACGTCATATCTCTTAGAAATAAATACAATTTAATTTTGAATTTACGGACATTATCTGATATGTTAGACCTATATTGCTGTACACTTTTAAAGAACAGAAATCTCCAAAACCATAATAGGTAGATCCCCCCCCCATGGCAGTGGTGAGTTTCTAGTATAATATAAAAGGTAATGCAATATTAAAACCATTGCCAAGGTTATTTAACAATGCACAGACATGCATCAAATTATCCCTGAATTATATGCTTTGAAATCATGAATTGCCGTCACATAAATGACAATAGCTTTGCAAACTGTACACAAGTATACAGACCTTGAAAACGCGATTACTTCAAAAGTTTTGTTAACAATTGACATGCCTTACAAGAATTAGCATAAATAAGTAGTTTTATGGAATTAATTATATTCTCTGTGGACATTGTTTACGCATAAAGAGTTATCATTCAATATCAGTCAAAGATTCATCTTGGTATAATCATATGGCAAATACTGCTAAGGAGAACCTTTCAAGTCCCAATCTCCGGCCAGAGTTAGTTACAGGAGCACCGTATAATTTTAGTTGAGCTGCTGTAAAAAAATGTGTTTTTGTTAAAGTGCCGTAAGGGTGTAAGAAGACCCTTAACGAAGACGAAAGGCACTTGTTCTCCCCGTCATTGCAATCATTTTTTTGTTCTAGACTATACCTGGGAACCTTCTAGTTACGGAGATATTGGGGGTCAAAGTTCCAACTTTTTCACAAGTGTTTTTTTTTAAATATACATGTTTTTAATGTAAAATTTTGACTTTAAACACCTCCACGACCCCTGTACTATTCAATCCATCCACCAGCACAATGTTTTGAGTCCGTTATATTGAGTCCTACCGTAAAACGTGATTTTTCACCCCAAAAAAAAAAAAGTCGTTTCGCAGCAATATTTTTCCCGAAAAGTTACTTAGTTTGATGTACATAATGCTTGGTCGACTGCTTCGTTGAGGGTCTTGTTACACCTTGTATTTTCATTTGCATTCAGTAAAAATCCGTTATTTTGATATTACAAACAGATACTTCAATTTAAGTTCAGTTCAGTTTTGGCAACATTTTCATGAATGCTCCGCTCCTATTGTCCGTAGCGTGTTAGATGGGCTATCCAAAACTAAAAGAATTTTTGCATTCGAACCAGTAATTTCTGATAATTAGCGAGTTCAGCCAAATAAACTCTTCAGCTTTATAATGTTTAGTATAGATCTGATACTCTTACCCTCCTATTAATAAACACAGACTAAAGTTATTCCAAGTTTAAACCTTTGAAAATGTATGGTTATTCCTGTGTTATTCCTGGTGTAATTTTATTCCGTGTTTATTAATAAGAGGGTTAGAGTTTGACAAACCTAGCGCAAGAACACTAAGTAACTTTAACTTTCGAAATTCTTCGCACCGGGGTCTAAAAAAAAAACCATCCTCCATTATTTTAAGATGCATAAAACAAAGCGTAGCTTAGGCAATAAGATAGTTCAGACGACCTTGTCTATCCAAGTGAATCTACGCTCAAATAATGGTCGCAGCAGTATTATTAAGTCTTGCAGTTACGGTTGCGTCAGTCTGTCGAAATATTTCACGAATCACGATGAAACAGTTGAATAGTTACACTCTGATTGCGATCTAGAATGATGCTGTTATTTAATAGTTGGTCATCACACCTGCTTGTTGCGTATTCGTAAAGTTTCCTGAAAGACCGCCACAACAAATCAACGTTATACAGGGTGGCGCCGACTATACGACAATAAATGAAAACACTGGTAATACTATGTAGTTCATAGGAATATTTTAAATAAATCAAGACAATGAAATTGTAAAAAAAGCCGGCCAAGTGTGAGTCGGACACGAGCGCGAAGGGTTCCGTACCATTATGTAAAATAAAATATATTAATTGGCGTCAACTATGTATGTATGGGTGTCCCTACATAGCTTTAATTTACTACTTTTTTTTTTTTTTTTGAATTTTTCATATAATTGTACTGTAAGGCCTTCTTTTTTGCCAAATTTCATGATTCTATATCAAAGGGAAGTACTCTATAGGTTTTAATTCCCCTGTGAAATAGCATAATGTGCGACATAAACAGTCATATCTTTTGATCGCGTTGACTTACAAGTTTGATTTTTCATTTTTCCAAGGGGTAGCAGACCTGAGTATTGTTGGTATTAACTTCAGCTTGATACCGCCACGCATTCCTGTGAAAAAGGATCTTGACAGACAGACAGACGGACAACAAAGTAATCCCAAAGTGTTCTGTTTTGCCAAACATTCAAACAATTTTTTTATAGCATTTAAGACTAAATACGTATCAGTCAGTGTAGAAAACATACAGACAATAAATATCGAAGCAGTATTAAGCCTGTCAATTTTGAAGTCTGTTCGACTATATTTTCGACGACGACCGTATCAATAAGTATTTCGTGGACACACTACGAAACTGCTGTCATGTATGTACTATTTACTACTAAGCAAGTTGAGACCTTTTCTCAACTTGCTTAGGTACATACATGACAGCCGTTTATTATGTAACAAGATGCCTTTCAGCTTCCATTAAGTACTGTAAATTTCTTCTTTTTTTCTTACTTTTATCATTTTAAAAATCTTGAATAAAGAACGAGTAAGTATATTTTTGTCCTAGGCCAATAAGAACGTGACAAATGTTTACTATAATCGTGACATGCGCTATCAGTCAATGATGTCGTATGACACGTTTCTAGTCAAAACAGCTGATGCAGGATCCTTCTACTAGTTTCAGTTAGTAAAGACTGGCATCAGTTGCAATGTCGATCAATATCTGCCAAGAGTTTAGTTATTTCTTTCGTGTGGTTAGTGCTGAAGCTATCAGAACTGTCAGAATTTTGATGCCATTCTTGGGCCTCTGACTTGGCTATTACATGCCGTGGAGAAATATCTCTCAGGCATGCTGGTTTCGGGTGCTACCATTGTGAGGATCGACCGAGGACACGGTGGAGCACACGGTGGGGATCTGCCCCGCGTGGGCGGAGCACCGCCGTGTCCTCGTAGCGGCGATCGGCGGCGGCGACCCCTCGCGTCCGGCCTTGGTTCAATCCATGGTCCGGAGCGAGACGGAATGGGACGCCGTCACCTCCTTCTGCGAAGCTGTCATGCTAGCGAAGGAGGCGGCGGAACGTGAGAGGGAGAGAACCTCGCGTCCCGGCCGCCGCGGGAGACGCACCGGGAGTCGGGGGCCACGTGGTGGCCCCCGGTCACCGTAGGCGCGGGCCTGTGTACGGTGAGCTATGGGCTAGCTCGCCGTCCGTCGGTCTTATGACGACAGGCCGGGTCGACGGCGCGTTCGTGTTCCACGTGCGCCTCAAAGAGAGTCAGCAAACAGGAAGGGGTCCGTAAGGACCGACGCCTGCCAGGATTGCGGGACTGTTCGAAAGAGATACCGTGGCCCCGGAACACAAAGGGCGATGAATGAACATGGATGGGTTTTAGTAGTTTTAGTAGTCAGTAAAAGTCTGACACTCCTTCCTGTTCAGCCCAGAGCGGGAGGGGTTATTTGATGATCTCCCATCGGTAAAAAAAAGGCATGCTGGTTTCCTTACAAGTGATAGTTATACAATACGCACATGAATCCGAAAATTGTGAGTTGGTTTCGAACTTGAGGTCTATGACTTAGCAGCCCGACGGTCACACCGCTAGACTGTCACTGCTGGCCACGAGAGATTAGTTTATGGTCGAAAGTAAATTCGGTTTTATGAAAACAAAAGTGTATGAAAAAACAACTTTAGTCGCCGACTGCCGAAATGTATGAAAAACTATGTTTTTTCGTACATTTTGTACTCAGACGCAGATAAATGATAAAACCGAAGATGCGAATTGACCTTTACATTTCAAGACATTTTAGGAAATTCTTTTTTTTCGCCTAGCAGTGGCTTTCGATAAATTCATATTCATTCTAGCAAAGCTAAAAGAAGTTCGGACTATATTCTAGGATCGGTCGTCCATGTTACTTAGGTTCCATGGTCTCCTGTCCTGATGTTTGTCACAAATTGGTGTCACCACAACTGACGCTTTCTCTTTCTGATTTACGAAAGAAAAAACTACAGTAACTACTAATACAATATGCTTTCGACAGGACATCGGTCACACCAAACGAAATTTGCTTAGAATGTTGAAGACCGCGTACGAGAAAATGTCTTTAAGAAAGCGATGCAAGTTGTTCATGACTCAGCTTTCACTCGATACGGTACGATATGCCTAGTAACACAAATATTGTATCTTTGAATAAAATGTATCGCTTTCCATTAGTTGGTAGGACGTATCCGTATGCAGTAGTTAGGCGGGTAGTACCAGCTCCAGTAGGTAGGGTAGGGTATGTCAGGATTTAGTTGAATGGTAAAATAGAACAAAATAGAGAGATGTAAGATTTAATGTTTTCGAAATTATGGGCAGTTGCTGATTTGTTTGTTACATTAGAGTTCGAGATCTCTGTTTTTCGTAGTCTGTATACAACGTGTAACAGAATAAACGCAAAACCTCTTATGGGGTCATTATACTCATAATTATGAACAACTTTCACTATGGGACCAACCCCGAAATCGCGAAACAAAAACATCCACTGTTCAGTACATTTTCTCGAGTTTATGCACACAGAAATGTATGGAGCAGTTGAATTTTTTTTCGCTATTTCAGTGAAAGTTGTTCATATTGATGAGTACAATGGCCCCTTAAGAGGTTTAGCGTTTATTCTGTTATTACACGTAGTATAGTGTTATTTACGTCCTTTTAAAGGAATGACACTAAAAAGTAAATGAAAGCAAATCTTTCACGTGAACAGCTTTCTCTTTCTATAGTTAAACTTATTCTGTCACTTACGCGATATCTTCCGTGATTGGCCATTATTTTGAGCTCCCGATAATTCGACGCTGTTGCAAGCGCCATGATCACGGGAGAATGCGGGTGGATGGAAAGTAATCTGTTAAGAGCAGACAAATCTGTTTACCCTCTGAGAAAGATATCCCGTAAGTCACAGTATAAGTTTAGTTGTAAACTATGAAAGCTTAAAACAGTCTTTTTATAGTTTGTCATAAAAATATAATTGTATTAAATAAATTAATTTATCTGTAGGTACTGAAATAATCATAAAAACGAGATTTTATATGTAAGGATGGCTTTTTTTTATTAAAGGGTCTTATTTTTAGTGGTCCAAAAAAGAAAACATCAAAATAACTGGAGCAAAAGAGATCGGCACAACCTACAGTTTTTTTTTACAGATACATACTTTTATAGGTGATGTGTTTTCATGGATGTAAAGACACCGGATTGAACCCGTCCATATAAATACAAGAATAGTTGACACTACGTAGTGAGCGGATTTCGTCCCGCGGCCTTGTCTGGATTCGCCGTAATTTGTCCTGAGCTCAAAACCTGTAACCTATCCTGGTGGCCTACCATTACGTTTTAAGGCAGGTGTAATTCCAATGTGGGAAAGAGATGGCGCTAGACCTGTATTGCTCTATCTCTTTCCCAAACTGGAATTACTCCTGCTGATGATGTCACAGTAACCCCCCAGGAATAGTTTTCAGACCGATTTCCGAGTCCTATGAGATATTATCTTACCTTACTTAATATTATAAATGCGAAGGTTTGAGGATGGATGGATGTTTGTTACTCTTTCACGCGAAAACTACTGAACGGATTTGGATGATATTTAGCACATAGATAGTTTATGATAGATACTTTTTAACCCGGTAGTATGATCCCGTGGGACAGTTACCGAACACCACCCGGGCGAAGCCGCGGGCATAAGTTAGTTATGCATAAAATTCTTGTACAAGTTATTAGATGATCTGTTGCCCGCAATTTTCGTCCGCGAGATATTATTATAAAAATATTACTATTTAAATCGGATTTTGTTTACAATTTCAAGGGTTTTATTTTTTTTGACGGGATCAGAAGCCTTTTTCAAAAAAAAAAAAATTACGTCACATATCTGCTAGTAAAAGTCCCGTCAAAATCTGTCCAGCCGTTTTCGGAGATTAGCCGGAACAAACACATACAGACAAAAATAATTTTTTTTTTTGTTTGTAGGACCGCTTTTACTTTCATATGCATTTAGTGAAAAGCTGTTATTT
Organism: Eugnorisma glareosa; assembly: GCA_947578425.1. Taxonomy (NCBI): domain Eukaryota; kingdom Metazoa; phylum Arthropoda; class Insecta; order Lepidoptera; family Noctuidae; genus Eugnorisma; species Eugnorisma glareosa. The sequence goes on along the minus strand of OX387974.1, from coordinate 9,145,174 downwards.
TGAAATAACAAAGAGACACTTCAATTTTATTTATTCGCATGTATAGAAGATTTGTATAGATTAACATAATATGTAGTTATTGAAACCGGTTTAATTAGTTATGGTATCAACTTGATCGAGACTACTACCGATTTAATCTATCCTTACAAGACCCTCTCACTTGGTCGCGTGATTGGAGAAAGTATGAATCCAAATGTAGTTAAGTCCAATGTGATGTCAAATTTCTTTCACCTTAGACAAATTAGACTACACCAGTACAACCAAACACCATCTTAAGAGGTCAGAGGGTGATAAATTTTCCTTACTAACGTTATACCAAAATCATTCGCGATTCGAGCATAAAGGGTGTAACAAGACCAATAACGAAGCCGAAAGGTACTTATTGTCATCATCATTGCGATCATTTTTTTTATTCTAGACCTTACCTGCGAACCTTCTAGTTACGGAGATATTGGAGGTCAAAGTTCCAACTTTTTAACAAGTTTTTTTTAATACATTCAGCACAATGTTTTGAGTGCGTTACATTGAGTCCAGCCGTAAAACGGGATTATTCACTCCAAAAAAAAATTCTTTTCCCAGCAATAATTTTTGCGTAAAGTTACTTAGTTTGATGTAGAGAATGCTTGGTTGACAGCTTCGTGAGGGGTCTTGATACACTTACTAAACTGTTATTAGGATCAAGGCAGTAAAACGATAGGAACATGCGATTCCGTGCTGCTAGATGAGGCGCAACCCTAAACCTGCTAATTTCCTTATAGATGGTAGCTCCCTTGAAAATTACGGTTTTCAGCAGCATCCGGTTAGAGCCAATCCAAACATAGTATATGGAAAAGGCCAGGCAGATAATGGATTTTATTGTAATATTGCAACACAAAATGATGTCTCTTAGCACAACATGTAGACTACGTGCTCGAGCCTGTACAAGACCAAACTCGTCCTGTCATTAAACCTCACACACTCGTCCTGTCATTAAACCTCACTCAATTTCGTTGTCACAGGCAGCGTGCGCGATATGCGTGGGAGTGGGCAGCTACAGCGACCCCGCAGACATACAGGGGCTGGCGCACTTCGTCGAACACATGGTCTTCATGGGCAGCGAGAAGTATCCTAAGGAAAATGAATTTGATTCTTTTATTAAGGTAAGAAAACACCCCCACTCCACCCCCGCTCCACTGCTGGCACACAGTGTGAGAGGAAGTGGGCCGTCATCCACCACACACTCGCAATGTCCGGTTAAGCAGCATCAACCTCAGAGAGTTGTTGCGCTACGAGTGGTCCCTTCAAAAAAAAAAAAAAACACTCACAAAGACCCGTGCGCAAATAATGAAGATGTTTAATTAAACCTATCAGTTGCTACTGAAGAAACCAATGCTTTATATGACTGTGGTATTTTATTATACATTTTAGGAGCCATACAGAAAACGCTTTTCCCATTAATGCAGTCTTTGACGTTTGCGAACACAGTTGATTATTGTCACGTCTGTTACGGGGGAAGATGTCAGCTAGTCGTGGAAATAGAAATTGATTTCAGGATAACAACAATAACGTTCTCATGATAATAGATGGCGCCACGTGTCTTTTGAATCATGATTGAATTATATTATTACAAGCAAAGTACAACCCGAATCGATTGTTAAATTAAAATTAACGCGAGTGAAGCCGCGGGCAAAAGATAGTAGGATAATAATTTGAATTACGTTACAATTCAAATTAGTAAAATGGTCACAAGTGACAATTCATACTGTTAACTGCGTCTGTGACCATTTCGGCCATTTTAGGCCCCCTGCTCATGTTGTGAATTAAGGCCTACTAAGCTGTGATCTCAGAGAGGAGTAGGCAGGCCTCATCTCATTCTCGCCAGTGAAAACGTTGAAATGTAATGTAGAAGATTGAATAGATCGTATATTACCCTCTTTGGGTATTTCGAATAATTTTTTCTATGGTGATCCCACAAAAATTTAAAACCAGAAGAGGATTTAAAAAAAAATTGTGGATGGTGAGTTTTAAAAATATCCATCCAACATCGAGGTCATCTGTAAGAAATACGACTTTTCCAAATAGCGGTGAAAGCACAACATGCTGGATTTATGCTAATGTGGAAGTCTTGAGATATTTGACGTAAGTTAGTAAATGCTTCTCGTTTCAACCTGAAGTTATGTAATATATACCTGTACAAGTGTATATGTCTGTAACAAGTACTACTAGTATTGTTTTGTAAGTGGACCGACACAAACAAGCGGTTGTTTGTGTAATAAATAATTTGCGGCAAACATTGGAAGCCAAAGTACACAGTATTGGAAAGTAAACGGAAACAAAACAATCCTGGCTTCTAATAGACTATGCGATGTTTATCATAGCAATACTTCCATATTTCTCCTAACTAATAAGGGCAGGCTAATAAACTGATATGATATTATTATTATCAACTTTATGTAGATGGGTATAAATTGGGGAAGACCAAAGAAACGATGGTTGGTCTGTGTAAAAGATGATATGGCTAGAAAGGGGATGATTCATGAGATAACGACTAATAGAAATTATGAAAGTAGCCATGCTGTGTTTACCCCAAAAAATTTGGGGCGGTAGAATTATGGCTTCTTTTGGTAGACACTACGGAATGATGCTGAATTTTGACGTCTTACACAACGCTATAGGTTGGAATTTTAGTTAGACCTTTTAGTGTCGATACAAAAAGATATTCATGAAACATCTTCGGCTTAAATGAATGTACACGTAGGCTTTGCCTAAGAAATAATACAAGTCAAATAAAGTTAGCTAGCGAAACTCTTCAGATGTTGTTGGTAGGTGTCGGTATCTATCGTAAGATCATGTTTTAATATCATCTTGCGGAGTTCCACTCACCATTCTCGTCATTCTTCTGCTCTAAATATCGTTTTTTTGGTCTTTCAAAATTCATACTCAAAGCTTGGGATCACGTCATTTTTCTGCGCAGTTTTACTAGATGCTTTAATATAATGAGATTTTTGAAAGAGAATTATGATAACGAATTTTTGTTTACATTTTTTGTCTAGAAAAAAGGTGGTTCAGATAACGCGTCGACGGACTGTGAGGTGACGACGTTCTACTTCGAGATTCAGGAGAAGTACCTGCCCACGGCCATGGATATGTTCAGCCAGTTCTTCGTCAGCCCCCTCATGAAGAAGGAGGCCATGCAGAGGGAGAGGGAGGCTATTGAGTCAGGTCAGTTTTTTTAATTCAAAACGTAGCTCGCTTGCCCGACGGGTATTCCAGCGGTTAAAGTTCGAACTTGCAACCTTAAAAGGGTTAATAAGGATTATAATTAATCAATGCTCACATTTGTTATAGTAGGAACTTAATATGTGCAGAATTCAGATTTCCAATCATGCACACAGACAACGTAGTAGATGCCATACTCATTCAGGTGGAAGACATCTCCTGATCTAGTTGCATACCGCGGATTCAACCCACCCAGTACCGACATAACGAAATGGATTGAAAACCCAAAAAACAAACGAATATCAACCCTAATTTCCATTTATTATGAAACGGGAAATAATTACCCTGTCATTCAAATTTAATCTTAATCGCAAAGATACTGGTTAGGAAAAAAACCCGAAATAACCTGTTACTAACATAAATACCACATACTTAATTATTAGATCATCTACTGGTACTCACCGTCACTCAACTGTACGACTAGTGAATTATGATATAAAGCATAATTTACAAGTCATTACTACATTTCACGTTACGGTGATGTGAACAAGAGGGCTATCACGAACGCGCGGTGTAAACGTAACGGAAATACGTCGATTTTAAAGTGAAAAATACTCGTAATATAATATTTTCATAATTTTAAGAATGTATTCATACCTATGGATGGATGTTAGTAATTGACATTAATTGAGCTTGTTGCAAACAATTTAATTAAAACGTTGTAGGATGACTACATTTTTAATAGATTCAAAAATCGACGTAAAAGGTGTAAAATTACCCTTTTCACTTGTCATGCTCTAAAAGTTCGCCAATATAGCCCTACGAAGCGGGACTAAAGAGACCACTTTAGTCTGTAGGGAGTGAAAAGGAATTTGTTCTTTAATTTCCTTCATGTGACATGGACAAACTCAAACAGCCAGTACAAATATACTATTATCTGTGGAGTGTTGACCATCTTCATTGCGAAAATGTTGAGAGGTTTAGTTCCATGGTTTTTCCGCAAAGGTGGCGCCATGTGTTTTATTGTCAATCTGTGACTGGTTTAGAAGAAAAAAACGACCGCGAAAATTTCAGCATTTTTTCGAATGTGTAAATTTGTTCGGTTTTAAATAAATTTATTAAGAATGTGACAGTGAAGAGTTTGACGTCGAGCAAAGAGCAAAAGACAATAGATAATCTTTTGCCGCCAAAATCACGGAATATTTACCTAAAAACTTACGAAAGTTTCATGGACTGGAGGAATAAGAATATTTATTAAAAGTTTTTGTACTACATTGAATATTTTTCTCGCACTCAAAGTGAAAAGTACAGTTTGCACCTCGAAGCTAAACGCCATACATTTTTTTTTCTTGGTGATGGCATCTCGCAGTTCAGCCTCTGAGGCTGGCTACTGCTTAACCGGGCAAATCCCTGTAAGGCCTCCAGCCAGGGGCTCTAAACGCCATACAAGAGTATCTTTTATATTTATAATAGTTAGTTATACCCCCATGGGATAAAGACGTGAATTTATGAATTTACTCGCTTTAGCCCGCGGCTCGCGTTAGTTTAGAATTTGACAATCAATTCGGGTTGTACTCTGCTTGTAATAATATAATTCAATCATGATTCGAAAAACACGTAGCGCCATCTATTATTATTGTTTTCCTCGGGAACAGTTTTTTTTCGGGATGAAAGGTAGCCTATGTCCGTTTCTGTACACCTGACAACGTTTGTGCAAAATTTCAGGATGATCGGTTCAGTGGTTTAGGCGTGAAAAGGTAACAAACAAACAAACTTGCTTTCGCATTTATAATTTTAGTAAGGATTTAAAACATTTCACGTGCCGGTCTTCTGAACAACATAAAAACATCGTTACGACTCATTAAAATACATTAAATTCTACATAGATGTAACAGTATTGTTGTTTTGCCGTTGCTATGGTAAATGTTCTTTGGTAATTATGGGTTGAACATAAAGTTTCCATGTAGTTTATGGAGAACGACCTTCCAACTTGAAGATTGATCGAAAATCGATTCAATATGTCACCTACCTAAATGCAACTAAGATTGTAGTGTACAGGGTGTACACTGTCCTATCACAAAGCCGTCAACCAAGCTTTATGTACATCAAACTAAGTAACTTTACGCAAAAATTATTGCTGCGGTAAAAAATAATGTTTTACGGGAGGACTCGCATTATGCTGATGGATGGATTGAATAGTACGGGGTCGTGGAGGTGTTTATAGTAAAAATCTTTCGGGCAGAACAAGTGCCTTTCGGCTTCGTTAAGGGCCTTTATTCTTCAAATGTAATCAATTCGTAATAATAATTATGATTCTGGTAAACTTTTGAATGATACCGACGACAACATATTATATCCTTTTAAATTTTATATACTTAATTAGCTGTTGCGTGTGACCTTCGTCTGCGTGAAATTATGATTAAAATATTGCTACCCTATTTGAATCGAATTTTGTTTACAATTTCATGGGCTTTAATTTGTTTGCACGGAACCCTAATCGTTTTTATAAAAAAGTAATACTTAAGTTACTCCATATAACATCAGCTATCTGCCAATAAAAGCACCGTCGAATTCGGTCCAGCCGTTTCGGAGAACAGTCAGACAAAAAAAATAAAAAATATTTTTGTTTTCTTACTTACTTTCATATATGTGCCTACTACCTATTCAGTAAAAAGCTGACACTTCAATTTTATTTATATAAGTAGATTTATTAGTTTTCTGAGCAGACTAACGATGGTCCAGTGGGAACGATCAAACCCAGGCAAGAAATGTACAGACGCCAGCACATCAAGCTACTACAATCTGTCAAAGGATAGTGGCGAACTCTCAAACAAATTTTTGTTGACATTTTTTTTTGGCGTCTGCCTATGAAAAATATGTTAAAATATTGAGTTTGAATTCCTGAACAATTTTGTCTTCAGTTATACTTTTATAGGAAGTCAGGAATTAAAGATATTCCAGTTTGAAGTTTTAGAGGTTATGTTTATTCTTGTCAACAACAGACTAATCGAAAAAGAATTATAGAAATGCATTTATACAAAATAAACTACGCAATGCGTATTCAGAATACTAAGTCCAACCGACAGGTCTGGCACATGGCCCACATGGCCACATGAGATGTAAGTAGGTACTTATTTATTTAATAATCTTCGTCAACTATCATAAGAGCAATTAGTTACTTATATGATTTATTACGATGGTAAGGGTAGGTCAGGTATAGAAAAAGAAACGTATTTTTTTAAATATTTATTCCTCATCTTCTCTAATCACAGTGTCAACAAGAAAACCTGCGATATTTGGCGGTGCTGAGATATTTGGTTCAGCTGTAGTTAACTGGTGCTCGCCTTTTAACAATGATTCTGGTATGAATGTTTTTTGGCCACATCCTTTCAACAAAGCAATGCTATCTCTAAAACCTCCTAAAATAAAAGCCAAAGTCATTGTTTCTGAAATGCAGCCTTAGAGCAGAATACTCATGACTAAATAAACTAAAAAAGATTTTGTAAAAGTTCAGTGGTCAGTTCAGTACAGTACATGTCATTACGCATGTTTTTTTCGTTGGGGATTTTGATACGGTGTCATTTTTATGAACTAAAAAATTATAACCGCTATATTCTTAGCACAAACAATATTTTTTATTATAACATAAATTGTATTCTGATGCAGAAATGTATTTACAAAGTATAAATTAATGCAATACATAAATCCAAGCATTTTATGTAACTTGTCTAAGATTTATATTCCATGGCAACATTAAAAGTAAAGCTGAGCCAAAAGTCATGAATTCAAGCCATAAAGAAAAAATCTAAGCCATGATTATATAGTCTGCCGTCAAACGGTGAATGGCCGTAACTACTTTAAAGTATATTTTGCGTAAATGACAATTTTGTCTGAAGTGAAGTTTTAAAGCACTGTCGATAGTCTTTACTTGTCTTATTTTATATGATAATTTAACTGTGGCTACGAGCGAATTGGAGCTTTATTAGCTAGACAGAAAGATAGAGAATTTCTTGCTGAATCCGAATCAATTTTAACTCATTTTTGATAAAAATGTTAGTTACCTCCTTTCACCGTATGACGGCAGTATTATCATCAATAATCTACTCAATAAAGCTCTTAATTATGACGACTTTTTTTCCAGACTTTCACAGGCCTTAAGCTTGATTTGATAAAACTTTGTAAATTATTTCGTCGGTGTCTATCACAGTGACATACGTAGACGCTTAATAATTTAATCAGCAATTTATTCACCACTGTTCTTTCTTTAATAGATTTTCGACTTTATCGCTAAAGCATAAGGGTCAAGGTTTATTGGGGAATTTAACAGTTTCGGGTAGTTTGATGCGCTGGCGTCTGTATTTCGTGTAATTTATTTCATTACCACTCACTGCTTTCAAAACGGTGAACGGTAACTTCGAGAGGAAACCGGCATGTTCTAGTACCTCAAAGACATGTAACGTCCACCAACCCGCACTGGGCCCGCGTGGTGGATTCTGGCCCACTCCTTACAGAGAGGAGCCACGTGTCCCAGCAGTGGGAACGTTATAACATAACATCACCATAACATCGTGCCTGTAAGGGTTATGCAGAGGTGTACCTAATTGTACACCTAGAATTCAGTTATGTTAGTCCCATGTTGTAGGGGGCGAGCCTACTGACATCAACCGGGCAAGAATCCAGACTCCGTGGCTGCTTTGAAATTCCTGATTGAGAAACCCAATAACACTGCCTGACTCTGAATCGAATCCAAGACCTCATGCTCACCCATCGCGCTTGCGACTACTCGACCAATGAAGCAGTCTAGGCTGTTTATACTTTCCGTTGTTCGTTTTCCAAACCCGTAGGAAGAATAAAAAGGTTTCAATCTAGCTCGAATCTATTCAGACTTTATTTAGACTTGTAGCGGCACTATATGAATACTGCAGCAACATAGAACAAAAAGTACTACAGCGCCATCTATGTCACAGGCGAAGAACTAACAATCGAAATCCTACATCGCGCAAGTTATCCGCGACTTAAGAATATACATATAGCAGAACCCGACAACTGTCGGGCAGTAGCCCACCAGGCATACACCCGCCTGGTCGGAGGATCCTCCCTTTTGTATGGGGGATGAAGAACTTTATACCCGGTTCTCCATACCACCAAAGACTTTTCTACCATTTTAGTTTTACCGATTATTTCTAACCCAATAAGAGGTTGAGCACAGCTGGGCTATACAAGGATTAAGTGATCAGACGATAGTAATCCACTTACAATAACTGTCCAAATTAGGGACGCAAAACGCTTCAACAGGTAATTTGTTTAGCTATCAAGTCTACGGTCGATTTGGTTAAAAATAAACTACGTTATTGTGTTGCAGGCACGGTGTATAACACATGCCATCACGGCTATACTCGGGGAGGTAGAGAGAAGCATAAAGTACACTCTCATTTCTCATTTAATATTATAAAGAAGTAAAATTTGTTTGTAAGTTTTGTAGGGGGTAATATCTGGATCTACTGAACCGATTTTGAAAATTCTTTCACGGGTATGAAGCTACATTATCCCCAAGTGCCGTAGACTATTTATTTGCTACGTGCCTGTGGGATAATTCCGACCAAAAGCGAGCGAAGCCGCGGGCAACAGCTAGTACATACATAAACTCATGCCTTGTTCCCATGGGGGTAGGCACAAACCACAGAATGCCACTTGCTACGATTCTCACACTCCTTTGGCCTCGTCCACGTTCATACATCTGGGGGTCTAAAATGGCCGATTTAGCAGACCATAATAAGATAATAAGAATTGTCACTTTGGTACCATTTTACGAATTGAAACGTAATTCATATTATTATCTTACTAGCGACCCGCCCCGGCTTCGCACGGGTGCAATGTTATTCATATACTTCTTCTTGAATCACTCTATCTATTACAAAACCGCATCATAATCCGTTGCGTAGTTTTAAAGATCTAAGCATACATAGGGACAGACAGCGGGAAGCGACTTTGTTTTATACTTTGTAGTGATTATGATTCTGCTAAACCGGCCATTTTAAAACCCTCAAGTCATACACGCACGCCGGTACAAACATTCTTTAGGGGTTTCGGCCGATACTAACGCTTTCTCTTTCACACCCGCTGGCTTGCATCTGGCTTCTGACCTCTCACTTTCTCCTAGCAAATTTTTAATACATCTGTAGGTACTTATTTGGAGATATTGTACTGAATTTATTGTGGTAATTGGGCTTTGCCTCCCTTTCAATGAAAGGGAGCGGGTGCGCCACTGTTAACGCACTCTCATTTCTAGTCATGATATTATAAATCACTGTGTAGTAAGTGTAGTAATCACTGTCCTTCAAACACCGTTTTAAATCACGGTTTACACATAAAATAAGAAAAAAAAACAAAACAATAAATAAAGACAAAAAATTAAAGACAATCACCGAAGATATCCCGTAAGTGACAGTCTAAATGTATCACTGTCCTTTTTCAGTAATTCCTAAAATTAATGCATAAATATTATCCTGTTGACATTTTAACTCTCCAAGTTGAGATAAATCAAACCGTGCGCTTTTATTTAGGAATAACGGATAGTTAGTAAAAATGAACATTAGTCCCTTGTAAGGAGGAGCTCTCGGCTAAATATTAACAGCCGCTCGGGTCGATCTTTAGGTTAAGCCGCGCTTTGCCTAGGTGGGTCCGTGGATTGGTGACCATCCATTACATACCGAGTTTCCTCCGTGCCTCGGAAAGAACGTTAAGCCGTTGGTCCCGGCTATCATTTGTAGATCTTTGACAGCCTGACAACCAGTCTTACCAAACGGGTATCGTATTACCCAGTACAACCTGGATTGTGGATGTCACATAGGCAGTCGTTCCATGTAAAATACTAGTATTCAGCTGCATCAGGTTAGACCGGAAGCCGACCCCAACTTAGTTGGGAAAAGGCTTAGGTAGAAAATGAGTCCCGTGTAATATAGAAAGAGTCTATTGCCATTAGACGGGCGTTAGATTTAGATGCTGAACTGCAATAGAAAAACGCAATAACACAGCTCATCCTGAGAATCAAAACGAGGACCTTATAAAAAAACATCAGACTGATCTTCTTTATCGTGTGGTTAGTGCCTAACCTGGTGTCAGAGTTTTTATACCGCTGGGATGGGAAATCATCAAATGAAGGGGTTATCTGTTCCCTCTGGGCGGAGCGGAAGGAAGTGTCAGACTTGTACTGACTAAAACCCATCCATGTTCCTTCTTTTGCCCTTTGTATTCCAGGGCCGCGGTATCTCTTTCGAACAGTCCCGCAGCCCTGGCAGGCATCGGCCTTTTCGGACCCCTTCCCGTTTGCTGACATCTCTTTGAGGCGCGCGTGGAACACGAACGCGCCGTCGACACGGCCTGTCGTCATAAGACGGACGTCGAGCTAGCCCATTACTCACCGTCCACAGGCTCGCGACCGCCCATGGGCCTCTGACTTGGCTTTACGTACTGGCCACAGCTACTGGCGGCGCGGTGCGCGGTGCGGCGGGCGGCGCGGCTTGCGGTGGTAAGCCACAGCTCGACTAGCTGCGACCGCGGCGGCGTCAGCGGTGGACGTATTTAGAGAACGGCTAACTATAAAATGGCCCTATCAAAAGTGGCACGGTATTTAAGTTGTTGTTTTATTTCGTCCCACAATTTTTTACAACATGTTTTGATATCCAGATTACTGGGGCCTAAAATGACTACTTTATCAGAATCATAATACGAATCAAGTTAAAAATTTAAAACTCTTAAAATGGACTTTGTGGTCATAACCATAAAGACCATTTTCAGAATTTCAAATTTTTAACGTGATTCATATTATGATTCTGATAAAGCTTCCATTTTAGGCACCCTGATCTACTCAGTATTTCACTAATAAATTGTTCAGTATGCATTATTTATATAAGCTCAACGCCCGATAAAAACAAAATTATTTGTTTCGATCGTGCGATGTTGAATACGTCCACCGCTGCCGCCGCGCGCGCCGCTCTGAGCTGTGGCCTCCTCGATACTCGCTAGTACATTTGTTTCAATCGCACACCGCGCAGCCCGTCGCCACCGCGTGCCGCGCGGCGCTCACCGCGCCGCAAGTCGCGCCGCAATTCGCGCCGCCGGTAGCTGTGGCTTACTTCATACATTGTCTACCATTTGTTTTCGCCGATCACCGCTTGCCGCGCCGCACGCCGCGCCGCAATCCGCGCCGCGCTTGGCTGTGGCCAGAAGGTTACATGCTGTCGAGAAACATCTCTCAGGCAAGCCGGTTTCTTCACGATGTTTTCTTTCACCGAAGCAAGTGATAAGACTGTCATTTATCGTTTTATTTGTTAGGAGTTAGGAGTAGAATGTGATTCGCACTTGAATGGGTGCTCTGATTATGTTCTAAAGAAAACTTATAAGGTTATAAATCCAATAGCTTGTGAAAGGCCATAATTATATTATTTGACACGCGATTGGGTTTATATCGGCCGTGGCGTTAGCGTTAGCCGTTGAACTTGACTTTACAATATTGGTCAAGAGAAATCTTAGAAGGGTTTGATATTAAATCAAAGTTAATTGGGAAAAGGTTTTAATATTAAGATACCTGCACAACGAATACTATTATTAAAAACTGAAACAGCTTCTTTTTTCTATTCTGGCAGCCCTCAGAATAGTAAAAGTGTAGGAAGGAATAGATAGTGACAAAACGTATTTTAGTTTTTTGGTTAACCTAGCTGTACTTATTAGTATAATACAAAATCCTTTGTACCTTTTTTTTTAAAACATTTCCCCGCGATAGGTACCTATTTCTCCTGTATCGTGGATGCGTTTATAAACTCACAAACAGCCAAACCTGGAAAAACTGTAGGCCAACTGCCTGTGGGTTGTTACTTGTAATCGACGTAGCGCAGCAGCGCCAATCGTGCCTCTTTATCAATAAATTACATATTGTAAAAGTGAAACCAAGCAGATTTAAACGTATAAAAGAATGATTTATCCTATGAAATTATGTGAGGTGTAGTCGCACTTGAATGTCCAAAGTATTAGGTAACATTTTCGCATAGATACCGATAGTACCTACAGTTGACCAGTAGCTACCGCGTTTTTCCTTATTGAATTCATTATGAAAGAATGACGATACTTATCACCAAGTGCTAATATTAGAAATGTTACTCAAATTATATTGCAAATATCCAGCAATTTAAAATGATGATTTTATGATATCTTGGCATGAGTAGATACTTAAGGTACTCAACCTAGTTACAAACTTAACACTTTCTTAACTAAACGACTCTTTATTAACAACTAGGTGTTGCCCGCGGCTTCGCTCGCCTTTTGGTCGGAAATTATTCCACGGGCACGTTGTGAATATAGCACTCGGGGATAATGTAGCTTCCTATTAGTGAAAGAATTTTCAAAATCGGTTCAGTAGATCCAGAGATTACCCCCTACATACAAATTACAAACAAATTTTACCTGTTTATAATATTAGTATAGACTAGCACTGCGCCCGCAAAAATTGTGAAAGCTCGGCTAATATGCATGATATAAATATAATTTACTAGCGACCTGCCCCGGCTTCGCACGGTGCAATGTTATACATGTAAACCTTCCTCTTGAATCACTCTATCTATTAAAAAAAACCGCATCAAAATCCGTTGCGTAGTTTCAAAGATTTAAGCATACAAAGGGACATAGGGACAGAGAAAGCGACTTTGTTTTATACTATGTAGTGATAGCCTATAGCACAGAACATTGCTACGAGGCGACAAAACACCAGTATGTCATCTACGTCCATTTAGTAAACCGGACACGTATCTGTGGCATTTAAGGCTTGGAAAAACGCTTCTTCATTATTAATGAATGAGAAGCTAACCAATCATTGTATTGCTTGTGGCTTTAGCTTTATATGGTCCAGCAGATTACTTCCTGTCAGTGTCTATCTCTCAAAAGCAAAACACTAAAGGAAAACGTCGTATGTCTAAATTTCAAATACATGTTACATACAGTCTACTGCATGTCTGCATGACTACCTCGCTGGTCTAGTCTAGTGGTTGGAACCGCGACTGCTGAGTATGAAGTCCTTAGTTCGATTCCCGGGTCGGGCAAAGTGTTGTTGGGTTTATCCATCAAGAATTTCTCAGTAGCAGCCAAGGAGTCTGGATTTGTGCCCGGCTGATGACAATAGGCTCGCCCCCCATTATATGGGACTTAAACTTAACCAACGAAAGGTGGGTGTTCTATTAAGTACACCTCTGCCTTACTCTTCAGAGATTATAGCCATGATGTTGTGTTTATGTGACATGCAGCTACTCGCACTTGGCCCACGTGATAGATTATGGCTCGCACGGACTCCTACAAAGTCCTGAGTACCAGCAGTGAGGTCCTAACAGGCTGATCTGGCTTTAGTACGGTACGGTTGTATTCCTCAACGGGGCAGGGGAGTTCCAGAGAAGAGGCCTACATCCCCCACCAGGAGGAACATTATGGTCAGATAATGGACGATTGGCACGACTTCACATGCCCAACCTGGAAGACTCTAACCGACTGCGAAGCCAGGTGGGCTGCTGCAGGTGCAACTTGTTCCGGGGGGGATTCCGATAAGGTAAAGTGCGGCTGTGGAGGCCATGGCCCACGTCCTGACCTGCTCTTTGTACAACTCCATCTGCACTGTAAGGACAGATCCTTTAAAGTGCAGCTGGAGTCCGAAGTCACTACCAACGCCGTCGATGTGGCTGAAATCTGGTCGAATTTACATTTTCAATAAACATTATATATTTTTTTACAGAATTCGCAATAGCCTCACCGTCAGACTCGAACCGCAAAGACCAGCTGCTCTCCAGCTTGTTCCCCGAAGGTCACCCGGCGCGTACCTTTACGTGGGGCAACCTCCGCAGCCTGAAGGACGACATAGATGACGACGAGAGGCTACACCAGGCCGCGCATGCCTTTAGGAAGAGGCATTACAGCGCGCATAGGATAACGGTTGCTGTACAGGTCAGTTATGGCTTATTTTATTTGTTTTGTTTTAGTAAATGCTTTGCACTTGTTCTGTTAGGCGCATTCATAAATTCGGCTTGTGCTGATTGGCAGTCTATTCGGCATCTACCATCGCTGAATCGTGTTCCGACTCAGCAGTTCGAGCTAAGCCGAGCGCTTATTCGTGAAAGTACTATTTATGATAAATAATACTTTTTTTGTAGTGTAGTTAGATAAATTATTAAATTACTTTTTTATTTTATTAAACGATTTTTCTAACTACACTACATACATTCAGTTTTGCCTCTTTTGTTTTTTCGAATAAGGTCGTACCGCTAAGATTTAAATTGTTAGATTTATCACTAAGGCGCTTAAACGTAATGAAAACAGTGAGCTCAAACTGCTCACACATCCTATGTAAGGCGTTTCCATAGCGACTGGGACATAGTGTGTGTCAGAGGGGTCAAAAGGAATTGCGTGACTGTTCGAAAGAGATACCGCGGCCCTGGAACACAAAGGGCAAAAGAAGGAACATGGATGGGTTTTAGTCAGTTACAAGTCTGACACTCCCTCCTGCTCAGCCCAGAGCGGGAGGAGTTATTTGATGATTTCCCATCCAAAAAAAAAGAAGTTGTCAAAAGGAAACAAAAACGCGTCAATGGCGTAGTAGGACGTATCTAACTATTTATATCTTTGTAGAACATCTTTTTGCGAATGACTTCCTTCAGGGGAAGTTCTACCACTGTTAATATTTTTACCACCAAGCAGTTCCGATTTGAAGATGTGAGAGTTATTACACCGACACTTATACATACCATACAGGTATGTATAAGTGTCGGTGTAATAACTAGATTTCCAATAATATACAGGGTGTAACAGGACCCTTCACAAAGCCGTCAACCAAGCATTATGTACATCAACCAAGTAACTGCGCAAAAATTATTGCTGCGAAACGACTTTTTTTTTGGGTGAAAGTACACGTTTTACGGTAGTAGGTACTCAATGTAACGCAGTCAAAATATTGTGCTGATGGATGGATGAACTTTGACCACCAATATCTCCGTAACTAGAAGGTTCCCAGTTATGGTCTAAAACAAAAAAAAAAAAAGATCGCAATGACGGGGAGAACAAGTGCCTTTCGGCTTCGTTAAGGGTCTTGTTACATCCTTTATAATCTAATAGAATATGCCAGGTCATATGGCGGCGGTTTCTGCTTATCTCATCTGTGAAAGGCATAATTGTTTACTTTCCTATCCACAGTATAGCGACCATGATCTCACAGAATATAGAATCTATATTACCAATAACATTTATTATTAATTCGAATTGTCTAGCTCTTATATCTTAAGAAACAATCGAAAGAAACATTCGTTTGATCTATTATGGTATCTTATAAAATATTGTTAATAGTTCGAAAATATTTTATAATTAGTACAACGACCTACAGGTCAAACAATACGATGGAAGAGTAAGTAGGACGCGTTCTTTGATTAGAACGATAAAATAATAACGTTTATACATATACTCACGCCTTTTCCACCACATGGGGGTAGAGGCAGAAACCACAGAACGCCACTTGCTACGATCCTCGCGTGGTGAGAGCGAGACAAAAAAAACACGCCTTCATACTGTACTTATGCATTTTGTTTAGCCTGCACACATACTTGTATATTTTTGGTAGTGTTTATTATATTTCTAGGTACTTGTTTTATTATTATAACCCAAGTACTGTTTTACTTTGTTATTCATGTAAAAATATTTATGCTGTCTTGGCTTCCGTACGTTTTTTCACGGGTGACCACTGAAAACCAGCGCTGTGCTGTGTGCCCCCCATAGCACAGCATCGTGCTAAGTGGTAACCTGCTTGTCGCAGTCACGACGTGCAAGCTGCGAACGTTGTTTTTTGTTTTTTTTTAATTTTTTGTTATGCGTTCTATGTTTATTGTTATTTTTTTTTTGCCTTTTTGTCACTTTGTATGATGCACGTCATGCGTCCTGCGACAAATAAATATTTTTTCTTTCTCAAATACTCCTTTGGCCTCGTCCACGTGCATACATCTGGTCATACACGCAAGCCGATTGCGAGTAACCACCTGACCTTTCTGAAAAACATGACCAATAAGGATATAAACAAAATCAATAAAGATATTGATTTAAAAGCATACCATAAACACGCAAATAGATCTGCATGTATAACTAAACTGAATAATCTTATATATAAACATCTCGTGTCACGGTGTTTGTGGTCGCACTCCCCCGAAACGGCTCGACCGATTTTTATGAAATTTTTGATGTACATTTGGTAGCTATGAGAATAAGTCGTAAAGTATATTTCACACCGCTAATTTCACGCGAACGAAGGTCGCGGGGCACAGCTAATTATGTATGAAAACATGCAAAACATTATGGAAATACATAAACTTTTCCCCATGGGGGTAGGCAGTAACCACAAAACGCCACCTGCTACGATCCTCACATACTCCTTTCGCCTCGTCCACGTTCATATAGATATATGAACGTGGACGAGGTGGTCATATACGTAAGCCGAAGTCTATTACGGAAATACAACTAAATAAATATTTAAACCTTATTTTTTGTCAGGCAGCATTTATTAACCTTTCGAATGCCGAGTATATAGACACAATTAAAAAGCTATTGTGTCTCGCGTAGATCTACGTTCCGGCACACGAAGGGTTAAACCGTTTTCGAGTTCCATATTGCTATTTCAATGGGCCAAAACTTCGCAACTTCGACGGCGTCGTCGGTGGCAGCGCAGAGGTCATTTTGGGTGCATGTTTTGGGGTGCAGAGGGCAGAATGGGAGGTGGAGCATAGTTTATGACACAGATCCACATTCACACCCTGCTGACTCATCGAGGTAGCCCTACTAGCTGGAGTAACATCTTCCCAATTGGGTTCGGAGATGGTTTAGAAATTTCTAAGTGGACTACGGACGGGTACGGGACGCTTATCCGTTCTTCTGCATAGAGATATATGCTTTACATTGGGGTCCTTCTACAGTTATATTGGGTCCCATTAAAATAGGTGGACAAATTTTAACACAGCGTTCAGTACGTCTAACCAATGATATTCAAGCAAAAAAAAACACTGATTATAGTGATTTTATGTTGACCTAAAATAATAAATTGCCGGCGGCACTCTAGAATAATCAAATCCATTAGGTCAAAATAAAATCACTTTAATCAGTGTTTTTTTTGCTTGGATATCTTTGGTTAGACGTACTGAAAGCCGTGTTAAAATTTGTCCATCTATTTTAATGGGACCTTATATACTTTGTGACTGGGACTGTAGCTTCATCCTTTTGACTGACTACTTTAACAATTCTAAAGAGCCCGTTACTAGTCTATTCGAAACAAATGCTTGAGTTTGAGTTTGTAGAAAAAGGCTTGCTTAGTGGTAGATAGTGATTGAGAGAAGAGTGTCCTGCCACAGGCTTACAGTCTCACAACGTTTGTCCCCAGGCACGGATGGACCTGTCCTCCCTCGAAGAATACGTGGTCAACACCTTCGGCCACATCCCAACCAACAAGCTGCCTTCGGAAGACTTCAGTCAGTACAGCTTCAAGACCGACAGCGTCACTCCGGACTTCAGGAGCATCTACTACGTCAAGCCTGTGGGCGATACTACTGAGGTTGGTTTTCTTATTATCACTTACTTCTGTCCGTGACTTTGCTCGCATAAAGCATCTGGTTTTAAAAGCGTTAACGTCTTACGGCATTTCATACAAACTTTGAACTCATTTGTTTTTGAAATTACTGAACCGATTTTAATGAAACTTCATACGCATAAGCTCCCGCTTATGCGTATGAAGTTTCATTATAGAGGTCTAAAAAAATATAGAAATGTTCGAAAAATAGTGTTACAGCTAAATTAGTCCGATTTTAGATTTTCCATAGAAACAGAAATTTCCAATTACCTTTATTTTTTTAAAGACGTTTCGAAAAGTTCCCTTCAAATTTTTAGACATGTGTATCCAGCTTAAGCGTATGAAGTTTCATTAAAATCGGTTCTGTCATTTCGGAATCAAATGAGTTCAAAGTTTGTATGAAATGCTGCCGTAAGACGTTAACGCTCTTAAAATAAAATAGTGTAGCATTCTATCAGTGAAAGAATAGTCTCGATGAGTAGTCTCGGATATTACCTTCTATATCTATACTTCAAACTTTACCTGTTCAAATTTTGGTGATGATTTGACTTTAGCCAAATAAGACTCTTGTTACCTATTACTATACAGGGTCGAAGGGACACGGACGCTAAAAGGGGTCACCATTTTAGCATCGGTTCCCTTCCACCTTGAATGATTCCTTTCATCGAAAAATCGCTTCGTCACTTATAATGCTTTTGTTCAACCAAAATACAGAGATGATCCAATACTACGAAAAGAAAGTACTTGAATAATTGACTTATTAACGCCTGATTGGCAACTTTTTTGTCTAGTCCGAATTTTGTGGTTAAATGATTGTCCTCGTCCATATAGCTTGTGTTGTAATAAAATTGAGTAGCATTTAAGCATAATCAGCCTATAATGTTCCCACTGCTGGGACACACGGCCTCCTCTCTATGAGAGGGAATGGGCTATAATCCACCACGCAGGCCCAGTGCGGGTTGGTATATGTCACATGTCTTCGATTTTTTTGGTGCTAGGACATGCCGGTTTCCTCACGATGTTTTCCTTCACCGTTTTGAGAGCAGTGGTGATGAAATAAATTACATAAAGTAATGCGCTTGTCTGTTCGAACCCACGACTTACTGCTCGTAAATCGGAGCAGCCACCGCTGCTCAAAATTTTTTATTGGTATCCTCGAAATTACCTCAGCTTTCTAAACTACTTTCCCAGATGCTTATTAACTTTTTATCTTATTTTACATTTTTTGGTGTAGTAAGCAACGACTTATTGTCAGGCCTACGCTGTCCCCCCTTATTGTTGTAACATGATAATATTGTAACACCAAATAATTTGAAAAGAGTAACCATTGAGTTTCTTCTCCATAGGAAACGACCAACCCGAACGGTGCACCTTTTTGTCGACGTTTTTGTGCCCATCTAGGCCTATGTAAAATAAAAATATTTTGATTTTGAAACTAACCGTGTTGTATCCCACAGATACACTTAACATGGTGCATGCGGTCTTTGCTGTCTGAGTACGAGTCCAAGCCGCACCAGTACATCTCTTACCTGTTGGGTCACGAGGGGAAGGGCAGCCTGCTGTCCTATCTAAGGAAAAAGTTAGTTAATTATTATTTTTAACTGTTTTTCCAGCATAAGCTGACTTCGCATTGTACGGAAATCCGTTACAATGCGAGATCAGCATAAACTGGAAATGTATAGCTTGATGTGTGTACGATCAGCCGTTAAAAACCTTCACCATACTTAGCATCTTATCTTTTTATACGATGTAAATGATGCGTCAGGACGTAATAGTCAAATTCATGGTGTAAAGAGACCCTTCACGAAGCCAAGCATTCTGAACATCAAATTAAGAAACTCTACGCAAAAAAATACTGCGGGGCACGACTTTTTTTCTGGGTGAAAAGTCATGTTTGTTTGTTTTACAGTAACGCATTCAAAAATTGTGCTGATGGATGCATTGAATAGTACGAGGGTCATGGAAGTATTTAAAGTAAAGTTAAAATATAACAACAAGCAAACTTGTGTCAAAAGTTAGAATTTTGACCCCCAATATCGCTGTAACTAAAGTCCGTTTTTTAATCTCAGAGACTAAACTGACATTACGTGGGTTGCCAGTCTTTTGGAATTCTAAAATAGTGATGTGCCACTACCGTAAATTGCCGTTAATAAAGTCAGTAAAACCTATCCTTTTTTATGGAAATAAAACGGCGTCCAGTGTTGTTCCTGTTAAATTTAGGGTTGCCGTATTCAAAATCACACACTAACTGCCATATTAACATAATTATTTTTAAATTGTAATTGTTTGTATGGTGTCAAGTTCCAATAATTGCCGCAATTTTAAAAGTACTACCGTTTTCTAAGAGAAAAGGGTTTATATATCCGTTTTACTGTGTACTAACAACACTGATGGCATGTGTCTGTTTTTTTTTTCTAATCGTCTAATAAATATAAAAAGTTACGATTCAAGAAACCGGTATCGTAGGTCCAACACTACACAAAAGAGCTGGCAGCATTATTTGTAAGTTTGACATTTGCATGTGTCAATTTAGTCTTTGAGATTAAAAAACAAACTATAGTAAGGTATAGTCCAGATAAAAAAAAAACAATGACGTGACGGAGAGAAAAAGTGCCTTGTGGCTTCGATATGAGTTTTTTTAACAACGATTATAAATATTATAGTAGTATATTAGTTCCCTTCAATATGGTTGAGCTGAATGGGGCTGATCCATGCGTCATGTTCGTGAACGGGCGCTGTCAGTTGGGACTGGTCATCTCTTAGCTGCCACGGTTTATTTTAACTACTTTGTTTTTTAATTGTTGATAGTTATAATCTTTTACTCTGGACGCTCTTAATGTGCACGTCTTTCTACATCGTCCTCACATATATGTATAATCTCAACATGAATGATGTAACCAAGATCTTGTAACAATATTTTGATTGAAAAGAGTGTCCATGGAGTTTCTTGCCCATTCTTCTCCATAGAGATCTACGCTTTGGAATGGGCAACTACAGTACTTTCACAAGTTATTATGCCTTGTGTCTGTGACTGTAGCTTCGCCTTTGTTTTTCTGACTTTCAAAATTGCCTGCTAAGGTCTAATTGAAATAAATGCTTTGAGTTTTGAGTTTGAGTATCCAAAAGGTTCCTAACACTTGACTTAACTTTCCATACCATGTCACTTTTTTATTAGCTTCTGTTTCCAGCTTGTTGGGCTCCCGTCCGGGCACTGTCCAGCATCTAATATTAATTTTCCCGGAGTTATCTGAAGTTAAGTGCGTTCACGTCTTACGGCATTTCATACAAACTTTGAACTCATTGGTTTTCGAAATTACTGAACCGATTTTTATGAAACTTCACACCCATAAGCAGGATACATATGTATAAAAAGTTGACAGAGAACATTCTCGAAATATCTTTAAAAAAAAAAGATAATTGGAAATATCTGTTTCTATGGAAAATCTAAAATTGGTCTAATTTAGCTGTAACACTATATCTCGAAAATGTTCATTGTCAACTTTTTAGACCTATGAAGAAGCGTTTTTCCAAGCCTTAAATGCCACAGATACGTGTCTGGTTTACTAAATGGACGTAGAGGACATACTGGTGTATTGTCGCCTCGTAGCAATGTTCTTTATCATAGCACTCCACAGCTGGGCAAAGGCTTCTCCAATGGCGCGCCATTCAACTCTAGATTCTCGGTTATTCACTTTCATCTAAAATCCAATTATCTTTCTTGTACAAAGACATTTTGAAAAGTTCTCTCTCAAATTTTTAGACTTATGTATCCTGCTTATGCGTATGAAGTTTCATTAAAATCGGTTCAGTCATTTCGAAAACAAATGAGTACAAAGTTTGTATGAAATGCCTTAAGACGTTAATGCTCAAGGGGATGTTTATAAATGGAAAAGCTTACAGTGTATGAGTATGGTATTTTTTATGTTACGTCTCTTCTGGCCCAATGCTGGCCTCCGCAGTAGTCCTGAATAAGAAAGGTTAAAAACTAACATGTCCGGCCTTTTGTCAAGACCTCCCATAAAATCAGATGAATAATAAAACTAATTGTTTACATACAGGGTGTGGGCTCTCGGTATATACACGGGTAACTCAGAAAGCGGCATCGACTACACCTCCATATACAGTCTGTTCTCCACACAAGTCGTGCTCACCAAGGAAGGACTGGACCATGTCGATGAGGTGGGTTCACGAAAATTTATATTCAAGTTAAATAAAATAGCGTTTACAACTTAGACTACAATGTACAGTCCGCCAAGAAAATTTGTTGTCCCATTGAGGACAAAGGCCTCAAATAAGCATTAGCAAAAAATTAAAAAACCCGACTGCGTAAAAAAAAAAAAAGCATAGAACATAGCGACCTTCGTGTGCCGGGAACGTGGATCTACGTGAGACGAGATTGTGTCTATATACTCGAAATACGAAAGGTTAAACAGTCGGGACCCATTATTGGGACGATTTAAGCCGGTCTATATATGTAAATGGGTCTCGACTCTTAAGTCGCTATGTTCTATACTTTTTTTTTTTTACGCTGTCGGGTTTACAAGTTTTTTTTAATTACCGTTTTTTTTTTTATATTATTGAATAATTTTTATTTTGATATACCCAGTGTCACTCTCACAGTAAATACGAATCTAACGACACCTCTCAAGCTAAAATCCATCGAGCCGTTCAGGCCATTGAGCGTGCCAAACAATTATACATACATACTCTCGAAAAACATAACCCTCCTTCTGGCGCAGTCGGGTAAAAAGAACTAAGAAGGGCTAAAAATAGTCTTTATTATTTTATGTTGACAGATTTTTTTTTATTAGCTGAACTGTTCCACCCCTGGTCAAAGGCCTCGCCCACTCCTTCCTCTTTTGTCGATGTCTGGTCTCTTCTCGCCAATTAAGAGGTTGTCCGTTAATCACGTTAGGCTCGAAAGGGGGGGAGGGGCATCAGAAAAATCACGAAATATCACTATCATTATTTATCCTATAAATTGAATTGTTAATTGCTGTGTCACGGATGAATTAAAAAAAATACTTTGATGCCATGTAACATCCTACCTTTTATATTTAGACGCCGCCGTTCAGGCAAAACATGGCTGATATATAATTTGATGTAACATTTTGCATGCCATGTGTGTGTATGTGTATACTCATGTTTTGGACAAATAAAATTTATATTATCTTATCTTAGATCGAGGGAGATTCTCTGAGTAGTGCGCGAAAATAAAATATTCAGACTTTTTAAGAAACTTTGTACCGAAAAAATACACGTGATTTTGGGTAAGGGAGGAGGGATAGTCTAAAACCTCACCACGTATCACCATGGGGAACGGGGGGTTAAAAAGTTGCTAAAAAACATCACGTGATTAATGGACGACCCCTAACAAGAAAGCCATCCGAGTAGTTGAGAGGGTTGTCAAAATTAAACAGCAGTCCATTAACTGTTGTTTAATATTAACACCACTGTTCTGGCCGCCTATTCGTTGAGTCCACTATACAGTATGCTTTCGCGGGTCTGTGGACGGTGAGTAACGGGCTAGCTCGCCGTCCGTCCGTCTTGCGACAACAAGCCATGTCGACGGCGCGTGCGTGTTCCACGCGCGCTTCAAAGAGATGTCAGCAAACGGGAAGGGGTCCGCAAGGGCCGATGCCTGCCAGGGCTGCGGGACTGTTCGAAAGAGATACCGCGGCCCTGGAACACAAAGGGCTAAGAAGGAACATGGGTGGGTTTTAGTCAGTATAAGTCTGACACTCCCTTCCGCTCCGCCCAGAGCGGGAGGGGTCATTTGATGATTTCCAATCCAAAAAAAAAACCAGTATGCTTTTACGTTGCTGCCTGGCTATGAGCAAAGCATAACTAAGCTATTTTCATAAAATAATATGTGCTGTACCTACGTTTTTTTCGCAACAGAAATTGGCCCTCGATGTCCTCAAAAAATTGCCATAATCACTACTTGTAATATAACTTATCTCTTTTCAGGTGCTAGAAGCGATATTCTCATACATAAATATGCTCAAACAAATTGGACCTTCACAAAGAATATTCGACGAAATAAAGGTAACATTGCATTGCCGTTTTGTTAAGTCGTGCTTTAAGCCCGGTTTTCTCCAAGGTGGAGACGAGCAGAGTGGAGAGGAACAAGAAGACGTAGATCCAATAAATCCAGGATACCTCTTCGGTTCGCTTTAGTGGAAATCGGGCCCTAGAAAGAGAGACAGCGCTCTTATAAATCGAATTAATAACCATAAATTTTATGGATAGTATAGTATAATAGGGTCTATCTATTCATACACGAAATCTCTTAAGGGGTCATTGTACTCATCATTATGAACAACTTTTACTATGGGACCAACCTCGAAATCGCGAAAAGAAAATCAGCTGTTCCCTACAATATGATCGCACTAACTCTTCAAAATGTACTGAACAGCTGATTTTTTTTTCGCGATTTCGGGGTTTGTCCCATAGTGAAAGTTGTTCATAATTATGAGTACAATGACCCCTTAAAAGATTTCGTGTATGAATAGATACACCCTATATAGTCCGATTCAAACTTAATGGCGGCTCGGATCATTGAACTTACAGCTGCGCAGTAAATAAATAGAATAAAGTAACACAAGTTTAGGTATCAGCGGGGCGTAGAGGTACGGGACGGTGGGACATATGTCTGTACGCTGCGCACGCGCGCGCTTTCCTGCTTACGTACAGTCGAGCACGTTATAATTTGTAGTCTGCTGGTTTGTGGTCTGGCTGTTTGTGTATGTGAGTTTAAATGTTTGTAAACGCACCCACGATACATGAGAACCTCCTAGTGTGGGGCAACGTTTTTTCTAAAAAGTAAAGTAAGTCTTTGTTATTGTTTTAGTTTCAGTACTTTAAACAGTTTTGAAAACAATTAGGAGCCTATTGGTACAAATATTCAAAATTATTGTCATGTGTAATCTGTATATCTTTCTTTCTTCAGTTTACACGGTAATAATAAAATTAGTATATAGTATAAAATAATATTTAATCATTTTAGGAATAATACAAATTGAAATGTAACCTTATTATTATCGTCTTGCTTGACTGTACCTGCGCAGACCGACGCTCGCAGCAAACTTTCGAGCCGCCATTACAGTTTATACATCTATTTTTTTTTTAGATGAATGCCATAATATAATTAATCATTCAATTTAAATAGGCAATAGAAGAGACGAGTTTCCGCTTTGAGGAAGAGTCTCAGCCTGCGGACTACGTCGAGACGCTATCAGAGAACATGCACTTCTACCCTCCCCAGCACTACATCACCGGCGACCGGCTCTACTACAAGTATGATCCTAAGGTAAAGAAACAACGTCACGCCTGTAGTCCCCGAAGGATTAGGCAGAGGTGTATCTAATAGTACACCCACATATTGCCAGTTGTGTTTGAAGTCCCATATAATAGGGGGCGAGCCTGTTGCCATCAACCGGGCACTAATCCAGACTCTGGGTGCTACTGAGAAATTCCTGATGGGAAATCCCAATAACTCTGCCCGACCCGGGAATCGAAACCAGGACCTCATGCTATGCAGTCGCGCTTGCGACCACTAGACCGAGGCAGTAAGGTAGTAAAGAAAAACGTAGAAAATCTGTTCTATTTATCTTATGCCAAAGGGAGTCATTAAACAAAAGAAGTCAATCTAGAAAAGGAGATATGAAAGCATTTAATTAGTAATTCCAGTGTGCGAAAGTGACAGAGCTATAGAGGTCGTCTAGCGCCATCTCTTTCCCACACTGGAATTACTCCTGCTTAAAGACGTCATGGTAGGCCATGAGTACAGTCATGCAAACTTGCGTCTGACCACCGTGACGACTACCCCTGCTTGCAGCGCCCGGCCTCTGTAAAAACTTAAAAAACTTTCTCGTCTTTGGTCCTTTTATTTTTGTTTCATTCCCATTGGTGGAAAAAGGCTGGTAACATGTGTGATCATTAACAGAGCCTGAGTTTTTTTTTGTAATTACCTTGTTTGTTTCACCAGGTCATAAGTCCACCTTATAAAAAACTAGCTGTAGTCCGCGATCTTACCCTATTGTGGTTTTTGAATTGAATTTTGTTAACAATTTCATGGGTTTTAATTTTTTTGCTAGGAATCCTAATCAATTTTCTAAAAGAAAGTATGCAGTAAGTAGTGTTACTCCTTATAACATCAGCTATCTACCAGTAAAAGTCCCGTCAAAATCGGTCCAGCCGTTTCGGTGATTAGCCGGAACAAACAGACGGACAAAAGTATCGTATATACTTTTATTATACATTCCGTAAAAAGCTGTTACAAACAAAAACTTGCTTGTAATGTAAACTGTTCTCCCTCAGGGTATCACTGAGCTGCTGGACTGCATGCGCGCCGACACGGTGAACATCATGATCTTATCCAACAAGCATTCCACGCCTGTCAACTACGACGCCAAGGAAAAGTGGTTCGGCACTGAGTACAAGAAAATGGGTAAGCAACTAAGTACAGTGTCAATCAAAATCAAAATATTTTCATTTCTCATAGGCCTAGATGGGCACTTATAAAACGTCGACAAAAAGGTGCACGGTTCGGGTTGGTCGTTTCCTATGGAGAAGAACCGGCAAGAAACTCCATGGTTACTCTTTTCAAATCATTTGGTGTTACAGCATTAGTACTTAAGTATGGGGGAACAGCATAGGCCCGACAATAGGTCGTTGCTTACTACACAAAAAAATTAAAACAAGATGAAAAGTTAACAAAAGTTAACGAGCATCTGGGAATCTACAAAGCCTATAATGTTCACACATTCACAAACAATCGGTACGTATAAGTATATTGACGGCGCGGTTGGCGCAGTGGCTGAGCGAGTGACTGCTGTGCTGCGTGTCGCGGATTCGATTCCCGCACGGAACAAATATTTGTTTGGCCTACAGGTAGTTGTTTCGGGTCTAGCTGTTTGTGTATGTGAGTTGTAAATGTTTGTAAACGCACCCACGATACAGGAGTAATTCCTAATGTCGGGTAACGTTATCATTAATTAAAATAAACCTGGCCAAGTGCTAGTCGGCCTCGCGCACGAAGGGTTCCGTACAATTACTTAAAAAAAATAACGTTCGGTGTATCGGAGCCCTCATTAAATATTAAATTTATTCTATTTTTAGTATTTGTTGAAATAGCGGCAACAGAAATACATTATGTGTGAAAATTTTAACTGTCTAGCTATCACGGTTCATGAGATACAGCCTGGTGACGGGCAGACAGACGGACAGTGGAGTTTTAGTAATAGGGTCATGTTTTTACCCCTTGGGTACGAAACCCTAAGAACTATGACTACACAACCATTCATACCTTAGGGCTAGAAGATAAAGTATAGTATGATGATATCGGATAAGCTCATCAATCATCTTTGGTTCGGTACAAGCGAGTGAGACAAGAATATGGGTAAATTTTAATGTGCCAAGGGAAAATAAACTTTCTGTGATATGCGATTGAATATGAAAATGAACTCCGCTTTAGTTACGCTGACCCAATAAGGATTAAAATCTGGGGGCCTAAAATGGAAGATTTATCAGAATCATAATATGAATCACGTTAAAAAATTAAAATTCTCAAAATGGTCTTTATGGTAATGATCACAAAGTCCATTTTAAGAGATTTAAATTTTTAACGTGCGTATTACGATTCTGATAAAGCAGCCATTTAAGGTCCCCTGTTTATTTTGCACAAATAAATAATGGGTTATTATTACATTGATTCCAGAGTTTAACAGTAAGTTACTATGATAGTGTATTTGTTTTTTTTTTTTTTTTTTTTTTATTCCTTTTTATTTTCCGTCAACCCATCATCTTCCTGTCCTCGTCCCATTCTACTTGTGGTCGGCGCAACACGTTTTGTTCTTCCATTCTCCCCTGTCAGACGTCACGGCATCATTTACTCCTTTCTCTTTCATATCATTCCTCACACAATCCATCATCACCTGCCTAGCCTTTTCCGAACTATGTTGGGGTCAGCTTCCAGTCTAACTGGGTGCAGCTGAACACCAGTATTTTACATGGAGCGACTGCCTATCTGACCTCCACAACCCAGTTAGTACTGGGTAATACGATACCCCTTGCTAAGACTGGTTGTCACACTTTCGGGTCACTGACTACATGTAATGACTGTCAAAGATCTACAGATGACAGCCGGGACCAACGGTTTAACGTTTTCCGAGGCACGGAGGAAAATCCTTATGTAATGGGCGGTCACCCATCCACAGACCAACCTTGGGAAGCACGGCTTAACCTAAAGATCGACCGAGCGGCTATTGTTATTTTGCCACGAGCTCCTCACGCAATCCATCCAATAAATATTATTTTTCTTTACCTTTAGCTATTTTTAGTGTCTATTCAGCCAAGTAGTATTAAATTTATATACAGGGTTAGTTTCCAAAGACCAGCCAAATTCTCAGATATGATACCATACGACATTTTGAGCCCCACATAGAAATTTTTCATCGGTTATTTAAAAAAAAAAACAGCTGTTTCATACTTTTTGACCATGTAGGTATTGCACTTTTGTAGAAAACAGCTGTTTTTTTTTTTAATAACCGAAGAAAAATATCTGTGTGGGGGGGCTCAGAATGATGTACTGCATTATATCTGAGAATTTGGCTGGTCTTTGGAAACTAACCCTGTATAGTGTGGTAGCAGAATACGGAAAATCTTGTTCACTGGGTTATCACTGTTTGTCTATATCGCTTGCGAACATTTTGTGGTACTGTTCGCAAGTTCAAGTTAGCATGGTACGGCACCGCCGGACGGTACAATTTGAATGTAGTAAATATGTAGATACTCTGTAGTTCTTTGCTCGGAGGAGCTAAATAATAACGGCCGCGATTACCTAGGTTGGTTCACGGATAGGTGACCACCCATTACATACCAGGTTTCCTTCGTGCTGCCTCTGAAAACACGTTAAGCCTTTGGTCCCATCTGTAAATTGTAGATCTTTGACAGTCGGTATAGGTATTCAGTGGCCCGAAAATTTGACAACCAGACTTACCAAGGATTATCGTATTACCCAGTACTACCTGGGTTGTGGAGGTCAGATGGCCAGTCGCTCTATGTGAACTACTGGTATTCAGTTGCATCTGGTTAGACTGGAAGCCGCCCCCAACATAGTTGGGAAAGAGCTAGGCACATGATGATGACCAGCTCTTTGCCTGCGTCTTCGTCCACGTGAATTTCATAATTTCTCCTAAGAACTTCAAGACTCCGTCCTCCAGTGGCGTTACTTGGTGGTCAAAGGCCTTGATGCAAAGATAGTTCGTGAAAAATCTGTTTGGCTTTAGCTCGAGTTGTACCGAGCCTTCCCGAAACGCTGTTTGCCGATCGGCACGAACTGAATGAAAGCCAGATATGTAAAGTTTCGCATCGGGTCGACTTTGTTGGTCAACAAATACCTACTGTCCAATTAAATGTACCGACTCGAACAAGTTTCTGCTATGTATATGCTGAAATCACAAGATTCTCAATTTTAAACGACCGCAAATTCAATTCCCTCATAAACCACCCTATACATCACCATTCTTCTCCACAGAAATCCCCGGCAAATGGCTCGATCGTTGGCTAAACGCAGAGCCTGTCGAAGACTTCTTCCTCCCGGAGAAGAACGTGTACATCACCACTGACTTCAGCATCATCCAACCGGACCCCGCGTACGTAGAGACGGCGGAGGAGCTGGGCATAGACCTCAGGAGCTCCCCGAAGGATATACATAAGAAGGTCGAAGCTGCTAACAATGATACCACTAAGATGTTGACCCACGGCGATCTTATTGCTACTGTCAATCATTTCAGGTAAGTTTATGTCTAGATCTATAAATAAATATTACTAGCTGACTCGACAGCCGTTGTCTAGCCCTTTTATGGATGTCGAGTCGACATCCATAAAGGGACGTCGTAGTCTACGACCGACGTTCTTATGATAAAATAGATGGCGTCACGCGTCTGTCACCTGCTTGTCGCAGTCGCGACGTGCAAGCTGTTAACTTTTTTGTTTTTTTCCTGTGTATTTGTAATATTTGGCGTTGTATGTATGTTGATTGTTAATTTATTTTTTGTATGCACGTCGTTTTGGTCTAGATTGAGCCATTCCTGATTAATTTTGACTTGAAGATTTTAAGTAGCAACTTAGAATCTTAATTTTCAATACTTGGAGGTAAAATGATTTTTAAATGTATATTGTAAATATATGAACCTCAAGTTTACACTATGTTGTTATACGTAATAAAATAAACTTTTTATGAAGTTATTGGTACTTTAAAGTATAAAATAGAATTATTGACAGGACCTTTATCGACAGTGGCGCCATCTGGTGAGCTCAAAAACGATAGCCCTCATTGATTGTTAAATTCGAAAATTAACGCTAGCGTAGCCGCGGGCAAAAGCTAGTTAGACTATATTATACCCCGTACACTGTTTGTGTCAGTATAACTTGGCTATAGTAGAAGCTCAAACTCTGGAATTATGCCCAGTAGCAGTTGGCTCGACAACTATTACATGGATGGGAATTGAAATATATGGTGAAATGTGGGTGTCCTGTCATGTGGAAAAGGCTTGATGTTGTGTTATGTTATAAAGGGTGTAACAAGACCCTCAACGAAGCCGAAAGGTTCTTGTTCTCCCCGTCACTGCGATATTTTTTTTGTTCTAGACTATGGTTCTTCCAAGAACCTAGGGAACCTTCTAGTTACAGAGATAATGGGGGTCAAAGTTCCAACATTTTCACAAGTTTTTTTTTTTTAATTGAAGTTTTATACGTTATATTTTTACTGTAAACACCTCCACGACCTCGGTACTATTCAATCCATCCATCAGCACAATGTGTTGAGTGCTTTACATTGACTTCTACCATAAAACGTGATTTTAAACCCCAAAAAAAAAATCGTTTCCCAGCAATATTTTTTGCGTAAAGTTACCTAGTTTGATGTACATAATGCTCGGTTGACGGCTTCGCTAAGGGTCTTGTTACACCCTGTATTAAACGAATCTTGTATCTTCCTCAGACTAGACCAGCCGAACCTGATCCGTAAGAACCGGCACATGGAGCTCTGGTACAAGCCTGACTTCAAGTTCCGCTTCCCCACTGCGCTGCTGTACTTCTACTTCATATCGCCGCTCAGTCTCAAGTCGCCTAGAGAGTGAGTATGCAGTCAATCAGTCGTTGACCAAGGACTTCGAAAAACTTTCAATGAAGCTGGCATAGAGTGATTGCAACATGACTGTAGATGGAAGCTGCGGACGCACTGGGCTCACAACGCCCTGTTCCGCCCCCTCCTGAATAGATCCAGGGGCGATGTATTTGGGGACATTCGCCGCCCCTCATCACACTGGATTCGATTCCGATGTTTCTTTCAAGTAACGGCACCCGATTAAACTAGTATAATTATATGGGAACCCGGAAAAAAACCGTGCAAAGACTTAAAAAATAAACTGAGGAGTGGATATTATATTCCACTAAAGTTCATGGTTAACGTGAACAATAAAGGCGAGCACATACTGGGGACGGCACGGCACGGCACATTTTATCTTTATCCGACCTAAATTCATTCGTAGCTATTGAAAATTATATTTCACTCAAATTCCTGGTTAATGTTAGCAATAAAGGCCAGCGCTCACTGGGGACGGCACGGCACATTTTATCTTTACTCAACCTAAATTAATTCGTAGCTAGTGGTAACAAGATACACATTCCAATGTAGAGGAGATTGTTCCTTTCGCGGCATTGAACATTGGAATCTGCATCTTGTTTCAACTGCTGCTAAAAATGAATTTGCGTTGGGTAAAGACGACCGGAATGGTGCAGCGGTAGTGAGGCTGCCTTACGTTCTTCGGGTCCAGGGTTCTAATCCTGGTAAGAGCAAATGTTTGTGTGATGAGCATGGACATTTGTTTCCGAGTCATGGATGTTTATATGTATGTTAAATATGTATTTACAAACAAAAAGTATCTATGTAGTATTATCAACTATCTGGTGTCCACGACACAAGCCTCGTTGCTTAGTGTGGCACCTAGATGGCGCTGTGTGTAATGTCAAGCGATATTTATATTTCAAGATAAAATGCCCTATCGCGCCGTGACTGGTTTGGACTGGCCTTAGTATTTTTTTAATGACTTAATATTATTCAATATGCTAATGCTCATAGTCTTTTTCACAGTTCGTGTCTACTCGATCTTTGGACGGACGTGCTACAACAAGGGCTAAAGGTAATAACCGCCTAAATACTAATTACAGTGCCTAATGAAATACCATCTTAGTACCGTTGAAATAAAGTGTAAAATAAATAGGCATTGCTCATTAAAAACTTCGTTTATAGGAAGAAGTGTACCCGGCTAATATGGCGGACCTGTCTCACTCTCTGTATGTCGGTGACAAGGGACTAACCATGAAAGTGACTGGCTATAGTCAAAATTTAGATGTGAGTATTCTTATATTATTTACAACATATTAATTTAATAATACCCTACCGTAAAACGTGATTTTTTACTCCAAAAAAAAGTGTTTTCCCAGCAATATTTTTTGCGCAGGGTTGCATAAAAAAAGAAGTTTATTGTGGTTGGTGAAGGGCTTCGTGAAGGGTTCGTCTTCACCTTGTTTATGTATCGCGTCGAAATCGTAATGTCATTTCATATTTCAAAAAGGCTCGACCTCGTTGCTTAGATTGGGACCCATCTATGGGCACTCCATCTACACTGAGCTTTGACGCACTTTCCCTTTTAAACAAAACTGCAGGAATTTGACACCTCGTTGTTAACTTTTTACCTAACATTAGCCATTTGTGCCCGACTGAGGAGAATCATTTTTATAAGCGTTTGTATGTTTGTTACTTTATGGCGCTCTAGAGACCAAACGCGTGGGCCGATTTTGATGATTTTTACGTCAATCGATTTGTCTTAATTTTGTGAGTGTCACCAAAGACAGTAAATAAAAATTCAATATGGCGACAACCAGATGCCATTTTTTATAATTACTTTTTTTTTGAACAGTTACTAGTGGAGCTGATCACTCGCGAGATGCGCTCGGCGACGCAGAAGCTCACGAGCCCCATGTTCGAGGCCATGCGCGAGGTGCGCGCCCGCACCTACCACAATGTGCTCATCAAGCCGCACAAATTGGCCAAGTAAGTCATCATCTGCCTAGCCTGTAACCGGATGCAGCTGAATACCAGTATTTTACATGGAGCGCCTGCCTATCTGTCCTCCACAACCCAGTTAGTACTGGTAACACGATACCAATTGGTAAGAGTGGTTGTCAGACTTTCGGGCCAAGTAAATACAGTCGCTCCATGTAAAATACTGCTGCATCTGGTTAGACTGGAAGCGGACTCCATCATAGTTGGGAAAAGGCTACGCAGATGAAGACAGCTATTCGGTAGGTCAATAACTTAATATACGTTAACTTCATAAACATATTGGCCGTGACAGGGACGTCCGCATGAACATTCTGCTGGTGCCGTACATATCGCCGCGCGAGAAGGCGGCCATCATACACGCCGTGACGCTCGAGGAGCTGCAGGAATACAGCGACCGGCTGCTCAGCAAGATGTACTGCCAGGTAAGTCTACAGCGTGGATCAGAAAGATGTGCTCATATTATTTTAACAGACACCCAAACTGAACAACGTTGTACATGGAACCAACACAACAATAGCCAAAAAAAAATTGCTGCTTGACTTTTGTATGGAAAACTGCAATATCTAGTCGCCTGAAATGTATAATTATGATACAAATAACATGATATAACGCCTGTAATCACCGAAGAAGAATCGTGAACGGGCGCTGTCAGTTGGGAGTGGTCATCTCTTAGCTGCCACGGTTTATTTTAACTACTTTATTTTGAAAGTGTTGATTATTTTAATCTTTTACTCTGGGCGCTTTTAATGTGCACGTCTTTCTACATCGTTCTCACATATATGTATAATCTCAACGTGAATGATGTAACCAAGATTTTGTAACAATATTTTGATTAAAAAGAGTGTCCATGGAGTTTCTTGCTCATTCTTCTCCATAGAGATCTACGCTTTGGAATGTGCAACTACAGTACTTTCTCAAGTTATTATGCCTTGTGACTGTGACTGTAGCTTAGCTTTTTTTTTTTTTTGTTTCACTTTCAAAAGTGCCTGTAATGGTCTAATTGAAATAAATGCTTTGAGTTTGAGTTTGAAGGATTAGGCAGAGGTGCTCTTAATAGTTCACCCACATTTCGCCGGTTATGTTTTAAGTCATGTAATAGGGGGAAGGTTATTGGTACAACGTGCTACTTACTGTGTATTAAATAACATACCACGCCTGTATTCAAATAGGTAACGAAACTGGCATGTCCGGGAACATAAATTTCGCCAAAAAATTGTGCAAGGCCCGCGTGGTGCACTGCGACCCTTCTCACACAAGTGGCAGCGGCCGGCGGTGTCTAGCACTTAGCTGTAGTGCGCCGGTTGGACGGGCCGCGTGACGTCACGCGGCGCCGCGAATCTTTCAAACGATACTACGAGTATGCGTTTCTTATTGAAGATAAAGCGACAGTGAAACTGCGGCCTCTGCGCTGCCGGCCGCTGTCACTTCGGTGTGAATTGACCCTTACAGAAAGAAGATAATTGTGTCCCAGAAGAACATTATAATCTTATTGTATGCTTAAGGAGGATGCGCTAATAATAAATAAAATTACACAAACAAATAATTGACAAAAACGAGGTTGTCGTAATGTGGAATGTGAACTCTGCTATCATTGTGCCGATTTAAGTGACGGCAAATGGCCAAGACCCTCGACGAACATCTTTCGAGGCTCTCCTTAGGCGGTTGGATCAAGGGCCTGATTCAGAAGGCAGTACTCCTCGATACGGCTCGCATTGTGAGGAGGTTCCTGTCTCTGGAGCCCTAACCAACAGTAGCTCCACCATGCTCCCGACACCGGCGGAAAGCTATTTTTTATATTTTGGAATTATTATTTTTAGTTTTTTTTTAAATATGTAAAAATATAAAGAATATGTATAGAAATGAATAAACGAGAAAAATATAAAATTATTTTAATTCGAGTATCACTGACTCATAATAGAAATAATACACTCTTAGAGTCACATTACTTATGTACACCTTATTATTAATTCAATTCAAAACAATTTAATTTTCAATTCATTCATTCTAGCTAAGCTAAGCTAGCAAGGTAGTAAATTTTCAGTTTTTTTTAATTTGCAGGGCTTTACGATGAATAATTCCAGTGTGTGAAAGAGACAGAGCTATACAGGTCGTCTAGCGCCATCTCTTTCACACTGGAATTACTTCTGCTTTAAGACGTCATGGTAGGCCACCAGCTGTCAGGCTGTATGTTGGTTACATTATGATTCTGGTTTGTGTTGACAGATACTGGTGGAAGGCAACCTGCCGTGGTACGAAGGTATCAGGATAGCTGAGAACGTGCACCGCATTCTGATGTGGGACGCGCTCGCCGATGACGAGTTCCCTGATGTAAGTTATCATCGTTTTAATGACATTTACACGGTTAAATTAAATTAGATAGCGGAACTTCGCAGATGTGAAAATAACAGAATAACTTTTTTACAATAAAAATAAACTTTACCTTTTTTTTGTTGTGGTATCTCACACAAATCCTTGCACTTGTATAAAGTACTGAAGTTAAGTAAATCCTCCTTCTATAGAAGTCGGTTAAAAGCAAACAATATCTAACTATTTTTTTGTTGTCGATGAACGCAATAAGTGTAGTTGTTTTTGTTGTTGTTTTACCGTGTTTAAATATGAATACATGTCACTGCAGTTGCACTAGCTAATTAAATTTGACCTTGTATTTCAGGCGAAAAAGGCTTATCTCACTTGAAATTCATTTATTTATTTAACGCCGATAGCCACTTGATGATAAGTAGGTAAGCAACATCGGGTGCGTTCAGTACTTGGATGGGTGACCGCCTGGGAACAGCGCGTGACGTTGGCTTTTTGCTTTTTTTAGTTCCTCCTAGTTCCCCCCATTTGTTTGCATTATTTTTGTGACGAAGGATGTGTTTTTATTAACTTCCTTTGGTGGTTTTGGTTTGTAGGCGGCAGCGCTTTTCTATAGATAGACAACTGATACTGACACATTAGCCTACGTCATCCCACTGCTGCCAGTTGCTTCTATCCAGGGCTTATGTGGACCACGGGTCGGTTTGGTTTTGGTTTTGTCTAGCTCGTCCCGCCATCTTCTACGAGGTCTGCCGCGACGCCTTCTGGCTGTGTCACGGCTCCAGAAAGTGGCTAGTGGCCCACAGCTCGCTGAGCTTGCGGCAGACGTGACCAGTCGAGTCCTATTTTAGCTTAGCGGCTTTTTGAGCAACGTCTGTAATTTGCGTGTTGAAATGCAGTGCGGTGGTGCGTACAAGGTCGGTTATTTTGACGCCTAGTATCTTGCGCTCCATTGCACGTTGGCAGACTTTGAGTTTGGGCTTTTGAATGTTTGTCAAAGAACAACTTTCAATAAAAAAGAAAATTATTTATAAAAAAAACAACTCGTCCACTGCTCTACAAAGGCTCCTTCTCCCCCAGCTCTTAAACTTGTTAAATATTTTGTTATACAGGTTAAAGTCCACCAACTGCCCCTGGGCGAGCGTAAGATCCGAGTGCTGAGCCTGAACGAAGCTTCCACCAACAGCATCATCACTAACTACTACCAGGGCGAGGCTACCACCTCCAAGGACACAGCTACGCTGGAAGTGCTCATGGTAAGGATCCACGTCTGTCATTTCTGAGGGGTTAGGTAGAGGTGTATCTAATAGTACACCCACTATTCTTTTAATTATCCTGTACTGTACCACTGCTGGGGAAAAGCCTGTCCCAACTGACGACCCGAATGGCGCAGCGGTAGTGAGGCTGCCTTACGTTCTTAGGGTCCCGGGTTCGAATCCCGGTAGGAGCAATGTTTGTGTGATGAGCATGGACATTTGTTTCCGAGTCATGGATGTATATATGCATAATAAGTATGTATTTACAAACAAAAAGTATATATGTATTATTATCAACTATCTGGTGTCCACGACACAAGCCTCGTTGCTTAGTGTGGCACCTAGATGGCGCAGTGTGTAATGTCCAGCGATATTATATTATACATATATTATAATTCCTTCTAGGAGTTTTTATCCCGTTCCACCTAGAACCAACCCTCGTGCTACGCGTT
This sequence comes from Eugnorisma glareosa, assembly GCA_947578425.1. Lineage (NCBI taxonomy): Eukaryota > Metazoa > Arthropoda > Insecta > Lepidoptera > Noctuidae > Eugnorisma > Eugnorisma glareosa. Next base: position 9,108,190 of record OX387974.1, on the reverse strand, counting down.
TAGGCGAGTAACTATCGACGCAGCAGGAGTAATTTCAATGTGTGAAAGAGACAGCTATACAGGTCGTCTAGCGCAATCTCTTTCCCACACTAGAATTAGTTCTGATTTAAGACGTCATGGTAGCCATATATGTCAGGTACATCCTGACCCGTTTACTAGCTTGAGCTGCGTAGAGGACAAACCTGCGCAGTTTTGCAACATACTTCGGTTTACCTGTACAGTTCATGGAAAATCCCAGTAACACTTTGCCCGACTAGGAAATCGAACCCAAGACCACTCACTAGACCGTCCGTCTGTCCGGGCTATCTGTACTGAATGTGCGTATGTTGTAGTTGCTGATGGAAGAGCCGGTGTTCGACAGTCTGCGCACGAAGGAGCAGCTGGGCTACAGCGTGTTCAGCATGATGCGCTACACCTTCGGCGTGCTGGGCTTCTCCATCACCGTCAACACGCAGGTCGACAAGTTCAGGTATATACATCACGCTCGTTATAGAGGGACCTATAGTATACCCACATGTCGCCACTTATGTCAAAGTCCCAAGTTATAGGGCCCGAGTCTAATGCCAGCAACCGGGCTCAAGCCAGACTCCGTAGATGCTACTGAGAAATTCCTGATGGAAACACTGGCGGAAGCCTATGGCGGTGGACGTTTTTCGGCTGAAATAATTATGATGTTGTTCACAAATCTATACTAATATTATAAAGAGGTTAATTTTGGTTTGTGAGGTTGTAGGGGGTAATCTCTGGATCTACTGAACCGATTTTGAAAATTCTTTCACTAATAGGAAGCTACATTATCCCCGAGTGCCATAGGCTAAATTTCTGATCAAAACGCGAGCGAAGCTGCGGGCAACAGCTAGTAGAAGATAAGAAAAGAAAAGCACACACGACTAACCGTCTCTTGTAGGGTGTTCGTTGGTTTCGGCAGCGTTAACAAATCATATTTCGAGTTGCCAACAGACTGTTTAAAAACATTATCTAAAAGGATAAAAAAAAGGGGCCATCCTTTAATCACGTGAGGTTTTTTAGGCCATTTCTATACCCGTTCCCCTTGGTTAGTTTTATTATACCATCCCCCCCATCGTGATGAATTCCCCCTGATGACACCCCCCCCTGTTCCAAACTCACGTGACTAAAAGACGACACCTAAGGAGCCTATAATATAACATAACTAGGTTTTAGTTTTATGTTTTAAGATATACAACGTGTAACAAAAAGGGTATAGTCATATGGAAAACTGTGGTAGGACCAACAAACTGAACAACTTTCTCTATGGGACCACCATCGAAATCGTAAAAAAATTATCAGCTGTCCCATACATTTGGGTCGAGTAGGTATTGAAATTTTGTATGGTGCAGTTGATTATTTTTTTGTGATTACGATGGTGGTCCCATAGAGAAAGTTGTACAGTTTGATGGTCCGTACCACAGTCTTCCATATGACTATACTCTTTCTGTTACACGCTGCATAACAACTCTAATCCAGCCTGCCAAAACGCAGGTCTCACCATCATTCTCTCCTTTCATAAAACGAGCTCCAAAATAAAAACTGAAACACCTTCCCTCAGCGTATCATACGTGGACGCTCGCGTAGAAGCGTTCCTGAAGAAGTTCACGCGGGACATGAAGCGTCTCACAGAGAAGACGTTAGCGGCGACCAAGCACTCGCTCGTGCAGCTCAAACACACCACCGACTACGAGCTGAAGGAGGAGGTGAGTTCGTAACATCACGCCTGTTATACACATAAGGTATGGTACAAGTGTACCTGTAGCGACATCTATCACGCAACAGATGAATTAAAATCTTACATCGCGCAAGTGGAGTTATCCGCGAGATTAGCATTTTTTTTTTGTAAAAAACGTTGTTCCTCTCTAGGAATTTCTCGTGGGCGCGATTACAAACATTTAAACTCACATACACAAACAGCCAGACCCGGAACAACTACCTGTAAGTCATACAAATATTTGTTCCGTGCGGGGATCGAATCCGCGACACGCAGCGCAGCAGCTAATCGCTTAGCCACTGCGCCAACCGTGCCGACAACACTTCACATCATTTGGAACAACCCAACAACAACTGCCGGTTTTTTCTCGAAATCCGAGTACTGTTCCAAATTATCAGTAGTATAAACCCGGTAGTAGTTACGCCTTCTATTAATAACGAGGGATCCGCCCCGGCTTCGCACGGGTGCAATGTTATGCATATAAACCTTCCTCTTGAATCACTCGTATCTATTTAAAAAAAAACCGCATCAAAATCCGTTGCGTAGTTTTAAAGATCTAAGCATACATAGGGACAGACAGCGGGAAGCGACTTTGTTTTATAATATGTAGAGATTACTTTTGAGAACTTGAAATCCATCGTTCTACATCCTCTTAGAATCAATAGGCACTATTTGAATTTAGGTACGTTTTTGCGGGTATCACCTCGGGCACATTTTTGTATTCTTTCAGTTAAACGTAAAGGAAATATGCCCAATAATGCACCAAATCATTTTAGCTAAAAATGCATATTTTCTAAAAACAGCGACAATCCGTGTTCCATTAATAACATACAACAATGTGTATGTGTTGTGTTTTTTAACTAAAAAACATTGGTAAACATGGTAAATATCATACAACAATATCTCTTAATACCTATATTCATCTTTCTACCTATATCCATATTTCGCCAATTGTGTTTAAGACCCATGTAATAGAGGGCGAGCATATTGCCATGAACTGGACACAGATCCAGATTCCGAGCTATCACTGAGAAAATCCTTACCAAAAAACGCAATAACGCCTTTCCCGACCCAAGAATCGAACCCAAAACGTCGAGTGGCGTTAAAAATATCGTACTGTGATTCCAAACGCCCTGCGCACCCTGGACAGCTAGCACTCGGTAACGCAGAATCTAGCTGACTAATCCTTTCACCACGATGACTCAAACTCACCATTATATCAACAAATAAAAAGAAATAAACCAAAACTATTTTTTCCAGGTCGAGAGGAATTGGCGAGAGATTATAAGCAGGGAATACATGTTCCACCGATTGTTTTTGGAAGTAAGATTCATCATGTTTTCTGCTCGATTTGAATGTTCGTGGAGGAGCTCCGTATTTTTGTAGCCATGTTTGTCGTGGGACGTACAAGGCTTCTGAGAGAAACAGCAGCCCTCCAAATGTCTCGATAATCACGATAGAAAGCCGTCACAGGCAGTCGTTGTGGCCGAAATCGGCATCATCATCTGGCCAGTCTTTTAACAAATATGTTTGATTCGGCTTCCAGTCTAACAGGATGCACCTGTGTGTTATTTTTATTCCTTTATTTGGTTAAAAAAAAAAAACATTCGAAAATATAAAAAAATAATAGCCCACCGGTATCGGGAACGAGGTCCAATCTGCTGAAGTTCAGGGCTCCAGAGAGAAGAACCTCCTAACAATACGAGGCTTATCCAAGAGAACCGTTTTCTGAATCAAGCCCTTGATGAAATTGCCTATTGAGTGTCTCCTCGTTTGTTATTATTTATTAATCGTGATTCCGTTTGTAGGCGGACGCGATACAAAAGATCAAGCTAGCAGACATCAAGACCTGGGTCGACGATCACTTCCCGACGGGAAACAAGTCCAAGTTCAGGAAGCTGTCAGTACAGGTATGTGATGGGTTGTATGGACTTACACAGTCTTCTGGACTGTATGTCTGCGTGTGTACTAGGACTATTTTTCATTTATTTTTCAAAATTCTTTTGTCGACATAGTAATTGCTCTTAAAAGCATTAATTTGAAAGGGTGCAATGAATTTACTTATTATTTATTATAAATATCAAAACATCAGATATTTATGATATCCGATAAATATCAAAAGTTAGATATATATCCAATTTGTAGGAAAGCCATATTATTATTTTACTTTGTTACATAAACATAATAAATAAATAAATTCATCATTTAATAAATAGAATAGAATATAACCGTATATTCTATAAATACAAAAGTTAATAATGAAGTAAAAGTACTTTGTCTATTACTTTCTTTGTAAAAAAAAATAGAATAAACACAAAAAAAAACGTACTCTTTCGTAACGAAATTTTTCTGACACGACACGCCATTAATGCCGGCAGAAGTCTTGCCATTTATGGATTAGAACTTACTATTAGGGAGTATGTTTTAACCACAGATATAGTATCTGTGGTTTTAACACTACTCCAACGCCATCTACATTTGGACAGTAGAAATACAGTAACAAACGCCAAAAATTACTTAATAATATAAAATGTTTAAACCATTTTTGTAAATCATTTGTATAAAAAAAACGCGATTTATGTTATCGGATATATATCCAATGAAATATATCCTCGAACCCTGAATACTCGGCAAAATTTAAAAAGCAAGCTGAAGCAGTGCTCGCATCCCTCGTATATGCTGCCTACACGACCTCCTCGCGCTTGCCAAGTATAAAATAGAACATAAACATTGTAAAATACAATATCAAATACAGTAATATGTGTATCGCTTACACTTCTTCAGACTCTTTAGGCTGGTTCGACCGGTTGTTCACAATACTTATTTTTGTCGTGAAAAAGTACAATAGGTTTTGTAATAACAAAATTTGTCATTTGTACTTCATCAGATCATGGGCCACAAATCAAGCAACGAGACCACTCAAGAAGCCATCGCAAAGAATCACTACGAGCTAACGTACCTAGACGCGAGCCAGCCGATCGGAGACACGAGCGAGAACAACGCAGACTTCATCCCCGATATCAACTCCTTCAAGACCGGCCTGCCCTTCATACACGTACCTACCAGGGTCGACTTAGGACAATGCTGAAAGAGGAAGACCCGGTTACGGAGAGCTCCTATTTAAGGTGGATGCGCAAGGGTAGCCCGCGATATTTAAAATTTCTTACGTTTATTGCAATTTGCAGGTCAGTGTCAGGTTGTATGTTGATGAAAATATGAATCGCGCCAGTAACACGTATGGAGTTACAGAATTGTTATCATTCAAATCATCAATACAACCCTCCAAGTTCATATAATCCCATTCAATAGCTCAATAGCTTAATATTTCATGAAAAAGTCATCTTTGGGATTATATGAACTTGGAGGGCTGTATTGATGATTTGAGTGATTATAATTCTGTAACTCCATACGTGTTACTGGCGCGATTCATATTTTCATCAACGAACAACCTGACACTGACCTGCAAATTGCAATAAACGTAAGAAAATTTAAATTTCGCGGGCTACCCTTGAGCATCCACCGTAATCTGTTAAAGCATTTATTTGATTGGCTGTTGTGTAGTTGACGCCATCAATCAATGGAGAAGGCAACTGGAAATCTAATGGCGCTAGCTTAGCTTGTACCTCGTGATTGGTTGAAGATCTGTCAATGTCATTTTATATTTCAAAATAGCTTGACCTCATTGGTCAGACTAAGCTATCGACACGCCATCTACAATCAGCTTTGACCAGCTTTTCCCATTGATATACTTTGTATGAGCTGTCAAATTCCGATTCCCCCATAGATGTTGATGGCAATAGTAACTTGTGTTATCACTAATTTTCTAAGTCAATGATTCAACTATTTATTGATTTCGAACTAAACATTGAATTTTATAAGTTTTCAGTTCTTTCTTGCAATTATTATTATTAATTAAGGTGTCAACTACTCTGCTTAACCAATCACAGTCTTAACAGATTTAAGATGGATACTACAAGGTAGCATAAATCGTAATAAAAAGTATATACAATTCGTGGGCTTAACGTGATATTCAGGCTTTCAAAAACCGGGTATAAAATGACTCCAAGTAAATGTAGGACTGACTTGACAAAATACACTAACATTAACACTCAAAATGGGAAATTTACTATGTTTACTATTTATTTTGAAATCCCGATATTACCATGATCACGGATAAACTGAAGTTATTGTGGGTGTTTATGAGCAGACAAATATAATAATATATTACAGTAACTTCACTTCGTTGAGTCGGAATACATATGATAGGCGTCTATACGAACATTATTGAAGTATTCAAATCAGTACCTTTAATTATCACGCCTAGCTTCGACCAATCACATTAACTGTAAATTAACTGTAACTGTATAATTTAAAGTGGTGTAGGAGAAGAATAGTGTCTCATTGGGCAATCGGTAACGTATTGTCATACAGCTTATATCTGATTGGCATTTCTTTGAGGCTTTGACCATCTTTACCAGTGATTGGAATAGTTAGAGCTAATGTGCCTAAAGTTCAAGGAACAGAAACGAAAGTGGAGATTCCCTTACGACATTTTTTTTTTCAGAAAATTTGTTCCGAATGTCGGAACATTACTTAAGTACAACTAAAATTAATAAAGTAAAACAGCTATCCAATTCATTTACTGTTTCTGTTTAAATAAAAAGTACTCGATTTTTATTGTTTAAGAAATAAAGGTAATCTCCTTATCTTCGTTTGAACGCCGTAAGTAGTTAGATCTAACAAGGTAAAAAAAACAATTTATAGGTTTTCATACCATTTATTCATTTGTACAATTATTGGAACTAAACGTAAACAGAAATCAAAACAACTTGCGGTAAAACGTAGTCCATAAAATCAAGCCATGTGAAGCAGATCCAATAAACGATAAAACAAGTATAGGTAAAAAAAAAAACAATTCACGAGTCAAATATGCGTACACAACTTGAGAAACTATAGGAGTGAATGATGCGCGCACGACGAGGAAAAAAAATTTTAGTCGTAAGTTCTGTTCCTTGCTTGAACTTTAGGTACATTAGCTCTACCTATTTCGATCACTGATCATTACAGTCCTTTAAACTAGTGACATAATCCTTATTTTGAACCTTATAGCAACTAGGATAAAGATGTTGCAAAATCAGATTTAAACTACCTGTGACAGGATAGTATATTCGACCTATGTACTTTAAGTTTACTAACAACCGCTTCACGTATACTATGTCGATTATTAAAGGCTTTATTATTTCTCTTTTTCTAACTTAATTCCGTCCAATGACTCAACTTTCATAACTTGCTCCACGGTTCTTCTTTTTCTTATTTTATCCATTTCGCTTGGTTTTAAAACGTAAGACAACAAAATCTGTTTGCCTATTTTGATAAAATTATTAAATAATTCTTTAAAATACTGTGTATATGGATGGGTTTTACAGGGATATCTACATGACATTTTGAGACGCTCAGGGGTTGATCGGCAACGACCATCAGACTTGATGACATTGTAATGCTCATCGTACATCGGCAGCTACTTTCGAGCAAAGATCTGTATAATAAGTGTTTCGGCTCTTGATTCGTCAAACTGAGGCGAATCCCGCAGAATACTACTACACAAGTATCATGTAAGAAGTTGTTCTAACTGGTCAGTGCCGTCCTAATATAAAAACAAGAGACGCTCTTGTCCGCGTCCTGCGTGGATTTCGTTTTCAAAAAGTTGCAGTCTTTTAAAGTTGCTCAATGTCGACCCAAATTGCTTGCGGTTGCTCACGTTTGGTTTGTTATGGCAATCGATTTAAAAAACCGTTTGATCACTGGTTCTTATGAACTAAATTCGCGTGAGCTTGCGATCGTCGCACAACCGCGTTTTATAAGCACATGGCCTACTATTCGCTAGCACTGTGTGCCTAGATACAGAGAATAAGCTAATAAACGCTAAAAAACATAGTCGATTATATCGACGATCATAGCAAACATGTCGCATAGTAATATGTTTCCAATATTTTGACATAGGCTTGTTACATCTACCAAAGCTTTGTACAGAATACTATAATGTTAATAATATACCTACCTACTTTAGATAGGTCTCTATTGTATTAAAAATAAAACTAATTAAGGCGTTAGGTAATAATACCTATATTGTATATAAAAAATATGAAATAGATACGTAATAAAAAAATAGCGAAGTATACAAATATAAAATATCTAAACGATTGTAAATATTGTACTTAAACTTCTGCTTACAACGCAGAAACAAAACTACAATATCTTGGGTTTCGTAAAATATTTATGAAATAAAGAATGACTGTCAAATTTGTTATTTATAGTTTACAATAAAATAGTCTCAATAGGACACAAAATGATGTTTTCTTTGCATTTGATACCCTACAATTTCGTTTTGTATTTTCTTTCCAGTTCCAGCTCTACTTTTCTAGATCATCAGCGAACTTTTATATGCCAAAATAAATTAATTCGTAAAATAAGTTTACGTACTCAAAACTATCGCAGCGAACTTTATTTATTTTTATGAGGTAAAACATACAAACAGTATAAAATATGCTATATGTAACTAAACAATAAAAAACGATAATTATGCTGTTTACCTTTTATTCAATGAATTCACAATAAATATAAAGTAACAGTTACAGGGCTCAGTAAACTATTTCTATCCTCCCGTCGAGGTCCTTGGTGACGACGCGCTGTCTCCGCATGTAATTCTGGAGCAACGTGTAGTCGATTTGATAGTTTTCCACGTTCTGTCTGTTGTCAGATATCATCTGAAATAATAGGAGGATTTCTTAAAGATCACGTACCAAAGTTTAATAAGGCGTGTATGTAAGTCGCACGACTGCCTAACTTAAATGGCACTGCCCCGTAGCATGACCACCGTAGAAACGGGTTTTGTCGACGGAAGAATCGACAAAATGACTGAATTCTTTTGATGATCTGTCGTTTTGTCGATTCTTCCGTCGACAAAACCCGTTTCTATGGTCATGGTCTGTCGCACGCTGGAGGAGGATCCCAAACAACAGTCATCGGTAACGCAGCAGGCAGCAGGCCAAGTCCGCGTATTCACAATCGCTCGGTCCGTGATTACGATTCAGAAAATCGATGTCTACGTTTTTTTGGCGTAATCCCAGACGGACCGTTTGTGAATACGAGGGCAGGAGATTGCGGGAAGGGAGAGGCTTTTGGTGGGACATAGATGGCTTCCCGCCCTTGTCACATTGATATTTAGGGTCATGTTAGTGGGACACAGATGGCTTGTATTAAAATAATAAGCATTCATACCGAGTACCCGCCGCCGCCGTCGCCGATGTAGTTCTGCGACAGCACCCGGTAGGTGGCGTCCTCGTCGAGCGGCAAGTAGCGCGGCACGTCGCACTCGATGCAGCGCACCGTCGCGTTCACGCGCGACCCGATCGGCTGCGACGCGTTGTACGTGTTGCGCATGCCTGGGAAAGATGACCATACTAATCTATAACTCTTACCTATATAAATGAATAAAATTGCAGCGTCTGTTTGTGATTTCAAAATAACAGCTTTTTACTGAATGCATATGAAAGTGTTCTTATTCTTCTTTCAAGAAAGTATCCACGGTGCATAAAATAAAATAAAAAAACATTTTAAACAGGCATAGGCTCAAATTCAGTTATGTGACATCTACAAGTCCACACGTTCCGCGTGGTGCATTTCTGCCCACTCCCTCTCATACAGAGGAGGTTTGTTTGATGCTGTGTTTGTTTCTCAGCTGTGGGTACATAGGCTGATTATAATTGCTTCGTTTGTCTAGTAGTCGCAAGCGCGACTTCTGAGCATGAGGTCCTGGGTTCGATTTCTGGGTCGTGCAAAGTGTTATTGGGCTTTTCCATCAAGAATTTCAGTAGCAGCCACGGATCCTGAATTTGTGCCAGGTTGATGTCAAAAGGCTCGCTCATTATTAAATAATGATGATGTTCTGTTTTTCGCCTGCCGTACCTCCGATCTGCAGCATCCGGCCGCTGGAGAAGGTATCCTCCCAGTTGACGCCGACGGAGAACTCCAGCGCTTCCAGTAGGTACCTCCCCTGCAGCTCGTACACCTGCACGTTGTTTTCGAACGGTATCGCCATCAGCAGCGCTTCTGTTGTGACGTCTGCGGAACAAGATACAGTAGCTAGTTAGGTAATGCAGAGTCAAAATAAATAAGCTAGCGGTACTACGCGGACGCGAACGATAAAACTTAAACATATAATTTTCTTATTTGTTTACATATCGGTTCACATCTTGCATACCGCGTTGCACTAGCTTTTGACCATCATTTGACCTTTTATAGTCTCACGCAATTTAATTTCCAAACATAGACAGAATCAATATTTCAAGTGGGCGCGTAGATCGCCAAATCCGAAACTATGAGGAATATCGAAAAATACTCGAAAGTAGTCTCGGGACCGATTTTGATGAAAACTAAAACTGCATCAATGGTTTTTTTTAAGATCTGTATTCCCAATAGATCTTAAAAATCCTCATCAGGAATCGTGAAACGTGTTCTTACACCATTCGATAGTGTCGATAATAACGATCAAATTCTGGGAAGTAATGACATACGGCATTTTTCGCTATTCCTCGCATAGCTTCGGATTTGACACCCACTTGAAAAATTCACCCTGTAGCAAAAGTGGTTTTAGAAAAATAAAAAAACACCACAAAGTTTAATTTGGATGAATTACTGATCGACTTTTCAATAGGACCTACCTACCTACGAGTCATACAAAAATCAACTTAATTTACACTTATCTAAATTTCATTAAAGGATTTTAGTGAAAGGTTCACCTCCAGGGTTGATCTGCACTCGTAGTCCACCGGTGTTGATGAGGCACACGTGTGCATGGTTCCACGCTGAGCCCGTCGCTAGGGCTACCATCTGTAACGCAACGCTCAACTTACACGCTGGTTTCATCACACGCAGTGAGGGACATCGTGACACAAGCTTTCAACTTTAATTCAGTTCAACCCTGACTCTGACCTCGCAACTCATTAAGCAACTTTATTGGTAGGGAATAAAGATCGCTCCAATTTTGACAGTCGCCTCAATGGCAACCTTGAACCTTATTTAAATGCTAATAAGGACCATAGTGCTTTTAACAGTGAGGCGAAGTCGGAGGTGAAAAAGCATAAATGATTTATGAGCCCCAGAGCTGTTATTTTTCGTCAGTCTATTACAAAAAACCGGCACAATGCGTGTCAGAACACGCAAAATTCGAGAGTTCCCGTAGTTGGGTTTAATATTTTATCCCAAGAAAAATCTTCATTTGCAGTTGAAAAAAATGCTCTCCCATCATACACGTATATAAATGTCAACTTGATACCTCTACGCGTTCTTGAGATAAAGGGACAACAAAGTGATTCAACAAGGCTTCCGTTTTTTCCTTTTGAAATACAGAGAAGAGCAAAAAAGAGACAGAGCTATACAGGTCGTGTAGCGCCATCTCTTTCCCACACCGGAATTACTCCTGCTTTAAGACGTCATGGTAGGCCACCTGTTCTACCGAACATCTGTTTTTTTAATGACCAAAACATGATTTCCCTTCACAAAGCCCTATATGGATCCTCACGGCAGAAGTTCCTTGTAGCACTGTACTTGACTGTACTATAAAGAGTGTAACAAGACCCTTAACGACGCCGAAAGGTACTTGTTCTCCTCGACATTGCGATCATTTTTTTGTTCTAGACCTTACCTGGAAACCTTCTAGTTACAGAGATATTTGGGGTCAGTTCAGACTTTTTCAGTTTTTTTTTTTTAAATACATTTTTTAATGTATTATACTATTCAATCAATCCATCAGCACAATGCTTTGAGTGCGTTACATTGAGTCCAAACGTGATTATTCACCCCAAAAGTTTAATTCCCTTCAATATGGTTGAGCTGAATGGGGCTGATGCATGCGTCATGTTCGTGAACGGGCGCTGTCAGTTGGGACTGGTCATCTCTTAGCTGCCACGGTTTATTTTAACTACTTTGTTTTTAAATTGTTGATAGTTATAATCTTTTACTCTGGACGCTATAATCCCAACATGAATGATGTAACTAAGATCTTGTAACAATATTTTGATTGAAAAGAGTGTCCGTGGAGTTTCTTGCTCATTCTTCTCCATAGAGATCTACGCTTTGGAATGGGCAACTACAGAACTTTCACAAGTTATTATGCCTTGTTTCTGTTACTGTAGATTCGCCTTTGTTTTTCTGACTTTCAAAAGTGCCTGCTAAGGTCTAATTGAAAAAAATGCTTTGACTTTTTGAAAAAAAAAAATTGTTTCCCAGCATTTTTTTTTTGTGTAAATTAAAGTTACTTAGTTTGATGTACATCATGCTTGGTTGACGGCTTCGTGAAGGGTGCTGTTACATACACCCTGTATGGTGATCTATAGTCGATAAGAATCGCTCATACCTCGTCGAGGAAGCCGTCGCAGGCCCAGCTACCGAGGTTGCACTCTCCGCGCGAGCACCACGACCGGTTGAGCGTGACGCGCGACACGCCCAGCACCTCCTTGCCCACGGCGTCTACTTCCGCGCGCCACGGCTCCAGCAGAGCCAGCATCTTGGCGTCTGCAATCAGGAAGGCCGGTCACCTCAGTAAACAATGTAATAACGCAAAAAAGCGCAATACCTCGTATGTGGTAATTCAGACCATCAGACAGGACAACTTTCACTAAGGACATTTCGATTTTCCATGCAATAAAATATCGCATCGGCGGAAATAGTATGAAGTCGCTACAAAAAAATCAGCTGTTCAGTACATTTTGTCCAGTTATGCGCAGTCAAATGTATGTGGCAATCGTTTTTTTTTTTCGCGATTTCAGGTTTGGCCCCATAGTTAAAGTTGTTCATAATGATGAGTACAATGACCCCTTAAGAGATTTCGTGTATGAATAGATAGACCTTATATATATGTGGGGTCAGGTTCTTGAGTCAAACAAATTGCGTAGTTTTTACTACTTATTAGATTTATTTAAATAAAACACCTTAAATACACCCTACGTCTTTTACACCTTAGCATTGCTCTGCCATTCTAATTGTGTTCCTTCCTCTTCCTCAACATTCACGTCATCTCAAGCATACATCACCTGTCTCACTTACACTTATACTTCTGTCTCTTTCACACATCTCATGCATCAGTCGCGTTCCATTCCTACATATATATATATATTTTTTATTGTGAAATATATATATATATATATATATTTTATTGTGAAATTTGTCTAGATCGATGCCGCGATGGTCTGAATGACCATAAGAAGTAATGCGCTTATTCTGTTACACCCATGGCGTGACCGTAATATAGCTTAGTTCTTGTCTGACCAATGAGGTCAAGCTATTAGCAATAACATGACATCACGCCTGTAATCCCCAAAGGGTTTGGCAGAGGTTTACTTAATGGTACATCCACATTTCGCCCGATAATATAAGTGAAAGACCCGTAAATGGGCTAGCGTTAAAATCACAGAACAGACTGTAGTGTGGACCACTTGACTGCGCATATAGATCACTATATGCGCAGTCAAGTGCTCGAAAAGTATTAGTATTTTGTCGCCTATGTATAGGCTACGGTACTATTAACCAGGTTATATTCTCTATGTCTCCAACACACAGGGGCGTGCCGTCCATAGAGGCAATTAGGCCTAGCCTACCCTACCATTCCCCAACAACGCAACAAATGCATTTATTATAACTATATTAATAAAAAATAAAAAACTCCTGTTATAATACTTATAGCAACTTGTCGCAGCCGTGTGACGTAACTGATAAATACTACGACGCTCGCTCCCGGCCGTCTAGGCAAGGCCGCAGCCGGCCTAATTTCCATTGATAAATTTACGCACACTGATGCGTAATTTCGTGTATATGAACGGCACACATAGTAAATAGGGGCGTAAACTCCTGCGAGTGTAGCTGGCTAGCTGGCCACTGATTGGCTGCCCCACAAAGTATTATCCGGCTAAAACGGTATGCAGTGATGCAATTATATTTGGTAGTGTTTTTTTTTATCGACAAAATAACAATTGTATTTTTCTTAGAAGCCATATTTGTTTCATGTGAGTAGCAAAATTTATTTCGCGATCTTCAGTGTTTTGATTTTTATAATATCTGACATTTGTAATTCGTTTTGAAACGTATAGTAGTGTAAATATTATTTGTTATATTTGTTTATTAACTTAGAAATGGTGTTCTGTTGTGAAGTTTGCGCTGTTAGTGTGTTTGTTAAAAGTTAAAAACAGTAAGTATTCACAATCGTTTAATGATAAGATTCAAGTTGTGTCCAAAGAAAGATGTGTAGGTACCCGAATTACGAGAATTAACCTAAAATTCATCGTCATTTCAAATTAATCTTTCTTCTGTTTGCATTGTCAGAAAATCGTGATTTGAACCTTGATTAATGCGGAGTTCTTGTATTTTATAACTTTGGTTTTAATAGGCTTATTTTAAAGGTTTGTTTTTCAAATATTCCGGTCAGAAAACTCTACCTTTTTTTTGTTTACAGCGCACTCTGTTTTATTTTTTAGAATTTTTTGTAGCGGAGCGACATCCTTCGTTCTTGTATTGACAGAATCCCATTGAAATTCCTGATATTTAAGCTAGATGGCGTTGTTTCTTATACGCTTACTAAAAACACCAGGGGTGGGTGCGGTGGGCCCGGAAGGGTAAGTGAATATATCAATAGATGTGAGTACTTTGAGGGTCATCTTAGCGTGGCCTACCTTCCGCGGAGAACCACTGCACGCCACTGCCAACACACGGTGTAAGGGTCAACATGACACAAGCTTATGTCATGATGACGTCATCATCTGCCGATGTCTCCAACGTAGTTACGTTGGGGTCCGATTCCAGTCTAACCGGATGCAGCTGAATACCAAATATTTTACATGGAACTACTGCCTATCTGACCTCCACAACCCAATTACTGCTACGATACCCAGCTGTAAGACTGGTTGTCAGACTTTCGGAGATGACATGACGAAATTCATGTTAAACGTTTGTGCCACGATGTCCCACCGTGCACCGTGTATAGTAATTACTATGTACACTTGTACAGCTGGTAGGGTTTACGGTTGACCACTTTTGACCTTATTACTAAAAGCGTAGAGATGAAAAGTGGTCCACCATCAATTGTGTTGGGAGTACCTACCTGGTACTATAGAAGTGCCCAAGAAGACAGGCTCCCCCCTCCAGTCCTGCACCACGCCCTGGGCGTCGATGAAGAACTTGATGTTGCCGAGGTACCTCGTGTAGCATGATGCTTGCACTATCGGGATCTGTGGGATTTAAACGTTTTGATTTGACGGACAAGATTGGTCTATCACACTACCTAAAAATAATAGTCTTCCTGACCGTTTTCAGTCACGGTGGCCAATCTCAGCGGAGATTAGCCATCAGCGCGGGAGATATTATAGTGCACAAGTGTGCACGCAGGTGCACTCCTCATAGTCCTTAAGGACGGCAATCAGACACGACCGGAAAGAGATCAGGTGCAGGACCAACGGCTTAACGTGCTTACACCTGTCACCTCAAAAAAGAAAGTATTGGAAAGGAGACGGAGGACTGAATCTCGCAGTGGATGACACAGCTGGCGCGAATAATAATCATTAATTTCACAAAGAGTAAATTACAGCAACAATTCTAGTTATAGTTATAATTGATATCATGAATGAATAAGTTAGTAAATCTTCAATAGCCTATAGTTAAAGAAAACGACTCCGGAGTGGTTATCGCATATCGCAAGCGTAGCGTGGAGACCATACTTAGATGGACCAACCACCTACAAAAGGTGGCTGGGACTGACTCGATGTGGAGGGCAGAGGGCAGCATTACCTAAAACTTATATTAGCGTTGAAGCACTACCTACACCATCAGTCTTCTTGATACTTTCAGTACACCTTTATTTTAACCATATTTATCGAATTTGAATGGGACGCAGAGTGCATCATAATCCATAAACATAATGTTTCTAACCCTATGTCCATCTCCCCGTGTCACGACGGTAGGGTACTCTCCAAGCGCGGTGTCCCCGTTGGGCGTATCTCCGGTGAACAGCAGCGTGTGAGAGTGGGCGCCCACTATTATGTCCACTGTTGGAGAAACGCGCTCTGCAAGTCGTCTGAAAACGATATCAAACACCGGTAGGTAAGCAGGTATGTACAGGACCCTTCACGAAGCCGTCAACCAATTATTATGTAACATCAAGATAAGTAACTTTACGCAAAAATTATTGCTGGGGAACGCCTTTTTTTTGGGGTGAAATATCACGTTTTACGGTAGGACTCGATGTAGCATTGCAAAGCATTGTGTAGATGGATGGATCGAATAGAACGGGGGTCGTGGAGGTGTTTAAAGTAAAAATCTTACATTAAAAACATGTATTTTAAAAAAAGTTGTGAAAAAGTTGGAACTTTGACCCCAATATCTCTGTAACTGGAAGGTTCCCAGGTATTGTCTTGAACAAAAAAAATATCGCAATGACGGGGAGAACAAGTGCTTTTATCGGCTTCGTTAAGGGTCTTGTTACACCCTTTATACACTGTAGTCATCGACTGTAGTACTGTACTGTTTGAGTAAAAAACGTTTTAATATCATACAGTTAAGATGATGTTTTTTGGAAGGAATAGTTAGCAGCCACACGTACCACCGCTAGACCCTAATCGATCTCTACTATAATACATAATCGAAATTCTAGGCTGGACACAAAAAAAAAATTGACAAAACATACTAATTCATTGTTTAATTTAAATACTTAAAATAAATGCCCTACACCTAGCTCAAAACCTAGCTTCAAGTTGGTATTGAAATCACCTCGTGGGCCTTGTGATTCTGATTTGAGCATTTTTGACTTTGTGAGGCACTTCACTGATCAAGCATGTAAAGTAAAGCATGAACACGATACAGCGACAAGCTATTTAATATACGAATTACGGTGCTAGTTGTGCTCTGCTCATTGACCACTTATAAATAGGAAGCCGAATGAAGAGTAGCCCAATGTATTATACAAGGCAGGGGCCAGGCCCCCCCTGGAAAACATCTCTAGATACGCCAATGAACTGGTATACCCGACGTGGGACAGCACTAGGATGATGTCGACCGACGCCCATAGACTTTAGTAGCGTCGGCTCGCGGTTCACTGCCTCCAACTGGTCTACCATTATCACCGGCCCGATATAATTGTAACAAATTAAATACTCACATGTCACTGGTGTACCTGATGTGGGACAGCACAATGATGATGTCGACGCCCATAAACTTTAGTAGCGCCGGCTCGCGGTTCACTGCCTCCAACTGGTCTACCATTATCACCGGCCCGATATAATTGTAATAAATTAAATACTCACATGTCACTGGTGTACCTGATGTGGGACAGCACAATGATGATGTCGACGCCCATAAACTTTAGTAGCGCCGGCTCGCGGTTCACTGCCTCCAACTGGTCTACCATTATCACCGGCCCGATATAATTGTAACAAATTAAATACTCACATGTCACTGCAGGTGTACCTGATGTGGGACAGCACAATGATGATGTCGACGCCCATAAACTTTAGTAGCGCCGGCTCGCGGTTCACTGCCTCCAACTGGTCTACCATTATCACCGGCCCGATATAATTGTAACAAATTAAATACTCACATGTCACTGGTGTACCTGATGTGGGACAGCACAATGATGATGTCGACGCCCATAAACTTTAGTAGCGCCGGCTCGCGGTTCACTGCCTCCAACTGGTCTACCATTATCATCGGCGCGATATAATTGTAACAAATTAAATACTCACATGTCACTGGTGTACCCGATGTGGGACAGCACAATGATGATGTCGACGCCCATAGACGTCAGTAGCGCTGCCTCGCGGTTCACTGCCTCCAACTCGTCTTCCATTATCACTTGCCCTATCGGCGCAGAAAACTGAAACAGTTATCTAAATATTGTTGTTTGGCCCCCAAATTTTTACGCAAATGGTTACACGAATCCTGACCTGTACATTTTGTAGGGCCTAGCACTGGAACTCAGGGTTCCACGTTGAGCGGTTCAGATCTTTGGCAATCGCTAAGGATACTCAGAAACCCGAATGCCTGACAGCAATCAGTCTCACCAAGGGGTATCGTGTTACCTAGTACTAACTGGGATGACGAGGTCAGATCGGCAGTCACTCCACGTAAAATACTGGTATTCAGCTGGATTCAGTTAGACTGCTAGCCGACCCCAAAATAGTTGAGAAAAACCTAGACAGCTCAAAATCAGGCTAGCTCGTGTATTCTTACCTCTCTTAGCTTAGTGTATTTGTTCATCTGTATGTTTTATTACTATTACCTATACAATGATTATAGATTTGTAGTTTGTAAATAATGTAAATATCTTGATTGAAATAAAATTCCATCTGTATGTTATGTACCTAGTTAAGTTCTTTTTGTTTTATTTTTCGATAGCCTTTTATGTCCCACTGCTGGGCAAAGGTCTCCCCATATCCTTCCAGGTGGCCTACCATGACGTCTAAAAGCAGGTGTAATTCCAGTGTAGGAAAGACATGGCGCTAGACGACTCTGTATAACTCTGTCTCTTTCCCACACTGGAATTACTCCTGCTGACGTCATAGTAACCAGCCTAAAAAAATCTTGTTATTTAGAAATATTTTCTTATTTTTAATTATCTTTCACAACCTTGTCTAACCCAAAGAATTGCCAAACATAAGTAGCAGTGGGCAGAGCACATTGCTCGGAGAACGGATGGCCGATGGGGCCGAAAAGTTCTGTAGTGGCGACCGCGAACCGGAAGACGTTGCGTTGGAAGGCCTCCCACTAGGTGGACTGATGACCTGGTGAAGGTTGCGGGGATCCGCTGGATGCGAGACGCACGGGACCGGTCAATGTGGCGACACTTGGGGAGGCCTATGTCCAGCCGTGGACGTCTTTCGGCTGAAATCATGATGATGATCATGACCATGTCTAATTGTCCCTGCATCACCCTAAGGTTGAAAATGTCCAAGGCCGCTTTTGTACAGTTAGTGTAACTTGTGATAAAGTGTTGATAAATAAATAAATATGGTGGTGAGACGATCTGCTTTTGTTTGCGGGACGAAAATGGCCAGATATCGCTCAAGATAGAGAGGTTTGGAAGGAGAAAGGAGAGGCATTTGCCCAGCAGTGACACATGTCAGGGTGAGAAAAAATATGATGATTTTGAAGCTACTTACCGTTCTCAGCAGCACCCCAATAATCCCGATCCTCCGATCCTGGCGCGTGATGATGACGTGGTTCTTGATATACGGCGTCATGGAGGGCTCGAACGTCGTGTTCACGTTGGCACCTAGCATCGGCGACTCCAATCGCTCCAGGTATGGCACCAGGCCCCCCACGCCGTTGTCGAACTCATGGTTACCTAACACCTGGAGTGAAATTACTACTGTTTTACCGTCTTTTTTTTGCGTCCTCCTTTTATCTCCGATCGACTTCCTAGCCACTATCAGATGGGGTCTTCGTATGAGATTTTCGTGACGTTCCATTAATTATTTATTCTTTCGCTGTTGGTATCTTTAGTTGCTCGTATATTTCTGTGTTTCTGACAGATCAGCTGTGTACTTGAAAGGTCTTAAGGCTAAATTATGGAACTTTCGCAAAATTTCGATGTTGAGGTTGCTAGTCGATCCCCAGCTCTGGGGGCTTAAAATGGCTGGCTTTATCAGAATCATAATACGAATCACGTTAAAATTTTAAAACTCTTAAAATGGACTTTGTGGTCATAACCATAAAGACCATTTTAAGAATTTTAATTTTTTAACGTGATTCATATTATGATTCTGATAAAGCTTCCATTTTAGGCCCCCTGTTCGTAACTCCAGATTTATTTAACTATAGGTACTTTTGTAAACAAGTGTTATGTTACTTTAAATTCGTTTTCAGTAACAATATGCGACATCTAATTTCATGATTAAAAAATATAATTGCACTATTCAACCCCCCACCCTTTTTTTTTTTTTTTTTACCCATGGGAAATCATCAAATAACCCCCCTCCCGCTCTGGGCTGAGCAGGAGGGAGTGTCAGACTTTTACTGACTAAAACCCATCCATGTTCCTTCCTTTGCCCTTTGTGTTCCACGGCCGCGGTATCTCTTTCGAACAGTCCCGCAAAACCCTCCACCCTCAGCTCAGCTCAAAGCATTCAAAATCCAACCGTACTTTTACTTAGGCACCCATTTAGGAGTCGCTTACTGTCAGTAAAAACGTACATACCTCTCGAATCACTTACATGAGCATCATGCGGCAGCATATTCATGAAGTGCTGACTGACGTTCCAGTGCAGGAAGTTGAACCAGATAGTGCCCTGAAAGGTGTCTCCGCCGTTCAACAGGATAGAGTCGGGCTCCGCTTCTAAGGCCAGCTTCACGGCCGTGTACAGGCGCGCGAAGCCCCCGATGCAGGGGTTCTCTGCGGGCACGCATACTGTTCCTTGTGGACTCACCTCGTCGAAACTGGAGGGGGAGGGGGGAATCATAAATAATTTAAAAAGCATCCTTTTTCTGGGTTCTCTTAAGTCTACCTTTTTTATGTCATCTTGAATAACCTAAAGTGCTAAAGCGGATAATTTCATAATGATTAGGTAATAACAAAAATGGTACTTTTCGTTCTAATAAGTTACTTTTTCCTAAGTGTAGGTATTGAAAAACCTCGTTTGATTCACATGGGCATTTGTCACTGTAGTTCTCGGCTCCATAACACCGTGAATGAGGGCTATCGTTTTTGGCTCACCAGATGACACCACTGTCGCGTAAGGTTATGTCAATGATTCTATTTTATACTTTACAGTACCAAATGTATGTACCAATAACTTCATGAAATGTTCATTTTATTACGTATAACAACTTAACAACATAGTGTAATCTTCAGATATCTGCATTAATTTACAATATTCTTCCTAAAATTAGCAAGCATGAAACATTTAAAAATCATTTTACTTCCAAGTACTAACAAATAAGATCCTAGGTTGCTACTTAAAATCTTCAAGTCATAATTAATCTGGAATAGCTCAATCTAGACCACAATCGTGAATATTAGTAAAAGTACGTGACAAAAAGCACTCAACGCGTGAACTGGAAATCTAACATTTTGGTGGCCTCGCGCTACTCTAGCGCCTCTAGCGGCGAATTCACACGAGATAGCACCCATTCCTCTCGGCTGCAATGACATGAAATCAAAACGTCAATATTATGGCACTGTTGGAATTAAACTCTCTTCGCTGAGCCTAGCCTTGAAAATCCAATAGTGGCGATTCAATTGAGTAATAAATAAAGGCGTCACTTATTGCTACTAAAATCGGGCATGTGATACGCCTGTAAAATAAGAACGATCGATACGTAAGTAGTTTCTATCTCAGCTTCAAGTGCAAATACCTACGTAATCTGCAAAGTTAAGAACTCGGTACTAATCAAAAGTCATAAAACAAATTAAATGCTAAGATATCAGTAAAAGCAGATTACCGTGGGATTATCTGATATTACGACTTAAAACATTCAGTGTTTAACCTTAAAAAAACGTTTCGCCCACTCACTCACTATCTAGGACCAAATGAGTATCATCCTGCAATGCAAGGTCAAATCTTCCATGCCCACCTTGAAGTGCCTGAACTGCCTCCGGGCCCTAGTGAAAAGATGTAACTAAAACTCTACAGGGTGTAACAAGACCCTTCACGAAGCCGTCAACCAAGCATTCTGTACACCAAACGAAGTAACTTTACGCAAAAAATATTGCTGAATTTTTTTTGGAGGGTAAAAAATCACGAGCTCTCAAAACATTGTGAAGATGAATGCATTGAATAGTACGGGGGTCGTGGATGTATTTAAAGTAAAAATCTTACATTAAAAACATGAAAAAAAACTAACCCCCAATATCTCCATATCTAGAAGTTTCCCAGGTATGGTCTAGAGCAAAAAAAATATCGCAATGACGGGGAGAACAAGTGCCTTTCGGCTTCTTTAAGGGTCTTGTTACACCCTTTAAACTACCTCGATGAAGCAGGGTGTGGGTGTGGAGCTGTGTCGCAGACTATGTTCCACCTCCTATTCTGCCCTATGAGTTACAAAACATGCAGCGAAATTGACCTGTGCGCTGCTAGTCTGCTACCGACGATTGTGGAAGTGGTGTTTGGGCCAGCAAAATAGAATTGGCTGAAAATGCTCAAGGCATTACCTAAGTTCGCTTTTGTACAGTGTTTTTTTTTACATGTGCAGTGTTTACTAATGAATACCATATTTATATTTCTATGATGAATACTTTGGTGCCAGAGACCCAGAGACGAAGAACCTACTTTGGTCGCTCTGTACATGCAGATAAATGACATGTGACAGAAATAAGTTTTTTTTAAAATTGCTAGCACCATTACTTCGTCTGGCGACGAAGTTTCCCGTATTTTAGCTTCCGGAAAACACCAATTTTCCACTTCGCTTGATTTAGATGACTCAACTGTAGTCACATACCTACCTACAATGAGTTCTAATATTAAATAAACAACTGAACGGAACGTAAACACTACTATTAAATTCCTTAAATTTCGTTTTGTTTGACCAATGAAATAATTTCATGACATGGTCTCGTTTTGAATACTTATTAATTTATTTAATAAACCTCCGTTAGGAATAAGAGTTGATAGCCATACTATCGAATTAGATTTAAGAGTACCTATGTACCTACTTGTAATTATAGTTGTAAGTACTTAGGTTGACTAAATAAATAAATTATTACTGATTATACTTTTTTCAAATGCCTGTTTTGTGATAAAAAAGGCAACACTGAGGGTAAATCCAGACAAGAGTCTTCGAGACATTATTTAAACTTGTTTTCGTAAATAAACCAATCTTGCATTATTTGGAGTTGCAAATACCAGCCCATTAACACCACATACGTCGACCGCCATTTTTAAACTATATTAAGTGTGCCCAAAAAAAAATAGGTACTCACTGCGCGTGGAAATCATTGTAATGCACTATATTAAGCTCGAATAGTCCGTCGTTCTGGGCCAGCACCGCGCTGGCCAGTAGCGTGAGCGCCCACAGAACTCGCGCCATGTTGGTCCAACACTAATGGCCACACCTCACTCTACCAGCGAGCCTACAGACGCGCCAATTTAATTTAACGTATCAAATAACACCGGCATTTATTGATTAGATTATCTTAACGCCAAAGATTGTCTAATTTCCTGATGGTTTCGCGAGTTCGCGTGTTTGTGTTATTCTATTGGTTGGACTTTTTTGCAGGCCCTTCTTAGTTTTGTCGGTTTTTAGGTCCACAGAGTTTCCTCCGTGAGTCGGAAACCACGTTAGGCCGTCGGCTGACAATTGCAGATCATTGACATTCATTAGTCTTTACACGTAGGTACTTAGTGGCCAGAAAGTCTGAAAACTAGTCTTACCAAGGGTATTAGTAGTCGTAAATCATGTAAAATACTAGAAGGGCCAAACAGATAATCATGTTTAAGATTTTCTAAAACCTTGTGAATACTAACGTTTTAACATATTAAGCCCCTGAAATCACGGAAAGAATCTTTTTAGATCTGTTCTATTCTCATGCTTATGTTATGAATGTATCCAAGTATTTTTTTTACTGATTCATCTATAGGCAAAGTGTTGCATGTAGGGGAGTAAGACCGAGTAATGGGGGATCACCCACACATCTACAAAACTAAAAATTGGAGTCTGGCACGACTCGCGTTAGCGATCGGAGGGCGTTTCTGAGTGACAGCCGTATGTCGATTTCGCAAGGCGCTGATGTAAAGTTTACGTAATAATAAAACAAAGGTCTCATTTATTATTGTATCGTAGTAAGACTTTTATGTGCATTCAGTCTACCTTTCAAAATTGTGATTTGCATCTTAAATTATGATAATAATTTCTAGTTTATTTATTTTTTTTACTTTGTTCTCATTGTTGTGGTTGTGGGGAATGAAGATCAGGGTGATCCCTAATGCCCGCAATAATTTACCTTTGGGGTTGGGGTTTACTACCTAAATTATATTTTCTTTTGTACATGTCGAAAGTACAAGTCAGAACTACTGAAAAGGCTACCAGCAGGGCTATTGCGTATCTCTGTTGTCAGTTCAAAGTGATCATCACTTGGCGAATTTTGAACAGTGATAGTTTTGCACGGGTAGCGTCAGTTGAAACCAACAAGAACGCTCATTGTATATCAAAACTCGCCAAGTGATGATCACTACTATGAACTGTCAACAGATACGCAATAGCCCGGCTGGTCTACAGATAGACTACAAGAAGCTATTTAGCATCAGCTAAATAGCTTCTTGTAGTTTCTTGTAGTCTACCCGTGTAAGCTCTGCCAATTGAGGACCCTGTTCTTCTATCAAGAAGAACAGGGTCCTCAATTGGCAGAGCTTCTCAAGCTGTAGGTATTCCATATACTGCGAAGACTTAGGAAACTGATGTATCATGTGGGCTGTGTGGGCTTAGGCAGAATGCATCCTGTTTGACTCAGCCAATGGTTTTATCTATGATATATGTTAGTTTTCATTTGATCCTGATTTCCCACAAGGTGTTCACAAATGCCGTCACCTCGATGCAATGGGGATCAAAACAGTTTTTATTTTTACCAAAGAGTGCAATAAAGATTTTATTTTTAAATAAGCTTTTATTTGAATTCTAGCTTAGTGGTTCCCACTACCCCGTTTTACCCTACCTACAGATGACTTGACCTAGTGACACAATTGGGTTGTTGGATTACTTTGACGTACTGAATTAATAAGAGATTGTGGGTTGATTCAATGCAGAACTACAGCCATTTGAAAATCGTTACAGAACACCTCTAAAAATAAATAAAACTTTCAGACTTGCGTATTTTGTTTTTGTAAAAATGCATTTATTAAGTGGAAATCATATAAAAGATTCAAATCTCATACTATCATTAAATAATAATTTGTATCTTCGAATTTAAGTTAATTTAACACGTGTAGGGCGTGTAATTATCGCAATTACGTTCGGTACGTTTGATTCGGTAACATGTAGGTATACTGCTTTGCGATTCATTTTCAAAAGCTGTAAACAAATGAGTTTTTGAAAAACAAGCTTAAAACCAAGACATAGAATACTGTTTGTTTACAAATTAAAACTTATTTAATGATTATTGTTTATAATACAAGTCATTCTGAATTTAACTGAATTTACACTAACTTATAGTTCAGATTCATAATAATGTGAATTGTAAACGAGGATTTCAAAAGACTGATTATAAAGGATGTAACAAGACCCTTACCGAAGCCCAAAGCCACTTGTTCTCCCCGTCATTGCGATCATTTTTTTATTTTAGACCTTACCTGGTAGACCTTCTAGTTACGGATATATTGGGGGTCAAAGTTCCAAGTTTTTCAAAAGGTTTTTCCATGTGTTTAATGTAAGATTTTTATTTTAAACACCTCCATGATCCCCGTACTTTTCAATGCATCC
Organism: Eugnorisma glareosa; assembly: GCA_947578425.1. Classification (NCBI taxonomy): domain Eukaryota; kingdom Metazoa; phylum Arthropoda; class Insecta; order Lepidoptera; family Noctuidae; genus Eugnorisma; species Eugnorisma glareosa. The sequence continues at coordinate 9,083,019 of OX387974.1, read as the reverse complement.
ATTACTTCAATGTTTTGAGTGTGTTACATTGTGTCCTACCGTAAAACGTGATTTTTCACCCCAAAAAAAAAGTCCAGTCCCAGCAATAATTTTTGCGTTTAGTTACTTAGTTTGATGTACATAATGCTTGGTTGACGGCTTCGTGAAGGGTATTGTTACACCCTGTATTATTGATGTTATGCGCGTGAATTGATAGTGACAACGATAACACTAACGACATTCAATATTTCACGATAATGTAGTACATAATCTTTCGACTAATCTTAATACCCATTTTGAATTAAAAACATTGAGTATTAAGAAAATAAGGGTCTTACCAAGGGGTATCAGTATTACCCAGTACTAACTGGTTGTGGAGGTCGGATAGGCAGTCGCTCCGTGTAAAATACTGATATTCAGCTGCATTCGGTTAGACTGAAAACCGACCCCAATATAATTGGGAAAATGTGATTGAGAAATAAGGGATTAAAATTAAACAAAAAAAAACTATTTTTAAACATTTATTTAACTAAGTATTAAGCTAAGTTCACATTTAATTTCGTGCTTTAATACAAAGGGTAGTATTTTTTAAATTCAATAAGATAATTTAAACAGGCAAAAAAATTAAATGCAATTTTAATTATTACAAGCTTAAGATGGTATAGAGTGCAACACCGACTGCACATTTATTTTTCTTTAAGTACTTACTTTTTTTAAATTATTCGGGGCGGTATCAAAGCAGTGGTGTCCTCACCAGCCTAAGGGTGCTTGCATATGCAGCGTTAGTTTTCAATGACCAGCCAAATTTTCAGAAGATTCAGAATCGATAAAATCACTCGCTTCCCGCTGTCTGTCCCTATGTATGCTTAGATCTTTAAAACTACGCAACGGATTTTGATGCGGTTTTTTTTTAAAATACATAGAGTGATTCAAGAGGAAGGTTTATATGTATAACATTGCACCCGTGCGAATAAGGGGCAGGTCGCTAGTATTAAAAAAATATATATTGGCCATTGAAAAGTAACCCTGTAGCATGTAGATACAGGTTTAACAGTCCGAAGTTGTCGATATCCGGAAAACGTGTTCTTTTTACACTGTTTATTTACACCTGTTTTTTTGTGTGCGATCGCTTATGGAAAGTATGGGACCGGTTTACCTGCATTGGTCTGTCCCGACTTGCCCGTATTGCAAATTTGTATCTTTTCTTTATGCAAGCACCCTTAGGCCATCTGTATCACGGGCCTCATCACGCTCGAATTTTGCACTATTATTACCAAAACTTAATCATTTACTAATGTATATTTTGTTTAAAATTAAATCGAATGTGTGATCATTAATAATATTGTAGCCAATGCACAAATGTTAAGTGGTTTAAAAAACGTGGTACTAGATGCAAATGTCTTATTAATAAAAAAAATAAAAAAATCCTTTAACATTAAAAGAAAGCCTAATTTTTTGTAACTTAAGTCTTAAAATTCATTTTAACTTACAAAAACATTTTTTTGAACAATAAAACATTGACGTATCGTAAAAAACATAATAATAAATTGCATAATACTTATAAGTGAGATAATATTACATTCTTTAAAGTAGCGACAACGAGATACAAAAGCGTCTAATTATATAATATAAAAGGCACTTTGTTAATAAAACTACCATTTAGTATATTCTTTAGAATTCTACTACTCGGGCATCTGTCCCACTGTAGATGTCGGTTAGAAGCGACTAGATATCGACGATTTTCTCCCTCAAGAAACGTACAAACGCCAGCACATCAAGCTACCCGTAACTGACAAGTTTTCCCAATCAACTTTGAACCTAATACATTAGCGATAAAGTTGAAAATCTATTAGATTAGATTGTAAAGTAGCTTGATGTGCTGTACAATAGATTTGTAGGTGACATTACATTTACACGCACGGACCAGCGTTTTCGAGTATCTCTATCTCATTCTGTCACGTGACGCGTTCGCGTTCAATTGGTGGAACGAAAAGTAATGTCGCAAGCATCCGCATCGGAAACACTTTAACGTGCGATTAGACCATTCTTAGACAGAAAGGGAAAAAGATGCAAGAAAATGCTGAGCGTTAATGTGTTTTCATCCCGTAGGTCCCGTGAGTGAAAGAGATAGATACATATTCTATTAACAGTTGATCGCTGATTGCTCACCACCATCGCCAGCGAGAACTCAGTCAAACGAACAACGTCGGTGAAGTTTTAACACCACCTAAGTCAAAAATAGCAACTTTAAAGGAGAGTGTTAAAATTTTAATTTGTATTGTATAACGGGCTGGTGTCCACAACTCCACGTCCATGCGAATTGTGTGTGTGGATTTTTTGTGTTCACTTCAAATTAGACTGACAGTTGCTTGTTTCTGATTGGCCAAAACAACGCGTCTTCTGATTCTCTCGCAAACGGCAACAAAATGTAAAAACCGTCAAAAATTGACTTACGTGGTGTTAAAACTTCAACAACGACAACTCGTTTTAGTTGCTAGCTGTACCCGCTTCTCGCTTATCGCCGGTGGAGGGACTAATGCCTCACAAAAAAGTTATAGGTTAAACCTGCAACTAGGTCTTTATTTTAATGACTTCGTTGATTTACAGAACAGCACCTTATTGCCTTTCAATAGAGTATTGAAAAACGGACCTAAGCTGCTGTGTGCTGCAGAAAATCAGCAGCTTCAAACATGTTCGCTGCATATCTTGGAAATATGTAAAGAATTTGTTGCTGATATTATTTTCGCGATTGTTGGATTAGAGTTAAGTTGTTCATAATGGCCCTTTTAAGAATCATTCAGTTATTATTTTATATATATATATATTACAGTGAAAACCATGATATCCACTCTTTGATAATTGACTTCCGTAGCATGAAAAAATAAGCTTTCAGACACACAGCTAAGTCCATTTGTCAATAACCTATTGTGAGGCTTGGCGGTGATCGTCAAAGACGATAACAAGATACAAAACGTGCGATTGTTTTTGGCGGTACAAAATTAGATTCGAAACTCTGCCTCCATGATTTAGAAAACGATTGGCACAGGTATAACCCTTAATATTGAGGCAATTGCGGGTTTTATGGATATGGAAAAGAATGTACAGGCTGCAAGGAACACCGATGCTCAAAAGATTACCCGGTTCGAGTTCCACTCTGTACACGGGCATATTTGAAACAGATTTCATAAAATATGGCTAGATTAACCTTTTCGTGTGTACTAAATAAGGGGGAAATTTGTCAATGCAACGGGCATTGCATCAGCTATGCTAAGGGAAGCTTTAATAAATATCTAAATAGAAATGCTCTGCTGGATTTTCCGCGTTCGGCTCAGAGCATAAAGTTTAAATTTTAACAGTGCAATATTAATTAGATATTCATTCAGGTTTCTCGTAACAAAAATAAATATTATTGTGAGATCTGTTTTCCTTTTATCTCGAAACGAATTTTGCTTGCTTTAAATACTCATGCCAGCTCTTGTTTTGTTCATAAAATAAATTGAAAAAAGATTGGTGGTCGTTATCAATTAAAATGTCGATCAAATTGTCGTTGGAAAACCACCGATAACAATTTGATTTATAGTTTAAGTAAGATTATAAAAATAAGCGAAATTTTCGTAAACAGAATATTTCTGTCACGAGGGTGTGAAATATACGAATATTTTTTTAACACACGGTTTTCTTAAATTTATCAATAACATCGCCATGCTTGCGACGATAGAAATCTTTCCACAATCTGCCATTTTTTTCGATTCTTCGTCGACAAAACCTGTTTCTACGGTGGTCATGACGGCATGTAAAGTCAAGTCAGAGGCCCATGGGCGGCATAAAAACTCCCGACACCAGGTTAGGCACACTAACCACACGAAAAAGAAGAGGAGGAGCTAAAGTCGTTCGTTATTTTGTAAGAAGTAACCTCTGGAAATACTGATCCGAATACAAAAAATAATTCTGTGATAGGCAAAACTATTGTAGAGCGCCATAGGATTTATGATTTACGATAGTTGCGTCCATGCCGACGAAATCGTGCGCAGAAACTAGTAGGTATACTATAAAAATAATGCTTACTTTTTCAAAACAAAGAGTCAGTGAAATATTATAAATGGATATTCTAAATAAACCATTGTAAATCTACTTGTATTTTTGCAGTTACATATCAGTTTTGAAATTAAAAAATATTTTATTAATATTATTCTACGAAGTGTGTTATTCACTACACCTACGATTTTGATAATTATATAATAACATTAACACATAGTACAACGGAATATTAACAATATATTATCACAATAAAATTCTACCTCATTCTACATAGACTCGTTTTGGGCAAGTTATTTTTTTAACTTTTATTTGATTCGAATACATTGTAAGTCATTTGCATTTTAAGTCCGAGCGCTGTTCTATATTAGACAAAGGATTAGTAAAAAAAAAAAAACATTTTAAAAGTTGAGGATTACATAGAGCGCGGACTTAGTGAAAAAATACTAAGAATTTAACCAATCTGCAAAAAATCAACAAACTTTTGTAACTAAACGACAGACACGGCTTCTTCCTGCTAGGTATTTGTTTATCATAAACACAAGGTAATCTCATATATAGTACTAGTCTTTCACAGCAATTTACATCTGATAGGCCATCACTGTCAAAATGACAGCGATCTTTATTGTAATGACGATTAGGTTATTGTTAGGTTGATTGTGTCAGACGTACACTATGTGAAAGGACTTAGTGATGGATTCACCTTTGGATGAAGTCATCTAAGAGTAGGGAGTGCGCGGGTTCACGTTGATCATCTCCGTGGTACTGAAATACAAAACTAAAGTTATCGACTAATATGGTGATACTAGATACTATTCAACTGGAATAAATATTATAGTTTAAAAGAACTAAAAACACGCTTTCTCGTATTATTCTCAGAAAACCCTTTCTTTGGATACGCATTCATTTCATGGAAATGCATGAAACATAACTAGTTCGCCATCTTTGGGAGTCAGCCATATTGGATTTAGAATGATGTAACTTAGCTAACCATGCATTGTCATCTAAATTAAACATGTATGCAAAATTTCAGCTCAATTGGAAAACGGGAAGTGGGTCAAAAACTTCTAAGATTTTTTACATAATTACAAGTGAAGCTAATAAAAATCGTGTTAATAAAATTGAATGAGTCACACCACCACATCAAAATATTGCTATAAACTCGTGTACTCGTGCAAATAATAATAGTGTTTGTTTCATCGAAATCGGGCCAGGATTTCCAAAGTCAAAGCGTTGTAACGTATCCCCCGCTTTTTAAAATTTGCGTTTCTTCGCGCGCTACTGCGATGACATCACGCTGAGAGTGTCATGTCCGATTGCAGGCGATGCGGAGTGTTTACGTTCATAAAGATTTGTAAAGTGGTTTGCACATAATATTTTAACTCAACGAGTGTTTGCACTCGTTATTTCGACTCGCAGCTCGCAGCGTGACGTCAGGTTAGTCGGATTTTGCCACGGGGGCCGTACTTAGTCCTTTTTGAAGATAGGAAAAAAAAAACAGATGCTTATTTCTCGAGTTACCTATTTTTAAGACATGCTGATAACTCACTGGCCAAGTTCGCACAGTACGGACAATTAATTTATGATTCGCGATTACGATATTGGTCCCATACAGAAATTTGTTCAGTTTGATGATCTTATGTGCAAAACGTCCTGAATTATATTTAATGAATCATGGATTTCAATGGTGGAGAGGAAAGGATAGGAATAAAAATGAGAGCCCTAGTTAAAACCACGATCTACGTTTTAAGACGATTAACTCGTACGTACGCTTTTTTCTCGTTAGGTTTTCGTTCTTCGTTCGAGCTACCGACCGCAAACTGGTCCGAGTACGCTTTCCACTCCTCGCTACAACAATTCGATTCAAGTGTTGATGCACTATTAATCGATATATTGGGGCCAGCAACACAAGATTTTACAAAAACAGCGGCCGAAAGTACTATGAAGTGTTAAATTCTGACGACTGTTCCGTTGCGAATAAGGGATGGTGCTGTACGCTAACTTATGGAATCAAGCGTTTCCTTGCGGAAATCCATTACATTAAATGTTATGCATATATTTAGTTTTAATTTTGTAGAGAAGAAAAATTTCAAAAAAACTTTATCTCTAAACCAACTTAGTTTGGACCCCAAGTTATCGAGGTTAAAATTGTTGCAAATTAGGTCTTGTATGATGCACCAAATTACTAATCACCCTTTATATGATAATTCTATTTTTAAAACAGACTTATAGAATTTAAACTCGACGACCGCTCGTCATCGAGTTAACATCTCCTGGGGATACCCCGTGGAGGGGCGAACCACTGTCGAGTACCTATAGGTTAGGGTGCATGTTGTATGTTTTATTTTTCGCACTTCTATCATATGCTTCTTTTTGGGGTGGTGCTGCATCCTGCATCCAAGCCTGGGTCCATTTGCGGAATTCAGACTAATTATTTTGCATAACATTTAACGTTATTCACCCTGTATAGCCCTATCTCTCTCACACTGAAACGATCACAGCTCCAACACCACGGTTTAGTGATGGGCGCGTATCTTTTTTATGTTCGGATTCGTACTCGTAAACGCACAGTATGCGCTGTCTCGCTCACAATTGTTAACAGCGTATTCGTTTCTAGCCTGAGTATAACTGGATTGTATGTGGACTTATGATCTCTCAGGAAAACATACCAGCACCGATGGATGCCATGGCATCTTCGCCCGCAGCTAGGCGATTGAGGAATGAATAGAATTTTTCCTTGTTACGGTGAAACAATCATGTCTCGGCAATCATATTACAGAGAGGAATATCATTCTCTGAAAGCCCTTACAGATAGCCGTAAGATTTACCAATTGATTTAAGTTCGTCGGCATCGCACAGTAAGGGTCAACGTTTTCCATTAAAAAAGAACTGAATAACATAGTAGAGTGCAAAATAGAGGGCAAGAAATGATTTTCAGTGTCTTGTGACAGCAAGCATTTTGCGGCTGTGTTCGCTGATTCTAACCGGGTTGATGTCAGATAAAGAATCGTTTTACTTAAAATAACGATACATTCCCCATTGAGCATTGGGTGGAAAGTATACTTACGCCGCATTTTGAAATCCGGCAGTGTCTGGTTAAATCCTCATATTCGTGAACATGGAAAATATTATTTTTACCCATGAATCTACGGTGATCAAAATCTCCCGGATAATTTCTGAACTCCACGCGGGCAAAACCGCGCGAATCATAATAATTATATTCGATGGATTCGCCTGGCTGTTGGCGACTTCACCATGACATCTTAATGACATAAAATCCTAAATTCTTATAAAACAAAAAAGTGAAATAAAACTTACGGAACTTGCACTTTCGTCACGGGCTCCTCGTTTAGGAAGTAGGATTGGGTGGGAGGGGTGTGTCTGATGTCACATGCAAGTAGGTACAGTACGCCGCCATTAATATGGCACACCAGGTTGTAGAAAAAGATCGGTTTCGTTAAGGGCGCGTATAAGCTCGTTTTTAGAAGCGCGTGTATAGTTAAATCAGCAAAAAAAAAAAGGGGTCAACCTCGGAATGAGAGGTAATAAGCTGTAGACTGGTATACACCTTCATTTTGGTGTTCTAAAAGTTGCCTTAAAAGTCTCATACAATCTCGTGTCTGCCTAGTAATTTATTGTATTGGCTCCAGGAGCTCATTTTGCAGCACTCACCCCCTTTCCTGGGGTTCTAAATCATGCCATTCTCAACCATTTTTGAACCTGGTAATAAACACGATATATATGCTCTATCTCAAAAACGTTTGGGCGTATGAAAAAAAATTCAATGCAAAATTTGTCGCAAAATTTTTGCTCTGCTCTTGTGACCTTTGACCTTGAATACCTTACGACGCAGACACGAGATTTTATGAGAATTTTGAGGCAACTTATAGAACACCAAAATGAAGGTGTCTGCGAGTTTACAGCTTATTATCTCTCATTCCGAGGTGAAACCCCTAATTTGATTGAGCTAGTAGGCGCGTATATGCACCCTTTTTGGCACACGCGCGATGTTGCGCATATGAGCGCGAGCCGCGATAGACAGTGTAAGCCGATACAAGCTCATACGCGCACAAAAATCTCTAGTCTGAAACCGCTATAAACGTTTTCTATACTGTCACTCATCTCAAACCAGTGACTGACTGACAAGACAGACTGACAGTGTCTATCTAACGCTCGATGTGCCAAATTAACGCTTATTATGTCTTCTAACAATCACATTGTAATAAGAAAAGGCGAAGCATCATAACACTTATTAGGATGTATTTGTTATTACTTATTTTTCCAAAATGAACTTAAATTCGGAAAAAAAATGAATGTCACGGTAAACATCATGAATGCAAAAGACAGTTCGAATCGACAAGAATTAATGTATGTGAAAATTGCTTAACCTTTTCTTTTTACGATTATACAATTGCCTCATGAAATAATTTCTGGGCTTTGTCTAATTAACACTTATTGGCGCCACTTGATTCTAGCCGTCTTTGGTTAACGAATTTTCAATGAACATTGACCGTAGTCTTACGGCGAGTTCCACCAAAGAAACTGAACGCGCTCAGCACAAGTAAACTGCGTTCAAGAGTTGCCAATGACATTATTACTATGGAATATTGACACTCGGCTCATAAACGCGAGCACAGAATAAATAATAGTAAGATCTGATTGCGTTCAGGTGGCCTACCATGACTTCTTAAAGCAAGAGTAGTGTGGGAAAGAGATGGCGCTAGACGATCTGTATAGCTCTGTCTCTTTCCCGCACAAGAATTACTCCTGCTTTAAGACGTCATAGTAACTCCCCCAGTCATTGGTAAATTTCACCCTAAATAACACTATATTGAGTACGGAACCGCCTGCACCTTCCAAGATTGAAACGAAGCCAACAATAGAGCTGTGCAGGTGGCCACGTACTGGTCGGATATAACTCGAGTCCGTGGACACGCAAGGAAGAAGTACAGTACCCGGGTGACAAAGAGCTTTAGAAAAAAACCGTACTGCCGGGTTCTGTATGTCTATTTGCTCCACTGCAGGGCTGGGGCCTCTCTTCATATATATATCTATCTTCCTATCTATCTATCTATATCATTTATATATATATCTATCTATATCATTTATATATATATCTATCTTTATATATATATATCTCTTTATATATATATCTTAGATTCGGTCAAGGGCTGTCGCCTACCGAAACACCTCGTGTCCAACTTGACTCAAATTGTTGCTCGATTTAATTTATGGTTCCAAACTTCTGAAGCTAATATCAAACGCTTCACTTGAGTAGAGAGTACACACACGTGAATGTTATTTTTTGTTTGATTGATGAGACACATTCACGTTGTCTTCTTTTTTATTTTGAGTTGGGTTGGTGTAAATTCGGTATGCGATGAGCATTTGCATTGCACATTCCACAGCAATAATTGTCCTATTTTAAAATTGTCTACTACGTCGTGATATTGTCTTCAAATGGGGCTTCAATTGTAATGATTAACTAAGAGAAATGCCACACGAGTGTTGCGACACTGAGTGCCACACGCGCAACGCTACGCACGAGCGGTGACGCAACAAGCAAGCGGAGGTTTATAAAATAAACCTTCGATATTATAACCAGCACTGCGCTGCGTTGCTACTCCGGCGTCGTATCTCCGACATCGTGCGACATCTCTGTCAGTTTACCAAGCCATACGTACCTCTTGGAGCACTTGACATGTATGACAAGAAGTACTATGCCCAACAATAGACACAGAGTACCGACCACCACATACGCCACTCCCAAGAACGGGTTCTTGCCACCGAGCAGCGACGTCGTTGATATTACGAAGGACTTTGTGCCGTCGAAGTCTGTTACGGGGTAGTCTGTGGAATAAAAAGAAAAATTACAAAATTTAATATTGTCATTGTGTACACTATCGCATTAGGTAACCCTGTAAAGATAGTCGTAAGATGGAGAAAAATAAATAAATTTAGTTTTAATGTAGGTTACTAGGTTATTATTGTTTTGTTATACCGCTTGTTTCACAGTGGTAGGCGATATTGGAAGAGAGTTTTTAGCAAACATATTCAGCACTCTGTTGCCCGCGGCTTCGCTCGCACTTTGGTCGGAAATTATCCCATGGGCACGTTGTAAATATAGCCTATGGCACTCGAGGTTAATGTAGCTTCCTTTAGTGAAACTATTTTCAAAATCGGTTCAGTAGATCCAGAGATTACCCCCCTACACCTCACAAACTCACAAAGTTTACCTCTTTGTAATACTAGTATAGATGAAGACTGCCCCGTTGGTATCATGGTCGCAAGCGCGACTGCTGAGCGTGGGGTCCTGGGTTCGATTCCCGGGTCGGGCAAAAAGTGCTGTTGGGTTTTTCATTCGAAATTTCTCAGTAGTAGCCCGGAGTTTGGAAGTTGGAGGTATGATACCCCCGTGCCTCGGAAAGCACGTTAAGCCGTTGGTCCTGCGCCTGATCTCTCTCCGGTCGTGTCGGGTTGCAGTCCCTAAGGACTATGAGAGTAAAGGAACAGAGAGTGCACCTGTGTCTGCGCACACACTTGTGCACTACAATATCGATGGCTTATCTGGGTTGAGATTGGCAGCCGTGACCGAAAACGGTCAGGAGGACTATTATTATTATTATAGATGAAGACTTGAAAGCGAGTGGGTGGGGCATAATGAGAGAACGCTAAAACGATACTTGAACTCCGCTTCCAGATTTCAAACAAGGATAAAATATAACATAGGTTTCTCATTTTTATTCTAGCCTCGTGCAATGAGATGAAAATCAAGGTTACTGAACATCTGTTCGCTTCATCTGAAACACTAGTAATCAGCTGCATCCGGTTAAACTGGATCAATCCCAACTTAGTTGAGAAAAGGCCGAGCAGATCATCATCACCCAGTTAGTACTGGGTAAGACGGATTGTCAGACTTTCGGGTCAGTATGTACGCAACGACTGTCTCTGTCTGATCTGAAGATCTAGAAATGACAGCTGGGACCAACGGCTTAACATGCTTTCAGAGGCACGGAAGGAACTCAGTATGTAATGGATTAACAATTTTTTTTTTCACTTTTCTGATTATTAATAAAACTTAATTAATAATGAGACAAATCCATATGGCTTCGTTTTTCACGAGCTCATGTTGTGAATAATTCAAATAGGCAGCTACTACTTACTATAGGTCACAGTGAGTACGTAGGGTCCCTTGACGAGCCCGGTGCTGAAGCCGACCTGCGTATGGTCCACGCGCCGGTACAGCTTCCGGAACGTCGGCAGCGCGGCCGTGCGCATCCATACTATGAGATCTTCGTTCTGAAATGGGAAGTATATGACTATGTATAACTAATATAGTTATTTACTTTGAAAGTCTCAAACATACAGGGTGTCTATTTTATTTATTTATTAAAACTGTTATGCACATAATGTACAAAGGCGGACTTAATGCCTTGGGCATTTTCTACCAGTCTACCTTAGGGTGTTGCAGAGACAAAACAGTAGGTGCAATAGTGTAGACAATTGCGAAGACAAAATATAATAATAAATACATATACATACATACAAACAAAATATACAAAGTAAAGAAAGATAAAATAAAAAACAACATAGATGGAGAAAAACGACAAATTATTTGTGTGACGAGTCTGCCAACTTCTTATGAATGTGTTCGCGAGCTTTTGCCTTGAATGTGAACCGACTGCTGGCAGACTGGTGGCTGACTGGTGGTCTATGATTGCAGGTCGTGTGGAAATACCTTTGTTTTTTTTCTTTTGTTTAGGTATCGATACCCATCACATATCAAGTGTGCTAGTACATTTTTTTCGATTCTGGGACGAGTGCTATTGGGTTTTTATATTTTGAATTTCTCAATACCAGCACATCAAACTAATGTACATCAAACTAAGTAACTTTACGCAAAAATTATTGCTGGGAAATATTTTTCTGTTTAGAGTGAAAAATCACGTTTTACGGTAGGACTCAATGTACAGCACTCAAAACATTGTGCAGATCGATGGATTGAATAGTACGGGGGTCGTGGAGGTGTTTGAAGTAAAAATCTTAAACTAAAAACATGTATTTGAAAAAAAACTTGTGAAAAAGTCGGAACTTTGACCTCCAATATCTTCGTAAGTAGAAGGTTCAAGAACAAAAAAAAATATCGCAATGACGGCGAGAACAAGTGCCTTTCGGCTTCGCTAAGGGTCTTGTTACACCCTTTATGCGTGATATTATAGGTTGATTACCTGAAAGCCGTTGTTCTCGGTGTTGTTAGGATCCAATTCCCATACATGGATTCGCCAATTCTCCGGTTTCGTGAAATTTGCGAATGCTGCAATAAAAAAGATCAACTATAAGTTGCTTTTCACATATTCTATGGCGCATTCGGGTTTATTCAGTAAGCCCACTGTATTATAGTATGTATTTTCAACGCGTTGCGCCGACCCAACGTAACAAGCGACAAGGTCAGGAAGATAATGTTGATCATGACTGTATTTTCAATTCTTGGCATTTAGTGGAATGTTGAGAATACATAAAAATTAAACCCATGTGCATTGAAAAAGTGCTCTGTGGGACGTGGGTGTTTTTCGTTGCCCAGAAATAGTGAATGCACGGATTTTTATTTTGAAGGATCGTTTTTTCTTTGCCACAAACTTACAAAACTTTTTCACTGTTCTTAGTACTTACAATGTTCCATATTTTTATTCAAAATTAAACATTTAGTTTGAAAATGATCGCAATTTTCTCAACCTTATACAAAATGTACAATAGATTTCAATGTTGTAGTGCAGTATTTCAAGGATTAATATTGACAACAGCGCATACCAACACTGAGTTCTCCAGGTGGGTTTCTGAATTTGATTTCCTTGTCCGAATCCCACGCTATCCCTGTGCGAAGAACGGGCACCTCCTTGTTCAGATCTTGAGAACGGACTTTCAATGTATCTGGTGAAACAAATAAGGTAAGTAATACAATAACAATATGGTTGTAAAAATTCTCAGATTGAGCTGTCTGAAGATTAGGCATCAATTTTAGAATCCAAAATCTCAAATCCACCACCGAAGCAAAATAGGAACTGCTGTATTGGGCAAAAGGCTTTGATCAGTTTATAAGGCCCAGCAACTGACAGCTGCGATTTGAAATTCAAATTTGAATGAAATAAATCTTTGAAATAATATTGTTCATTTGCCATGTTCTTTATTTTACTTTACTACTCCTTAAATGTGTTTTGTCGTCCATGTTTTTTAAACAGTACCTATAACTAAACTACTAGAAGTAGAAGGGTAGTTCATGCAGTAAACTTAATTATGTGTTACAGTTTCCTCAAATTATTTGTTTGTTTTACATAGGCTCATACCGTTGAATAGAGAGTTAGCTATAGCTCCACATGGTGCCACAGGTTTCTGCTTTCCATCTTCAACTGCGAAAGCAAACGGCAAGCAGTCAGATGAAGGTGTTAGCGACAGCCGGCCAAGAAGCTGAGTGTCATCCCTGTAAAAAAAAAAAAAAAATTACAGAAACTTTTTTAACCAACATCAAAAAGGAGGAGGTTCTCAATTCCTCGCAGGCTTTTTTTAAAGTTAAGGAGGATTGGATTACTGGAAAAAAAAAAATTGTTATGATGACAGGAATAGTCAGGATTTTTAGTATCAGCTGGTTAGGGAAGCCTTAAACAATCCCACAACCAACAACATAGAAGCTACAGTTCAACAATCTTCTGATCAGTAAGAATAAAAAGGTTATGAATCGATTTTTAGATTAACATATTATTTCCAATGGGCCCTCTTATAGTAAACACCTGATTGACTCATAATAACATAGAAGTCCTCAGATATTTGGCGAAAATAAGATTTGACAAGTTCTTTTTGTGTGATTGCAGTGCATTAAATTGTATTTGTAATTACCTAGATTTGACATATCGTCGATGATTCTGGTAGTAGTTGCTGAGTCCATAATAGAAGTACACATCTCCTTTGAAATCCTCAGTCAAGTTGAAGGCAATGTGGCAAATGCATTCATCCATGGAGTTCTGTTTAATGTAGTCCGCACAAGTGATGTTTGCACCGTCTTTTGTGCATTGTGTGTAGTTTATTACATGTTCTTTGACCTAAAAGTAAGTTACATACTTATGTATAATATATCAGTACCCAATCATTTAGCTTTTACTTATTACTTAACACATTTATGAGATAATGATGAATAACAAAACATTTAACGTCGTCGTCGTTTAATTTAACAATGTTGTTGCCATAGACTTCAGATTCCAGTATTCCCTACACTTAATTAAGTGACTACTTGCTCCAATTATTTACTGTTTTACAATTTCTGAAAATCCCTTAGCTCTTTGTAATCACCGCTACGAAGATTGATAATATATTAGACATACGATGAGTAATTCGACAAGTAATTAGTAAAAAAGTAGGGCTCACCTCATCGGAGAAGTAAAGTAGGCCTATACCGACTGGTATGAAAGCAATGCCAATCACGAAGAACGTTGGCAGGACTGTCCCCGCAGTCAGAATCGGCTGCCAAGCAGGCAGGCGCTGCTGTTTGAACGCAGACTCTACAATCAAAACAGTAATTGAGTCAGTCAAATTCCTCAATCGATATCACAAGGCCATTTTTTAGGTGTGCCAATGAAACAATACCAGCAGGACGTCTGGATTTCACATTGTGATCGGACGCTTCGCTGGAAGTCGCCATTGTGTCCAACTTCAAAACTTTCTTGATTAATTCAAGTTAGAATTAAAATTTACGAACACATCACTCAATCAAACCACTAAGCATAAATTTCCTATAATCGAGTGTTACCAACTAAACGAAAATCAAAATGCCAACTTCATTAATTCAGCATAAACAGTGTGATTCTTCATAATGTGCACATATCGAAATGAGAGAAACTATGCTTAATTTCATCGACGGAAAAAATATTAAAAAACATAATGTAAAATATATATATTTTTTAATTAAGAATTTTATTTGTAATATTGTACGTAGCCGTGTGCAATGCCTTTCTTTAACAGTTGATACGAAATGTTGTGATTGAGTTATAAACATGCAATTTTTACAATTAAGTAGTAATCTGTTAATACCATGAGGAATAACTTAAAATAATAAAAAAGGTAGGCAATGGGGGCGTCTTCTTGAGAAATTTTACGATTACAGTAAAAATTGATGAAAAAAAATACAGATTTCCTAAAAAAACATGTTTATTTTCAATTGAGGGTAGTTTTTTTTACAATTTTAATTTTACGCCTAATTATTTCCAATCATTATGGGGTTTATTTCATAGCGATAGATCATTAAGTTCAAAAGTTACACCGTGTTAATTACACTGTGGTCAAAGCAGCGAACAATTTTTTTAAAAATTCCATAAAAAATGTAAAAAAGTATTTAGGTTTTTTTTGATATTTTTTCCGTCTATAAAATTAAGCATAGATTCCCTCATTTTGTTATGAGCACATTATGAAGAATCAAACTGTATCAGAATATCGAAAAAAGTCACATTATTCATGAACAAATGTGCAAGATGAGGACAATCAAACAATGAGCAAAAGAGAAATACCTTCATTATAGGCTGCGATGTCCACCAACTTTAGTTGGTAAAATAAAAGATTAAAGGTGGCAACATACTTGTTGGTTGTGTCATTGCGGAAATGTCAGCCGCGTTGCAAGCACGAAAAAATCAAGTGTCGATTCTCGCTACAGTGCAGACGCAGTGTTCTGTTCTCTTGGGTAGCGGGATTTGGCCGTGGTCACAGAGCATCTTATATATACTCCACCTGTTTAGTCCACCACAGTGTGTTTAGAATTTTGGGTGTTTTTATTCTTTGTGATTGATGATTTTTGTGACTTGTTAGTATAACATTGTTTTGTCCTTGTGTTCATAAACAGGTTTGTTGTATTTGTCACATTTTAATCTCCTTTATTTAAAATGGATCCAAATAAACCGCCCGATCCTGTTCCCCCCGACATTCCAGTTAATTCACCTCCCCTTTTCCCAAATAGACTATCGCAATTCGCGATAGTGGCTAGAGTATATGTTCCTTGGTGTTGTCTGTAGCGTTACAGAGATGGATGTATCCCTGCTTCAATATTCCCGTTAACGTCCCAGTAACTACGTAGATACTTTATTAACATCTACCCCCCCAAAAAAAACAACAGAAAAGCCAAATTGGACGTACCAAATATTCGGCAATAGATAAGGCTCCTTTTGTCGTCCTCGGTTCCCGTGTAGAGACCCAACCCAACTCAGGCACCACCTTACACCCGGTTAATTTTGGAAAGTTTTTGATGAGTAACAACATCGCGAACATAGTTCGTGGTGGGGTTAATAGGATCGGTAGAAACCGCGTATCTGTAGAGTTCGTTTCTCCTCAGGATGCCAACTCATTCTTAATAAACTAGTTTTATTAACCAAGTACAGTTATACTGCTTCTATAGGTATAGAATTCAACATCTCAAGGATGGGAGTAGTAACTGGTATACCCTCAGATATACACTGTATATAGAAGAAGAAGCAATTACATATTTGTGCCCGCAGGATGTGGGCACATTCTTAAAGTTCGTCGAATAATAAAAGTTCAGAGAGACGGGGATAATGAGTTGAAACCCACTGAAACTTGTGTGATCACTTTCGATGGACAAGTCTTACCCAAAAGGATCTTCTGCTGTTACACATCCCTTCCTGTTGAACATGATATCGAGAATGTTTATCAAAGAACTGCCGAAATGACAGGTATTTATGTACCTTATATAACTCATTGTTCCTTAAATAAGTTTTTTTATATGTTTTCAATGCGTAGTTTTGTTGATAACCAGATTTTAGTAACTTTTAGTCTTGTTTACAAAGTTGAAAATTGAGGTTATGTTTTGTAGTTTGACAAGTCTCATAATTTTTTTTTTTTTTTCCTTCGCCCTTTTCGGGCAGGCTAAGGTCTTGGACCATACCGCCTCGTCTTCAGTGCTTATTATCCTTCTTGTCTAAAAGTAAGGCCTAAGCCACGTCTTCAGTTTCATCCTTCTTGTCCAAAAATAAGTAAGGCCGAAGCCACGTCTTGAGTTTCTTTATTTTCCTTCTTGTCTAAAAGTAAATAAGGCCGGTGCCTCATCCTTAGTAGTTTATTTAAGGCCAAAGCCATGTCTTCAGTATTCATTAAAGTCAAATTCATAATAATATGGTGTCATATCCGTGTATTCATCATAATCATGTTGTGAGGTAAGGTCATATCCAGGGTCATATCCTTATAATACGTCGTCCCGATCGGTCAAATAGCCCATCCAGTGCTGTCAATAAATTTATACAGTGCTATGTACGTACTGTAATTTTCCAGCAAACCTTGAGTGTCGCGCGGGATGCTTGCTGGCGTTTTATATATTTCCAATAAATTATCAATTAGAGGAATTCTTTGTAAATCATATGCAGGGCATTCAAAAATTATATGATCTAGGGTCTGATCACTTCCTAATTCACAATTAATACAAACAGGTGATGTTATAATTTTCATTCTGGCTAAATGTGCATTGAATCTTCCATGTCCAAGTCTAAGACGATTTAAAGTAGTATAAAATTTTCTGCTCTTAGGAAGAATAGATCTGGTGAACCAGGGCGCAGAACCAATGGTTTGATTTATTTTCGCATACCATTTTCCCTTAGTTCTTAGTGTTTCTTGCCAGTTCTCATGCCAAATACAGGTGTTTTGTTCACGTAATTTGGTAAGGAGGTCGGAGCTTGGTATGGCAACATTTCTCGTTTCTGGGATGTCAACGTTGTCAACGTCAACAATAACTCTTGCAAGATGATCTGCGTTTTCGTTTCCTGTTACTCCTATGTGGGAGGGTGTCCATATTAAACTTATCGTAAATCCTCTAGAACAAAGATCAGCGTATAAAGTCCGAATCTCATATAAAATATTTCCGGTATTGGCGTCCAGTTTCGGGTTTATTAAGGCCATGAGAACACTCATGCAGTCGGTCACTATAAGCCAAGTTGTGTGCCCAAGATTCTTTCCATGTATATACTGCAGAGCTGTTAAAATGGCTAGAGATTCTGCTGTAAATATAGTCATGGCTCCAGGTAACCGAACTCCATGTCCAACAGTAAGATGAGGTAGATAAATGGCTAGCGAAACATTTCTATTGTTTTTGGATCCATCAGTAAATATATGCCTGTACCCAGGGAACTCTGCAATTAACTGATAGACATCTTCTTTACACCGTAGTTCACGGTTGATGTAAATGTCCATGGGCCAGAATTTGCTAATATAATTACCAGAGTAACATGGCCATCTGTCTTTACATTTCTCAATTTGATATTGATCATCAATACTGATTAAAATAGAAAAGTCATGAAATATATAAGGGACATTTACGGAGTTAGAGGGACTGTATACTCTATGATAAAATAATATTTTCTTTAATAAAGGATGATTTTCGAAAGATAAAAGCTTGAGAATGTATTTGGATTTTAAAAACTGAAATCTTATATTCATAGGAGGAGTGTAACACTCAATTTGAAGTGAATTAATTGGAGTTGTCTTCATTGCACCAGTTACACATCTAAGATTGTGGTTTTGCAGAATATCCAATTTGTGAACCAATCTCTGATCAGACCCAAAGCATAAAAATCCATATTCAAAATGACTACGTACTAAAGATTTATATAGCATTAGCAAAATTTTAGGATCAGCTGCAATTGACAGTGACTTTACAAAATTAAATGCTTTATTAGCTCTACCTAACAGATAATCAACATACTTAGTCCATGAAAGGTTGCTTGTAAAAATGATACCCAGAAACTTCACTTCATTCACTATTGGAAGAACACTATTATTGTAATAAATATGTAGGTCTATTTCACATTCACCAAACACTATGACTTTAGATTTTTCTGGACTAATATCCAAGTTTAGATAATGAAAATAGTTCTTTAGCCGAGTTAGAGCTGTGTTTAAAATTCTTTCAACAGAACCTATATCTGAACCTGAGGCATAAATAACCAAATCATCTGCAAACTGTAAATTTGCCACTTCAAGACCAAGTACAATGTTAAGTCTATGTAAATAGAGAAGATAAATCAATGGGCTGAGAATGCCACCTTGACATACCCCTTTGTATGAAAAACGTGGCCCTATTAAACGTTTATTCACTTTGACATATACTTCTCTGCCATGTAAAAAGTTAAAGATCCATAATATAATTTTTTCAGGAATACCAAGAGCCCGAAGTTCAACACACAAAATGTGCAAATTGATGTTGTTGAATGCACCCACTATGTCAAAGAAGACACCAACAAAATGATTGTCCATTTTATTAGAATTGTATATATCTAATTGCAAATGAGAAATGCTATCTCGAGTGGAGCAACCACGTCGAAAGCCAAATTGATTGGATGGTAATAGACTATTGCTTTCTATATAAAATTCTAGCCTTTGTTTAATTAATTGTTCAAAGGTTTTCCCCATGCATGATGTTAATGCTACTGGCCTATATGATTCTACTTTGTGTCTTTCTTTGTTAGGCTTAAGTACTGGGATGAGACAATCTGTTTTCCATTCATTAGGAATGATCATTTCCTGCCAGAGTAAATTGAAAACACTTAGTATGTCAGAAAGTGCCTTAATTGATACATATTTCAACATTTTATAAGGTATTCCATCAAGGCCAAAAGCTGAATCACGTCTAGATGATATTGCAGATTTTAATTCCTGAAGAGAAAATGGATAAATTAGATATTCATAGTGTCCTGAAACTTTTTCTTCATGAGGAATTGATTGAAATGGCCCCTCAACTGTATCTGGAGTATATTTTTTAAGAAAATCGAATACCCAAGGAGAAATATTATTACTTGGAGGTGTAAATGTTTTATTAAATCTTTTTGAAAATTGCCAAACTCTAGATAATGGAGTAGTTCTGTTAAATGACTTACATAAAGAAATCCAACTTAAATATCTTTCTCTCTTCAACACTAACTTTTTAAGAGCTTGTAATTTTTTAAACTCAATATATTTTTCTAATGTGGGATTGTACTTGAATTCTATATAGGCATTCCTAGAGTCTTCTACTGCTTTAGTGCAATTCAAATTCCACCATGGTAATGGGATGCGTTTTTTACGATTATTATTTACTAATGACGTATCAAAAGATGTAGCAGGTCTTAAAGTTGATGGTAATGATTTAATAATAGCTAAATTTAACAACTTTATCAAGTCATTATATGACTGTAATGGGTTATCTTGATTAATTTTAAAATCCACTATCAAACTATCAACACTTTTCCTATATATTTCCCAATCAACCAAGTTAAAATTAAAATGTTTTGGTAAATTTGAAGATTCTGTCTCATGTGGGATATTATAATTGTTATTAATAAGTACCCTTGTAATTACAGGCAAATGGTAACTACCTAAAGGATCGTCATGGACAGACCAGTTACAAGACAATGAAATTGAAGCTGATACTACAGTCAAATCAAGTGCATTTCTTTGCCACCTATCAGAGCCTACAGTAGTCATTTCTCCATCATTTAATAAAACCAAATTAAAGTCATTAATGACTTCAAGCACCTCTCGGCCGCGAATGTTCACACTGTTACATCCCCAAGCCGAATGGTGTGCATTGAAATCTCCACCCACCAAGAGAGGACCAGGAATACTGCGAATTAAATTATCAAACTTATACTTAGTAAATAGAGCGTTTCCGGGACTATAAAAACTGACTAATGAAATTTCTTTATTATTGCCATATTTTAAACGAATCGCTATATTTTGTATTGAATCATCACATAAAGTATCTATTTTACTAAATTGTAAACTGTTATGTATTAAAATAGCTACACCATTGTGTGTATTACCTGAGTCTAATCTTACTATATTATATCCTTTAATACTAAATCTCATGTGAGGCTTGAGCCAAGTCTCACACAATAAAGCTACATGTATATTATACTCGTGTAAAAAATACGAAAATGCATGTTTGTTACTATTGATACTCTGAGCATTCCACTGTACAATATTTAGCTGATCCATAAAATTAAGGTTTATTTATATTATTCTGAATTTTTGATAATAGAACATCTTTTATACTTTGAGTGCAAATACTCTTTTCGTTATTTTTATTTTGAGAAATTAATGTTACTATTGTCTGTATTAAAATATTTAAGATTGGTTCTGTTTCAATTAGAGATTGTAATTGTTTAGCAGGACTGGACTTT
Source organism: Eugnorisma glareosa (assembly GCA_947578425.1). Classification (NCBI taxonomy): domain Eukaryota; kingdom Metazoa; phylum Arthropoda; class Insecta; order Lepidoptera; family Noctuidae; genus Eugnorisma; species Eugnorisma glareosa. The sequence continues at coordinate 9,061,810 of OX387974.1, read as the reverse complement.
GAAAGAGATGGAAATGACTTTTCATTGAATAAATCTGCAAATGATTTTTTATTAATTTTGTTTTTGTTTTCTTCGACTTTTTTTTGCTTGACTGGGCACTGTGATGAAATAGCTACATGTTTGCCTTGACAGTGGCAACATGTTGCCTCAGTTGATGGTATTTGGCATTCTTTATAATTATGGTCCTTTGTACATATGGAACATCTTTGGGAGTTCTTACAAAATTTGGCTATGTGACCATACCTTAAACACTTCAGGCATTGTTTAACCGGCGGAATGTAAGGACGCACTTCGAACCTCCAGCTATTCAGGTCTACACTATCTGGTATCGCTGCACACGAGAATGTGATGGACACCGTCTTCGTAGGCTGAAAGGACACCCCCCCTCCTTCTGAAATAGTGCGACGCATGAATCTTCTGATAGATATAATATTTTTGGTACTAGTTATCGCGTTGTAGATGTGTTCGTTGCTAAGTTCAATGGGAACATGCATGATAACACCTGTGTTCTCCGTTGCAGCGGCAGGAATACTGGCTTTCAATTTGAAACTATCTAGAAATTTTCGATTCATTAGCGCTGCATTGGCTAAACCAGGTCGTTCAAAAATAACTCCAATTTTGTATCGGTTCATTCGTAGTAGTTGTTTTACGCCCTTATTATATTTTTTTATATTGGTTGAAAGGGACATCATGTCTCTATCGCCGATCGGGACTGAGTCTATACTTTCTAAAAATACAACGTATTCAAAATTGCCTCCATTTTCAGGATATGACCGAATGTAGTCGGGAATCCTGAATTCCTGATACTTATCTTTTTCTACTGACATAGATTCCTCTGAAGAGCTTGAGGCTCCACCGTCGTCTTCAGAGGACACCAACGGTGGAGCAGATGACGAACTGTCTTCTTTTTTCCTTTTCTTGGGGTTTCCCTTCTTCCCCATCGTGAAAATAGCTAGGAAATGAACTTAAGGATGAATAAAATAATTTTATGAAAATTTGTTTAAAAAAAGGCGCCCTTTCGTTACGAATTTCCCGCGCTTTTTTTTCCAAGTCTCATAAACGCTAACCTTCCTGATTGATACTTGAACCTAATGAACATGGAATTAATAATAAAATACTATTTTTTTTTGTTTTAGGTAAATCTGTTAACACAATAAGAAAAATTGTTGAGGAAGGTGAAAAAAATAATGATATTTTTTCAACACCGGGAAAACATCACAAAGGTCACCCGAAGATCATTTCGATTTATGTGCAATTAGACAAAGGGTTCATTTCTTTTACACAGTGAAAAAGCAGGTACGTACGTTTTATTCCTACACTACTCCTGATTTCATGAATTAAAAAAAGCAGATATAAAACAAAATACCATGTTTCAGGTGCCTACACTGAGAAATTTACTGCCGGTAGTTAGAGAGGACTTGGGTTATGATGGAAGCCGTGAACATCTCAGAAAGATATTACACTCTCTGGCTTTTTCATATCAGAAATGTAAAACAGACAGATTGGCTTTAATGGAGAAACCTAACATAGCAGCAAAGCAGAAGCAATATTTGAAAATTATAATTGATATATTTGTATAAGAAATAATAGACGCTTTTCAATATTACGACATCTTGTTTTATTCTGATTGTCAGTGTTGCCACCATATGCATATATAGAACATCCCCCCTTTTTATGATAACTAGCAATAAACCTTAATACATACTTTAATTTAAACTTAACACAATTACTTTTAAACATTAAGTACAAGAATTACAAACTTGTAGTAATCATCTTATTAATAAACAAGATAATCTTTTAAATGTGGTGGTGTCCTAACTACTCTTCCTGACTTAGTGAAAATAGGAACTTCCATGGTAACATTTTGTTCTTGAGCGTTAGGAACAACATTATTATCATCCTGACTATTATCAATAACAGGCCCACCACTATCCAGTACTTCTTTCTTAATAACTAACTCATTCTTGCTAGGATTAATATGCTTTTCATTCCTTCGAACTACATTGCCTTCTTCATTCATGACTTTATAAGACCTTAGTTTAACTTTCTCTACAACTTTACCCGGCAACCATGTTTTATTAGGCAAATTCTGTATTACAACATTCTCCCCTTTTTCAAATGATTTTTTAGTTTTAGCTGTTCTATTATAATTCTGTGTATACTTTTCTTTAATTGTTTTCATTTTTTCTTTAACATCAATAGGTAATTTAGGCTTTAATTTATCAAATACACATGGTAATGTAGTTCTTAGGAGTCTTGACATGAGTAACTCAGAGGGACTGTACTCTAACCCTGCTACAGGTGTAGTTCTGTACGCTAACAAAACCATTGCAAAATCTGAACCATCTTCTTTACATTTTTTTAACAATGACTTTACAATTCCTACTGCTTTTTCAGACATACCATTTGATTGTGGATATCTAGGACTGGAGTGTATCAACTCAATATCATACTGTTTAGCAAAGTTTTTAAATTCAAAACTGGAAAATGGCATATTATCGCTTACACAGAACTTTGGAATACCATGAACTGACATAATTACTTTGAACTGTTTAATCACATTGCATGCAGTTTTCTCTTTTAAATATTTGACCTCTATCCACTTTGAGTAATAATCAATTAATACTAAATAATCCTTTCCTGAGAAGGTACAAATATCTACTCCAACCTTGTGAAATGGGATATCTGGCACCTCATGAGACATTAAAGGTTCTTTTGGGTTTGATGGTCTGAACTTTTCACAAGCTTTGCAGCCTAATACAAAGTTTTCTATGTCTACAGACATGCCTGGCCAAAACAAAACCCTTCTAGCACGTTGTTTGCACTTTACAACACCAGCATGACCTTCATGAATACACTTTATCATCTCTTGCCTTAAATGCTTTGGAACAACTATTCTATCCTTATAATGTATAATATTGTTATGAACATGTATGTCATTTCTCAATTTGTAAAAAACTTTCAACTCTTTGTTATCAAAACTTCTGTCATTACTTGGCCATCCATTACAATACCAGCTGAGCAGACTTTGCAAGTTTGCATCTCTCAAAGTTTCATTTTTTAAGATTTGTAGTTTTTCTTTAGAAATAGGCAATTCTTTCTCTAAACCATACACTATTTCTGTATCAATTGTATGTACAATTTCTTGCAAAGTAGGCTCTTCCTGCTTGTTATTGCAAAAGTTTCTTGACAAATAGTCAGCAATATACATCTGTGACCCTGGTATATATTTAATCTCAAAATTGTATTTTAAAAGTTTAAGAACCATCCTTTGCAACCTGGCTGAAACTTTAGATATATCTTTTGACATGATTGCTACCAACGGTTTGTGGTCAGTTTCAATTAATATTTTGCGTCCATATACAAACTGATGATACTTTTCAACTGCCACGCAGATTGCAAAGAGCTCTTTTTCTATAGGAGCCCACCTAGTCTGGCACTCAGTATATGCCCTTGAATAAAATGATATTGGTCTCCCCTCTTGCATTAAACATGCTCCCATACCATTTTTTGAGCTGTCTGTTTGTAAAACTACATTTCCTTTACTACTTAACATTGCTAATGTAGGTGCACAAGTTAATTTCTTTTTTATTTCACTAAAAGCCTGTGCTTGGGCTGATCCCCAGTTCCATTCTACATCTTTCCTTAACAGAACTCTCAGTGGATCTGTTGTTTTTGAATACTGTGGAATGAACTTGCTTAGGTAGTTACACATACCTAGAAATTTCTGTAACTGTTTTACATTTTTTGGCTCTTCTAGATTAATTATTGCTTTTATATGATCTGGATTAACACTAATTCCTTCTTTATTTATTATCAACCCTACATACCTCACATGTTCTTGTCTATATTGTAATTTTGCACTATTAAACTTAACATTGTACTTTCTGGCTCTCTCCATCACTTTAGTTAGAATCTTATCATGTTCCTCTTCGTCCTTTCCTGCTATTATCAAGTCATCGAAATAGATCATAGTTCCTTCTATGTCCCCAAATATCTTAGTGTTCATTTTTTGCATCACTTCAGGTGCTGACGATATACCAAAAGGCATTCTATTAAATTTGTATCTACCAAAACATGTTCCAAAAGTACAAAGATTTTTTTCATCCTCTAATTTAATTTGAAAAAATCCATCCTTCATGTCTAACACACTGAACACTTGTTTTCCTTGTAAATTATTATAAATCTCCTCTGGAGACGGAATCAAAAAGTTCTCTCTCAAGATATTAATATTTAACTCCTTTGGATCTAAACATAACCTAAGTGACCCGTCAGGTTTTTCAACAATCACTAAGTTACTACACCACTCAGTTGGACCCTCTACTTTCTCAATCACACCCCTTTTTTCATAGTTATCTAGGGTTTCTTTCAACCTATTTTTAATTGCATGAGGAACTCGCCTTATTGGTTTAATTACAGGCACTGCATTATCCTTTACCTTTATTTTATAAGTACCTATATCACCAAGACCTTTAAAAACATCCTTATACTGTTTTACAAAACTTTCTTTGGTTGAATTGGACTGTGACAGACTTTCTACTCTTTTCACTAGGTTTAATTTAATACAATCAGGCAAGCCTATCACTGGCTGCACTGGCAAGTCAATAATATTAAATTTTAACACTTTACTTTCATTTTTATAATAACAATCCAATTCAGCCTGCCCTACTGTTTTAATTTTCTCTCCATTATACACAATTAGACTTACATGTTTAGACCTTTTTAACACACATTTGTTATCTTTAATTTTATCATAAGTTTTTAAGGACAAAGTGTTGCAGTCCGCCCCAGTGTCAATTTTAAATTCTAACTCTTTTTCACACACCTTTATTTTAACCAACCACTGTTGTTTGACACTGTTATTAGTAAGGATACTCGACAGGTAGACATTATTATCGCTGTCAGTGCTGTCTTCTTCTTCTACGGCATGTACTTTCTTTCTTTCACTAAGCTTCTTCTCTTCCTGTTTCTTATTAGACCTGCACTGCTTTGCATAATGGTTGTACCTGCTACACACTGCACACCTCCTACCGAAGGCGGGGCACTTTCTAGCCTCGTGATGTAGTCCACACTTGCTGCACAACTTGTTCCCTTCATTTTTGCCTGTTTCTTTTTCTCTGCGTTGGCTCCTCACTGTAGTTTTCCTGAATGCATCTATATTTTCCTTTGCCATACCACCTATGCCTTGTAGTTGTTTTCTTCCAGCTTCTGCGGCCCTACAGATTGTTACTGCACGGTCCAGGTCCAAGCTTTCTTCCCGAAGCAATCTTTCCTTTAAACTACTATCAGCAATACCAATAACCAACATTATTGCAACTAGCCTGTCTTCCATTTCACCTAACTCACACTTTTTTCCTTGATTTTTCAACCTTGTCACAAAGTGGTCAATTGCTTCACCATCCTGTTGCCTGTAGTTTAGGAACTCATATGTTTTGAGCACCAAGCTCTTCAGTGGCTCTGCATACGCGTCTAAAGCTGAGAATAAGGCCTTCAGAGAACCTTTGTCTTTCTCCTTAAGCGTATTATAAACTTCCACAACTTCCTCACCTCCTGCATTGAGAAAGATGGCGATCTTGCGGTTTTCTCGGACTTTTTCTAAGCCTGCTGCTTCTATGTATATTTCGAAAAGTTGTTTATACTTTTTCCAATTAGCGTCTGCCCCACTAAGTTTTAGACCCTTTGGTGGTCGTAGCCCATCCACTGTATGAACCGGCCGCGTCACTTCTTCGTCCGGCATATTGGATTTTGTTTTTCACTAAGATCTTCACTTTTTCACTAAGATTTCTAGTTCTCCACAAAGGTTGTCGTCACAGTAGTTTTCTAACACTAGAGTTACTTGTTTTAACTTAGTTTTCACCTGACACCATGATATATTTGTATAAGAAATAATAGACGCTTTTCAATATTACGACATCTTGTTTTATTCTGATTGTCAGTGTTGCCACCATATGCATATATAGAACAATAATGGGTAACAGAAACCTGCCTCCAGAACTACAAAAACAAATAATATATTTGGATGAAAGTTATATTCACTCATCATACAAGCTGAAAAAATGTTGGCAATCAGTTGATGTCAGCGGAGTGAAACACAACATATCAAAAGGCAAGAGATATATAATTGTACACGCTGGGAGCGAGAAAGGATTTGTTTCAAATGCCCTTTTGATTTTCAGTGGCACAAACAAAAATGAAGACTATCACTCGGAAATGAATAAAACCAACTTCACAAAATGGGTCACTGAAAAATTAATCCCCAACCAAAGGGAACCATCCATTATTGTAATGGATAATGCTCCTTACCATTCAGTGATCTTGAAAAAGGCACCAACTAGCGCTTCAAAAGTTGCTGAGATAAAGATATGGTTACTGCAAAATAATATACCTTTTGATGAGTCGCTCCGCAAGCCTCAATTATTAATGCTAGTGAAGCGGCATAAACCAGAGCCCATTTACGAAATTGACCAAATTTTAGGAGATCCTGGTCACACTGTGATACGCCTTCCACCTTATCACTGTGACCTCAATCCTATTGAATTAATATGGGGAATCGCAAAGCATAAAATTGCTTCAGTCAATGTTGGGTCCATTGATATAAAGGTAAGTAGCCTAGTTTATATAGGGTGACTGGTAATTAGTGACCGATACTTAAACACGTGATTCTACTCATGATAACAAACAACTTTCCCAAAGAAACTTTTTTTTTAAACTCATTTAATTTTATCACAATAACACAACAGCTGTATGAAATTCACACGCGCGCGCTTTTGACCTACGAGCAGTGTTACCAGGGCCCTTGAGTCGTAAGTTACGTTTCGTTTCCTGAAATGTAACATTTTTGCTGTAAAAGTTACATTAGTGTTCTTTTTTTTTTAATTTACCTGTTTTTGGGGTCGGAGGTCGTAGGCAAATAATAATTGATGTCAGTACAATGGCGAAATGTAAAGGAATGTATGATGTCTAATGGTGTATATAGTCTAATGATAAAACAGACAGTTTAATTTGTTCGCAGCGCCATCTTCACTGTTGTTACTGTCCAGTCTAGCACCTAATTTATTCTATTCTAGTTTAAACCAAAACTACGAGGTTGTGCAACTGTTAGATTTACACTGAACTAACCACTATAATTTTCGATACTTAAAGAACTCTCATAACGTACTGTTCTACCAAGTGGTCGTAAACGGGCTCTGTTAATAAAGGGCAAGAACGCCTCAATGCAAAAAAGCATTACAAATCTCGTTGTTCTGAAAAGTTACGAAAATACCCTAAAATTTAAAAATTACTTACATGTTACGCGAGGGGGTCAAAAGTTACGAAAAATGTAAGAAATGTAACCTTCTGGCAACACTGCCTACGAGTATCAACTGGTAGCTCAAATTAAGACTTTTAAAATAAAGACTTGGCTTAAAGGTCTTGTAACCAAGCCAGTGGCATAGCCACAAATAATTAAAAAAAAAAAAAAAATCAACTGGTAGCCGCATGACGCCGTTATGTCTCATTACAATGGGTGGGTTAGCAGAGAACCCGCGCGGCTCGCAAGCCCGCTCCTTAATCGTTGTACATGAGCAGTGTAGGTAGGTACCTACATGTTTAGGTAGCCGCTAAATTAAAAAATAATAACCAATGACGACCAGACGCCAGACGCGACGCTCTGGCCGCCGCGTGGCCATTTAGGTACACAGTGATGTACCTACATAAAGCTTCTCTGTTTACGACACGGTGGGGAGAAAAAACACGGTGAGGTAAAATAAATAATAAATTATCTAGTATTTTGGCACTTTACGTGCGCGCGCTACAATAAATACCTAAATGCATTATCTTTCTATCTAAACAAACTAACTTCAGAAATTGCGTTTGTTTTGTTACCTACACGATGTTTAGAAACGGCAAAGATACAGCTACATTACCACCTGACTTCTCGACACCGGGAATTGTTCAAGTTATTCCAAGTTTCCCATCACACTTTTCTAGGATTTGGACTAGCAGTCTGTTAACGATATTTGAGTCTGAATCAGAAGCATGGCAATCAAAATGTATGTATTTTAATGCTTCGCCATTACCACCTTCCGAGTAGTAACACATCACCATATCACTGTACTCACTCGCTGTATAATTGTACTCCATAGCGCGCATGGGCATCAAAGAAAATCAAAACATGCGCCTGCGACGCGCTCTCCGGGGTGACTGTTTTTAGTGTTTTACGTCATTACTGCACTGAGGCAAAGGGTGCGGGCGGGTGGGGAGCGCGAGACGCTACTAGTACAAGTACATTTTTGCCCCTTCCCGACGTCAGACTATCAGCTGATAGATTGTGCCTACTTTTTATGTAGGGCGCGCGCGTTCCTAGATATTTTGTAGTTATGCGGACATACGTTGCATCTTAAAAGTAGTTATACTTAAGACTACTGTGGAACACGCAGTCTTTGGATATTATTTTTTAATTTAGCGGCTACTTAAACATGTAGGTACCTACCTACACTGCTTACGTACACCGATAACATTGTAATGAGACATCGGCGTCACGCGGCTACCAGTTGATACTCGTAGGTCAAAAGCGCGCGCGTGGGAATTTCATACAGCTGTTGTGTTATTGTGATAAAATTAAATGAGTTAAAAAAAAAAGTTCCTTTGGGAAAGTTGTTTGTTATCATGAGTAGAATCACGTGTTTAAGTATCTGTCACTAATTACCAGTCACCCTATATATGCATAATTAATGTTGCTATGTAAGAACCATAGTTAGTGATTATTTCTTTTTTTTAAAGGTGGCTCCTGAACAAGCATTTTCAAACATTACTGCGGAAGACTGGAAGAATTCATGCAAACATGTAATGAAAATAGAAAAAGAATATTATGACAGAGGTGTGACTATGTATGAACAGATAGAACGATTGGTAATAAATCTCAGAGATGACAGTAGCAGTAGCAGTGATTTATTAGAATTAGAATATGCTAGTGATTGTGAAGTTGCAGGAAGCTCTAGCCAAAATGTGAGCTTTTCTGGGATCGAATATTTAGATGAAAATGTTTTCGATTCGACTGATTGATTTTTTTTAATTAAAATAAAACTTCGAATAAAACGTGTTCTTTCATTATCCCTGTAACCAAACTATTATCGTAAATTCCTAACAATCCCACTGTTAGACTGCCCTCAGGCCCATCAGGGGCATGATTATCTGTCTGTGTGTGTTACCTACCTACTGCACCGCTTTCGTGCAAGGCTTCAGCGCCCACTATTAACATTGTTAATACTGTACATTGAAGTCCCCCATGGTGTTTGCGTAGCGTCCGAGGTACTAAACCACCCACTTGGGATAGGAATCATATCCCCAAAAATAACAAGTATCAAAAACTGTTGAGTCATAGTATTTCGGGTTGCCACAGGTACGATACTGGCGACCTCATTTAATCCACACTCTTTTTTGCCAAGCTGTACATATATCCCACCATTCAATGTCGCAAATGTTGTGGAGAAGGGGACTTCTGGGCCCATCAGTTAACTAGTTGAAATGTGTCTTAAAAAAACCGTTATATTTTTCTAAAGGAAATCACAAAATATGGTACCATGTTTCTATCTAGGAAGCGAGAAAACTTAAATTAAGTTATGAAACTAAATAATCGATTAAACAATGCCTGAATTGCTAGTAATCGATTATGAATAAATCGGTAAAATCTGAAAATATGTATGAACATCGAGTGACAAGTGTTTTTTCGAGGAATCGATTCATAGCGAATAGAATTCCTTTAATTTTTCTTCTGGCAACACTTCTGCCTGACATCATTTTTTTTTTTTTTTCCCTTCGCCCTTTTCGGGCAGGCTAAGGTCTTGGACCATACCGCCTCGTCTTCAGATCAGTCACCGATTGACAGATGGCACCCGTTCGTTGTCTTTCGTTCTGAGTGCGCCCGTATTTTCCATGTTTTATTGTTTAACCCCACGACCTCGGCTTTACATAGGACTTTTGACGGATCTTGCTACTCTAAATTACCTGGCTCTCTATTTTGGACAACTTTTACGCCTATCGATCGGATATTGACGAAATGGATCGCTGTGTAAATTGTACAATTGCGACTGGTCGCAGTAACTCTATTGGCAGAAGAGTCTTGGAAGATGAGGCGATTTTATCAGTTATTCGTCAGTGGCGTGCGTCTCAGCCTGTAAGTTTTTACCTATTTTTATGTTTTCTGTTACCTATTCAAATGATGCTTTTAGCTTATCAACCATGACAGCTGTCGAAAAGGACGAGATTCAATATGAGGGTATTATTGTAATTGTATTGTAGGTAGAAGGACTGTAGGCTGCTGTGCCCATGTAATGTGCATAATATGGTATCTCAGTTGGGCAAGATACCAAGAAAATATCGTACCTCCTGCACAATTCTTAGACGATATTCTCCTAATTATTGAAGATGAATAATACATATACATTTAAAATAAATAACATATACATATATTGGTGTTTTATTTTACATCCACTTGTCCCTTTTTAGTTTTTAAAAGGCTGGTGCCTACTGCTTCTAAGTGCACGATATTGGATGTAGAAACTTGTCTACGACTGTAGCGATTGTGCAGGGCGGGGGGAGAACCAATCGTCAGATCTTCGACACGTCACACACGCTCCATGCATAAAACTATAACACAACCGAAGCCATTCAAAAGTATTTCGTAAAAAACAAAAAAAAACTACAATGATAAAATATAACCTCACTTTTACTTTACTTCATATAACTTGATTCCTGGATAGCCAAATTTCACCAAATTTTTAGTGAGGCCTTGTTATTATATCCTCTTACAAATAAGGCTAGGTTGATTCAGTTAACACCTGGGCCCAGGAATGTATGGAGTCATTCCCTTCTCCTTTGGACATGTGGCTAATGTATGTATTAGAAAACAAAGAATAAGAATAATTTATTGTTTATAAACAAAAATAACAGAGCCAGAAATATTTTACGATTTGTTGTTTTTCATGGTTATAAAGACAAAATATAGTAAAATACTTGTAAAGTGATTCTATGATTTACAAAGTTTTGGTTTGTGCTTGTTATGAGGTCATGGGACTTTTTAAGGATAGGTATCTCTTGCGGAATGGTCGACACTTCGCGTGGACAGACGATTGGCTCTATATTTGGCCAAAGAATTAGTATTGCCTTTCAATGGGCCTAAATTGCCTTTCAACATGCTGCCCGTCTTCTGGGCACGTTCCCGATGACAGCGATCTATTGTCGTTGTTGTATATTTAGTTACCAGCTTAGTTTAAGTCTTGATTTAGTCCTTTTTTTTGTAAATATTTACTTAGTTTGTATCTTGCATATAGTTGTAAATAAACCGTTTTAAACCAAAATCAGCGGTTTAAAACCCGTTTTAAATTTGTTTAAAACGGTTTAAAACCACGACCACGTGGGCCGTACATTGATGACGAATTACTTAAAAAAATAGTTTAAAAGGCTAATTGAAATCATTTACCATTTTTATTAATATATGTGAAGTCATATATCATATTTATACTACTATTTAGGATTCGACCAATCATGTTTTGGGTATTTATTAAAATAAAAAGGCAATGCCGCATTTTTATGTTTCACTTTGCTACCAAAATCGCAACGTAGGTATGGGGAGAGATGGGGCAGGTAGGGATCGATTTTATATTTGTCTGTCATGTTAATGAAGGTTATTTTAAAACATTTTTATTTTATTTTCCTTTTATATATTCTAAATCAGGAAGGAGGTGTGGTCTAGATAACTTCGTGTAAAGCCTCAGTGCATTACAAAAAAAAAAACATTCTAAACCATATTAAACCGCTAAGTGTGGTTTTAAATCGTTTTAAACCAAAAAGACCGTTTAAAACCAAATGGTTTAAAACGTTTAAAACTCGTTTTGCATCTCTAATCTTGCAACATTTGGAATAACTTTACTTATCTTCTAAAATAAAAGGCGTATTCTTGGCTGGTACATTATATAAGGATGTGCCCATCAGGCCCATAGAATTTTAAACAGACTTAACGTTGCTGAACAGCCCGTTATTATTTCTTGGACTTTTTTGAAAACTGAAAGTGGACCCCTGCCCGAAGTGCTTCTATCTAAAACTTTTCTAGCTTTCTGTCATCGCGCACTACCTACCAGCTAGTTTTAATGCTGAATATGCTTGCATATACACCCTCTGGCTGGGCTTTCCTACCGCTCATAAATTGTAGGTACATAGGTATGGGGTGTAATAAGACCCATTGAATTACTTTTTCATGAAATAGTTACAGAATAGGGTTAAATGAACTTAGAGGGTTGTATTGATGATTTTAATTCTGTAACAATATAGGTAGGTAGGTACGTGTTACTGCCGCGACTCATTTTTCATCAACATAAAACCTGATGAGTGTCATAAAAATTGCAAAAACCGTAAGAAAAATTGAATGACTCTTCCCTAATAACGAAGCCGTCAACCAAACAATAAGTAAATCAAAATATGTAACTCTACGCAAAAATTATTGCTGGGAAACGACTTTTTATTTTGGGGTGATAAGTCATGTTTTTCAGTAGAGTTCAATTTATCGGACTAAAACATTGTGCTGATGGAGATTGAATAGTACGGGGGCCGTGGAGGTGTTAAAATTATTAATTAAAAACATGGATTTAAAAACAAACGTGTGTAAAAGTTGGAATTTTGACCCCCTATATGTCCGAAACTAGAAGGTTCCAGGTAAGTAGGTATGTCTAGAACTCTAGAACAATAAAATGATTTTAGTGACGGGAAGAAAAAGTGCCTATTTCGGCTTCGGTATGGGTCTTTTTACACCCTGACAATGACTACCACCCAGGTGAGGTAAGGTCATTGAGTTTTATATAACACATGATTCAAACAAATTTCAATAACAAAATGACAATATCCAAAAAGCGTGTAGTTATATTCTCATCGAAAATGGGATAACAATCACAGGTAGGATCTACTTACATAAGTAGGTACGTGCTAAAAAATAGAATAATCACAGGTACACAAAGGAAGGAATAATTCATTTATTTATTCAAATTACAAGGACTCATTAATACACACAGAATTACATACTTATAGGTAGCACAAATAATACACACAATATATTAAACATTCTAATACAACACAAAACAATAACCATACAAAACATAGGTGTAATCTATACAATGTGTAACATAATTAACGCACAACCTCTTAAGGGGTCATTGTACTCATCATTATGAACAACTTTCACTATGGGCCCAAAACAGGCACGTATACAGAGGGGGGGATAGTTGGGATTTATCCCCCCCCCGAAATCTGACTGAAAAAAAAAAACGTTTTAAGCCATCTGTTTATTTATTCGCTTGCGTGTTCTTTCAATAAGTAGGTAAAATAAAAATATAGATAGATCTTGATCTGATTATGTAAGCGACGTTACTAGTAGCGCCATCTAACCTATTTAGAGAGAAACCGAGAACGAAAACAGTAATGAACGACATCTATCGTCGAGTAGAAAAACTAATAGTAGAAAGATCGTCGCGTTGAGTAGCGAAATATCGAGAAGCTTCCATAACTTTCTGCTACCAGGTAGTAGATGGCGCAATATTCCACAGTGTTCCAGAATACGAAAATGTAGTATAAATACGGCGGGGGCGGGAGTCCGGGAACCTGCATGTCAGTTTATTTCGAGAGCGATTCAAGTGAGAATCGAGAGCGACAAGCGAGAAGAAAAGTGAAATACCTCTGCAATAGTGACAGTATAGTGCTAGACCAGTTTATTTTGATATTGGTTTCAGTTTCATAGAGAGTAGAGTAAATTCCTTCCGACTTGGTTCACCTGATACTTTGCCCGTGCCGTGAAATAAAGGAAAAAAACTTCAAAACCACTGTTTTCATTGGATTCGCCAAATCGCCAGTCCGTTACGTACGTGAGATAGTGTTGGACAATTTTGGACCTGCAGACGTCATAATTTGTTGGACCGTTCGCCCTATCCATCACAGATTACTTAAGTAAAGTAATGTGTGAAATGTGAGTGCTTCTTGATTTGTGCTTGTTTGAACGTATATAAATTGCTGCTGCTAAAATGAAGAGAATTGACAACTTTTTCAAGCCAGTGGCAAAAAAAATTGTTACTACTAGCGAGGAAAAAACTACTCCAAGCATGGCTTCTGCTGTTGATAGTAGACAACTAGAAACAACTTCGTCAAAATTTACAGAAAAAAATGTGATTTCAGCCGAACCGGCTGGAAGATGTAGAGATGAAGGAGAATGTTCAACTTCAAAAACGTGCAGTTTAGATACAATCATTATAAGTGAAACTTTTCCTGATATCGGCGTGGTTTCTAATGCCATATATAACACACAGTATCCTCCTCTTGTACTCACAGATGAACAGAAAAAAAATATTATTAGACAGCCGTTTGTCCCAGATGCGTCATTTTCGTTTCCGGCTAGTAGCTTTGGAAAGAGGAAACTTAGATTTCGAAGAGAATGGATGGGATCATGAGAATGGTTAACATATTCGCCGAGGAGGAATGGTGTGTTCTGCAAATATTGCGTTGTCTTTCCATCAGGCACCGCTGGAAAAGGTTCCCACCAAACACTTGGAAGTTTTGTCAGCAAACCATTTGATAATTGGAAAGATGCAACAGAGAGATTTCGCGGAACATTCTGCTGCTAAATATCACCAGTTTTCTAAGTTATGCGCAGAAAATTTCTTACGCGTAATGGATTCAGCAGCTATAGACGTTGCATCGCTGCTTAATGATCAAAGGCTCAAAGAAAAGGAAAGAAATAGAACGGCACTAAAACCTATAATCGAAACTATCATCTTCTGTGGAGAGCAAGAGTTGCCGCTTCGTGGAGACAAAGACAGTGGACCATTGACTTTAGAAAAGCCACTTGGTAAAGATGGAAAATTCAGGGCTCTGCTACGATACCGAGCAAGCTATGATAATATCCTGAAAGATCATATCATTACAACCCCTAAAAATGCAACGTATTTTAGCCCTATTATTCAAAATGAAATAATAGATAGTTGCGGAAAGATAATTCAGAAAAAAGTTGTGACACAAATAAATAGTTCAGAGTGTTTCGCGATTCTTGGCGATGAAACTTTAGATGTGAGTGGAACTGAGCAATTGTCTTTATGTGCGAGATACGTTTATAAAGGTATTTTGAGGGAGGACTTTCTCAGTTTCATTGAAATACACGACCTAAGTGCCGAAAATATAAGTGCAGAAATTTTAAAGAAATGTCATGAGATTGGTTTGAATCTCGATAAACTAGTTGGTCAGGGGTATGACGGAGCTGCTACCATGGGAGGACACATCAGTGGTGTGCAGACGAGAATCAGAAAAGAATTTCCTAAGGCCACATACGTACATTGCTCAGCACATCGTCTGAACCTAGTTCTTTCAAAAGCTCTTTCAGTTCCCGAGGTGAGAAATTCAATAGGCGTTGTGAAGGAAGTCTGCAATTTACTTCGCAACAATGCAATGGCCGGGAAACAGTTCAAGGAAAATGTGGAAAAGCTCACACCAGAAAGTAAGAAAAAAAGACTGGTCGGCCATGTGTGACACTAGATTTATAGAACGTCACGACTCTATAAATGTATTTGGTGAGTTACTCGAACCTATTGTCATTACATTAAGAGAACTATCCTACACAAACAGAACTGTCGCCCAAACTGCCTCTACACTCATAGCTGCGATGGAAAAGAGTAGTTTCTTGATTTCTCTAAAAACCTGTGAAAGATTTTTCAGTTATACTCTCCCACTGTCAGCATATTTGCAGAACCCTACACACGACCTGGCCTCTGCTATGAAATTTTCCGATGACATTATCGGAAAACTAAAAGAGATACGTGACGATGTTAACCCGGTATTCTCAGAAATATATAACGCATGCTGCAAAATAGCGGAAGATGTCTTGCAAATAGAAATTCAGCGTCCTCGAGTTACTTCCCACCAAACTGCACGAAGCAACCCTCCCAGCGATACTGCTGAAGAATACTTCAGAAGAACTATTTTTATACCGTGCTTGGACGATTTGATATCTGGCATGAATGATAGATTTGCGAATCAAAGAGAGCTGCTTTCTTCTTTAGAAATTATTCTTCCGAAAAATGTGGACGAGAGGAAAATAAGTGAATTAGAAAATATGAAAATTTATTGGGAAGAAAGTGTTGGAGAATCACTAATAAAAGCAGAGTACACTATGTGGTGTGCCAAGTGGAAAAACACAGATAAGAAACCAGTCGAAATTATGGAAATTTTAGACACGTGTGACAAAGTTTTCTTTCCTACCATTAACAGGCTAATACATATTCTGGCCACCCTTCCGGTTTCAACGGCATCTGTGGAGCGGTCATTTTCATGCCTAAAGAGAATAAAATCCTTCCTAAGGAATAGAATGGCGGGCGAGAGGCTTACTGGTCTCGCTCTATTGTCTATTCATTCCGCTTTGGCGCCAGATCCTGATATGGTACTAGACGTAATGGCTGCCAGCGGAAACAGAAAAATACTTATATAATTATAGTATAGTACAGTGATTACAGCGATTTTCACACAGCTCACATGGTTGTTTCAATGTTTGTCCCCCCCCGAACCAAAAGTCTGGATACGTGCCTGGCCCAAAACTGAAATCGCAAAAAAAAAAAATCGACTATCCCATACATTTCTGTGCGCATAATTCGACAAAATGTACTGAACAGCTGTTTTTTTTTTCGCGTTTCGGGGTTAGTCCCATAGTGAAAGTTGTTCATAATGATGAGTACAATGACCCCTTAAGAGGTTGTGCGTTTATTCTGTTACACATTGTATATTCCGGCTGTCGCTTTGCATCCTGGTTAAATTCAAGGAGGTATCTATAGTATCTATACTAGTGATTCTCGACCCGAACCAAAATCAAAAAATCAAAATCAAAGCATTTATTTCAAGTAGGCCAGTTACAGGCACTTTTGAATTGTCGAAACAAAGATAACAATGAAATGTAGCTACAGTCCCAGTCACAAGGCATAAAAACTGTGAAAGTACTGTAGTTGCCCATTCCCTAGCGTAGATCTCTATGGAGAAGAACGGGCAAGAAACTCCATGGACACTCTTTTAAATCAGCATATTGTTACAAAACCTTGGTTACATCATTCATATTGAGATGGTACATTATGTGAGAACGATGTAGCAAGATGTGCACGTTAAAAGTGTCCATAGTAAACACAAAAAAGACAATTAAAAAGAAATTAAAATAATTAATTCAAATAAGCCGTGGCAACTAAGAGATGACCAGTCACAACTGACAGCGCCCGTTCACGAACATGACGCATGGATCAGCAACATTCAACTCAACCATTTTGAAGGGAACTAAATGATCCGACACACGCGCCACCATCAGCGAGACATTGAGTGAGCATGACATATTCTCAACCGCCAGGGCACATTCAAGTCGGGAAAGGACGTAGGTTTCCAGTGAACGATAGCTCTTTAGTACATAGCACTCACACAATATGGGCTTTATATAATACTAAAGATATTGAATCTATACAATGCAAAGATAGTTGTACAATCTTCAGCAGCTCCAACAATACTATTTAATGTTATCAATTTATGCGTCCCTGTCCTTGTGGAGCAGGACCGGCATTGAGCCAAGCATTTTTGTCAGCGATATAATCGTCCAACTTGTAATATGCTTGCTTACATAGTGTGCGTTTAATGCATGTTTTAAATTTCGTCTCATTGAGTTCAAGAATACTTTGTGGAATTTTATTATAGCATCTCAAACAGTACCCCATGAATGATGAATCTACTTTAGCGAGTCTGAAGCCCGGCTGAACTAATTGGTCTCTATTTCTAGTACTGTAACTGTGTCTGTCACCTCTTTTACTAAAAAGATGCAGATTTTTTCTTACGTACATTATGTTTTCGTAGATGTATTGACAATGTACCGTCATGATGTTAATGTCCTTAAACAGTTCCCTTAGAGAATCGCACCTACGAAGATTATATATAGCTCTGATGGCTCTTTTTTGCAGAATAAATATTGACTGAATGTCTGCAGCTCGTCCCCATAACAAAATGCCATAAGACATTATACTATGAAAGTAACTAAAATAGACCAGTCTAGCGGTATCAACATCTGTAAATTGACGGATTTTTCTAATAGCATATGCTGCTGAACTTAGCCGCCCGGCAAGAGACGTTAAATGAGAACTCCATTGTAGCCTTGAATCAAGCGTAATCCCCAGGAAAACCGTTTTATCTACGAATTCAAGTTTCTCTTTATTCAATATTATATCACAATCACTACTTTTAACATTCGGTAAAGCAAATCTAATGCATTTGGTCTTTTTTTCGTTTAATACTAAATTGTTTGCTGTGAACCAATTTTGAACCTGAAGTAGGGCATTATTCACGTCATCTAGAATTTGGGCCCGTCTATTTATCTTAAAAATTAGAGAAGTGTCATCAGCAAATAACACCATATTTTGAGGTTGGTTTTTCAGTAAATAAGGTAGATCATTTATGTATACTAGAAAGAGGAAAGGACCCAATATTGAGCCTTGCGGAACCCCCATTTTTACTTTTAAACCCTGTGAATTGATACCATTTATTTGAACATGTTGAGGTCTATCACTCAAATAAGATTTTACCAAACTAAGTGCAAGTTTTCCTAGTCCGTAATGCTCAAGTTTCAAAAGTAATGTGTCGTGATTTACGCAATCAAACGCTTTGGAGAGATCACAAAAAATTCCTATGGCGTCTTGGGACTCTTCCCATGCAGTAAATATGTGCTTTAATAAGGTTACACCGGCGTCAGTCGTACAACGTCCCTTGGTGAAACCATACTGTTGATCGTGTAGGATTTTGTTGGTGTTAAAATGATTAAGCATTTGATTCAGCATTACCTTTTCAAAAACCTTGCTAAAAACTGGCAACACGGATACAGGTCTATAATTATTAGTATCTTTACTATCCCCGGATTTGAAAAGTGGTATGACTTTACTGTATTTCATTAAATCAGGGAAAGCTCCTTGGTCTACACACAAATTAAAAATTAAAGCTAAGTAAGGTGCTATAGTCTCAACTATGGATGTACAAACTTTGATAGACATTCCCCATAGATCTTCGGTCACTTTGATTTTTATTTGCCGGAAAGCTTTGATAACTATCACAGGGTTTATGTGTTTAAATTTAAATTCAGCCGGGCATCCAGACACGTTGGCCCTTAAAAAACCAATTGAGACTTCAGGTGAGGAATTTAGAGCTTCCGTAGTTTTTAACGGGATATCGGTAAAGAAGTCTACAAATTCTTGAGCTACTTCCAAATTAGAGCTTTTAGGACCACATGCTGTATCTAATGTGTAGCTAGTGTTACGTATTTTCTTCCTGTTTGTCTCGTTATTTATGACTTTCCAAACAGTCTTTATTTTATTTTCTGCTGTTTTGATCTTGTTGCTAATGTGCAGGGCTTTAGCAACCTTGCATGTATTTCTAAAAATGTTTGAATACTTAGCAACATACTTGTTGAAAGTTTCAGTGTTTATGTAAGGCTTAAGGCCATAAAGCTCAAATAGTCTTTCCCTACTTTTCCTGATACCTTTAGTAGCCCAATCACTAAATATAAATTTAGGGCAAATACTTTTTGTCTTCTTTTCAAATGTTTTGTTGAATTCAGTTCGAACTATTGAAAAGAAATTATCATACAATTGATTTATATTAATATCGTCCATATGATGGCTCATAACATTTAACTTGTTCTGTAGGAAAATATAATATAATATATATATATATATATAATATAATATAACCGATAATAAAAGGGTAGGTTCTTTTATTTTTTACTGAAATCGTTAAGCGTAAACCACCCCCTAGTTTCCATACTGTCAATGGAATTAACGTTTGCGTTTGTGTGTGTGACGGCGCGTTTATTGGGCTAAGAACAGACGGGCTACGTTTTAATATGGGTGATTTACACTTACCGAAATCCGTAAAAAAAACTAGCTTGATTCTAGACCCGAATCGATGATAAAAATCATCGATTCGGGCCGAGAATCATTAGTATACCTAGATACCTCCTTGAATTTGACCAGGATGCAAAACGACAGCCTGTATAATATAATCTATATTAATCAAATATAATTATATATAACAAAGTCGGTTTTGTTACAACACATATAACTTGATATCTGCTGGACCAATTTTCATGGTTATTGATTTGTTGGATTTGTCTCCGCTTAGAATAGCAGAATAAATCTTCAAAAAAACGACGAATAAAAAAATCATGAAAGATAAATCATTTTTCCAAAGTAGGTAGTAGGTAGGAAAAGGTGCATTGCAACGCACAGCTAGTTATATGTATATAATTGACAGCCGACGACTGTTAGTAGGTGACGTAAGACACTATGGTGAATGCGCAAGGGTAGCCCGCGAAATTTAAATTTTCTTAAAAATACGAAAATATGCTTACCGTAAAAATGTAACCAGTCAGTATGACCAATGCTGGCCGAAATCTGATCGGGACACATGGTTGTGCCTTTAAAACATATTTACTAAGACCGTACATGGGGAAGAGTTGTAGGCTATGGAGGAGACCTAAACAGTGTGGTCGGGGAGCCCAGAGTTTCTTCATTCTTCAGATTAAAAGGCCACAATATCTTGGAAAGTTTTGCCTGTTTAAGTCATTGTGGTTCAGGCCCTGTACGATGAGATGAAAATCAACGTTGCTGAACATCCTGTTGTTAGTCTATGTCCTTTTTGAAAACTGAAAGTAGGCCCCTGCCTGAAGGGCTCCAGTCTGAATCTTTTCGTAGTATCATTTAAGCGCTCTCTCATCACGCCTACCTATTCAGCAATCAATTTTTACGCTCAAAAAGCTTGCTGAAAATCTGGGCTCCTTTACCGGTGAGACAATACAGGTTCACAAAAAAAAAAGCCTTTGTGCCTCACTGCAGGCTTCTTATTAAGGGTACACTAGTGGGTCGTACTTTCATACAAAACAAACAAACGTAGCAGCGATTACTCCACTGTTTGATGGTGTACGTTCCCAATAAAACATTATATCGATTTGTCTCATCATTAATAAAAATTAAAAAAAAAAAAAAAAAAAACTATTTTCCTTGACACGCTTAAACAGTGTTAGCGACACGCACAAACGTTTACCATGAGCTCAGCACATGAATCTAAATCCTCCAGCGTCAAAATTGTTCTTCGGTTAAAAGAAAAAAAACAGCTGTTAAATACATTTTGACCGTTTTTTAATAACCGACGAAAAATCTGTTAAATTATGTGTGAGTGCAGCAAAGCGAACTTGTGCAGTTAATTTATTATTTTTCACTAATCAATTTACAACACAATAACATATCTATATTTTTTTTAGTTTCCGACCGAATTTCGATTTTGTTTTATTTTTAAATAACCGAAAATTCCGTTCAAGATTAGTTAAAAGTGAATAAATACAATGTTTTTTTTTTATTTAAAAGTTTATGTTGACTACATAGAGAGCGGCCCGTGCGTCGCGTCGGCGCAACTGCTCAACGTAATGTGAGCCCCGCCCCCGCGCTTAGTCTCTTCTCTTCCATTGATCTCTCGCGCATTCGTAACAATTCGTTCAATTTCGGCGCTTGCTATATCCCTTCAGCCGAAGCCGAAGGTGGTTTTATTAGCCGAGAAGCCGAAGATTCGGTCGGACACAATTTTCTTTTCGTTTTTTTCCAAGCTATGCGATTACGTTTTGGCTGACAACAATAAAATGCTAATGCAAAATCCCGCTCGATCTCGAATAAGTAAGTTTTTTCTATAAAAATCAACACCTTGCTATAGGTACATAATCGACTAATTATTACTGTTCTTCGGGTACTTATTTATTATTAAGAAAGTCAAAATATCAATATTTGGGAGTACTTTGTACTCCTAGTTATTTAAAACTATTAATTGTAATATTTATGAGGTAGTTTTGGTAGCGTGACGGTTGACAGAGCAGATGTCGATGCAATTGACAATTTTGTAGTTAGTGCAACTGTGAACTAACACAGTTGCACTAACTACAAAATTGTCAATTTTCAGGAGAGAGCTTTAAAGTTTTTTAAAGTTTAGACAAGAACAGTAGAAAAACAAAGCAAAATAAAAAAACAAATATGCATCTATTCATAAGACTAGTCCTTTAACTCCATCATATCACAATATTGTAATATTAAGTAGTATATACGTAACCTTTTCAAAATGTCTAAATAAATATACAACCCCCCATTGAATACATTTGTGCAATTTTTGAACTTAAAATCAGTTAAAGTGTATCTTGATTTGATTTACAAAAATAAAGGTCATTAGTTTAGTACAACATTCGTGGAACATTAATGGAACTTATTTAATACAATTACTGTGACCTCTGTTTTTTGTAGAAAGAGACGGAATAACGGTATTACGATACGCGTAAATGAAAGAGCATGAAATTTGGTGTTTGGCACTAAAAAAGTGAAAATTGATAATTTTGTAGTTAGTGCAATTGTGAACTAAGGCGGCATAGACGAAATGTCCCGAATAACTTGGGACAAGAGCAGGAGGATGATGCTGATTTATCTGAGGTAGTTGATTAGTCTTTGGGTTAAGGAATCAGCCAAGTACCTTAAATATAAAAAATAGATCACTTCTCTTTGCTTGCGGATCCGCAAGATGTTGCGGGATCCAGCTTTGTTGGATTGCAATCCCTACACCCAGCTTATTAACACAGGGAACATGTAGAAGGCTATACTCGCCAGGTAAAGTTAATATTACATTAATATTACACACTAACACTAGTTATATTATATGTAAAAAAACAAATAAATAATATCGTTACTTATAATAATGTATAAAATACGATCAATTGCAATTTTTATTAATTTTTCCGATCTGGTGGCCTACAGGAATAAGTCCAGTGTGGGAAAGAGATGGCGATAGAGGACCTGTATAGATGTCTCTTTCCCACAGCAGAAGGGTAGCCCGCGAAATTTAAATTTTCTTACGGTTATTGCAATTTGCAGGTCAGTGTCAGGTTGTATGTTGATGAAAATATGAATCGCGCCAGTAACACTTAAGGAGTTACAGAATTATAATAATTCAAATCATCAATACAACCCTCCAAGTTCATATAATCGCAAAGAGTGACATTTTCATGAAATAGCTATTGAATGGGATTATATGAACTTGGGGGTTGTATTGATGATTTGAATGATTATAATTCTGTAACTCCATACGTGTTACTGGCGCGATTCATATTTTCATCAACATACAACCTGACACTGACGTGCAAATTGCAATAAACTTGAGAAAATTTAAATTTCGCGGGCTACCCTTGCGCTTCCACCTTAAGACGTCATAGTAACCCCCCAGAGTTAATGACCTAACTAGGTGGCTAACTAACGAATTGGGCACCGAAGTTCAGAAATTTCTTGGCACCCTATAGCCTTAGGTATGATACAGTATTAGAAAAAGCTTTTCTAGGAGAAGATTTGCTTCTAACAAAACTTTTTCTTATTCGTAGTCCACTCCGAGTTATTAAAACAACCAGACATGACATAATACGATGACGTATTCGTCATCGCCATCGTCCTTGCTCAATTTTGTGACTTATTGTCATTTTCGCATCTAAAAAGATAAGGCGAGATAATACAAAATTACTGTTTTGTTTCTGTTATCTCAGTGAAACTTTGAAGTAGAGATGTCGCGAATACTCGCTATTATTCGTTAGGTATTAATACCCATTTCTTTTTGTTATTAGTCGGATACCGAATAGTGTGTATATTATTCGACATTCGGCGAATAGTTGTCCGAATAAAAATAAACTTGTAATGAAAAGAAAAACGAACTTAAAAATAAACAAAGTTTAAAAACAAAATACGCTTAGTGTTATTTCCTTAGCATTTATATAAAAATTAACCAAAAATCAGTCGTGTCGAAGTTAATTAGTTTGGATTGTTAACTATTAAGCGCTGGGCTATACAAGACGAGGTATTCCCCGTAAAATATTTATTAGATACAAGGAAAGGGTTGCCAGCATTTAAAAATGTAAAATCAGTAAAATGGTTGAAGCCCGCGAAATTCAAATTTTCTTACGTTTTTTGCAATTTGCATGTCAGTTTGAGCTTGTATATTGATGAAAAATGAGTCGCGGCAGTAACACGTATGTAGTTACAGAATTATTATTATAATCATTAAATGATTTTAATGATTATAATTCTAGGGGTAGGGGTTGTATTGATGATTCAATACAACCCCTACGTTCATTTATTAACCCCATGAATGAGTTTTTCATGAAATAGTTACAGAATAGGGTTAAATGAACTTAGAGGGTTTTATTAATGATTTTAATTCCTTAACTACATAGGTACGTGTGGGCACAGATTAAGTAACAATTTTCCTTACGGAAGGCCAGGGTAACCCCCGAAATTCCAATGGTCTCACGTTTTTGGCAATTTGCAGCTTAATGTACGGTTTTATGTTGATTACAATGTTATTTGCGAACATAATACACATGTAATCATTAAAATCTACAACACAACCCTCTTAGTTCATTTAATCCCGTCGAATAACTTTTTCATGAAATAGTCATTCAATGGGGGAGGCACTTAGAGGGGTTGTATTCATGATTTTAAGGATTATTACTCTGTAAATCCTTGTTTGTTACGGCCGCGAATCATAACCGGTATTCGAATATTCGCTATAACAAATATTTGCGGCATCTCTAAACGAAAGGCAGTTGTTTCGAGACATTTCCAGCATTAAACTGAGTCGGTGCCTGAGGTAGCTGCGGTGGTGAGAGGTCTGGTGACGTTTCGCGGGAGCTCAGCCAATCGCACGCCGACGCCGGTTGGCATCGATACTCCACGCACCGCGCAGCTAACTCAGGCATCGTCTCAGAAAAACGTTAGTATTCCAGAGGTTAGCAGCCGCAGGCTACGCTCGTGCAAGAAAACGCTTACGTCAAACAGTGCAAAGGGGCGAATCCTCGCCCGCACATCTAACTTCGAATTGCTATCTTATGGCGCTCCCTCACCGCTGCAATGAGCATTCGCCTTCGCGATTTTGAACATTACATTACAAATAGACGCTCACGGTGAGGGAGCATTCGTATGTAATTTAACAATTCAAGATTAGATTTTGTACAGACACAAAAAATGATTAAATTTACAATAAATTACATTAAAAGTAAATTACACACTCGAGAAATTCACTCGACAAATACTTAATTACACACTCGAGGCGAACCGACCATTACAGCCTTTATGATGTTAATGCTGGAACAGGCCTTATTTATTGCACCAGTTGATTGTAGATCTTCTCGTAATTAATATTGGCACTGATATAATAACGCTCAACAGACCGATGATCACTAGGAAGATACCAAAGCCAAATTTTGCTGGATGATCGATCTTCTGCAGAGAGCTAATAATAACTCTCCGTCGGCCATCGTAGCGTGATGTTGGGTATGCTGTAAAGAATAGAAAAAGAATTACTTAGTTTATGAACAGAATGCTTAATTGACGGCTTCGTGAAGGGTTTTCCGTTTACACCTTGTAATAGTTAAAAAGTACCACAAAGAAGAGTCATGTGTACAACACAGGACTCAATTCACAACGCAACTGGTAAAGATCCCAGGGCCGCCAGACCTTAGGTACTTATTTTCTCAGTAACAAAATGTGTGGCATCAAATAGCGTTAGTATGTACTGTGAACGTATGCATACCCCTGCTAACTTGTGCCGACGGCAAATTGTTAGCTAAATACGAGTATGAGGTGCTGAAGTTGCGTAAAAAAAATAAAAAAAAATCTTAAAGCCTGAGTGCTGATTTTTAAATAAATACGTTACAGAAATTATTGTTAAAAATTACGTTAATTAATTATTCGCTTAATTATTGATAATTAATTATTCGCTTTTGCATTTGCGCGCGGTGGATACTGATTGACTTGATTTTTTGTGACGTCTTTACTAATTAAATAACTCATTACAGGCTCAGCTTTAAATGTAAAAAAACATATAAAATAATCAGGGTACCATTATTACCCTGTAGCAAAAAAAAAATCCTTACATTTGATTATCTTTATAAACATTTTAATGTAAGTATTTTATTTTCCTTTATTTATTTACACCAATTATATATATTTTTAGGGTCCTGTAGCCGAATGGCAAAAAACGGAACCTTCATAGATTCGCCATGTCTGTCTGTCCGCCAGTATGTCACAGCCACTTTATTCCGAAACTATTAGAACTGCACAGAATATATCTATGTATTCTGTGAACCGCTTTACGATTTATTAAAAAAAAAGATTAAGAGGCCGCCCCATACATGGAACTGAAACAATAAAAAGTTTTTGACAATAGTGCTGTGACGTGATTGGCTGAAATCCTAGGAGGAATTCAACGAATTTTCATTTCAACCAATCTTAATCTCGATATTGTTTTTATTTTTTTGTAAATATCGATTTTAATTTAAAGTACATTAAATTATTACTTAAAATATAAGTACATGATTTATTGGTTAGTGTTCATTTTTAATATAGTATGTAAGGCAACCTTTTTGGAAAATAAATTATTCAATCACTTCACATTGATCGAAAACGGAGTTTATCTTCAACCTTCTGACGACCCAAAAGTGGTGACCCCTGCCTGAACACATTGAAATTCAGTATCACTGAAGCTCTGCCACTCTGTGAATCACTCCCACACAAATCAAGATGTCGAAAACAGGAAAATTCCAGCTCATCATCACATGCAGCCCCGAAGGCCGAAGCAGCTGGAATATCACTCACCATGCGCATTCCACCATTCTGGCGTGATCGAACACGGCTCTGGTTCCTCAGCTTTGAAGCAGCAACCAACGACCTCAAGAAAGGCCAAGCCCAACTCGCCGAGATGGCCATCGCACAGGTCGAGTGACAAGATATCGAGCAGATCATGGACCTACTTTACAACCCACCAGAGATGGAGCAGTACAAACCATCAAGGAAAGGCTCATATTTGCCTACGAGGTATCCAACAGCCGCCAGTTTCAAAAACGACTGTCCGGCATGGAACTCGGAATCGATCAGAAGCCGACGCAACTACTCCGCCGCATGCGAAACCTCGCCAGTGTAAAACACGTGCTAGTCTGATGTAACTAGACTATTCTTCAAAAAAGTTGAATAGTATAATTTAACTATCCTCAACATATGAATACAAAACTTTCCTCACGCCTTTTTCCTCATTGCCGTCACCATGTCAGTCGATAAACGAATGAATTTAATTAGACTTACATTATCCTTATTGTGAACTGGAGTTAGGTTACGAACTTAATTATATTTATATGGCGAAATCGGTCATTTTTGCACTTCACAATTAATAAAAGAAAGCGAAATAGATCGGAGTGTTAAGCACAGAATGAACACTGGATGGATGAAATGGCGGCAAGTCCCAGGAACAATAATGCGACTCCCGCATTTCCCTTAAACTCAAGGGAAAGATTTATAAAACCATGGTTAGACCTGCTGTCTTGTATGGATCAGAATGATGGGCCACAAAAGGAATGAAAGAATGGAAGGCATTGCACGTGGCGGACATGAGGAATGACAAGGGTGACTAAAAAGTTGTGTGGTAATCGGTTATCGTGGTATGGACTTGTGATGCGGAGGAATGAGGAAAATATAGAGTTGATGACTATATAAGTAGAGGAAAACCAAATAAACGATGGATATACTGTGTGAAGTTTGATATATGAAGTTTGATATAGGCTAGAAAGGAGGCGATTGCTGAGATGAGTAATATAGAACTATGGAAGAAGAAGACATGCTGCGACGACCCCAAATAAATTGGCATAAGAGCAGGAGAATGATGATTAAACAATGAAAGAAAGAAAGTGTACAAACCATATGTAGCTCGTAGTGTGTAATTGGCTGATGGAACTCCGTGCTCATAGAGTCCTGTGTGATTAACACGCCAAGCAGGTTTACGTTTCAATTCCGTATTCATCCATATTATAAACGCCTCATTCTGTAACGTTTATTACAATTTTTCATTACATTTGCCGTCATTATCATAAAGTTAATTTTGGCACAGTTAGTCAGTTACAAAATATATCTTTACGCGAGAAAAGTTATTTTACTGTCATAGCTATAAATATTCCGTCTGCCATGCTAACCAATCCATCATCACACATCCGTATACTCGTAAAGCGATAGCCGGTTTTTTGGAATCTTTAATAAACATACCTGAAATCCATTATTTTCGGGTATTTTAGTATCCAACTCCCAAACATTCTTGTTCCAGTTTATTGGTTTCGAGAAGTTTTTAAATGCTGAAATAATATAAATCTATTTTTAAACACCAGACGTCTTGGACACCAGGCCATGATATTGTACATAAGATATGTTACGTTCATAGTTACCGACTTTTAAAATCAGGTCGCGTTGCAGGGGTTTAAAGTAATCTAGTAGGACGGGGATGACAGGGTCTTAGTTCTCCAGTTTTCTAGACCCCGCCATCCCCTTCGAACCTAACCTGTCCGAGTCGCGGGTTCCCTAAGTCCCAACCTTGCTTCGCTCGCTCTTGCATCAAATATAATACTTATAATTATTTCACTAGATTAGTCTAGTAAGATAGTTATAAATCGTTTTCATATTACTATCTTCCGGGAAATAGCTATATCCCTAGCAGGGATGTTGCGGATATTCGCATCCACATCCGCATCGATTTGGACATCCGCATCCGCAATAATCGATGCGGATGTTAATGCAGATGTAGAGCAGGTCACGACAAGAAAAAATTGGGTGGGGCTTGCGAGTGGCGCGTGGCGTGGGCACGTGCGGATTGACAATAGGAGCCAATAGGAGCAAAGATTTTGGTGACAAGATCCGACGCGTTTTTTTGTATTGTTTATCACCATATTTTATATCTCGTAAATCAATCCTAACGTGTTACTTGCGCATAACGTATGAACATTGCAGTTTTTGAGTGTTATAGTGAGTATTGTATTGTCTGTTTTAAGCGAGTTTTCCGCATAGTTTATTGGACAAGTGAATTCACAATGTCACCACTGACACAAAGTGAAATCTAAACTTATTTTAAACAAGATGAACATGAACAGGTTATGGTTCATTGTAAAATATGCAATAAGTGCACCAAAACGAAGATTATTAAAATAAAAGTTAAGATTCGCATCCGCGGATGTCAAAACATCTGCATCCGCAACATCCCTGATCCCTAGGGATATAACTATATCACGGCTATAACTATATTACTGCGATATATGTATTTATAATATTGGCATGTATAATAGTGGCATGCACTAACATTTCATGTTTTTGCCGCAGCATGCGTGGCGCGGTTGGCCAAGCGGTTAGGGCATTTCCGAAAAATGTAAGGCGACAATCACGTGTTCACTATCATCGCGTAAAAACTCAGCTGTTAAGGCTTTATTTTATAGGTGAATATAAAATGTATAGAGCGGCCGATTTCTTTGCGACTTCAGAGTTGATCCATAGTAAGAGTTGTTTATAATAAAATTATTGGTAGGTACAACGGCCCCTTTTCAGAAACAATTTGTATAAAGGGCGTAACAAGACCCTTAACGAAGCCGAAAGGCACTTGTTCTCCCCGTAATTGCAATCATTTTTTTTGTTCTAGACCATACCTAGGAACCTTCTAGTTACGGAGATATCGGGGGTCAAAGTTCCAACTTTTTCACAAGTTTTTTTATAAACACATGTTTTTCATGTAAGATTTTTACTTTAAAAACCTCCACGACCCCCGTACTATTCAATCCATCCATCAGCACAATGTTTTGAGTGCTGTACATTGAGTCCTACCGTAAAACGTGATTCTTCAACCAAAAAAAAGTCGTTTTCCAGCAATAATTGTTACGTAAAGTTACTTTGTTTGATGTACAGAATGCTAGGTTGACGGCTTCGTTAAGGGTCTTGTTACACCCTGTAGATTAAGAATACCAACCTTCTGAAAGGTTTTGCCCGGATGGATTTTTGAAGTTTTTCTTCTCGTCTTCTGATATTAAATGATCACGATCAAACAACACATATTCGTTGTTAGTTTGTAAAGTAAATGTATCTGTAAGAATAATAAACATATTAAATCATCTCTTATTACAATGGAAACCAAAAGATTTTACAATCGCGTAATACTAGAAAGAAGAAAAAGATCATAGCATGTCATTGTGATTCGACAATAATACATTGTAGACAGTTAAGGAATTATTTGATTAAGCAAAGGAGCCATACACACGCGGAAGAACGCGTGTTTATTTTTACATATCACGACTCCTCCGTGACTCGAGATTGGTTCCCCGGCTGTCATTTGTAGATCTTTGACAGACAGTTTTACAGGTAGACAGTGACCCGAAAATCTGAAAACCAGTCTTACCAAGGGATATCGTATTACCCAGTAACTAGTGTGTGTAAGTCAGATGGGCAACGGCTCGATGTAAACTACTGGTATTCAGCTGATTGCGTTCTAAAAACATGATCAAAAAGTGCTACAGCACATACGTCAGTAACACTGAAGATAACATCAGACTGAATCCGAAGGCATTTTGGTCATTCGTTAAGGCCAAAAAAGCCAAGTCTAATGACATTCCATCTGAGATGTATTGGAGCGGGAAAGTTGCAACTTCTGGAGAAGAAGTGAGTAAACTGTTTGCCTCACACTTTTCTGCCACCTTTGCATCTCCAGCTGGTACAGTCGCGGTACAAACAAAATCAAAAGAGTACCCTCAGCTTGCGCTAGGAAGCCATTATTTCACAGAGCGAGACGTACTCAAAGAATTAAAAAAGCTAAATATATGCAAAGGTCCAGGGCCTGACGGCCTACCGCCGCATTTCATAAGGCAATGTGCCAAATATTTATCATTACCGCTCAAACTTATTTTTAATAAGTCCCTTATGTCTTCTAAGTTTCCCACGCAGTGGAAAATCGCACACGTAGTTCCAATATTTAAAAAAGGGGAGCCTAATGATGTTAAAAATTATCGGCCCTTATCTCTTCTTTCAATTTTCTCGAAACTGTTCGAATCATTAGTTTGTCCTGTATTAACTTCGCTCATTAAAACTCAATTGGCTACGCAACAGCACGGTTTCTGTACCAATAAATCCACTACCACCAACTTAGTTCACTACATTAATGATATCAGCAGATCCGTAGACTCCGGTGTGCAAGTGGACTCAATTTACACTGACTTCAGTAGCGCGTTCGATAAAGTAAATCATGTGCTTCTACTTCAAAAACTTGAGAACTATGGTATGCATGGTCATTTGTTGCGCTGGTTCGAATCATATCTCTCAGAACGACAACAAAGAGTTATTGTAAAGGGTTATCAGTCGCCACTTTATTACTCAACATCTGGGGTGCCACAAGGATCGCATCTTGGTCATATTCTTTTCCTGGTATTTGTGAACGACATCATACACTCCATTAAAAACTCAAAATGCTCTATGTTTGCGGATGATCTAAAACTATACAAGGAAATTGAATCAAGTACCGACATTGCCTTGCTTCAGAAAGACTTGGACGCAATACATGAGTGGTGTCATAGTAACATGATGACTCTCAATGCCGTAAAGTGTTATCATATAACATTTAAACGGAAAAAGTTGATTCAGCCTTCAGCATATCACTTAAACGGCATAACTCTTCAGAAAGTCGATACCATTCGTGATTTGGGAGTCCAACTTGATAGTCAACTATCTTTTATAAATCACTTTAACACTATTGTCGCCAAAGCAAATAAAATGTCAGGATTTGTAAAAAGAACTTGCAAGGAATTCCGGTCAAGTGGCACCCTGGTGGTTCTCTATAACTCTCTGGTGAGGAGTACACTGGAATATGCATCTCCTGTATGGAATCCCACGTATCGTGTCCACATCGACAGAATAGAATGCATCCAAAAAAAGTTTACGAGATACCTCCGCTACAGATTACAGACTTGTGATCGCGAAGCTGATTATCGTCAAAGGCTCTGTCATTTCAAGATGAGCTCCTTGGAGCAACGAAGAAGGTGCTCAGATTTAATTTTTCTTTATAAGACCCTACACAATTTGGCGAATGTACCGGAGTTGGTTTCGGAAATCAGTCTAAATGTGTCCCGGCGTACCTCATACAGATCCAATTTTAAAACAGAAACATTTAAAATGCCTAAAAATAGAACTAATCTTGGCCGTTCCGCTCCTTTATACCGGTTTTTGTCTAGTTACAATAAGCTGAGCACGCGTACTAACAACTTGGACATATTTTCGAACAGTCTGAATGAATTCAGACGATACGTCCTCAGTTCTTGATCGATTTGATTGTTAATTCTGTTGCAAAATGTTAATCTGTGTATTTGTGTGCCTCCATTCAATGTATTTAATACTGTAAAATTTAATTTAATTTAATTTTTGAACTCAAATTTCAATGTATTTTATTCTTTTAATTTGAATTATAATTAATGTAATTATTTTGTCCTAATTTATTTGTAATTTTATAGTTTTAATTTATAATTGGTTTTCTATTCCAATTTAATTGTATTTTTATTTTTTTATTATACTGTAATTTAATTTAACTACTTGACATTTTAAATTCAATGCAAACTTTGTAAATTTTAATTTTGTTAGTATCACATTTATTTCCATTTTAATTTTTATTATTGATTATACAAGTGCTGTGCACACCTATAAGTGACGCATTCACCGCAAAGCTCTTAAATAGAATATATTTAATGTACTAATTATTTAGTGAATAAGTCGTTGGTGTGTCAATAAATAAATAAATAAATAAATAGATTGCTGTTAGACCGGAAGCCGACCCCAAAAAGTCTAGGGAGACGGTAAACAGGTCCAACGCCCACTGATAACCATCTTGAGACGTGGTGGAATATAGAACTACGATTGAAATCTATTGAATTTGACAGGTGGATGACGTGTTTGTTAGCAAGCAGCGCCACCCTGATGTCTCAAGTTGTTAGTCAAGTAATACTTATAGAAGTTAGCGTACCGTTGAACATGGCGTCGGCTAGCTCCCCGCATGGTGCTATTGGCTTGATGCCCTCGGAAGTGTTGGTGTAACTGTATGAACCGCAGCTTTCCGCCGGCTTCGGGGAGAGATGGCCAGCCAGTTGATTGTCGTCTCTGTCAGCGTGAATTTTGACATAAGTTACACATTGTGAAAGAATCAAAGTTTATCTCATACGAAGCAAGAACAAGCATTGATCGTCACGCTTGCTAGGTGGATTACTCCCTAGGGTCCGTTTCCACTAAGCGACCGCAAGGAGGCGCATTGTATATGTCGAATTTTATACAAAGACTTTATACAGCGTGTAACAGAAAGGGTATAATCATATGGAATGCTGTGGTACGGACCATCAAACTGAACAACTTTCTCTATGGGACCACCATCGAAATCGTAAAAAAATAATCAAAAAATAATGGGACCAATCCCGAAATCGCGAAAAAAAAAACAGCTGTTCAGTACATTTTGTTGAATTATGCGCACAGAAATGTATAGGGCAGTCGATTTTTTTTTTGCGATTTCAGTGTTGGTCCCATAGTGAAAGTTATTCATAATGATGAGTACAATGACCACGTAAGAGGTTCTGCGTTTATTCTGTTACACATTGTATATCATACAGTCCTTTAATCAGTGATATCAAGAGTGCGCGAGGACTTTTCCGGTTGGTGGAAACGGCCCTTAAAGCGTCATCGTTGCTTTCCTCAGATCATCAAGATTATCCTTTAACAGTGTTTCGTGGTATTTGTTTCCAATTTGGTAACCGACGAAATGTATGAGGAAAATAGGTAGGAAAACATATATTTTTGTTGAAACACGAAGTGATACAATATACCGCGTGACACACAACGCAATGATAAACACATTGTGCGAGTTTAAATTACTAATGAGCATTACTACTCATTAGTAATTTAACCCTATGCTGTGCCAAAACAAACTAATTTCAAGGTGCCAACCACTCAATGCCGTAACATACGTGGCGTACATAAGTTAGTTATTTACTTATAGACCATGAGTCACCATACATAACAGGAAAATTGAAAATATTTTTTTATTTAACACTTCAAGCACAAAGTACAAAGGCGGACTTAATGCCATAGGCATTTTCTACCAGTCAACCTTTAACACATTCGAGTCCACCCACTTTTCATAAAGCTCATTAACAGTCGGGGGGTAGTTTTTTTACATTTTTTTAAGAGCCCGTGTAGGCAATCCAAAGTATAAGTTTTGGTGGTTTAAAGTTCGTTTTGCGTTGAATGGTAGTACCAAGTACCAACCATTATTTTTTCAACGTAAAATTATTGATGTAAAAAATATGTTTCCAACATTTGGTGTTGTTTTGTTAACTAGTACAACATTCAGTTTCATTCATGCCGCATTGTTTTTAAAGCACTTAATTTTAGTTTTTCGTACCGAACCTTGTCCCGTATTCTTTGACCGCGAGTGTACTTAGTTTACCAAAAGTCCTAGTTAGTTAGTTAGTTCAGTTAGCTTAGTTTACCAAATGTATTGTACTTTGTCTTTGTGAAAGTTCTAGTGAAATGGGTGATCCATTACAAGGAATGCATCAAATTATCAATCATCCTGTATGTTGCCTTACGTCTTTCCTTTCTGATCTGGGGGGTTACTTTATGACGTCTTAAAGCAGCAGTAATTCCGGTGTAGGAAAGAGACAGAGCTATATAGGACTAGCGCCATCTCTTTCTCACACTGAATTACTCCTGCTTTAAGACGTCATGGTAGGCCACCTGGTCCTCAATCCAGCTGCAGGACCAGTGTGATAACATTCGAGGTCAAATCACCTAAATACACAAAAAATAAACAGACCATATTACTTCTTACCTAGATTGAGAATAATTGCTGATAATCTGATCATAAGACTCCAACTCATAGAAAACAGTTACAGGCGCTTTCATGGTCTCATTTATTTCTATTTTTATATAACAAGAACATTCTTTTCCAGTATCTTTTAAAGCGTCCTTACACATCTTTTCACTTTTGTCGCGTTTGCAATCAGTGTAATCAGTTTCAATTTCATAGCCGTCGTACTGCAAAAAAAGCAAGGATGCACATAAAACACGAAATTTAAACTGGGACTGATGGCAATAAATTGAGGAGTTGGAAATAAAAATTAAACCTTCAGAATACTAGATGAACTGCTTTACAGTTTGGCAGAAGTAATATGTTTTGCAAAGTTATGTCACCAATAATAAACGCTTTCATCGCCATTTTCGCTCATTCATTTCATTTTCTCTTAAGTTTGAGTGATTTATTATATTTTATTATAAACACTTTATGCACACAAAAGGACTTAATGCTATAGGTAAGGTATGTTCTACCAGTCTAACTTGGGTTGACATGATTGTATAAGAATTTATCTGAACAGGCTTGTATTGTCTGCAAAAACATATGGTTCAAGGTGTGATGTCATGGTTTGCTGGCTGTAACCGTAGCTCAAAGGTACATAAAGGGTGTAACAAGACCCTTAACGAAGCCGAAAGGTACTTGTTCTCTCCATCACTGTGATATTTTTTTTGTTCTAGACCATACCTGGGAACCTTCTAGTTGCGGAGATATTGGGGGTCAAAGTTCCAACTTTTTCAGAAGTTTTTTTTTAATACGAGTTTTAACATAAGATTTTTACTGTAAACACCTCCACGACCCCCGTACTATTCAATCTATCCATCACCACAATATTTTGAGTGCGTTACATTGAGTCATATCGCAAAATGTGATTTACACCCAAAAAAAAAAGTAGTTTTCCAGCAATATTTTTTGCGTTAGGTTACTTAGTTTGACCTATGCACATAATGCTTAGTTGATGGCTTTGCTAAGGGTCTTGTTACACCCTCTAAGTTTACTGTAATTTTAAAAGGACTTCTGTCTTCTATTAAATTCCATAAGCAGTGTGTATTGAAATAAAAAATTAGAAATAAACAGTGCTTACCGAAGTACGACCTCCTATCAAAATCCCTCCCACTATACAGAATATCACACCAAGTATTACTATTACTAACAAAATAGTATTTGGGCGATTGCTTTTGCTTAAACCTTAAAAAAGAACAGAATTATATAGCACCAATGTTGTTATATGTCAAACATAAAAAGCTACATAATTTGTAAGCAACATGGGCCTCGCCCGCGCAGACAGCCCTGTGACGTCAAACAGAACTGACCACGCTGCACGCCCGCGACCCGGCAGTCTACCACCCTTCTCTATGAGAGACGAACGTGCCATGTGATTTGTAGTACATAGCTCTAATTAACGTGTTGATTTCGGCATAAAGACTGTTTCATTACTAACAATATGTATAATTGTCTTCATTCGAACTTCAGGCCGGCTCACGCTCCTAAGGCTGCGTTAATAGTAGCAATTTACAGTCGTGACAGCCAATCTCAGCGGAGATAGCATCAGTGTGGGAGATATTATAATAGCGCACTAGTGTGTGCAGATATGGGTGCACTCTCTAATCTTATACTTTCATGGTCCGATGGGACGGCCATCAGAGAGATCAGACCTAAGACCAACGGTTTAATGTGCTTTCGGAGGCACAAATTCCAAACTCTGGGCTGCTATTGAGTTTGATTGGTAAAACCAGTTACCCGAGCCCCCCTTTTTGCTCCCGGGAATCGAACTCAGGACCCCAAGCTCAGCGGTCCACCACTGTTATCACAGTATCATCCCGCATTTGAAAACACAAGAAGAATGCGAAGAGCCTTTGCCAAAGGCGAGCGCTAGTCTCCCCTCTTAATCCCCAACTTTAATGCAACCTTAAAAAGTTCTGAAAGTGATTACCAAAACTTCCATCCGAATTCATAGTTCAAGTTTTCTGCTTATTTACTTTTGGTCAAGATAAAGAGAAATATTTGCAATTGATGATCAATTTTCTTTCATGCCATATAGTTGAACTCTGTGCAGATTAGGTTGGGTGACTTAGACTGTAGACCTGAAACAAACAATCTATACAAATAAATGAAATTGAAAATGTCTGTTTGTAATTTCATAGTAATTTTTACTAAATGCATATTATGAAAATATGTACGGCATATAAAACAAAATCATTTAATCATTATGATTCACTGAGTTGACTGATTCGTCACCAAGTTTGTGAGACTTAATTCTCCGATTAGCGATTAGCTCCGATTTAATGAGGATATGTTGGACTTCTATTTCTTTACTTTGAATCAAAATTTAGAAAAATATCTGCAAAACAGGGCAAAATTTGGGTACTAATTTAGGGCGTATAAAAGCAAAATTTTTCGTATTATGTTGGACTGGTTAATTATTATTAAATTACTTTTTAATAATAATTATCAATGTATTTAAAAATGTTATTAAAAAAAAGGAAATTATAAAAATCTTGACGTGACGGATAAAGGTCATCAGCGCCACGAGCAGTTCAGGGGAGGAATGTGTTAGCAAGGAGGAGAAATTAGTCGGAAGAGGGATTTTAAAATTAGGAAGACGGCTACACAGGTCTAGAGGAGAGATATTGTTTGAGCATTCGAAGAAGATGTGATCTAGAGTGCCCTCTTCTAACCCGTACTCGCAAAGACAGGAGTCCCGAATCCGATTTTTTTGCAAGAAAACAGTGTTGAGGTTGCATACCACTAGACAAAAAGTCTATGGGTAATTCTGTCAACTGATAAAAACAAAATTGTGTGTCAAGAGTCGTTTTTCAAATGGTGAGTGATATTTTATTAAACAGGAGTACAACAAAAACCTAGACGAATACGACATAGGAAGGATATAACGGGTTCGGACACTTTTTTGTAGCCATAGAACCAGGGTTTTGGCTTTATAGTTGGTTGTACAGCATAATGAAACCTGCTTTTTTCCTTCCAGTGTTATCCCATTGTTCCTGCCACGACGATTGGAGTTTATTTCGTGGAAGGTTCAATAAGTCATACCCCTGAAGACAATTGTGGGAAAGAGCAGCTACTGTTGATGAGCAAGCATTTTTGGCCAAAGTATCAACGCACTCATTGCCCTTAATGCCACAATATATATAAGGTGCTCTGTGTGCCACAATGAATAGATATCCAAACTAGCTGAACCTCTTTTTGATTGACAGCACAAGATATTATGGACGCTTTAATTTTTAAAACCAGAGAGCTGTGCAATTTACTTTTAAAAGGATTTTGTATTAAGGCTTGCAGACTACAGCTAAGAGAGTCTGTGAAGATTACAGCTTTGTGTATGTTATGGTGCGACTATAAAAAGGCAAGCTTCCAATATAGCCACACACTCGCCAGTGAATACAGAGGATTCATTAGGACACATATACTGTAAAATTATTCTAGAGCTCTGATAATAGACCGCAGCTCCAGTGTGTTAAAGGTCTGTTAATTTCGAAGCATCCGTAAAAAATAATTGGAAACCATTCCATCGCTCGCTCACCACCGCGTTGAATGCCAAGTTAGCTGACGGGGATTTCTTGAATATGCCAATGTTATAGACAATTTTTGGAATATAACTTAAAACTTCATACGCAAAATTAAAAAGGGGAAATCTGGGAAACTGAAAAATTGGGCATTCTAAATTTAGAATTTGTCGAAAAGATTTCAGAATTAGGGGTGTTTCTTTATTTTTCCAGTAGTTGGAATTTCCGCATAGAGCATCTAACTCGTACAATTTTTCTATATGGGGATGCGAAGTTCTATATATAAGCCTAGACAGAAAACGGCCACGGAGGCCAGATATTGCCGCCTTAGCTCCAGAGAAGGTACAGCACGCTCTACCCACAATGCGTTAATGGGGGAGGATTTCATACAACCTGAGATGATGAACCGCAGACGAATTACCCTTTGTACGCACGTCAAACGAGTTTCGAACGCGCTTCAATACGCTGTGGGCTAGGGGCCTTATTAAATCAATTATAGACCATTCTGACACTATAGCAATAGCAGACTAAGGCCCCAGGAGATACATTCCATAGTCCAAAACACCACGAACTAAGGCATTGTAGACCCATTTCATGGTGTAGAGGTGAGCACCCCACCAAACACCCGCAAGAACTTTTAGAATTGAAATAGTTCTTTCACATCTTTGAATGAGGAAATTTATATGTTGTTTGCCACTTAATTTTGTATCCAAAATAACGCCTAAAAATTTTACTTTATTGACTATTGGAATGTTTTGTTCTAAAATGTTAATTGCAACATGAGGAGTGCGTCTTTTACGAGAGAAGATTACTGCCGAACTTTTTGGCGCAGATAATGACAGGCCATGGCTTAAAAGCCACCGATTCAAAGAGTCCACAGAGAGGCACGAAATGACGCGGCATTGACTATAGAAGAATCTGTCACATACAGTGAATTGTTGTTTAGGCAGGATCCAATATCAGCCGTATACAAGTTGTACAGTAGGGGACTGAGGGGAGAGCCCTCCATATCAGCCCCTCATCGAACTCCTCTCCCTGGAGTCTCAGGACCAATGAGCGAGACAACAGTAGCTCACATATACATCGTATCATCTTAGCCGGTAGACTGTTGCAGTTTTTGCCTGAGTACTGGAAGAAGTACACTGTCATACGCAGAGAATTGTCCAGGAAGGTGGCTATAACAGATTCATTTTTGGAAAAAGCTAAACGGATATCCGCAACTAAAATACCAACACTGTCCATAGTACCAAGTCCCTTTCTAAAACCAAATTGGTGATTTGGCATTATGTCTCTCGACTCAACAATCCACTCGAGACGGTTCTTGATAAGGTGCTCCAGTAACATGTAGACAGATCCCTTCGGGAGCGGCGAACCTGTTGGCTAATGGCCATATCAATGAGGAGCAGCTCCTTAGTACCGCGGGACCCATTCCTACATCCATTCTGAGAGGCAGACATGATAGAATTAGTCTCAATATGTTGGTTGATTTTAGCTCTCAAAATGGATGTAAGAACTTTATAGACCGTTGGAAGACAAGTGATTGGTCTATAATTTTTGGGCTCCACAGGTAGTAACCTGATTTATGGAGCAGGTGGGTAATTCCTGTTGTCAAGAACTGGGGCAGCGACCCTGACTCTAAGGCTGATTGAAACTGGGACACCAAGCAAGTGGGCGATCTTTGGAACCACTTCGTCTGGCCCTGGAGACTTCCAGTTAGGTAACGGACGGACTGCACGAGCTATGTCTTGGGGGCTGATGATGATTGCCCCCATTTCTGGTATTGGATCACACGCTTGTTCAACCTTCCGGGTCCAATCGCCCTTAGTGTGACTGACAGGCACCGACCAGATGCTGCGCCAGAATGAACACATGGCGTCATCATCCGGCAGACTCATGCCAATTACACCTTGGTCCGGTCGCTCCCAAGCCCTATATACCCACCTTTCATCGCTTTGGAATGTGCGATTCTGAGTGTATCGCTCCACTCGCCGTTTGTACCGACGATTACGGCTTGCCCATGCACAGATCTTCTGCTTCAGGAAGTCGATACGCTCTGTGACGCGGGCTACGTAATCTCGAGAACTAATATCAGTTCCCGAGAATGCCCGCCTCAGAAAGCGCATCACTCTAGGACGAGTATTGTCCTCCCTCAAGCAGATTAACTTGCCGATGAGTGCTCTAGCGCCTCTAGCCCCACCGATACGCCTCTCAATCCTGCATTGCCAAGCTGGAACAGCTAATTTTGGTCGTGTAGCTCTGTCGTTATTATTATTAGTGTCCGGGTTTATTTCTATCCATTTTGGAGAAAAAGAGACTGTCTTAAAGCTAAACTAAACAATCACAATACAAACCTGGATATCAACACAAGCACAACACAATTATCTAAACAATGACAACTTGACAAGTCACTAAGCAGTGTGACCATCTTAAAATTATCGATACTTCCATACTTTGGTTTGAAACCTGCCAAATCCCACAGAACATATATACTCTAGGAGAAGAATAACGACTCCGTATAAATTTTATGAGGAAAATTTTCCTTACCGACCAGAGCCATCTATTTATCGCCCACGAAAACAAGGCAGTAAAATCCAGGGCGGGAATTTCAAAGTACAGTGCTTTTTATAGATTCTTTGTATTGCATTTTATGCACAAGTACAGTGCGTTTCTCAATAGTTTCCTTCAAGATGGCAATTGTAGCTCAGCAATAATTAACATCTGAACAAAATTTCTATTGAGAAACACTGTACTTGTGCATAAAATGCTGAAATCAATAGGGAGAAGTCTAGTAAAACAAACGTTAGTTTTTGACTTCTTTATTTAGCATGATTATAATTTATTCATCTATGCAAGTATGACTAATTTTACATGAATCGATGTGTTTATGCATTTGGGTACAAAAGGTGTTCACAAGTCACAAGTATGTGTATGTCATGTAATGTAATGATAATGAATCACAAATTTCGAACACAAATTAAACGTAATATTCTAAAAATGAGATCTTATTACAATTTGAAAATACAGAGAGCATCTTCGACCATAATAGCAAGTACGGACAGTTCAAAACCTAGACAAAATCAAACAAAGATTTACACTTTACTTATAAATAATGTACTATAAGAAATGGTATAGGAAGAGACTTATTATTATGGTTGAATGCAGACAGATCTGACAATATAGCTACACTATCGTCCATTATTATAACAAGGTGTAAAATAATAAATAAAGCATAATCAGCCTATAATGTTCCCACTGCTGGGACCGACGCCTCCTCTCTGTGAGAGGGAGTAGGCTGTAAACCACCACGCGGACCCAATGCCGGTAAATCTGCACTAATAAGAAAAATGAACATAATCTATTCATATTAAAAAAAATCACTAAATCACTTGTCCTAACTGACTAATTCATCAATGCAGAACAGGAGGTTCCTTTTGTGACGTAGACTTCCACTACGAAAGGACAAAATAGGGGTAATTCGGTAAAATCAATGAAAATTGGTATTTGGACAATGAAACA
This sequence comes from Eugnorisma glareosa, assembly GCA_947578425.1. Taxonomy (NCBI): domain Eukaryota; kingdom Metazoa; phylum Arthropoda; class Insecta; order Lepidoptera; family Noctuidae; genus Eugnorisma; species Eugnorisma glareosa. The sequence continues at coordinate 9,019,955 of OX387974.1, read as the reverse complement.
CGTTTTTGAGCGATTTTGGAAACTTAAACCCTAAGGCGAGAAATAAGGATAGAAATGAGAATCTGGGATTTTCGAGGATTGAGTATTGAACATGAATAGTTAGATTATTTAATACGAAAAATCAAATCGGGTGAAAAAAATTGAAATTCGGGTGGTTTACCACCCGAATTTCGAGTCGCGGGCAAATTTGTACATTTATTTATGCATAATGATGTTCATTTTTCTTTTTAGTGCAGATTTACTCGCCTCATCAGAAAACATTCTATTTTTTACAATGCAGTATCTCTTTATTGTAATGTGGAAGACACTATTGATTATGATTGATATATTTAATTGTTTGTGCTCCACGCAACCTTCTAGGAAGTCATAATTTATAGAGTCCTGTAGCAATTGTGTTATTTTCATTTTTATGTTCTCTTTATACGCCTCTTCCTCTAAAAATATATTTATTATGCTTGCACTTTTTTCGACACATGCTATTAAATTCTTTGAGGCGTATGTAAGAGATTGTTTAACATTTTCATAATTCTTAAACTCTATAAAATTATGCACTCCCTCTGGCGTTTCGGAGATTAAAATTTTTCTACAGTTAAAACAATTGATTTTATTTTTTTTAATAATGAAGCCACAGACATAAGCACATGCTTGCAGTTCGCTACTTCCTTCCTCCAAGTTTTCTTCTAGAGAGGAAGTAATGTTTTCTTCGATTTCTTTTTCGATTTGGTAACTATTTTCTGATTGCTCTGTATCAGTGCATATGTCTGTGGCTGGTGTCAGCAATGTTTTAAAATTTGTTATTATGGCACTGTTGCAATCCCGCTCACAATTGCCGGAGCTAGTGTGAGCCATGTTGCTGATCACAGCAGTTTTTAATCCTGCAACAAATTGGCCAACGGTCGGGTTGCTATTGGACCCACAGTTGTATCGTATGCAACCAAATAAATTTTCAAGTGGGTCCTGCTGGAGTCGTCTCGTAGACAGGCTTTGGATTTGCTTATATTTAGCACTAAGGAAACTCCATATCATTTCAATGCCATTGAGGGTCCAAATCCACCCATCTTTTGACGGGGGATTACCCTTGCATCCCAAAAATTCACAAGTTTTAAAAAATAATTTCATTTTTTTAAACATTTCCAAATGTTCGGTAGATTTTTTTAAGTTTGTGGAAAATTTTTTTCCTCTTCGTAGGTCCGGTGTCGATGCGTTTACACCATCAAACAACTCATCCATATCTTTTATCAAATTGGCCGTTGCCACTGCTCCAGTCGGCATGTCTCCTGAAAATCCATAATAAACAAATTAGATCAATATAAAGCATATTTTTTGCTAGTTTTTTTAAATCCATTTTTAAACCTTGCTCAAACAGGATTAAGTAATAAAAAATAATAGTAATCAAATAAAATTACAAGATGGTTTGACCCTTTAAACAAGAGACAGCTCTTGTTGAAATTACTTTGTAAGAGCGTTGTTGACTTGCGAATATTCATATGTATCATGCATGTCTTACCTTTAGCTATTTTGGAAAATATTCCTGCTGCAACCGAGTGGCTTAAGACTTGTGCCGCAAGTTTTACTCTCATTTTTTGTTTGGTGTTGGGTTCAATATGTTCTCTACTTAAGAGTGGTGCATACACAAAATTGGGGTTATTATTGTCCAACTCATAGAATTGTCTGATGTGACTCCATTTAGCGATTCCTGTAAGTTAATTAATTATTACTTAATAATTATCAAGTTAAAAACTTTTTCTTATAAAAAATTGTAGGTTTCATTTTCCGGTTCCATTTCATTTCCAGGTCAGGGAAAGTGTTACTGGATTTCTCCATTAGTAATTTCTCAGTTGCAGCCGCGGAGTTTGCATTTTTGCCTGGTTGATAGCAATAGGCTTGCCCCCTATTACACGGGACATAATAGAAATGTGAGTGTACTATCAGGTACCCCTGTGCCTTGCCCTTCGGGATTACAGGAGTGATGTTTTATGTACATAATTTATTATTGAACCATTATGTTACCAAAACTAAATAACAATTGGCTTACCAATTCCTTGTTTGTTGTCTGATGTAATATTTGTCCTAAACTTTACATCATATTTCATAAAAAGATTTCTGAAGCATTTCAGCAAGTGTGGTGTGTCAAATAGTGTGACAACTTTGTGATTGCTCACTGCTATATAGGGATTCTCTACAGAAGCTCCTAAAAGACATAGAGCTCTCTTGTTGACTCCATCCAAGTCACAAACTGAAGCGCATATTTTGAGTCCAGCATTAAAGCAAGAATTTAAAACCTGAAAGTATTATAAGGCAGATTAGTGACAAATAATCTTATTTTATTTTTTGTTAACATGATTAAGCAGTGTTAAAACAGAGCAGAGTTTAAATAAGCATGATTATCATTTGATATGAAGAAGAAATGAATACCTCCTTAATCAAAGCAGATAGTCTGTCAGCTGTGACAAACCCACTTGATAAATAATAGGCCACTGGCTGCTTGATGTACTTTCTAACTCCAACCAACATAAATACAAGGCCATATGTAGCTGCCTGTGGAGATCTACCTTGTCTAGCATGGTCTTGAAATCCCTCAATATGATCCTCCTTCGAGTTGTACCATAAATTTTTCCTTAAAGACATTTCATCCCACAATAATATATATTCTCTTTCAGATGCCCCGAAATGTTTAGTTGTGTTTTTCAACACTGTAAGAGTAGTTTTGTGTATACCCACATTCATCTTAAATTTACTTAAAAGGGATTTTAATGTGCTGGGTGCTGGTAAACAAATCATTCTCCTTAATAATTTGTAGCTCGTTGGTGATCTTTTATAGAGCCTCAATGCTATTATTTTAGCTTCCAAGTTCCATCTCCGCCCAGGTTTCTTCCTCTTATAATTCTGCAGTTCTCCTTGTAGTAACAGTGCAAATGTTGAACTCATTTTCTTTTTAAGGATTTTCGTCACTGTCTTATTTTCACAAATAAAATTTAAAAATGCATCATTTTTTAAATGTTTTACCGTTTTTTGTAATCGGTATACTTTGTTCATACTGCTTTTCAGTTTCCGTATCAACATTTTGTTTTTCTGAGTACCTTGTTTTGAAGACTCGCTTGCAACCATTCTTGAATTACTGTTTGGAGTGATAATGTTTGCATTATGCTCTTTTAATGGATTAACTCTGGACGGACCGGCAACAGCAACAGGTCCTAATAAGGCAGGTTGATCTAGCAGATTAGAAATTGTTGTATCCTGAAAATGAAAGGTTAACTTATTTTAAATAAATCTTAACTTTTTAAACATTAAAATCATTAAATTTAAAATAGATAAGTAAAAGAATAAAATAATAATTATACTACATTTTGGGCATTTATAAATGTGTGAACTGATTCACAATTAATTTTCATTGAACCTTTCGCTCACATATACAGACCTTATGGAACTGCTCTAGTGTTGTATTATAGTAAAAAAGGACTTGTCGAAATTATTGATAACACATAATAAACAGCAAGAGTTATGCCATGTCAGAGGCCTGTGGGATTCTCAGGAGTGGCTTAATTAACTCTGATACTAGAGGGTGGCCACATCTCACAACAAAGAAAGAAAGAAATCTGTATCTCTCCGCAGTGTAAGGCAGGTATTTTAAATACACTTTTCAAGTGTTAATTTGTACTAACCTTATAGGATTGAACATCAGGTACAGCTGTTCTGAACAACTTCTTCTTATTAAAGCATGTGCTTTCAAAATGTTTGCTGCAAAGCATCTTATGCTTTGAATGGAGTTCATCCTGGAATTTCGGTGAAGACCAGGCTTCATTTGGAAAGCAATACTTTGCCCATAATTCACAACTGGAAATGAAAAAATATTTAAATTACATACCACAAAAATCATATTCATAATAAAGGTTTATCCATTTGCATTGATCAAAAGAGATGTAATATTAAATTTGATAATGGTGTAAGCAAGAATAGTTAACAAACTAATTATTATTGGCAACGAAAGAGACTTAAAAAGAGTTTAAAATACATTAGATATAATAATGTATATATATTACATTAGTCTGTGGTAGATAAAAGCTGCATAAATAAAAGGTATTCTATGGCCATCCATGTATGGGACTGCTTCAAGTATTCAGTATCGACAACTTTAAGCTGCGACCTGCGCCCAGACATACACTGACTGCTCGAGTAGTCAGTGGCCTAAATCATCTAAAACGAATAGAAACTACATAAGTAAGTACATACCGCTGAGCATTTTTTGAGCCAGGCTTCGGAAACCGATGCAAAGTGATGCTGGGATCTTTAGAAGGTGAAGATCCGCACATGGTACAGATTCTAGTGTTTTCTTTCTGCGAACTCATCGCGAAATTAAACACAAAATCAAACAAGAGTCACTGTCTCAACACCGAGTCTATTATCTCACAAAAACACACTTAATTTCACCAAAACACAGACACGGAGGAGCAAGCTCGACTCACGTTAACAATGTATGTAGAATTAAATGGAATTGGATAATTAATTACAAATAAACAAAGGTACAAGATAAAATAGTGCGCAAGCGACGGCAGTTATTTTTCTTGTGACGTCAAATGTCAACGTCAAAATTATAAACAATTTGGCGTACGGATGTTAGTGTTGTCATATATTATCTCCTTTTTGTTTTATGAATTAATCTATAAATATGATATATTTCTTAACAAACATTTTCTGGCCTCAGAATAATAGCAAAAGGTAATTTTAAGGGTAGTTTACTTTAAAAATCAATTAAGTAGTTCATTATTTTGGAGAATATGAAATAGTATTTTTGGTGGCAACATTATGTAATTCATCTCTTTTACTCAGATGTTGTTGTCTCTCTCTTGTTTCCTGGCCCACCTACATTTTGTTCGTAGAACAAAGTTGACAGACCCTGCCAAATCCTGCCAAAGACTCGAGTAAAAAATGTCCATAAATTGCCAAATTTCTTTAGCGTTCTATAGTAGTAAAAAAATAAAAATACGTTTTTTACATATTATCATATTTTTATTATTAATTAGGTAAAAAATGTAAATTAAACATTACAATAATTAACCTCATATTCTTCATTTTCTATCTCTTTATACATATTTTTATTCATCGATTTAACATTTCTTTGGTTGGTTTGACTGATTTAATGAAATAACAAAAAAGCATAAACGAAACACCTAACGCAAATAACAAACCACTCTTAAACTCTATTTTAAAGACCGTAAAGTCTTAAACCTAGTCTAATAGATTTTATCCAACATTTGGACGTAAGTTTGCAACATCATAACACGAATTTTTTGTTACAATTATTAATTAAGTTAATCGGCCATGCCGGCCCATCTAGGTTGGTGTGTGGCTTGTGGATTCTTTTATTTTTTAATGAAGATTGACTGCCCTATCGTTATTAGGGTGGCCATTTTCAATAATTTGAGATGTCAGTATAAATAACACTAACATATTGCTAAATGCACTAACATATTGGATTGAATGATCTGACAATAAATGATTTATTATTATTATAAATTTACTTTCTACATTGCAATACTGCCAAAAACTGCCAAGTTTATAAAACGTTAACTAAACATGCCGGAGGCTAAAATAGGAGGCCAATTCTGCCAAAAAGGCAGGAAACTGCCACATCACATATGGTCACACTGCAGGAAAAATTGACCACAAAATTGAAACATGCTGATGCAAATGTCAAACTCGCCAGCTCTTTTGTGTAGTGTTGGACCTACGATACCGGTTTGTTGAAGCGTAACTTTTTATACCTATTAGACGATTAGAAAAAAAATGTCGAATGCCATCAGTGTTGTTAGTACAAAGTAAAATGGATATAAACCCTTTTCTCTTAGAAAACGTCAGATGTTTTAAAAATTACGGCAATTATTGGAACTTGATAAGTTGATACCATACAAAAAATTACAATTTTAAAAATAATTATGTTATTAAGGCAGTTCCGTATGATTTTGAATACGGCAACCCTAAATTAACAGGAACAACACTGGACGCCGTTTTATTTCCCCTATGAAACGATACTACTGATTATAATACCGAGAATTTACGGTAGTGGCACTTTACTATTTTAGAACTGCAAAAAAACTGACCACCCATGTAATGTCAGATTAGTCTCTGAGATTCAAAAACGGACTATAACAAGTCACAAAAATCAACAATCACAAAGAATAAAAACGCCCAAAATTCTAAAAACACATGCTACCTAAGAACACTGTGGCGAGAATCCGATTTGGTTTATAAAATTAAGGTGGATGCGCAAGGGTAGCCCGCGAAATTTAAATTTTCTTGCGTTTATTGCAATTTGCAGGTCAGTGACAGGTTGTATGTTGATGAAAATATGAATCGCGCCAGTAACACATATGGAGTTACAGAATTATAATCATTCAAATCATCAATACAACTCTCCAAATTCATATAATCTCAAAAAGTGACTTTTTCATGAAATAGCTATTGAATGTGATTTTATGAACTTGGAGCGCTGTATTGATGATTTGAATGATTATAATTCAATAACTCCAGACGTGTTACTGGCGCGATTAATATTTTCATCAACATACAACTTGACACGGACCTGCAAATTGCAATAAACTTGAGAAAATTTAAATTTCGCGGGCTACCCTTGCGCATCCACCTTAATCTAAAATAATTACAACGTGACGAATCTTTTAATTAGAGAATTGATGATTTGTTTGACATAAAATACAGGGCTGCCAGATGTAGTGGTGAGCGTCTGAGCGTTGCGGCGACGAACCGTTTGTAAAGACCGTTTTGTGTTCTGCGACGATGAAACTGTTATACGTCCTGAGTTCAAACAGTATTCGTTGCACAACCAGTCCTCGAATTACTTGGTGCGATTTTTATTTTACGCCTATGAAAATACAGTCGATAACGCAATGGTTCAATTATCTATCACTATCACACTCGTTCGTCGTGTCGCGTCGTCGCGTCGCGTTCGTTTACAAAACAGTCCTTACAATAAAAAATGAACTTTTCGTCCCTGAAATACAGTCGTTAATCTATTACCAGTTGTCAATGCTGTCGTTCGTGATGATGCCTCAATTTATAAAAACAACTAACTTAAATAAAACTATTTTTCTCATAAGTAATTGTGTTGTTTTTCAGAAAATCTATGCCGCAATATTTTTTCATTTATGTAGAAAAATGACACTTGTTACTATAAATGCCTACTTTTTCGATAAATTAGTAACAATAATAACACTATCTTAACCTTCGCGAAAATACCTTTAAGATCAATAAAGTACTGTACGAACAACAACAGAAATGTTAAAAAATATGACCATGGAAAATTTGTCTTTATAGTTTTATTGCATTTCTTTTCCAGAACTAAACAATACGTACGATATTTTCATTTCAAAAACTTAGCACACGTTTTTTTTTTGTATTTGGCGTACGATCACACCTTTTTTTAACCTGGCAGCCCTGATGTTGTAAAATCACACAGGCTTCGTAAAGCATAAAATTATTAATAAATACCGCATAGATGCCGCGTCTAGAACAAAGCAGTAACGATATCGTGTTTCCACTTAATTTTCTTTTTGTGCTTATGCGGGCTACCCTCGCGCTTTCCATTTATGAAAATTTGGAACGAATTATAATGGTCGAATTTTCAACAACAAATCTATTCTGATATTAGTCGGACTCGGGATGGATGGTCGGAACGAGATTAAAAAAATGCCATCTGGCAACCCTTAATTATACGTCAAATCAAAATGATTAATTCTAAAAAAAAGTTATGCTATGTTGTGTCGGTCACGTTTAAAATTTTTAAATAAAATTAATATAATAAAAACTAGTTCAAACGGAACAGTGCATGAGTGCAGGAAGAACCTTTGACAAAATTCTTTCACAGAAAGCTGTAAATATGTCCAGTGAAACAGCTAACAAGAATGTAAGTAATCGTTTTCATAGAATCACGACACGACAAAGCGTAGTCAAATATATGTGAAAACGAAACGGGCTTGTTATACATTTTAATTTATCTGTATTGCAACAATATCCTGTTTGTGTTGATTTTCATGTAATTTCAAAGCATTTGGTATTGATATTTACGCCAAAAGACGTGAAAGTGTGTCAGTGTGAATGCGAACTGAATAACTTGGGTGAATGGTGTCACAGACATTTTGTACATAACTGTGCCTGTTGGAGGTAATGAATGCCGATGTTTGAACGGTGTTCCATCTTATCAAGTCCTGTGATTAGGAAATATGTTGGTATGGTACATAAGTTAATTAGTTTCATCCTCTGTGAGTCTTGTATATTGCTTCTCATATATGTAAAACAAAGCTATTTTTAATTGACTGTTGTGCTATTATTATCAATTAAATTATATTTTAGTCTTGGACCTTGGAATTGCTTTATCACTGAGTAAATTTCCCAGTAAATTGAATCTTCATCAGGTTAAAGTTATCTAACTTGTCATTAAAGTATATTAGATTGCTTTGAATGCTGTGCAAGTGACACTAACCGTTGTAACTACAGGGTGATTGGTAAATTTGTGCATGCCTTGAAATGGGTGATACTAGTCCAGAGTCCAAACTGGCTTGTTTTTGAGAAATCAAACTTTTCGGAATCAAGTTTTTCGGATTTTTTCACCTCTCAACCATAAACTGCTGATTATCAGAAATCTAAACCGCTCAGGATGTTACACTGATACTTTTCTAATTGCTCATGAACAAATGAATCCTTCTAAAACCAATTTGTCAAAAAAGTACATATCTGCCTTTGGAAATCAATCACCATATAGGTCACGTTTGTACACAAGACAGTCAGTTATAACTTTCTTTTTTGTTGCAGTTTTCCAACCTGGAAACTCCCGGGTATGTTGGGTTTGCCAACCTACCCAACCAGGTGCACAGGAAATCGGTGAAGAAGGGCTTTGAATTTACTCTTATGGTTGTTGGTGAGAGCGGACTGGGCAAGTCTACGCTTGTCAATTCTTTGTTCCTGACTGACTTATACCCTGAACGTGTTATACCTGACGCTATTGGTAAGTCTTATTCTTTACCGTGTGGTTAGTGCCTAACCTGGTGTCTAGAGTTTTTAATGCCGCCCTTGGGCCTCTGACTTGACTTTACATGCCGTTGTCAATGCCGAAATGTCTCTCAGGCATGTTCGTTTCCTCACAATATTTTTTCTTCACAAAGAAAAAGATTATTTTTTGTTTCAGTTCCATGTATGGCGAGCCCCCCTTAATTTTTTATTATTTTTATTTTTGTACAAAAATCGTAAAGCGGTTTACAGAATACATCTACCTACTAAGTTTCAACTGTGTAGTCATAATAGTTTCAGAATAAACTGGCTGTGACATACACGGACAGATAGACAGACATGGTGAATCTATAAGGGTTCCGTTTTTTGCCATTCGGCTACGGAATCCTAAAAATTAGGTTTCAGATGTTTATATATTTGCAGCAGTGTAGCTTAAACTTGTGTGCCATTGTTGAATTCCGCTTATTCCCACTCCCCTCACCCATGCGAACATGGGTTTAAAGTTGGAAACCTTTTACCTGGGTGTTTGCTTTTGTCAAGTTACTTTTCATTAGCCTTTAATTTTAAGAGCCTCGACTATTATTGCACATTATGATAAATTAATAGTACTTATGTATAACAGGGAAATACAATGTATGGAGCTTATTAACATCCATTTTATCCATTCTATTAAATTGTACTCATAGTGTGTGTATGTTATAATATACAGGGTGTAAGGGGCAGCCCTCCACAGACTGATGGGGTGAATTCAGTATAAATTATACTAAGATGACCGGTACAAGAAATTATTTCAGGAATGTTATGTTATTTTATTTCCTCATACGCAATGTATCGTTACCGTGGCAAAACGCACCTAGCGAACGGCAAGCGCGACGATGAGTTCGATGAACTCGGTAGCTAGACTGGAAGTGAACAGCTGATTTCACGCGTCGTTCGTTAGAGTATCTCAACATCCATTGTTGGATTTTTGATTTTAGCCGTTTTATTTACATAAATGGAGTGCTGCGTACAGAGAATGTAATTTTACATAGAAACAAAAGAATAGTAACTGAAAAAACGATTTAAAAAAAAAAAATACTGGAGGAAAATTCCGGTGGAATATGATTCAAAATAAGGAGATGAATGCACCCTGTCAGTTTGCGGAGGTCCCTTAAACCCTGTATGTAAATTTGTCAATATGAATTAGATTCTATAATATGGAAAAACGGTATTTTCAACCAGAAGAAGTAAATAGCAGAAAAGCCAGTTTTTTTTTACTACCACAGTAAAAAAAAAACTGGCTTTCTGGTCAGTGTCTGGTTTGTAGAAATATCACACATTCGGACGCCCAACAACAACAAGTAAAGACTAGAGTGTTGTTCTAATAAGAATTAATTGAGAAACCAGCCAAGTAAGAGTCATTATCTATAACTCCCAAGCTATCATTTACCTTGTCTTTAATTTTAGTTTTGTAGAGGCCATAGTAAAACATATTGTGATAATTACAGCTTCCTCGTGTTAATTTCGGCAGCTTATTACAGTTAAAAAGACAGTCCTGTGCTTCGATCAATAATGTACTAGATTCCCGATAAGCGCTTCAAAAACGGCCCGAAAAATAAGACCACGAATACTTTTGTGGTCTTATTTCAAATTAGTATGGTCCAATCATAGCCAACATTAAGACGTCAAAATGCCGCAGTGCGCGTTTAAAAACTGTGTAAATAACCACCGTAACACCAAGGATTTGGAAGGAATATCTTTTTTTCGGTAAGTTTAGATCATTATGTATTTTTCATAAAATAAAAACAGAATTAAATTGTAAAATAATTCAATTTGCTAATATTATAATTGTTTGGCCAATGTTGGCTACAACGCTCCAACTATTGTATCAAACGTCGACTGTTCTTGGACAGGGAATGCATGGAGTAGTGTTGTTATTTTATAATGTATTTTTTGTTTGTAGAGGTAGATTTCCTAGTAACCCATTTCGCTGTGCAGAATGGGTATCTATTGTCGCGAAAGAAAGAGGAGAAGAAATATATAACCCTTGTAAAAATTCAAGAATATGTTCGATTCATTTTGATAGAATAGACATAACTGGAAACACGCAAAGGCGTAGATTACTAAAAACAGCGGTTCCCAAATTGCAGGTAATTATCATAAAGTATTAAAATAGTTGGTGTAAGATAACGTTTTGATAAAATAGTAAGTTGATTATAACTTTTTTTTAGATTCACGGACCAATAAGAGTGCAATCAGCTATATCTTCAGAATTGACGAAAGATTTATCAAATCAGGTAAATTTTGTAAAAATCTTCGAAGAAAACTATTTCGACGTAGGTATTTTTAAAATGTGTTCAATAAACTGTGTGTTTCTTTACAGGCCACATCTTCAACAACTTCAAGTTTTAAAGATACTCATGACGTGCCTCGGGCTGATACAGTTGATTTTAAGTCTCCTGATGCATCACTATCAGATCTAATATCTGTTAGTGACACTCCGAGAAAAGGGTATTTAAAAAAGAAATTGACGACATGTCGCAGAATTATAGACACAAAATCGAAGAAAATACAGAATTTACAAAAAGTAAATAAGCGTCTAAATAAAAAAAATAGTTCTTTAAAAAACATAATTAATTTGCTTCAAAAGAAACAATCCATTGATGATTCAATATTTTTCGACTTGGCAAAAAATGTTGAAGTTGCGGAATTATTCAATGGAATGTACATTAAAAATAAAAAAAATCGTACGAGGCCATTCATAAAATATCCTCCAGGTGCGAGAAAATTTGCTTTAACGCTGCATTTTTACTCGCCATCTGCATACAAATATGTACGTAAAATGTTTAATACATGTTTACCCCACCCCCATACATTATATGAATGGTATCGAAGTGTAAATGCAGAACCTGGATTTTGCACCGAAACATTAAATAGGCTTGAGCAGAAAGTAAAATCTAGTGATAAAAATATTGTATGTGCTTTAGTTGCTGATGAAATGTCTATTAGGAGGCAAAAGATATGGACAGGTAAAATCTATGAGGGCTTAGTAGATATGGGTTTAGGTAGCGACGACAGTAGCCAAATGGCCACCCAAGCTTATGTTTTTATGTTAGTTGCAATCAATGATTCCTGGAAACTACCATTAGCTTATTTTTTTATTGACAGTATTAAGGCAGATATGAAGGCGAATTTAATAAAGATGGCTTTAGAGAAATGCAATAAAATTGGTGTGCAAATTCGTTCTGTAACGTTCGATGGCTGCAAAAGCAATATTGCAACGATGAAAACATTAGGTTGCGTGTTGGATGATTTAAAAAACTTAAAAACTGATTTCAAACACCCCAGTGCTGATTATAATGTAGTTGTATTTTTAGACGCGTGTCATATGTTAAAACTGATGCGGAACACCTTCGAATCTAAGAAAGTAATATATACTACTGGTGAAAAATCAATTAGATGGCAATATTTATCAGAATTATATAACCTTCAAGAAGAAAACTGTTTACACTTGGCGAATAAACTTTCACATCGACATGTCCATTTTAAAAATCAAATAATGAACGTGAAATTAGCCACGCAACTCCTGAGTAGAAGCGTTGCCAAAGCTATGGACTTTTGTAATAAAACCTTAAATATTCCCGCATTTAGAGAATCAGAAAGCACAGTAGAATTTATTAAGATACTAAATGATCTTTTTGATACCCTAAATACTAGAAACCTTAAGGACTTTGGATTCAAACACCCTTTGAATAAGGGTAATTCTCAAAAAATATTGTCATTCTTGTCCCAAACTAAAGATTATTTATTATCATTAGCAATTAATGTTACAAATAAAAGAACTCTTAAAGTCGGTACCGATATAAGAACTGTGTTTTCAACCAAAAAAGTGCCCCTTATCAAAACACAGAATAATACTGGATTATTAGGACTATTAGTGTGCATCAACAGTCTGACTTATTTGTATAAAACTTTAGTTGCAACTGACATTCTTTCTTTTTTATTAACGTATAAACTCAGCCAAGACCATGTCGAGCTATTTTTTGGGAACATACGTAGTCAAAATGGACATAATAATAATCCCAACACTAGACAATTTAAAGCCAGTTTTAAAAAACTGCTGTCTCATTTAGAACTGGGCTCTAAATTTACTGGAAATTGTATACCTATAGAGAACATACCAATTTTATCAGGATCATCATCACTCAACAAGATTAATAACTTGTCAATAGGTTACCGTTTTGAAGACACCGAGGAGAAAAATTTAAGTTCTGCAGAAATTTTAAACAATAGATCCACACAACAGAGTTTTGATAAATATCAGACAAACTGCACTGAACTGATTGAAAAACTAGATTATAATCCAACTTCAGATATTGTTCCGCAAATAGTAGGTTACATTTCTGGTTTTGTAGTCAGTAGCCTTGTTAAGAAAATTAATTGTGAGGACTGTAAAATGGATTTGTGGGCTAAAGAAAAATTATGGTTCCACAAATTAATAGATGTAAGAGACATGGGTGGTTTATGTTATGCTTCAAATGATGTGTTTGACATATGCATGAAAACCGAACGTGTTATACGCAACTGTCTTCGCATGAGTGGTGGCAAATCAATGCAAAAACAGTATGATAAAAACTTTATATGTGTAAATGTTTTAAAAGCATATATTGAAAAGGATGTGTTTTCTGGTGGACACGAACACAGCCATAAAATAAGCTTAATTAAACTCATTATAGAAAAATTCATTGATGTAAGATTGCATTATATTTGTAAAAAAGAAACCGCTCAAATAAAAATGACTTCTAAAAGGCAGCTTTATAACAAGCTGAATCTGTTTAAAGGGAATTAAACATACCAAGATTACTATTTTATATACTTTTGTTTATAGAATACGCCGAAAACACGTTTCTTGATTGCCTTTATATTTTTTTTACTTTATTTTTTATATTACCTATTTGTTGTAAAAGCGGCAATGTAAAAGAGTATAGATTTACTATTTTTTTTAATCGGTCAAAAATATTTGCCACCATACAAAACGAACCTTAAAAAAAATATTCTGCTGCTCTACGTCTTTCAATACTTACTGTGTTCTGAGCATTGAAATATAATACCAAGAACTAAGTCTAGTTCCACAATAGAATAAGCACGAAATTGTAAATAATTGTTTTTAACCTTATTACTTAGAATTAAGTTTCATTTTAGAATAAATATGTTTGTACTGATGACTTTCTTGTTTTCAAGCGACATTTTAAATTTATTGCTTCTAACCTTTCTCCGATGAAAGGACTTAAATAAATATATTTTGCAATGGTAATTAAACTTTATGTTTAAGCATTAAGGTTTATAATAAACTGAAGTTGTTAATATTATTAAACTTTTTTCTAAGAAATGTAGATGTTTACGTGTGTGCAAACGTGGCCACTTGAGCGACTCATTTTTGTTCCTGATCCTGAATCTAGTACTATTATTGATCGAAGGTCCTGTGATAGACACAAACAAAATACACACCCAAAGAGGCAAAGACAGGCAGAATATTAAAAAAACTATGAAATAAACCTATTTTATATAATACTGCAAGACTGGCCTGGGACCCTTAAATGGAAGCTTTATCTGAAACATAATATGAATCACGTAAAAAAATTAAAATTCTTAAAATGGTCTTTTTGGTTATGACCACAAAGTCCTTTTTAAGAGTTTTAAATTTTTAACGTGATTCATATTATGGTTCTGATAAAGCAGCCATTTTAGACACCCTGATCATCATTCTCTTTCCTTTATCCCAATTAATTTGTGCTCGGCGCAGCACGTCTTCTTCTTCCATACTTCTCTATCACTCGTCATCTCACCAGACACCTCCTTTCTAGCCATATCATCCTTTACACAGTCCATCCATCGTTTCTTTGGTCTTCCTTTACTCTTATATCCATTCACATTCATACTCAAAACTTTCCTAACAACATTTTACTCATTCCTCTGCATCACATGCCCATACCACGACAATTGATTACTACACAACTTTTCAGTCATCGGCGCTACTTTCAGACTTTCTCTTACGTAGTCATTTCTTATTGTTTTGGTCCAACATTCTGAATTTCTGATCCATACAAGACAACAGGCTGGCCTGATGACAAATAAAATAAATAATTTTCCCTTTCGGTAGAAATCCGAAAAAGACTGAAGCGCTAAAGAGTGTAAAACTAACGTGATAGAACGTTGCAGAAAAGACCAATCAGACGGTGAAACTGGACGCTTCGACGGTGGAGATCGAAGAACGCGGAGTGAAGCTGCGCCTCACTGTGGTCGACACCCCAGGCTATGGCGACGCTATTGATAACACTGACTGTTTCCGGGTAACTTTATCATAATAATTATTTTTGTTTCGGCCTCGGCCTATAGAGCATGTCAAAGTCAAACCATTGTTTTTCTTATAAGCCATTAAAAGGCACTTTTGTACGTCAAACTTTAAAACAAAGGAAATAGAATTGATTACAGACCCATGGTCAAGGGTTTCTCTCTAATTTTTAACAATATTTTGTGTATCATTATAATATTATATGTAACGACGATTAACCTAGAAAAATATAAAATTAAAAAAAAAGAAAACAACAAAACAGTAACAAAAGAAAAAAAAAATGAAAGATTTAAGATTTACAAATATTGTATCTACACTCTAGGACATGTAGGGCGAAATCATGATCAGCGTTTTCGAGTATCTATCTTATTCTGTCACGTAAAGTAGTCATTCGGTGGAGCGAGAAGTCCGGTCGGAAACATCCCCACTTTAACGTGCGATTGAACCTATCACTTGAGTGAGTTGTAATAAAATTCTAAGTGACAGAAAGGGAAAAAGATGCTAGCAAATTCTGACCTGTGCTTGTTAATGTGATTTCACACGTAATCCTGGCATCGGCAGCGTCTAAAGACAGCAGAGGGCCTAATGAGATTTTTTACACAATGACATACCTATTCGATTGCATTAACGCATTAAGTTCAATTTCAAGGGACAATGATGAGAAACATAATTTATTTAATTAAAGTTTACTGATCGAGTAGGTTTTGTCAGCGGTAAAAACTGGCACTATAGGTCCACAGTACTAATAAAATTCGAGGCGCCGAAAATAGGTATAATATACCTACAGACACCAGCACATCAAGCTACCCGAAACTGTAAATTTTTCCCAATCAACCTTGAACATAATGCTTGAACGATAAAGTTGAAAATCTATTAAAGATATTTGACAGATTGCTTGATGTGCTGGCGTCCGTACTTTAAGCGCAAAACTGGTCAGTTTCCGTACGCTATTTGAGTCGTAGTTCGAGTTTTCGGTGACACGCTGGGTTGTATGAAAACAATCAATCTGTTTTCAAATCTCATGTCAACTTATTAGATTCTTTCTTCGACGGCTTAGCGCTCAAATTTTTACTAACATTGAGTAATATGTGGACGCCTTTGGACTCGGAAGTTCGCCCGGTTGACTAACCATAGCTTTTCTTTGCTACAAAATAATAATAATAAAAATATAATAATTTTCTCGTTTAGGAGATTTCCTATGTGATAAACATGTGTACGTGCTGCGCCACGCAATGTGTCCTTAGACAAATAAACGTCAGTGAGTTACTAGCAGCATTGTGTATCACTCGTTCCCGTGTCCACCTATGTAACACTATATGTAAACTCGGAATGCTGACTTGTTCCCTGGGTAATTGTTTCTTGAAGACAAGACAATAATGCAGGACGAAGCATTCCGTTGCAATATGGTGCATTCTTTGTCGTTCTGCGCTTGATCCAAATAGCAGAAATGCCGTAGTGGATTTACTAAGCAAAAGTCTTCGAGGTCGAGGAGATAGACTGAAACGTAGGCAGATAAAAATGCAGGGTATGAAAACTATAATACTGGCTGTTGATTTTTGCAAATTTTTTAGGGTTTTTCGTCGTCCACATCGACGTCGTCATATTAAACGACAGTCCCTATTAAACTCATAGATATTCAAATTCGTGAAAAGAAAAATACACAAGAAATCGGAAATTGTATTGTGTCTCACTTATCAACAATATCCGCCAATAGTTTTTACTGAAAAATCTTCACACTTTTTACTTCGAAGTGACATTCTTTTCATAACCAAGCAAAAAATAAACGAAACTTTATTTGAAAAAATGTGGAATTTCGTTTGTTTGTTTACAGTCGATAATTCAATACATCGACGAACAATTTGAGCGGTTCCTGCGCGACGAGAGCGGGCTCAACCGCCGTAACATCGTGGATAATCGTATACATTGCTGCTTCTACTTCATATCGCCGTTCGGACATGGGTAATTACTTACCTTTTTTACTTTATCAATATACTAATTTAATAAAGAGGTAAAATTTGTTTGCAAGTTTGTATCTTTGAAGTAGGGGGTAATCTCTGGATCTACTGAACCGATTTTGATAGGCAGCTACATTGTCCCAGAGTGCCATAAGCTATATTTACAACGTGCCCGTGGGATAATTTCCGACCAAAACGCGAGCGAAGCCGCGGGCTACAGCTAGTATTATAAAAAGAGGTATCTTCGGAACTACTGATCCGATTTCGAAAAATCTTCCACTGAAGGAAAGCTACGCTAGCTGAGTGTCGTTTATATGTAATATGTCCTATGTTTTAAACAAAAACCTTCAGTCGAAGTCGTGGCCAGAAGCTAGCTTATACTTTTCAGCGTAAGGGAACGGCATTGACTTGTAAACAAACTTTGGAAGTCATGTGGCACAATGAAATTATAAATAATAATAATAATAAATCCGGCTGGAAATTATACACAGCGCCATCTAGGTCTCATCTCACAAACATTTGCTCCTGCAGGGATTCGAACACGGGACCCTAAGAACGTAAGGAAGCCTCACTACCACTGCCCCGTTCGGGTCATCAACATTAACATTACAGTTAAACCTTAGTATCAGTGGCTAGGGCAAGAGAGGCATTTCAATCTAAACCATTATAAGTTTCTAGCTGTGCCCCGAAACCTTCGTCGGCTAGAAGATATTCTAAAAAATATTACTTCCCTATTCGAACTGGATTGTGTTAACAATTTCAAGGGTAGTTTTTTTTTTGCACGTAACCTTAATCCTTTTTCTGAAATAAAAGCCTTAGTTTAAGTTATTCCTTATAACATCATCTATCCAGTAAAAGTCCCGTCAAAATCGGCCCAGCCATTTCTGAGATTAATGAGCATTAAGATCACTGTCACTCGATATACTTGTCAGTGCAGCAACCGACCACCAACCTTATTGTAACGTAACTAAAAGTCATTGTCAGTTTAACAGTGATGCCCAATCAGAAATAAACTAATTAGTAAACTAACAAAGGGACCTTATTTTCAACATCTGTCTCGCTTTTTCCAAACTATTTTGGGGTCGGCTTGCAGCTGAGTACCAGTATTTTACACGGAGTGACTGCCTATCTGACCTTCAAAACCCACTTACTATGAAACCCTTTGGTAAGACTGGTTGTCAGAATTTCAGGCCACTGACTGACTGTAACGACTGCTAAATGTCTACAAATAACAGCCGAGACCAACGGCTTAACGTCATTTCCGAGGCACGGACGAAACTCTGTATGTAATGGGTGGTCACCCACTTAACCTAAAGATCGATCCGAGCGGCTGCTCTTAAGGTGGATGCGCAAGGGTAGCCCGCGAAATTTAAATTTTCTTACGTTTATTGCAATTTGCAGGTCAGTGTCAGGTTGTATGTTGATGAAAATATGTATCTCTATATGAACTTGGAGGGCTGTATTGATGATTTTAATGATTATAATTCTGTAACTCCATACGTGTTACTGGCGCGATTCATATTTTCATCAAGATACAACCCGACACTGACCTGCAAATTGCAATAAACTTAAGAAAATTTAAATTTCGCGGGCTACCCTTGCGTTTCCACCTTAAGTAGCCAGTGTTTAAAATAAAAGATAATTGGATTTTAGATTTTTCATAGAAACAGAAATTTCCAATTATCTTTCTTTTTTAAAGACATTTTGAAAAGTACTCTCTCAAATTTTTGGACATATATATCCTGCTTATGCGTATGAAGTTTCATTAAAATCGGTTCAGTCATTACGAAAAAAAATGACTTGAAAGTGTGTATGAAATGCCGTATGACGAAACGCACACGCGCTTAACGCGTAACGTTAATGCTCTTAATATTACAAAATGTTACCTTCCATCTGACAGGCTGAAACCTCTTGACATCGAGTTCATGAAGCAACTGCACAACAAAGTGAACATTGTGCCTGTCATCGCTAAAGCCGACTGTCTCACTAAGAAGGAAGTGCAGAGGTTGAAGACCAGGGTAAGTCTATACTAATATTATAAAGAGTTAAAATTGGTTTGTAAGTTTATATGTAGGGGATAATCTCTGGATCTACTGAACCCATTTTGAAAATTCTTTCACTAATATGAAGCTACATTATCCCCGAGTGCTATAGATTATATATTTACAACGTGCTCGTGGAATAATTTGCGACCAAAACGTGAGCGAAGCCGCGGGTAATAGCTAGTAATAAATAAGTATACGTAACATAACCCAATCAGTCTCATGTTATAGGGGGCAAGTCTATTGCCACCAACCGGGCACAAATCCAGACTCCGTAGCTGCTACTGGAGGAACAACTCGATAACATCTGCCCGACGTGAGAATCGAACGCAGGAACTTGTGCTCAGCAGTCGCGATTGCAACCAAAAGACAGATAGAGGCACAGGTGTAGTGCCTCTACTGTGAAGGAAATCGGCATGTCCTAGAACCAAAAATTCGAAGACATATGTATGTGTGTGAACACACCCTTCCGGGATTACAAGTTTAAAAATCCTACGTATAAACAAAACAGTTTTATAAACCAACTAGCTGTTGCCGACGACCTTCTTTCGCGTGATATTATAGTAAAAAAATATTACTTTCCTTTTAGAATCGAATTTTGTTACCAATTTCAAGGGTTTTAATTTTTTTTACGCGGAACCCTAATATTAAAAAAGTAGCCTTTGTTAGACCTTAAAACATCAGCTATCTGCCAGTAAAATAAATCCCGACAAAATTGGTTCAGCTGTTTCGGAGATTAGCCGAAACAAACAGACAGATAGACAAAAAAAAGTGTTTTTGTATTATGTACCGTACATATTTTCATATTCATGCATTCAGTAAAAAACTGTTATTTTGGTATTACAAATAGACACTTAAATTTTAGTTATTTGTATAGATACAAACGATTTCATGAAGACATTACTAGTCAACCATCAGTATTGATAAATTGTTCAAGTAATTTTATTGATTAGGTCATGGAAGAAATTGAGCGCGAAGGCATCAAGATCTACCCCCTCCCAGATTGTGACAGCGATGAAGATGAAGACTACAAGGAACAGGTTGGTTAATAGAATTTTCTATTTTTTATTTTAGGTACTGTCTGAAACGCGTCAGTCGGGAAGGTTATTGCGAACCTGTCATTTTGCTAATTTGTCTTTTTGCGAACCTGTCATTTTGCTAATCTGTCTTTTTGCGATTCTGACCATTTGAGACAAAATACTAACACCTGACAATTCGCTAATCTGTCATTTTGCGTTTCTGACGTTCTGCGCCCAAACCCTATCAGAGTTGATCCAAGGAACAATTTTGAAGTTTTGTATGGGAAAATTGTCATAAGTCATTTTTATTCGGTGGTTAAAATATAAACATAGTTATGACGAATATAAATTGCTCTAAACTCTTTTATTTTGGTACTAGCTGTTTTCCGAGGTTTCAGTCGCATAATAGAGAAAGTCTCAAAAGTAACTGGCGTAGTATGATCCCCAATGAATGTTCGGAATCGTATGTTAGTACATGTTATACAGACTACCTGTGTGCCAACTTTTACGGTTCACATAGTAATCTATATATACATATAATAAAACAGTAAAAAAACTGTGTCTGTACATTGAATATATTAAAAAAATAATTATTGAGGGGGGTTTGGAAACAGTAATAGAGCACGAATCCAAAAAAAAAAATCTGTCTGTTTGTCTGTATGTCTGTTTGTTTGTACACGCTAATCTTCGGAACTACTCGACGGATTTAAATGATTTTTTTTTTGTTGTAAAGGTATTAAATCTGGGCAACATATAGGCTATAATTTATCTTGGAAACTTGAACATCTGATGCAGCACCGCAACAGACCAGCTAAACTATAAGAGATACAAAAATGGTACCATAGCAAACATTGTTCCACGTGATGAGCATTTTCTGATAAGAGAATAAATTTGAAGACCTGGAACAGCTGATGTGGAACTCCAAGAGCCCAGCTACACTATAACATATATAGGAATGACGTCTTAGCAAGAGTTGTTCAGCTTGATGAGCACTCTCTGTTGTCGTATAAAATTTGAAGACCTGGAACAGCTGATGTGGAACTCCAAGAGCCCAGCTATACTATAACATATATAGGAATGACGTCTTAGCAAGAGTTGTTCAGCCTGATGAGCACTCTCTGTTGACGTATAAAAATTGAATATCTGGCACACGCGTTGTGGAATAGAAAATTAAAAAAAAAAAAAAATGAATATCTGGAACACCTGATATGGAAATCAAAGCTATCACTAATTTCACTATATAATTATAAAATAACATAAGCTGGGAGTACCTCCACGCGGTGAAGTCGGTAACAGATTAAGACTGATTTTCGATGAAAATTCGATGAATCATTGAAAATTTGACTCTACTGGCCAAAACTCCCATTTATTATTTTATTTTATCAAATAAATAAGCCTTCGGGCTTATGTTATTTGAGTGTTTAATTTCCTTTTTCATTTATTTTCGTGACACGGTAGCCTACCCGGTAACGTAGGGAAGCAGTCACTTAGATTTTAATTGATCAGGTATCTTCAGAATTAAACTATAACTATGTCTAGAAAGAGGTCAAATCTTTCCCAACGTTCCAAAGGAGCTAAAAGATTGAGGATCATAAGATCCCAAGAATCTACCGAAGAGCGTCAGGAGAGACTTGATGCTGTTCGAGAACACAAGGCTGCAACTCGCTCCGTAGAAACCTCTTCGGATCGCGAAGAACACTGGAACACCTGATATGGAAATCAAAGCTATCACTGCATCAGATGTTCAAGTTTCCAAGATAAATTATAGCCTATATGTTGTCTTTACAACAAAAAGACCCTTCACGAAGCGGTCAACCAAGCTTTCTGTACATCAAACTAAGTCTTTACGCAGAGTGTGCTCATCAGGCTGAACAACTCTTGCTAAGACGTCATTCCTATATATGTTATAGTGTAGCTGGGCTCTTGGAGTTCCACTTCAGGTGTTCCAGATCTTCAAATTTATTCTCTTAACAGAAAATGCTCATCACGTGGAACAATTTTTGCTATGGTACCATTTTTGTATCTCTTATAGTTTAGCTGGTCTGTTGTGGTGCTGCATCAGATGTTCAGCGAGGAAGTGAGGAAACTCGGTATGTAATGGGAGGTAACCCATCCACGGGCAAACCTAGGCAAACGCTTAACATAGCGAACAGTCGCGCATCATGTTCCGCACTTATCCCTAGAGACCTAGAAGCAGATGCGTAGATACGCTGAGAAGTAATGCGAAATTATCTATCCGTGAACGTCTGCGACTCACGAGACAATGCATGATTTCTTCACTGGTCTCTAGAGACCTGGATGTAAATGCGTAAATACGCTGAGAACGCAGGTGTGCTTCGCATCCGAAGAGGTTTCTACGGAGCGAGTTGCAGCCTGATGTTCTCGAACAGCATCAAGTCTCTCCTGACGCTCTTCGGTATATTCTTGGGATCTTATGATTCTCAATCTTTTAGCTCCTTTGGAACGTTGGGAAAGATTTGACCTCTTTCTAGGCATAGTTATAGTTTAAATTTGAAGATACCTGATCAATTAAAATCTAAGTGACTGCTCCCCTGCGTTACCGGGTAGGCTACCGTGTCACGAAGATAAATGGAAAAGGAAATTAAACACTCAAATAACATAAGCCCGAAGGCATATGTATTTGACAGAATAACGGGAAGAAAAGGTATTTGTTGTGTAGTCTGGGCAACATATAGGCTATAATTTATTTTTGAAATTGGAACACCTGATGCAGAACCGCAACAGAACAGCTAAAGTATAAGAGATAAAAAAATGGTGTCATAGCAAAAATTATTCCACGTGAAGAGCATTTTCTGCTTTGAGAATAAATTTGGAGATCTGGAACCCTGTTGTGGATCTCCAAAGCCCAGCGACACTATAACATATTAAGGAATGACGTCTTAGCAAAAGTTGTTTAGTCTGATGGGCATTTCCTGTGGACTTACGATAATGAAAGATCTGGAACGTCTTCAATCGTCTCGCTCATCCAGTTGTTTTCCCGTCCCCGGGCCTCAGAATTCTACATCAGCCGTTTCAGATCTTCGATTTTCTTGACGACCCCGTTGTCGCTGGCAAAAGCAACAGGATCCGCGTACGAAGTCGCGGGCAGAAGCTAGTAAGAAAATATATTAAAAAAAAAAAAAACTATTGTGACACCTGAACGCGACGCAAAATATTAGAAAAAAAGAAAAAGAAAGAAAAAATATTTATTTGTCGCAGAGACATGACGTGCACCGTACAAAATGATAAAAAACAAAAAAAAAAACAATTAACATGCAAAGCATAAATTAAAAAAAAAGACGTTCACAGCTTGCACGTCGTGACTGCGACAAGCAGGTTACCACTCAGCATGATGCTGTGCTATGGGGGACCCTCAAAACAGCGCTGGTTTTCAGTGGTCACCCGTGAAAAAACGTATTCAGTATTAGTATTCAGCTGCATCCGGTTAGACTGGAAGCCGACCGCAACACAGTTGGGAAAAGGCTATACAGATAATGATGTCGTAAAATAGGTATAGAAAAAGACAAAAGAACAATTAGTTGGAGACCGTCAGTAGATTCAATGAAACTCTAAGAAATATCCAAACTTCTACATTTTATGATATTAGTAGGGTTTTGACCGAATTGTAACCACATGTGTAAGCGGAGTGAGTCAACACAGCGATCGCCGTCTGCTTATCGCAGTGCAGTGAGCTCATTCAGAATTAGTGTGAAACAGATAGGAAATTGACTCACGTTTATGTTCTACTTTATTTTTTACTAACGGCTCGTCCCGGCTTCGCACGTGATGTCTATGTTACTCAGGGTGAATGTAGCTTTCTAATGGTGAAAGAATTTTTGAAATCGGCGCAGTAGTTTTTGAGTTTATTCATTACAAACATACACAGAAAAATACAAATCTTTCCTCCTTATAATATTAGTGTAGATTATTAGACGTAAAGTCGAGAATACTTAATGTATTTTGAAGCTATGACTCTGAGCAGATTATTGAACAGAAAACTATACAGGGTGTAGATGTACCCTACACGAAGCAGTCAACCAAGCATTCTGTACATCAAACTAAGTAACTCTACGCAAAAAATATTGCTGGGAAACTACTTTTTTTTTTGGGGGTGAAAAATCACGTTGTACGGTAGGACTCAATGTAACGCACTAATAAAACATTGTGCTGACGGATGCATTGAATAATAGTACGGGGGTCGTGGAGGTATTTAAAGTAAAGTTATAACATTGAAACCCGTATTAAAAAAAAAAATGACCCGCAATATGACGGGGAAAATAAGTGCTTTTCGGCATCGTTAAGAGTCTTTTTACACCCTTTAGATATGTAGCCGCCACTGATCACAGCATGTTACCATAAAATCGTATAAATATGACCAATGTCTGATTGATGGAACCTTTGTATAGACTGGCTATTTTATGAAATACCTACTAGTTTTAAGGGTTTGTAATTCATCGGCGATGATTCTTACATTGGGGTTATGGTGCTAACTCACGAGGGGGCGCAATAAACATTTATCTTTCGTCAAAATTAGTGTTATTTCATTTTCCCTGTGACATAAATTTCCGTTAAATATTCTATAGGTCCGTCAATTGAAAGCGGCAGTTCCATTCGCGGTGTGCGGCGCGGGACAACAGCTGGAGGTTCGCGGGCGCCGAGTGCGCGGCCGCCTCTACCCCTGGGGCGTCGTCGAGGTCGAGAACCCCGAACACTGCGACTTCATCAAGCTTCGGACTATGCTCATGTGAGTTTAATAAGATTTAGCTAAACAGCCAAGAATGTTCCCACTGCTGGGACAGGTTTTAGTAGTAATAGAGTTTTTAATGAAGAGATCTACACTATCACCAAAATAAGTGGGCTATGGGCAGGCATTGCTCTCAGAACGGATCTTCTTTTCGAGTCGATGGTACTCTTTAGATCAGTCGGGCTCAGTAGGTGGGCACGTCAACGGATGCCAGATGAGACCTATGAAATTCTGGAGCAGCTTTGGTTGGAAGGCCTTTCACACGGAGGGCCGTTGCCCTGATGAAGGCCTATATCCAGTAGAGGCCGTCTTTTGGCGGAAATGGTTATGAAAAATTACCATGAGAGTTCTTTGTGGACGACTTCGTCCGAAGAATTATTACTACCGCCAAACCTATTTCCTTAGAGAGATTTCTTTGTGATCAAGTTCTTCTAGTGAATAGCTAATACCTTATCTGTTTTACCGCTACACTGTACCGTTGCTGAGTTCTAGTTAGTAAGGTATCGGTGTGGGTGAACAGTGGCGAGCATTAGTACACACGGAGCAACTTTATTAACTCACTTTTTCCTAGTGTATTCTTTAGAATTCTGTGGTGTTACGAACATTGTATTTTAGAACTCGTATACTACAAAGAAAAGTCTTATTTTTTTTCCTAAATTCAAATCGATTTTTCTCAAGAAAGTTTTGAATCTTCCTAGGAATTTCAAATTTATCTCTGGAATTGCCGAACTTCTTTAAGCAGTGGTGACCACTTAAATCAGGTGCTCCGACAGAATAATTCCACAATTTCAGGAGAGATTTTTATTAAACCTAAATAAGGAGATTCGAGATAACTTTTATCGAATAAATTACAAAAACTTGTTACTTGTCCGTCTGGAATGTTGTAGTGGAGATACGCCCAAATTATGCCTAATGTTGAGATAAGTTTATAACACAGACTGACATCACTGTTCAAACAGCAGAAAAGCATGTACAGATAAGTAAACAAACAATTATTATAGGACTAGTAATAGCCCAGTGGTCGAAATAGTGGTAATAATTCTTAAGTTTTTTCTTTCTGATATGCAAAACTATGCCAATGCTCACATTCCTCCGTGCTCGCTTATTTGCGGTGCAGAAATTTTGCTTGTACCACGGCTACACATCAAGCTACACATTTCCAGTATAAGCTGACCTGGCATTGTACGGAAATCCTATACAATAAGAGATCAGCATAAACTGGAAATGTATAGCCGTGTGTACAGTGACGGTCATTCCCAGTAATATATTTTCAAGACAAAATAACAAGGCTTCTGGAAGCCGGTCTGCGATCAAACACCGGGTGCAAGCGATTTTTGCCTTATGGGTGATCGATGGCAACTGTTCGTGTTCCTACATTCCAGAGCATTTTAATACAGCACCCAGCCGTCATTATCTACCGTGAGATTTAGGTAGTTTGTCGTTGAATGTCTACGTAAGTATGTGTGCCAGAGACAACGCTGAACAAGGACGACCGTTTTCGAAAAATGCTGTCAAACTTAGCGACGGGCTGCAGACACCACTCATGCTGGGGGTAAAGGGGGTCCCTTTGGGGGGTAAACGACTTTTTTTATGGTGTGAAAAATCACGTTCCTTTGTGTTGATAAATGCATTGAATAGTACCGGGGTTATGGAGGTATTTAAAGTTATACATTTTATTCAAAAAACACGTGTGCAAAAGTTGGAACTTTGACCCCCAATATTTCCGTAACTAGAAGGTTCCCAGGTATGGTGATATGGTTCAGAACAAACAAAAAGATCACAATGACGGGGACAACACGTCTCTCAGCTTCGTCAAGGGCCTTTTTACACACTTTATGACAAAGTCAGGTGTATCCCCTGTCCAGCCCACTCGGCTTAGATATTTACACCCGAGTACTATAACTTGTCAATTCTCTTTCAGCACCCACATGCAGGACCTTCAAGAAGTGACACAAGAGGTCCACTACGAGAACTACCGATCCGAACGACTCGCGCGCAGCGGACAGGTGCCCAAGCGTCACACGTTAGTATACACATTACTATAGGATTTACTGTAACAGGTGGAGTGAATGTATCAAAATGATAAATATAAATGTTGATTGAGGGAGACGGAGAGGAAAACCGAATGAAAAGATGGATGAATTGTGTGAGGAATGATGTAAATGATGGAGGACAAAAGGTGTTGAGCCAACCCCAAGTGACTTGGGACAAGGGCAGGATGATGATGAGATGGACTGGATATCCTTACCATACAGAGTCTCATTTAATTAGCTAGCGGAACTTCACAGATGGGATAGGTAACGATATTATTTGAGGTAAAAAAGACGAAAACTGATACTGTTAGCCTGCGATATCCCACTGCTGGGCAAAAGCCTCTCCAAGGAAGAAAACAAAAAAAAAAATTTTGGCGTCGTTGTTTGCAGGTAGTATCATAGGAATTATTATAAAAGGTGGCCGGAGCTCTGCTTTTGCTTTGGTGACCGGCTACATACTTTTACATCGGCATAAAAATACATGGTTAAGGAACTTCAATACTGTTAGTGAAAAACAAGCGACAATCAAGTTTCAAGACGACGATTGACAAGACGATTTGAGGACAAGTTTTCAGGACTAGTTCTCAAATCGTCAGTTTTCTGTAACACAATTATCACACTGTACTTTCACTCCAAGATACAAAACGCAAATCATGTAAAACATTTAAAACGCATAGTTTTTTTACACAGATTCGTGTTAACAACTGTAGTCCGTATGAAAAATGCATGCCATTTAGAGAAAGTAAACTGATCGGTCGAGAAAACGATGATCTTGTATGCATTTCTTGGAATAAGCATACATAAAAGGAACGAGTACATAAGAGGAAATCGGCGCATGAAAGTGGCGCTGGTGACTGAAAAGTTGTGTGGTAATCGGTTATCATGGTATGAACATGTGATGCGGAGAAATGAGGAAAATGCTGAGTATGAATGTAGATGGCTATAAGAGTAGAGGAAGACCAAATAAACGATGAATGGACTGTGTGAAGGATGATATGGCTAGAAAGCAGGTGACTGCTAAGATGACCGGTAATAGTGAAGTGTGGAAGAAAAAGACATGCTGCGCCGACCTCAAATAAGTTGGGATAAGGGCAGGAGAATAATGATGAAGCATATATTCTGCTTGAGTGCAGTCGAACCACCAATTTTTCTAACCTCCTTCTTCAACCTTTGGTCACCCAATGCTGGGTGTAGGTCTCTTCCAAATCTCTCCACTTTTGGCGGTTTTGTGTCACAGCTATCCAGTTTCTTCCGGCCACTTTAATCAGATCGTCTGTCCACCTAGTCGGTTGTCTTCCCACATTCCTCCGTCCTGTCCGTGGTCTTCACTACCGCACTTTCTTCACCCATCTTCCATCCAATCTAGGGCATAAATGGCCTGCCCACTCCCACTTTCTCTTTGTTATAGCTTCTGCTATGTCCGTAAGTCACATTTGTCTCCGTATTTCGGTGTTTTTCACCCGGTGTTAGATGTCTAATATGGCTTTTTCCATAGCTCTCCGAGTGACTTAAATGCGGTGGATAGTATATTTGGTGTGCATCAGAGTTCAGCCCCGTGGGTCTCTTGACTGGGACCTGGGTTTTCTGCAACTTATTCTACCGCACTAAGCTACTACTAGTGGAAGTGGCGAAGGCCGAGAGTTTTAGGGAATCGTCTTACATAATTTTGACGTTCAAAAGTGCTGATTGTGTGCTTATTTTGAATTAATTACTAAGTATTGATTTTCGTTTGCTAGAGAGGTCATTCAATGTGAATGCACTGCTTTGCCATTCTTTTTTTATTGTGTCCGAAATAATTATAATCTTATGGGTATCTTGACTTGGCTCGCGAGGTTGTCGACATGTGGGATGTGGACTCGGCGATCATTGTGCCGATAGTCGTATCAGCCCATGGCTAATTGCCAAGAGCCTCGATCAATATCTAAGGAGGCTCTCGTTAGGCAGCTGGATCAAGGGCTTGATTCAGAAAGCGGTAGTCCTGGACACGGCTCGTATTGTTAAAAGGTTCCTCTCTCTGAAGCCCTGACTGCCGGTAGCTTGGACCCTGTTCCCGATATCGGTGGGCTAATTGTTTTTTTTTTTTGAGTTTGATGTAGGTATTCAAAAGTGTAATTTATATGTATAGATATGAATAAAGGATATTATAATCTTATTGCATACTTAACGATAGAGCTGTGCAGGTGCCTACACACCTACTGGTCGAATATAATTTGAGTCCATCAACACTGAAAGAAAAAGATGGCCTCAATAACCAGCATTAATTTTAAAGTAGTGCCCGTATGCCAAATGGCTTGTTTGTCCGTACATTGCGCTCGATTCTAAGTACATTGTTGTTCTTCACTTACTGTATTAATTTGCCTACTAATTGAGCTAAATTGGTGCCAAGGTGACGGTGAACAGTTACTACGTCTTTTCTAAATATTGTCTGAGATGTTGATTTTTAAAATAGTGTGGAAGACTGCCTTTCGTACTAATTCTTACACCCGTATCTATAGTGAAGTTAAAATATCCACTCCAGAAATTGTGTCAGTCCTACTAAACACCCTGCATAAGCCGTGCGCGTAACCTAACAGCACACCTGTAATCGTCAAGTGTTAGGCAGAGTTCAATAGTAAAGAGTAATCTGTATTACACAAGTGGTTAAAATTGTGTGAAGTCTCTGACCCTGTGTAATCCTGTGCTAGGTGATAGATGTGTTGCAAGAGCCAGTGCCCAAGAGCTCTCCCAGGAGATGATATTACAGAATCTTATGCAATACTAGCTGTTGCCCGCGACCTTCGTTCGCGTGAAATTAATAAACGCAACACAAAATTCGATTCCTTTTTTAATCGAATTTTGTTACCAATTTCAAGGGTTTTCATTTTTTTTGGCACGGAACCCTAATTCTTATTCTAAAATAAAAGTAGCCTTTGTTAGACTTTATAACATCAGTTATCTGCCAGTAAAAGTCCCGTCAAAATCGGTCCAGCCGTTACGGAGATTAGCCGGAACAAACAGATAGATAGACAAAAATTGAGTAAAATTTATTTTTGTTATAAGTACCGTAATTATTTTCATATGCATTCAGTAAAAAGCTGTTATTTTGATATTACAAACAGATACTTCAATTTTATTTATTTGTATAGATTATAGATATCTCTATGATTAACAAAAGTAAAAAGACTTGTAACAACAAAAACTAAATTAATTAAAAGCGGTTAAAAGAAGCCTGTATTGAGTTAGAGAGTGTTTGCGTGTATGCTAGTGTCTGTGTGTGTGTGTGTGTGTAAGTGCGTGTGTGCGTGTGTGAGTGTAAATTATATGATCAGGTTTTCAACAATTGCGAGGGAGGTGTGAATGTGAGTGCCTGCCATACGTTAGCAATTCAGCATTAATTTGACGAAATACGTAGATATAATAATTTGCACTGATTCGAGAGGTGTAGCTAATAGCAAGTTATGTTAAAGTCCCATGTAATAGGGGGCGAGCGTATTGCCATCAACCGGGCACAGATCCAGAATCCGTGGCTGCTACTGAGAAAGTCCTGACGGAAATACCCAATAACCCTGGCCGACCCAGAAAATCCAAGACCTATTGCCGAAATGTATTGCGTAAAGGCGATCCTCACCGGGGTTGGCAAAAACTATAGAACGCCTCCTGCTACGAGTCTGTTACAGCATTATATTCCAACCCTTGTCCCATTCTACTCGGGGTCGGCGCAACACGTTTTCTTCTTCTATTCTCCCCTGTCAGACGTCACGGCATCATTTACTCCTTTCTCTTTCATATCATTCCTCACACAATCCTTCATACGTCTGTTACTATTTGTATTATACAGCGTGTAACAGAAAGGGTATAATCATATGGAATACTGTGGTACGGACCATCAAACTGAACAACTTTCTCTATGGGACCACCATCGAAATCGTAAAAAATAATCAGCTGTCCTATACAAAATTTCAATACCTACTCGACCTATGGGACAGCTGATTATTTTTTTACGATTTCGATGGTGGTCCCATAGAGAAAGTTGTTCAGTTTGATGGTCCGTACCACAGTATTCCATATGATTATACCCTTTCTGTTACACGCTGTATATTTTCTATTATCTATAGGTCCACTGAAAGCGGGCTGAGCGAGGTTGATGCGAACGGAATGATGAACGGATCTGAGGACACGGGCGACCGCGAGCGTGTGCTCCGTGAAAAGGTACGTCTTCTATTGAAAAATATCAATAAATAGAACATTTTCTGGTTAGTTATACGCAAGTTGACTATTGTCATAAGTGACTGAAAATGTTCCTTGCGCTAGGCATTACCTAAATAGACGTAAACCATCGTCGACACACAACAACGTTTTAGTCGGTTGCATTTTTTGCAAAAAAGGTTTTTAGTTTTACATTTTTAGTTTTAATATCCAATACAAATATTTGCTCCAATGAGACAGCGAGGTTTCTGAGTAAACGAAAATATCATCGATGTATACAATTTTAGACTTGCTGATTTTTGACCTGGTGAAGGTTGCGGGAATCCGCTGGATGCGAGTCGCACGGGACCGGTCAGTGTGGCGACACTTGGGGGAGGCCTTTGTCCAGCAGTGGACGTCTTTCGGCTGAAATGATGATGATGATTTTTGACCGCTAACTACCTGGATTACAACTGTCCGGAAGGACATGCAAAAGCTTGCCGTTACGGATGACGATGTGATGGCGCCGCAGGATTAAGAAAGACCCGCGTAACGGAACGAGGCCAAAGAAGAAGACCTTAGCGCAATCTCCTTGAACGTATTAGTAAACGTAACCCACACGCGCTAGGTGCGCTAATTTCTCATTGAAAAACTTGCAGGAGGCCGAACTGCGTCGCATGCAAGAGATGTTGGAGCAGATGCAGCGTCAGATGAACCTGCAGGCTGCCAGCGGGGCCAGTACCACCACCACTGCATAGTGCACGCGCACCGCACAGGTAACCTAAAGAGTTGTGTACACCGCCCATTGTATGTGTCCCTGGTAGATGCGAGAGCAGAGGTGGCCCGGGGATAACGGCCTCGACTTCGAACCCAGGCAGGCACGTGTAATTTATTTTAGGGGCGTACCATTATCCACGTGAGGCGACTTTTACACTGCCCCCTCCCCTTGATGACAAGTCGTTCGTGAAGTTTTAGGCTACCCCACCTCCCCGCTCCCAGCGTCACTTGTATTTTTAATTTTTAAAATATCAGTCAGCTCGTTTTAATGTGGTGACTTAATTCAATTCAATCCGATATTGGTCAAAAACATTTTATACGACACACATTAACTTCCTTTTTCTTGTCAAACAAAAATACACGTGATTTTCACATTATACAGCGTGTAACAAAAAGGGTATAGTCATATGGAAGAGTGTGGTACGAACCATCAAACTGAAGAACTTTCTCTATGGGACCACCATCGTAATCGTAAAAAGTCAAAGTTAGTTTGATGGTCCGTACCACAGTCTTCCATATGACTATACCCTTTCTGTTACACGCTGTATATTCACATTGTGTGCCCTATAGACCTCCAACAGAGTCAAAGTAATAAATAATTGCACTTTAAATAGACTAGCTTTAATACATACACCTTTACACATGTCCTGTGGCTCGGATGTGAAACCAAAAAGCAAAATAAGCTTTCATGAAAAGACTACAGCACGCGTAGCATGACCACCGTAGAAACGGTTTTTTTTGACGGGAGAATCATGGAGAATCGACAAAATGGCGGATTTCTTTCGTTGATCTGTCAGTTTGTCGATTCTTCTGTCGACAAAACCCGTTTCTACGGTGGTCATGATACGCGTGCAGGACCCTTAGTCTGCTATTGCAATAGTGTCAGAATGGTCTATCATTGATTTAATAAGGCCCCGCGCAGACGAATTACCCTTTGTACGCACGTCAAACGAGTTTCGAACGCGCTTCAATACGCCGAGGGCTAGGGGCCTTATTAAATCAATGATAGACCATTCTGACACTATTGCAATAGCAGACTAAGGCCCCAGGTCTATGGATAAGGGCGGTCATACAATGGGCTACAGGAATGTACAACATATATTTCCAAGCCCATGGACTCAAAAGAGTGTAAATGTACATCATCGTGATTAATCGTGATTTTTATCTGACTCAGGTTCAAACGTGAACGTGATTAAAAGACAATCCCTTATTACTACTGCTCAACTGTCACTGCACTACTTGTCCGTCATTGTCGTTAAATTTTAATTATATGTTTTCATCCCACAGTTGGACATTCGTACGGCTGTCCAACTGCCGGCAACGTGTGACTTCGTCAACTCAATACTTCGCGCCATCCCCTATTGCGTTACTTCCAACTAGATGTAACTGATGTAGCTGTCGTACGTCCTGTAACGTTCATACAAATATATCGCTCGTAGTCAAATTTTAATAAAATGATATTGTTATAAAATCGCCTAAATAGTCATAGTTTAGTCGTAGTAGCTGTTCCCATCACTAGAAATGAGTGTTGCCATGTAAACTATTAGGGTGATTTCCCACTTGCGTTCTACCAGCCTCTGCGATCGGAATTCGTGAGCGTGGACGAACTTTAGTGTGACATCACCCTTAGGCTGCGTTTTCACCAGAGATGAGCGAGGATATGTAGCGGATGTGTGTGGAACTAACCAATCACATAGCTAGAACAGCTCAAGCTGAGAAAAGAAGCGATATTAATGGTCAGTTTCACACACATCGCTCGCTACGCAACCTCGCTCATCTCTGGTGGAAACGTAGCCTTATATTAATAAACCATGTGATGTCTCCTAGAAATTCCGTCAGTTATAGTTAGTTAAAATTATTAGTATTCAATAGTTACGTGCAATACTCAAAGCATTCGTAGCTATGTATTTTTGTGAACATTACAGAATTAAGTATTATTTTTCTTACTCAAATATTATTTTCCTTTTCTTATTATTAAATAGGTCGATTTTATTATAGGTATACCCATATCTATAGACAATATTATGTTTTATCTCTCTATAGGTAGTGTTAAGATAAACGCAATATTTACTGATTTACATAGTGCAGAAATATTCCATGTTTATATTTATGAAGGTGCACTTCAATGGAAATGTATAAGTATTAGTGGTTGAAATGGCCCACTATAAATCCAATACGGTATAAGTTGGTTAGTAGTCGATTGAACGCCTGAAATTGAATATGGAATACTTTGCAGAATCTCACTAAGTCTACGTCTGAGTATCGTCTGAAAAATTAATTGTTAAACAAATTGACGCCATACGTCGAATTGTTATAGCCATTTGACATAACTGTCAAGGAATGACAGTTGTGTTTTGTTTATGCAGTGAAAATAGTCAAGATGCTTAATAATTAGTTTTTCTCCGAGTTTACATTATGTCTTTAAGAATTCCAAGACATAAATTATGAAGTGTGATGCAATGCAACATGCACAATGACATGAATTTAGTCGACTTACAGTAACTGTCACGCAGACTTAGCTTTAGCTTTTGGTCTATTAAGATAATGCCCCACGACAAATATGTAACGATAGGTTGTTATTAATGGCCTCAAGATATTGATCTGACATGCATTTATTATTGTTGCTCTGTGCCATTTCGTTCTAACGTGATTAAATATACCTTGGTAGGTAAATCTCATATGAGTTGTCCGAAGCTGATCTACAATAGCTAAAAATCTTGTGTCTATTTACTAAACAAAAGATTCAGTGATTCAAAACCAGTAATACACTATTATAATATGAAAATAAAATCATTTTCGAGATTTATTGAGTTGCTGATACTGTCCAAGCATTTCTCACTCATGACAAAAGTATTATTTTTACTTTGATGACTGACTTTATATTTTATTTGAGTATTCCATTTTTTGTATTGTCAATTTACTCTTTGATATAAGGAGATTAGAATAATGTCCTACTAGATAGTTGCATGAAAATATATTATTATTTTTAAGGAATTATTGGAATGATTGTATCGAATAGAAGGCTGAAAAAGCTTTTTGGAAAGTCGAATTGAATTATCATATTATAACTTTAGTAGGTACTTAAAATTCTTAGTATCTCGTATAATTAGAATTTATTCCCATGTTGGTGCATTTATTTTGTACTTTATTGATATTGATAACTACCCATTATTGTAAACTAATTGATGAATCGAATATAAATCTAATAAATCCTAGAAATTAAATTGGTGCCAAAGTTTCGAAATATTAATTTTAAAATCATTAATTAAACAGTCATAGTTTCTGTATTATTCGATTGTGAGTTTTGATTACTAGGTATCCATGTAATTTTTATGTAAAAGAAACTTCTGTGTAATCATATTTTTTATAGTAAATATAAATTAATCATACCAACCTTTGTTTATTTCATATCACCTGCAACTTTTAGAGTCCTTTTTTAGGTGACAGAGCAGCTCTGCCGCGCTTATGATAATTACAGTAAGTCACATTTTGGACGATATTGAGTTGTATATATATTTGGAATGTAGAGATTGAGATCTACATTTCTGTATATTTAAAATTTGAAAATGTGGCATAGAACATCAAATAAGCTTAAGCATAATTACAGTAAGATACGTTTTGCGTCAATGCATACTTATTATGATTGCAGTATGGGCACATACGGTTGATTTTTTCATAAAGTTAAACCCATTTCCTAGGTAATGCTACAGTAAGTAATCTTGCTATTATCATTTTAAAGTTATGAGTATTTTTTACCAAGTACCACTGAAACATATTAACAGTAAGTGACACTTGTTGTTATTATATTAAGTGTTGGAAATAAATCATTATCATACTAAACCTTAACATATTTACAGTAACAGCATATATTATATTAATGCTTAAGAGTTTCGCAACATATTAATGACTTATCGTCACAATATAAACTGAGAAACATGGAACACAGGATTTGCCTTAAAAATATAATGGTAGTTAAAGTTGAGAGGGGTAAATTCGTAATTATGTATAAAACGGGTCATAATGAGATGTTTCAATCATTGGACTTCTTACAAGCTAAAATTGTAAAGGCTCAAAAAATCCCTGAGGTGAAGCCTAAAAATATTCCAAGAGGAATCACTGCAGATCGAAAAGCAGAGATCATACAGAAGCTTGTACCTCTGATGCCTGAGAATAGAAGGGAATTTTGGTCTAACATTCCGGTTTCTAATTCTGCTACAAATCTGCTTACTGACGAGTTTTAGGTTGTCATTTTTTTAAATATTATTTATAGACTTAAGTAATTATATAGCAACGTAGCTACTTTTAATTGTTAAATGGATAAAGTATTATTGTTGATTAAATATAGGACTGATGTTGGTATCCTAAAATATTTTCTTATAGTAATGATAATATTTTTGTAAGCCTACATTTTACTAGTCACATAAAGGTCATTTTACTATTTTACCATAAATTGCTACATAGGTAATTAATTTGTAAGGCTGATTCGATTCAGTTCGTATAACGAAGATCTCATAATTTATACAATAATAAAGTGTTAATAATTATAATTGTTCTAAGAGGATAAAAGTCTTATTGAAGAATTTAAAGTGCCTTGAAAGATCAGAGTTGTGCTGCGTTCTGTCAATCTGCGTATTATAACTTTTATTATGAAGAATTCCAAAGAAAAAACTGTGCTTTTTTTTGAGAAACTAAGTGTTTATTTTTTTTTTTTTTTTGTTTTGTATGAAGAAGTACAAAAACGAATTTATAAATAGTTTTAGGGGAAAAACTGTAAAGGTGTTATTTTAGAAACAGTTCTTATTTTATTTGGTTTACGATTGTTTCATGTACGGAGCAGGTTGTACAAACACGAATTGTTTTTTTTAGTTAGTTTATAATCAGATTTTAAAATGCTTAAAAAATAAAAAATAAACGGAACTGATTATACAACTTTGTACTATTAATAAAGCTGTGTACTTTCTACATTAAACTGTGATTTCATAAGATTTTTTTTGTTTCATTATCTACAAATAATATTAAGGAATAGTAATTAATTATGGTTCCGGTGCTTTGTGGCAGATAATTAATTTTACATATTGCTCCTAGCTATAATTACAGTAAGTGATTAAGTTACATTAGGCAAATTGTGTAATTTTTGTTATTCTATTTAAACATTTATCTCATTTTGTAATCATTGTTGCAGTATGTACTCCAAATTAAAGATTGTTACAGTAAGTCACACACTTACTGTACCAATACTAAAAATACATAATTTTTTTAATTGTTCGTTCCTTAACATAAATATTTTTTTAAACTTTACAATTAAAATATTATTCCTAATTAAAAACTAAAATATAGAAATTGTTAAACAAACTTATACTTATCTTAAATATTTTAGAAAACTTAGGTTTAATTTATAGTTTAGGAAGAATGTCAAAATTAAAAAAAAAAACTTTTACCGCCTTTTTCTCGAAAGTGTCTCCAACGCACTTACTGTATATATCACAAGCACGGCAGAGCTGTTTGTCCTGCGTCCTAAAGTGTTGCCAATGATGAAACATGCAGCACACAAAGTTTTTCAAATAGAGTATTGACCTAAATGGTGTGTTCAGCTACAGTTTTGTACTTTTGTTGTAGTGTCCATTTACACCTATATTTTATTTATGCGAGAAATTTTCACGTCTCCTTTCCTCAATATATTTAGACCGCAGATTGTGTGGTTTTAATTAACCCTTAGCCATTTATCGTGTGTTTCAGTCACTCTAGCATCTAACGTCGGTCATATTGACCGTTTACGTGTTTCCAGTTATAAATTAGGCATATTGCGACCTATGAAAACACTATTTTCTCGCTCCGGTCGTTCATTTAGAATTTTATTTTTATTTTATTCTATTCGGGAAACTTACAGCTAATATAAACAATGTCCATAAACAATACAAATTTGAAGGCCATTTACAAGTTTCCACAGATAAACACTTGAAACAAAAAAGAAAACGAAAAAAAGGTAGGTACAAAATACTATAACATAAAAATACTATAACAGAAATTGGAATTGAATTTGTCAAAATACCGCGATCGAATAATACAAATTACAAACTTAAAATAATAAAAAAAAAAAACAACTAAAAACTAAATTCAGACGTAAACGATTACTTGTCTGTAAAAAAGCTTTTCACTAATAAATGCTTAAGGTGGATGCGCAAGGGTAGCCCGCGAAATTTAAATTTTCTTACGTTTATTGCAATTTGCAGGTCAGTGTCAGGTTGTATGTTGATAATAATATGAATCGCGCCAGTAACACGTATGAAGTTACAGAATTATAATCATTCAAATCATCAATACAACCCTCCAAGTTCATATAATCTCAAAAAGTTACTTTTTCATGAAATAGCTATTGAATGTCAAAAATTTAAATTTTCTCAAGTTTATTGCAATTTGCAGGTCAGTGTCAAGTTGTATGTTAGATGTAGTTGTATGAAGATATGAATCGCGCCAGTAACACGTATGGAGTTATAGAATTACTAGCTGACCCGCGCAACTTCGTCTGCGTGCGTGAGTACATAAAAGAGAGTAGAGGGGAGGGAGAGGGAGTAGTGTGCGTCAACCTTTAAAGTTAGACATATGGCCTTTGCGGACATTTTTTAGAGCTTTTTAAGAGGGACAATTCCGACATACATGATAATTGCGTAACTTTAACCGTTCACACACAACGGAAGCTCTCAAAAGGAATAAATCCCTGTTTTTGAAATATTTTTCATTGATGCTCCGCTCCTCGATAAATGGGCTATCCAACACTAAACTAATTTATCATTTCAAACCAGTAGCTCCAGAAATTAGCGCGTTCAATCAACGAAATAAACAAACTCTTCAGCTTTATAATATTAGTACAGATTCAAGTAGCTAACAATTTAATTTCTCGGAAATATTTGCATTAATCGCAAAAATATTCTACTTTTGTTTTTCCAAATCAGGCCTTCCTTTTTTTTACCGATGGGAAATCATCAAATGACCTCTCCCACTCTGGACGGAGCGGAAGGGAGTGTCAGACTTGTACTGACAAAACCCATCCACTTTTCTTCTTTTGCCCTTTGTCTCGCTACCCTGACAGGCATCGAATTCGAACCGCTTCCCGTTTGCTGACATCTCTTTGAGGCGGGCGTGGAACACGAACGCGCCGTTGATACGGCCTGTCGTTATAAGACGGACGGATGGCGAGCTAGCCTAATACTCAACGTCCACAGGCCCGCGACCCTCGACAATCTTACGTCTTCATCTTTAGACACTGGATGACAGTCATACACCAGGTAGGACGAAAGTTCTCATCAAAGTTCTTGAAATGAGCCGAGACACGATAAAACTGCTGTAAACTGTTGCGGACCTTTTGCAACTGCCTTTCGTCTCCATCGTCAGACCTTTGATGATAGACATACTCCAGGCAGGTCTAAAGTTCTCATCAAGGTGCACGAAATCAGCCCAAACACGATATAGATGCTGTAGACTCTTGAGGACCTCTTGCAACTACCTTCTGTCTCCATCGTCAGACCTTCCATGACAATCATACTCCAGCTAGGTCTAAAGTTCTCATCAAGGAGCATG
Source organism: Eugnorisma glareosa (assembly GCA_947578425.1). Taxonomy (NCBI): domain Eukaryota; kingdom Metazoa; phylum Arthropoda; class Insecta; order Lepidoptera; family Noctuidae; genus Eugnorisma; species Eugnorisma glareosa. The sequence continues at coordinate 8,980,297 of OX387974.1, read as the reverse complement.
AAATGAGCCCAAACACGATTTCTCAATTTACAGAAAAAGGATCATGCATATCATTCATAAAATAAAAAAAAATATAGACGCGTCGAATTGAGAACCTCCACTTTTTGTTTCGTCGGTGAAAAAACCAAGCTTCAGACATTTGACACGGGCGAGGGTCATACTTTCACGAAAAACACCGCGATTCAGATAATGGAGTGAAACGAACAGCGCCATCTATCGAGCACGTAGTTAGACCGATAGAATACACAGCATGGAATACAGCATGGAAAGCGATTGAACACACACTCTACAGGGGTATAGCGTCATGTAGACTAATCTAGAGTAATTTTTGCCATCAGAAATTTTTTGTAAAGCCGGTCAGCCGATTTAAAAGTTATCTTGTGAGCACATTTTTATTAATTAGTACCATTTTGGTGCAATAGATGTCGTTGCATGTATCTTACACAATGTTGATAAGTTCTTCTTGAACACTTTAAATTCATAAATCTTTTGATAGAGAGCACTGATTACAATGAAACAAAAATTAAAACCTTCTCTAAGTTACGCAGAATATTTGTGCATTGAATCTAATCACATTGGTTTTCCCAACAACATGAACGCCCGCCTCGCAGCACACGCGGGTCATTATTTTGATGCGGAGTTATTTTAAAACTGTGATATCTCCTAAGTTATTCACCTAAATTGAATGGTGTAAAGGGCAATTTTGGTTACAATTGAACGCTTAAGATGACTAATATATTTATTTTGATAAGGATTAATACTATGTCGGTAAAAACACCTTTGCAAATAAGGCATTATTTTTGACCAAATTTTAAAATCATAAAAATGGTTATTGTTACTCAACCTTAAAAGATAGGCATGTGCTGTCGCAGACTTTTTTTTAGACATTTTTAAGGGGAATAATTCCCTGATACATTATTTTTGTGCAACTTTAACCGTTTAACCAGCGCACGCAACGGAAGCTCTCAAAAATAATAAAGTTTCCCCGTTTTTACAACATTTTTCATTGATGCTCCGCTCCTATTGATTGTAGCGTGATGATATATAACCTATAGCCTTCCTCGATAAATGAGCTACCCAACACTAAAAGAATTTTTCAATTCCAACCAGTAGTTCCTGAGATTAGCGCGTTCAAACAAACAAACAAACAAACAAACAAACTCTTCAGCTTTATAATATTAGTATAGATAATCATTCAAATCATCAATACAGCTCTCCAAGTTCATATAATCACATTCAATAGCTATTTCATGAAAAAGACACTTTGTGATGTTCTCAACCGTCCGATCCTTTTTAGACATAAGCAACCAGCTCGACTTAAATGAAAAATAGCTCTCTGGTAGTGTTTCCAGTATCTTGCAGATTAATAAAATGTCAGGAAGTTCCTTCAACTCCTCTTCTTTCATTAACTCCTGCCTCAACCGGAACCAGACGTTTTTCAATTTTGAGATGTGCGTCGCCATTTCATCACCTTGATCTTTTGATCCCCTTGACCTTGATCTTTTCTGTAACCGAAGAACTGCAAACACAAATCATACAGACGATCTTCACTCACGCCTTCATACAATCTATGCAGTTCATCCCATACGTTACATCCTTTGACGTTGTGAACCTGATGACCTTATCCAATGTGTCGTCAGCAATATTGTTATTAGAATATACGTCCCATTGAAGAAACGCATTCTTGTTTCCATTTTAAAGAAAACGTAATATTCGAACATCCTTGGAAACAAGAATGCGTTTCTTCGATGGGACGTATATTCTAAACGCTTTTGAAACTTCCGAGTAACCAGCGAACATACCAGGTATAGCTTTTGAAGCAAATTTGTGTTCATGTTTTCCTTTCTTTAGGATGAACGTTTTAGAATTAGAACAAAATTTATTTTGCGATCTTGAATGTTTTGCTTTTTAATTCGCTTTGAAACGTACAGTAGTGTAAATATTATTTGTTGTATTTGTTTATTTACTTAAAAATGGTGTTCTGTTGTGAAGTTTGCGCTGTTAGTGTGTTTGTTAAAAGTTAAAAACAGTAAGTATTCACAATCGTTTAATGATAAGATTCAAGTTGTGTCTAAAGGTTTAGGTACCCGAATTACGAGAATTAACCCAAAATTCATCTCGTACTCGTCATTTCAAATGAATCACAATCAATCAATCACGATTTTCTGACAATGCAAACAGAAGAAAGCTTCTGTTTGCATTGTCAGAAAATCGTGATTTGAACTTTGAATAATGTGGTGAGTTCTTGTATTTATAACTTTGGTTTTAACAGGCTTATTTTCTATGTTTTTTTTTCTAATATTCCAAAACTCTAAACTATAGCATGGTAATTTTAGGTATTTTTTTTTTGTTGACAGCGCACTCTGTTTTATTTTGAAGATTTTTTTAACGAAGTTTCTACCTTTGTTTTTATATTAAATAATAAATATCGCTGGACATTACACACGGCGCCATCTAGGTGCCACACTAAGCAACGAGGCTTGTGTCGTGGACACCAGATAGTTGATAATACTACATAGATACTTTTTGTTTGTAAATACATACTTAACATACATATAAACATCCATGACTCGGAAACAAATGACCATGCTCATCACACAAACATTTGCTCCTACCGGGATTCGAACCCGGGACCCTAAGAACGTAAGGCAGCCTCACTACCGCTGCGCCATTCGGGTCGTCAATTATTAATATTATTAATATTGACTGAATGCCATTGAAATTCCTGATATTTAAGCTAGATGGCGTTGTTTCTCATAAGCTTACTAAAACACCAGGAGCGGGTGCGGGGGGCCCGGAAGGGTGACTGAATATATCAATAGATGACTAGATGTGACTACTTTGAGGGTCATCCTAAGTAGAGCGACGCTGTGATGTTGTCGAGTTTTTTTTTTTGGGCGTCAGTAATTCAGTATGCGTGACCTACCCTCCGTGAGGAACCACTGCACGCCACTGGCAGCAACCTTAACAAATCTGATCTCCATTTCTTTCAAAATTACGATGCGTATTCTTTCCGCAGCGGTGAGCCGTGCAGGCATTTTTATCAAATTATAGATTTCGAAAATTATTTTCAAAGATCTTTTGTCAAGTAAGTAGACAGAAATGACATCAAGATTTTACTTTTTAAAACATTGCATCCATGATCCATGCAGTTTTTATTTGAAACTAGCTGTTGCCCGCGACCTTCGTTCACGTGAAATTATTATAACAAAATATTAGTTCCCTTTCTAAATCGGATTTTGTTACCAATATCAAAGGTTTTATTTTTTTTGCACGGAACGCTAATTATTTTTCTAATCTATTTAAAATAAAACTAGACGTCTAACAAAGGCTAGTTTCATCGAACATCAGCTATCGGCCGGTAAAACTCCAGTCAAAAGCAGTTCAGCCATTCTGGAGAACAAATAGACAGACAGACACACCGAGAGACAGACAAAAAAAAAAGTGTTTTTGTTATACGGTGCTGTATATATTTTCATTTGCATTCAGTAAAAAGTGGTTGATATTACAAACAGACATTTCAATTTTATTTATTTGTTTATAGAACTTTGAGTAAATGTCAATTTGAGTGTTATAGAGTTGCAATACGACCGAATTAAAAATAATTAACCTGGAAAACTTATGACTCCATTGAAAATGACAAACATATATAGCTATCCCTTTCGAACAGTGATGAATCACATTCAATAGCTATTTCATGAAAAAGTCACTTTTTGAGATTATATGAACTTGTAGGGTTGTATTGATGATTGGAATGATTATAATTCTGTAACTCCATACGTGTTACTGGCGCGATTCATATTTTCATCAACATACAACCTGACACTGACCTGCGAATTGCAATAAACGTAAGAAAAATTAAATTTCGCGGGCTACCCTTGCGCATCCACCTTAATGGGCAGTTAAGTGTGTTGCTGTTTGTGTGTTTGTCAACATACCTCGCCCGCTACGATATATCTGAAGGCGACTGTACACTTACCTAAATATTACCTTTGCCCAGCAATCGCCTTTTATCCGTATTCCGCCTCGAATAATTTAAATTTATTTACACAATTCACAAAAACTGAAGTTACTTTGCTCATTGAGTATATTAGTTAGGCCCTGCTAAATATTTTCTACGTTGATAAAAGTTGCATAATTGTAGGTAACATTTTTAGTCGATTTTCTCGGAAATCGGCTGACCACCACCTTGTTTAACATCTCTAAAAAAGTTTGACAGGCAACTGGCACAAATGCTTTCGTCCGCCATCACAATCGTTTGCGGAATTTGTTATCAAACAGCAGGGGAACAAAACCCAAGTGTTTATAGTTTTGTAGTGAATGATGGCTATCGTGGAGGACGAAGTAAGAAATGAATCGGAAGAGGACAACGAAATAGAAGTGGTAGTGGAGGACGAGCCTGATGTACCGGAAGACACTGACGATTCTGATGTATGCACGCCCGTATGATACAATATTTGGCATATTACTCACGTAATTGCTAGGAAATGTTCGTTATTTGTTGAGAATTGACGTTTTATTGATGGTGGGACTACATCCTTTTAGTTAGACTGTCGAAAAATATCATTTCACGCTTGATTATGGAATAATAATATTGAAGTTCTTTGTAACTTTTACAGTTTGCCGAACATCGTACTTTTTACTTTTACCTGACTTATTGGTACAGTATCGATTGTGCGTATTGATATTGCTAAATAAATGCCTATAATGTCTGTGACTCATCAAGGGTACCCACTTTGGAACTAAAAAATGTAAAAGTACTTAAACTCTTGTTTGATTTAATATGAAATGTCTGTAAACATAAACAGTACAGAGGGACCAGTACGTAAAGTTAAAAGCATTTAATATGCTTTTAACTATAAAACTATAAAAATAATATAGTTGTAAAGTTTTCAGATCTTATGTAGGTACCTACTTGGCAAAGTGAGCATCATAAGATTATGGAGTTAATCCCATTGTCAACATTGGATTAAGACAAACTCCTTTGTGTATCCCCTCTAGGGAGTGTCAGTATAATACATCTCATATGAGCAGGTTGTGCCTATGGCAATAATCCTCTTACATTAGTTTTGTACATACAGGATGGGTGGGACATTGATGCAATAACACCACCATTGACCATTTAAAAAAAAATTGTTGTTCCATACATTATGACCGCATAGGTATTGCACTTTTGTAGGAAACAGGTGTTTTTAGTTCAGAATGATGTACTAATTAATTATGTGGTAATTGTTTCTGTGTTGATGTGCCTGCCACCCTGTATATTATGAACCATTGCACAACACAGGTGGGCCGCTGCAAGCTTTTTAGTATTGGAATACTGTGTTGCTGCTACAATGTGCACTTTATATTAAGTCAATCTATGCTTTTTTTTAGTAAATGTACATAATCTATTTTCTTATTAAAGTTATATTGATTTTGTTATTTATGAATCAAATCATATTATCCACTGACTACAGAAGTGTTTTGAAACTATGATACTCTTGGGAGTGAGTTGTTATTTCAATAATTTCTTTAAAATCAAACTTTAATTGTCTACATAATGGATGCATATAAAAGATTAACCATTTGCAAGTCATCAAAGTTTATAATGAATTAATGATTGACAGCTTGCACAAACTAGATAGTTTTAATAATGTTGGTTGTTTTTAGAGTTCTGTAGCCAAATGGCAAAAGTAGAACTCTTATAATTTGTGCGTGTCCTTCTACTTGTTGAACTAAATTGCACACAGCCATTGTATCCAAAAACTATTGACACTATATGGAAGCTAAACAATGGTGTGATGAAATAAAAAAAAAAAATTAAAGTAAAATATTTAGGATAGTTGCATTCTTGTGTGTGCATAAATATTCACCCCGATTACAGAGCCACAGAACCGGCCAAGTGAAACACGCATTTGGGCGGATACTTTATTTATTTAAAATAGGTAAACCAACAGTACATACATTTTACATTTTACACTATAAGTATACACGTTAGGGTTCTGATGTAGGTACCAATTACAGGTGTACACAACATTCACAAGTACAATAAACCTATATAGCACTAATAACAATAATAGACAAAACAACAACTAATTATAGCCGTTTAGATATCGATTCAAATGAGAACGCAGCAAGCTTTTGAACTTCGGTAGGGAACCAAAGAACACATCCAAGTCAGGCAATTTAGAATTGAGTTCATTGTATTGAATGCAGATTCTTGATACTGGTGATTGTCTCCCGATGTTGCTTCTACTGGCTGGCGGTTGAAAAAGTCTAGAAATTGGCTGTCTAGGTTGATTATGTGGGACTGACAACATGACACGATCTAGCAACTGTTCGCATTCAATTTGACTATTGACAATCTTATGGAGAAAAACTAAGTCATGGACAGTGCGACGGTTTCGAAGCGACTCAGTTTGAAAGAAAGCCAAACATTGTTTGTATGGACATCTGTGGGATATTCCTGTGGACATGTATGCAATATGTCTTGTAAACCCTCGCTGGATGTTCTCAAGACGCTGCGAATGTACAGCATACATAGGATTCCATGCTATACTGGCATACTCTAGTTGACAACGTACCAATGCCTTGAAAAGGATAATTTTAGTTTATACCCCAAAGGATTTTGCGTTTCTTTTGATAAAACCTAATATTTGAGCTGCTTTCTCCACAGTATCAGAGATATGAGGGGTGAACATTAGTTTTTGGTCCAAAGTTACTCCTAGGTCACGGGTTTCTGAAACCTCTTGCAAGATAATATTGTTTATCTTGTAAGTGGAAATGAATGGCTGTGATTTACGACTGTAACGTATACAAAAACATTTTTCTGCATTCAAGGTCATCCCGTTAGATTCACACCAAAGACTGATTTGATCAAGATCGATTTGGAGTAGACTGGCATCTGCTGGTGATTCTACTCTTTTATAAATTTTGAGTTCATCAGCATAAAAGGAAAAGTCGCAGCTAATTCGAGAAGCAAGATCGTTGACAAATATTATGAAAAAAAGAGGACCTACGTGCGAACCCTGTGGTACTCCAGACTTGGCATAATACAAATTAGACTCGTGACCTCCCACTGAAACTATTTGTTTCCTTCCGCTCAAATATGATTTAAACCAGGCAAGAAGGGAACCATGTAAACCATAAGATTCGAGTTTCTGTAATAAAAGTTCATGGTTTACCTTATCAAAGGCACTGGAAAAGTCTGTGTATATGGCATCTAGCCTCCATCAATGTCATTTGTTAGATCAGAGATAAAACAAGTCAAATTAGTCTGAATAGAAGGACCACTTCTAAAACCATGTTGATGAGTTGAGATTAGTTATACTTGTCATATTTGTTTGTAAAACATAAAAAAAACCTTAGTCATTCAGAATGTATTGTTATCAGGATGAAGATGAAGATATGATCTTGGAGAGGAAAGTGACAGAACTGGAACGGCGCATCGCAGAAGACCCATACAACTATGATGAGCATATTGACCTTATCCAAGCTTTGTGGTGAGTCAACTTCATAAAATACTAAGTTAACCATTCATCACTACTAGCATTTAGTTTAGCATTCTATTTGGATGCCTGCTAGCGCCCGGTTATGGCATTAGGCTCTCCCCCTATAATATGGGACTTAAACATAATTGGCGAAATGTGTGTGTACTATTGGATACACTTCTGCCCAACCATTCGGGAATTACAGGCGCGATGTTTTGTTATTTTATTTATTATGGGACAAAAAAAGGCTACAATACATAATGTTAAAATGACAATAATATACATATGTTGTATTAACAATATTGCAGCCCACTACATTATCCACATGTTGACAAAGTTAGGATTAGGTAAAAAGTGCCACTAGGCATTACTCAGATACATCTAAATAAAAAAAAAAAAAAATTTATTAAATATACAATTAATTTGCCATTAGGTACAGTACGATAAAATAATAAAAGGGATGAAATAAATTAAATAAAGGATAAAGGACTCACACTACATTTCTTATTATCATAGATTTTAAAAACATGGGATAAAAAAAAAAATATATTACCTAATTATCAAAATTAAATACAATTAAATTGACAGTAGGTACAATACAATGTATTAAAATTAAATAATTAAACGGTTGAAATTAAATAAATTAAGGGTAAAGGACTCACACTATTTCTCATTATCATTGGATAAGATTTTAAAAACATTGGATTTAAATTTCGATTTGGAGCATACAAAAATATCAATATCAACGAAGTTGCGGTTATAAGATTCCACCATACGATGAACGGAGCAGCGCAATCCCGAATTAGTCCGACAGGAATTTACAGCAAACAATGTACCTGCACGGACACTACGCTTATTTACAGTGCGGGGGACCACATAACACAACTTACTCGTGAGATCAATGAAATCGAAGCGATTATGAACAATATAGTAGTATGTATGTAGTACGTTGGCTTCCAGAAACTTACGTCTACATTCTAAAGTTAACATATTATACTTACTTAGTAATTGTGAATATGACAAACACCTTTTATAACACCTATAATACATGGCGCGAAAAAATTTACGCTGGACTTTCTCGATCATATCTACAATATGTAACAGAATAAACGCACAACCTCTTGAGGGGTCATTGTACTCATCATTATGAACAACTTTCACTATGGGACTAAACCCGAAACGCGAAAAAAAAAACAGCTGTTCAGTACATTTTGTCGAATTATGCGCACAGAAATGTATGGGGCAGTCGATTTTTTTTTCGCGATTTCAGTTTTGGTCCCATAGTGAAAGTTGTTCATAATGATGAGTACAATGACCCCTTAAGAGGTTGTGCGTTAATTCTGTTACACATTGTATATATTTCCTATAAAACGGGTTCCAGATTGGGACCGCGTATTCGAGCTGCGAGCGTACAAGCGTCTTGTATAAGTAAAGATAGGTAGAGGGCCGTTTGAACTCGGTAGATGATATCATGACAAAACCGTACATCTTAAATGAATTATTAACAATTCTTTCTACGTGTTGATTAATGATTAACTTATTGTCCAGTAAAACACCAAGATCTTTTACAGTAGGGGTGTTACACAGAAAGGCATTATTCAACCTATACTTAAAATTTGTGATAAATTTGTTTTTTGTGAAATTTATATAATGACATTTGGAGATGCTTAAGTGTAATTTGTTGTCAAGACAGTATGCTGAGAGTCTATCTAAATCTTCTTGAAACAATAGACAGTCTTCTAACGTTGTAATAATTTTAAAAACTTTTAAATCATCAGCATACATAAGAAATTTAGTACTTAAGAAGCATTTCCCAATGTCATTTATATATATGTTAAATAGGAGTGGTCCCAGGATTGAGCCCTGTGGAACACCAGAGGTAATTGATACTGTATCAGACTGATGGCCACTCACAACAACCTTCTGTGTTCTATTTTGAATGTAGGATGAAAACCACCGTAGCAAGTTTCCTCGTATGCCATTAAATGCAATTTTATTGAGTAAAATTTCATGATCGACCTTGTCAAAGGCCTTTTTGAAATCCGTGTAGACAGCGTCTACCTGTAAACGTCTATCCATGTTTTCAAAAAGATAGTTGGTGAAGATTAATAAATTTGAAACCGTAGATCGGTGTTTAACAAAACCATGTTGCTCGGGAATTAATACGTTGGATTGGGTAGATTTCGTTATGTACGAGTGTTTCAAACAGCTTTGACAAGGTCGACAGAATCGAAATGGGTCGATATTGTTCAATATCATGTTTCGAGCTTCCCTTGTGTACGGGCGTTATATTGGCCCGTTTCCATATTTTTTCAGATTTTGGTATTGCATCGTAGATGGGATGCCAGATTTATTTTTGCGATTTGATATATAGGACCAAAAGCATTTCATGTTGGAGGTGAGATTATCCTCAACGGATTTAATGTAGGTGGAATAGCAAATGTTACAGGCTTCTTTAAAAGTTGCTCGGTATTCGGCAAACATATTGTAGTCTTTAATGTTTTTAAACTTCTTCCATTTTATCCAATGGCGCTGCTTCTTTTCGAAAGTCTTAAACAGGTGAGGAGAAAACCAAACAGGAAAGTCAAGTGTTCGAGCCTTTAATAGAGGAACGTTCGGTGAAACAATGTCGCTCAACACATCATAAAATATGTTCACCGCTTCCTCGGAGGAAAGATGATCCAACAGGACCGACCATTCGACTTCATCGATTTGTTCATTGATAACATCATAATTGGCCTTACAGAAATCGTATTTTTTCATGGGTTTTCTTTTTATGGTTTGCATTGACATACCTATGGAGGCTTTTGCAACAAACGGAGGGTGGTGTGGGTCTCTATGTAGTAAAGGGTCTATTGGGGCGCTCAAAGTGCTAATTACATTAGAAATGAACAAATCGAGAATTTTACCATTTCCGTTGGGTATGCTAATAATTGGTAGGCATCCAGGGCTGACATTAGCTGAAGGGGTTCTGAACATATAGGGGAAGGTCCCGTGCAAGTCATGCCAGAGATTTGTTGCTGACTACCGGTCCGGGCAACCTGCCATGTAATATCCGGAAGATTATAATCTCCAACAATGAATACACTCATCACGTCAAGTCCTGCAGTGTGCCGAAATGAGAGCTATAGATATCAGCTGTCGCCCAAGTTGGTATGTATACTGCGCTAATAACGTGCATTTTTTGAATTGTTATTTTTATTTGGAAATCCAACCATGAGATGCTCAATGCAGGTGGTGGAGTTATCATGCAAGCAATTAGAAACATTAAGCAAACACGAACGAAGTTCCCGCAACACTGCGATGAGGACCCCGCCGCCATCCCGTTTTTCTTTATTGTATTACGATCTCGGTCGCATCTGTAAACAACATATCGAGGATCCACGAGTTCAACGCTAGCAATATCGGGTACAAGCCATGTTTCAGTCAGAATTATAATATCATATGAAAACGATAAAATGTTTACAAATAAGGTGTGCAGTTTGGTTCGCACGCCTCTACAGTTTTGGTAGTATATTGAAATTTGGTCGTTGCTATCCATTAACAGAGTACATTACCATGAATTCATGTAAAACAACAAATGTTGTGCAAACAAGTAATAGAAAAATTATACCAGAAAAGCGCAGAAATATAAGCCCACATGAGATAGGATCGAGAATGGCCAACATCGCAGTAAGATAAAAATAATAATTGGCTAAGTCGTACTCACAAAAGTCAGTCAGTATTCTCAATTCGCAAAGGTATTGTGTTAAAATAAGATGCAACATAGAAGTAAACAAGGAGTCCCAATAAATGTCGATAATTAAAATTAAGTATACATAATTGAAAAATAAAGAGAATATAACAATTAAAATTTCTAGAATTACAAACAATAAAATTGGTGATAATAAGATCATTAAAATTAACAACACATGCAAAATTGAAAAAATAATATTACTTAACTTACGTGAAAAATATCGAAAATAAATAATGGTTGTGCACTGAATTCTTGTAAAGAGGAAACAGTTATTCAGCTGGTTTTGTCTTGGTTTTAATTTTATTAAGATCGCTTTCTCCACGTATTGCGAAAGCATTTTCACTCTCACGCTCGCACACCATTATGGTACCATTTCTGATCCAGACAAATTTGTGATTATGATTGTTAGCGACTTCGCGGGTTTTACGAAACAGCTGTTTCTTCCGTAAGTTTAAGTGCTCATTAACGTAAATAGATACGGATGTGCCAGTGATACCAATTTGGTCAGTCTTCAATGAATTAGCTTTACGGAAAGCGATTAGCATGTTGTCCTTCTGTAGGCGGGTAGCGAATTTGAGAATGATGTTTTTTGGTCGTGTGGTTTGTTGGTGCGCGTGGGGCACCCTGTGCACCGAGACAATGTCATTTAATGAGATCGGAGACTTAAGTGCACTTCCTACAGCCTGGATAATTACTGATAGGTTTTCATTGCGCCTCTCGGGCACGTTGCATATTTCCACATTACACTGCCGAGCCTGCTGTTCCAATACATCGATCTTAGCTTCCAAGTTACTGACCAACAGCTCCGACACAGCTGGTGCTTGTGTACTACACAGCTCGTCTACACGCTTCTATAGGATGCCGTGTTCCACCGACTGGCTCTGGGCACTAGATTGAAGCATTATGACGTCATTCCGGAGATCAGAGACTCGCTGTTTTATGAGGTTTTGCTCTGTACGTAGTGTTTGCATTTCCTTCTGAACATCTGTTAAGGTTGACTTAATATCGTCACGCAACTGGCGCATGTCTGTTGTCATGTCATTACGCCATTGACTTTGGGTTGATTGCAGATTAGCTGCGAACGATTGAAAGTCTGCATTAGTCTGCGTTAGTGTCAACGACTTTTCCGCGATTATTTATTTATTTATTTAAACTTCATGTACAATAGTGATACATCGGCGGACTTAATGCCATTAGGCATTCTCTACCAGTCAACCTTTGGGTTCAATACGAAAACGCTGTGGTAGGGTACAAAATAACTATATAAAAAAAAAGAAAAAATATATATAAGTACTATATAGATACTATATGGATTATAGTTTTATTTCCCAAGCTGGTGGTTGAGCTAAGATGACTGCGGTCCAAGTTATCACATGACATATCCATAGAGAGGTCATAAGCTGGTATGCAACATATTACACAGCATAACTAGTTTAATAAGACTAGTTGCGGCTAAACGCAAGCCTACTCAGTATCAGTAGGAAGGGTACATTTTTGTAAGAGGTAAGCCGGAATAAATCTATGTTTCCGCACATAGTCCGAAAAGTGGACAATTGTACGTGATGCCGCCGAGCCGGAATACATATCTTTATGTGATTTTATTGTCTATAAAATTCTTACTGTTGCTTTTTCAAAGGGAAGCCGATAGGAATCGAATTGTATGGAACCTTCGCCAGTGCTGAGTATAAATAATAAAATAAAAATACCTACTTTATTTTATAGGGGCCTGTCCTCACTGGAGCGCTGGCGCTCCGCCTTCGACCGCCTCCAGCAGTTGTCAGTACTGCGGGCAGAACACTGGCTGCTACGTCTGCAAACAGAAGTATCACTGTCGCATACGGAAGCATCGCGCGAAAATGTGATGAAACTATTCCAGGAAGCTGTACTGGATTGCTACTGTAAGTATCCTGCAAAAATGTTAACAAATGTGTTCTTGGAAAAATACCTTTAATACCACTTAGGTATTAAGTTCAGTTTCCGCTACAACTTCAAATATTTATGAGTATTTCAATAGTACTAGTCTTCTGATATCCGCCAACCCGTACTGGGCTCGCGTAGTGGATTACAGCCCACTCCCTGTCATAGAGAGGAGGTGTGTCCTAGCAGTGGGTACGTTTTACCTTACTAAGCTTGACAACACCGGCCACGCAGTGGTATTTAGGTTTTATCATCAGAAAATTCTTGTACCGAATAAGCTCCGAAACTCCTGGACCAATTTAAACCATTTTTCACCAGTAGAAAGCTAAATTATCAGGAAGTAACATAGGCTATAATTTATTTTCCTATACATCATTGCAATAATGTATGTAACCCAAAGTAAAAAAAAATTGCCTAAAAAATTCATTAAGTACCTATTTGGCGTGCACTGAGAAAACTATTTTTTTCAAACACAAAATCTCTTAAGGGGTCATTGTACTCATCATTGTGAACACTTTTACTATGGGACCAACACTGAAATCGCGAAAAAATAATCAGCTGTCCTATACAAAATTTAAATACCTACTCGACCCAAATGTATGGGACAGCTGACTATTTTTTTACGATTTCGATGGTGGTCCCATAGAGAAAGTTGTTCAGTTTGATGGTCCGTACCACAGTATTCCATATGATTATACCCTTTCTGTTTCATGCTGTATAAAAATTATATCTTCTGTTTATCTCGATATTCCCATGGAATCGAAACTTACGCGGGTTAAACTGCGGGGCGCAGCTAGTATTCAATATAACTGTCAAAATGTGGGTTATACTGTAGGGTACACCTAATTAGAAACACAAAGCACAAAACTGTTTTATGTCCGTCACATCACCATCTCAGGTCCAGTTGAAAACCAGCGTCGGGCACTAGTTGCTCGGCAATTTGCTGAACTGGGCCTATTTGGCGCAGCCGCGAGACGCACAATCTTTGTTTTTCTGTTTAGTTTTAGGTTTTTATATTTTTATTGTGTAGTTTTAAGTTTTATATTTCATTTTTGTTATTTTTTCTTTTGTGTGCACTTGTGGCGTGTGCCAAATAAATATGTTTCTTTCTTTCTTTCTTTCTTTCTTTACACATCATTCTTTTCTTTAGATGATTACAGGTGTAATGTTAAATGCACACTAGCTGTTGTCCGCGGTTTCGTTCGCGGTTTTGTCAGAAATTATCCCACGGGCACGTTGTAAATATAGCCTATGGCACTCGGAGATAATGTAGCTTCCTAATGGTGAAAGAATTTTCTAAATCGGTTCAGTAGATCCAGAGATTACCCCCTACATACAAACTTACAAACAAATTTGACCCCTTTAAAATATTAGTAGATGAAAATAAAATGTAACTTTTATCCCACACAGCCATCCCGATCCTAAGCGAGTGGTGTTCTTTCGCGGCAATGCTGAGTGACACGAGCAAGGCGCGCTCGCAATACGACGAGGTGCTACGCCGCGCCGGCGCGGACCCCTTCAGCGGCAAGATCTTCTGGGACGCTAAGTACGAGTTGGAGAAGGAGCGGTTGGAGACTATCAGGTGTGTGGGCTTTGTGACGAGAGCATCGGAACCGGTTTTTTCCGGATCTGGTTTTGAGGTTTATTTAAAAACCGGTTCTGTCGTATAAAACTCGGTTCCTTTGATCCTTTTTAAATCGACTATTATTGATCTATGAACCTCGCAGATCAGTCGTACAACATGTCGTAAGTCAATTTATTTTATTATTCTCCTACAACTGATCTATAGAATATATAATTTATTCTCAATAATACGTTACTGAGTTTCTTGGATTATGGAATAGGTAAAATTCTCATTCGAAAGTAACCCATTTTATAATGATTTGTGTCTCAAATTACTCTATTTAACTGTTGATTATGGTTAAGTTTTACTTTATTATTATTAAATAACTGATTATTAATACTACTTTTTAATTATAATGCCTCATTAGATAGATAATAAAATGATAATGTTTAAACGATAATCTTTACGTTAAGTTTCATAGAAGTATTGAAAAAAAATAGCGATCATTTACATGGACGATTTCCTCATGTTGCGTATGGTTTTTTGGTCACTACATTCTTCAATTTGTTTTCCTATAAAATGTGACTATTTTAAACGCCGGAGGACTATTATAATGATTTATTACCACACATTTTTTCAGTCAATTTTCGATCTATACATCTACAGGGTGTAACAAGACCCTTCACGAAGTCGTCAACCAAGCAATAAGTACATCAAACTAAGTACCTTTACGCAAAAATTATTGCTGGGAAACGACTTTTTTTTTGTTGTGATAAATTACCTTTTACGGTAGGATTCAATGTAACGCACTCAAAACATTATGTTCATGGATGGATTGCATAGTACGGGGGTCTTGCAGGTGTTTAAAGTAAAAAATTTACATGAAAAAAACATGTATTTAAAAAAAAAAACTTGTAAAAAAGTTGGAACTTTGACCCCCAATATCTCTGTAACTAGAAGGTTCCCAGGTATGGTCTACAACAAAAAAAAAATACCGCAATGACGGGGAGAACTTCGAAGCTTCGATAAGCGTTTTGTTACACCCTTTATATTGTCTGTTTCTAATATTAAAACAACAGCTTTTTACTGAATGCATATTAAAATATATAAGTACGGCACATATAGCAAAAACACATTTTTTAAAATTTTTGTTTGTCTGTCTGTTGCTGCTAATATCTGAAATGGCTGGACCAATTTTGAATTTGGGAATTTATCTGGCAATATAGCTGATGTTATAAGGTCTAAAATAGGCAACTTTTATTTTAGATGAATAACTAGGGTTCCATGCAAAAAAATGACAACCCTTGAAATTTTTAGCGAAATTCGATTCAAACAGCTAATCTCCGAAACGGCTGGATCGATTTCGACGGGACTTTTACCGGCAGATAGCTGATGTTATAAGGTCTAAAATAGGCTATATGGCTTTTATTTTAGAAAAAGAATTAGGGTTCCATGCAAAAATAAAAATAAAAACTTTAAAAATTGGTAAAATTGGAAATAGGGTAGTAATATTTTTTATAATAAAATCACGAATGAAGGTCGCGGGCAACAGCTAGTAATGACGTAAAATAAAACTTTATCAATAGAGCGACAGCTGATGCTGAAGAATTTAAGGCACAAAAGGAACGCGTTCTCTGGTGCCTCGAGGAGATCGTCTCGCGACCACTGCTGCGGGGCGAAGATGCATTGCAGCTGATGGAAGAACTAGCGCTCACCATACATGACCAAGACTACGTGGATAAGGTATGCAACCTCTTTAAAACTAACTACTAGATAGCCTAGCTGATCCTGATAGTTCAAGCGACGTACTTTTGTTTTTTAACTTTAGTGGCCTACTACTCAGGACTCCCATTAGATTAAGATTTTGGTTGTGGTAGGTGAAGGATACGAGTATACGTAAGCTAAAAAAATATCCAAATTATGAAAAAAAAGTACCTAACCAAAAATATAAAACGATTTTTAAGAAATGTATTTTATCTCATTTTGTACTATGTATTATATCTCTATGAAATATAAGTTCAATCTATACAAATAAATCAAATTGAAGTGTTTGTAATTTCAATAAATTTTAGGAGAAAAACGCTTTTAAAAGTTGTTATGTGTTTACATATTGGTGCTCGTGCCTGTACATATACGAGGGTCATTCAATAAATACTTAGCCTACAAAAAGTAGACGAAAATTTTGGAAAAGTGGCAATTTATTTTTCAACATAGTCTCCTTTTAGTTCGATACACTTAGCCCAGCGATGCTCCAACTTTTTTAACCCGTCCGAAAAATAGTTTTTGTCAAACTCTGCAAAATAGGCCTCCGTGGCGGCGATGACCTCCTCATTCGATCCATATCTATTCCCGGCGAGTGATTATTTCAGATTAGGAAACAGAAAGAAGTCACAAGGGGCCAAATCTGGAGAATACGGTGGATGGGGCAGCAATTCGTAGCGTAATTCGACCAATTTGGCCATGGCAACGGCAGACGTGTGAACCGGTGCGTTGTCGTGGTGAAACAGAACTTTTTTCTTCGCCAGATGGGGTCGTTTTTTCTTTAATTCGGCGTCGAATCGGCCCAATAAATCGGCATAGTAAAGCCCTGTAATTGTTTTATCCTTCTCGAGGTAATCGATGTAGATCACACCTTGTGAATCCCAGAAAACGGTGGCCATAACTTTTCCGGCCGATTTTACAGTTGTCGCCTTCTTTGGAGCACGTTCCCCGGTCTGGATCCATTGTTTTGATTGCTCCTTGGTCTCTGTGTACCAGTGGATCCAGGTTTCATCGACGGTCACAAAACGACGCAAAAACTCCGCTGGATTCCGCTTAAACAGCGCCAAACACGTCTCCGATGTGGTCTCACGGTTGCGCTTGTTTTCTGGTGTGAGTAAACGCGGCACCCATCGCGCCGACAGCTTTCTCATGCCGAGTTCCTCGTGAAGAATATGATGCACTATTCCTTCTGAAATGCCTACAGTCTCAGCTAGCTCCCGAACCTTCAATCGGCGATCTGCCAATACGAGATCATGGATTTTTTAAATATTTTCCTCCGTAGCAGCTGTTTTCGGTGCACCTGGACGTGATTCATCAAAAACCGACGTACGGCCACGTGCAAACTCGTTGAACCAATTCTTGACGGTGGCCATCGATGGAGAAGAGTCACCGTACACAGCATCCAAGCGCTCTTTGATTTCGATGCGCGTTTTCCCTTCACAAAATAGAAATCGAATCACCGAACGATATTGCTCTTTTTCCATTTTTGTAAAACCGATCGACACGTTCGCTTCCATAAGTTGTCAAATTAAAACAAATGAAGGGATTGGAATGAAAATTTGAAAAAAAGAATTAAAAAAGAATGTGCTACACTGTGGTAAAACTGTTTTGAAACTACAGCGCCCTCTGGCGATGAGGCTAGGTACTTATTGAATGCACCTCGTAACAAAAATATTTTTTTTTTTTTTTTTTTGTCACAATCGGCTTGAGCAGCTTTAAGGTCACAGCACACATATCAAATCGGAAAGGGATCGGCACCATATCAACTCGAGCCCTTCAGTATTCTTTGTATGAAAATCCCTACGGAATCGTAACGTAATCGTCGCGCCTCGGGACAAACTCACGGACGGCGGTGTGGTGCGTGGTCAACTCGCTTACGGCTCGTCGTCCCCGCGCTTATGTGTCTCTGTACCCGAGCTTACGTCTCTTCGTCCACCCTTACGCACATTACTTTTGACACACGTGCTGTCATTCTATCAAAATACTAACTAGCGCCATACATTTCTAGTTAAGTCGGCGAGCCGTAAGCGCGGCGTCGCCTAACCTTAGCCGAGTTGACGCATCGGAGCTGCTGATCCGCTTGCTTACGTTAGGTTGACGCCTGTTTGACGGCGAGGCGAAAGGCGATGCGGTGCCGATCTCTTTCCGATTTGATATGTGTGCTGTGTCCTTTAGTTCCCCACACTGCGCGGGATTCGCATCATTTTTAGTTTAGTTCTGTTAGTAAGTTCCTACTAAAGTGACTTTATTTTTGTTGCAGGTGAAGAAGCAACACGAATCAGCAGCGGACTTCTTAAACAAAATAACACCGTTTGAGGACAGGTTGCTGACTTTAGAGTAAGGGGAATATTTATTTTATGTACAGAGTCCAGGCGCCAGCATCAAGCTACTGTCACTGTCAAATAATTCCCAATCAACCTTGAACCTAATACTTTAGCGATAAAGTTGAAGATCTTTTAAAGAAATTTGTCAGATTGTAGTAGTTTGATGTGCTGGCGTCTGTACAATTGGCCTACAAAAACTTCACAATAAATACAATTGCTGTGTCTGTTTGTAATTGCAAAATAGCTTTTTACTGAATGCATATGTGTATACGTATATGTACGGTACTTATAAACAAAAAACTATTGTTTTAAATTTTTGTCTGTCTATCTGTTTGTTCCGGCTGATCTCCGAAACGGCGGGATCGATTTTGACGGGACTTTTACTGGCTTGTTTTTTTTCTGGGTTTTAAATTGATGTTATGATAAGTAACTTAGGCTTTACTTTTATTTTTGAAAAAAGATTAGGGTTCCGTGCAAAAATAAACCAAAACCCTCTAAATTGTTATCAAAATCTGATTCTAATAGGGAAGTAATGATTTTATAATAATTTCACGCGAACGAAGGTCGCGGGCAACAGCTAGTTATTATACGCGCCACGAAAGATGAGACTTGACACAACACGTGGTTTGACTTGCGCAGTAGATCTCATACCGCTTAAGAGTCCTTAAAATCGTCTACTGCGCAAGTCAGAAGGTTCCCAGGTATGGTCTAGAACAAAAAAATGATCGCAATGACGGGGAAAATAGGTGCCTTTGGCTTCGTTAAGGGTCTTGTACAGTCTAGAGCACTAATTAATTAAACTAATTAATTAACCTTAATTTAAAATTTGTTTCGCAGTACTCATTACGTCTTTGTATCCATATCCAAAGGCGTACTGAGTATTGCGAAACATTTTATTTATGGTGAGTAAATAAATATCTACTACGTGTTATGAGTATCAAGTCTCATCTTTCGTGGCGCGTATTGTACCATATACTATTACTATGTATAGTATAATATTAGTTAGGATTCTGTTTCCTTAGAGAAGTCCCAATGATGACTCAATGTTTTTAAAATGTTCATTTTTATGTTCAGGAATCCCGATGATAAATTGCAAGTATACCAGGAGTACATAGAAATGGTAAAGGATCTTTCACAAGAGGACAAGTATGCCGAGTGCGATGCTAGCGGAATATTGAGGGTACGTCATTGAATAAATGTTTTGCTTCGCAACGTTTATACGGAGAAGGAACGCAGAACGAGAAAAAATACTTTAAAAAAAAATAGGTCAGTTTTCGACTACTAGGCGATACAAAAATCATCAAAAACCTAAATCGTTTGAAGTACTTTGTATTTAGCCAAACCTAAATTTGAAAAAAAAAATTGTAAATCCAAATTAAATACTGGTGTGAGTTTCTTGCGGGGTAACGTATACTTTTATTAACTTATATTGATCCACTTCCCAGGTACTCTACGACCGTGCGACCACAGACTGCATCGCGTGCGAGGCGTCGCACTCGCTGCTGGTCGCGTTCGCGCGGCACGCGCACACGTACTCGTCGCGCGGCACGTACGCGCGCGTGCTGCAGGCGTGCACGCGTCGCTGTCCGCGCCGCGCCACCTTCTGGGTGCTCAGCATGCAGCAATCCGAGCATGAGACCAACAACTTTGACCAGGTACGTTCATAAATAATTCGTGTTGCTAGTGTCAAGTTTCAGCTCTTGTCCCATACCCACGTTACTTGGGCTCGTCGCCCGCTCCGCGCACTCGCACTCGTACTCGTCGCGCAGCATGTAGGCGTGGAGGTGTAGCAATTGCACATTTGTACGAAACAGCAGATTCAAAAAAATACTTATAAATTATCATTTTAAACTTATAGACTTCGTGTCAACTAAATTATCTTTATCTGCCATTTCCAAAATTAATTGAGGTCGGCTAGTCTTACCGGATACAGCTGAATACCAGTATTTCACATGAAGCGACTGGCTATCTGACCTCCACAGCCTAGTTAATACTGGGAAGTACGATACCCTTTTTTTTTTTTTTTTGAAGGGCCTCTCGCAGCTCAACAACTCTCGGAGGTTGATGCTGCTTAACCGGACTATCCTGTGGTGGCCAAAAATTACTTTAAGGCCCCCAGCCAGGGCTTACAAACTAAGGATATTACACATTAAATGAACGGTCACTAAGGGCACCCCCTGCGGGGTTCGGGCCTAGGCTTAGTGCGTCATTGAGGGGAGCGCAACTAGAGATTGGCTGGGTCGGATTATTTAAAGGGGAATTTAACGCTACTTGCTCAGCGGCGCGGGCTGACTCGTCGGGCAAGGGTCGGGCGGTAAACGATACCCTTTGGTAAGACTGGTCAAATCAACTAAATCAATCAGCTAAAAATAATCCAATTCCAAAAGAAAACAACATTTGCGATTCCAGCTGAAGTCATTATTCGAGACGGCCTTATCGAAAGGCATGGAGTCGTACAAACAGAACGAGGCGCTGTGGATGGGCTACCTGGAGTACATGCGCCGCAACACTGCGCTGGACAACGAGGACCACGTGGAGACACTGAGGCGCACCTTCAGACTCGCCTGGGACTCGCTAGCTGAGGTATGACACAGCATTCACTACCGCTGATTATGGGATCAACGGCAAATTCGGTATTATAAGTTCAGAAATTATTTTTCCTTTCCTTTTTCGTGTGATAATGAATCGTCCGAAGTTTCACTAGTTAACTCTATACCTCTGTATAATACGGCGACACGGTGGGCGCAGTGGCTGACCGATTGGCTGCTGCGCTGCGCGTTACGGGTTCGATGCTCAGACGAAAAAAAAAAAAATAAGATCGCATTTTGCACAAAGAAAAACCAAAATATAGGACAGTAAGACTGTTGTATTTTCAATTAAAGGATCACTAACTTGAGTTTTAAATGTTACTCTGTTTATTTATTATGAATCAGTAAGCGAAATATGTGATACCTTTTTATTTGTAAGACCATATTTCATGCAAATAAAGAATCCTGAATCTTGTTACAGGCATGGGGCGAAGAGGCGAATGATTGTGAAGTACCTCTGTACTGGGCTCGGCTCGAATACAAGGTGTTGAACGAGCCCAAGGAAGGCAAAATGATCTTCGAAGAAATATTCAGTAAGTTGTGGCTTCCTTCGTCGTTCCCTCACTGCTGAGGATCGCGACCACAATGACACGTCTCCAAACCTGCGGTCTCCTGCACTGTGAGCCGCTCAGTACAGGCTACCTCCAACAGCCTTCTTGAGCCGGTGATCTGCCTTGCGCGCGTTTACCTTCGACCCGGCTCAGCAGGGGCGTGCCGTCCATAGAGGCAATTAGGCCTAGCCTACCCTACCATTTCTACCAGCAACGCAACAATTGCATTTATTATAACTATATTAATCAAAAATAAAATAAAAAACGCCTGTTATAATACTTAAAGCAACTTGTCGCGGCCGTGTGACGTAACTGGTAATAATACTACGACGCTCGTTCCCGGCCGTCTAGGCAAGGCCCCAGCCGGCCTAATTTCCATTGATACATTTACGCATACTGATGCGTATTTTCGTGTTTATGAACGGCACACATGCTAGATTAGGGGCGTAAACTCCTGCAAGTGTAGCTGGCCATTGATTGGCTGCCCCGCAAAGTATTATCCGGCTAAAAGGGTATGCGGTGATGCAATTATATTTGGTAGTGTTTTTTTATTGACAAAATAACAACTGTATTTTTCTTAGAAGCCATATTTGTTTCATGTGACAAGCAAAATTTATTTCGTGATCTTGAATCTATGATTATTATAATATCTGACGGTTGTAATTCGTTTTGAAACGTACAGTAGTGTAAATATTATTTGTTGTATTTTTTTATTTACTTAAAAATGGTGTTCTGTTGTGAAGATTGCGCTAATAATGTGTTTGTCAGAAGTTAAAAACAATAAGTATTCACAATTGTTTGATGTGTAGATTCAAGTTGTGTCTAAAGGAAAATGTGTAGGTACCCGAATCACGAGAATTAACCCAAAATTCATCTCGTATTCGGTATTTCAAATGAATCTTTCTTCTGTTTGCATTGTCAGAAAATCGTGATTTGAACCTTGATTAATGTGGTGAGTTCTTGTATTTATAACTTTGGTTTTTACAGGCTTATTTTCAATGTTTGTTTTTCAAATATTCCGGTCAGACGCTCGAAATTGGGTCCGGAACGAAAACTCTAAACTATTTTTTTTTGTTTACAGCGCACTCTGTTTTATTTTTTAGAATTTCTTGTAACGAAGCGACATCCTTCGTTCTTGTATTGACAGAATACCATTGAAATTCCTTATATTTAAGCTAGATGGCGTCGTTTCTCATACGCTTACTAAAAACACCAGGGGCAGATGCGGGGGCCCGGAAGGGTGAGTGAATATATCAGTAGATGTGACTACTTTGAGGGTCATCCTAAGTAGAGCGACGCTGTGACGTTGCGAGTTTTTTTTTTTTTTGGGTATCCGTATGCGTGGCCTACCCTCCGTGGGGAACCACTGCACGCCACTGCGGCTCAGCATCTTAATCCTTGTCTAGGCGAACGCACAATATGCCTGAAAAAGTTGAGGGAACGCTCTAGGCAGATTGACTTTGTAGTGATAGTCCAGACTTAGTTATTTCAATTATATTTCCAAACAAAGTAAGACCATTTAAAAGAAGTACCTACTTTTTTACTTATTTTTGAAGATACTACTGTACGATAAGGATTGTTGCCACTGGCAAATCTGCCATAGTTTTTAAAGTTAGTACTGTAAAGGTACTATTCAACGACGCCTGAAGCCTACTCGTCTTGTACCCGTTAGTTTAGACGGCACAGCACCAGCTGCGCTGACGATCGCTCGCAAGCATTTGATGTGTCGTGTCGAAAATTGACATTTTCGTTGAAATTGAGGGATATTTCCCGATCCGAGTCGATCTGTTCCGAGCCCAGGGGGCCTAAAATGGCTGTTTTATCAGAATCATAATACGAATCACATTAAAAATTTAAAACTCTTAAAATGGATTTTGTGGTCATAACCATAAAGATCATTTTAAGAATTTAATTTTTTAACGTGATTCATATTATGATTCTGATAAAGCTTCCATTTTAGGCCCCCAGACTGCATATACTGGGCACCGACTACCGCTCGGCTCGCGTTTTTACCCGCGCTAGCGGCACCTTAAGATTGTTGTGGGCTCGCCACTGTCAGAATAATTCTTAAATTACTATATCACTCAATTTTTAAATGTTCCACAGAATACGGCGACAACAAAACCATGTCAAAATACTGGGAAGCTCTAATAACACTAGAAAGCAACCGTACACCGCCACCGACGGAGACCAAACTGCGAGATCTGATGCGTCGCGCCCTCCGCGCGGTGCAGGACTACCCGCCGGCCGTGGCGCGACTGTGGACCGACTACGAGCGCGACCACGGACATCTGAACACGCTGCGAGAGTGTTTAGATGCGTGTGAGGTATACATACATATACATACAGCAAAATTAAGTATTTTTGGGCCCCGAACAGGTCATGGAATAGTCCATGTTGTTCGCCAGACAGAAATAAATCATTGGTTGTCGCAATTGTCTGCGCCTTTCCGGCAGACAAAAAGTCCATCGTCTGTATTAGAGGCGAATTAGGCCATATAAAATTGCAATAGAACGAGTAAGTATAGTATACGCTATCATTAGTGATAGCTGCAGTCATAAAACGCGAGAGCGAGACGACATAAACACCAACGACAGTGAAGTGCCCTCTTGACAATGTTATTCAAAATAACCATGATACACAAATTGTCTCTAATTCCCAGGAAAAAACAAAAGAATGGCGCGACAGTTATCAAGCAATGAAAGACAAAATGACCGGCAACAAGAAACAAAGGAAGCAAGACAACAAAAAGTCGAAAATCGCCATGAAATCGTCTAAAGTGGATGCCAAAGAGAAGAGCAAAGGGAAGCGGAAGTCGGACGGAAGCGACGAGGGGTCTAAGGGGAAGCGCAAGAAGGATGTGGAGATGGAAGTCGATCAGAAGGACGAGGATAATGCGGGAGGAGTTAAGAGGTCTCATGATGACGAAAAGGAGGATGGTATGTCGAGTTTTTGATGTTTTGCAAGGTTTTTAGGATAAGCATAGCATAATCAGTCTAGAATGTTCCCACTGCTGGGACACGAAGAATGCTCTGAGCGGCTGATATTATTTAGCGGTTTTCTCAAGATGTTTTTTTTTACTGAAATTTCATAAAGTTATATGCTTTTTTTTTTTTTTTACCGATGGGAAATCATTAAATAACCCCTCCCGCTCTGGGCTGAGCAGGAGGGAGTGTCAGACTTTTACTGACTAAAACCCATCCATGTTCCTTCCTTTGCCCTTTGTGTTCCAGGGCCGCGGTATCTCTTTCGAACAGTCCCGCAACCAAAGTAATATGCTTGCCTGGGTTCAAACCCAAGACCAACAAAAAGCCGTTTTGAATATTTTTGGAGGTGCACAATTTTTATGAATCAACAGAAACTGTTAAAAGGTCATCTCATGACTTGTAATCGTAAAATATTGTCAGTAAGATAGTAGTAGGTCGCGGGCCTCAATACCTAAGGTGAAATATCTATCATGTATATTTTCTGATGGACTGCCGTCGTTCATTTAGTGTTCGCAAGCGCGACTGCTGAGCACAAGGGCCTCAATTTGATTCCCAACTCGGGTGAAGTGATATTATGTTTTTCCATTAGCAATTTGTCAGTAGCAGTCACGGAGTCTAGATTTGTGCTCGATTGATAGCAATAGGCTCGCCCCGTATTACGCGGTACTTAAATGTTACTGGCGAAATGTGGCGTACTTATTGTCTTTCGTCCCTAAGGTGGAAGCGTCGGGGTGGCTCGCGAAATTCGTTCAATGGGGTTAAATGAACTAAAAGGGTTGTATAGATGATTTTAATGATTATAATTCTGTAACTACATACGTGTTACTGGCGCGACTCATTTTTATCGACATACAACCTGACACTGACCTGCAAATTGCAATAAACTTAAGAAAATTTAAATTTCGTGAGCCACCCTGACGCTCCCGCCTGTAACCTCTGCCTCACCGTGATATTATGTATATTTTCAGTTGCAGAGAGCAAGCGTCAGCGTACAGACAGTACGAGCCCTCACCGACTCGGCACGCGAGATGCCTGCACACTCTTCATCAGTAACCTGGAGTTCAAGTGAGCATCCCCGTCGTCCTTATAAAAATAAAAACATTTATTTCAGGTCATTGACCCGTATTAGCTAAAGAACAATACACTTTTATCAATTCCACAGACGTCACTATTCATGCAATAAATAAGTACTAACAGATTGATTAACAAATACACAAAGTTGATTAAAAGCTAAAGAAATGTGAAAAACAAATAAATGTCAGTGGGCCTAAAATGGAAACTTTATCAGAATCATAATATGAATCACGTTAAAAATTTAAAATTCTTAAAATGGTCTTTATGTTTATGACCACAAAGTCCATTTTAAGAGTTTTAAATTTTTAACGTGATTCGTATTATGATTCTGATAAAGCGGCGATTTTAGACCCCCTGATCAAATCAAAATTTCAAATGTCAAAGGCTCAAAACAAAATAAAATAAATAAAAATTAAATAGGACAATTAATTAAATTATGGAATGAAGTTGTCACAAGCAAAAATTACAATACCTATATGACATGAAAGCTATATAAAACGACAAATCTAGCACCAGCAATATGCCTGCTACAACAATGCCCAACGTAGGGGCAATCTAGTCGCTGAGCAACCATCGCCAGGACAGTCACAATCACTCACTAACTACCATCAATCAACAGTATCAATCACTTACTTAATTACCAAGATCTTTTCTTTTTTTTTACGGTAAAATAATCCATTGATATCAGCAGACTTAAGGGTAGGAATATACTGGAAAACAATTTAGTAAATTTAGTAAGCCGTGCTGTACCTGCACTCGATCGGATCAGCCTGATTCGGTACAACCGGGTCGTAATATACATTAGATTTTGTCAGTCTGTGCTAAGTGCGATCTGCAGGGTAATTGCGTATCTCTGTTGACAGTTTATAGTGATCATCACTTGGCGAGTTTTGATATACAATGACAGTTCCGCACGGGTAGCGTCAGTTGAAACACTATGAACTGTCACCAGAGATACGCAATAGCCCTGCTGAACATGTTTGTAGCAACCCTGAATTCACTGATGCAAACGAAATCTGCATGCCACTAAAATCACCATTTTAACCATACGAACATGTGAATTAATAACTTGATTATCTAAAATAAATTCTACATATAAAAAGGATTCATTCTCGCGCTGAAAACTGGGGGCCTAAAATGGAAGCTTTATCAGAATCATAATATGAATCACGTAAAAAATTTAAAATTCTTAAAATGGTCTTTATGGTTATGATCACAAAGTCCAATTTAAGACTTTTAAATTTTTAACGTGATTCGTATTATGATTCTGATAAAGTGTGGCCATTTTAGGCCCCCTGCTCTCCGAAACCCGAATTGCCGAATAGACCGAAACTATAAGACAGTTTCGAGGCGTGTGACTACGAAGAATTACTTAGTTTCGTCAGTCTTGATTTCTAAACAGTCTTTCAGCAATGGGGAAGGCAACAGTAAATCTGATGGCGCTAGCATAGCTTGTACCAAGCATCATCATTGGTTGAAGATCTGTCAATGTCAGTTTAAATTTCAAAATAGCTTGACCTCATTGGTCAGATTGGGACTAAGCTATGGACACGCCATCTACAATCAGCTTCGACCTGCCTTCCCCATTAAAAAGTTTTGCCTTCCGTTCCAGAGTGGACGAACAGAATCTTCGCGACAAGTTGTCACAGTACGGCGACATCATCTCACTGCGCGTCAGAAAGGGAATCAAAGCTTTCGGCGGATCCATTTGCTATTGTCAGTATAAAACTCCTGTAAGTATGTTTTCGTTAGTTAAATGAGAAAAGAATAATATGTCTTGATAAAAAACTAAAAAGTACTGTTCTTGAAGACTGCGTCTGACTGCCTAGACGGACATTGTTGGCATCCCAACACAGATAATAAGTTTATTTATGTCGGGCAACATTGATTGTAAAAGTGTTCTATGACGGTTTCCTTTTTTATTCTAACTCGTACGGTGGCAGCAGCCATACTTGCAATTTTATAACCTTGTTCTACAAAATAAAAGAAGTATAAAGTCCAGAAGTCTTTTCTATCAAAGGAATACCTTCATCCTCAAATGAACTAGCCTAAAATACCTAGGCACAAGAACAGACATAATAAGAAACATAATTGTGTTTATAAGTTTTCAAAAACAAGTATAAAATAAAGGGTGTAACGATACCCTTAACGAAGCCCAAAGGCACTTGTTCTCCCCGTCATTGCGATATTTTTTTTGTTCTAGACCATACCTGGGAACCTTCTAGTTATGGAGATATGGGGGACCAAGTTCCAACTTTTACAGAACTTTTTTTAAATTCAAGTTTTTAACGTAATATTTTTACTGTAAACACCTCTACCGCCATACTATTCAATCCATCCATCAGCACAATGTTTTGAGTGTGTTACATTGTGTCCTACCGTAAAACGTGATTATTCACCCCAAAATAAAAGTCGTTTCCCAGCAATAATTTTTGCGTTACTTAGTTTGATGTACATAATGCTTGGTTGACGGCTTCGTTAAGAGTCTTGTTATACCTTGTATGTAAGTAACGAACATATCGGAAACAGTTGGATGTTGAGAGCGTCTTTATTTCGTAAGCCGTACGGGCAGTATTCTCTATCAAAGTGCAGGTATACCGAAGTAAACCTAATATTAATTATTTTAATCCAAACTTCAATGCTTTAAATTGAAAGTAAAGTAAGTAGTATATAATGAAAGTAACTCTCGTCTGTTAACTGTTCACGCCTTGACGGCTGAACATATTTTTGACGTTTAGCCCACAGTTAGACCATGAACTATGTAAAGACGATGGGTAATTTTCATTCCTGTAGTGTGTCCCTTTTAGGCCAGGGTCGATAATTTTTGAGAACAAAAATATTTTGAACAGGATTACAACCATTGCAAAAGGAAGAAAATATATTTTAAAAAAAGAGGAAAAATAGTTTACTGTCGATTTGAGGTCGGGAAGGGTCAGGCCCCCCCTTACCCCTTGTAGACCCCGTTTTAGATCTTTGAATTACCTACAACTTTGCAATTTACATTTTTTCGATAAAGCGCAGGCCACACCACCAGCTGGCGGGCGGGCGAACGACGCGTCGTTTAACCTCTTTTCATACTTTCGTTCACACCGCGAACTATCGAAAGATACGAACAAAGTATGAAAAGGGTGTCGTTCGCGTCTCTCGCCCGCCCGCCAGCTAGCGGTGTGGCCTGCGCTTGTTGAGTTGTAGTTTTCCCGGAAATCGCCCCTTACCCTTCTCGACCCCAAATCGCCCGTAAACTACTTTTCCTCTTTTTTTAAATATATTTTCTTCCGTTTGCAATGGGTGCCATCCTGTTCTAATTTTGCTTCACGTTTTACCATTTTCAAAGGCTTCGCCTCTGGCCTAGGTGACATAATTTCCGAGAGACAACAAGCGCTAGTCTTAGGACAATTTGACAAGGTATCTACATTTTTACTTTTATATTATTACAGGAAGCGGTAGACGAAGCCATTAAACACGACAGGATGCCTCTAGACGGGCGCCCCATGTTCCTGTCGCGGTACTCCGTGAAGAAGGCCAAGCCCACGTTCAAGTACTCGACGGAGGCGGAGAAGAACAAGCTGTTCGTGAAGAACTTGCCGTTCGCGCATTGTACCAAAGATGCGCTGGCGGAGGTGTTCGACAAGTACGGGAAGCTAAAGGATGTACGGGTGGTCACACATAAGTAAGTCTAAGTGCTCAATGTTTGGTTGCTGAAAACCCCTCTAGAATCCCCTTGCATTAGTCTAATAATTACTTGCAACTAGCTTATGCCCGCGGATTCGCCCGCGTGGACTTCGATAATTGCCTCTCGGGATCATACTAACGGGCTAAAAACTATCCTATGCGTTAATCCAAGTTATAAACTATCTGTGTGCAAAATTTCATCCAAATCTGTTCGGTAGTTTTTGCGTGAAAGAGAAACAAACATACATCCATCCATCCATCCTCACAGAGTTTCGCATTTATAATAGGAAGTAGGATAATAACCAAATTTCCCTTCACAGAGATGGCAAACCAAAAGGCCTAGCCTACATAGAGTACGAGGACGAGGCAGCAGCTGCAGAGGCCGTGTCCAAGACTCACGGCATGTTGCTGGGCGAGCGCAAGCTGGACGTGGCCCTCAGCGCTCCTCCGCCGCGACAGTCCGGCGCCGCAGACCTGCCCGTGCTGGGCCTGCCCAAGAGGGACGCGGGAGGTGGCATGTCAGTACTCATTTGTTCATTTTAGCCACAAATACGCAAATGACATTTAGTTTTAAAGCTCTGTGTTTTGATATTGAGCTTGACTGAGAAGTACCAGCATTATTTCCCTACCGAGCAGTGTTACTGTATTGCTCTTTGAAGAACCAGTACTTTAGAAGAGGCGCGATGAATGCAGTCGGGGCCTGAAGTGAAGGGTGCGAGCAGCTCTTCGCGCCGTCCGCGCATTCCTAAGCACATGATATATTTCAATTCTGAACAAGGGATGTTAACGCCTCTACGATGCAAGTCAGACAGTGGTAGCCAGTTAACATCAAGTTCAGGTGGGCTGTAACTGTTTTGTGATCGATTTACCTTAGAGACCTAGTAGTGGTCCATTGAGAGTTGGTTATTTTGATGAACATAAAGTTCACTTCTGGCAAACAACAGCCAAAATCATACCTTCAATATACTAAACATTTTCTTTCTATCACCTTTCCAGGCGACGAACACAGATCAGCAGTTTCATCCCGAGCGTCCTTCAAAAGGCATCTACTAGCACAGCTCGGCCAACCACAAGCGAGGCCAACGGCTCCTCAGCTGCTAGCGAGGAGCCCAACGGTTCCCATAGCAACGGTGACAACAAGCGACCACTCAGCAACAGTGACTTCAGGAGCCTCTTGCTCAAGAAACAGTAGACTGTCAAGTTAGTGTATATAAAGTCGAATGTCGATCGCGGTAGGTTACAGTGGAAAACTCATTAGTGTTGATACTTTTTGTATTAGAGGTGGACTGATTGTTTGGAACTATGGGTATTTTCTATCAGCATATTCGAGACCCCAAATAAATTGGGATTAAAGGAGGGGAATGCTGATGATTCCGTTGACGAGTTGGTTTGATACCTGTGTGATGCTGGAACATTATGGTTGCGCTGTCAACAGTACAATGGTTAGTCGCAACCAATCGGATACTGCGTGATGACGATCAAAGATTTATACAATATGTTGACACCAAGACCATGGTGTTTCAGCATAATAATACAACTTTTAGACACTACCAGAATGGTTTCTGACACCATTCTTCCTTTAAATAAATAACTAATCAATTGATTCGACTTTCCAACACTATATTAAGATTAAAAGACGGTCAGTACATCTCTATGTATCTGTCTCTTAGCATAGCCTTACTAGATGGAAATTCGTACCAAGTATGACGTATTTTCCTTCGAAAAAATATTGCTAAAAGGATGAATTTACTACCTGGAGCTAGTCTATGGTAAATAGCTTGTCCTAATCATAAATAATCCTCTTTATATGGTGGCCTGAATAGTCTATAAGGCGACGAACGCTAGTACCTAGGTACCCTTATATATATTTCACGGCAACAAGCCGTATACACTTATATTACTATTAAAACACTGTATAAAACCCGTCTATATAAAAATGGGGACTTTGCGACCGGAAATGGTACTCATTTGTGAAAGAATATCACAATAAATATCACTAAGCTTCTTCATTGTTCTGTTAGAGTATTTTATTGTACAAATTAAAATTACAGTTCTGTTTTTAAATTGTTATTTCGAACTGTGTCTGTTTACGAGTATGTATTAGGAATTGACGTGTTTTTGCAGCATTTGTCTACGGAAAAAATCTAAAAATGCCTGCCATATAAGTTGAAATAATTTACAAAAAAAAAACATGATGATTCCTCCAATGTTTTGCCTGGAGATTATGCTAAGATTTAGGGGTATAGATGACCATTGTTATGTCAATATTTGGAGCAGGGTAAAGAAATTAACGAATTTATTAATATTGCAAAGACAAGTCGATTTCAGACAACCTCCCCAACTGATTTAACCTATTTTAATAATACATAAATCTGATTTTAAACTTTCTATTAATATCCAACATCGGATTGTTTCACTCGTGTTTGCTAACACGCATTCATTCCATAGATGTTTAATGCGAACTGTAGCAATGATGTCGGTAAAATGGGGTCTATAGGGACTGGGGTGAATCAATAAGTTTTACCCGAAGTATTTTGACGTTAATTAAATGATTTTGGGAGTCTAAAAGGACTCAATTTTAATTAAAGTTAAAACAATAAAAAATTCTATGCACAGTTTCAAACTATTTGTTATTCCAGTCTAAGTTTTGTCCCTATCAACCCGTGCATGCCCCGTTTTACGGTATGTGATTCAATTATAGTCACAATTTCATAATAATCTAGTAATATAGTCCACTTCACTTGTATAATGTAAATGATGATTATCAACGATGTTTGTTAGCAATATTTACTCAGGCACCCGGTGACACCGTAACATTAATTATATTTTTGTTTTTATTAAACTGATTTGTTTTGTATTCGGAGTTTTACGTTGCAGTGTAATTGCGGACGAAGAATGGTTCAGAATAAATGCGTTTTGTTGTATTCTGTTGTTTTACTCGTATATCAACTTGGAATACTTCCCGATACTAGCATACCATTAAGCTTGTAGTCCCCGAAGGGTTAGGTAGAGGTGTACCTAATAGTACACCCACATTTCGACAGTTATTTATAAGTCCCATGTAATAGGGGCGAGCCTATTGCCAACTGGGCACAAATCAAAGCTTCGTGGCTGCTACTGAGAAATTCCTCACGGAAAAACCAATTACAAAGTGCCCGACCCGGGAATTGAACCGACCGCTAGACTAACGCTAGAAAAAAAATCACTTGCTCCGTCAACTTATAACCGTAGAAACTGGGATCGTCTAGTGCAGATATAAAGTATGTATGAGAAAGGTCTGGTCAACTTTCTTCATGGAACGTAATAATCGCGAAAACATCAGCCGTCCCATACAAACCCACTCGACCCAAATATATGGCGTCTGATTGATACACGCTGTATAAAAAGTTGCGATGACTTTTGCGCCGACGCACTTGTGCGAGCGCGAAGAAAGTACGTTTATTCGCGACCGACAGAGACAAGTTAGTCAATGTACAAATTTCTTTCTGCTCCGCCACCGGAGTTTAATTTTATTCACCTTCGCCCTATTCATTCAAAATAAACAAAAAATGTATAATAAAAACATTTATTTATAAAAATACAATGTACACTTTACAATCTCAATAGAGAAATATATAATTTCTTCTTATATACACCGAGAAACGTCTACAATAAATAACTCTAAAAGCTTTGCGTACCTGGAAATTATACTCTAAACGATACACACTCGAAAATTAACTTTGTACTTTTGACTATAACATAATAAGTTGAAGCTGAGATATTTGTTACTTTGCGCCCTTTTTCTATCATTAACAATAGATAACAAGTAAATATAAAGCCTTAATACACACAGTTTGATTATCAACTCTAGGCGGTCAGCCCAATGTTGAAAATCTATCAGTACGTTTTCATTTAAGTATTATGGCCCAGTTTCTGTGAAAACAGGGTATTAAGATCCCAGAAGGGAATTTAAGGCACTGGTTACTTTAATACATTCCCAGTCTGCCAATGATAATATTATTCCTACAAAAGGTAGGAAAAATTCGTTATATTTTTGCAAAGTCCATTTTTTTTGGTTATGGACGTCGTTGGCGTATGGAGCCCATTTTTTGTAGTCGGTAGCGTTAAAATACCTGTCAAACAAACAGTCTTTTCAAATCATTTACCTCTGACAACAGCAACCTTATTGTATTGAATATAAGGATCACTGAAATTTTGACAGACTTGTCATTGGTCGCAAGTGAACAGCTACCTTATTGCAACGGAATAAAGATGACTGTTGTTTTTACGCGAATTCAGAGGTATAACTTTGAAAGCATTGTGAGGATCAATCTCATGGCATAACGCTTGACAGTTGCGCTTGCGACTACTAACACAATAAGGCGATGAACTTTATAATATGTACCATATTAAATAAAAATTATATGTTTATAATTATATCAATGTATGTCCCTCATATTACTCGTTCGGTACCCAAATATTTTGAATGTTCGAAGATTTATCACTACAACTTCTACTTCAAAAAAAAGTAAAGAAGTGTCAAGTTTTTAGAAGTTTCTTCCTAATTATAAAATTTGTGCTAAACACAATGGCACAGTCATTTTTTGAAAATGACAATATTTTAAATTTATATTTTTGTATATAAAAACGTAGGATAATAGAAAACAAAATACGATACGCTAAATAAGTATCGTATCGCGTTCTTTTATTGCACCAAGTTTGGTAACACTTTGAGCGAAGTATGCCAAAACATAACAGAAAGGATCTAGGGGGGGGCACATGGTATATGAGCCCTTGTGCTAGTCCAAAGTCAATAAGACCCGAGCTTTATGTTTGCTAGCAGAAAAGCCGCCTGACCTGAATGAAGACTTGCCTTTCAAAGACAGCCGTAGATTGAACGTTTACCAACGTGTTGAGCTTATACTTTGAGTATCTTAATGTAAAGGAACGTCGTACTAGTGCTAAAGTAAAGTTATTGTCAGTAAATATGGGAGCCGTCCTGCCACCGCTTTTTTGAGCGCTCGAATGCTTCTTTGATGCAGGCCCTGTAATCAAATTATAAAGTTTTCCAATTAATTTACTAGACTCTTGTTCACGTTTAGATCGGCCGTCCTTAGTGTGTTTACAGTCCTGGTGGCCTACCATGACGTCTTGAAGCAGGAGTAATTCCAGTGTGGGAAAGAGATGGCGCTAGACGACCTGTATATTTCTGTCTCTGTCCCACACTGGAATTACTTCTGCTTTAAGACGTCATATAAGTAACCCCCCAGGTATGAATAGGTTAAGCATCTTAATTCTTTGCTTCTCGCCTTTGAAGATGTCACGTTTGTCATGACCACCAGGGGGGTTACTACGAGGTCTTAAAGCTGAAGTCATTCCAGTGTGGGTAAGAAACAGAGCTATACAGGTCGTGTAGCGCCATCTCTTTCACACACTGGACTTGCTCCTGCTTTAAGATGTCATGGTAGGGGTTCTAAGCTGGTGTTTAGGCAAGTTTCAAGTGAGATTAACGGATGGTCCTGTTTAGCTCCATCACTTTTATTGAGTGGAATATTATATACCATGTTTGTTTTGATCGCTGATGGAACTGTAAGCTATGGTTTTGATTACCCCTTGTACAGATAGCAAAATCCATGTCGGCAAGCGTAGAAAAACAAGTTTGCCTTCTTTTCTACGCTTTCCGATATTTGAGTTTATAGAAGTTTTTTTTTTTTTTTTTCATTTATTACCGTTTAAAAATTAATTACATTTGCTTTACCAGAATAGCATTTATATACCACTAAGGTTTGTACATAATGCTACATGTAATTCTACATCGTAGTAAAAACCATAATCAAGGTAAAAAATATACAACTTAATACTTTATTTCGAAATTTGGTAACTTCATCTCAGGTGATATGCTAGTTACTATGTAAACTGCATTTCACATTGAGCATTCAATGTGTTGTAGTTAGTGAGACTTAAGTTTTAATTTAATATTTCTTGGCGTAATGTCACTGCGCAAATCGGAAGGTATGTTGTTAATTAACTGACGAACTAGGTAAGAAGTGGTCCGCTCGCCGTACGTGTTATTTGCACGAACCGTGCATAGTTGGTTACGTGCGACGGCCCGCGTGAATATAGGATGTTGAACTTTTTTGCTCAAAATAACCGTTGAAATACTGATTGATTTTGTTTTATAAGTACACTTATTGATCCTTCGATCTTCTCTTTCTAGGCTTGCCTCAAACTCACATTAGGGTTACTTTTCCATAAGAGCTGCGAAGAAGCGTAGCGAGGCATGTCTGTGAAACTAATCAATAATATCGCTGTTTTTCATAGCTTCGACTAAATTAGCTTTGTGATTGGTTAGTTTGACTTTCATTCTCACTTACCTAACCGAAACGCAGCCTTTAAAAGAAAAAGAAACGAAGTAAAGGAACGCCTTTTCAGTAGTGAAACAACATAATCTAATCTTACAATTGTGGTGACCGCTTACCTGAACAATGACTGGTGTAGTATGTAGGCGGAGACGTGTCCCGCGTCCACGTACCGCACCTCCGCGCCCGGCCAGATCTCCTCCAGCGTGCCCACGTCGTCGCGAGGCACGTACGCGTCGTGCTTCGCGCACACCGCTGTCAAAAAAAAAATATGTTCCACAGCTGCGATCGTTGACCTATATAGCATGTATCAGAAAATTATGGTCATATTTGAGGGTGCTGTATAGACTATTTAGCTAAACAACTATCTCAATAGGACCAATCGTTATCCCGAAAAATAATCTGCTGTCCCATTCAAAACTTCATCAGTACCCTCTTTTCTGATGCACGCTGTATAATTGACATAAGAATGAAGAATTTCTTATGCCCATTATGCTTAAATGCTATATTATTATGCCCTTAATTTTGCTTTGACTTTCGATTTCAAACTAACTATCAAAACTCAAAGATTTATGTTTCTGTTTCGACGACAATGCTATATCAATAGTACTGTCCTTGTGTCAATCATCATTCACGATCACTTCCGTGCGGGTTGTGTGAATTAGGCAGATTTCTATTTATTCTATTAGTTTGTCACTGCTGAAAATTGGCTTCCTCATACATCACCAACACTGGACAGTCGTAAAATTTATCGCAACATAAATCGCCTCACTTGGCAGTTGCATCGGCGGCGGTAGACTGTTATTTCGAAAGATAGCAAGGTGTAAAGGACACCGACGCTAAAAAAGTTACCACGTATTAAGAAAATCATTTTGAACCCTCCACTAAAAAAATCTAGGTGGGCTCCTCCACCTTGTATTTATGCTGCCTATCCACTATAAATAATAATCGATTTAAATGACATTGCACCTGATCTCGATCCGATGCTTATAATTGTGTTGTTTATTAAATTTCTTTGAAAGAATATTTGGACAGCTCCAAGTAAGGCGAAGCTGATCTGGTGCAGAACTTATACGTCTGCGCAGACTTAAAGAGATCTATTTCGTTACCCACTTTAGGCAAGTTTTGTAGCTCGATCATTAGCGGAAATATTGATCATACATACTCGCGATGCGATCAGACACAATGCTAATAATGTGAGCGAGTTGCCAAAATCTGTCTTAGGTAGTTATAAATACAACTTAGAATGCCGTACGAAGGTTAAACACCTTCGTACGCCATTCTGTTATATATATTATTATTATTATATATATTATTCGAAGACACTTTCTATGATTAATTTAGACTACTACAAAGTATTGAAATTTTGGATATTTTGGTATGAAGCCTGGCCTTGTTTACTCTCCGCCAGTTTAATGTATGCTATCAAATTTGATATATTTTAAACATTTAAAACTGATAGATTAGAACATTTTATCTCATACAATACTTGTTTATTTGTTTAGGTGTTACGCGTGTCCACAATTTCGAAAAAAAAAAAGAGCTCGCCTTTGTTTGGACTAGCGACCCGCCCTGGCTTCGCACGGGTGCAATGTTACACATATAAACCTTCCTCTTGAATCACTCTATCTATTAAAAAAACCGCATCAAACCCCGTTGCATTGTTTTAAAGATCAAAGCATACATAGGGACAGACAGCCGGAAGCGACTTTGTTTTATACTATGTAGTGATTATGAGACTTTCATGTAGGAGGTGAATAAAGTCATGAAAAAAAGAGCAAGTTATGAAAACCTTGCTTTTTCATACTAAAATGAAATATTTATCCAGTTAATGTATGAAAAATTAAACGTATTTTTTATATTATGCATGTGTTTTCAAATTTATGTATACTGTATACTTCCACCACGTGGAAGGATGTCAATGCTGGTGCAGGTGTTACTAACATATTTCATTACAATACAGGGTGTAACAAGACCCTTCACGAAGCCGTCAACCAAGCATTCTGTACATCAAACTAAGTAACTTTGCGCAAAAATTATTGATGGGAAAAGACTTTTTTTTTTGGGGTGAAAAATCACGTTTTATGGTAGGACTCTATATAACGCACTTAAAACATTGTGCTGATGGATGGATTGAATAGTATGGCGGTCGTGGAGGTGTTTACAGTAAAAATCTTACGTTAAAAACAGGTATTTAAAAAAAAACTAGAGAAAAAGTTAGAACTTTGACCCCCAATATCTCCTTAACTAGAAGGTTCCCAGGTATGGTCTAGAACAAAAAAGTGATCGCAATGACGGGGAGAACAAGTGCCTTTCGGCTTCGTTAAGGGTCTTGTTAAACCCTTTATACTGTACAAACAAATCACAGTATCTAGGCTGGCTAGTTCGTAACACGTGTATTTGACTGGTGCCAACATGTGCCGCTTACTGAAGCTTGGATTTTTTTAAATAAGTATTAGGCAATGTATTTTGGCATATCCATAATAATTGAGATTTGAATTAGAACTGATTTGGATTATCATTAAGCCAAGCCGGCCATTCAGCCTGCCCGTATCCTAAATTATTTGGGTCGGTGCCGCATGCCTTCTTCTATACAAATAAATAAAATTCAAGTGTCTGTTTGTAATATCAACGAACTACGCAATGGGGGCTATCGCGTATGAATTCGCCGCTAGAGGCGCTAGGGTAGCGCGGGGGCACCGAAATGTCAGATGCCATAGATTGTCCGCGCGTTGCGTGCTGTTTTAACACGTATTTTTACAAATATTCACGATTGTGGTTTACATTGAGCCATTCCTGATTAAATAAGACTTGAAGATTTTAAGTAGCAACTTAGAATCTTAATTTTCAGTACTTGGAGGTAAAATGATTTTTAAATGTTCCATGCTTTTTAATTTTAGGGAGAATATTGTAAATATATGAACCTGAAGTTTACAATAAGTTGTTATACGTAATAAAATGAACTTTTATGAAGTTATTGGTACTATAAAGTATAAAATAAAATTATTGACAGGACCTTAATCGACAGTGGCGCCATCTGGTGAGCTCAAAAACGATAGCCCTCATTACGATGAACTCAAACCTTTGTACGCTGATAGACGCGTCAATTGCACCAGGAAAACGAAAGAGGATGTGTTTCATGAAGTCAAAGATTAATAATAATTAATACAAACGCTGTACGATTTACAAGATCATGTGATGCTAGTAACTGCTATGCCTGGGATGGGCAAGTCAACTCTACTTACCCTACTACTTGTTTGTAATATCAAAATAACAGCTTTTTACTGAATGCAAATGAAAATATACTGATCGGAACACATTTTTTTTCAATTTATGTCTACCTGTCTGTTGGTTCCGGCTAATCTCCGAAACGGCTGGACCGATTTTGACGGGGCTTTTACTGGCAGATAGCTGATGTTGTATGGTCTAATTTATTTTAGAAAAATTAGTAGGCTTACGTGCAAATAAAAATGAAAACCCTTGATATTGTTAACAAGATCCGATTCAAAAAGAGAAGTCAATATTTTTTATAATCATTTCACGCGAACGAACGTCGCAGGCAACAGCTAGTCTTCCAAATTTCTCTATTACTTTTCATCTTAGTATCACCCCATTTCTAGCCACAGCATCGTCTAGACCCCATCAATCGTTTCTTTGGTCTCTTCCTACTCTTATAACCATCCTCAATTCTAAACTTTCTTTACGACTCACAGTTGTGATTTCAATATACGAACTATTCAAGAAGGAATCAATATAATACGAACTATTCGAAAGGGATTACATTTGTATGAAAAGATTTTCCATACAAATGTAATCCCTTTTTATCTATAGAAATAAAATAATGACTATTAATAGAGTAATAATTTTTTCTTTTCATAAAATCAAGGTCTGCTGTAGACACGTCCCCGTCATTTCCTTTTTTTAGCAACTAAGAAGTAAAGAAAATATGACCCTCCAAAAATAACAAATAATGCCACATTTTACGTCCGTAATTAGAGGAAAAATTCGAAAAGATCTTAACATACAAGAAATTTATAGTAACCTAGACATACTCTTCCTTAAAATTTGAATGTCAAAAATAATTTAATCGGCTCAGATTTCGAGGAGAAAAGGGGGGAATACGTTGATCTCGTCAAAAATATTGTGATATAATCGGTCTGAGCCGCAGTTGTCCCTATTGCACTCTACGGGGGTGTTCCTTTAAATACCTATTTTTCAAATTCCTCGCAGGCCCTGTTCCCTCTTAAGTCACTACATAGTAAAAAACAAAGTCGCTTCCCGCTGTCTGTCTGTCCCTATGTATACTTAGGTCTTTAAAACTACGCAACGGATTTTGATGCGGTTTTTTTTTTTCATTGATAGAGTGATTCAAGACGAAAGTTTATATGTAAAACATTGCACCCGTGCGAAGACGGGGCGGGTCGCTAGTCCAATAAAAAGTAGAGTGTTTTCCTAGAAAAACAAACAAGTATTGTATGAGATAAAATGTTCTAAAGCGGCAGGTTTCCAAGACCTAGAATCTATCAGTTTCATAGCAGGGCAGGTCAGGTTAACAATAAATTTCCCTAGCTTGACATTATGTTTTGATAACAAAACTTACCAATAATCAAAGACGTGTCAAACGGCACCGAGAAATTACTTAGATGTGTGCACTCATCCATGATCCCTCTCATGAACTGTAGCGTCTCTCTGTCCCTCCAGTGCATTTTGGTAATAT
Source organism: Eugnorisma glareosa (assembly GCA_947578425.1). Taxonomy (NCBI): domain Eukaryota; kingdom Metazoa; phylum Arthropoda; class Insecta; order Lepidoptera; family Noctuidae; genus Eugnorisma; species Eugnorisma glareosa. The sequence continues at coordinate 8,939,596 of OX387974.1, read as the reverse complement.
CTATCTTCTTCCCACTTTTGCCACTCGATCTTAAGAACGGTAAGTTCACCCATAGGTCTGACGTAAACTCTGTCCATGATTTTTCAGGTTTTTTTATAATTTCTCTCTTCGGCGCTTCTACGATTTTTAGCAGTTCTTTTGTGGGTTTTGTTCTCTCTATAACAATGGGGGTTTGGTTGACGCATTGCTCTGCGTGTTTCTGTGCAGACTTCTCTTCGGCCTCTTTTTGTACCCTTAATAATAGGTCTCGTAAGTCGGCTGGAACAAAGAATTGGATTGTACATTTGTGTATTTATGAGAAACTTGGAAACTACTCAATTTAAATGTATCTAAAATTCCACATGATATTACAACGGTTTTGAATAAATAAAGAAATAAAACAAAATCAAAACATGGATGGGTAAAATCGCAGATACACCTGGATGAGGTTTTTATTTATTTATTTTACAGTGATGGGACCAAGATTAACCAAGTCAAACAAAAACGGTGCAGAGCAATGTTAATTTTAAGCCTCGTTTTTATAGTAAGCAACAACAGAATGCCAGTGTGGAGCCCCTTTGCAGGATATGCTTCACCTCTTGTCCTGCCTATCCTGCACCACTAACTGCACTTTGCAGGATTTATTCCAAGCAAATGTTAGAGCGGTGCAGGTGTGAAGTTACCAAATGTTGTGCAACATTGTTGTAGCAACAAGGTACTGAGATATGTTGCAGAGACCTGAATGAATAAGAAGCTTAAAGAGCCTAAATCAATGATCAGCAACAGAACCATAATATTCAAGATAGTGAAAAAACCAAAACAACCTCAAACCTTCAGTATTTGGAGAGGCACCAGATGACTAGGTGTTTGGGAAATATTAGGAATCGATGAAGAAGCAGTAGAGTAGCAGATATTATCTCACTTTTAACTCACCACATTTGTGCTTTCCAGTAGTGTTCTCTGCTAATGTAACTTACCTGTAACGGTGGATGTTGCGCTCGCGTATCTAAAGCTGAACCAATAAAGTATATTTTACACTGGCAATCGTGTAAATATTTTCGTGATAATCCATTGGCTCAGTTGTAGATACGCGAATATTTTAGCAAGAACGCATTCGACCGGTTTTTCTCGGTGACTGATTTTTGACATTATTTTGTTAACCTAACCGATTTTTGACGGGTCGATTTGTTACGGTCGCTTACGTTCTCCCTTTAAAGTACGAACAAACGATGCCAGATTGCAGACTGGACAGCGGCCTTACACAGATAATGTACTACCGAGTACACTGACGGTCTGCCACTTTCGAGATCGACCGTCACTGAACTCAGTAGTACTGAAGTATCTTTGAAAGTCCGTATGGGTTTGAACGCACCTTTTAAAGGACACCCAGCATTATCAATGACAAAGGTAGACTTACCAACTTTACACTTTAGTAATACTTCCTTGATCCTCTGCTCGCTCAAGTTGTTAATGTCATCAATGTCTTCCGGCTCCAACACAAACTTTTCGTCCGAAGTCAGCTTGTTGTACAACTCCTTACTAATTTTATCCTCATCTAACAACAGTTTCAACTCTTCCTGTAAATTCTCGATTTGAGCTAAACTTTCAGTCTTTACTTCGTATTTAGGCACTTCGTTTTTTAGCTCCAATATATTTCTATTTACGTCTATTATGTTTTGCTGGTTTTCGGACTCTGCGCCATTTTCTTTGTATGTTATGTCTAATTTTTTTTTAATTTCACTGTTTGTGGTTTCTGTCGTTTTTTCTGTTGCTGGTATCTCTATGGTCTGTGAGTAGGTGCGTGCAAACTTCTTACCGGCGAGGAAAGCTTCGTCCACTATGGTTACCATTTTGGACAGTTTCTCTCTGTACTCACCGTCAGATAGGTACTGGTCCTCTAGCAAGTCCCAGTTTATTGAATGCGACATGACCCCCTAGAATTTGAAAACAACTTGTCAAATCAAAACCATTCGATTTTGAACGTTAAACGTAGCAAGAGTTCAAATTAGTTGCTACAAAATGTTTGGAGTTATGATATATTTTAAGCCTTTCGCTTAAGTAAAATTAGCAGACAAATAAAGAGACATACCTGTAAAAAGACTGCAGAGGCTGTCGACCAAGAAAGGCACGGGACTAGAACTAGAGGCTTCGGCCAGTTTGTAGCTGCCAGTGACGCCATCTGTCGAATAATTGTAGAATTAAGAACATTAACCCTGTCATTTTATCAATAAAATAACGGAAAAGACATCCCACCCCTCCGCACTTTCATCCAGCAGAACGTCTTCCTCCTGGACAGGAACTGCAGTGGCCATGCTGGATATCTCTTAACCGTTTGCGGGCCCAGGTTGGCCGCTGTAGAAATAAGCTGGCCAAATGGGGTAACATCGCTCCGTTCCAAATACACTGTCAGTGTGGAGCTCCTCTGCAGGATATGCCTCACCTCCTTTCCTGCCCGTCCTACCCAGCCACCTGCACCTTCCAGGATTTAAACGAAGCCTACTACAGAGCTGTGCAGGTGGCAATATACTGGTTGGGTATTATTTGAGTTCGACCGCAAAGAAGAAAGAAGATCTGAGTACATTTTGAATGCACCTTATCCTACACGTTCTGACTCCGAGAGGCTTCTGAGAATTTCCAAGTGGAAAAGCACTATATCACTTTGTCCGACCCGAATCAAATCAAGGACCTCACGCTCAGCATTGGCGCTTGCGAACCCGAGACCAACGACGACGTAGTAATTTTTTTCATTGAGGTAACGTCTCGATTAAGACCACAGGGGAAAGTAACTGCAACTGTGGAACTAGAGTGTGTGTGTGTGTTTACTAACATGTCCGCCCATCGATAGGCCGGTGACGCCGAGCGGGCCGAGTCCGTTGCGCTCGCACCAGTGGAACAGTACCAGCGACTCCAGGATCAGGCAGCCGCCCATAACGAAGATATCCGACACGTTGTGGAGCGACGAACGGCTTTAGGAACAAAAATTTCAGTTTAGATAAGTACACGCGGTTTTGAAGAGCATTAAAATAAATCAATAATAATTATATTATGTTTAGTAGCCGAAAACGACAAGCAACTTTCAAAAATTTAATTCCTTTGTAGTTTATTTAACCGCTTGACTTTTTCGTCTCCCTCCCCCTCCGCCTGGTGGTAGCAGTACCAGGCGGAGACACCTACCAACACTATGTATATATTTTTTTTCATAATACAGGGTGTAAGGGACACCACTCCACAAACTGACAGAGTGTATTCAGCTCTTTATTTTGAATCATATTTCACCGGAATTTTTCTCCGGAAAGTTTTCATTTTTTTATCGTTTGGTCAGTTACTATTTCTATATTTTAATGTCAAATTACATTACCTGTGTGCAGCTCTCCATTTATTTAAAGATTTATGTGAATAATACGACTAAAATAAAAAATCCAACAATGGATGTTGAAATACTCTAACGAATAACGCGTGAAATCAGCTGTTCACTTCCTGCCTAGCTACAGAGTTCATCGAACTCGTCGTCGCGCTTGCTGTTCGCTACGTGCGTTTTGTCACGGTAACGATACGTTGCGTATGAGGAAATAAAACAAATCAAATTTATTGGATTCCCATAACATTCCTGAAATAATTTCTTGTACAGGTCATCTTAGTATGATATACTGAATACACCCCATCAGTCAGTAGAGGGCTGTTCCTTACACCCTGTATAGTTTTTGGCGATTTGAGAGAAAAAGAAAGCATAGTTTCCCTCATTTGATTGTGCACATTATGACGACTCACAGAGTATATTAATAAACATAAGTTTTTCGTGACTATATATGTGTCGAAACTTTTATTTGGGTCGTCTAGGCATCCCAGCTTACGCAAGCCCGATATTATATTCGACTAGCGGGCCATAGAAACATTGTTTGATTGTTGATATCACTATATGTCCCATATGTCAACAATGTCACTTTAACCGGTGGTCTCAGTCATGACATGTCAATTTTCGACAATAAGGTGAGGTTGTCGACATGCGGGATGTAAACTCAGCGATTATTGTGCCGATAGTCGTATCACTCGTATCAGCCCATGGCTTAATTGCCAAGAGCCTCGATCAATACCTGAGGAGGCTCTCGTTAGGCAGCAGGATCAAGGGCTTGACTCAGAAAGCTGTACTCCTGGACACGGCGCGTATTGATACGAGGTTCCTTTCTCTGGAGCCCAGCCCGTCGGTAGTTTGGACTCTGTTCCTGATACCGGTGCGCTACAATTTTTTATATTTTTAAATGTTTTATACAGGATGTAACAAGATCCTTAACTAAGCCGTCAACCAAGCATTATGTACCTAATTCAAACTGAGTAGGTGTTTTACGCAAAAATTATTGCTGGGAAACGATTTTTTTTTTGGGGTGAAAATCACTTTTTACGGTAGGACTCAATGTAACGCACTCAACACATTGTGCTGATGGATGCATTATGATGGAGCTGTTTAAAGTAAAAAAAAATATATTAAAACATGTATTAAGGTATGGTCTAGAACAAAAAAAATATCGCAATAATGGAGAGAACAAGTACCTTTCGGCTTCGTTAAGGGTCTTGTTACACCCTTTATATTGTTTTTATTTTTTATAGGAATATTTAAAAATGTTAAAAATATGTATACAAAATAAATAAAGGGAATAATAATGTCAATTATAATATTTATTTTCCTAAAAGTAATTTACCATCGACTTCGACCAAAATGACCGAAGCCGAAGCTGATGGTTCGGCGGCACTAGTAAATGACTTACACTTGGTCAGTCGGCTTGCGCAGTCCGTAGAATGGGTTCTCCAGAATGATGCCGCCGATACCGGCTTCCTTTAACAGCGGTTTTACCATCAGGTTCCGCCGTCGCCAGAAAAACTGGAGACAAACGATAGACATGTTTGATGAAAACCGGAAAAGTGCAAGTGTACGACTCGCGTGGAGAGGGTTCCGTACGTTTATACATTTCTTATAGGTTTTCCTGTAATCTACAACGTAACAGCAGAATAAACGCAAAACCTCTAAAGGGGGTCATTGTACTCATCATTATGAACAACTTTAAATCCTGGAAGATACAGGTGGCTGTGCAGGATGGGCAGGAAAGTATCAAATTTCAACTCAATCGGTCCAGTAGTTTTGGAGTAAATTGGCTGTGACAGACAGACAGACACGCGAGTGATCCTATAAGGGGTTCCGTTTTTCCTTTTGAGGTACGGACTCTAAAAAATAGGTAGGGATAAAAAACAAACTCTTGGAGGTGCCTTTCAGGTATTCTTACTCTTTAGATAATAAATATGCTGTATAGATGTCATTATGGCATCATAATGTTGAACATCTATCAGCACGGAATCGCATTCTTCCATGCTCTTATCTTTATCCGTCGCTCAGAACCGTCATTTGCTAGAGCAAAACCTATGACAGTGACAAATGGGCAAATCGTCCAAACCACAGACGCGGAAATTTTAACATTGGGCGTTTTGCCCAATCCAGAGACGGGAGGATGTGCAGACTGGTTGTGACAAATCAGGACTTGATGCATCTACACTGGTTTTAAAGCAACTACAGTTGGTACGTGCGAACATTTTTAAGTTGCTGAAGTACATCATTATTATTGTATGCGTATTAAACTATAATGACGTATGGTCGGTTCGGAAGCCCGCGGCTTCGCTCGCGTTTTAGTCGGAAATTATCCCACAGGCACGTTTTATACATGTATAGCCTATGGCACTCGGGGATAATGTAGCTTCCTATTAGTGAAAGAATTTTCAAAATCGGTTCAGTAGATCCAAAGATTCTCCACAACACAACCTCACAAACTTTACCTCTTTACAATATTATTAGTATAGATTTGTGAAGAACATCATCATCATTTCAGCCGAAAAACGTCCACCGCCATAGGCCTCCGCCAGTGTTTCCATCAGGAGTTTCTCAGTAGCATCTACGCCCTCCCCGTGAGTCCTCACCTCTTACCCCTCTCGCCCGCGACCTTACGTAACACGGATCCGGAATTCCAGAATTGTTTACACATAGAGTCTGGCTTGATCCCGGTTAATGGCATTAGACTCGGGCTCTATAACTTGGGACTTTGACATAACTGGCGAAATGTGGATGTACTATTAGATTCACCTCTGTCTAGCCCTTCGGGGATTACAAGCGTGACGTTATGTTAATATGATATACGGAGTGGGTGCTGCATTGCACGATTTGGTATTCGCGTCACTGACGTTCAAACATGTACGTACCAGACTGCATACGCTCATCGATTTGGACTAGACAGTCTAGCAGGCGCGAAGGCACCTAAGGAGCTAATTCCTGCCGACCTCCCTTCGAGAACAAGGCACTTTACGTAGTGTCTAGTCTAGCGATAGCGTGCATAGTCTTTGAATTATAATAAATTAGCGGCCCGTCCCGGCTTCGCACGGGTGCCTATAGCCAATAGGCACCCGTGCGAAGCCTATAGCCAATAGCTATAAGCTATATGCCCAGGGTGAATGTAGCTTTCTAATGGTGAAATAATTTTTGAAATCGGCGCAGTAGTTTTTCAGTTACAAACAAACACACAAAAATACAAATCTTTCCTCATTATAATATTAGTGTAGACTAGCTGTTGCCCTCGACGTAAGTCCGCGTGAAATTATTAATATATTTGAAAGAAGAAAGAAAGAAAACATCATATTTATTTGGCACATGCCACAAGTGCAAACAACAAAAAAAGAATAAAATAAAAAAACATAAATCTACACAATGAAAAAAACTTAAATCTAAACAGAAAAAAGAGATAATATTGTGTCTCACGGCTGCGCCAAAAAGGCCCAGAAAATTTTCGAGCATAATATTAATATGAGTTCCCTCCTTGAATCGCATTTTGTTAACAATTTCAAGGGTTTTAATTTTTTCCACGGAACCCTAATCTTTAATCTATACTAATATTATAAAGCTGAAGAGTTTGTTTGTTTGTTTGTTTGTTTGTTTGAACGCGGTAATCTCAGGAACTACTGGTTCGAATTGAAAAATTATTTTTGTGTTGGTTAGCCTATTTATCGAGGAAGGCTATAGGCTATATATCATCACGCTACAACCAATAGGAGCGGAGCATCAATGACAAATGTTGCAAAAACGGGGAAAAATTATTCTCTTTGATAGCTTCCGTTGCGTGCGCTGCGTAAACGGTTAAAGTTGCACAAATATAATGTAGCAGGGAATTATTCCTCTTAAAAAGGTCTCAAAAAAAGTCCGCGACGGCACATGCCTATCTTTTAAGGTTGACTCACAATAACCATTTTTATGATTTTAAAATTTGGTCAAAATTAATGTTTTATTTGCGAAGGTGTTTTTACCGACATAGTATTAATCCTTATCAAAATAAATATGTTAGTCATCTTTAGCATTCAATTGGGACCAAAATTGACCTTCACACTATTCAATTTAGATGAATATCTTAGGAGATATCACAGTTTTAAAATAACTCCGCATCAAAATAATGACCCGCGCGCGCTGCGAGGCGGGTGTTCATGTTGTTGGGAAAACCAATGTGATTAGATTCAATGCACAAATATTGTGGGGAACTTAGAGAAGGTTTTAGTTTTTGTTTCATGCTGTAATCAGTGCTCTCTATCAAAAGATTTATAAATTTAAAGTGTTCAAGAAGAACTTACCATCATTGTGTAAGATACATGCAACGACATCTATTGCACCAAAATGGTACTAATTAATAAAAATGTGCTCACAAGATAACTTTTAAATCGGGTCTGAGAGCAAAAAGTACTCTAGATTAGTCTACATGACGCTATAACCCTGTAGAGTGTGTGTTCGATCGCTTTACATGCATTATATTTTAACGGTTAAATTTCGTGCTCGATAGATGGCGCTATTAATTTCACTCCATTTTCTGAGTCGCGGTGTTAAGTTTTCCGTGAAAGAATGACCCTCGCCCGTGTCAAATGTCTGAAGCTTGGTTTATTAACCAACGAAACAAAAAGAGGAGGTTCTCAATTCGACGCGTCTATATTTTTTTATTTTATGTATGACCTGACCACGCATAACTTTTTACAGAGAAGTCCGATATACATGATCTTTTGTTTTTTAAATTGAGAAATCGTGTTTGGGCTCATTTCCTGCACCTTGATGAGAACTTTAGATCTAGCTGGAGTATGATGTCATCGAAGGTCTGACGATGGAGACGGAAGGCACTTGCAAGAGGTCCTCAAGAGTTTGCAGCAACAATAACGTGTTTGGGCTCAATTCATGCACATTGATGAGAACTTTAGGCCTTGCTGAAGTATGACTGTCATCGACGGTCAAACGATAGAGACAAATGGCAGTTGCAAGCGGTCCTAAACAGTTTGCAGCAGGTATAATGTTATTGGGCTCATTTCATTCACTTTGATGAAAACTTTAAACCATACTGAGTTGTCAGTATGACTTTCATCGACTTTTTTCGACTTTCATGTCTGACGATGGAGAAGGAAAGCAGTTGCAAGTGGTCCTCAAGAGTTTACAGCATCTATGTCGTGTCTGGGCTCATTTCATGCACCTTGATGAGAACTTTAGACCTAGCTGGAGTATGACTGTCATCGAAGGTCTGACGATGGAGACGGAAGATAGTTGCAAGAGGTCCTCAAGAGTTTACAGCATCTATATCGTGTTTCGGCTGATTTCATGCACCTTGATGAGAACTTTAGACCTGCCTGGAGTATGTCTATCATCAAAGGTCTGACGATGGAGACGGAAGGCAGTTGCAAGAGGTCCGCAACAGTTTACAGCAGTTTTATCGTGTCTCGGCCCATTTCAAGAACTTTGATGAGAACTTTCGTTCTAGCTGGTGTAAGGCTGTCGAGGGTCGCGGGCCTGTGGACAGTGAGTAATGGGCTAGCTCGCCATCCGTCCGTCTTATGACGACAGGCCGTGGTGACGGCGTGTTCGTGTTCCACACGCGCCTCAAAGAGATGTCAGCAAACGGGAAGGGATCCGAGAGGAGCGAGGCCTGCCAGGGTTGCGGGACTGTTCGAAAGAGATACCGCGGCCCTGGTACGCAAAGGGCAACATAAGAAACGTGGGTGGATTTTAGGCAGTACAAGTCTGACAATCCCTTCCGCTCCTTCCAGAGTGGGAGGGGTCATTTGATGATTATCCATCGGTAATAGTATATAATAGGGATTTACTCCTTTTGAGAGCTTCCGTTGTGCGTGAACGGTTAAAGTTACGCAATTATCATGTATGTCGGAATTGTCCCTCTTAAAAAGCTCTAAAAAAATATCCGCAATGGCCATATGTCTAACTTTTAAGGTTGACGCACACTCTCTCTAACCTCTCTTTCTTTTATGTACGCACGCACGCAGACGAAGTTGCGCGGGTCAGCTAGTCTAAAATAAAAGCCTAAGTTACTCCCTATAGCATGATCTATTTGCCGCCTCGCTCACGTCATTCCGCATACTCGTAATAAAAATACGCGCGCGGTACTTGATCATTATTTTGCTGCGGAGTTATTTTAAAAACTGTGATATCTCCTATTCATAGAAATTAAATGATGTAGGGCAATTTTGTTCAAAATTAAATACTAGTGATGAATCACGTATTAATTACATTAAACATGTTATTGTATTGTATTCTATAGCGGGCTGGTATCCGCAACTCCACGTCCAAGCGGGTATTTTATTTTTTAAACATGTTATTCATCCTGATCCAAATATGATCAGGATTAATACCATGTTTATAAAAACACCTTCGCGAATAATGTATTTTTTTTTAGAACAACGGGGTTTTGAATTAAATGGTCAGCCTAACTTCCTTTTGATTGCCATAAAAAAGGTTATAGTCAGTCAACCATAAAAGATGGACATAATATGTAAAGGAATAAATTTTCCCCGTCTCTAAATGAATGGTCCGCTCTTTTTGGTCGTAGTGTGATGGTATAATTAATATATAGCCTATAGCCTTTTTGGATAAATGGGCTATCCAACACTAAAAGATTGTTTCAATTCGAAGAGTAGTACCTGAGATTAGCGCGTTCAACCAAACCAACAAACAAACACTTCAGCTTTATAATATTAGTATAGACTATAGATTAGGTCTCAATTCAATAGGCGTAGGCGTTTGTCTTCTTCGAAGAATCTTCGGGCACAATTCCAAAATTTTAACCCTACTCGAAAGACTTATAAGTCATTTAACAAGTTAGTTGGCCCGAAGCCAGAAAGACGATTGCATTCATGATGACTTTAGTTTTTGATGAAATTACAGTACATCACGCCTGTAATCCTCGACGGGATAAGCAGAGGTGTAACTAAATAGTACACCCATATCTTGCCAGTTATGTTAAAGTCCCATGTAATAGTGTGCGAGTATATTGCCTTCAACCGAGAACAAATACAGACTTCGACGAAATTTGTAGGTCATTAACCGGCTCTCATTGATAATAATTTCGATATTGGTGGTCATCTATCGTTACCTATGTATCTCGGTATTACACGTTCTGATAAGATAACATTGCAAAGTTGATAACGTGAGGTATTTTTGTAAAGACTGACTGTGAAAACAATGGGAAACTAGATCAGCGTTTAGCTACATTGATGAACCATTATTGGTTGTTTTCATGACCAGTACGCGCAACTAAATGCATGCCGAAATTCAGGCACATTGTTGGATTTTCAACGGATTCGCAGAGTATAAAAATTCTGCTATTTCAATATTTAGATGTTTAGTGACATCTAATTATTGCACTAGCAGATGTTTTTGTTGATTGCTTGATGACTATAAATGATGATGGATAGGGAGGTTGAGGAAAAGCAAAGAAACGATGAATGAATTATGTGAGGAATGATATGAAAGATTGACATTGAGGTTGACAGAGGCGAATAGAAGAAAAAAACGTATTGCGCCGACCCCAAGTGACATTGGACAAGGGCACGATGCTGAGCGTTTCTGAATACGGGCATAAAACAAATGAGTAGGTCATTCTTATTACGTTACTGCAGGTATGAACAAAGTTATGCAAATTGTAACTGCAAATGTGTCTCGTGCCTATAAAACGTGATATATATGTTTATATTTTGTTTATGTCGAGGAGAATGCAGCGGAGCTATTGCGTAACTGCGCCACGATACCCTAGTTTTCAACATGTTTTTTAGGTGAAATGTTTTCCGGCCGATTGTTTTGCGAATAACGTTAGAACAGGGGCCTTAGTCTGCTATTGCAATAGTGTCAGAATGGTCTATCATTGATTTAATAAGGCCCCGCGCAGACGAATTACCCTTTGTACGCACGTCAAACGAGTTTCGAACGCGCTTCAATACGCCGTGGGCTAGCGTGGGCCTTATTAAATCAATTATAGACCATTCTGACACTATTGCAATAGCAGACTAAGGCCCCAGTATGAACATAATAAAGTAGTGTTGATTCTCAGCACGATAGATATTAAGGAAGCGATAAGGTGATAGTTATTAGAATTTAGGGGTGCGGCTGCATTTTCACTCACGGTTTTGTATTTTCAGCGCTCGGCTCAGCTCCCAGAGCTCAAAATCTAACAGCGTTAATCAATTTAGGTGTTGTTGTTAATGAAAATGGTCATCAGTCCATTTACACCTTTGCCAAGTATGTTAGGGTCAACTTCCACCTTCCTTCCGTGTATTAAAATATCTGTATTTTACATGTATCATTTGCGGTCTATCATAAAATAGCACTTCACCTGCGACTTCGTCCGCAAAACTGTGATAGCTCGGCTAATATGCATGACATATATATAATTTATAGCTTAAAGCACCCACAAATATTAAATCTTTCTAGCAGTGTTTTTTTTTTGGAATTGATTCATTGGTTACAGCTCCCAACATACAAATTTACAAATGTTACCTCTTATAATATTAGTATAGATTAAAACGCTTACCGGTTTTACTGTTTATCAATAAGCACAACTCTTGGGGAATCTTTACCGTGACTACGACATTCATCTATCATAAATAAAAGTGTCTGTTTGTAATTCCAAAATTACAGCTTTTTACAGAATGAATATTACTATATTAAAAAAATTGTGTGTCTTTCTGTTTGTTCCGGCTAATCTCCGAAACGGCTGGACCAATCTTGACGGGACTTTTACTGGCGTATAGCTGATGTTATAAGGAGTTTAAAAAAGTAAGTTAGTTAGGGTTCCGAGCAAAAAAAATTAAAACTCTTGATATTGTTGACAAAATCCGATTGATTCAAATGGGAAGTCATATTTTTATAATCATTTCACGAGCACGAAGGTCGCGGGGCACAGCTAGTTAAGATAACCAATTTTAAAGAGATACAGAGGGTCTTCCCTACGGAAGCCTCAGATCAATCATCCTCTCCGTATTATCGTACGATGCTAATCTTTGACCAGCGCAAACTTTCGCGTCATTGGTACATCGGCATCGCAAACAAATGACGCGATATATAACGTGCCAACAACTTCACAATTAACGTTTGTTTTTGTTTACGCCGTAAGCGCTAGGTACATCTAATTGGGTGACAAATAATATGCATAATAAATCTTTGATGTCATAGGATTTTATCTTCCGTTTTGCAGCTCATAGGGATGATAAAGAGAGTGGTACAGTCAAAGCTTGAGATTTGCCTCAAGGCGTAACATAGTTGAACTATGCTCTATTTATCTGACTGCGTCAGAAGGAGGGTACTCAAAGTTTTTTTAACAGTTTTATGTAATTACCCTTAGTAGTAAATAAATGATTTTGAATTTGAATGTGGTTTTTTTTATTATTTTATAATGATGTAATGCGCTCGATGTACTTACTGAGTAATAATGACTGACTGAATGACTTTTTAATGAAATTGACATTCATTGGGATTAAATGAACTAAGACGGTTGTATTGATGATTTTAAATTATTATACTTAAAAAAACTAATACATACATGTTACGGTCACTATTTTGTTCAACATACAGCCTAGCCTGACACTGGCCAGCAAATTGCAAAAAAAAGAAAGAACATTTGAATTTCGCGGGGTACCCAGGCGCTTCCACCATAAACCTTTCCAAACTGTCATTTTAATTCAAAATTTTGATAATATCTATGGTCTACCAATCAGCACTAATCATGGTAGATCATGGCTCACACAGAGGGCTTTGCAAAGAGGGGAGGTCTGATTTTAATGTTTGATGTGATTTGTTGACCCTAAATGTGCATAATATTTTCATTCATTGACTGTACCTCACCACACATAGCTTTAGTGGCAGTAACATAAATGTTTAGAATCTTTATTATAGTTTTGAAACAACGTGCTCGATTTTTTTTAATGGGTTTTTCATTCTCATGGCAAACAATGAGTTTGGAGTCAATTGTTACAGCTTTTAACAATTATGAATTGTGACTTGTGTTTACCACAGTGATAGATTGCCTTACAGCAAATTTACATTCAATTTTAGTTATGTTTGTATTATGAGAAATGTATCAAATATATGTATTGTTATTAAATGCTTACTGTTCTGTTTCATAATTATAATTTGAACCTATATTTTATTTTAAAAATAGGGATGCCCTAATTTACGTGATCAAATTACACCTAGACTTTCAAAATTAAAAGGAATGTGAACTATATTTGATACAATAATAAAATGGTATTCTAATATCCAGTTTATGCTAGAAAAAAAAAAGGATAAAAAGCAAGAGAATTATGACTTACAAGGCCCTATTTTTCAGTTTCAGATATCTTTTGTTAAAGGAATCCAATAGATTTTTCATTTTAAATAATTAAATAATTTTGAAAAAAATATCTTTCTTCAAATAAAGTTATATATATTAATAAAATGGTACTTACATGGTCACCAGTACCGGCTAGATGTAAACACACCGGCTTGCAGTTCTTCTCCGGCCAGTGAAGCGGCAGCAGCGCTTGGAAATGAGCCTTCCGTGCTATCTTAGGTACTATGCCTGGCAGGTACCGCTCCAGAGGAGTTATGAAGTAGCCTTCGTAGAGCTTGCAGTCTGATAATGTTTGCTGCTGTGAAGATAACATCAATTTCTATGTGAAGATATAGTACTTTTGAAATAGGATTTAGAATTATGCCCAGTAATATATATTTTAATTTATTTGTTGACCATTACATCGGACATTCAATGTTTTGATTATTTTGTGAAAGCGCAGTTTCAATGGTTTAAGTTCTAGAACTTTCCATGAACATAACAATAGTAAATAATGAAGAAAAAATAGAAATGAAATATTTACTATGGTCAAAAAATTTGAAATTGTTTGCTTGATTTTTTTCCTTTGATACTTTCACCTTCAATTCGTTCTTGGAGGTGTGACAATAATGCATTCAAAGTAAGGTTATGACTCATGCTGCATTTTTATGACTCAGAAGTATTAAAACAAAAATATCAAATAAGGAAAACAATCTTAAATCACTATATTTACCTTGGTAATCGTAACAGGATAGTCTCTTTCCACTAATTTGAAGCACTCATCCCGGTTCGATACGACTTTCCTGAACTCGAATAACCTTAAAACATAACATAAACAGCTTGTAAACAAACACAGAATGTCACATAACTGCAACAATTTACAGCTTGGCGGTAAACTTGTTACACAACACTATAAACTGTATGTACTATCATGATTCTCTGACCTTCGCAAGTTCTCCGGTTTCCCCCATCCTTTAGTGAAGAACTTGGTTAGAAGTATACTTCTGTAAACGGCATCTAACCTACTAGCCGACATGTTTTGTGCTCCGGACGGTTATGGCCTGTTCCACTGACAAGTTTTATTTATGAAATCGTTTTTGATTTCGCTGTTACGATTACTCGTTGTCAATACATTTTGGTTGAGAATGACCGAGACTGAATGAGAAATGTCAACAAGGATTTTTTTCAGGATGGTCAGCTGTTTGCTAACACGTCCGTCACATTGACAGTGTCACGAGCACGACAGTCACATTGACAGTGACGGACGTGTTCGTTTCAGGGTTTTTGTGTTAGAGCACAAGCCTTAAATTGTAAAATAATTCATGGGCAACAACATTAGTTGCCCATGAATTATAAGAAAATAATTGTAAAAAAGTCAAGTATTAAACCTAAATTCAAAGGAAAAAGTACAAATTAATCCCATTGTTTTGAAGTAATTTAATATTATTCTCAAAATCTTTTTTTCCAAACTATGTCATGATTGGTGTGATTAATAATTTAGACAGTAGACTAAAGACGACAAAGTGCGTTCAGAAACTATATTGTGCAAAATTAAAATGACCAGAACTTGAACTTTTAATTTAATTAATTTATTAATGTTATTTGTAATCCATGGAAAGAAAGAAGAAAGTAGTTTCTAAATAGTTTTCATTGATTATAGTATCCTTTCATAATTTCGTAAATATTTTTGTTATGAAATAGTCAAACAGCACACAGAAAACAAATTTCGAACGGGCTTGTTCCGTGTTACCACTTCGAAAACACGCGGGAAATAATTTGTGGGAAATCAAAAAGTTTCTAATTTGATTTATTTGATTTTTCTAGATACCTATTCACTATATTCAACAAACTAGTCTAGGTCAAGCGATTGGCCAAACACGTCTGATCGAAAAATACAATTACTTTACAATCCTTACGCAGAAGCATAAGTACCTTCTCCAGCATAGCTATTCACAAACGCTTCGATTCGATTTCGATTCGACAAGTCGTATGTGTATCTTTTTTTGGTATTACGAAAGCGAGCGAGATAGACATACGACTTTTTGAATCGAAATCGAATCGAAGCGTTTGTGAAGCCTTCAGAATGAAATATCCTCAATGCCACCATTGCCACCAGCAGGTAGGTAGGTAATGTATATCTCCTACCTGGCAGTCATGTCGTCTTACCTATACCTACATGCTAAGTGAGACTATAGGCAATTATTTAAAAGTTTTGGTAGACTAAACAGGTAAGTTGATAAATAATCGTAGCAATGTTTCTAGGTACTTACAATATTCTCCCGACCGCATTTCGGTCACAGCGGCCAATCTCAACGGAGATGAACCAAGTACGCAGGAGTTATTGTAGTGCACAAGTGTGTGCGCAAACATAGATGCGGTCTGTTCCTTTACATATATTTTATAGTCCGATGTTCCGATGGGACGACATCCAACACGACCTTGGAGAATTCAGGCGCAGGACCAACGACTTATGGGGAAAGCGCCAGGGTAGCCCACGAAATTCAAATGTTCTTACGGTTTTTGCAATTTGCAAATCATATATTAATCAACATGCAACCTGACACTGACCTGCAAATTGCAAAAAACGTAAGAAAATTTGAATTGAATTTCGCGGGCAACCTTGGCGCTCGGAGTCACGGGAGTGTAACACCGCCAATTTCCAAACTCCAGGCTGGTCCTGAGACTTCCGTAATATAAAACCCCATAACACTGTTTACCCGACCGCTCAGTAGTCGCGTTTGCGACAACGAGAACAACGTAGTAGATTTATTTTCTTTTCTTTCAATTAAGAAGTAATGTTATCATGAATGCACCGTTTTTTATTTTGATATTAATTTACCACAGAGATTTACTGTCTCCCGTTAAGTTTATTAAAAAATGTATGCATTTGATCAAAACGATACTGGCTGAAAATAAAAATCTGCTGAATAAAATGAACAAAAATGAATAAAATAAAATGACTTGGTGAAAAAAAAAAACAAATGCCGCGAATTTTGTACCTTATATTGTAAAACTTTGATACTTCGTATTTAGCTAGAAAAGTTTAAAAAAAAAATGGAAATAGACAGCGATATCGATATGAATTCAACTCCAGAAAGTAAAAACAGCTGCAAATGAAATTGTTAATAGCCTTTTGCCACAAAAGTCGCGAGATACTTTGTTTTCATTTACTTGAGATTTAATTTTGAGTAGGTATATTTTATCACGGTAGGTAGATTGGTACTTAGTTGAAAGAAAAGTAGAATACGCACCTTGCTAAAGTGAGTAATTAATGCACCTTGCGCTCGATGCAACAATCTACTATTATTCATTCATCAACCATATTAATTAAATTTAAAAAATACAGTAAAATAAAAAAAATGCCCACCACCAGCATAGGGAACAGGGTCTGAGCTACCGGTGGTCAAGGGCTCTTGAGTCCTCTCTCAAGAACCCCTGACCACCGGTAGCTCAGACCTTCCTAACAATACGCGCCGTGCCTAGAAGTGCTGCTTTCTCAAACAAGTAGATAGCTATAATTATTATTTATTAACCTGAGTCAATAGGTAGTCCATTTTTTCAATTAGTTCATAAATTACAATTAACGTGGACTCTTTAGTTTATTATAGTTATTAAGTAGGTACATCTATTGTGGATGGCTAATGCGGATATGTCATGTTGTTACCGCATAGTTAATGAAAACCGTTGAATGATACATAATCCCACATATATAATTATAATAATTAAAATACAAATAACATGTGAGTACTTGAATGAACAAAAGACCTATTTAGATGACAATCAATAGATGTATTTTGGTCTCCAAAAAAGGCGTGCTCCCATTCCTTTACAGATGTTATAGATTAGGCATTTTATATGCAAATTTTAACGTAGGATGATACAATCCGTGATGGTCCGTGTTAATGAGAATCATTTCTTTTATATATGGTAATGTGAAGTCGTTTATTATATTAATTTATTTGAAGATCGTTTATCAGGTTATTAGGAGGAATTGGAGATATCCTTGGACTATGTTTAAAGTAAAATGTATTATATATTAATTTGAGTTACTACCTACAGTTCAAATCTATAAAATCGAGCATATAATATCTGGAAAAGAAGTGGCGGTAGAAACTATGAAAATATACCCATAGGGTAATAATATTATACCCATGTAAGTGCATCGTGCTCATTTTCTCTACCTACCTACCTTAATTTTGAGCACAGCCTTATCGAACTCCCCGCTATAGCTTTTATTTTAACCACAAACTAATACAGCAACCCCCAACTGAACGGGGTGGCGTTCAAAATAAGGGCTATTTAAGTAATCATGGCATCTTCTGGGTGAGCCCGTTCGTTCCAACCTAGACCTCATTCAATTTGCGAGACTAAGGACCTTTTTGCAGGAAACAACGGACAGACTATTAAGCAAAAAATTGCTAGGTACTAAAAAGTTTATTGTACTCCCTAAAAGTGACATAATTGACCTCAAATAGCAATACGGGGGCTTGGCGAATCGGGGACTAACAAAAATTCTTTTACCATACATAACAAGACTATTTTCTGATAAAAAACCCATAGAATCAGGTGTTTATAGAAATATTATATCATCGTGTGGGCTGAATCTGACTCAGTTACCTACGGCTGTTTAGCCCGTTGCCAAAAACATATGCTAAAGTTGGTATTTAAATCTTATTATGTTTTCCGAATCTTCAGGATATAGATGATAATTGAGAAGATTTTATTATTTAATGTTTGTTATGGTTCGCCATTATTGGAACTTAATATTCTTATTTTGTTACTAAGCGTGTTCTTGGCGTGGGTTTGACGTGATTCGAAGATTGATTTCCAGATATTTTATCATTGATTTGCTTTGAAATGTTTAATTCTTGGTATCGAATAGGTTCCGCGTCATCCGCGTAACCTGATACGCTCTGTATGAGGAAAATTGTACCCATGTTTTTACGGTTGCGGATATTTTTTGGAAAATCGAAAATTTCCTAAGTATTCATTGAAGTAATTTGACGATTAAACAACTTTGATTGATGTCAAATGAATAAAGACAATTTAACATTGTACAGAGGTTGGTAAGGATAGGATGTAAATAAATGTAGGTACGTAGTCTGTCTCCCCAAGGACCATCACTAAACAAAATATTTTGCATAATTCACTAGAAATGACATCATTGCTGTCGTGATTTGTATCACTCGCTATAGTCACTATCATGGCCGACGAAGGCGCGCACCAAATATGGTGCGAAAGAAAAGTCGTTGGAAACAACTGAATTTAAAATAAAGTCTAGATTTTGTTCCACGTTATGTTTGCTGGAATGCTTGATACAATGATGTTTTAATATATAACCTCATTGGCTTGATATTACCGGTTAATAGTTTTATCTTTTCAATCAGAATTGGGCTCTTTCACTGGGAAAATGGGTGTGGAGTTTGTGTACAAAAACGTGGATCGATATGCTCTGATTATTCCATTCATAACATACTAAAAAAATATCCTGTTCTACACATTTGGGCACCAACCTATTGTAAACTCAATATTTCACTGGGAATGGGAGCAGTTCCGACAAAATATTTAGAAAAAAGAGAAAATATTTCAAGATCTACATGGGTTTACATTTCATACAACAAACAAGAAATCTGAAAGGTAAGCGACCAGACTCGGGGCTAACCCAGGTGTTGTATGGAGCATGCGGTGTTCACTCTAAAACAAACTTGGGCACTTAATCGTCTTATACTCATAACATAATCTCTAGTTAGATTTTAGGTATTTTTTTTTCCGGAGTAGCGCAGATCCTTACAATTTCAATACGTTTTTTTTTCATATGTACTTGTTGCCTTTTAATGAATGCTTACGTCTGTACGTCATCAGGACAATGACAATCTCAGTTAGGGAATGGCCTTGGTTCGTCATTGGATTCGTTGGTCGAAAGTGCGGAGATTTGTGGCTTGAACTCCCAGCTCAGCACTTCAGCAATGCTATAGAACGCCTTTATTGCAACTTTCATCGAAATTGTTAGAGCCGTTTTCGAGAACGTTATTTACAAACTTACTACTTTTAGTAAACAAATATTGCTCATTTAATAGTAATGGATATTTTATAGGATAATAAGATAAGTGCTGAGTTTTACCTCCACGAATTTTGTTCAGAACTTAGAGGGGTGGTGCAACTAAGTTTAAATACTGCAACTTATTTGAGCAATTTCAAGTTAGGAAGTGCCTGAGTCGCGATCGTTCAATGTCGTAATTTTGGCAGGACGTAGTACGGAATGCGCGTTTTTGACAAGAGTAGGCTGTCCGGAAGTGCGCATATTTTTTCTTCAACATCTGTTCATTGTTTTGCTATAATTTGTGTGACGTCAACACATGCCGTCATCGTTATTGAACGAACTTGTGATGGAAAGCTCGGAGCTAAGGCCACACCATAACCAGAGAGGGAGAGAGAGGGAATGTGGAGGGATGCAAATGCAAGTTTTACCTAAATTTTTATTTCCCGGTTCCAAGATTCAATATCAAAATATTTTATTTCACATAGGTAGGCCTACATGGGCACCTAAAGAACGTCGAGAAAAGGTGCACGATTGGTCCTGAGATTGGACGTAAAATTAATATTCTCTTTGTAGGAGCCTAGGACCGGCCATTGCGGCGTTGTCTAAAGGACGTCTAGGTTGATGCATCCAGTACGACGTTTTCAGCTGAATGATAATGTTGCTGGAGAGGCTCATAATGAATATGCTGTTCATCCACAACCTTTTTTTTTACCACTTATTCAGTACATCTTTCTGAGCCCTCCCCCCATAGAAATGTTTCATCGGTTATTAAAAAAACAGCTGCTACCTACAAAAGTGGTGCAATACCTACACGATCAAAATGTATGGAACATATCTGTTTTTTTTTAAATAACCGATGAAAAATTTTATGTGGGCCCGAACACGTGGTAACCGATTTCGCGTCAGTGTTCCTTCCACCCATTCCACCCCGTATTATGCATAATAGAACACCTGTACAAAAAGTACGCATCTACAGGCGGCAGCGTAGGCGCTTCAACAGTATAAGGTCAGTCCACACGCGACTCGGACTTATCTCACCGCGAGAAAATACACGAAACAGACGTAAGTGTCAGCTGTGAAGAGCGTTTATTAAAAAATAATAATAACAGTGACAAAAGTTAAATAAAAAATAATAATAATAACTTCGACTGTGCAGTGAGTGATATTGGATTTTAATAGCAATGCTGGATACTAACATTTTGGTGATGGTTATGTAAACTTGGCATAGAGGTGTAATGTAAACATAATTATTTATTCGTGAATCATGAGTTTTTCGTGTCTAGTCTACATCTACTAGCTTAAAAACGTTAGGTAGGTACTTAGCTACCTACCCAGTAAATAGCTACGGTCTTATATATTCAGTTATTTTTTTGCCTAAACTTCATGTTCCATTGTTAGGCAAATTGTTAGGTAAAGGCAGACTTGACACCACAAGGTATTCGTCAGTTTGCATTTCAACGGTGAATTATATTTGCCAGCCAATTAACATAGGTAGCACAAATTCATTATCGGGAAAAGGCTAGGCAAAGGCATGCCGTTTCCTGGCTATGTTGTGGTCGGCTTCCAGTCTAACTGGAACCAACTGAATATAAGTACTTATTACTTATCTTACTGCAAATTAAACTCGGTTAAAATTAATTGCATAAATTTAATTTTGGTGACTAAGAAGTAGTTTTGCACAAGATTGTCTGTCGTTATACCATAAACAGAAGAAAATGTGGGGGTCACTCATTCGTACTGACTTATATTTACTTTATGACTCAGTGAACTACAACCAACCTTCAATGAGGTTGTAACGTCTTATTCATATCTTTTGTTCTACGATGAGGATACGATGAAGTTATTCTATGGTATTATTTATATTTGGCACAATAACAAAAACATCGAAAGGTTGCGATGATAACACGAGACTAACTTCAAATCCTCGTTTATATTTCTAACACTTTTGATACCGACGCCGACGTTTACATAATTCAGTGTATTGATTGTATGCATAGCAGCTATCTATACCTGCCCTTAACAATATTCTAATAACGTTTGAGGAATGCGACGGTAATATTCAAAAAGGTTGCTTAACCCAAGTTTATCAAAGAGAATATTTAAGCAGTGCTGAAAAAAAGCTTTCCCAAGAAAATCTCTGGTATTTTTTGACAAAACAAAAATACAGAAATGTTAACGTAAAAATGTGGAGCTTGTAAAATACTAATAAATTAATAGTGACGAGAGCCCACTATCCAGCAAGTGGTGGTAACAATCATGTAACCAATGATATCCAAATAATATAGGAGCCTGTTCTTCTAGATGGGCGAGAAGGTGTTGCTGTTGGCGCCGCTGGTGCTCCTCATTTTAGGAAGCGTTGAGGGTAAGTTGACGAAAGCACCATCAGGAAGGCAGGAATCTAAAGATTATATAATCGATTATATAACCGGACAAGTCCCTATACAGATGTATCGGATGTGTGAAGTCATAATATATTACAAGGGGTGGTAAAGACCATCGAACTAAACGACTATCGCCATGAGGCTAGGCTTGTCATCCGTCCAGGTTTCCCCGGATTTGTCCATGTTTAGAGGGCGTCCGGCAAACGTCCGGGCGGGGTCTTAAAAACAAACCGGGCAAGTGCGAGTCGCACTCGCGCACGAACGGTTCCGTATCCTGATCTAAACGTTGTATGAGAGCCCCCATTAAATATTTATTTTATTCTGTTTTTAGTTTTGTTGTTATAGCGGCAACACAAATACATCATCTGTGAAAGTTTCATCTGTCTAGCTACCAGGGTTCATGAGATACAGCCTGGTGACAGATAGCCAGACAGACAGTGGAGTTTTAGTAATATAGTCCCGTTTTTACCCCTTGGGAATGCAGCCCATTAACCATAAACATTGAAGGGCTTAAAACTCGGTCACCTTTTGTGTCAGAGGAATCAAAGCTGCGCTGAAATTGTGTGTGGAAGGCGTGTGACTAATTTGGGCGGCCCGAACTGGGGGCGTAAAATTAAGCGATTTCATGCTGCACTTTTTTGTTATACTCTCATTACAATTACATCTGAACCAATGACGTAGTTTATATAGCATTGATCTGAATCCAATTTTATATACCGGAATACAAATATTTTCGAGCTGGTTTCGCTCGTTCTTGCATCCGACGTTCTCTTAATCAATTCTTGAGAAACTTTGTCAATAAATGAATGCATATTTCTGTATGAAAGATCAAAAGAAAGTAATAAATCGGAGACCTGGTGCACACTATGAAAAGTCAACTCTGGGTGCTGCAAAATAATCGATGATCGAATTCTTTGGATTCACGCTATCACCATACTGTTCATTTCGCGATGTGTGTTTCTTTCATTTTTATGGTCCCGTACCTTAGTCCCCTTATAGGATCAATTTGTTGTCCGTCTGTCTCTCTGTCTGTCATGACCCTTTTTCTCAGGAACGCGTGGAGGTATCAAGCTGAAATTAATTTCAAATACTCAGGTTTTGCTACTCCTTGGAGCAGTGAAAAAACTTCTTCAAACTTGTAAATCAACGCGATCAAAAGATATGACCGTTTAGGTTGCATATTTTGCGATTTCACAAGGGAATCAAAACCTATAGGGTAGCTAAGGGTACTTCCCGTTGACCTAGAATCGAATTGGAAAGAAGCAATGTCTTAAAGCACATGTATAAAGAAAAAAATCTGAAAACCGTAAATATATCTGTAGTTTAATAACAAAATACCTATAAGTCTAGACGGAAGACGGAACCCTCGGCCTCGGTGCGCGAGTCCAACTTCAAACACCAAAATGTCCGGGATTTTTTAAGGTTCGGTCCGGTATTGTCAGTTTAGGGCAACCTTGCATAAGGACAAAAAAGGAATCGTGAAAAAAAAACAACTCCTGTACCATGTACCTATGAATGACTTTTTCATGAAATATACAGTTACAGAATAGGGTTAAATGAACTTAGAGGGTTGTATTGATGAGTTTAATGATTATAATTCTGTAGCTACATACGTGTTACTGGCGCGACTCATTTTTCATCAACATACAACCTGAAACAGACCTGTTAATTGCAAAAAACGTAAGAATATTTGAATTTTTGCGGGTTTACCCGGACGCTTCCACCTTAACCATAACTGGCGATATGTGGGTGTACTTTAAGCATACTTCTGCCACCCCTTCGGGGATTACAGGCGTGATGTTACGTTACCAATGTTACCATTAACCTTTTGACCGCCAGAGCATCCGCACGCGCGTGCCTTCCACGCCAACCCAAACCCAATTTCACCTTACATTTTGTCACATATTTGTGTCGTTTGACGTACAGGAACAGGACACGCGCTTGCTTGTCACGTATATGCGACTATTGTGGTCAAAACATAAATACCATCGGTAAATATTGCGAAAGTTGGGGAGCCAAGTAGTGTGTTGCAATCAGAACATTCTACAATATTCAAGATGATCTCTTAGTCAACCTGACCTTTGGTTTTGAACACCACTCGCCGAAGTTATAGGTACTTAGGTATCTTACTTATTTTATTTCAGTTTGCCTAATTAAAAGGATCTTAATTCAATTCAAAAGTGATTACTTCGTATCATCAACTTTCTGAATGACTAGTTCTGGGGCTATCTTGAAAAACATTCTGTGAAAGCTTATATGTGGCATCTTTTTTCTTTCTTACTTTGGTTTTTCGCGTTTTTATTAACATTTTCCTTTAGTTTTGTCTCTCATAAGGACCAATTTTCCGATCTTTGTTATCTTCTTTTAGCCTGGTCTAGCCTTTCTTTTAGCCTAGCCTTCTTTTAGGTTTTTTTTCCTGTTACTTTGCCCGCCAGATGTTGAAAGTGAATTCAATTAGGTAGGTAATGTTTTTTTAGCTTTGTTTTTTTGTTCATAAGGTCATATTTCCCAAAATGATTTGATATCTGCTCGCGTTTTTACCGACCGTGAGGAAAAAACATCAAGAAACCCTGTCAATTTAGCTAATTAAATTATGGAATTATAATTAATATTGGGGACGGGAAAATGGTATACCTATTTATATTTAAACTAGATTTCTTGCAGAATTGCAAGCATTTTGGCTCTAAACTCGGGCCATGTCCAATTATTAGAAAGATGGGATGACTCACAAAGCGCAGTGTCTTCGTACCTAACTACTTACTAAAAATAATAAACTTAGTATTATGAACCTATTGTTATGTCATCGAGTCTGTGAAGGTTAAGCTGCACGACATGGACTGACCACGCGGAATACACCCACAGCACTCTTTAACGTGCTCAAGATTACTAGGAAAACCATACGGCTCCGCTTGATCGAAGCAATGTATCTACAATAAATTGCAACTTGAGTCCATTTCCGTAGTTGGTAAATTCAATAATGTGGAAGTGTTCCATAAACTATACAGTACGGAAGGGACACCGATGTATGTACAAACGGTACACCCGAAAAATCCGTTGTTCCATAAATTTTGGCCGTGGAGGTAATGCACTTTCGTATTTTTTTTTTAAATTACCTGCCGA
The DNA here is from genome assembly GCA_947578425.1 of Eugnorisma glareosa. Classification (NCBI taxonomy): domain Eukaryota; kingdom Metazoa; phylum Arthropoda; class Insecta; order Lepidoptera; family Noctuidae; genus Eugnorisma; species Eugnorisma glareosa. The sequence goes on along the minus strand of OX387974.1, from coordinate 8,914,427 downwards.
TGAATAATTTCTACGTGTATTCAGCACATGTTATGCTGAACCCGAGGGGGTTGCATGTGCTGAATACGTGATAACGACAATTGTGGAAGGAACGAATGTGGAAGTGTCACCGTCGAGCAAACGGTTACCAAACCGTTTGCTCGTCAGTGTATTGGGCACATTGGGCCCCTTTCGGTACCAATAAATAACGATGATGAAAAAGTAGGATTTGACTAAAATTGTGGTGCACCTAATCACGAGTTCACTGATAGTCTGCCACTTTTCACCCTTATTTCTAAGTACTAAGCTTGAAAAGTAGTCGACCGTAGGTGAATTCGCATTATGTGCTAATACAAAGATATCTACTACTGATAATAATTATGTTCTATTTGCTATTTCGATTTTTCGATCAAGACTTACTTTGAATTTACCATTGTATTTTGATAATAGGGTAGGTACTTTGGTACCTACCTATATACACGTGTCGGGTACCTATGTAACGTGTAATTACTGATAAAAACTCCAATCAGTTGTAGCTTGTTCTACCTCGTTTACTATGAGGGTTGTATGATTAATCATGAAATTATGGTCTTTTGCTACGGCCTTAACTTTAAGCATCACCAAGCATCAATCATAGGTAGATGACAGTAAATTATAAAACTTGATAATACAACATTATTTTCAGAACTACTATTTAATCTGTGATAGAACTTTAATTTGTCCGACTGCAATATGTAATTCAATCGTGGGCAATTTTCCATACCTGTCAAAAGTGCAAAGCTTGCAAAATTGTAGAAAATTTTATTTCAAGGCAACGAATAAAAAGACAGACACTTTAGTATTCCTGACATGAGTTACTTAGGTCTAATTATAACAATGTAGGTAATGTAAATCCGTCATTGCGCGTTGGCAAGGACGTAAGGTCTTGTGTAGGCGAAGTCTTCTACACATATGGATCGTAGCTTCGTAGCCAAGGCCCGCTCTATGGCTTTTTTATTCCTCCTAATGATGTTTTTGCTTGATTGCCAACATCATGCAAATTGATTACGCGTGGGGGTTAAATACTTTTTGCTCCATATGTTTGTTTTGTATCCTAATCATGTTATTGTTAACTTTGTGATCTATTTGTGAGCCTACTTCCTTAATGACTAATCTTCGCATAATTTTAACATTAATCATTCCATCGATGTGTAGTTTGACATGAATAGGTTTTTAATTCAAGCAAATTACGTCATTTACCTTTTCTGATTATTTATTCTTATTGTTTTGAAACTAGTTCACCGATTTTGGGCGTACAAATATTTCGATATACTTCTGAAGATTGTCCATCTTTTGAATGTCATAATGGCGATAACTTCACTTAGGACACTCTCTTTCGAGAGGCGAACATTGGTCCTTTTTAGGGTGCCGTAGCCGAATGGCAAAAACGGAACCCTTATAGATTCGCCAAGTCTGTATGTCTGTCTGTCTGTCCGAGTATGTCACAGCCACTTTACTCCGAAACTATTACACAGTTGGAACTTAGTAGGTAGATGGATTCTGTGAACCGTTTTACGGTTTTTATACAAAACTGAAACTAAAAAATATTTTTTTCGTCGAACCTATAGGTGGGGGAGTCTTTAGGTAGGTCTTTATTTGACAGTGACATTGAGGTTCCTAAAACCATTTTCTCTCAAAGTTAAAGCTAAAGGTTTGAAAGATAGACACTTCCAAAGTGGTAAATTGTGCCCCCCACCCTCTAATTTCTAAAGTGAGAGGAGGAAAATTCTGAAAAAATCTAAGATTATAGAACGTAAAAAAAACTTTCAACCAAAATTGGTTTGAATAAGATTTGATGTTTATTTTTTGAGTTATATGGGACTTTTTCATCAAACTGTAGCAACAACTTTGTTTTTCATTAACATACTACGCCAAATAAATAAACATATGAATGAGCCTTCAAAATATTGTTATTATATTGTTTGGTGTTACGGAACACTATGTGCGTGTGAGTACGACTCGCACTGCTCCGGTTTTTATAAAACCGTTGCAGCTCCAGTTCTGTATCGTGTGTGCGTTTACAAACATTTAAACTCACATAAACTCATAGTCAGACCCGAAACCACTACCTGTAGGCCATACAAATATTTTTTCCGTGCGATAATCGAACCCGCGACACGAAGCGCAGCAGCCAATCGCTCAGCCACTGCGCCAACCGTTTTGTTCAAGATCTACATAAGGGTAGCTACATAAATTAATCAATATTATCAACCACCTTCCTTCTAGGTCAACGCTACCAAAACTACTATGCCCGCAACTACCTGGGCCGCGACCTGTACGAGCACGGCCGCTCGATCTCCGACAACCTCGTGACCTGCGGGCCCCACACCTGCGGCGTCGGCGCCCACTGCATCCACGGCAGTGTGCGACCCGTCTGCGCGTGCCTGCCTGGCTACTCCGGAGATGCGCTGACGACGTGCGTCAAGATTGAGTGCATTGGTAAGTAACTTTGGTTGATTGAAAATTATAATTTCATTAATGGGCTAAATCTTATGTCTTGGATTCTCTAGTCTCCTGCAAAGGTTGAGCATTCATATTCAAGTTTGTTACTTTACTTTTTCTCTTTTTATTTAGGTAGCAGCTCAATCTAATTGCTCAAGATCTAATCAATTCTTTTCTCTGTAGACAACAGCGAGTGCCGCAGCCACCAGAGCTGTGTGAACCAGCACTGTATTGACCCCTGCGCCGGGGCTTGCGGCGTAAACGCTAATTGCGAAGTAAGATATTTTTATACCTACGTTAATTTTCTACAATCTTGTATTCTTCAGGATTTCAGAATATTTTATAGATTCGTCTTAGTGAAATTCGTCGCAGTCCAGGTCTACTCTTATTCAACGAAAAATCTGGTTCGTCTTAGTTTAATTAAATTTACTTATCTATTTTTATTCAACAGGTCCGTAACCACATTCCGGTGTGCTCTTGCCCACCAGGCTACACTGGCAGTCCTTTCAGCTCTTGCAGAATCGCCGACCCAGGTATACTGATCATTACAATATTGTTCACTTTCGTTATATTCTGTAAAAGAGCTATCTTCATTACTGTTTGTTGTTGTTCACAGAGGAAGCTTGCCACCCATCTCCCTGCGGTGCTAACACTAAGTGCCACGTCGCCAACAACCAGGCTATTTGTACTTGTTTACCAGGATACAGGGTATGTGTTCATATTTTTTACTACCTATCTATTCCAGTTTGCAGTTTAGCCAAACATGATTATAACTATACCGTCACTGTTGCAGCCAGCTTCATCCTATTGATTTAGTACTACAAAAATTTCATCCTCCTACAATTTCCTCCTCCCTTCGGACAGACATAACTAAGACAGACGTTTGATCTTACAGGTTTCTTAAAGCTTATTCTTTAAGTGTCCCGCGTCTGTCAGAATTTTTTTAAATGAGCTCATACAGGTTGTTGTGTTAAGAGGGCCCTTCCTGTTGTCTCATCCAGAGCCACAGCGGCGATTTTCTTTCAACTCATACCGCCTAACGCGATGACATATTGAACGAAAAATTGTGTTTGAAAATTTCTTAAACTTGTTTCAGGAAATACGTGTTTTTGAATAAGTCTAACAAATGTGTGAAATACATATTTGTCATTAAGAATCTCCATTACATGTGCAAGGTTTCTATCGAGATGTTTTCCTTATTTTTACAGTTTATGAGTACATTATGAACGGCCAAATTTCAGGTAAAATTTGTGCAAAACAGCAATTTTAGGAGGCTTATACTGAATTTGTTTCTACGTTTTTTTTTTTTTTTTGCATCCATAGAAACCTAGATATAGTGCACAAAATACCTATTAGTTCAAAAAATTCAAAGATAGATGTGTAACAACAGCATAATCACGTAAGTATGACGGGTTGGCCGCTCTTAAGAAGATGAATCGTGTACCTTATAGAATTAGATTGTAATGTTTACTCTTTTGTATCTTTCAGGGTAGTCCTCTGTCCGGCTGTCACCACGAGTGCGAGTCTGACGGCGAATGTGGCGCCCAGCAGTCGTGCCGGGACTTCAAGTGCATCAGCCCTTGCGGAGACTGTGGAGTTAACGCTGACTGCGAGACTGTTGCTGCTCACCGCGCTATCTGCAAGTGCCCAAGAGTAAGTAACACTTTTTTGTCCTACTTTATATTGGGTGGTATAATATTAATTTCGTTTCTTCATTTTTCTAATACTTGCAAAAACTTCCACCGCCAGTGATTCTGGAACAAAAGCAGGGTTTTGAAGTAGTTTTGGTCAAGAAATACGCTATAAAAAGGGGTTAATAATACTAAAATAGCCACTCAAGCCACTCAAGTCTAATTTAAAAAGCCTCGATGACCACTAAGGCTTTTATCCGGAATACCAAAATTCAACAAACTAAATTTTATCATCAATAGGGTTACCACGGCGATCCCTACAGGATCTGCTCCGCTGAATGCACATCTGACGGCGAGTGTCCCAGCTACAAGCCTGCTTGCGTCTACAACGCCTGCATCGATCCTTGCATCAACGCCTGCGGAACCAACGCCGAATGCCACCTCCGTGGTCTCACACCCGTCTGCTCTTGCCCCAGGAACATGACTGGAGATCCCTTCTCCTACTGCAGGCCTTTCGAAGCCCGTAAGTTATTAAACTAACCAGTTGAAGATTTTTCGAAAGCATTCGACATGGTGGACTTGGTTGCCACATAGTGATTGTGAATATTTTTGATGGAATATTATGAACTAAATAATCGTAGGTATTTTATGATAGCATTGTATTTATATTTGAAACTTGTCTAAAAAGAACTGGTGTTCCTCAAGGCACCATGCTTGGTCCTTTACTGTTCAAACCTACATTTTAATCCCCTTTCAGGTGACCTTTGCGACCCCAACCCTTGCGGAGCCAACGCTAAGTGCACTCCCGGACACGACCGCACCGGCGCTGAACGTCCCGTTTGCACCTGCCCTACCGGATACATCGGCAACGCTCTCGTGTCTTGCGAACGTGTAAGTTATTTCTTTACTTATTTATTTATACTTTATGTGGATAAAATTGCCTTGTGGACTAAATTCCACAAGGCATTCTCTACTAGTCAACTGTTTAACCGGCCCACCATGGGCTGTGCATGCAGTCAAGTCAGGTCTGCTACCACCTTGTTGATTGGCGTTAATGTGGATATGCCAAAGAAAATTGTTCGATCTTTTGAAGAGCGTAAGTAAAACATTTTTTTTAAATCCTAATTCACTGTGTTTATAATACGCAGGGCGAATGCGAGCTGGACTCCCAGTGCTCCGATCACCTGGCCTGCGTCGGCTATAATTGCGTGGACCCCTGCCTCGGCAACAGTCAGTGCGGCTCTGGAGCCGTGTGCATGGCTCGCAGACATATTGCTGTCTGCACCTGCCAAAATGGTACGGGATTTTAATATATTTGGATAATTTAATCGGCTAAGTATAAGGATGCAATATCGTGTTGAGATTACTAAGTAACGTACTCAAAATATATTTTTCTTCGATATAAGACCCCGGAGTATGTAAGGATCGTAGCAGGTGGCATTCTGTGGTATCTGCCTAATCTCATGGGAAAAAGGCGTGAGTTTATGTATGTATGTATAACACCCATTATTTTTTATTAGGACGCAACGGTGATGCTCTAGTTAACTGCTACGACTCTCAGTCAGTTGTAGCTACTGGTCGTTACTACAGATTCAAACGCGACGGCAACTACTCCAGCCACCCTGAAGCCGAAGCACCAAAAGACCCCGAAGCTCCTGCCGTCGTTGTCACAGAGCTTAAGGAAGTCAACACTGAAACGAAACCTGAAGAGAAGAAGGAATAAAAAAACCGAACAACTGACTAAAAAGTATCGTAATAAAAGCGCGGGCTGATAAGAACATCACTATTGTCATATTGACAGGATGTTTGTTGTCGTGCCAGTGCCATGGAATTATTATTTAATAAAAGTTATCACCCGCGCTTTCATTGTGAAAATAAATGAATGGATTTTCTAAAATTATGAATTTAAACTTTCAATTCGATAGTGTAAGACCTTGTATTATTAATAAATTTAGACTTATTTTTATAAGTTGTTAATTGTTTATAAGAAAAATATATCAATAAACGGAAGAAACAAGCGTTGGAGGCACAATGCTCTCTTTTTCTATCGTTCAATGAAACAAAAAGAAGAGGCACCAATATTGTGCTAATATTGAATTGAAAGTTTGAGGTAGGCTTTCTAATGTTTTGCCAGTTAACACCGACTGTTGAACAACCGTGCTCTCTTTTTGTTTTTAGTCGAAATCCAATCGATAAAGATGATGAAAGCTGATAAATGGTTGGTTAATTATGGTTACTAATAAGTAAATACTGCCAATTCCAATAAATGGTCGCTATTATTTTTGTTGTTTTTCTTTTAGTTACCTCTGTTATCTTCTTTATCGTGTGGTTCTGGTTAGTGCCTATAACCTGCTGTCAGAGTTTTTATGCCGCCCTTGACTTGGCTTTACATGCCGTCGAGAAATATCTGTCTTGCATGGTTGTTTCCTCATGATGTTTTCCTTCACCGGAGCAAATTATACAATACGTACATCACACATGAATCCGAAAAATTAGAGGTGTGTGTCTTTAGTTCGAACTTGAGACCTATGACTTGTTAGTCCGACGGTCACACCGTTAGGCTATCACTGCTTCTATAATATAATATATGACATGAATAAGGCCTTTGAAAGCACTAAGCATCATAAGTCTTTCGAAATAGGTAACTCTCGGGATCCACTTAAATTACCAGTACATACATGTAATTTACTGTCTTTGAGCGAATGTAAAATGCAACAATCAAAATTTGTATAAAGAGTTATTTGCTTAAGTAAAATTGGTGTACCTCAAGGGTCTATTCTTGCGGCGGCGACCTCTCGCGTCCGGCCCTGGTTCAATCCATGGTCCGGAGCGAGACGGAATGGGACGCCGTCACCTCCTTCTGCGAAGCAGTCATGCTAGCGAAGGAGGTGGCGGGACGTGAGAGGGAGAGAACCTCACGTCCCAGCCGCCGCGGGTGACGCACAGGGCGTCGGGGGCCACGTGGTGGCCCCCGGCCACCGTAGACGCGGGCCTGTGGACGGTGAGCTATGGGCTAGCCCGCCGTCCGTCCGTCTTATGACGACAGGCCGTGTCGATGGCGCGTTCGTGTTCCACGCGCGCCTCAAAGAGAGTCAGCAAACAGGAAGGGGTCCGTAAGGGCCGACGCCTGCCAGGGTTGCGGGACTGTTCGAAAGAGATACCGCGGCCCTGGAACACAAAGGGCAAAGGAAGGAACATGGATGGGTTTTAGTCAGTAGAAGTCTGACACTCCCTCCTGCTCAGCCCAGAGCGGGAGGGGTTATTTCATGTTTTCCCATCGGTAAAAAAAAAAAGAAAAAAAAAAGGGTCTATTCTTGGGTCCGTTCAATTACGAGAAGAACGATTGGTGTTCCTATGCTAAGTATGTATCGTCCGAGAACAGAGGCACTATGGAAGCTGAGGTTTTAGCAGCGTACAGTAGAATCATTAGCTATAAGTATATGTAGGTACTCGTAATACTGCTGCTTCCGTGCTACAAACGCCGGCAGCAGGATGCAAACGCACCTATCGGAAAAAAATAATAAGAAGGCTTAAGTGTTTTCAGGGCTCCGTACACAAGGGGTAAAAACAGAACCACATTACTAAGACTCCATTGTCCGTCTATCTGGCTGTCTGTCACCAGGCTGTATCTCATGAACCGTGATAGCTAGACAGTTAAAATTTTCACAGATGATGTATTTCTGTTGCTGCTATAAGAAAAAATACTAAAAACAGAATAAAATAAATATTTAAAGGGGGCTCCCATACAAGAAACGTGTTTTTCTTTTAGATAATGGTACGGAACCCCTTCGTGCGCGAGTCCGGCTCGCACGTGGCCGGTTTTTAAAAGTTACTTTTTCAACTCGTCGGTTAAAAAAAACTTGCGCCGTTTAGCATCAACTCGCGCTTGGCGTCGCGTCGCCCATCGTCTGAGCCGTAGGCAGGGGGACAGTTTTGGGGATTCAACCCCCGTATAACAAACCTTACCTTACATCGACATGCACATTGCAAAAAACATGAGAAAGTTTGAATTTCGCGGGCTACCCTGGCGCTTTCACCTTTATGTTAAAAACAGAAAATTCTAGTACCTAGGTATTTTTGGAGAACACGAATAAATGATACTTTGTTAATGAAAGCAATGGGGGCTATCGCGTATGAATTCGCCGCTAGAGGCGCTAGTGTAGCGCGGGGGCACCGAAATGTCAGATGTCATAGATTTTTCGCGCGTAGCGTGCTGTTTTAACACGTATTTTTACAAATATTCACGATTGTGGTCTACATTGAGCCATTCCTGATTAATTTTGACTTGAAGATTTTAAGTAGCAACTTAGAATCTTAATTGTCAGTAAGTACTTAGAGGTAAAATGTTTTTGAAATTGTAAATATATTATGAACCTGAAGTTTACACTATGTATGTACTATATGTAATAAAATAAACTTTTATGAAGTTATGGGTACTTTAAAGTATTAAATAGAATTATTGACAGGACCTTAATCGACAGTGGCGCCATCTGGTGAGCTCAAAAACGATAGCCCTCATTATTTAATTATATAAATAATAATGAACCCTATTCTATTTTTACTCGACTCCCACTCACCCACAGCCAGCAGACTGGCACGCTTGGCATTATTGGCGGACGTATTAATAACATTATTCCATACCAACCTGCAGAGCGGCTCATTCCACTGTCTTTGGGAAAACTGGTTCTCAAATCGAACCGTGTCCGGGAAAGCCACTTTCCACGTCGCACGGCAACACAGAGAAAACCAGGGTGAAAGGTTAAAATTTTCCTGTTTAGCTTTTCAGGGCTGAGGCTAGAAAACAGACTCCGAGGCTACAAAAACGATTAATTATTAGAGTGGTTTCAGGCTACGCTCGGTCGCCCAGGGCTACGTTAATCAGTCACCGGGCGCCACTTTCAGTAAGTTCATAAGTATGTACTCTTTACTTATTTTATCCATTTACGTAACACCAAACATTAGCATTCTCACCTCAGCAACATGCCTCTTCTAGCCCAACATTCTGATCCATGAAATACAGCAGTTCTAACTATTGTTAGATTATTTATAAATATATATCTTCCCCATGCGGGAGTTGCGAGATTTCCATGACTATTCACTCGTGTGCATAACTAAACGTTTAATTATGTAAACGACAGCGAATACCTTTCAGAAGTAACGGAACGCAAGCAAATTTGACATTTGAATTTGATGGGTTGATACGTCCTGTCGTTCGATTATCGAATGATGAGTGAGCCAGTGTTTTTAACTATTAATTACGAGTAGAAACCGTAAATATTATATTATAACGATGTCTGACATCAACATGGAGAAGTTCGCAGTGCCAGACTTTGTGCCCGAACGTTACGTGAAGGAACTGGCCAAGTCCTGTGTCGGAGGGGAGGAGCTCCAACAACAGAAGGACAAGATACAGTCGTTAGCCGAGGAGACCGCCAGTGCCCTCAAGAAGAATGTCTACGAGAACTACATGCAGTTCATCGAGACGGCGACGGAGATATCCCACCTAGAAGCTGAGATGTACAAGCTCTCCCACCTGCTGAGCGAACAGCGAACTGTGCTCACCACTCTCTCCCACGCGTCAATTCTAGGTAACGAAAACGCTATATCCCGCGAATCACTCGACAACCACGACGTCGAAGCAGAGCGGGCCGAAGAACAACGCAAGAATAAGCTCAACCTTATATCTGAGAAAGTAGAAGGTTGCATGAATTTATTAGACGTCCCAGATCGAACTTTGCTTCACGAAGGCGACCTACTCGAGATAGACGCCGAGGAGAACACTGCCCTACAGAGGATGCATGTATATATGTTCAATGACTGCCTTATGTTGACATCTTGGATATCAAACCGTAGAGGTCCTAATAGATATAAGTTTCAAGCTAGTTATCCTATTAGTACTTTAGCAGTAGTGAACGTAAGAGACTTGGGAAGTGTCAAACAAGCTTTCAAAGTGTTAGCCTTCCCAGATACAAGAGTGTTTCAGTGCAATAGTTTTGCAATCAAGAAAGATTGGCTGGATAAGTTTGATATTGCAAAAAAAATGTACATTGAAAAGGAAAATTCAAAGCAAAAGAAAAAAGATGGCCTAGATAAGCCTAAGCCCGAGTTACTGGAGTCCCCCAGTCTCTCTGTTGAAGAACTACCTTCCCCCCAAGTGGCTCCCCTGCCTGAGTGGTTGGCTGATGTAACAGAGGAGTTAGATGTACTAATTGTTGAAAGACATTTTCAAAAGACTTATGAACTTATGGTGTCAGCCCAGAAGGCATTAGACACTGAAGAAAATAAAAGCCATCCACAGAGAACTGATTTATTGAAGAGAATTGAACTAAAACAGAAAGTGTTGATTGAAATATTGTTGAAAGAACTTGATGTTACTCATAATTGGAGTCCGAGGGGCGGGCTTCAGTCGTCAAGGCAACCGGTGCACATACTTAATAAGTTTAACATGACGAGTCAGGCGTGTGAGTTATTTCTAGCTATTTGCAGTCATACTGTAAAGGTTCATGTGAAAGCGGTCCAACTAGAAGGATCAATCAATAGTTACGTAAAGCAAGTGGGTGAGGTGTTTTTCTGCTCACTCAGCGATGCCTTAACAGAGTTCATTACATTATTTCCTAAGAATAAAGTTAGTGCTTTTGTAGTGTGGGCTAGCATGCAACTTAGAATGTTAATGAGTCAAATTATTAAACAAGTGTTCACTCCGCAGTGCGCATTAGATTCTGTGTTGGACTGTGTAAAGAGTCTGAGGGATCAGTGTACCCTATTCTGTGACTTTGGTCTTGATTTGAGATTTCAGATGAACAGCTGTTTAAGAGCGCCAATTGTAAAAGCTCTGAGGGAATACAGGGAGAAGATTATGGATTCTATGAAGAATAAAGTATCAGAAGACAAGTGGACCCCTGTGAATATGCATACGAAAGCTGGAGTTAATAAATTCTTAATACAGATGGAAAATTTGGGCCTTATCTTAGCTAAGTACATAATAAATGAAACATGGGTGGACTTATCAAGTAGTACAATATGGTTTGCGCAGTCTGTCATAACAATACAGAAGGTAGGACTGCAACTGGTTACTAAGGACATGATGGACGTACTGGACGAGTGCATCCATGCAGTATTCAACTCGCGGCTTATGCTGTCCCTAGGCAATGACTCTAGTTATGCTCAGAAGAATTTTAAGTTTATTTTAGACACAGTGATGCCTTTAATGCTCAGATGTTATAAGGAGGAAGTTGGCTATGAAAACGAGAAGCTAGTGAGTCTAGCCAAGAAGTTTGGTGTCTACATAGCACCACCAAAGAAATCCAACATCACAAAATACACGAGTAACGAATATTTATGAGAATAGTCAGTAGATTACACTTGTATGTATGTTGGTGTACGAAATTATTTTTATTATGCTGAAAGCTTTAAAATTGTAATATATAGTTGGTAAGCGTGCAGGATTTTGTAAGTTTATTTAAAGAAAAAACTGATCAAATTGAAGTTTATATTATATGCAAGTTATGAATATGAAATTTTAATAAACCAAGATTTATGGTTCACGTTTAATTTTATTCCGTATTCATGAATGTGTGGAGTCATGATAATTAAAAGATTATTTAAACTATTATCTTGCTTTTATTAAATACATTAATATACAAAGTTACACTCGACTTAAATAATTATATTACATGGAATTATTCATGATTGAGATACACATTTGATTATTATTCGTTTTCCATCAAAGATTCTATGAATGTTATTCCATTAATCAACTTAGTGGTCAATATAACAAATTCTACATTGGAGTCTTCTTGCTGGCTGATTGTCCTAAGGGCTGATATCTCTTGATACGTGCATCCTCCGATGAAGAAGACTAGGATAACGCGAGGGTTCTCCGTGGACGAGGAGTTTTCGCTCGATATCGAGTTGCGACGCGTCATGCGCGGTTGTAATGTCTGTAGTTCATCGACTGTAGGTCCTGGGAGCCCTAGGACGTCTTGGATACCTGAAATGATATATAATTTGCATTACTACATTAATATTTGGACTCTTTGCCTGCAGATGCGATTGATTGCCATGTTATTTGAGTCACATTGCTTCGTTGGTCGTTGGTCTGGTGGTCGCAAACGCAACTGCTGAGCCTAAGGTCCTGGGTTAGATTCCCAGGTTGGGTTGATGCCTGGTTTATGACAATAGGCTCGCCCTCTATTACACGGGACTTAAATATAACTGGCGATATGTGGGTGTACTATTAGGTAGGTAACCTCTGCTTCTGCATACCTTTCGGGGATTACAAATGTGATGTTATGTAACTTGTGTCTTTTTGTTTTTTTTTTGGATGTGTTTTAGTAACACTATTATTGCATTTTATCTTTTTTTGTGTTAGGTTATAGTTATTCTTGTAACTTTCATTAGTTATTATTGGCTTTAGTAATGTGAACTATAATAGAAGTTAACTTTTGAAATAATTATCTTAAATCGATGCAACTTGAATGTCTACTTTGGCTTAATCATTGTAGTGTAATTTGTTAGGGGATGGCACTGTTTGCCGAGATACAGGATCCGTCCTAGTTCGGCAACAGAGGATTCGATATTAAAAACTTGTACACTAAGTCTTTTAAGTATTCTAATGTTTTTGTTCAAAACTTTGTGGTGTAATAAAAAAATTGAATTTGAACTAAGCGCAATTTGGTCCGGAATTGATTCAGCAGTGTTTGCCAGAGATTGATACTACTCTTTAAAAACTATACAATAAACAGGCTCACAGTGATAAGAATGTAAAATTAAACAGTAATGATAATAAGCAATCATTTTTTTACATTTCATATCTAGAAAAGTGACAATTAAATGGCGCAGCGTACAAATTTCTAAATCCAAATGAATACTTCGCCCAAATATCTATAAAATCGATTACAATCTTGGATTATATTCGCTAATCATGCGATCAGAGAGCATTCGATACGGCAATAATTATTTGAATGCTCTATAGTGTGAAAAAAACCTACCTATCTAAAATGTATCATATCATTGTTGGACCAAAAATAGCAAAACGAGGAAGTTGATTAGGTCAGCAGTAGGCTAATTGGCTCAATGGCCGAGTGTTAATATGGGAGGTTGGTACTTACATATTAGCATATGTAACGTGTAGCTGTGGGCCCGATAATAGTATGTACCTATGTCTGTTATCTACGAATAATTCACTCATGCGCACATGGTAGTGTCTCTTTTGACAATTATGATTTTTGTGATACTATATTTGTGTTTTGATGAGCTTGTTCATGTAATTTTTCGAATAATTATGGTGGTGAAAATGGTTGTGACATAATTTAATAACACCCGTCTATTCCCGTTTTTCTTAAATGAAAGACTAGGCAACAGATTAATAGCAACTTTATCTAGGTAGGTTTTTTAATAAATTGTCAACAGTTGGGCAGTCTCAGAACCATAGAAATATAAAAAAACAGGAGAAGTGGCAAGGGGGCGTGTCGGTGAAACCGCAACGAGCGCACGATAAGCATGTCATAGGGCAAATGGCCGTCTCCGCGAACTAGTGTGCTTGCGACCGCGATCGTGACAACTTATAAGAATGCCGTGTTGTACAGTGGTTTCTTGTAAAAATCGAAGCATAAACCAAAACTTTATAAATCATAGAATCACTTACTATATCTAGGTACAAGTATTTTACTATAATTGTCTTTACCATCACAAATCGTAAAATATTTCTTGCTCTTACTATGTTATTTCTGTTTTCAAATATCACAGCGACTGTACAAGTTTTGCAATTAATACAATGCTCCTTAACCACTACCAAAGTTTGTCGCTAAGTGTCTGGACAAGCAATGTAAAAATCACAAAACGATACTTTTTTAAGTATAAGCATCGCGTAGTACGGCCGCTGCTTCTTGCGACGAGTGATGTGCTTGTGCAGATTCAACTAACGTAGGCTATCGACAACGTCGACTGACGAAAGAAATATTGCTATTATAGTTGGTTTTTCAATGTTATCAACCATTTTAACCCGGTTGGAAGATCGATGTCGAATAATGTTTTTGACGTATTTTGGTTATTTTACAGCGTAGTAGAGAAATGCGTAACTAATTTTCGTAAAGTAAGTTAATTAAATTTCAGATTAATAATCGGTGGTGTTTTTGGCTTTGCATGATCATATATTATGATGGCATAATATATGACAATTCCTGCCCAATTCCCGTTTTCGCCAACACTATGTGTCACCTAAGTCAAGGCCTAATGTGCGTTTTTTTTTTGTAAGTGACGCCTAACTTAATGCCCAATTCCTGTTTTCACCAACACAAAGTGGCACCTAACTGAACGCCTAGTTCCTGTTTTCACCAACACTAAGCGACACTTAAGTCAATGCCTACTGCGCGTTTTCACCAAAAGTGACGCTTAACTGAATGCCCAATTCCCGTTTTCGCCAACACTATGTGTCACCTAATGCAATGCCTAAAGCGCGTTTTCCCCAACAGGAGGTGTCGCTTAACTGAGTGCCGAATTCCCGTTTTCACCAACACTAAGCGACACCTAACTGAACGACTAGTTCCTGTTATCACCAACACTAAGCGACACCTAACTGAACGACTAGTTCCTGTTATCACCAACACTAAGCGACACCTAAGTCAATGCCTAATGCGCGTTTTCACCAAAAGTGACGCTTAACTGAATGCCCAATTCCCGTTTTCACCAACACTAAGCGACACCTAACTCAATGCCTAAAGCACGTTTTCACCAACAGTAAGTGACGCCTAACTGAATGCCTATTTCCTATTTTCACCAACACAAAGTTACACCTAACTCGATGCCCAATTCCCGTTTTCGCCAACACTAAGTGTGAAACTCAAACTCAAAGCGTTTATTTCAATTAGACCTTCGCAGGCACTTTTGAAAGTCAGAAAAACAAAGGCGAAGCTACAGTCACAGACACAAGGCATAATAACTTGTGAAAGTACTGTAGTTGTCACCTAACTGAACGCCCAATTACTGTTTTCACCAACACTAAGCGACACCTAACTGAACGCCTAGTTCCTGTTATCACCAACACAAAGTTACACCTAACTCGATGCCCAATTCCCGTTTTTGCAAACTAAGTGTCACCTAACTCAATGCCTAAAGCGCGTTTTCACCAACAGTAGGTGACGCTTAACTGAGTGCCCAATTCCTGTTTTCACCAACACTAAGCGACACCTAAGTCAACGCCTAATGCGCGTTTTCACCAACAGTAAGTGACGCCTAACTGAATGCCCAATTCCTGTTTTCACCAACACAAAGTGGCACCTAACTGAACGCCTAGTTCCTGTTTTCACCAACACTAAGCGACACCTAACTCAATGCCTAAAGAGCGTTTTCACCAACAGTAAGTGACGCCTAACTGAATGCCTATTTCCTATTTTCACCAACACAAAGTTACACCTAACTCGATGCCCAATTCCCGTTTTCGCCAACACTAAGTGTCACCTAACTCAATGCCTAAAGCGCGTTTTCACCAACAGTAACTTACGCTTAACTGAGTGCCCAATTCCTGTTTTCACCAACACTAAGTGTCACCTAACTCAATGCCTAAAGCGCGTTTTCACCAACAGTAAGTGACGCTTAACTGAGTGCCGAATTCCCGTTTTCACCAACACTAAGCGACACCTAACTGAACGCCTAGTTCCTGTTATCACCAACACTAAGCGACACCTAAGTCAATGCCTAATGCGCGTTTCACCAAAAGTGACGCTTAACTGAGTGCCGAATTCCCGTTTTCACCAACACTAAGCGACACCTAAGTCAATGCCTAATGCGCGTTTTCACCAAAAGTAGGTGACGCTTATCTGAATGCCCAATTCCCGTTTTCACCAACACTAAGTGTCACCTAACTCAACGCCTAGTTCCTGTTATCACCAACACAAAGTTACACCTAACTCGATGCCCAATTCCCGTTTTCGCCAACACTAAGTGTCACCTAACTCAATACCTAAAGCGCGTTTTCACCAACAGTAACTTACGCTTAACTGAATGCCCAATTCCCGTTTTCACCAACACTAAGCGACACCTAACTCAATGCCTAAAGCGCGTTTTCACCAACAGTAAGTGACGCCTAACTGAATGCCTATTTCCTATTTTCACCAACACAAAGTTACACCTAACACGATGCCCAATTCCCGTTTTCGCCAACACTAAGTGTCACCTAACTCAATGCATAAAGCGCGTTTTCACCAACAGTAACTGACGCTTAAGTCGACGCCTTAAGCCCGTTTTCACCAACACTAAGCGACACCTAACTCAATGCCTAAAGGGCGTTTTCACCAACACTAAGTGTCACCTAACTCAACGCCTAGTTCCTGTTATCACCAACACAAAGTTACACCTAACTCGATGCCCAATTCCCGTTTTCGCCAACACTAAGTGTCACCTAACTCAATACCTAAAGCGCGTTTTCACCAACAGTAACTTACGCTTAACTGAATGCCCAATTCCCGTTTTCACCAACACTAAGCGACACCTAACTCAATGCCTAAAGCGCGTTTTCACCAACAGTAAGTGACGCCTAACTGAATGCCTATTTTCTATTTTCACCAACACAAAGTTACACCTAACTCGATGCCCAATTCCCGTTTTCGCCAACACTAAGTGTCACCTAGCTCAATGCCTAAAGCGCGTTTTCACCAACAGTAACTGACGCTTAACTGAACGCCCAATTCCTGTTTTCACCATCACAAAGTGGCACCTAACTGAACGCCCAATTCCTGTTTTCAACAACACAAAGTGGCACCTAACTCGACGCCTTAAGCCCGTTTACACCTACGCAAAGTTACACCTAAACTGTCACCTAACTGAATGCCGAATAATCGGCATGGTTCAGATAATATAATAGTGACTTTTGCTTATAATAAGTCAACATAATTATTCATGCTATTTATTTGTTATGTTTGTTGTTTTCATTTATTTACATTTTTTTCCCAAACTTGGGTTTTTTTTAACAAAAATTTATTACCTGCGAAGTAATTGCGTAACACACTTTCAGTAAGAATCGATTTCATTATGTCAGTACAACAACTTTCATTGATTTACATTTTACTTGAACACAAATGAATATTCGATAACTTTTCGATTTAGTCAATCACTAGCGTGGGTATTCAATTAAATTGCTTTTGCACAGCACAACGATACCGATCGATGTTTTTGTGTGGGTAAGTTGTACGGTGCATGGTAAATACACGCTGTGTTTGATGGGATAAGGTTTATAATTGATTGTGTAGTACGTTCTGTTATAAGAATCGCGGGTGTGTGCGCGACTGCGTATCTATTGTTTTTACTGAATTGCATGTGTAGTAGTTGCCGGGTGGTGGGAGAAAACGGAGACAGTAGGTTGCGATACATTTTCGTATAACGGGCAAATCTCCTTTTTTATTATATCTATGCTAAGAACCATTTTAATCCGTTTTGCGTAGAACTGCTTTTGCGTATTTAAAGACAACCCCATAATCATTAACGAAAATACTGGCCATACTGGGCTTCTTTTGGCAAGTTTGATTGGTGCGAAATTTCATGATTCGTGTTTGTTTACCAAATAAGACTTAGAGAGAAATAAATAACTAATTTAACTTTTTAGCGTATCGATGTCAAAAAATTCAAATATGTTTAGTTCAAAATTCAGCTTCACGAACTTGGAATGTAGACCGTACAAGGTGGAAGGGACCAGGGATGGTGCGGATATTTGCATCCGCATCGATTTGGACATCAGCATCGATTTGGACATCCGCATCGATTTGGACATCAGCATCGATTTGGACATCCGCATCGATTTGGACATCCGCATCGATTTGGACATCCGCATCGATTTGGACATCCGCAAAAAAAACAAAAAAAAGTTAAGACCGCATCCACGGCTCAACATTCCTGGCTTGTCGCTTGTCGTTGAGATCTATTTTATCGTTATCGTCATCATCAGCCCGCCTTTTCCCAACTATGTTTGGGTCAACTTCCAGTCTAATCAGATGCAGCTAAATATCAGTAATTAACATGGAGCGACAGTCTATCTACTCTCCACAATCCAATTATTGACTGGTGATCTGTAATAAAAGTTTAACCTAAAACAGACACCGACTCTTTGTAGTAAAAATTGACTCTGTACTGTTAATGATGATTAGAGAAATATAAATTATTAATTATTATATATTGAGTAACACGATACCCCTTGGTAAGACTGGCTGTCAGATTTGAAGGCCACTGACTACCTGTAACAACTGTCAAAGATCTTCAAATGACAGCCGGGACCAACGTGATTGGGGCTTAACGTGATTTCCGAGGCACAGAGGGTTAAGCTCGAGATAGTCACCCATCTACAGACCGATCTCGGCAAGCGTCTGGCTGTTATTTTTGAGGTATCATGTAAAATAGATATTAGTCGTATCTCACCCGTCCATCCTTTGTTCTTAGCAATATGTTCGCTCAGCCTCACAGTCAATGGTGTATACTTGCTGCACAGGTAGCTCTTCTCCTTCGCATTCATCTCCGTCTCGTCCATAGTGAGGTGAAATGTCTGCGAATTATCATTTGAATTACTATTGATTGAAGACCAGTAAAGGGGAGTATGTAAGGTTCATGGTCGTTCTACATATATAGTTTCTGCCTCATAGGAAACTGGTGTGAGTTTTTGCATGTATGGAAGCTAGCAGTAGCGAAGGGTCATTTTTTGTAAGAGGTAAGCCGGAGTATATATCTTTAATATGGTTATATTATTTGTCTATAAAATACTGACTGCGCCATTTTTCAAAGGGAAGCCGGCAGGAATCGAGTTGTATTGAACCTTCGCCACTGGAAGCTAGTATCATTAAGATAGAGGCTAGGTATGCTCCTCAAAATGGCAAGACACATGGTAGTAACGATCATAAAACACGCAAATGCGATGGTGACTTGCTAAAGACTCTACAAGGTGTAAACTTCACGAAACCGTCAACTAAGCATTCAAACTGACAAGTAACTCTACGCAAATTGGGTGAAAAATCAGGTTTAGGCAGGACATTGTACTGATTCATGCATACATTGCTCATGGAGGAATTTAAAAAAAATATAACAACTAAATCATCTTTATCCATCAAAATTGTCACCAGAACCAAAGGTGTGTGCAAAATTTCTGCTCAAACAGTTGAAGATATCTGCTTCAAAATTGAGTTGCAAGATTCCACCCAAACAAATATAGTTAATAAAAGCTTGTAAAAACTTTGGAGTTTGATTTCCAACATCTCCGTAATTAGAACATCACCAAGTATGGCCTAAAAAAAAACTGACCACAATGACGGGGAGAACAAGGGCCTTTCGGCTTTGTTAACGGGTCTCTTTGAGTCTCGTGTAATCTCACTTTCAGCTGCCACGAATGCTGGGGCCTTAGTCTGCTATTGCAATAGTGTCAGAATGGTCTATCATTGATTTAATAAGGCCCCTAGTCCACGGCGTATTGAAGCGCGTTCGAAACTCGTTTGACGTGCGTACAAAGGGTAATTCGTTTGCGTGGGGCCTTATTAAATCAATGATATACCATTCTGACACTATTGCAATAGCAGACTAAGGCCCCTGGTGTTTAGTACAGCAATAATTTGGTTACTGCCGGGGACAAATTTGTCAAAATCATAGGGATTTTTATTCTCGTCACAATAAGGTCGCAATTTTATTGCAGCTGTCGTAGGTAAAATACCTGTGAAAGGAATAAGGATATATCTGACCTTCCTCAGTACAGCATACTGCCTGGTTCCTTGCTGCGGTTTGAGTAGTCCGCACTTCTCCAGGTTGCAGAGAGTGAGCCAAGTGTTCAAGCCGTACACTTGAACCAGCTCTTTCTTGTAGTATTCTAGAACTTTTGGCTTCAAGCCTGATCCGGTCACGCATTGGAGGCAGATTAGGCGGAGTACCTAAATGGGTAATTTAACAATTATTTATTATAGGTAGGTATATTATTGTATAATTATGACATTATATTATTGATATAATAAGATTTTATTTGTTTGTTAGAGGTACGTATTTGTTTACATATTTCGGGGTTTCTCGATGTTTTTACGTCGATTTGTGACATCGTTGCGCGATGAGTTCATGATTAAGGAAAATATATCTATAAATACAATAAATTTGAAGACTTATTTAGGTAAAAAAATAGGGGTGTTAAAGGATCACAAACAGAACCCTTTTCTACCGTTTTTGTCTGTTTGTCTGCAGTCTGTGTAAAGCATCTCGTGTAAATTATAAAACCAATGTGGTTACAATTCAATGCACAAATATTGTGCATAACTTAGAGAGGGTTTTAGTTTGTGTTTCATTGTAATCGGTGCTCTCTATCAAAACATATAATTAAAATATCGAATACATGCAACGACACCTATTGAACCAAAATGGCACTAATTAATAAATGTGCTTGCAAGATGACTTTTAAATCGACTGACTGGGTTTTTAAAAAAGTGTGTAGGTAGGTAGTGGGTAGCAAAAGGTGCATTGCAACCACAGGTAGCCAGAAATAAAAACATACTTAGGTAGCCATACTTGTTATTCGCGATAATAGTAGAACTATTTGCTAAAACGAAAACAACAGTAGACAACGGATTCAATTGAATTAAATGTTATGCAAAATATTTAATTTCAATTCCGCCTTAAAGATCCAGGCTTGGATGCAAGATGCAGCACTGCCCCCGCACCGTCCGCACCGTTCCCGTGCGGGAGCCAAGCCGCGAGTAAAAGATAGTTTTATATAAAAGAGGCCGACCTTAGTTAATGGTTCTTTCTGCGCGATGAGGTCTTCGATGTATGGGCAGACCTTCTCGTTGTCCACGCAGTTCAGAAAGTCCTCTTCACATTGGATCATGTCGTGGAACTCGAAAGTGTCTGTTGTCTAAAACAAAGCAATGATGTAATTATTAGGCTTATTTAGTAGTATAGGTAGGTACACCTCTGCTTAACACTTCGAGCTTCACAGCTTTAGGTTATGATATACTCGGCCGGGTGACCGTTTGTTGGCCAACATCTGCGGCGACGCGACACAAACTGCACCGACTTGTCGCGTCTTATGGGCACATACCTCTTTAATATACTCGGCGATGCCGGTGTGAGTCGCCAGCGACTGTTTGTTGGCCAACATCTGCGGCAGACGCGACACAAACTGCTTGATCTCTTGTACCGACTTGTCGTTGTGTCGCTCGTCTAGTTGTGTCTTGATGACGCGCGCTTTCTTTGAGAGGGCTGCTCCAACCTGATGAAAGATAATTTTTAAATATTTTTTTTTTAAAAGTGTTAAAGACATACAATTTAGTCAGCGTTGCTACACTTTCAGTCAACCACACCTCAGTTATAACACGTGAAGCTCAAAAACCGTTCTTATTGCCACCTTTTTCCTTTTTCGACGACCCGAATGGCGCAGCGGTAGTGAGGCTGCCTTACGTTTTTCGGGTCCCGGGTTCGAATCCCGGTAGGAGCAAATGTTGGTGTGATGAGCATGGACATTTGTTTCCGAGTCATTGATGTTTATATGTATGATAAGTATGTATTTACAAACAAAAAGGTATCTATGTAGTATTATCAACTATCTGGTGTCCACGACACAAGCCTCGTTGCCTAGTGTGGCACCTAGATGGCGCTGTGTTTAATGTCCAGCGATAATTATTTATTATTATTAATTATTTTTAAAGTGTCATGTGCCATGTCAAATTGTTACCGGACGTATGACTATAAAATAAAAGTGTGTTTTTGTAACTCGGCAAGATTAAAACAAAAACTATTTGAAAACTTCATCAAAATGTACATTTGATTAGGTTTAGTAAGAAGTCTGCTTTTAAATCGATTTTAGTAGTTTTGATTTCATTGTTAGATGAAATCACAACAGCCAATGACATTACTTATCACATGATTAAAATTTTAGAACAAGTTGACTTGATTGCGCTAAAAAGCCATGAGAATCTCCCGAGGTTTGATCTGCAACGTTTATAAAATAGTCAAGTATTAGCCGGTACTAAAAAACGGTAAAAACATGTCAATTTTATCATTTGCAAATGTTTGTGTGATGAGCATGTACATTTGTTTCCGAGTCATGGATGTTTATATGTATGATAAGTATGTATTTACAAACAAAAAGTATCTATGTAGTATTATCAACTATCTGGTGTCCACGACACAAGCCTCGTTGCTTAGTGTGGCACCTAGATGGCGCTGTGTGTAATGTCCAGCGATATTTATTTATTTTATTTATTTATTTACTAACTTTTGCCCGCAGCTGCACTCGCGTTAATTTAGAATTTTACCATCACTTCGGGTGGTACTCTGCTTTTAATAATATTACACGTGGCGCCATCTATTATCATAAGAACGTTATTGTGGTGTTCCTCGGGAACAGTACATTTTTTCGGGATGAAAGGTACCCATGTCCGTTTCTGTACACCTGACAACGTATATGCAAAATTTCAGGATGATCGGTTCAGTGGTTTAGGCGTGAAAAGGTAACAAACAAACTTACTACTTTCGCATTACTAACTAACTTACTTTCGCATTAATAATATTAGTTAGCATTTAGAACTGTGGCTGTCCGCACACATATGTATGACCTCTTAAGATTTTGAATGCAAGATTTACACTGCAGCGTGAACTCACTGAAGTAAAGCTACAGTCCCTGATCTCGGCGAACAGCTCCTCGCTGGAGTTGAGTATGATCCGCTTCTTTTCGCGCGCCGTCACCTCCGGGCTGGCGTCGTCCGGGCTCACGAACTTGTGCCCCGGGAACGTTGCTGTCGAGTTCTTTATGCCGTAGATCTCGTCTGCAATGTTAGAAAAACAGTACATGACATATCGAGACTTAGAAAGTTATACAGGTATGCGTTGTAGGAAAGCTGTCACTCTCTTATTGCTGGAGAGCTAGTTACGGAAATACAGTTTCAATTTATACAGCAACGAAATCCCTCTAGTTAGTATGCCATAGTATCATTCTGTTCAGCGGCCGGGGTGAGATTGTTTGGGCAACAAAGGGGTTGTAAAAGCAATAGTAAGTGTGCAATTTATAAAGGGTGTAACAAGACCCTTAACGAAGCCGAAAGGCACTTGTTTTCCCCGTCATTTCTTCGTTGTCTTTTAGTTACGGAGATATTGGGGGTCAAAGTTACAACGTTTTCACAAGTTTTTTTTTAATACATGTTTTTAATGTAAGACTTTTACTTTAAACACTTCCATGACCCCCGTACTATTCATTCCTTCCATCAGCACAACGTTTTGAGTGCGTTACATTGCGTCCTACCGTAAACCGTGATTTTTCACCCCAAAAAATAAAGTCGTTTCCCAGCAATAATTTTTGCGTAAAGTTACTTAGTTTGATTTACAGAATGCTTGGTTGACGGCTTCGTGAAGGGTCCTGTTACACCCTGTACAGCTCTGGATCGTCGAGCTTCATCAGTCTCGGCGCTTTTCTGGTGGTCACCACTGTTGATTCTGCCTTTCAGGAGTTGCAGTGGTCTGGGAATAATTGTGGCGGGCTGGTCCCATAAAGTAAGAGCTCTAGATTTGATGTTATCTGTTTCTGGATTTGTTTGTTGTTTGATACAGCTGCTTATTTATTTAATTTTGAATATAACATTGCCAGGCGTTTTCGTTGGGGGAAAAATAGTGCCATGTGACATCCAAAGTGCGTCAAAACGTGCCAAAGTAATCTCATTTACATTTTGTTCCGTGTTTCTTCACTCAGAGGTTGAAACCGGCACACTATCACTTAGTGCCCGACGTCTGTATGTCAGTCTGTTGGAAGAAAATATCTCGGCCATTTCAAGAGAACGAGTTGCAAAGTATAAGACTGAATCAATTATAAGAAGGCTTTTAAAAGTGTTCCCAGAACTTACCAATGAGTCCCTCATAGGTGAGCTGCGTCGCCATGACGCTGGCGAAGTCTACCGCCCTGTCGAGCAGTAGCAGCTGGTCGATGCACGACGTCGCGGCGCCCCTCGGACCCTGGCCCTGCTCCTCTTTGTTGAGGCGGCAAAGGAGGTCCCACACCTGAGAGTGAAAGTAAAAGGTTCAGGATTAGGATCTTGGTTGGAACAGCAGTAACAAAGTCGTCAAACAAGCATTCTGTACATCAAACTAAGTAACCCTGCGCAAAAAAATTGCTGGGAAACGTTTTTTTTCCCCGTTGTACTGTATGTACCATTGACCTGCACCATCAATGGTGCAGAGGAGACTTATTAGTTTCGTTTGCACCATTAATGGTGCAAATGAAACTGCATTGATAGTATGGTCTCATCTGCACCATTGAGAATGGTGCAAACGAAACCGCATTGATAGTATGGTCTCATCTGCACCATTGAGAATGGTGCAAACGAAACCGCATTGATAGTATGGTCTCATCCTCATCTGCACCATTGTGATGACACTATACTATCAATGTGCTTGTAGGTATTTCCTCCAAGTATTTCCTCTTAGCATGTTCTAATATTATTTAAGTGTTGACAAGGTAACTATTTTGTTTTAATTCTGTAATTTTTCGGGTGAAAAATCACGTTTTACGGTTAAACTCAATGTAACGGACTCAACACATTGTGTTGATGGATGCATTGAATAGTAAATGGGTCATGAAAGTATTTAAAGTGAACCTTGAAAACGAGAACCTATTTAAAAAAAAACTTGTGAAAAAGTTCAACTTTTTCAATACTAGTTTTCAAGGTTATAACTTCTCTTTACTATCTATTACTTTGAAATGATCGCAATGGCGGGGCAAGTGTCTTTCAGATTCGTTAAAGGCCTTTTTACACCCTTTATAACTAGCGAAGAATAACCATTATATATAACGGGTGCGCTTGAACCCTGCCTGTAATAATACAATTCAATCATGATTCTAAAGACACGTGGCGCCATCTATTATCATAACAACGTTATTGTTGTTTTCCTCGGGAACAGTACTTTTTTTCGGGATGAAAGGTACCCTATGTCCGTTTCTGTACATCTGACAACGTATACAGGGTGTAACAGGACCCTTCACGAAGCCGTCAACGAAGCATTATGTACATCAAACTAAGTAACTTTACGCAAAAATTATTGCTCGGAAACGACTTTGTTTTTGGGATGAAAAAATACGTTTTATGGTAGGACTCAATGTAACGCACTCAAAACATTGTCCTGATGGATGGATTGAGTAGTGCGGGGGTCGTGGAGATGTTTAAAGTAAAAATCTTCCATTAAAAACACGTATTTAATAAAACACCTGTGAAAAAGTTCCCCCAATATCTCCGTAACTATAAGGTTCCCAGGTATGGTCTAGAACAAAAAAATGATCGCAATGACGGGGAGAACAAGTGCCTTTCGGCTTCGTTAAGGGTCTTGTTACACTCTTTATGCAAAATTTCAGGATGATCGGTTCAGTGGATTAGGCGAGAAAAGGTTACAAGCAATCTTGCTTTCGTATTTATAATATTAGTAAGGGAAGTAAGGAAGGATGCGAAAGTTTGTGGGGATGGATGGTGGATGTTTGTTACTCTTTTATGCAAAATCTACTGAACAGATTTGGATGAAATTTGGCACACAGGCAGTTTGTAACCTGGATTAAATTAAGGAAGTTATGTTAGCGCGTGTAAAGGTTTTGTAAACGGCTGTTTGAGCAGTAAGCTACATCAAAATAAATTACACATAAACTGTCACTAACGGGATATCTTCCGTGATTGTCTATTATTTTGAGCTCCAGATATTTCGACGCTGTTGCAAGCGCCATGATCGCGACACAATCACGGAAGGTATCCCTTAAGTGACAGTTTATGTGTAAGTGTTAACCGTGAAAGTTTAAAACAGTATTTCAAAAGTAATTGCTTTAAAAACCTTGATGAAAACATATTCTGGAAAACCTATATTCTTCTTTTTTCAAGCAGTAGAGCGATACGCCATTTAACACATAGGATACTTTTTATCCCTGTAGTACGATCCCGTGGGACAGCTACCGAACTTCACGCGGGCGAAGCCGCGGGCATATGCTAGTATATTTTATGTTTCTAATTGATACTACATCGAATTCGACTACAGTATATTCACTATGCTATGGTTTTACATAGTTTTACCTACCTGTTTGGCCGCGACTCCCTTACCGAAGACTCTCGGTATGATCCCGTACAGTTGTTGTATAGTCCGCAGCGCCTGCGCCGCGTTGTACACGCAAGTTGGGTCGCCTTCTAAATAGTTCTCTCTGTAATAATACAAAATTAAAAGCGATTAGCCACGAGTCACCAAGGGCGAATTTTTATCGCTTCCTGGATTTTTAAAGTCAAAGTCAAAACATTTAGTCAAAGTCAAAACATTTAGTCAAAGTCAAAACATTTAGTCAAAGTAAAAGTCAAAACATTTAGTGAAATGAAATGAAATGAAATTGTTTATTCAGTAAATAGGATGTAGGTATCACTTTTACACGTCATCACAATTTAAACTTAAGCTAGATGGGGTCGACATTTCGTATCTGACTACCCTGAGAAGAAACGGCGAAACAAACTCAGGGATCAAAGTCTGTTTTAAAGCATGTACAATATGTTTCATGTTTTATAATGAATTAAATAATAATTTGAACATACAAAATAAGATAATAATTGTAATGTCAAATTTATATACAAAAATTGTAAAAGAATTAATTATAAAAAGGAAATATACAATAGGATATTATATCAGATTTTTATGTCAATATTGTATAGGAATTACACAAAGCTTAGCAGAGCGAGCAGTTCAATCCCAAGCCTTTTTGTCATCTAAATAATCAATTATTTTATAGTACCCTTTCTTACATAGTTTGGTTTTAATGCAAATTTTAAATCGATTGATTGATAAATTTCTAATGTCAATGGGAAGTTTATTGTAAAAGCGTATGCATTGGCCCATGAATGAGTTGCCTATTCTGTGGAGGCGAGTGCGATGTACAGCGAGGTTGTGCTTACTCCTAGTATTCAAGCTATGAATATCGGACATTTTCTTAAAATTAGATATATTTTTATGAACATACAATAAATTTTCAAAAATGTATTGAGAGGCTACGGTCAGAATATTCATCTCTTTGAACTTCTCTCGGAGGGAATCCCTAGGACCCAGATTGTAAATGGCCCTAACAGCCCTTTTCTGTAGAACAAAGATAGCGTGGATGTCCGCACAGGCACCCCAGAGAAGAATCCCATACGACATGACGCTATGAAAATAACTGAAATAAACAATTCTGGCCGTATCAACATCAGTAACTTGTCTAATTTTCTTGACAGCGTAGGCGGCCGAACTAAGTTTTTTTGACAATTTTTCAATATGTGGGCCCCACTGTAATTTTGAATCAACAGTTATTCCAAGAAAAACCGTTGACTCAACAGGATCCAACTCTATTCCATTAAGTTGAACATTTGCACATAACTGCCTCACATTTGGAGTTGAGAATTTAATCAACTTGGTCTTTTTTCCATTCAGGAGTAGATTATTTACATTGAACCAATGGACAACCTTAGATAGTGCATTGTTCACTTCGTCAAAGTTTATTGATTGACGTTTAATTTTAAAAATGAGAGATGTGTCATCCGCGAACAATACAATCTTGTGATTATCCCTTACATGATAAGGTAAGTCATTTATATATATTAAAAATAAGAATGGACCTAGAATTGAGCCCTGTGGGACGCCCATAGTGACTGCAGACCCTGAAGATCTCTTGCCATTAACATCAACCCTATGAGTTCTGTTATTTAAATAAGAAGTCAGAAGGTCTAGAGCCTTGTCCCTCATACCATAGTGGTATAGTTTCCTGATAAGCGTTTCATGCTGCACGCAATCGAAGGCCTTGGACAAGTCGCAGAAGACACCAAGAGCATCCTGCGATTCCTCCCAGGCCTCGAATATGCTCTTAAGTAGTTCCACGCCCGCGTCTGTAGTTGACCGACCCTTTGTGAAGCCAAACTGTTTCAAGTGAAGTAAATTATTTTTATTGAAATGTTTTAACATTTGCTTTAGAATTAATTTTTCAAAAATTTTGCTCAAAGTAGGTAATATGGAAATAGGCCGAAAGTTTGTGGGGTCGGTTGTGCTACCAGATTTGAACAGCGGAATCACTTTGCTAATTTTCATCAAATCAGGAAATACACCGGAATCGACACAAGAGTTAAAAATAATTGCCAGGAAAGGTGAAATAATATCAATGATTGTTGACATGGTATGTACTGATAATCCCCAAAGATCGCCGGTTTTTTTGACATCAAGATCTTTAAAAGATTCTATAATGTCCTTTGGGGTAACAACTATAAATTTAAAAGTTTCAATACATTCTGGTACACATTCCTGCAAAATTGAGTAAGCAGAAGTGGAGGATGATGGAAGAGTTTTAGTTGTTACAATAGGGATATTAGTAAAGAAATTGTCAAACTCTGCTGCAACCTCCATGTCTGCCTTAATATCTAGATCATTTATTTTTAGATGAAAGTCACGGTTTGGTGCTGTGTTCCTTCCCATTTCGGAGTTTATAATATTAATTTTATTTTTAAAGTAAATGGTTTTAGCTGAGGACCAGGCTCTTCTAAAAATTTTTGAGTAATTTTTAACATATTCTTTAAAGTTTTCATTATGGTTATATAATTTTTCATTATATAGTTCATATAGCCTCCGCCTACTTTTAAAAATACCCGGTGTTGCCCAGTCACTAAATAAAACGCGATCAGAAACAGACAATGTTTTGGAGGTAAACACCTTATTAAATTCCAAATTAATCAAGTTAAATAACAAAGTATATGCTCGATCTGCGTTATCGTGATATGGCAAAGCGGGAAGTTTTTCCATTAAATTATTTCTAAATAGGTCTAAACGTTTTTTGTTTACAGGCACAAAACTCACAAGTTTTTTCCGAGCTCTGACTATTTGCCGAGGAAAAGCAACTAACTGGCCACAATGATCCGAGTCTAACTCATTTAAAATTAAATGGATCAATGGTTTTAGATTTGTAAAGATATTGTCTATACAGGTAGCACTAGTGGAAGTTATTCTGGTCGGTTCAGCGAAATTACTGTGCAAGTTATATGATTTTAATAATGTCAAGAATTTATTTACTGTAACCGATTTTTCAAGTAAATTAATGTTGAAATCTCCACAGACTACAACTGTTTTATTATTGTTGCACGTCTTTAATAAAATTTCCTCCATATGTTGCTCAAAAATATCGTAAGGCGCACCTGGGGGCCTGTATACGCTCATTACAATGTACCGCTCAAGCTCTATGCAAGCTACTTCGATTACTCGCTCAACAGAGAGATCCACAATATCACTACGTTCTTTGAATTTCAAATTATTACGTGCAATTATAAGGGAGCCACCACGTATCATATTCACTCTGCTGAACGAGCTGGCAATCTGGTGGTTATTAAAGCTAAACAGAAACTGGTGAGATTTTAACCAATGTTCAGTTATGCACAAGATGTCAATACAATTGCTGTTCAAAAACAACTCCAATTCCAATTCTTTACCTTTTACACCCTGTATATTCTGATGAGCTATTTTTAGAGTATTATTATTTAGTTTAGTTTTGGAGTTTGATCGCTGTGGTAACAAACATTGGTTTAAATTATTGCTAGAGTTTAACTCTGTTGTCTCAGTGTCCTTAGAAATATTGATCAAGTCTATCTCGGTATTACAATTACTGCTAGAGGGTGACTCTATTGTCCCATGTTTTAATTTAAATGACTTGGAGAAACATCCAACTCCTGCGCATTCACACTGGGTACATCACTAAATTGCCCAATAGAAGCAGTATAGTTACCTAAAAAACTATTACAATTAAAAATATAATAGGATAGCGAGTCTACTATCTGCCCTTTAAAAAAGTTACAAAGATAATAATTATCTTCGGTCATAAAGTAATTTATACTAATAAGTACGTTAGAGTCAATAAAATTAAATTTTTCATTATATAATGTCATGGTATGTAATCTAATATTGTACTTATATCTAATATTATTTTCAGTCTGTGGCAAACCATTACAATAAGGAAATGCAAACAAAACAATTTTTTTAACATTTAACTTGGCTAAATAATCAAAATACATTTTTATTTTTCCACCGCTTGCATTTCCCCTTCTCCCGACCAGAATGATGATAGTAGTTGATGAGCTGTATTTACTACTTATTACTTTTTCCAGTATTTCACAGTAACTGGCATCAGGCATGCAATAATTAATAATCCTTTTATGTAAACGATGTTGTAGTATACGACCCATATTTTTCCCCATCTCATCGCAGTACATAATTATTTGGTCATTATCGTTTAAAAAACTGTAGTTTGACAAATTATCATTTAACAATATTTTTGTATTTGGTGCGGTAAGGGAAGTACTAGCGAGGCTGTCAAACATCTCCACAGAAAGTACGGGCTCGTGAGAGGGGACTGACTCTGAACGACTTGATGGATCACAATTAGGTGTTGGATTGTTTACTAAAGAGTTGAACATTCTTTCATTTTCACTACACAGATCCACCAGATCATTCATTGCCAGTATATATTCCCCCATTTCCTTTCGAGAAATATCATATTTAGATGTAATACTGTCTAGGGAACCCTGTAACTGGGTAATCTCTGACTGCAGTAGTTGAATTTCAGCCTCATAGTTACTTTTTATACTATATGCAAGTTTAATATGATGACTTAATCGTTCTTTTAATTGTTTAAAATTTTTAAAGGATTTATAATTTTTCGAAAAGGAGTTTTTATTATTTTTAATCAATTTTTGTGTCTTTTTTATCCTTTTATTTATTCTAATATATTTCCTTAATTTATTCCTGCTACAATTTACTAGCCTAACCTGAGGGCTTGATATGACACTATTATCACAAGTGAGGTCAATAGTTACAATGTCATTGTTTACATTACTCGAGACTGAGCTAGCAGAATGCAATCGAGTGCTACCAACCAGCTGCTCAAACAACACATGGGTCTGTGCTGTCCGTAGTCCCCGGCTAGCATCCTCCATCCTGTCAATGGTGTCTTGAGCTTCGCTTAGCCTGCTTTTCAGCTCAGCATTGTGTTTGATAGTTATATCAAACTCATTGCTACACTGGTCGAAGCTGTCCACTATACGCTGTAGTTTATCTCTTTCTTCACAGGTAGTTATAAGCTGACTATGTAGTTCTACCATCTCACTCTTGACCTTTGCATTAATTTGTAAAGTTTGAAGTACTTCCCTCTCATTGTCACTTTGTTCACCCTGCAATTCCTCACACAAATCCTTATATTTCTTTAACTCAGCTAGAGTTAATTGCAGTTTCGATTCCATCAGGCGTGTAGTAGTTCCCCTTGTCATTATTATTCTATCCATCCGATCTTAGTGAGGAGTAGTGGCCAGCTGGTAGGCGGCAGTATAGCTATGTGTGTACTGTACACGCTATCTATTCGATGCGATGACAAGTAATGTGCGCAGGGCTACTAATGCGGTGGCCTCCAAGCAGTATAAAAATTTCAATACAATATCATTTAGTTTAATGTCTTTCAAACTTCTATAATTGTTGGTTTATGTCAATATTGTGTGAACAATTGTCAGAAACATCCACAAAAAGATTTGCGCGTGTCAGAGATTTGAACTCGGGACTTTCTGACTACGAACATGAATACTCGTGCTAACCACTGCACCAGCTGATCAATTGAGTTAAGAGCCGAAATTATCGTGCTTATTTCATAGTCAATTTAGACAAAAATTTAAGATTCGGGTAAGTAGAATTTTTTTGGAACAAATACGTTAACAATTTTTCCACAGTCACTAAGTTGATCACTTTCTTATGAGTTTTGCACTGTTTATGTTTTGTGTACACGGTAATATTTTGTCTTGTACATTGCACTGTCGTAATATTTTTTGTAAGGTCAATGTGTGAGTAGTATATGTGTGTAGTCAATGTTAAACTCAAAACATTTATTGCGAACTAAGTGTACAATGTGATGTTATGTTAGTACTTATGACTTAGCAGCCTTTTACAAGCATTGATTTATCATTCATTGGTCTAGCTCTTGTTATACTGGAACTCCTAGTACTAGAGCCAGGGCTACACTGATGTTTAAGCAATCACTTGTCAATAAAGATTTTATTATCTATTCGCTTGCCCTTATCATCCTAAATTAGCATGCATTAAACATTATTAATACTTAATTATTTTCCCTTATAGTACAAATAAATAGAGAAGCACTGCTCCACACCTAGTGTCGAACTACTATTCTACCGTTTCAAGAGTTTCATCCAAAGGAGTAGGAATGATTTAGTTTAAATTAACAAAATAACCGATGTTGTTGAGAATATTATCCATACTAATATAATAAATACAAGTACATGCTCCAACTGCCCAATCAAGCGAAGATGAAATTAATGCATTTTACGAAAATCTAACCAAAGCCCACGACCTCGCAGACGACTTAGTGCTAGTTATGGGAGATTTCAATGCCAAAATCGGACAACCACAGTCAGATGAAAACTGCATAATGGGAAAATACGGATATGGCACCAGAAACGAAAGAGGAGAAAAGCTAATAGAATATGCATACGAGCATAAAATGTCGATAATGAATACCTTTTTCAAAAAGAAACCAAGCCGAAAATGGACGTGGAAATCACCAGACAGCACATCAAAAAACGAGATAGACTTCATTCTGAGCAGTAATCCAAGATTTATATTTAATGTGGAAGTGTTGAACAAAATAAACTTTACTTCTGATCATCGACTAGTGAGAGCATCACTAAACCTAAAAAAAACAAAACTAAATAGAACATCCTTCACAACAACACCAAAACCACCAAAATCAGAAGTCGAAATTATAAAGTACAAGGAAAACCTAGAAAAATACATAAAAATCCAAGTAGAAAAGCTCAATAACATGCAAGAGGTACAAAACTACTACAACCATCTTGAAAACACAATCATCACAAGTCTAAAAACAAAAACAGAAAACAAAACAAAAGAAAGTAAAGAACACAATATTTTCAAACGCAGTACTATAGAACTGATAAACAAACGCACAGAACTTACAACTAGCAGGATAAAAACCAAACAAATAAAAAATGAAATAAAAAGCCTTTACAAAAAAACAAGCAAAGCAATCAAAGAAGACTACAATCAACATAGAAAAAATATTATAACATCGAACCTGACTAATTATAGAAGCATGAAAAGGGCAAACAAACAATTAAATACACACCAAAACTGGATACAAACTCTGAAAAGAGGACAAGATACTACAAAAACAAGACAAGAAGTACTAAAATGTGCCACAAAATTCTACAAAGAGCTGTACTCAAAATTGCCTGAGGACATTGAAGGAGAAGAAACAACAATAAATACAGGGAATCAAAAGTTTAACGAAAATATGGAAATAACAGGAATGGAAGTGCTGAAACACATACAGAAACTAAAACCCGAAAAAAGCCCCGGTCCAGATGGCATCAGCAATGAAGCCTTAAAAATTGGAGCCCCAATTCTACTTACATTTCTAACGACGCTCTTCAACATGGTACTTACAACTGGAGTAGTCCCACACCAATGGTGTAAATCAGATATAGTACTCCTATATAAAAAAGGAAGTCCACTGGATATTGCAAACTATAGACCAATAAGTCTGCTGCCCAGCATGTACAAGCTATTCTCATCCATTATATTATCACGAATAACAGATAAGATAGACAATAATCAGCCAGTAGAGCAAGCAGGTTTCCGTTCAGGTTTCTCTACAATCGACCACATACATACCGTAGAACAAGTCATAGAAAAGTTCAAAGAATACAACCAACCACTGTATATTGGCTTTATAGACTACACAAAAGCGTTCGACAGCATATCTCATACCTCCATATGGAAAGCACTAAAGAATTGCAACTTAGAGGAAAATTACATAACCATTCTGAAAAATATCTACACAAACAGCTCAAGCAAAATAAGGCTAGAAACAAGAGGAGAAGAGATTGCAATAGAAAGGGGAGTCCGGCAGGGTGACCCCCTGTCTCCGAAAATATTCATTGCAGTACTGGACGATATATTCCAAAACATCAACTGGAGCAAAATGGGTATTTGGATAACTAATAAACATTTAAGCCACCTAAGATTTGCAGATGACATTGTTATCTTCGCTAAGTCAGCCAGAGAACTGCAACAAATGATACAGACTCTAAGCGAAGAGAGCAAAAAGGCGGGACTAGAGATGAATGCAAGTAAATCCAAAGTGATGACAAATGGCCTACAGAAACCAATCCAAATAGACAACACAACCCAAATAGAATATGTCAACGAGTATATATACCTCGGCAAACAAGTATCCTTCAATCAAGATAGCAATGAAAAAGAAGTGGAAAGAAGAGTCAACTGTGAAGAAGAGTCAACTTGAAAAAGCTTTTGGGCCCAAAAAGAAATAATGAAAGGAAACTACAGCATGCCACTAAAAAAGACGGTAATAGAAACCAGCATTTTCCCATGCCTAACATATGGCTGCCAGACATGGGTCTACACAAATAACATAAAAAATAAAATAACCACAACCCAAAGAGCTATGGAAAGAAGCATCTTGAAACTGAAAAAAATAGAAAGAGTAAAAAGTGAAGATATAAGAAAGAAAACAAAGCTGACAGATGCCCTTAAGCAAGCCTTGAAGCTGAAGTGGCAATGGGCGGGCCACGTAACAAGATACGCAGATAAAAGGTGGACCTCACAGGCGACAAAGTGGTCTGGCCCACTGGGGAAAAGAAAAGTAGGAAGACCAAAGAAAAGGTGGGCAGATGATATCACAGAAGTTGCAGGCAGGAACTGGTGGAATCTCGGCGAAAAAAGAGAGGATTGGAAGAGGATGGAGGAGGCTTTTACCCAAAAGGGATCCATTACAAGTGCAATAAAAACATAACTATGAATTATTCTTGTTACTTGGAAATGGAATAAAGAAGCTTATTAATTAATTAATTAATATAATAAAGAGGTAAAATTTGTTTGTGTGTTTGTATGAATTGTATGTAGGGGGTAATCTCTGGATCTACTGAACCGATTTTGAAAATTCTTTCACTAATAGGAAGCTACATTATCCCCGAGTGCTATAGGCTATATTTACAACGTGCCCGTGGGATAATTTCCAATAAAAACGCGAGCGAAGCCGCGGGCAACAGCTAGTTATCAATAAACTATGACTTTCCATCATCGCCTAGCCATTTCCCAACTATGTTGGGGCCGGCTTCCAGTCTAACCGGATGCAGTTGAACACCAGTATTTTATATGGAGCGACTGCCTATCTGATTTCTACAAAATCAAAATCAAAGCATTTATTTCAAGTAGGCCAGTTACAGGCACTTTTGAACTGTCGAAACAAAGATAACAATGAAATGTAGCTACAGTCCAAGTCACAAGGCATAAAAACTGTGAAAGTACTGTAGTTGCCCATTCCCTAGCGTAGATCTCTATGGAGAAGAACGGGCAAGAAACTCCATGGACACTCTTTTAAATCAGCATATTGTTACAAAACCTTGGTTACATCATTCATATTGAGATGGTACATTATGTGAGAACGATGTAGCAAGATGTGCACGTTAAAAGTGTCCATAGTAAACACAAAAAAGACAGTTAAAAAAAAATTAAAATAATTAATTTAAATAAGCCGTGGCAACTAAGAGATGACCAGTCACAACTGACAGCGCCCGTTCACGAACATGACGCATGGATCAGCACCATTCAACTCAACCATTTTGAAGGGAACTAAATGATCCGACACACGCGCCACCATCAGCGAGACATTGAGTGAGCATGACATACTCTCAACCGCCAGGGCACATTCAAGTCGGGAAAGGACGTAGGTTTCCAGTGAACGATAGCTCTTTAGTACATAGCACTCACACAATATGGGCTTTATATAATACTAAAGATATTGAATCTATACAATGCAAAGATAGTTGTACAATCTTCAGCAGCTCCAACAATACTATTTAATGTTATCAATTTATGCGTCCCTGTCCTTGTGGAGCAGGACCGGCATTGAGCCAAGCATTTTTGTCAGCGATATAATCGTCCAACTTGTAATATGCTTGCTTACATAGTGTGCGTTTAATGCATGTTTTAAATTTCGTCTCATTCAGTTCAAGAATACTTTGTGGAATTTTATTATAGCATCTCAAACAGTACCCCATGAAAGATGAATCTACTTTAGCGAGTCTGAAGCCCGGCTGAACTAATTGGTCTCTATTTCTAGTACTGTAACTGTGTCTGTCACCTCTTTTACTAAAAAGATGCAGATTTTTTCTTACGTACATTATGTTTTCGTAGATGTATTGACAATGTACCGTCATGATGTTAATGTCCTTAAACAGTTCCCTTAGAGAATCGCACCTACGAAGATTATATATAGCTCTGATGGCTCTTTTTTGCAGAATAAATATTGACTGAATGTCTGCAGCTCGTCCCCATAACAAAATGCCATAAGACATTATACTATGAAAGTAACTAAAATAGACCAGTCTAGCGGTATCAACATCTGTAAATTGACGGATTTTTCTAATAGCATATGCTGCTGAACTTAGCCGCCCGGCAAGAGACGTTAAATGAGAACTCCATTGTAGCCTTGAATCAAGCGTAATCCCCAGGAAAACCGTTTTATCTACGAATTCAAGTTTCTCTTTATTCAATATTATATCACAATTACTACTTTTAACATTCGGTAAAGCAAATCTAATGCATTTAGTCTTTTACAACCCAGTTAATAGGCCATACGATACCACTGGGTAAGACTGGACGTCTATCTTTCGGGCCTCTACCTGTAACAGCTGTCAAAGATATAAAAATGACAGCCGTTGATCCTCAACGACTTAACGAATTTTCCGAGCCACGGAGGAAATTCGGTATGTAATGGATGGTCACCCATCCACGGACCAACCTTGGCGAGCGCTGCTTAACTTTGAACATCAACTCTTACAGTTTTTAATATTTGTCATCAGATCCTCCCTGTGACTACAAAATAAGAAAAAAATAATATAAACCATAATCGGTTTCTATTCTTTTTTTTTTCTTCTTTTATTCTATTCTATTCCAATAGATTAAAGAGTCACGTGAGCGAAGCCGCGGGCACAGCTAGTCAGCAATAAAATCGGAATGATTAATTTGTTGAACTTATACCATTATTTTATTTTTGAATGGCGTCATTATGGAGATTAGAACTCCTAATCTATGAGTACGAGTACTACGCCCACGACTACATTAGTATTGATAACAGACATGCATAATAATATATGTATTGGGGATAACTCAGATTCGTATTGGCTCTATGAATAAAATTAGTAGGATGGCTAAGGTAGACTTCTATGGGCAATTTTATTTTTTTGAAAATCATCGTTCAATTTGAATTTAATTTATGGTATCAAATAAAACATGGCGGTGAATGTTTAATTAATTGGCATTTTTTTTTACCCAAAGAGGATACTGACGAATTTATTTGTATGGAAAAATTTCTATGAAAATGGCCAGTTTCCTCTTAATTAACGAGTACTGAAGTTTATTTGAATTGTATATTACTAGCGACCCGCCCCGGCTTCGCACGGGTGCAATGTTATACATATAAACCTTCCTCTTGAATCACTCTATCTATTACAAAAACCGCATCAAAATCCGTTGCATATTTTTAAAGATCTAAGCATACATAGGGACAGACAGCGGGAAGCGACTTTGTTTTGTGTTTATGTAATGATTATTTTTCTGCGTCTCTGGCGTAGTAGTCGCAAATGCTACTTCTCTAGACCCGACGATGTTTCTCTTCAACGAAGCAAGTGATAAATGATAATTATGCAATACGCACATGAATCCGAAAAATCAGAGGTGCGTGTCTTAGGTTCAAATTCAAGACCTAAGCCAGTCCGACAATCACACCACTAGGCATCACTGCTGTACTATAATAATAGGTCACCTCTGCCTAAACCATTAAAAGGTCAATAAGTGTGATGTAATGCTTGTTATTTATTTACCTAAAATCATTCTGCAGCTCCAAGGACATGACATCACTCTCAAAGGGGAAGATGTCGCACTTGAACTCTTGGATGGTCAGGTTGCCGATCACGCCTTTGTTAGTCAGGTGGATCTTACAGAATTCACTCTTGCGCGGCACGAAGAATAAGTGAAACTCCACTGGCATGGTCTGCTTCGATCTGCAGATAAAGAAATTATATGGATTAGTTGAAATGTACCATTAGCCCAAGATGAATCTCCTCACTGTTAAAACAAAATCCCGTGCACACGATATCCACATCTGTTCACCACGCTAACTACTATTGGTCCGCACAAAGAGGGTGCGAACCAATAGTAGTAAAACAAAAAAAAATGTGACCTTTTTACATTATATTTTGTTTTACATAAGTTCTCAGGCTGTGTTAATGATCACAGATATTTGAACACCCTTTATTGACTAATAGGAATAACACAAAAAAAAGGACCAAGGAAGAGAATTTTTTTACCAAAGCGCTTCTATAGTAGAAGGATGCTTTAAGCGAAAATAGTCCGTATGGTGATCAGATTCATCTTGGGCTGATTATACATACACAGTACACATATGTTATACTTTATGCTGTCCATAATCTACATATAAATGTAATATTTTGTGTACATAGCTTTTGTTGAAGATCCTTAATTAAATAATTTTTGATCACATGAAAAAAGAAAAAGCATTTATTGAGAAGAAGACAATATTATTGATTATCAAACTTCTTCTTCTTTGTTGTGTGGTTAGTGCTTAACCTGGTGTCCGAGTTTTCAGGCCGCCCATGGGCCTCTGACTTGGCTTATTATCAAACTAAATTAATTCAATAGTCATTTATTCAAATTCGAATGATAATCAGATCAACAATATTTTATGAGACACTCCCACAAAAGGCCAGCATATCAGTAAATTCTTAATCAATAAATTCAGTCAGTTTATATGTAGAATTCTACTGTGCTATAGATTCAATCCTAGCAATGGCAAGTGAAAAAATAATTACAAGAGAAATAATTGTTAATTTTAAATACAAGAGAATTCATCTGAATTCCAGATTCAAAAACAGCAGCAGCTGGTCTTGTGGCAGTAACTAAAGTGAAGAGTCTTTATATTATTTGTTGTTGTTGGACAAACGGGTTCATATTATTTGTTTCTCAAACAACTGACAAAACCTGTAGTGTTATTGTTTTTAAATAGGCATGAGCCAGAAACATTGACACAGTGCACTGTGGACGTTTGGGGGAGTACAATACCTAGAAAGGTGGGACATTAATCAAAAGGTACACTTTTTTTTTCTTTTAAATCTCATCTCACAGTTCAACCTATAAGGCTAGCTTCTGCTAACCAGACTATCCTGTGGGTGCCTTGAGTGTAAAGCCTACAGCCAGGGGCCAATAACCTATAAACTAAGCAACTGCACGCTAAGGGGATCCCCTGTGGGGTGCAAGCCTCTGCTCAGGGCGACGCTAGGGGAGGGCAGCAAAGGGACTGGCTGGATTTGAAAGAAAAAAAAAGTATAATATAGACGCTTAAGTAGTTCACTTACCGCAGTGACAGAACATAATCAGCAACCAAGTCCATCAACGCTAGTTTAGGCCTCGTAATAAAAACAATATGTTTGACAGCGATGGTAGGCAGACTTCCAGGCTTGAGTGGGAACATCTCCGTCACTCCATGTTCTTTTAGTAGCGAGTACTGAGCAACTAGACCTACGGGACCAGCCAGCCATTCGTCCCATATTGTAACCTGTGAAGGAAATCAGTTTTAGTATTGAGTTGCTATTTTGTTAGTTGTTGTGATTTGTCAAGTTCTTCATAGATGTTTTGTGATCTTATTACGAGTTTTTAATTTTCTATGTTGCGGGGTGATGGGTGGAGTACAAAATTGGCTTTATCACGAGGAAAACCAATACTTGATTTATTATGGGAAAGATCAACAGCGATACATACTTTTGGCCCTTGGTATGGCTGCAGTAGATTCAGCAACTCAGTCCGCATTGACTCTTGGATTGATGCAACGTTTAGTCTTCCACCAGAAAGGTGCGTACTCATCTTTGCTTCACGCATTTTGCTGTATTTTCTTTAGTTTTCTTCTGAATCACAGACGACACACAACTTTGTTGTTATTTTCCTGTCAACTGTCAGTGTCACTGAAAACCTTGCTCACAACTGACATTCTGTCACTGTTCGGTTTGCTAAAATTACATTTTTAGCATGAAAATGAAATAGGAAAAGCATTTTCTCATAAATCAGGTATAAAAGGATATTTGTGAAAAGGAGAGGCATGGAACGGCAAGTATTTTTTTTTTACTGCAATTTGATAAGTTAGTAAGGCAGAGGTAACTGCATGAAACATCCTGTTGCCCAGTGTCAGAATTTATTGCTTTGGGGAAGAAGTCTTCAGATTCGAAATTCTATTATCAAGGTACTTAATTTTCCACTTTTTTTTTGTTTGGGGCTTTTTTTTTTTTTTTACCGATTGGAAATCATTAAATAACCCCTCCCACTCTGGGCTGAGCAGGAGGGAGTGTCAGACTTTTACTGACTAAAACCCATCCATGTTCCTTCCTTTGCCCTTTGTGTTCGAAAACCACTTCTAGAAAAAATATTTACTATAGGTAACACCCCTTTGTAAAAATTGCGGCAAGTTTAAAAATATTTCTCTTTTGGGAAACTTTCGTAATTCTAATGAAATGGTTCAAGTGTCCAAAGTAAGTACGTAGTTAGCTAATTAATGTATCAGCAAGAATCTCTTAGAAGAAATTGTCTCAGTTTTCTATTAAATTCTTAATACAAATACTTCAACTGCAATATTTAACAACATGTAATTTACCAAAATGTACGAAATACCTGCCATTTTTACGAATTCTCAAGAAATACACGCAGTTATCTTCATCATTATATCTCTCGAATCAGCTGGTAACAACGGAAGTTCGAGGAGTACATAGCTATTAAAACCCGTATCTACCTACATATATAGACAGACAGGATAGCTACGAGGCTGTTGCTGGCACGGCTCTTGTCTCTTATCATTCGTGAGTAGCGGCCGGGTGCGCGCGGCTTCTATCGATTTTTCCACCAAGCAAGCCATTCCAAACCATCAGTTGTATTGTAAACACGTTTTATAAACAAGTGGCGCTCGCTGACGTGATAATACGATAAAGTAACATTGTGAAATGTGAAAGTTTGGGAGGCAAATAATGCGCCACTCCCCGTGGGTAGAAAACTACAATGGCCGCCCAAAATAAAGGTAAGCCATGCTTCACGCAGATTTTT
The DNA here is from genome assembly GCA_947578425.1 of Eugnorisma glareosa. Lineage (NCBI taxonomy): Eukaryota > Metazoa > Arthropoda > Insecta > Lepidoptera > Noctuidae > Eugnorisma > Eugnorisma glareosa. Next base: position 8,873,118 of record OX387974.1, on the reverse strand, counting down.
TCCGAATAATAAATTAAGTAAATACGTGTCTCTTCTGTTTAATTTTCTTTTTTGATTAATGAGGATGATTTTTAGCATTTGTGTTTCGTGTTTGAGTTTGTAAATATTTTGTTCGGCTTTTAATTTATTGTCGCTTTGACATGAAGTTACGATAAAATATAGCGTAGGCGAATGTCGGCCCTGTGAGTTGTTTGCAATCTTGTTTTTTATAGCTAGTGGAGATAAGGGCGGATTTCAAACTATCAGGGCCGAACCTGTAGGCATATATTCATAACTAGCTATAGTACCTGTTTGTGTGATCTGCTGAAGTTTTCGTTAAAGATTTTCCGTCTGAGAAAGGGTAGTGGAAAGTTTTGACGTAAAAAGCTTTAATTAAAATGAGGAAAATAGATTGTAGAACCTTATTAATCATTCTATTCGTACGATGGCCTCGTATAGTTTTACTATACCACCTTTAAGGAGCTGTAATAATAACGGAGAACCTTATTTAGTAACAAGACACCCAGTCATGATATTATTTTTCTGATTAATAAACTTACATATACTTAATAAAAGGTAACTACTACCAATTTACGTGGATAAATAATTTGCAGGAATAGATTGTGGCTACTGTCACGTTGCCGCTTTGCTCCGAGGATGACCGTGAAAGTATCCAATCAATGTTTTATTATTATAGGTACCTATACATATTATACCTATCCACACAGCTGTAGCTTTTTGGTTTTCATGATCGTTACCTATATATCTATCTTGTATTATGTACTCTTAGTGATGTTTTTTATGCTTTGATTGAAGCATAGATATAATAGGTTTCTTTTTATATTTCTATAGATTGAAGAGACAGTTAAGTTCAACTTGGTATAGTTAATTAAATACGTAATTATGTAGTTACCTGGTAGATAAGTACATAGGTATAATAACTTCATAATTGTTTTTCTTAACACCTTATTTAAGTCAAGGTAAATTTTATGGATGAGACTGCTAAGGTCTTTTGGATAACACTCGATGAAATCAAAGTTGATTTCCTAAATGTGCTGGTGCTACTGGCTGGCTTCATGTCGGTGGTATTTTATCTAGAGCTGGATTAGCGTAATATTTACTGAGTTTCAATTGAATAGTAGAAGGTCTGAACACTCGATGAAATCAAAGTTGATTTCCTAAATGTACTGGTGGTACCTACTGGCTTCACGTCGGTGGTATTTTATCTAGAGCTGGATTAGCGCAAAACATATTTACGGAGTTTCAATTGAACAGTAAGAGGTCTGATATATGGTTATGTTACCATACCACATATTGTTTGTATGATGTAGGTATACTTATAGGTACTAAAGAAATAATCAAATTGACCAGTGTCATGCGGCCAACTGTAGGTACAGATGCCACTTCAGCGCATCAAGTTACTACAAACTTTTACTTTTTTCTAACTGATCCATAATCTACCACGAAATTCCAAACTTTTTTAAATTCTTGTTTCTAGGACACGCCGGTTCCCTCACGTTGTTTTCCTTCATCTTTTTGAGAGCCGTGGTGATGAAACAAGAAATCACAAAGTTATGTGCCTGCCTGGTTCCAAACCCGCGTCCCAAACTCCTTAACTCGGAGCCATACGATATTTTGATGGCTATTACGAGTTGCCAAAATATGTTAGGACTACAAAAATGACTCTAAAATACTTCCAATTTTAAACACCATGCAGATTTTTTCCAACAATTTTTTTCGGTACCCTTCCAAGCCTCGTGACACAAATAAATAGGGTAAGGCTACATGATTGATGTCTTCAGGCATTAATTTGGTAGGCTCTCTGCAAACTGTGCGCCACAAAATTGCGTGGTAGCCTGTCGCCTGCCGGTTCGAGACGATTAATCTTTCCTGTTTCAAGTACAGTTGTACCCTACCAATATCTACATTTTTTTAACGTAGGCACATAAACCAACTTTTTTACTAGCCTCTCGACTGAATGAAAATAAAGGAGACTTTTAATTCAGAAATGTCAAAAACAAAAAGATGAAGCTACAGTCCCAGTCACGAGCCATAATTTGTCTGAAAGTACTATAATTGCCCGTAAAAGCGTATAGCTCTCTATGGAGAAGAACTGTCAAGAAACTCCATGGACACTCTTTTACAGTGTGTGACTGTCTATGGGAGGCTTTGGGTTCATGTCAGAAAAGATAAATCATTGTCAATCGTGAAGGATTTACTGGGATTTACACATGATTTGCACCTGTTTCTCAAATGTCAATCTGTCGTGCAATATGACACATCGACTTGATGAGTTGTAGGAAGTATTCGGCTGGATTGGGGGTCGTATCTACCTGTCACTCATACTAATGGGGGCTATCGCGTATGAATTCGCCGCTAAAGGCGGTAGTGTAGCGCGGGGGCACCGAAATGTCATATGTCATAGATTGTTCGCGCGTTGCGTGCTGTTTTAACACGTATTTTTTACAAATATTCACGATTGAGCCATTTCTGATTAGTTATGACTTGAAGATTTTAAGTAGCAATTTAGAATCTTAATTGTCAGTACTTACTTGGAGGTAAAATGATTTTAAAATGTTTCATGCTTGCTTATTTTAGGGAGACTATTGTAACCTGAAGTTTACACTATGTTGTTATACGTAATAAAATTATTGGTACTTTAAAGTATAAAATATAATTATTGATAGGACCTTAATCGATAGTGGCGCCAACTAGTGAGCCCAAAAACGATAGCCCTCATTGTCAGTCTCTTTCAAAGGCCCAATATGCAGCTTATCTTATAGCTTGAAACTTTTCATTGAAATAATCAAGGGTTTAAAGGAAAGACTATAACGAGTACGACCACCCGTAACCTGCATTTGAAAAACCTTTTTTGTTTAAATTACCGGTATTGTCCTACTCCTGGGCAAAAGTCGTCCATAGCTCTATATTTTCCAGTGAAAAATCTGGAAACTGAAAATTTTCGGATTTTCCATTTCACCCCTTTCAATATGCGCGACCTTCAAAGAGGGTTTCAAGTTTAATCCCTACAGAAAATGTTGACTAAACAAACATCTAAACTAAACAAGGTACAGCGTAGGCAGAGGTAGGTACTAAGTACATAAATCCGTCGCGTACTAAGTTTAATATCCTTTAATAGGAAGCAGACTGAATACCTACCTATTCAAACTAACTTGGTCTAGGAAGACTAAGCTCTCGACTTTGCGTCGAGTTCTATTCTAAAGCCGGGAATATGCACAAAGCCACATATTACGGAGAGTCTCCATAGCTGGCTTATCTATTCCTTTGAACACGACTCAAAGCATTTCTGGAAATATTCCTCGAAGGTAGAATTTACATAGGGCTTTCCCATAAATGTCAACAGAAACATCGCAGATAGATTCGTAATAAATATTCGAAATCACGTAAATGTAACTGAAAATAAATAAAAAGGCTTTGGCTTGGATTGAAAATTAAAAGCTTTTGCTTGTGTAAACAAATAAAAAAAGTAAATGACCAAAGAGCTCGCTGGGTTCGACGTTTAAATACTTAAAGCGCAAAATTAACTCTGCTTTGGACTGATAGTCTGATTTTTATTTAACTTCATCGAATTTCGTCGTAATTAAATTGGTTGATGAGATTGGAGGTAGATAAAGTAGGTAATTATTTACTTTCGGTTAGGCTTGGCAGTTCTCCAATAAATAATTATCTACTTGGCTGTACCAACAGCGTTGGTACTTACTTTGAACTTAGGTATCCCTGGGGGCGTTCTTTCGACGCAGATAATAAAGCGAAATAGATTAATTATTTGATTGCTGGAAGATGAGAGAGCGTTTTGAAGTTCAAGCTGTATTTAGGGACTTACCTGTACCGAGACTGTGTCGTCTAGGTAGCTGTGTAACTGTCTATTTCTATGGGTATGAAAATCATGTCTGCAAAATCTTGGTAGGTACCTATGACTTCAGGAAAGTAACTACATGTGGCGCTGCAAAATTATAATTCGGATTAAGGGATTGAGATTTCTATAACGAGATTTCACTGTCTGTTGGGTCGTTATAAGTGGTTGTAATTTCATGAATCAGGTAACATTATAATAATACAACCATATTAAATAAAGACAATAGTGGCTACGAAAAATCTGGGTTTTAAACATAGGTACCTACTTGTTTGCTTTGAACTACTTATTTATGAATAAATTCCACGAGGCTCGTCCTTTAGAGAATTGGTAACCCTTATTTGCGTCATAAAAAGTGTATCCCTAGGCACAGGTGTGATTCTTTGCTTAGTACAATTTTACGGACCATATGAGGTCCAGTTAGTAAATGTGTCTAAATAAAGGATGTAACAAGACTTTTATCGAAACCGAAAGGAACTTGCTCTCCCTGTCATTTTTTTGTTCTAGACTATGGTCTAGACCTGGGAACCTTCTAGTTGCGGAGATATTGGTGGTCAAAATTCCAACTCTTTCACAAGTTTTTTTTAAATGCATGTTTTTAATGTAACATTATTACTTTAAACGCCTCCAAGAGGCGATATTATTCAATCCATCCATCAGCACAATGTTTTGAGTACGTTACATGAATGTAACGTACTCAAAACTCTCTAAGTCTGAGTCTCTTCTCTCTAAGTGAACTGTTATTTGTTCTTTTGAGAAAATAAATGTCTTTAAAAAGAAAACTCAAAAAATCACGTTTTACGGTAGGACTTCAGTCCTACCGTAAAACGTGATTTTTCACCCCAAAAAAAGGCGTTTCCCAAAAATATTTATATATAAATATTTCGTAATTACTTAGTTTGATGTATATAATGCTTGGTTGACGGCTTCGTTGAGGATCTTGTTACACCCTGTATAGAGTACATTAGACACCTAGCGAAATAAGTTTGTTCTTTTTACCCTAAGCTTATGTTCTAATACAATCAAAATACTCACATTTTCGCCTTTTCGCAAAAGGGGTCGGTTTATTGCACCGAAGTAAATATAAGTGAAGTTATTTATTTTTAAAAGTGTTTTCCTTTAGAGATAAAATTTATTTTTATTTAAAGTTAACACGTAAAAGGTCCGGGTAATGTAAACCATTTTCCTGGTCTCCTAGGTTTCATCAAAAGCGAGTTTTTTTTGTTATTATAGGTACAATTTACCTGCTAAAGTGAACCGGTATTTTAATGAATAGATAGAAAATCCTACTATTATCCATAGGTACTCTAATATTTTATGTAAATGCGAAAGTTTGTGAGGATGAATGTTTATTACTCTTTCACGCAAAAACTACTGAACGGATTTGGATGAAATTTAGCAAACACATAGTTTATAACCTGGGTTAACACATTTTATCCCGGTATCATGATCCCGTGGGACAATTAACGAACTCCACGCGGGCGAAGCCGCGGGCATAAGCTAGTATTTAATATTATCAAGATTTTTCCTTACTCCATAAACACGAGGTATATTTGCTTTTCATAATTATAAAGCCTGTTAAAGATGATGAAAGATAAATGTGTATGAAACGTGTTGATTATAATTACTAAGGAATACTTCCATTTTATAGTGGTCATCATTGAGTAGAAGTACCTTACCTGTTTTATAACTCAATAAAAAGGCTACATCAGAAAATGTAATTTAATTTACAAAACGGTAATGGGAAGTTCTATATATCCTTCGTCATTTTGTCTTTTATATCTTATCATCACTACATAGTATAAAACAAAGTCGCTTCCCGCTGTCTGTCCATATGTAGGTTTGGATCTTTAATACAACGCAACGGATTTTGATGCGTTTTTTTAATAGAGAGTGATTCAAGAGGAAGGTTTATAATTATATATATGTATAGCATTGCACTCGTGCTAAGCCGGGGCGGGTCGCTAGTATAATATAAATTAGGAATGTTAGGATTAATAACGGTTTTTTACAAAAAGCTTTTTTTAACTTGCTATGTCTGTAAATACATCGTGATTCGAAAGACACGTGGCGCCATCTATTATCATAGGAACGTTATAGTGGTTTTCCTCGGGAACAGTAATTTTTCGGGATCAAAGGTACCATGTCTGTACACCTGACACCGAAAATTTATTTAAGCATGATCGGTTCGGTGGTTTAGGCGTGAAAAAGTAACAAACAAACTCAATTTCGCGTTTATAATATTAGTTATTAATAAATTGTAATTTATTGAGTTGTATAATGTAATAAATTGACGAGTTTGTTTTAATTTAAAATTTATGTTCTTCTTTTTACCCAACGGCGGCGAAGCCCAAAAGGAGGGTTATTAGAACATCTAAATAAAATCTTGTTTTAAAAATGTAAAAAAAAAAAAAAATTAATAGTAAAAAAAATGATTGATGATGATTCGACATTATTAACAGGTGTGTAGTTAGATATCGGAATTGGGCCCGCGTGGTGAATTATGGCCCCTCGCAGAGAGGAGTCCTATTTCCCAGGAACATTATTGGCTGATTCTGCTTAGTGCTTCCTGGTCTAAAACAAACGAACTTTAAACCGAGCTTTGCTAATCTCTATAATTTCCTACGATGGAGGTGTTAGTAACACAAAACTCACAAACACCCACACTTGGTGTGTGGGCTGGACTAATATGTGCTGGCCAAACAAATATTTTATCCGGAGGTTATGGGAACTGGTTGTGCTAGACTCTACTCAGTCGGAATTAACCCTTCGTCTGTTGGAACGTAGATCTACGCGAGACACAATAGGTTTTTAATTGTATCTATATACTCGACATACGAAAGGTTACACGATTAGTTGAAGTATCATAGTTAGAAAATTGACGATTAACAGAATGATGTATTCTCGGTTTTTAGATTTAGGATGGTTGTATGTGTCTGGTAGGAGTTAATACGGAAATGAAGACTGTTAAATAGGTATGGATGGACCGGATTTTAATAGCATTTATAGAATCACTAGCTTTTGTACGCGGCTTCATTCACGTTAATTTAAAATTTGACAATCAATTCGGGTTGTACTCTGCTTGTAATATTATAATTCAATCACGCTTCGTAATACACTTGGCGCCATCTATTATCATAAAAACGTTATTGTTGTTGTGTTTCCTCGGGAACAGTACTTTTTTTTGGGATGAAAGATACCCTATGTCCGTTTCTGTACACCTGACAACGTATATGCAAAATTTCAGGATCGATTTGGAGGTTTAGGCGTGAAAAAGTGACAAACAAACAAACTTTTTTTTTCGCATTTATTTTTATAATAAAGGGTGTAACAAGACCCTTAACGAAGCCGAAGGGCACTTGTTCTCCCCGTCATTGCAATCATTTTTTAGTTCTAGACCATACCTGGGAACCTTATTCTAGTTTCGAAGATATTGGGGGTCAAAGTTCCAAGTTCTTCACAAGTTTTTGTTAAATCATGTTTTTTTACGCAAGATTTTTACTGTAAGCGCCTCCACGGCCCCCGTACTATTTAATCCATCCACCAGCACAATTTTTTGAGTGCGTAACATTGAGTCCTACCGTAAAACGTAATTTTTCACCCCCAAAAAAAGTCGTATCCCAGCGATATTTTTTGCGTAACTCTACGCAAAAAATATCGATACGATACGATATTTTTTGCTTAGAGTTACTTAGTTTGATGTATATAATGTTACTTAGTTTGTAACACTATTGTACATGAAGTATAAATAAATAATGCTTGGTTGACTGCTTCGTGAAAGGTCTCGTTACACTCTGTATTAGTTAGGAACGATTATAATTTTTATATTTATTTCAAATCCTTGCGAAGCTGGGGCGGGTTGATAATTAATTTATATTATTTATCCCTTGATAACATTCCGCATTTCATAGTCTTCGCTAAACGAAGTGCTTCTAATAGAAACATTCTTACAAAGCCCTGACGTTTGACACCAAATAACAAATGAAATGAAATTAGCCAATTCACTTTTTCCGTTGAGGTGACGAAGTATTGTTCTGTTTAATTAATGAGCCAATTACGAGCTTTTATGTTAATGAAAGAGCATTGTAGTAAAGGTTTTTCAAAGAGAAAATTACGACTATTTTACCGTTTGTAAGAATAAAAGCCTTAGTAATAAGGAATATTTGTTTGAATTAACTGAGGCTACTTAGGTAACTTATTGAGAGAATTGAATGTGTTATGATTGGAACGTCGTATTTCTATTTAGTTCATTAGCAATTACTAAAATAATACGTAAACTTTGTAAGAATCAGAATCTGATCTAAATTTGCTTTGAATGTAGGTACAGGTATAAGATGTTGTACATAAATTAAGAGATCGGCTACAGTCTACCTAATAAAAAAGCAAAAGGCATTAGTATTGGCATCCGTTTTTAAGGAAAATGAATTGTACCAAAATATATAAAAGTTTCGTTTTCAAATATGTATGTTGATTCCTAAGAATAATGGGTGTAAAAGTACCTTCAACGAAGCGGAAAGACACTTGTTTTCCCCGTCATTGCGGTTTTTTTTTTTGCGCTGGATAATTCCTGAAAACCTTCCAGTTACAGAGATATTAGTGGTCAAAGTTCCAAAGTCTTCCATAGCCATAAGTTTTCTTTAAATGCCTCCCCGACCCCGTACTAGTCAATGCATCCATTAGCACAATTTTTTGAATGCGTTAAATTGTGTCCTACCGTAAAACGTGATTTTTCACTGCAAAAATAAGTCGATTCCCAGCCTTTTTGCGTAGACTTACTTAATTTGATGTACAGAATGCTTAGTTGACAGCTTCGTGAAGGATCCATTTACACCTTGTATAACACATCAAGCAGAGCATAACTAACTAGGATACCCCGTGATATTTTTTTTGTTCTAGTCACCAGGTGCCAATCTGCATTTACCCGTAGCATCTACTACGCCGTAGCGCTACGCCGCTACGAAGATATAATTTCTGTAATAATGAGTTGGAGGGATTACGGAACCAATTAATTTGTACTAGCTACAGTCTATACGTAACTGACGAGGCGTGGGTTTTTAAAGGAAGACCGACTAGACTCGACCTTGACTTTTGATCAAAGAAAGGAAATCTCTTGTGGTACAAGAGATTTTTCCTTTCCAGACGCGATCCTCAAATTGGACTTATGAACTGCCTTGCCTTTTTATGGATCCTTAGCCGAATGGCAAAAAACGGAATCCTTATAGATTCGTCATGTCTGTCTGTCCGTGTATGTTAGCAGCCACTTTATTCCGAAACTATTAGGACTACACAGTTGAAACTTAGTAGGTATTATGTGAACCGCTTTACGATTTACTATACATGGATTTGAAACTAAAAATATTTTTTTCATCAAACCTATACGTGCGGGGTGTTTATAGATACGTTTTTAAAAATGACATTGAGGTTCCTAAAATCATTTTTTCTCAAAGTCAATCGTTTGAAAGATATTCGTAGTAAATAAAAATTTCAACCAAAATTGGTTTGAATAAGTTTTGATGTTTAGTTTTCGAGATATGGGAGTTTTTAATCAAACTGCAGCAATAACTTTGTTTTTCATTAACATACTATAAAAAACAAATTTAGTTTTGCTGTTAAATGTAAAACAATACAACATATGAGCCTTCAAAATATTTTTATTATATTGTTTGGTGCTACGGAACGACTCGTGTGAGTACGACTCGCACTTGACCGGTTTTTTGTTGTCGTCCAAGGTCGTATTAAGTAGGTTTTGAGAAGGGACGATCTTTGACAGCGATCTTTTGACCTTTTGCCTTTTGTGGAAATAGTATTATTCTTTTAGATATAACAACTTACAAGCCGTGTGGCGGATGAGATTTCCTATCGTTAAAAATGAAGAACTCATCATGGTTTCTATGGTTCTTGATTTAGTAGTCCTTTGTTTTTAGTAATTCATTACAAATAAATGGTTGTCTCGGAAAATTCCAACAGGTTTTGGAGTCAAAGGAGATGGACAAAATATGCCCCAAAGCGTATAAATATAAATGTTATCTTTCTAGACCCAGCAGTTTAAACTGTAGAATGGAACAGAATAGAATTATTTTGCAAATATGGCTAATGTACAAAAGTTGTTATGAAATATCAAAGCTCAGCCATATTTTACCATTTGGCATGCCATCATGCTGGCTGGCTGGCTGGCAGCTGGCTGGCATGCTGGCACAGTGCTGTGAGTACGGTGTCAGCCAAAGATTGAGTGGAATTTTTTTATTCTGTAAATAAACCAATCTTAAACCTAAATCCTCAAACAACTTACCTATTTAAGATAAATAGGTACCTAGTTAAAATAATCAAGGTTTACACAAACTATTTAAACATAGTTTATGTACATCAATCCATTAGTTAACGAACTTTTGACCTCAAAAGCGAGTAAGTATAATGTCAATAACCTATGTATTCAATCTAGAAAGTTCTATTTGCTGTACAGAAATAGAAAAACGATATTGATAGTCCCTTTGAATCTTTGGTAGGTCCCTTTACAATATATTCAGAGATATGTCGATTGTACAACAAATAACATCACCCCTGCAAACCCCGTAGGGTTAGACAGAGCCAGTGCCGGTATTAGCACTACCCCTAACTGCCATTCAAACCAGCCAGCCAGTCACTTACGCAAAAAAAAAGGGGTCAACCTCGGAATGAGAGATAATAAGCTGTAAACTCGTAAACGTTCATATTGGTGTTCTAAAAGTTGCCCCAAAAGTCTCATAAAATCTCGTGTCTGCGTCGTAAGTGATTCAAAGTCAAAGGTCACAAAAATCAGTTTTTCGCGAATCTCGGTTTCTAAAGCATGGCTGAGCGCTGCGGGCTCTCAGCCCTCTATCTCAAAAACAGTTAAGCGTATGAAAATGTTTTCAAAACAAAATTTGTTGCAAATTTTATGTTCTACAATTTTTAAACGAGATATTAACATCATTTGAGCTATAGAAACTAAATAATCGCGAAAAACTGATTTTTGTGACGTTTGACCTTGAATAACTTACGAGTACGACACAGACACGAGATTTTATGAGACTTTAGAGACAACTTTTAGAACGCCAAAATGAAGATGTATACGAGTTTACAGCTCTCATTCCGAGCTGAAACCCCTAATATGACTGCACTACATACGAAAAAACTGCAAAGGATGTAATGAAATAACCATTCATATATAGGGTCCTAGGGTCACCGACGCGAAAAAAGTTACCACGCTTTCAGTACATCATTCTGAGCACCCCCACATAGAAGTAAGTTTGTTTGTTACCTTTTCACGCCTAAACCACTGAACCGATCATCCTGAAATTTTGCATATACGTTGTCAGGTGTACAAAAACAGACATGGGCTACATTTCATCCCAAAAAAGTACTGTTCCCGAGGAAAACAACAAAAGCGCTCCTATGATAATAGATGGCGCCACGTGTCTTTCGAATCATGATTGAATTATATTATTACAAGCAGAGTACAACCCGAATTGATTGTCAAATTCTAAATTAACGCGAATGTAGCCGCGGGCAAAAACTAGTAGGTACATAAATGTATGTACGAGTATGTATATTCCACATAAACATATTTAAACAAATTCCTATCCCATACATCATAATCATAATATATTAATTAATCTATCCGTATAATATTATTTTATATGCTTCTATCAAATGAAGATAAATAGGCAAGTTATTATGAAAGGAACACAGAAAACGAGCATAAAAGAAATTCGATGAAAGATTTATTCTAGAGATTATTTGGTCCTTGAAGACGTTGCCTGGCTTAGTCTATATTGAAAATAATAGGAACACTTAACATTCTTATAAAGAATACGGAGTACCTACGTTAAGCGTTTATCATGCCAAAACTGAAACAGTCGTATTTTAAACTTTATTATGAGCATAGCAAGGAAAGTTCTTAGGTTTAACTTATTTTTTATTGTAATTAAAACTTTTCGAAATTCAAATTCAATTTTGAAATTCAAAAACGGTTCAATATTCTAAACCTGGGTCCAATGATCAACCCTGTTTTGTAATAAAGCCGAATGACTTGAAATCAGAATACTAATTATAGAGGGTGTAATGGACAGCCCTCCACAATCAGTATATCACACTAAGATGACCGGTACAAGAAATTGTTTCAGGAATGTTAGGGGCATCCAATTTGATTTGTTTTATTTCCTCATACGCAATATATCGTTACCGTGGCAAAACGCACGTAGCGAACGGCAAGTGCGACAACGAGTTCGATGAACTCTGTAGCTAGGCAGGAAGTGAACAGCTGATTTCACGCGTCGTTCTTTTAGAGTATTTCAACATCGATTGTTGGATTTTACAATTTAGCCGTATTATTTACATAAATGGAGTGCTGTTTAAAGGGAATGTAATTTCACCGTGAAATAAAAAAAAATGTAAATAAAAAAAACCGGAGAAATATTTCGCTGGAATATGATTCAAAATAAGGAGCTGAAAGAACCCTATTAGTTTATGGAGGGCTATTCCTGCCAGCTTGTATGATAGGTTGGTTAGGGAAGATGTTAGTAATGTATGTACCATTACTAACATTTAATTTAATTATTAAAATTAACTTTAAACAAACTATAAACAAAGTTAGCAATGAATTGACAGGAATATCCTATCCACGTCACTTATCTGTCTCTCGGAGGGTTGACAGTTGATGTGTCTATGTACACATAACATAAACCTTTTGGAATACTTTCTCTTAATGATGATGAGTAATGTAATAGAACAAGGCGACTTAATTAAGTAAATAGAGCTTCAAAAGCATGGTCTCATGATGAAACTCGTGTGGTATATTAATAAATTATGCAGTCGGTACCTACATCTATTATCACACTAGTACATGAGCAGTACTTATGTGCTCTCCTAAGATAGTCCGATGCTATAAACTCTCTCCTACTGCAAAACCCAGAACTGCTAAGGCATGTCTTTTTATTTTCTTTAAGACATTTGCCAGAGGATAGGAATTTTCATCAGAAATCCACACAAGTAATACACTATAAAATACGTAAACAAAAAACTAACAACATGGAATATTATGACTTGAAAACCTTTTCATTATTACAGTAAAGAATAAACCACACATTGTTACTGGATACTTGCGAATCCCTCTTGAGGACCCCAAGAATGTCTATGTACAAAAACCCTTTGGTGCTTTAGGTTGCAAATATTTTAGAGGTCATACCTCTGAAAAGGTTCGTGACTGGAAAATTATATGAATTTTATATTAGAATTTCAGAGCAAGAGTAAACTGAAGCCCGGTGGGAATTTGTAGATATGACGTACTCGTATTCATTATAAAATGTCAGTTTTAAGAACAAATATTGTTCCCTAAATTAAGGTTTTACGACTTCAAAGTAATATACTCGTACAGGGTACGAACGTGCTAATGCTAGGCGGGTTCGGTCGGTGAGGTCCTAGAATCGAATAAGGACTGTCGAGGCTATGTTACGGAATTCTCTTTATATCACTCTTTTAAGACTAAGGCACCATATTTCAAGTTGCTCTATTTCTGTTCTCCGGGGCTCAGGTACTTGTTCTTTTAGCATTAATTGAATTCCAAATTATAATCCACTATTTAACATATATTTGAATGGTTTAGCCAAGCCTCGACCAGAGAAGAGACACAGTGAAAGCACACGAGTGTTGATAAAGCATAATGGAGCTTTAATAGACACAACCGTCACATTTGTCTGTGACGTTGAAAACACTGTACTCCGCGAAACTTTTGCTAAAAGTCCGTGTCAACGGCGTGTATCTCTCGGGACTCTGTGGGTCCTGAAAAGTTAATAGAAATGAATGCCTAAGGCTTGTTCTACACACACATTTTTTACTATAAAAATCTGCTAATGTAAGAAGCTGGTTGACAACCACGGTGCACACGGTGGTGCTGCTATGTCCGTGTACAGACTTCTACGGCGATCAATACAACACTGAGGAATATAGGTTTTTATGTCGAATCAGTCGTTGATTTTCACGGCAGTAAAATGTGAGTGATGAAGAGGCTTTACGGTCCAGTTGAAAACCAGCGTCAGGATCTAGTTGTCTGACATTTTGCCGAACTGCGCCTATTTGGGACAACTGTGAGGCAGACAGTAATAGATTTCCCTCTTGTTTAAATTTATGGTTATAGTACATTACTGCAGCGGCCAGCAACAGAGACATTGATGGGCGAACGTGTAAATGTGGGCCGAGGCAATTTATTTGGCCGCTAAACAGACAGATATGGATTTTCATACAACTTTTGCCGGCTGCTGGTCGTATGTATCTGGCCAGTACAGCAATTTCGATTTATCTCGAAGAAGGTTGTCAAAATAATGCTCAAATTTCCAAGCATGTTTGAGAAAATATGTTTTCCTGTTTGAGGCACGTGCCAAATAAATGTACCTACTTCTTTTTTTTCTTGTATTAATAAAATCAATAGTACTGTTGTCGTAGCCGAGGGACGGGAGGAGATGCCGGCGGCCACGGCAACCGACCCCAGCGCGGAGCAGAAGGAGCGGCTCATCGCGGCCGTCAAGAAGGAGGTCAAGCAGCTGATGGAAGAGGTTACTACATCACTAACATCATCATCACCCACAGGCCAAGACCAAGCCTATTACCCGCACTGGCTGAAATCGAGTCCCAGTCTGGGTGATAGGTTTGTTTCTTTGCTTGTCAACCATCACGCTCCTGTGCCATTCAAGTTTTACCCGCGATACCATCATTGTCGTCTGTTCATATCTCCGTCATACCTCTACTGGGTGTAAAAAGACCCTCAACGAAGCTGAGAGCCACATGTTCTTTCCGTTACTGAGATTATTTTTCAGTTCTCGACCATTAGGCAGCATACCTGGAAACTTTCCGGATACAATGGAAATAGTCAAAGTTCCAACTTTACTCAAATATTTTGTGCAAATACCCCATGATCCTGATCAGTTGGATATATTCACAGGCAGGAAGGTTTTTTGAGTGTTTGCATGGCGCTTAAACATCGGTTTTTCGCACCAAAAACACATATGAGCGTTAACATCTTACGGCATTTCATACAAACTTTGAACTCATTTGTTTTAGAAATGACTAAACAGATTTTAATGAAACGTCATACGCATAAGTAAGATACATATGTCTAAAAAGTTGACGGAGAACATTTCCGAAATGTGTTTAAAAAAAAGATAATTGGACTGTTCTTATGGAAAATCTAAAATCGACCTAATTTAGCTGTAACACTATTTTTCGAAGTGGTTCTCTGTCAATTTTTTAGACCTATATATCCTGCTTATGCGTATTAAGTTTCATTAAAATCAGTTCAGTAATTTCGAAAACAAATGTGTTCAAAGTTTGTATGAAATGCCGTAAGACGCTAACGCTCATTTATATTTGTATATGTTACTTATATAGATTACAGCAATATGACGAGTCATTTTACACCTTGTAGTAATTGTGTCTACCATACTATTGCTAGATTAATAGATCCTCACAAAATATCATCCTAAGCCCGATAACCGCCTATGCACGTTGGTAGAGCCATCCGCTAAACCAAACGCAGATCAAGCTTGGACAATCTCCGTAGTTTTGTTAGGTGATATCGATTTTATTTGTACTGGTACGGCGACCAGTAAATATCGGAAATTCGAGGGATTTATTCTGTTTTGTTCATACATAGACGAAAATTAGCTATTAGTAGAGAAAAAATACAGGTCCTGGAAGAAATGAAGAGGCGGTGACACTGCTTCAAAAAGATTGGACACTAACGAAGGCCGAGACCACTCACGAAGACTTGTGTTACGGTTACAGGTTCCCTTTGCTTATTAATTTTTAAACGACCTTGAAAGAAAAATATTATAATCACTACATAGCATAAAACAAAGTCGCTTCCCGCTGTCTGTCCCTATGTATGCTTAGATCTTTAAAACTACGCAACGGATTTTGATGATTCTGCAAGCGTTCTCCGACAGTCGTTTCTCCTTTGGACTGATCACCGACAGGACGTTTCGTTTTTGAGAGATTCGTCGATAGAACGTTTCACCTATGGATGTCTCGCCGATAGTAGATAGTGGTTCGCATTGCGGGTCGCTAGTTCAATAATAATTTTATGTTTTTTAAGAGTCTGTTTACTTAGTACTAGTTTAGTTAACCTTAAGTAAAACCCTTCTATTTTCTAAGTTAAGGGTTTGGTTCCGCACTAAGTCCCTAAAGTGTATCATTGTGTGTGAGCTATGGTGGGCGTTACTCCAACCAGCCCACCTCCCTCCAGAAGCAGATCAAACTTCCCGGTTTTCTCAGGACATCCGCAAGGGATCTCGGTGTTCCAAGAGTCTCCTCGTAGATCTGGGTGACGCCAGGGCACTCGAGGACTTCATGCGCTACCGTTTCCTCCGCTTCCATGTACGCTCTGCACAGGGGGCTGTTAGTGATTCCTAGGGTGTGGAAGTGTTTGTTCAGTGAGCAATGTTCAGTGATGGACCCCGCCACCAGTTACAGGCTATCTCTGTCCAGGCGCAGAATACGATTGTTCAGCTTCGTATCTCGAAGTAAAACCCTTTTATTTCACTTGCTAATTCAAGCCTCATACAATTTGGGAGTAAATCATTAATATTCAGTTGAGGTCAGACCTACATTTTAAAATGCTAATTTAACATTATTTTAAATTCCTTCACGGAGAATCTAATGAAATACATAATGTCTCAAATTGTTTATTTCAGACTGAAATTACGAAGTGTTAGGATTTTAATGAGTGACGTCACGTATAAACTTTCCATTTTGATATTTAAGTAGAGAAACCACGGAAAATGTGTACTGTCGTTTATAAGGATCTATTTTCTGTTTCAAACCCTACTTGATACTGAGTATCCTCATAAGTCGCGATTTTCTCATGAAAAAGAGGACAACAGTAGCCTACTCTTTCCAATTATGAAGGTACAGTTCCGTTCACTAAAAGTATTTTGTAAGTCTGTAAATCGAAGATTCCAAATTTTAGAAGCTTCTCCAACTACCATTATTAACCTTTATTTATTCAAACATTAAAAAAAACCCGTTAAAACAATATAAAAAACATTTAAAAATATAAAAAAATGTAGCCCAGCGGTATCGGGATCAGCGTCCAAGCTAGGTCAGGGTACTAGAGAGAGGAACATTTCAACAATACGAGCCGTGTCCAGGAGTATGAATTATGAATCAAGCTCTTGATCCAGCTGCCTAACAAGAGCCTCCTCAGGCATTGGTCGAGGCTCTTGGCAATTAAGCCATTGGCTGAAACGACTATCGATACAATGACCGCTGAGTTCACACCCCACATGTCGTTAACCTCGCGAGCCAAGTCAAGATACATGGTTTGTTTATCTTTCTCGGATTGACAAGGTCTCGTCATGCGGGACCGTTATGTCAAAAATCATTGTACCATGAAATGAATTGTTGCGTCGGTATTACAACCTAACCTACGATATATCAGAAGCTGACTCATACTGAAGTCGACCTTAAAGACTGTACTTCACTTTTGCTAAAGTCAACTGAAAATTACTTTTCAATTTCAACAGGAATTTCTCTCTAAGCTCTGATATCGACTTTAATTTGTGAGACATTAATCTTTGCTGATCGGGCTTTCGCAAGTTTTGCTCCTTTTTCTCTTCATTATAAAAAAGCTCAGTCCTTTAGCGCAAGATATTAAAGGAACCAATTTCTCTCTTAAGTCTCTTTATTAATAGCCCGAATAGCCGACTAAGGTCTTGATATTATCGAAAAAAAAAATCAAGTGAATAGCGATTTATTATTTGAGAACTTGCTAATCTTCGTTATCGGTTCTTGGAACTGAGATTGACGATCCGAATATTCAATTATTGGGATTGAATGGTGACTAGTGACAGTAGTGACTACTGTTACAAACTGTTCGTCAGGGACTGTTTTATTTGATGTTCTTCTTAGCGTGACCTCGGCAAAATATTTAGCTCAAAATTCAGCTATGCGAACTCAGCTTGCAGTCATAAGATCGTCAAGTGTTCAGGTATCAGTGCTTGCAGCGTAAGATGGAAGGTGGGCCATTGTCTTTGTAGACAAGTCGCATATACACACTTGAGATCTGAGCCGTCCATGAACCCCCATCTGATGAGATTATCTTTGCTACGGCCGACTTGATCTTTTAATGATATCATCGGTATTCATTACTTATGATCTATGTATTTGTGAATAAGTAGTGTTGTGCATTATATTTCACAAACTAATATATCAGGTAACATGCTTGTCCTTTGTGTGGTTTTGTGGTTAGATTGTTCTTGATTCGGAAAAGATCGAATTTAATCGATTTTATTGTGTCAATTGTTTGTGATGTATTAGATCGTAGATTTGCGGGGCCAGTTAGGATTGTTCTACTAACATTTTGACTAATTCCGACATCATCATCCATCATCTTACGGCGTTACTAACATATATAAAAGACATCAAAAACAGCAAGTTCGAATATTTTCAACAATTTAATTAAACTGTTATGGTTATTAACATTATCATGAACACTTGAAGCGGGATATTTACCATATTTATTGTTCACTGTTTACCAGTAAATATGGTAAATATCCCGCTTCTAGTGATAATGATTATTTAACTAAAATTATTTACATTTATCCAGGCTGTTACACGAAAATTCGTGCATGAAGAAAGTGGTGGAGTGACTGCCCTCTGCGGCGCTGTCGAGGCGTGCCTCGGACAAGGCTTGAGGCGCCGAGCCCTAGGACTCTTCAAGACAAGCTCTACCACAGCACTGCTTCATAAGATTGCTAAGGTAAGTGCTTAAGATAGCTTGTGTTTGATGTAAGATCAAATTTGGAACGGCTGCGGTTTTGTGACAACCTGCCTAGTAACGACCGCTCTCGTATTCTTGTAATAGGTATGTTTGGAAATGTGGATTTTAAAATGCACATCACATGGGTCATTGTTTTAATCTGTATTCCTCAACCTGTCTAATATTCTTGTTCTGGATCTACAATAATTAAAATTAAAATTGTTTATTTGTATAGTTTATTAAGCCAAAACCTAACAATATTATATACAATTACAAATTAAAATAACCTAACTTAAAAATAAACAAAAAATGGCGTCAAAAAACTCCTCAACGCTATCAACTGGTAATGTCCCCAAGAGACTGGCGTCGTTGTCACGATGTATGGTAACGCTAAGCGTCTGGCCAAGATAAAAGCCAGCGTAGGGTCACGGGAAGTGTCAATTAAAAGGTAAAATGAAGTATTGTGGCAACTTGCCGAACAGTTAATGTCTCCGACTGTACATCACGGATTCAAAATAGGTCGAATTACGAAGTGACATAAAGAAGAATAACATTAATCACGTAGAATAAAATAAGCATTACCCAGCAGCCTTTGCATTTCCCCGGACGTGTCTGGCCCTTAATTCCGCTGGTCTCGCCTAATTTGGAGAATAATGTCGTCCGTTGTCGTACGTTCTACCTATTTCGCTAAGTGGTCCATCGGGCAAATGGACGTTACGGAAAAAACAAGGACGTAAGTAGTTTGTCTAAGAATGTTTCGAGAAGTTTCCTCTGTGTTAGTTCTGGTAGTTCATGTTGTGATACTGTCATAATTATTTTGCGATGACGTATAGACATGCGATGCGCTTGCTTGTTGCTTCAGTTACTTTATTTACTTTATTTATCAAAATCGGATTCGGATAGTTTAGGCGCTAATGTACATAGAGACAAACGTACATAGACTGCTAAAATAATAACCCTTCTTGTTAGTTTCGCCGTTGTCGAAGATATCGTAATTGATTGCTAGTAGGATTTTAAAGAGACGACCTGATGGTAATTCATAGACACAATTTAAATTAATTCAGTTTAGTTTTTTTTTCTGATAAGATCTACAATACTTACAGGAAGATTTTCTTCTTATTAAAAAAAAAAATATGACGGAAGCTTTAATTTTTTTTCCCCAAGATTATTGTTAAAGGTTATGCTAAAAGAGCTGCTTTTTTTGACCATTCAATACAATGACCCCAAATCTTAATGAAAATCTATTAAATTTATTTTGAGCTTACTTTTATCTGTGTATAATAAAAAAAAATAACTGCCTGTCTGCTAAAACATTTTTAGATGCAGCATTTCATTCCTTAGCATGAAAGCAAATATAATACAAACTTGAGCAATGCAAAAATAGCCCAAATTTAAAATGACGTCCAAATTTAGACAAAAGACCTGGCTTTACCTCCGCTTTACAAAACGAATCTACCCGTTCACATCTGTAATATAAACGCAAACCGTACTCCTTAGTGAACACCGCTACTTTCTGCAATCGACCGTGTTCTGTTTCATATCCCTACGTTTGTGTGTTGGTACTGTAAATCTGATGAGTTACACACATACACACAACAGAACCTTTTCAATCCTCGACTTTGCTCGTCGAGGATTGAAAAGGTTAAGCATCTGTAGTATTTTTTTTCTGGCACAGTTCAAAGCATTTATCAGCCTAATGGATGTAAAAATACCCTTAACGAAGCCGAAAGGCACTTGTTCTCCCCGTCATTGCGACCATTTTTTTAAAATTCTAAACCATACCTGGGAACCTTCTAGTTACGGAGATATTAGGGGTCAGTTCCAACTTGTTGTATGTTAATGAACCCCAAACTATTCGATGCATCCATTAGCACAATAATTTAGTGCGTTACATTGAGTCCTACAGATAAAAGTGTTTTTCGCCTCAAAAAAAGGCGTTTCCCAGCAAAATTTTTTGCGTATAAAGTTACTTAATTTGATGTACAGAATGCTTGGTTAACACCTTCGTGAAAGCCGTACACCTTGTATAATGTTCCAACTGCTGTAATAAAATCCTCCTCTCATCGAGATGGAGTAGGCACAGTGCAATGTTACTTTTCCGATAGCAAACTGCTGCCACCATTTAGAAAATAAAAATGCTAAAAAGGATTGATTTCGAAAAATGCTTAACTTTTCCATATCTCAGCTGAACTCGGTTTCCTACTTGTTATGAATGAAAATATTTGTGAATAATGATACAATGGATCCCGGATAAGTTAACAAATAAATAAGCAGGTGTTTGGAGATAATAATATGATTGGTACGAAAATGTCGACGGAATAAAAGCTACCTTCGTGTGATGGGGTTATTGTAGATTCGCCACAAAGTAAATTCGCCACGAAAAAAAGTATATGTAAACTCGCCACAGTTCTATTTTCATGAAGAAAAATCCGCCATATTGTTTATTTCCGTACAGACAGCAGAAAAATGAAACGTTAAGTAGAATAAAACATTATTTCTTTATTTTTCTCTAGCACTTCGCCCGCGACTTCGTTCGCGAAAATTGTGATAGCTCGGCTAATTTGCATGATATAATTATAATTTATTTGACTCGCGTAGATTAATATTTTTGGATATAATGATTTTTTTTAGACTTAAATATGTCGAAAAGTATCTGCTAAAATATAAAAGATAGAATATGGTGTCGCTGACTTTAATTTAAATTTTAGAACACAAAAGCTGCTATTGTGACTTAACTCTGTAGTACATAATTTTTAAGTATCATCAATAGTTTTCTCAGCGCACGCCAAATAATGAATTTTATAGGCAACATTTTGCTACTTTGGGGTACATTTCATTATTGCAATTTTCATATGGACCTTTATTTTTTTTTTTAATAAATTAAAGCCTATATTACTACCTGATAATTTCCATGTTCGGGTGTAGCGACTGTTTTTAATTAATCATCTGTAACAAATTCCTAGAAATACCATGCAGATATTAATATAAAGACACAAAGAGCTTTGGATGTCTGAACTGGATGTCTGGACTGGTGAGTATCGATGCATATTAACAGGTATGGCTAGAAATAGATAGATACAGCGAGCGAGCGAGCGGGATAGCATGTGCAGGAGCGCAGGAGAAAAGAAAGATTTGAAAAATCATTTCCTTTCGAGCGCTAAAAACCAATAACTTTGTTTGCTACCAGTACTTTATGCAATAATTATGTACCTATGAAGACTTGTGACGAATTTACACATATTTTTTATGCAAGTGGCGAATTTACTTTCAATGTATGGAGTTTTCAAAATGTGACGAATTTACTTTGTGGTGAATGTACAATAACCCGTGTGATGTGAGTACTACATTACTTGCACTAAGCGCTTTCTGGATGCGGAATTATCACTTTATCGGTCTGATTGGTAATCGAAATCAAAGCATAGCATTAATTTCAAGCACGCCAATTACAGGCACTTTTACATTGTAATATAATTGCCCATTTGAAAGTGTAGATCTCTTCGGAGTAGGATGGGCTCTCTTCTAAATCAGAATATTATTACAAAACCTTGGTTACATCATTTATGTTGACATTGTAACAAGACGTATACGTTACTATGGCAACCACTTTTTAAAGGATTCTGTTCGTCATCTGTTTGGCAAATATTTTTTACCCGACTGCGTCAGAAGGAGAGTAATATATTTTAACTTTGGCTTATAGGTCTGATAAATTGTGCATTGATAACATCTTAGCACTATTATGTTTAAACCTGTAGCTGAGTACTTCAAGGTATGATTTAAATTTATCATAATTTAACGTCCCATCAAAAAGTATCCAAACATGTTCTGACACTGTTAGAAAAACCACTATTTTACCTTTGTCACATAATTCACAATTTGCTTCCCTCGTACAACACAACACGTAAATGTTAAAGCATTATGTAATTTCCTAAATGTACCCTTTTGCACATAACTAGTACAAATAAACACGGTCCAATTTGCTCTCAGCGAGCACAGTATTCATTTAATTCAAAATGTCCGCGTGGCGCTTTCAGCGGGTTTCAGCGATATTGTCGGGCTTTCAGCTAGGGCTGCCTCGCTGTTCATTAGATACCGCTAGAGCAGCCGATTTCCAACCATTTTTGACTTATTATTTCTTATTATTAGGGGCCATAAGGTATTACAAGAAAAAATATCTGTGTCAATTGCACTTACTTCTAGATACTGATGTATTTGAATCTAATTAATTTTAAGTGTATCTTTGTAATTTCAAAATTACAGCTTTTTATTGAACGTAATGAAAGAATACGTATATGGAACCTACTTATTTTTATACTGTCTGTCTGTTTGTTCCGGCCAATTTCTGAAAGGGTTGTACTGATTTTATTGGCAGATAGCTTATGTTATAAGGAGTAACTTAGGCTACTTTTATTTTAGAAAAATGATTAGGGTTCCTTGCCAAAAATGAAAACCCTTGAAATTGTTACCAAAATCCGAAAAAGCAAGTAGTATTTTCATAATAATTTCACGAATTCACGCGGACAAAATAAAAATTTAGTTTGTTCCAGTGTTATTTTTGAGCTTGCATATCATATAAACTTTTCGCGGATCATATTTGAACTCTTGGGATTCATTGTTTGGTAATGTAATGGACCAATGTACCTACTGGAGAATAGACTGAAAAATCTAGCTAGGTTTAAATAGGATTACGTATAGCATTACGCTCGGAAGTTCCAACGAAACACTACATGTGGGTAGGTATTTTAAAGCGTGTTTCAGGATGACGGCGTCAGCGTAGTTTGCTACACTGACGACACGCTGGTGCTGGCGCAAGGGAGGTCGCACGAGGCGGCGGCCGAGCTGATGACTCGTGGGGTTGCGATAGTCGTGGAGAGGATCCGGCAATTGGGTCTCGAGGTGGCATTGCACAAGTCCGAGGCCATGTGCTTTCATGGGCCTCGGAATGCGCCACCGTTGGGATCCATGCTCACGGTAGGAGGGATCCCCATCGGCGTCGAGCCGACGTTGAAGTACCTTGTCTCGTCCTCGACAGCCGGTGGGACTTCGTGGAGCATTTCCGACGTTTGGCCCCCAAACTGGAACGGGCCGGGGCTGCGTTCAAGCGGCTCTTGCCCAACCTGGGGGGTCCAAATGCCTCCTGCCGGAGGCTCTACGCGGGGGTCGTGCGGTCCATGGCCCTTTATGGGGCCCCGGTGTGGGCGCGTTCTTTGAGGCGGCGAGCCGCCCATTATGTGAACGCGCCCCAAAGGGTGATAGCCGTAAGGCTAATCCGGGGGTACCGCACGATCTCCGGCGAGGCGGCGAGCCTCCTTGCCGGATTGCCGCCATGGGATCTGGAGGCGATAGTCCTCGCGCGCCTGCACGAGTGGCGCGTGGAGGCACTACGCCGGGGGGAAACTCCGCTGCCGCGGCAAATTGTCGCTCAGCGGACAGACTTCCGGCGTGATCTCATGGCGACATGGAGAGAGCGACTGTCGCAACCCCGTGCAGGGCACGCCACAATAGTGGCGGTAAGTCCCCTCTTTGAGGAGTGGCTAGAGAGGCGCCACGGAGCCCTCACCTTCCGCCTGACGCAGGTCCTCACCGGACATGGTTGTTTCGGGAGGTTCCTGCACCTAATCGGGCGGGAGGAAACGCCTGGGTGTCACCACTGCGAGGATCGACCGGAAGACACGGTGGAGCACACTGTGCAGGTCTGCTCCGCTTGGGCGGAGCAACGCCGTGTCCTCGTAGCGGCAATCGGCGGCGGCGACATCTCGCGTTCGGCCCTGGTTCAATCCATGGTCCGGAGCGAGACGGAATGGGACGCCGTCACCTCCTTCTGCGAAGCAGTCATGCTAGCGAAGGAGGTGGCGGGACGTGAGAGGGTTAGAACCTCACGTCCCAGCCGCCGCGGGAGACACACCGGGCGTCGGGGGCCACGTGGTGGCCCCCGGCCACCGTAGGCGCGGGCCTGTGGACGGTGAGCTATGGGCTAGCTCGCCGTCCGTCCGTCTTATGACGACAGGCCGTGTCGACGGCGCGTTCGTGTTCCACGCGCGTCTCCAAGAGAGTCAGCAAACAGGAAGGGGTCCGTAAGGATCGACGCCTGTCAGGGTTGCGGGACTGTTCGAAAGAGATACCGCGGCCCTGGAACACAAAGGGCAAAGGAAAGAACATGGATGGGTTTTAGTCAGTAAAAGTCTGACACGGAGGACTGGAGTTATTTGATGATTTCCGAACGGTAAAAAAAAAAAAAAGCGTGTTTCAGGATAAAAGTGGATTGGTGTTTCGGTGGAAGCCATTTAAGACGTTCCTGTTCACATAACATAACATCACGTCTAAAACCCAGGAAGGGTTAGGTAAAGGTGTATAGTTAGTACTTTCACATTGCGCCACACTGTAATAGGGACGAGCCTATTAACGTGGACTGGGTGCAAATACAAACCTTGAGCTGTTGCTTAGAACTTTCTAGAGAAAAAACCCAGTAACACTTTGCCCGACCAAAACCTTGTCCTTTCCGACTGCTAAATCAACGACGCAGTCTTTTAAATTAAAGTAATTTAGTTTAACAAGATATTCATTAATTAGGGGTTTAATGGATAATGCAAATTCTTGCTGGGTACCCTTGGTTAGATACTAGTTAGTTTGTTTAAGAACCAAACTTTATAATATCCTAAAACTAGAGTAATAATTTATGAGAACTTATTTTATTTATGAGAGCTGATTTTGTAATGACGGTAGTCATTACAAAATCAGCTAAAAACGTCAAAACTCGCGCTCGGGCCGCACGAGTATTAACGTTTGCCATAACGTAAATACGTCGATTTTTGAATCGACAATACAATTATCCTACAGCATTCTAGTTAAATTGTTTGCAACAAGCACAATAAGTATCATCCATAGATATGAATAAATTCTTAAAATTATGAAAATGTCATTTGCAAAACGAAAATTTTTAATTTTAATATCGATGTATTTACGTTACGAAAAACGTCAAAACTCGTGCGGCCAGAGCGCGAGTTTTGACGTTTTTCGCTGATTTTGCTTAAAGCAGGAGTAATTCCAGTGTGCGTCCAATGGCGCTAGACGACCTGAATAGGTCTATCTCTTTCCCACACTGGAATTACTCCTGCTTTAAGACGTCATAGTAACTCCCCAGTTCTTCTTTCATATTATTTTCATAACAACTCATTAAGTGAAATATGTTTCTGAAGAGTTCTTAATATTTTATTATGAAGGTTACGACGTTCTCAAAGGTAGCTTGAATTATCCACGAATTTCTCGAAGTTTCCAAACGATTCTGAAGAGGTTATTAACCAGGAGTATTGTACTTGACATTTAAGTGCCAATATTGAAGTATTAAGTAGCATTCAGAATTAATAAATCATTCTATAATGAGGAATAAAATTGACTTTGAAGTACAGTTGCCTTGAAAATTGTTGCCCTATCACCTAAAATAACTTTTATACTAAACTAACTTTTGTCCCCGGCTCTGCTCGCGTCTTGGTCGGAAATGATCTCATGGGAACATTTATGACGCTCAGGGATAATGTAGCTTCCCATTTTATTTAATGAAAGAATTGTCTAAATCTGATCAGGAGTTTTGAAAATCGCTACATCCAAGCCTTCAAACAAACATGGAAACTTTATCTATTTACAATATTATCAAGTATAGCTAGATATGGACAACAAATCTAAGTTATAGACATATAATATAATGACCGATGTACCAGAGTACTCACGCTGTGGGTGCCAGAAGACGTCGCCGAGGGAGGCCTAGAAAACGGCGTGACGACTTAGAGGCGTTTGTGAGAGATTAGCCAGAGAAAACCGCACGGAGAGAAGTGGAAGGTTATAGGCTTCCCCATAGCCTTTGCCCAGCAGTGGGTCACTAGAGGCAAAAAAAAACTACCGCTGAACATAGGACTCTCCAATCACACACCATTTAATTCGATCCTCGGCTACTTTTAAGATTCGATTAAACCAGTGGCAAATTGCGATCGTGGTTCAGGTCAGGACAGTCTGTGTCTTCTACTTTCATTCCAATACATATTGAGGACGCTGCCTCACAGTTTACATGTCCGCAACCAGTCCGTATTCTGTCCATACCAATTTGACAGGACCTTTCTCCAGCTCCTACAGTACTTTCACAGTTCTTTTACTTTCCGATTGACATAAACTTTATTGTTACTGTACTTGTACTGCAAAATCAGATATAACATAACGAATGAAACCAGTATCGTCAGATGTCAAAAAAACGCGGATCTATGAGTAAGTCACTTCTTGATTAAAAACTTTTCCACGATCTACACCAGCTGGCAAAAACGTGGTACGTCACAGTCTGGGTTTTTATTTTAATAAAGTTTTCTAATAATTCTGTGTAGAATTTATACCATCCCCGAGGGACTAGACTAGTTAGATTTGTTTCTGTCGAGGGAGACATGGCCCGATGCCAATGATTGAAGTTCAGGTGGAGTTCAAGACGTTTGTTTCGTCTAGGGATGGATGATAGATGATTTTGTGGTTGAAGGTTCATACCCTCAACCACACCAACCTTCGATTCCCGAACGTCATCGTTCGGGAATCGTTGACAGGGGAGAATGAAAGTGAAAACATTTTACGCCAAGTTCTAGTAGCTTCCGAGGCAAGAAGAAGACGACCAGGCTATCCTGATGATGAACGTGAGGTGGATGACTCTAAAAATTGTTGTTATCAATGCAAAAGTTTACATAATTCACTTAGAGATCAATTTCCTCAAAAAATATACATGTGGAACTATGGAAACGAGGTGGTTTGACGCTGGGTGAGCGAGTTTAGTCAACGCTGCCGCTCATTCGATGTCATCCATGCTTAGTGTAGTTGAAAAGCAACAGAAAAAGTTTGCTCTGTTGCTGTAATTACTATAATAGCATTTCATTTGGAAGATAAATCAATAAAACTAACAGCTCAAGAGAGTTTATTTATTTTAGGGTGTCCAACAAAAGATATAACACAAAACATTACTAGATAATGGACAACATTAAGTATTGTGTAGCTGAACTCCGTCACTTATAGGAGACCACAGCATGTAGATGCATGAATTGTAGATATTCAGTTGTAAAATACCTCCTTTTCAGCAGTATCATTTTGCAAAAAAGGGCAATTCGTTCAATTTATAAATTAAGTCCTAGACACACCCTCAGAGAAAAATTTAAAGAGATTAATATACTTACTGTCCCCTCTCAATTTATTTATGAAAACCTTTTGTACGCACATAAAAATATTAATTTGTTTAAAAAATACAGTGATATCCACAACATAAATACGAGGAACAAACACAAATTTGTTGTACCTGCAACGAGGCTAAAAAAAATAGGGGGTACGTTCAGATGCCAATGTATACGTTTTTACAATAAACTTCCGAGTCATATACAATTACTAAGCCTAAATAAATTCAAATCGTTTATAAAACGGAAGCTGTGTCTGAAAGCCTACTATAACATTAATCACTATCTCGAAGATAAAAAGGCTTGGGATTAAGCTGCTCCAATTAAATTTACTCTGTGAATGCGAAATTTCGGACTTCGCTTGTTTATTATTGATTCCTTTCTCATATACACTGTGACATTTAATTTATTTGACATGAATACTTTTAGTATTTTATTATTTTTTATTATTTTGTTTTATATTTTTCTTATTGTTATATTTAATGATTTGACATGAATACTTACTTTGTTAAGTATTTTACTTTTATTTTTTATTGTTAATGTTCACATTTAATGACATTTATTTTGTAGAGTATTGTGTATTCATTTTATTTGATTATTGTGAATGTGAGGACCATGTGGGATTTTTTTTTGTTTGTTCCTTTTTTATTTTTTCCACAATTGTCTGGCAGTTTGAGTACTATAAGCGACCTACCCAAATGTCCTTTCTTTGGTATTGTTCGTCGTGTCGTTGAGCTCCTTGAGTTATAAGTCGAGCTACACGATAACTGACAAATGCTTGCACTGACTGGACAGGTCCACTCAAATCTGTGTGGTTCTTTCTTCAAGAGACCATCTCAGACACTAATCTGCATAGTCCTCATGTGAGTTAACCAAGATTATGTCTGGACTTTAAAAGAGACTATGACCTCTGAGTTTGTTTCGGCTGTTTCTTCTCAGAGTAGTCAGGTACGAAACACCGGCCCCATCTAGTTTAAAAAAAAGAGACGTGTAAAAGTGTTTTTAAAAACCTATTTGCAAAATAAACATCATTTATCATTTATCACAACCCAGTTAGTAGGTCATAGGATACCACTGGGTAAGACTGGTTGTCAGACTTCTGGGGCCATTGACTACCCGTAACGACTGTCAAAGATCTACAAATGACAGCCGGGACCAACGGCTTAACGTGCTTTCCAAGGCACAGAGGAAGCTCGGTATGGGTATGTATTAGTTGGTTCTTTTCAGTAGTAATAGATATCTTTTACAACCCTAGGTCTAATCCTCCGGAACCAGCCATTAAAAACGAATTAAACCGTCTACTTCGGCGAGTTTATCTGATTTCAAAGTCTTTGATTTAGTTTAGGCCTTCTCCCTTTGATTTTATTATCGTTTCAGTTTGTAATGCCAATTTGGAAGAGAATTTCGTAATTGGCTGAAACAAATTAGGCTCGAAACGGCCTTGGGCTGAGTTATTTAGAAAACGGAAAATGTTGCGTTCTCTAATTTTTACCCGACTGCGGTTATGAGTTTAGCAGTCTATGTATGTATGTTTGTATTTACATACGTTTCTCCGTAGCGCCTAAACTATTCATCCGATTTTGATGAAGAAGGTGTCAATCGATTCGTTATATGGCCCAGGTAACAGGCTGCAAACCCCGATTTTAATAAGACAGTGATTTTTCAGTAGTCGGGATTTTAGTGGTTGTAAGTATATCAAACAAATTCTTGTTACTTTTCCTTGTACCAGTTTGGATTGTGAATACAGTCCTGAAGGTACACAAGGAAGTTGTCGTCTTATCTTCGGATACTTAAGTTGTCATTGCTAGAGCAGGAGTAGTTTTCCTGGTAGGTGCAACTGTAGAATTTCTCCATGATCATTATTACACACTAGTTGTTGCCCGCGGCTTCGCTCTCGTTTTGGTCGGAAATTATCCCACGGGTACGTTGTAAATAAAGGGTGTAACCAGACCCTTAACGAAGCCAAAAGGCATTTGTTCTCCCCGTCATTGCGATCATATTTTTGTTCTAGACCATACCTGGAAACCTTTTAGTTACGCAGATATTGGGGGTCAATTCTGCGATTAGAACAATTTATGTAATAAGATTTATTTTGTCAATATACCATTGTTGGCATCACATTACTTGAAAGTCAAAAAAAGTAGTCATATCGCGAAACTAGGCATTGTGCTACGAAATCCAAACTTCCAACTTTCTCACAAGTTTTTTTTTCAGTACGTGTTTTTAATGTAAGATTTTATTTTAAACACCTCCACGACCTCCGTACTATTTAATCCATCCATCAGCACAATGTTTTGAGTCCGTTACATTGAGTCCTACCGTAAAAAAGTGATTTTTCACCCCAAAAAAAAAAGTCGTTTCCCAGCAATAATTTTTGCGTAAAGTTACTTGGTTTGATGTACATATTGCTTGGCTGATGGCTTCGTGAAGGGTCCTGTTCAACCCTGTAAAGCCTAAGCCTAGCGGGGATAGTGAAGCTTTCTATTAGTGAAGGAATTTTCAAAATCGGTTCAGTAGATCCAGAGATTACCCCCTACAACCTCACAAACTATACCTCTTTATAATATTAGTATAGATAACACCACGCTTGGATTCCCCGAAGGGTTAGGCATAGGTGTAAGTACCTAATAGTACACCAACATTTCGTCAGTTACGTTCTAAGTCCCATGTTATAGGGGCGAGCCTATTGCGGTTACGATTACATACACTTCAGAGGTGTACCTAATCTAGTACGATCATTTTCTCCAGTTATATTTTATGGAGAACAACTAGAACAAGGATATACAGGGCAGTCAATCAATCAATCAATCAAAGCATTTATTTGAAGTAGGCCAGTTACAGGCACTTTTGAATTGTCGAAACAAAGATAACAATTAAATGTAGCTACAGTCCCAGTCACAAGGCATACAAACTGTGAAAGTACTGTAGTTGCCCATAGTAGTAATGTGAAAGGTATGGCTTTATGGCTAGGAAGGAGGTGACTACTGAAATCACATAACATCACGCTTGTAATCCCTCAAGGGTTAGGCACCTCCACTCCAGTATTTCTTTGGTCCCCCCTCTAACAGCCTCTTTAAGTACATCATTTTTTCCTCATTCCTCCGCTCCACTCTTAGCATCTCCTAACCTATGAGATGATTAACCTGTAAAACCATTTTTGAAAATAGCCGGTACCTTATATTTTGTTACATAACACGGTTTGGGTATGAGATGGATATTTAAATAGCTCTCAACTTCATGCAAACTCGTTTAGAGGTCTCCGGCATTTGCTTTCGTCACGTACATTTTTATGAGAGAAAAACTAGCTTGAGAAATGGCTTAAACTGTTGTTTTTGTCATGAATTGCGGATATAAACATGCGGAATTTATCTCTTTACGGTCTTAGAGACGTGGACATGACGATTTTGGGATAGGAGGTAATCGCTCCTGCATAATTCATATTTTAGATTAAGCTACCAGGGCTGCCAGACATTACTTATTTTTTCATTAACAAAATGCGTGGCATCCAGTAGTGTTAGTATGTACTGTATGTGTCTGCATACCTGGTAACTTGTGCCGACCGCCAATTTTTATTCGACTATTGCGAAGACAAAGGTTATGATTTTAGCAGTCCTATGTAGGTATGTATGTTTGTATTTACGCATGTTCCTCCCTAGCGCCTAAAGTATTCATCCGATTTTGATGAATAAGGTGGCAATCGATTCGTTGTTATGGCCCGGTTAACATGGGCTACATTTTTCAGTAGTTTTGTTCAATATCAGTTGCTAAAGTTACGTAAAAATAATATAAAGTTTTCTTAAAGCATTGAGGGACCAAATAAGCTATCTAGGTACACTTTCACCGCACAGTGATTAACTTCAGGTTGTTGAATGAAATCATATACTTTTTGTGAATGAAGAGAATCGTTCTTAATCGTTCCCAGTCACGCACCAATTTAAAGTTCAGGGTGTCGAATGATCCTCAGCGGACACGGTTGTTTCGGGAGGTTCCTGCACCGAATCGGGCGGGAGGAAACGCCCGGGTGCTACCATTGTGAGGATCGACCGGAGGACACGGTGGAGCACACGATGGAGATCTGCCCCGCGTGGGCGGAGCACCGCCGTGTCCTCGTAGCGGCGATCGGCGGCGGAGACCTCACGCGTCCGGCCTTGGTACAATCCATGGTCCGGAGCGAGACGGAACGGGACGCCGTCACCTCCTTCTGCGAAGCAGTCATGCTAGCGAAGGAGGTGGCGGAACGTGAGAGGGAGAGAACCTCACGTCCCAGCCGCCGCGGGAGACGCACCGGGCGTCGGGGGCCACGTGGTGGCCTCTGGCCACCGTAGGCGCGGGCCTGTGGACGGTAAGCTATGGGCTAGCTCGCCGTCCGTCCGTCTTATGACGACAGGCCGTGTCGACGGCGCGTTCGTGTTCCACGCGCGCTTCAAAGAGAGTCAGTAAACAGGAAGGGGTCCGAAAGGACCGATGCCTGCCAGGGTTGCGGGACTGTTCGAAAGAGATAACACGGCCCTGGAACACAAAGGGCAAAGGAAGGAACATGGATGGGTTTTAGTCAGTAAAAGTCTGACACTCCCTCCTGCTCAGCCCAGAGCGGGAGGGGTTATTTGATGACTTCCCAACCGAAAAAAAAAGCGTGTCGAATGATGTATAGCCAAAACTTAAGGTCTTTCTCGCGCACTGTTCCAGCTGTATTTAGAATGAAATGGCAACATTATCGATTTAGTTGGTTTGCTAACGATTGACCTAATTCTTAGCGAAACAAAAATTAAAAAACAAACCTTATAGTAAAAAAAAAACATTTTAAAAACCAAATTTTAAATATATATAGGTGTGACGTCATTTTTTTCGTATCATTTTCAGCAAACCCATTTAATTGATATCCATATCATGGAGCTGCATAAAACATAACTAGTCCGTCATCGTTGTAAGTCCGCCATATTGGATTTAGAATGACACCAGTTAGCTGGTATGCATTGTCATCCAAAGTGTACTTATGCAAAATTTCAGCTCAATCGGTAGGGAACAACTCTTTTAAAATTAAGTTGCAAGACATGGCCTGAACAAACACAAACATTGCAAGTTAAATAAAACGTTGTAAAAATTCGATGGGGTTGCCTCGTTTCAATACAGAGTTCCTACGGCCACCTTCCGGCTCCATCATCAGATCAGCTTCACGACATAATATTGCATTGTCACGCGATATACATATGCATGCAAAATTTCAGCTCAATCTGAAATCGGGAAGTGTGTCAAATTTAACTTGCAAGATTTGATTACAGGCAGAAAACAGGACAGGTGAAACTAAATAAAAGCTTGTAAACATATGCCATTTTTGGCCCAGAATAGATGGTCAGATAGGCAGTCGCCTCGTGTTAAATACTAGTCCGTGTATTGGTGACCAGTAATAACATATCGAGGCTCCTCGTTGCATTGGAAAGCCGGTGAAGCCTTTGTCATTTGAAGATCTCAGACAGTCGTAGCAGGTAGTCACTATCAGTGTCTTGAAAATCCAACCAGTCTTACCAAGGGGTATATTACCCCAGTAACTAGGTTCAGTGGAGGTCAGTTTGGCAGTCGCTCCATGTAAAATACTGTTATTCAGATTGGTATTCGCATCTGAAGCGATGACGTGACCTAAGTGCTTTGTGGTTTAGGGCCTTGTGAAGAGATCTAGATTACAATAATCGGGAATCAGAGAACCATGCAGTGAATTCCACAGACTGGCGGTTCACACAATAAATATGGAAGCGTAGCGCTTTTTTCGGGTTGGCTTGGTGTTAATATCGTGTCATATTATAACATGCCCGTTTCATGGCAGTAAGCTGCTCCTCTGTCTACCCTTTCGGGTATGTGCGTGATGTTATATCGCGTTAGTACTCATAGGTTAGTAGTAACAGTTAGACTGCTATAATTTGTTCCAGTTAACTCACTATCCGACATTATGCAGTCTTCCGTTTCAGTCCGTTATCAACAGTTTCAATGTCATGCATATAAATGTAAGTCAAGCGATTATTCGGATCAAGGACACATCGATTTACAAGGACCGGGTGATTCTTTTCGCGTTTAGACTTTTTCATGAAATAGTCGTTCAATGGGATTAAATGAACTGACACACAGCCCGCTGACAGAGAGATGGACGGACAGCGGAGGCTTAGTCCCGTTGGTTACCCTTTGGGTATGGAACCCTAAAAACCATGAAGAAGTTGTATTACAAATAAATAAAGTTTTATGGCAAACGCAATACCTATTACTATCATTATACTCACACATTATTAACCTATTCATTCTAAAACAACAAGTTTCTAAATCACCGGAGAACAGAAATAGCGACACTTGAATTATGTTGCCTTTTCATGTAATTCTCCAAATAAAATAAACCTGTTTTAACAAGGGGGTTCCGTCATAGCTTTTACAGCCCTTAGTCCATTCTAGGACCACATTGCTAGGTCGGATTAAAACACAAATGGATCAGATTTTTTTTTAAACAAATGACAGTTGTTGTCAACTACAAGTACAGAAAATAACAACATTTTCAATAGGCCGTAACTCTGGCCTCCGGCGACTTTGTTACTATCGCAATACTATGAATTGGAGACCTGATTATGAGCTATAATTTGAAATATATTTCAATTCTGTTGGACTTTCGATCCTTTTGACCAAGACCCTTTGGAACTCACGTAGATCATGGCCCGGGTCCCGTGGGACAATTTACGATCTCAGCGCGGCTTAACATTGCTACGCTACTCCCATAAGATTGGCAAACAAAGACGGGAGATAGAAAACAATGGACAAAAATGGAGGAGGCCCTTACCCTTTTTTTTTTTTTTATCGATGGGAAATCATCAAATAACCCCTCCCGCTCTGGGCTGAGCAGGAGGGAGTGTCAGACTTTTACTGACTAAAACCCATCCATGTTCCTTCCTTTGCCCTTTATGTTCCAGGGCCGCGGTATCTCTTTCGAACAGTCCCGCAACCCTGGCAGGCATCGGTCCTTTCGGACCCCTTCCTGTTTGCTGACTCTCTTTGAGGCGCGCGTGGAACACGAACGCGTCGTCGACACGGCCTGTCGTCATAAGACGGACGGACGGCGAGCTAGCCCATAGCTCACCGTCCACAGGCCCGCGCCTACGGTGGCCGAGGGCCACCACGTGGCCCCCGACGCCCGGTGCGTCTCCCGCGGCGGCTGGGACGTGAGGTTCTCTCCCTCTCACGTTCCGCCACCTTCTTCGCTAGCATGACTGCTTCGCAGAAGGAGGTGACGGCGTCCCATTCCGTCTCGCTCCGGACCATGGATTGAACCAAGGCCGGAAGCGAGAGGTCGCCGCCGCCGATCGCCGCTAGAGGCCCTTACCCTGCAGAGGGATTCTCATTCAAGTAATTGAAATTTAATTTTACTTAATAATAATCAAGAAATTAATTAATAATAAGAATTATAAATTGAAAACTCAAAACTCTTGCAAAACAGATATATATCTCACAACTATTCTGCTAAAATGAAGATGATAATATTTAACATAGGAATATTGGCTTCACAATAATATTTCCATATAACTTCACGAGCTTACAGTTAAAGCGATGAGCGTTTTGCGGTAAACTCGGTTCAGTTCGCTTCGTCTCCACGGATATTAAATATTAACAGAGATAGATCGATTTGAAGTTCGAATGTATTGGCCATATTCGGTAAAGCTGTTTATACATAGTTCTGTAGTAACTAACGAGTAATGTATTTATTATCTTTTGATGTGTTATGGACGTTGATCAAATAGGTTGAAATTAATTTAGCAAGCGAAATTTCGCTCGCGTAATGGGTTTTATGTTTTCAACCTATAGCGTAAAATGGATACTAATGATGATCATCATCGACTGTCACGTTGGTCTAGTGGTCTCAATCTCAACTGCTGAACATGAGGTCCTGGGTTTAATTTCCGGGTCGTTCAAATTGTTATTAGATTTTTCCGTCAGGAATTTCGCCACGGAGTCTGGATTTGTGCCAGATGATCATTGTGATGATTGTGTAGGCAATCAGCTGCACTTTTACATGGAACTTACATATCTAGCCAAATGTGGGTGTGCATTAGATACATCTTTGCCCTACTCTTCGAGGATTACAGGCGTGATGTTTCACCATCTACGCGTATGATTTAAGTACTATATCTACTTATGCTAAGCATATTGAATCCTATTAGTTCGTGGTTAGTAACTGGATTATGGTTATATAATCAGCGAAATCTTAATTAAATGGTAATGTCAAAGCAGCTTATATGACAATAACTGTCATATAAGCTGCTTAGACATGAGCTCGTGTGACTTCTGGGAGTAACGTAACATAAAATAAATAAGTTTTTTTTTCTATGCAACAATATTAATAGTAACTTTTAATAATATAATATTTATAATTTGTTTTTAGTTAACTTTTACTGAATACAATTTTAATTTGGTTTAATTAAATTTTCTATTTTCAATTTATAATTCTTATTATTAATTAATTTCTGGATTATTATTAAGTAAAAATACATTTCAATTACTTGAATTAGAATCCCTCTGCAGGGTAAGGGCCTCCTCCATTTTTGTCCATTGTTTTCTATCTCCCGTCTTTATTTGCCAATCGTATGGGAGTAGCGTAGCAATGTTAAGCCGCGCTGAGATCGTAAATTGTCCCACGGGACCCGGGACATGATCTTCCTGAGTTCCAAAGGGTCTTTTTCAAAAGGAGTTTAAGTCCAACAGAATTGAAATATATTTCAAATTATAGCTCATAATAAGATCTCCAATTCATAGTATTGCGATAGTAACAAAGTCTTCGGAGACCAGAGCTACGGCCTATTGAAAATGTTGTTATTTTCTGTACTGTGTGGGAGAGTTGACAACAACTGTCATTAGTTAAAAAAAAAATCCGATCCGTGTGTGTTTTAATCCGACCCAGAGGTGTAGTCCTAGAATGGACTAAGGGCTGTAAAAGCTATGACGGAACCCCCTTGTTAAAACAGGTTTATTTTATTTGGAAAATTACATGAAAAGGCAACATAATTCAAGTGTCGCTATTTCTGTTCTCCGCTGATTTAGGAACTTGTTGTTTTAGAATGAATTGAAGTCCTAAAAAGAAGCGACTATTTGAGATATATTGCACGCTTTTCGCTTTTGCATGCACCAATGCAAAAGCGTGGTAAAAACGTGGTTGATGAAAAAAAACTACGACGAAATAGAAGATTTACTATTCTCTCCTACTCGATAGCCCATTTCATATGCACTTTACACCCCATCAACACATATACACACACACAGATATACGCAACCACACCCACATAGACACACATACTCACACAGGCACACACACCCTCTCACAACACACTATCATGCACTTCGTGTTTTACAATGAGTGGGATTTTTGTATTATGCATAGAAAAGAAATACCTTTTGTTCATTTTCATTTCTACTTTTTTTCACTACATTTTTGGTCACCTATGAGGCTATGACATGCATAATGACTTTCTTAATGGAGAAACACTGTCTCCCAAGTCACAGGTGAAAACTTAGTTTGGGAGCCAGGGGACCTATCTGTGGGACATAAACTGTATGTTATATCTTAAGATGTCTGTAACAATGTTGTCACTGTATTGAAATAAAGATTTTTTATTTTTTTATTATAATATTTCAGTTCTGTTGATCTTACGCCCAGAATTAAAAAAATGCCCATGGTCCTTTTATTCATGCAGAAAGGTAACAGACAGACAAAGAGTTACTTATGAATATTCGGTGTACCTCAACAGACAAATAAGAGAAAATAATCATAAAAGAAATATGTATTTGATAAACATTCGTAAACCATTTTTTAGTACGTTATACGAGTTCAATATCGAGATACTTTATATTTTCTAGCACATAAAGTAGTTTCAAAGGTACTTTGTAGTTTCAGTGAGGATTTTCGACCTGATATTGAATTCCGAGTACCCATTTGATCGGATTATGGTTGAGTTCGGACCCACCGATTATTATTACTCTGAACAAAGTTGTGTGTTCTATACATAGATATTTATAAAGTCCGGAAAATTGATCGTGCGAAGTTAAGCGTTTTAGCTTAGGTACTTAGGTAGATATTTGAACAATTTTCGAACGATCAGATATAATTATAAATTGCTGTTATACCTCCTCGGTATAAGTTTGGCGTACCGTGGTGGGTTGTGGGTGGCCGATTTAAATCCAAACCAATTTAGATTGTAGAGGTATTGCGATCACATGCATACCAGTAGGTATTAGTAGTATTAGGATTATTTGACCTGGCTAAGGATGGAGGCAAACCCGGCGACATCTTCTTATTGTCAGCGCAACACGTTTTTCTCTTCCAATCTCTCTCTTCAGCCATTACGCTACAATTTACTCCTATCCTCCATTTACGAGAGTAACTGGCCATAACGTGTTGATTCGCAAGTGTAGTGTTGTAGGAAACACTACACGAAATGAAACCGCAAACTTCTCCCAAACTAAAATTCGTGAAATTATGGAAACAACAAACTCTTAGAAATTCTGCATCCTTCATGCTGAACACGAAGGCGACCTTCCATCTTGACATCAGAATGGCTGGTCAAAAAAAAATCATATTTCTCTGAATGTAGCAATTATTGAAGAAATGTAGCAAATATAAGTAATTGGATAGCAATTCTTGAATATACATTCAGAGCTGCTTGCCATAGGCAACCCACCATATCCCTTCAAGATCCGTCTATTTTACCGGCTAATCAATACGGTTGAGCACCGAAGTCGATACATAAACAGCGTAACGTAGTAGGCACACGGCTAGAGTAACGTGCGCTATTTGCACAGGTACGCGTTGAAATGAGGTCTCAGAGAGAACGGTAAAGTAAATAACGATAGGGAAAATGGGTTTTACTGTAATTGCGTTCTGGGAAAGCGGTTTGTGTAAAAACGTAGGGAGGAAACAACAAAGGCAACAGTTTTTTCAAGGAATGAATAATGTTTTAACATTTATATTGTTGTTTTATTTGATGAAGGAGCTCGTGGCTGTATAATAACAGCTGCTTGGATTCGGGTTGGTCTTCAGGTTACGCCGCGCTTGCCTAAGTTAGTCCGTGGATAGGTACCTACACATTACGTATTACCGAGTTTCCTCCGTGCCTCGGAAAGCACGTTAAGCCGTCGGTCCCGGCAGTCATTTTTAGATCTTTGACAGTCGTTACAGATAGTCAGAGACTTGAAATTCTGACAACCAGTTTTACCAAGGGGTACCGTATTATCAGGGACTAACTGGGTTGTGGAGGTCAGATAGGCAGGCGCTCTATGTAAAATACTGCTGCGTCCGGTAAGACTGGAAGCCGACCCCAACAGCTGGGAAAAGGCTAGGCAGATGATGATTTTTGTTAATATCTGTATTGATGGACTGATTGTGAGATTATATGGCTGGAAAGGGGTTGAGGAGATGACGACTAATAAAGAAGTACATGAAGACGTGCTGCGTAGACCCCTAATATCATAAACATTCTCCTGCCCATATCCCAATTTATTTGCAGTCGGCGCAGCATGTCTTCGTCTTCCATACTTCTCTATTACTCGTCATCTCAGTAGTCACTTCCTTTCTAGCCATATCATCCTTCACACAGTCCATCCATCGTTTCTTTGGTCTTCCTCTACTCTTATAGTTATCCACATTCATACTCAGCATTCTCCTCATTCCTCCGCATCACATGCCCATACCACGATAACCGATTACCACACAACTTTTCAGTCACCGGCGCCAGTTTCAGACTTCCTGTTATGTACTCATTCCTTATTTTATCCATTCGCGGTACACCACACATCCCCCTTAGCGTTCTCATCTCAGCTACCTGCAAATGCCTAGACTCCTAATACATTGGTAAAAACTCAACAGGTTATGATTTTGGTGATGTTTATATTTGTCGTGGGTTTTTTGGAATATTGACTACCCATCATCACTTGCTAAAGGTACGAGAAGCTTCTATTGGTGAAAATGGTTTTCATGAGTGTGAAAGCCGATCGTGACGGATACTCGAACTTTATGATCTAAAGGAAAATATTTGGGTATGACAATTTGTTTGGCTTTGTTACATACGAGTATATAATGGTTAAAATTGATTTTCCTGTCTCTCAATTTTAGATTTTTTTTCAATCGACTTCTAAGAAAAGAGGTGGTATGTTCCCCGATTTCTCCGTGATTACTGGTCCGGTATAAGTGATTGTGTTTTCATTTGGTAGAAGAATCCCGCGCGGTGGTCCCATATAATTTTTAATAACTTTGCTTTGGTACCTACTTTATGACTTATCCTCTATAATATGCATTTTTTCTTTTTCGTCTATGTGGATGTTGTTCTAATAACATCTTTAGTTACAATTTAAAAATGATATTGAAAAAAAAAGACAAAAAAAGTGAAAAATAA
The DNA here is from genome assembly GCA_947578425.1 of Eugnorisma glareosa. NCBI lineage: Eukaryota > Metazoa > Arthropoda > Insecta > Lepidoptera > Noctuidae > Eugnorisma > Eugnorisma glareosa. Next base: position 8,832,906 of record OX387974.1, on the reverse strand, counting down.
CTTTATTTCCGGAAGTCGGTGACTTAATTGTGTTTCATTGACTTTTTTGCCACCCACTTCCGAAAGTAAAATTACTTTCCACTTTTTTCTGTTTTTTTTTTGAAAGACGGTTATTTTTTGCAAGAAACTTTTAATTTGCCCTTTTTGGTCGTGATATCTCACACAAATCCCTGTCAAGCATCAATGTTACATTCTAACTAGAAGTTCTTAGCACATTATCTCTATTAATTACACGGTGACATCACATCCTCACAAAAGTTTAACGCTAATTATAATTAGTTTGTATAGTTCCGCACGAAAATTCCTTTCAAATTCCTAGTACGACTACAAGTTGTCAAAGAGCTCAGTAGTTCCATAATGATCAGTCGAAGAAATAGGAAGTTTCTGAATTCCTTGCGTAAAGTTGTTGGGAAGTTTTAACAAGGAGATACGAGAATATACAGACTACTGCTTCATTTAGTTACTGCTTCATTTACTTACTGCTTCATTTACTTACTGCTTCATTTACTTACTGCTTCATTTACTTACAGCTTCATTTACTTACTGCTTCATTTACTTACTGCTACATTTACTTACTGCTTCATTTACTTACTGCTTCATTTACTTACTGCTTCATTTACTTACTGCTTCATTTACTTACTGCTTCATTTACTTACTGCTTCATTTACTTACTGCTTCATTTACTTACTGCTTCATTTACTTACTGCTGAATGGCAGATTTACTCTGTGTTTCATAACATCAAGCCTGTTATCCCCGAAGAGTATTTCACCAGTTTTTTTTAAGTGTCCCATTTAATGGGGGGTAAGTCTGTTTCCATCGACCGGGCACAATACTTCGTGGCTGCTACTGGGAAACTTCTTGATGGAAAAACCCGATAACACTGCCTGCCCTCGCTCCGCCGTGTTATTATGATGGCCAACAAGTGGGGCCAGTCTGGTTGTAAGTAGTCACACACAACTTTTGGACACGTGGCACCCACACTGTTGGGCCTGCAATATAGCAGTTCCTTTAACAAGCCCCTCTATTAATTAGTACTTATACTTACAAATATCTTCTTACAAAATTGGCAAAATGTGGGTGTACTATTAGATACACCTCTGGCTAAACCTTCGGGGGTAACAGGTATGATGTTAATTTTGTACAGGTGGAATATTATTTTTACAACCACATTTTACGCTCTAATTTTATCCCGGAGTCCTAACAGAATCCCTTGATTAGTCGCGGGCTCCGCTTGCAAAGCATTAACAACATAGCTAGTACCTATCGTGGTCTGTGGTAAAGAGAATTAACTTTAATTAAATGTGGTCTCATTACCACTCGCTGTCATGTTTGTGCTTAGCTTTGACTGTGACCACAACCGCTACTTTAATTAAGAATAACTGCAGCGGAGGAATCTTTTGACCTAAAGACGTACTAAATAAACTGAGGATGTCATTCGCCATACGAAAATGTGTATTCAGGAATTCTTTATGTTAATTTAAAGTTTTAGCAAATATAAAATCATATTTTTTTAACAAAAATTCTTAATTTCTTTATGATCTGTTAAACACCTTCCCCACGCAACCTGGCCACTCACAAAACAGCAGAGACAGTCTAGACCACTGCCAAAGAGCTATGGAGCGGAGCAAGACCGGCGTCAAAAAAAAAAGGATAGGATAAAGAACACTATTATAAGATCAAAAACTGTAGTAACTGATGACGTGCTTTTAAAGATAGATAACGCGTACTACCCAAGAAAAGTGGAGCAAGATTCCCACTGACTGGTATCATAGAGATATGGTAAACGGAAAAGAGGTAGGCAAGAAAAGAGATGGGAGGATGAGCTAAAACTCACAGCCGGCCCCAACTGGAGAAGGGTTGCTAGAGATAGGAAGCAGTGTAACATGTTAGAGGAGGCCTATGCCAGAAAATTCATAATATTAACTTTGTCTGTGACCATTTTATGAATTTTGACGTGATTCTAATTATTACCCTATCATAATTCTCCTAAAGCGGCCAGTTTAGTTCCCCAGGAGGCACACAGAACTGTAATACATTTTTCGAGTACCACCATAATAAACAGCACACTGAATAACCACAACACCAACATACTGAATAGTTCAGGAATCAGGATTAAAGGCTTATTGATTGATTTAAAAACCTCCGAGAGAGCGATATTTTATTCTATTTTGGTTCAAAGACGATCAACCTTCAAAACTGTTTCACCGTGAGTCCGTGACATTGTTTAATCTAATGAAACGAAATACGTCTAAACTCCGTACTAACAGCGTCTAGTAGCCGAGCGTTGAAAGCTCTCCGACTACTGAGTACTATACTATCTCCCATTCCCACCGACATCACCACAATAAATGAATAACAAGGTGCTAACAAGTGACTATCGAAGTGTCGCCAGCCTGTGCTTATACTTATGTTTGTGCATACAGTTGGATGTAGAAGGTTCAGTACGAAGGACGCTTGTGTTATGAACGTAAAATATTTGTACTACGAAAAAACTTAATGTGCTACGACCGGAGTGTTATGCGCTACGAAAATGTCATAGCTTTGTTGAATTTACGTCAATAATAAATAAACAAATAGGGGGTAAATAGCCCATATGTCACAGCCCACAGCCATAGGCTCTTTCTTAGGTATTTTTTCAACTCCAGGGAGCGGTTTCTCATTTCAATTGATTAGTAACTGTTTAAAAAATATATCTCTATTGTTCGGTATTTGTACGTTTACCTTAGAAACGTAAGAGTATTGAGATAAGTATCCAATTCATACAACAGTTTATATACTTATAATTAAAATGTATGAATGAACCCCTTTAGTTTTTGTTTAAACGTTACTTCAAATTAAGTAATCATTACCAACTCTTTAACCATACATTTTTGACGTTTAAACAGTTTGTAACTTTACCTCTAACCCTAAATTGTTGAGTAAAGTGGTATTCCATGTCATCCAACCGTAGGTACATGGTTCACAATGGGTTTACTGTATTTCCCCCGCACAGTATCGTTGCGTATCGATTTTGTGTAACACACCGCGTGCGGGTGACGTGCACTGTACGTTGCGAAAGTGTTATTTGTTTGTCCCTATTGTATCAGACGGTACTCGGGCGAAGTTTAATTAAATTTAGTACTCCTCACGAATAGGTATTAGATCGGTTTTGGTCTGAGTGGGAGCTAGAGATATTTCGCTGTTTAAATGCTTGTTTTTAAATTTGAGAGGTAGGTATGGAAGATAAAGGCATGCTATATTGGGACCAGCAGGGCTATTGCGTATCTCTGTTGACAGTTCATAGTGATGATCACTTAGCGAATTTATTTATACAATAACCGTTCTGGTTGGTTTCAACTGACGCTACCCGTGCAGAACTGTCATTGTATATCAAAACTCGTGACTAATATGAACTGGCAACAGAGATACGCAATAGCCCTGCAGGGCAGGGAACGATGATTGAAGGTAGTTTAAATGTCTTAATTCATTTAAAATTAAATGCAAAGGTACTCTTATGCCTTTGTGCCAAGTTCATAGGTACCTATAAACTACAGAACTACATATGCAACGTAAATCCTTTGCTTGAATGTCGTTCAATAGCGCCATGAGTACTACGCACCTGACTTTTTTCAAAAAGGTCCTTTTTCAAGGACAAACCAATGAGATCGGTCCATGTCCGTCTAGTCTTCTACGATGAAATCACGGTGTCGAGAAACATGAATTTGTTTAGTTCAATACGTTTTATTCATGATAAAGATGAATCGCATGTGACTAAAAGAGCAATGAATATAAATGTTGATGGATCTAGAGGAAGAGGAAGACCAAAGAAAAGATGGATGGATTGTGTGAGGAATGAGTCAAAAAGGAGAAGATGGCGTTTCGATTGGCAGGGGATATGGGACAAGGACAGGAAGATGCAGATGAGACTCGTATTATAAAGATAGAGGAACAGCCCCACCCACCATTGAAAAGAGGATCCTTCAACCAGACGGGTGTTTTACTACCCGATGGTCGAGCTATTGTATGTGTCCTAATTTTGCTGATAACTCTGTACGCAAGATGTAGATTTTGCGTGACGTCAGTGCGTGATGCGTAGTTCTCATGTAGCATAAAGCGACTGAAAGACTTTCAATTGTAGAGGTACAAGTTATTTAAAGAAAATGTATCAGTAAAATAAAAGAACTTCATACTTCAATACTTTCACAAAATTCCCTTAACTGTTCTTATTTATACCCTTAATCGAATACAAAAGTTGTAAATCTATGAACTTTCTATCTTATTAGTTAGACGCAAGAGCATAAAAAAGATTTCCAAGGTTTTATAGATTACGAGTTGCTTTCATGGCACAAGTTCAAGAGTTTTACGATCGTATAGCAACAGGTTGGGCCCATTTTGTCGACGTAGCCTTTTTGTTTATAAACTAGTCAAATTATACCTAATTCAATTTCTACATTGACCAGATGTTTATTACATTTTCTAAATAGAAGCTTTAGAAGTAATCCTTTCAGGAGTTAAGCATCCCTTTAATGGTTCCTCGTGTGATCAAAGAGAAATAACTGTCCCGGACAACTGTATTCATAGTAATTTTCTTTTTATTTTGCTCTCGGTCCTCGTCGAAGATTTTTGCGGACTTCAGATAAGTTATCTCAACCAGACATCATAACATATTTCGCTACATTAGGGTACACAATGATATCTAGTTACTGGGTCGTGGAGTTATGGGGGTCAGAGAGACATTTGTTTCATGTAAAGTATTGGTATAAAGGTGCATGGATTGACAATGATACAGCTAACAATCCTAAACCACTGATCAGAGAAGCTGCTCCATTGGTTCGTTGGAGTTTTATCAGAAATTAAGGGCCTAATGGTAATACAAGGTGTAACCGAACCTTTCACGAAGCCCCAAACCAAGCATTCTGTACATCAAACTAAGTAACTCTTCGCAAAATTTATTGCTGGGCAACGATTTTCTTTTTTGGGATGAAAAATCACGTTTTGCGGTTGGATTCAATGTAACGCGCTCAAAACTCTATACTGATGCATTGAATAGTACGGGGGTCGTGGAGGTGCTTAAAATAAAGATATAACATTAAAAACTTGTACTTACTTTTAAAAAAAAATAATATTTGAACTTTGACGCCCAATATCTCCTTAACTAGAGGGTCGGACATCCCCAGGTATGTCTAGAATAAAAAAATACCGCAATGGTGGGGAGAAAAGTGCCTTTCGGCTTATACCCATTATAATTGCAGGTTTAGACTCATAAACTTTCAAGGTCTTACCTGAGGTATCAGGTTTATAGCAAAGCAGTAAAAAGGTTAATAACTATAAAAGAGTTTCACTATAAAATAAAATGGTAGAGATATAAATGGTTAGTAGGTATTAGGGCATCCGAAACTTGGTTTCGGTCCCATAGGAAAACACAGGAAAAACCGCGTTTTCCTAAGGGACCGAAACTGGGTTCCGCAAGCCCTAGTTGGCATCGGTCACGAGTTGCCAGCTTCTCCGCCTATATGCATGTCATGATATAAGTTGGTTGGTTGGCCTGACAGTGGCTTGGCAGTTCATTGCTGCTGCTCTTATTTTATATTAACAGAAAACTACTCAGGTGACACATAATGGGTGTAAAAGTACCCAATGAAGTCGAAAGGCACTTATTCTCCCCGTCATTGCGATCATTTTTTTGTTCTAGACTTGGACCTGGGAAACTTCTAGTGACGGAGATATTGGGGTTCAAACTTCCAACTTTTTTTAAATGTTGTAACGTTACTTTAAATACGACTACGACGCATCTATACAATGCATCCATCAGCACAATGTTTTGAGTTCGTTATATTGAGTCCTACCGTAAAATGTTTTTTTTTTTTCTAAGAGTCGTTTCTCAGCAATTTTTTTTTTTGCGTAGAGTTACATGTACTTACATACGTGTTTGATGAGTGTGTTTGAGTTTGATGTACATAATGGTAGACGGCAGCGTAAAGCGTAGGTAAGCGTAGCTTGTATGTCTGAATGAGCGGGTTCCCCGCTACGGTCGCGGTTGCAGTCGTATTTGGAATTGTGGTTCTAAGTACGCGATCCTTGGATGAATTAAACAAATGAGACTGGTCCATCATTATGCCATTGATCTTCTTTAATCACGCTATTAATCGATTTACTGTTATTAGAAAAACGTTTTCCTCGGCTTTTGTAGTTCTGCAATGTCCTATGGCATTTAATCTTATGCCGCAGGGTTAATTTTTTTGGGGCCTGTGATGAAGCAAAGCTTACATTCTTAATAATACATATTGTAATACGAAAATAATGGCATATGGAACTACCTTGACCTTTTTGGGACATTGAATAGTTTTTATTCCAGTAGCTAATACGTTTGCGTGTGTGTTTCGAACTCGAAGCGGGTGAAGTCGTGGGCTAAAACTGGATACGTTAAACACATAGAGTGAACACGTTGCACACTTAAATCTGACCCAGAAAATTGAAAATGTTAAGGTAAATGATAAAATTAGATGTTCTCTAGCAGCTACATTCCAATAAAAGTCATATTAATGTACCTAGATACTTTATACTTGGACTTTTTCAGACTCAAAAGGAATAGCAATTTATTTACTCCGCTATTCACTCGATTTAACAAGCTATCGAAGCCATCATATGCCCTCGCTCGCAGCGAAATGTCAATGCGAAATACCAATAAGTATTCTAAATATTTTATAGTCCAGATTATTCCATGAAGATGGTAAAGGCTATGAGATCAATTTCTTTAGATGCGGTAGTTACATACAACTTTTTTGCGTGGTAATGCTTTGATTATGAAAATCTGGGGGCACGGCCACTGGCCAGTGCCCCCGCCAAATCGAGCAAGAATAAAAAAACAAAGGCACAGCCGTACCGTCCTTTTCATCTTTACTGCTACGATATAAAGGCGATATCATTGTCAAATTGTTACCCTGACAGCGCTTACTTCATGTCGACTGCTCTCATAACGGAGAAGGAAAACACCGTGAGGAAAACGGCGTGTTCTAGAATCGAAATTTCGAAGACATCTGACATCCACCAACCAGTAATAAAACCTTTTGATAGATGAACGCCCACTTTCTGTCACAAAGAGAGGGTCTGTGTCCGAACCGTGGGAACGTTAATTACCAAAGAATATGTACTAGCTGTAGGTATTATAAAATATTACTTCCTGATTTTATATTTTTTGCACGGAACTCTAATCGATTTTCTAAAATAAAAGTAGCTTAAGTTACTCCTTATAATCAGCTATCTGCAAATAAAAGTCCTGTCAAAATCGGTCCAGCCGTTTCGGAGATTGGCCGGAAGAAACTGACAGATAGACAGACCGACACAGAAACAGAAAAAAATATGTTTTTTTTTACTGAGTACAATAAAAAGCATTCAGCAAAAAGGTGTTATATTTAAATTACAAACAGAGACTTCAATTTTATTTATTTGGTATAGTTAAAGATGTTTAGATGTGCGGTTGCCTGTTCGTAGCGTTTTTGACAACCACGATAATGATACAAGGTTTTGAGTGTTTTTTATTTTGATTGATCGATTTTAATCGACAGAACTGATGAACGTAAAAAAGTTCATCCATCACGCTGTAATTTTTTGCGACGTGTGAAAATGTGCCGTCCCATCTTCATATTTAATTTTACGTGTCGAGTTTGACGCCACTTTGCTGGAACCGCTCGTGTGTATGGAGTGTTTTACACTAATTCAGGTTTGCTCATTCTCATTCGATTTAGCAGAATTTTGTTGAACAACAAAGCCGACTTGATGTAATTACTACACATATTCGACTTACATTTAGTTTGTCCCGACCAGCAAACTTCGCTCGCCATCAAGCATTATATTGCTAAGTCATGTTAGACTGGTCTCTGCAAAATTCGAGCTAAGCCTTGCGACTCTTTCTTGAACTTACAAACTCACACTATACTATGGCACTTAGTAATAATATAGCTGTCTACCAGTCATCAGTGAACAATTTGTTTTAAATTGTTTAAGTCGTTTTGTCCTACATACATATATAGGTACATAACATCAGACCTGTAATGCAGGCTCAGTACATAATAGTAACACCATATTTCGCCAGATATGTTTAAGTCCCATGTAAAAGGGGCGAGCCCATTGCCATCAACTGGTCACGCATCCAGACTCCATGGCTGCTACTGAGAAATTCCTGATTGAAGAACCCAATAACACTCCAACGAGGCAGTCAAACATACTTACGTAAGTTACAATACTTCCTTACCTCTTTAAAATACTAGTTTAGTATTCAATTTTGTGAATCATTTCGACTCAACGATGTAAGTATGTATGTAGCACCCTCAAAGAATCTAACTGCAAGAATTTTTCGATATCCCACTGTGATGTGGAAGTAACGCAGAATGTTTACGCCGCGGGCGGCCGACATCGCTGCTCGGTACGTATTCGTATTGCCACTACACGTCGGTATTGGAATGTTATGCAGTAGCAAATAATGTTTTGTAAGTAAGGAGATATTTTGTATTTACTTACTAGTTCTCGGTACAACATTTTTACGTGTATCTTTGTTATTATACATATACTAGCTCTTGCCCGCGGCTTCGCTCGCGTTTTGGTCGGTCAAAATCGGTTCAGTAGATCCAGAGATTACCCCTACATACAAACTAATTTTACCTCTTTATAATATTATTAGTATAGATTAGCAAGTTATAAAAGTAGCATTCAGTACAATAATTGACTTATTCATTACATTAGATAGGTACTAGTTTAAACCCGCTAAAAGAAAGGAAAAAAAATCGGCCTTAATGACGCTAAATAGCGCTTGCAAACGAATAAAGTTTTTATATCATTTCCTTCACAAACGAAAAACATAATAAAAATAATAAACCAGCATTTTCGTCTCCTTGTTGTCAATAAATCGACTTGATAGAAGAATAAATACTCTGTGCGCCTACCCACAGAGTATTTATTCTTCCTTTGACCTCTCAGCCTTTTAATAAAGAAACTTTTCATATTGTCGGGATCTCGCCATCGCTTGTTCTTGATAAAACAGAGCTAATAAGTTTTGCTACAGGCTTCACATTTGGCTCGCAAGGCTTCGCAAGCCGCCTCGTTCCACTCTACTTCCCATGGAATTTTCCTTCGCGTTGCCTTGGGTAACTTTGAACGAACATAACTTACGAATTTCTTTAATAATGTGGAATGTAATTTAATTTTGTTAATATTAGATAAGGCATACAGGGTGTGAGGGACAGCCCTCCACAGACTGATGGGTCGAATTCAGTATTCAGTAGTACAAGAAATTATTTCAGGAATGTTATGGTAATCCAATAAATTTGATTTCATTTTTGTTTTATTTCCTCATACGCAATGTATCGTTACCATGACAAAACGCACGTAGCGAACGGCAAGCGCAACGACGAGTTCGATGAACTCTGCAGCTAGGGAGGAAGTGAACAGCTGATTTCCCGCGTCGTTAGAGTAATTCAACATCTATTGTTGGATTTTTGATTTTAGCCGTATTATTTACATTAATGGAATGCTGCGTATAGGGAATGTAATTTTACATTGAAATAGAGGAATACGTAGTAACTGAAAAAAAAACCTAGAGAGATAATTCCGGTGGAATATGATTCAAAATAAGGAGCTGAATGAACCCTGTCAGTTTGTGGAGGGCTGTCCCTTGCACCCTGTATTTATTACAGTAGATTTCAAGTTTCTACCAAAGCTTTTAAAGACGTACGTACAGTCGAGTTCATTAATATATTGGCACTGTCAAGGATTCAAAATATTGTGAGCATTGGAAAGCTCAATAAATTCTATACAACATATAGATCAAAAATATGTCCTCATGTGAACGGTTCAATAATATATGCTGTGCATTGTGCAATAATATGTGATCATGAACAGTTCAATAATATGTGATCATGAACGGTTCAATAATATATGCTGTGCATTGTGCGATAATATGTGATCATGAACAGTTCAATAATATGTGATCATGAACGGTTCAATAATACAATATGCTGTGCATTAGGCAATAATATGTGATCACCCTTTTCAAAAATATAGTATTGGCTTTTATAATATCTGAGCAGGGTAAGCTTCTTAATTATCTGTACATGCATGGGAAAGTTAATTATTTGCTCGCACAAATAAGATCTACTTTACATTGTTACAGAAGTGACAGTAGTTTCCATCGTTTTCCTCGCGTTTGCGTTTGTTTTTAAAATGAGTGTCTTTCAATGCCGTATGTTTTTCGTACAGCATGGCCATTTAAGAATTGTAAAAAAAAATCTGTGCCACCTGTCATTTATATAGCAATACGATTCGACCTAAAATTTGATTACTTTGCCACCACAACTTTTTTATGACTAACGAAGTTGTTTGACAGTGAATTGAATTCACGTCACGGGAAAGAAAAGAATATCATTACATTATAGTTTACACTGTATTATTTGACAAGTATATCTAAGTAACAAGTATATCTATTTAAATATTAAAGTAATATGCAACAAAATAGCACATGACTTACGTTAAAAAAAATCATCTTAAACTAAAATTAATCTTAGTTATAAACAATTATTGGCGGCCAAATTAAAAATGATAGAACAGTTACTTAATATCTTTTGTATGATCCGTTCGCATCAATCACTGCTTGTAGTCGGGCTCTCATTGACTGTACAATATTGTGGCAACAATCACTATTTCTAAAACTATTCCAGATGTCATATGCATGAGCCTTTAAATTCTCTTCCGTGCGAGCCTCATTACAGTCCCAATTCTGTACCATTAACCCTCATAGATTCTCTATGGGGTTAAGGTCCGGGCTTTTCGGTGGATTTTTTATTAATTCCAAGTCTACTTGCTCAGCTATCCAATTTTGGACTCGTCTGGCATTGTGAACGGAACTATTATCCTGTATAAAAGTAATTCGATGATTATCAGGATAAACGATTTTTGCACTTGGTAAAAACACGTCTTTTAGAATATCTAAATAGGTATCACTCCTCATTCGGCCAGATATTCTATGGGTCCACCGGAATTTATCCACCCCCAAAACCCGATCGTAATGCGTCCACTGCGTCTATTTGGCAATACATTCTCTTCATCGTAATGCGTCCACTGCGTCTATTTGGCAATACATTCTCTTCATCATATCGTGTATTGGCTGCACGATACAAAGAGATCCGCCCGTCCGCCGAAGAGACAAAAACTTTCTCGTCCATGAAAGCGACGTGTTCAAAATCATAATTTAAATATCTGTTAGCAAATTGTAAACGTAACATTTTATGCCTTTCCGTTAGTAACATTTTTTTAGCTGGAATTCGGTAATGAATTCCCGCTTCATTAAGTCTTCGTCGTATAGTTAAGCTGGATACAGCCAGATCAGCTGCAAATGTAGATGTTCTGATAAATCTTGCATTTCGAACACTTTCAACCAGTTGCATATCTTGATCATGAGTTGTTTTCCTAGGTCGGCCAAAAGATACATGTTTTGTAAGATTTCCTTCTTCTTGCCACCTTTTCCACCATAATGTAACAGTATTTCTCTGTTAAAGAGCGATTTTATTAAATTACCACATTAGAGATCAGAGAAAAACATGGACGAATACCTAAAATTACTTTGCTTACCGATATGCCTAATTCTTCTGCAATAGCTGATTTAGAAACACCTTCCTCACACATATAAACTATTTTATGTTTCGTATGCTCATCAATTCTATACATTTTTATTTTAAATGGGTAGGTATATTTCAATAGAATTAATATTGTATAATAAATCGTAGAATTAAATCGTTGAATGACATGTGCGTCAGTTATAATTTTATTAGAAAAACCTAACGTCTTTTGAAGTTAATCAAGCCCAGGGATTCCCAAAGTGGTCGATATCGACCCCTTGGGGTCGAATCGGTTTCCTAGGGGTCGACATAAACGAAAACTGATTATGGGGGTCGACGAGGTCTAAAAATCGACCCCTATTAAATTAACACAAGTTCTTATTTAAAACTTTCAAGATAGGTAGGTAGGTACTGTATTGTTTATGTTGTGTTACGTGTACTAAGAATAATTAATATTTATGTACGAAATAGCATTGTTGTAGTAATATAAAGCCTCAAGTTCGTACAAGATGAAAAACTCGGCAAGTCAGTGTGGACAAGTTTGTGCAAGATAATGAGTTCGAGCGTACGTCTTTCAGGCGCGTTTTGACTTGCTCTCTATTTGACGCTTGCGCGATTTAACACGAACGAATTCATGATCAAGTTGCAAGTCCAAACATGTTCCTGATATTTTACTATTTAACGAGGTTGCACTTAGGTTGAAAGTTCATTTGCGTTTTGAAATTCGTTGGAGCTTGAACGATAATAACTCATATAAGTACTCATTTATTTCAAGAGATTACAAAGTTATTACATAGCTTAATTAAGTGAAGTAAAGTGACTGAAAAAGAATTTACAAAATGCTGAGCTCCCTACGCGAGTTAATAGCGTAACCACACAATATCTGCAGTTTATGAAAAATTAACAGGGTAAGTACCAAACAGTTTTTATCCGGCACAGCGCATCAGCATTGCCCCACTGCACACTGTGTGATAGTGATCAGTTGAGCTATCTGTAGATTGTTTGCAACAGTTTGCAGTTGCCTCAGTTGTTTCAATTGTAAAAATTTACCAGTAAATTTAACAGTTTATTAGGTATTGTTTTTAATTTAGGTACTTAGTTTCTTATTTTTTTATTTGCAGGATTACTGAGAGTTTTATGATGGCGGACACGAAAAAAAAATGCAGGCAATACAGTTTGGACTACTTGAAGTTCGGATTTATTGCATCTCCATCAAATCAACACTTGCCGATGTGTCTCATATGTGAAAAAGTATTCAGTAACGATGCCATGAAGCCTTCAAAAATGGATGACCACTTATCGAGAGTACATGCTGACAAAAAAAGTAAGCCCTTGACATTTTTTCAAGCACTTAAAGAAAAACTAGACAAAAGGCCATCCATAAGATCGATGTTTGCGTCATCATCTATTAAAGACGATGATGGTTTACGAGCGTCCTATAATATATCTTTACTAATAGCGAAGTCGGGGAAACCCCACACAATTGGAGAGCAGCTTATCTTACCAGCCATTGCGGAGGTCCTTAAGAATGTATTGCACAAACCCGCACATGATATTTTAAAGAGAATACCTTTGAGCAATAACACCGTTCAGAGACGCATAGACGAGATGGGACGCGATGTGGAAAACATTTTATGCAAGTTCTTACAGACCAACAGATTCTCTCTCCAGTTGGACGAGTCTACATTACCCGGCAATGAAGCTCTGTTGTTAGGATATGTTCGATATATCAAAGATGAAAATATGTGCCAAGAACTGCTTTTTGCTACATATTTAGAGACTGATACCAGAGGAGAATCAATTTTTCAGGCCGTGGAACATTTTTTTACTGACAAAGCTATTCCATGGAAGAACATTGTTTCTGTTGCGACTGATGGTGCACCGTCTATGGTTGGTCGTCATCGTGGTTTTATAGCTCACTTAAAGCGACAACTGCCTGATGTACTGGTCATTCACTGCGTGATTCACAGGCAGCATTTAGTAGCAAAAAAGCTGAGTCCTAGATTGCATAAGTCTTTACAATATGTAATAAATGCTATCAACAAGATTCGAAGCAATTCTTTGAACTCTCGGTTATTTGCTCAGCTATGTGAGGAAAACGACGAAGTCTTTACTCGATTACTTCTTCACACTGAAGTTCGCTGGCTATCAAGAGGCTCTTGCTTAGAAAGATTTTCAGCCGTTTTTGAATCTGTGTTGGAGTTTTTACAAGAAAAAGATCCGAATTTGAAAGAAAATCTGAACAATTGTAAAACAGATATTTATTACTTGACTGATATCTTTGGAATGTTCAACAAAGTTAATTTGCAGCTGCAGGGTGACGATCTTAACTTGATTAAAACAAAATCAATAATATCGGCCTTCGTGGGTAAACTAATCCTTTATAAACAAAATTTAGGCAGAAAAGAATATTCGCAGTTTCTGCATTTGTCAAAATTACCAGAAACGCTTCAAGATGATGACATTTTATTATATGTCACTCACTTGGACGCATTACACAAGGATTTTACGGAGAGGTTTGAGGATCTTTTAAATTTACAAATTCCTCAATGGATAATAAATCCGTACAATACCACAGCCATAGAAGAAGCCAATGTGATAATGCAAGAAGAGTTGATTACCATCAGCACAGACGAAGAGCTTAAGCAGAAGTTCAACCAAGGCTATCAGAAGTTCTGGTTGCAACGCAACATTGAAACACAGTATCCTACATTGTGGAACATTGCTGAAAAATACCTTATCGCTTTTCCATCATCATACCTAGTTGAAAAAAGCTTCAGTGTGGTAACAAACATTTTGACGAAACAAAGAAACCGTTTGAAAATCAACGAACGTGGAGATTTAAGGCTGCAACTCACCAATATTGAACCGGATGTAGCTAGATTGGTAGATAGTTACCAGGTTCATCCATCACACTGAATGTTTTATTTTCTCTTTGCGAATTAATACTTTTTTAAATATAATTTCCTACCTACTTAAAATTCTTTAAGTACCTAATTTGTAATAATCGTTATAAATTAAACTTGATATTTACTGAATTGTATGTCTTTTTATTTTGTTAAATTTTGATACGAAAATGAAGTCAATTTTACTCACTTAACCAAGTGCAAAGTTTTCCAATTGGTACCTTAGTACCTAGGTATTTTGTGTCAATAGGAAAAAACTAAAGATAGGCCCCCTTATTCATAATAGTCTGCTAACTTAAAGCATTGCTAATTCTCACTCTGTCTTTTTCTATTGACCTAAGTCAGAATGAAAAATAACACACTGTAGCAGCTGTTTTAAGTTAGCGGACCATTATGAATAAGGGGGTTGATCTTAAAAGTAGGTAATTTGGCCATGGGGGTCTGAGGTAACAGTTCATTTTGGAAAAGGGGTCACTTGTCCAAAATAGTTTGGGGATCCCTGATCTAGCCAGTGATAAATAATGTTGCAAACTCCTTGACCATGCAATTTTAAGATTGCTAGGAAAATCATGTTTATGACGTAAGTAATAAGGTTGAATTTGAATTACATTTACTTGTTTAGATATTATTGTATTCATGTGTGCATACATATTGTGAATCCTACAATGTTCAGATAATATGATCTTAATGTTGTTCATATAAAAATGTGCTTTTGGCTGTATACATGTTACTGAGAAAAACCAGTCACATATTAATGAATCTAAATCTTGACCACAATTTAATGATGCTTATAGTTGTCACAATATTATGATTTTTTTTGACGGTCATATATTTTTGAAGCCTGAAAGGGCCAATATATTAATGAACTCGACTGTACATAATTGGATCCCTATATTAAAGCAGGCCGTGTAAGTTATACTTCTTACAGTGAATTAGCAAAAAGGGAAAAAAACTTTCAAGAACTGAAGGAAACTACATCACACGCATTAACTACTTATGTACGATAATTTTCAAACATTATACGAATTACGAATACCTACTGAATGCGTACGAGCACAAGTTTAGTACCTTACAAATACGCGAAATTCAAAAGCGATTTTCTTAATCGGATCCAGCCTGTCCCTTTGCTAACCTCCCCAGCGACGCCCTAAGCCGAGAAAAATCGTACCCCACAGGGGGTGCCCTTAGCGAGTGGTCGCTTAGCTTATAAGTTAATTTTTCCCCTGGCTGGAGGCCTTAAATTCTAGGCATCCACAGGGTTAGACCGGTTAAGCAGTAGCCAACTTCAGAGGCTGAACTGCGAGATGCCAACTCAAAAAGCGATTTTATCGTTAAATAACGATTTTGACGCAACTTTGAGCAAAGCTCTATTTCATCGTAGTGTGTTTTCGAAAATATGATGTGCTTACTAAGAAATTTCTATCAATACTACAGGAAAATTCCTTTTGAATCGTAAATAAATGTAGGATATTTTTATGCTCTTGGCCATAGGTACATATGATAAGTATCGTGCGTATAACAACACCCCTATGTAGGTAAACAGGGTCAGTGACCGGCACTTTTCTTTCGGAGTGCACTGACATTTCGTGATGAATTCTCATTACGAGTGTCAGTGACGTCATTTCTTACGTCATCTGTGTAGCACGTCAGGAAATAATTTTCCGAGGCGCTGTTGATATTCTTTTTCAATATCCTTAGGAGGTATGTGGATTTGAAATACTTTTCTTTTATTATTACGTTCTTTTTTATTGGAATCATATAGCCTACCATTTGATTTGCAGCTGGAAATGATATTTTTATCCTTAAAGGAGGTAAATTAGAAGTAGGTTTAGTAAATTCGAAGAGTGCATTCTCTTTGAAAGGAGAGATAATTTAACCATAAAGTTCGGTACGGGTACCTTTGGGGGCGCGACACACAAACCTCCGCTGACTTGGTACCGGCCCCTAAAGGGGCAAGCGTTTAAGTCATACGTCATCCTCATTAAATAAGTAAATATTTAATATTCCGATTATCAAATGCTATGAGTGTGCGCTAATTAAGAGAGTTGGATAAAAAGTTCATATGTCCTCGCCATTAAAACTTCTGTCTTTAGCGCGCAAGTTTCTTAATTTACCCTTAAAAAATCCAAGTGCGTAAATACGGTCATCGCCATTTTGACGGCAGTGCTGGCCGAGGCTAAAAATCATGAAAATAGTGGTTTTCGGACATCCAAGCTCCAGTATGTTGAGAATGATTAACTTGTCATTTAATTATGTGACGAATTAATCCAGGGTTCAATTTAAGTAAGCAGTGGTAATGACGAATTTTGATATCAAAAGTCGAAGTTTCGCGCCAAACTTGCGTGTTTACATTTTTATTTTTCACATTACATCACACAGACGCGTATTAATTCGATAACAAATATGACAAAATATCATTCCAATTATTCTAAACAACATGAAAATGCCCTGATCTTAGAGTAGTTTACTAATGCGGGACCAATAACTCGTAATATTCATTACCACTCCTCAATTTATATTCGAAATTGACGACCATTTTTTTTTGTTATCTTGATGTGTGGAAGCGATTATTTCAATCGATTCTTTTTTTTGTAAATTTCGATCAAATCGAGAAATTAAATTAAGGAATTTAAAAAATTGATAGATTGAAATTAAAATAAATTTGTTTTAAGCGTAAAATACAATAAATAAACACTAATTATTTTTTTAAGTTTATAATAGTCATTTTAATAGTTTTTCGTACATTGTTGTACTAAAACCGACACAACAAACAGCACAGACTAACTATGGCTAAATTCGCGCCGTTTTTATTCTACACTTATAAAAAATTAAATTATGAATGCATTCGCTGTTCAATTTTATATTGTATTTAAATTATCTACATAATTTGTTAGTAAGTATTGGCCAAATCTTGAAACTGAATTTCAAACCAGTTCCCCTATACCGATTGAGCTGAAATTTTGCACACACTTTTGGTTCTGGTGACAATACATTCTTATGAGAAACATTACTTAGTCCTGCAGCCAGGATCGTCTCCTCACGAGAGAACTCCTCAACGGTTAATAGCGCGGACACAAAACTCTATCTACGCGTTTGATTTTGATAGATATAGATAATTTCTTTCATGACTTTATCCTGCAAGCAGGATCGTCTTCTCATGACGGAACTCCTTAACAGTTAATAGCACAGATAAGAAATTTTTTATATGCGTTCATATTTGATGAATAAATATGATTTCTATCATGACATCATCCTGCAGCCAGGATATTCTCCTCACGAGGGAACTCCTCAACGGTTAATAGCCCAGACACGAAACTTTGTATAGATACTCGTTCAATTTGGATGAATAGACACAATTTCAATCGTATTTGATCCTTCAGCCAGGATTATCTTTTCAGGATGACACTACTCAACGCTGAATAGCATAATATAATGATGCGGTATACTGATACCGCTGCTACCGCTGTTAAAATTTTAAAAAGAGACTTAAGTATTTTTTGTAGAATTACTTAAAAATAAATATTTTTCTATTGTTTGGTCAATTGGACGAAGTATTATATTATCTGTGGTTGGATATAGAATACCCAGGTCTTGGGCCCTTAGAAAAAAATTTATTTGGTTCCCAAGCAAGGCCTCTGTTAAGGCTTGTGGGTTGTAATATTGAGAGAGAGGTTTTGTGAAAATAAAAAACCGTGACTTGTTTCATGGAGACAATCGAGTTGCTATATTTTTGAACTGAACGTTGATCTGACATAAAAATATTGACATTGACAGTTAAAGTGTTGCAAGACAACAAATATAATTTATAAAATGTTGGGGATGCCAACAGCCTCCCCGTGGGTAAATGCAAAAAATTAAAAAAAAATGTAAATGTAAATGCCAAATCTCACGCTGTTAGTTCAGTCTGTAGGTCAGTCTGTCTACCGGTCTGTCGATCAGTCTGTCTACCGGTCCCAACCAGCAAAACCTTATCGTATAGCAGCCAATAGAACGTTTTTCAAGAACTAATTAGTGTTAGTGAACGGTTCTATAAAAGACCAAAGAACGTTTACACACCCCGGATTTGGCGCATATATAGCGTTATTCGCTGATATACTAGTTATATAGCAGCTTCGGCGTACCATTTTTGACCTGTAAAATTGATGTTACTCTGCGATATATCACCAAACAGTGATGTAGTTGTCACGCGTAACGCTGTTATTGTACTTTTATGTTATGTAATAGTGATTGTGGTGCTTTTATATTACTATACCACAATAATTCGTTCAATCGTTCATTCTCATTTAGTCTTTGTGTTGATATAGTGATTGTGTTACTGAAACGTATGTGGAGCGGGAGATAAAAGAAACAACCGACTTGCTTGGACACTAGTATAATACTGTCGAATGGCCCGTGGCGGCGCGCGCGCTGGCTTCATACATATCACTCCTTCACATTTAGATTTTGAAACCTGGTGACAACATATAACACTGCTTAAACTAACTATATTAAAAAAAAACAATAACAAAACCATTAAAAGTATTTCTTATAGTCAACCACCTTCCTATTGCGCTTTTGACGCGAGAGTGTGGGTGATGGTGCACTCGGTACGTTAACATTGCACTCCCCTGTACTTCGTGACTCATTGCCCTCGGACCCAAGTACCTCGGGCTGCGCTGTCGGTGACGGCGGTGATGCTAAATTATCAGCGTCCCCTCCCTCACCGTCCAACACCTCACAATCACCCCACTCGTCCCCATTACCATCATCTGCGACACATTCCGCATTTGGTGCTACAGGTGCGACATTAGTTTCAGTCACCACAGGTGAATTAGTAGCCATTTGCTCGCTAGATACTGTTGGTAATGCTGTATTTTGTCTTGAACTAGAGGTACTGGTAATATCGGGTGACTGCTGTTGATGTGGCACATTAATCTCTCTTATGTCTGTGGGCTGATTACTACCTGTATACTTCAGTAACTGATCTACATGCCTTATACAGTGTTGATCTAAGTCCTGTATATATATTTTGTACATTTTATTACCTATTCTATGTTTTATTATACCTAGCTGCCATGTTTCTTTCCGTGCGCTGTACCATCGGGTCCAAACCACATCACTTGTCATAAATTGTCTTTTTCCGGGTTCCGCCGTTATATCAACGTGCACAGCTTCGCTCGATGGTACTACTAAATCTAGACGTGATCGTAGGTTTCTACCAAACATTAACTTTGCTGGCGTTTCCCCAGTGGTACAGTGCACGGTATTTCTGTAATTAAACATGTAGCCTAACAATAATTCATTGATTTGATTCGTTGATAAATTTTCTTTTAAAATACATTTTAGCATTTTTTTACAATTTCTTACCGAATTTTCGGCTTGACCATTACTCGGCGGATGATAAATGGGCGTCGTCATGTATTTGATACCATTAGCTGAGCAAAATGTCTTGAACTCGACCGAGTTTATCTTTGCATCATTATCTGATACTAATAAATTCGGTATACCAAAAGTAGAAAAAATTCCCTTGAGTTTAGTTATCAGTGCCTTAGTAGTAGTTCCATTATTCATGTGGTGACATTCTACCCATTTACTGAAAGAATCTACAACCACGAGATATACCCTCTGCCCTACGGTCATGTAATCGATGTGCACGCGCTGCCAGGCGCCAGCGGCGGCGGGCCAGGGCGCGGGGGGGTCACGCGGTGGCGCGGCCCGTAGGCCCGCGCACGTAGCACAGGAGCCTATCCATCGCTCGATGTCGCTGTCGATGCTGGGCCACCACATCCTACTTCGTGCATTGCTTTTACTTTTAATTATACCTAAATGAGTATCATGTAATTCACGTAGCATTTTATCTCTTAGTGTAGACGGTATAACTATTCTATGACCCCTAAAAAGGCACCCTTTCTCGTACTGCAAATCGGACTTGCACTGAAAATAAGGGAAAACAGACTTACAAATTATTTTTCGAGGCCATCCCCTTTGCATGTACCTAGTGACAGTTTGGATCACCGTATCGTTCTCCGTTGCCTGTTCTATGTCGCGTGTCGTAATAGCGGGGGACGCTTCATCCAAAAACTTGAGCGCGTAATAGGTATCTACATCTACATTACTATCGGTCTCTGCTGACTTGTTTTCGCACTTTAAAGGCGCGCGGGAAAAATAATCTGCTACTAAATTATTTTCACCGGATACATAATGTACTACATAATTATAAGCCGATAAAATAATAGCATATCTCTGTAGTCTTAGAGCTGTGGTTACTGGTATACCCGTCTTGTTATTAAAAATGGAAACCAAGGGCCTATGATCGGTTTTTAAAATAAATGGCTCACTGCGACCGTACAGATACTGGTGGAACCTTTTCACACCAAATATGATAGCAGTCGCCTCCTTCTGTATCTGACTATAGTTTCGCTCGCTAGCGGTAAGCGAGCGAGATGCATACGCTAGCGGTCGCTCATGAGGATCGTCGTGGCCGCGCTGCGAGAGCACGGCGCCGAGCCCGCTCGGCCCCGCGTCCACCGTAAGCACGAGCTGCGCCGTCGGCTCGAAGTGCGCCAGAACGCGCTCCGAAGCTAGTTCACGGCGCACTGCCACCATAGCTTGCCGCTGCCTGTCTCCCCACTCCCAGGGTACCTCGCTCCGTAGTAGTTCGTGAAGAGGGCTGAGTACTGACGAAGCGTTAGGAATAAAATTCCTATAATAATTAACAACGCCTAAAAATCTTTTTACTTCGGTGACGTTGGTCGGCTCGGGGGCGTTTAATATTGCCTTAACCTTCTCTGGACTAGTCATTAGACCCGCTTTACTAATCACATAACCTAAGTATAGTACGCTTTTTTTGAAAAATTGGCACTTGTCTTTTTGAAGACGTAGACCGGCATCGCTTAATCTACTTAAAACTTCTGTTAGCTTTTTAATGTGCGAGGTTCTATCGGGTCCCGTAATACATATGTCATCGAGCCAGACACTGACTCCGTCTATTCCCGCTAATAGTGTCTCCATGGACTTTTGAAAAATAGCAGGTGCGTTTGCTAGGCCGTAAACTAAACGTGTATATTTGTATAGACCTTTATGAGTATTAATGGCTGTTAGGTTCTGTGATGACTCTTCGAAAATAAATTGATTGTATGCATTTTTTAAATCAATTTTACTGTAAAGCTCGCCCCCTCCAATCTTAGCAAAAACCTCTTCAATCCTAGGTAAGGGGTATTTCTCAATTACAAGGTCTTTATTTAGGGTTACCGAAAAATCTCCCGCGATTCTGACTTGTCCGTTTTCCTTTAACACAGGCACTATCGGAGTGGCGTATTGTGCGTGGTCTATCGACACCAAAATACCTAAACGTTTTAACCGCTCTAATTCCTGTTCGACCTTATCTCTTAGGGCAAAGGGTACAGTGCGTGGCTTAAAAAACTTTGGAACAGAGTTTTCTTTTAGTTGTAGGGTAACTTTAAATTTATTAAATGAACCTAACTCATCTCGCCATAGATCCGGATATTTTCCGATCAGTTCCTGTATATCATTATCGCTAGTTACTAAAGAGTTAATGTTAGTGGTTATTATTAATTTAAAAGCGGACATGAAATCCCTACCTAACAATGGAGGACCTCCATTCTTAACTACGAAAACCTTAATATTTCTTTGTATATGATTAAATTTTACTTTAGTAACGAAAAATCCTAGTGGAGAGATTTTATGTCCATTGTACAAGCACATTTTTACATGGCAATTTTGTAGCGGATATTGCGAGAACTTTTTAATATAACATTTATCAGAAATAACAGTGCTACCCGATCCTGAATCTAGTTCCATTTTAATGAATTGATCACCTAACTCTAATTCAATTTCAATGGGCTTGCCAGCCGTGTACCTTATATTAAAGTTCTGGCACTCCTCGCAACACTTGTCCTGGGGCTGGTTACCGTTGCTTCCTTCATTTGCGTCTACATGATACACTCGGTTTTTTTTTAAATTACCGCACACTTTTTTTAAATGGCCTTTTACACCGCACTTTTGACACGAGTAACCCTTATAACGACACTTTTCACCATTATGATTTTTCATGCCGCAAACCTCGCAACGCTCCGTGTCGCGGCGAGTTGCTGCATCAGCGCCACCTGCGCCACGTCCACGGCTAGCTTGACCCTGGAGCTTCGCGCGGTATACTGGCTCCTCCTTGATAGGAATGGCATCTGAACTGCTGCTTAACAAGGCCTTTGCCTCCTTGGCACACGCTGCTTGTTCCGCCATTTCCATAGCTCGCGACAACGTGAGCGTCGACGGGTTCTGCTCGAACAGCTTGTCGCGTTCTGGACCTGCACTCAGACCGAGGACGAAACGATCTCTCAGGTTCGTTTCTAGAGCGGTGCCGAAGTCGCAATAAGTTGCCAAACCTCTTAATCGCGCCGCCCATTCTCCAATGGTTTCGCCTGATGTTCTGCTGGCACCAAAAAATTTAGCTTTGTCCACAAATGTGCACTGTTTTGGTTTGAAATGGCTGTCGAGTAATGTCACTAGGTCATCATAGCTCAGCGTTTCCAAATTCTTTGGAAACGCTAGGTTAAGTAGTAGCCGGTACGTCTCCTCCGTGAGATGGCACAGCAATATTCCACTCTTCACATCTTCTTTAATACCGTTGATTTTCAAGAACTGCGTTAATTTTCCTTTATATATTTGCCATTCGTTGGTTTTGTGGTCAAATAAGGACAAATTTCCAAGATACGCGTTCATTTTTTATATATTTATGCGTGGGTACCGTTCGTACACTTCGTCGCCAATGAAACGTATGTGGAGCGGGAGATAAAAGAAACAACCGACTTGCTTGGACACTAGTATAATACTGTCGAATGGCCCGTGGCGGCGCGCGCGCTGGCTTCATACATATCAGTTACATTCCTTATTTCACCAAACAGTGGTAAGTAATTTTACAATATTAAGATTTTTATTATGGCGACCATGCAGTAGTAAAATGCGCTAGTAGTAGCGACCCAGGCAGTGAAATAGAGTTGCGATCACAATTTTACTGACTAAGTAGGCATAGTTTAGTACGATATTTTTAATGCCCCTCTCAAATTAGTGAGTTTTATTTAAATTAAATTAACTTAATCGAAGACTAGTTCCATAATTTTCCACTATAGAATAAAAAGTGTAATGTTGGCGACTACAGGCCTTCTATAGTACTATTGTGAAAGTAGTGACCGCCATTGTGATTAAATAAATTAGGATTCCTTTGAAATCATAATATAAACATTTCTCGTAGATAAAATAACCCATCTTCTTTCTTTTTCATTTCCAGTGTCATACAATAAAAGAATTGCGGCGGCTGTGAGCGGTCGCGTTGCTCGGAACTGTACCTTTAAAATTGAGTGACGTTTAGAATCACGTACTGACTGAATTCATAGTATACTAGTATATTTTGTGATGTCTGATGTTCCTTCCACCCTGTTTTGTTGATTAATTTTTAATAATTATTTTATGTAACTGACTAGGAACAGAAATTCAATTCACTTTTTTATTTCAATTCTGTTGAATTGAATTGTGAACAGTTTTTCTTTATTTTAAAATAAAGTTCTTTTTTAATTTGTAAATGTATTTTTTATTACAAACATCATCATGCAGCTCAGATAATAATCAGTTGTTCTTAGAGCGTGATGTGTCATGTCAATAGCCCAATTTTTCAGCTCATCGCATAATTGCTCGTTTTTAAGTTCTCGGTTTTGTGTTCACTTAAGCGTTCAGAAGTTCTTTCACCTGTACAGCTGAAATCCATATCGGCACTTAAATCATTTATTATCTATTTATTTTTTATCTCTTTGCTGGCTTCTTTTCTTCTTTTCGATTTTTTTAAATAGAATATTACTTTGTACGGAACCACTTTCCGCACTTGCATTCTCGATTTGACTTTGATTACTACCAGTGATTTCATTTCAGTGTATTAAAGGTATCTAAAACCCTGTTACATAATAATTCTGGGCTAAATAAGTGTCTTCGTGACCGGTATAAGAATGTTAATAAACAGCGATTTAAAAACTCTTATAGCTTAAATTTCGCACATAAGGAGTAACACCGAACTCAGTTATATCACCAAATCGCTCTATTTTTGAGGAGGCATGACTATTATGACACTATGTACTATAGCAGATACATCAAAACACACTATATCACAAAAACGTCGTACTCTTGAGTTTCAATAACCATTAATGAGACAGGCCTATAGTGGTAAATTGTAAACTTATATAGATTAAATTAGATACAAAAGGGCAACGATCAGCAACTTTACAGAACTAAGTAGTTGTATACATGTTTTTATTAAGCCTTATTTAGTACTTTTCTATTAAGGTTGTATAAAATGGTAATGTAATTGTTTACATCACTAACTTATAGAACATTTTTGCTGTATAAGCTTATAGAGCAAAAAAGTCTTGTGAAACACCTTTATACAACATGCTCTAAACACCGTTATATCACGTTTACAAAACTTTTTTGCGAAATAAGCTTTAGTTATAGTACAATTTTGCTGGTTGGGGTCTGTCGGTCAGTCTGTCTACCAGTCTGTCGATCAGTCCGTCTGTCAATCTGTCTGCCAGTAAGTCTGTCTACCCGTCCGTCTGCCAGTCTGTCGGTCAGTTTGTCTACCGGTCTGTCAGCCAGTCTGTCTACCAGTCTGTCTTTCAATCTGTCTATCAGTCTGCCTGTCTGCAGTCAGTCTGTTGGTCTGTCTGTCAGTCGGTCGATCAGTCTGTCTGTCTCTCCATCTGTCAGACAGTCTGTCTACCAGTCTGTCTGTCAGTCTTTCGGTCAGTCTGTCTACCGGTCTGTCAGTTAGTCTGTCTGCCGGTCTGTCAGTCAGTCTGTCTGCCAGTCTGTCGATCAGTCTGTCTATCAATCCGTTTGTCAATCTGTCTGTCAGTCAGTCTGTCGACCCGTCCGTCTATCAGTCTGTCGGTCAGTCTGTCTCTCGATCTGTCAGTCAGTCTGTCTGTCGACCCGTCCGTCTGTAAGTCTGTCAGTCAGTCTGTCTACCGGTCTGTCGGTCAGTCTGTGTACCGGTCTGTCGCCCAGTCTGTATACCAGTCTGTCGGTCAGTCTGTCGATCAGTTTGTGTATCAATCGGTCTGTCAATCTGTCAGTCTGTCTGTCAGTCTGTCGGTCAGTCTGTCTCTCGATCTGTCAGTCAGTCTGTCTACCAGTCTGTCTTTCGGTCAGTCGGTCCGGTCGGACCGGTCTGTCAGTCAGTCTGTCTACCAGTCTGTCTGTCAGTCTGTCGTGTCAGTCTATCAATCATTTGTCAACCGGTCTGCCTGTCAGTCTGTCGACCCGTCCGTCTGTCAGTCTGTCAGTCAGTCTGTATACCGGTCTGTCGGTCAGTCTGTCTACCGGTCTGTCGGCCAGTCTGTATACCAGTCAGTCAGTCTGTCTGTCGACCCGTCCGTCTGTAAGTCTGTCAGTCAGTCTGTCTACCGGTCTGTCGGTCAGTCTGTGTACCGGTCTGTCGCCCAGTCTATATACCAGTCTGTCTGTCAGTCTGTCGATCAGTTTGTGTATCAATCGGTCTGTCAATCTGTCAGTCTGTCTGTCAGTCTGTCGGTCAGTCTGTCTTTCGATCTGTCAGTCAGTCTGTCTACCAGTCGGTCCGGTCGGACCGGTCTGTCAGTCAGTCTGTCTACCAGTCTGTCTGTCAGTCTGTCGTGTCCGTCTATCAATCATTTGTCAACCGGTCTGCCTGTCAGTCTGTCGACCCGTCCGTCTGTCAGTCAGTCAGTCCACCGGTCTGTCGGTCAGTCTGTCGATCAGTCTGTGTATCAATCGGTCTGTCAATCTGTCAGTCTGTCTGTCAGTCAGTCGATCAGTCTGTCTATCAATCTGTCTGTCAATCTGTTTGTCAGTCAGTCTGTCGACCCGTCCGTCTGTCAGTCTGTCGGTCAGCCTGTCTACCGGTCTGTCGGTCAGTCTGTCTACCAGTCTGTCTTTCAACCAGTCTGCCAGTCAATCTGTCTGCCAGTCTGTATGTCAGTCTGTCGACCAGTCCGTCTGTCAGTCTGTCTATCAGTCTGTCTTTCAATCTGTCTATCAGTCTGCCTGTCTGCAGTCAGTCTGTCTGTCAGGCTGTTGATCAGTCTGTCTGTGGGCCTGTCTGTCAGTCTGTCTTTTAATCAGTCTGCCAGTCTGTCTATCTGTCTATCTCTCGATCTGTCGGTCAGTCTGTCTACCAGTCTGTCGGTCAGTCTGTCTACCAGTTAGAAGTGGGCGCCGACCAAAAATTTGCCGGCGGCGGCGCGCCTGGTGGAACTGGTCGGCGCGGCAGCGCCACGCCGCGGCGCGGGTGTTTAAAAAAAAAAGAACCATTTCTGGTTTAAGCGTTATATAAAGCGATCAAAGGAAGGAAATAAACATTAAAATCAGAAAAATATATATTTTAAAGTTTTTACAATATTTATAATTGTCATGGATGAAAATTATTTTGTTGACGCGTGTAGGGCTCAACCGCGATCTTTTAGTGCTCAAAACCAATCCTGCTATTGAAAAAACACGTTCACTCGGCGTACTTATAGCAGGAATTACAAGAATAGTCCTGGCAAGCGCAGCAAGTCCTGGGATCACATTTTTCTTCTCTCGCCAATAGGCAAGCACATCTCCGTTCAAAATCTCCACTTCTTTGGGGTAGACCGAAGCTAGGTATCTCCAGCATCTCGAAAAGAAAAATCTGTTCGCGTTACCTCTTCAATGTCACTGAAACTATTATGCTTGTTATATAATTTTGTCAGCAAAGATTGAGTCGAAGAGGACCTTGGATCTGATAGGATGCTCTGTAAGATCACGGGAAGTATTTACATGTTCATTGATGCAATCTGCCATAAAAGCCACACGATTGGTATTTCTTTCTTCTACATAAGAATCGATTTCTTTCAATTCTGAAAACAGGGATCTAAAAGAGATGCCACTACTACGTTTTTGGTCAAAAGAAATCTGTGATGAAATTTCTTTGGTATTCTATTTTTAAGCGATATCATTGTGACTCTTTCTTTGTCTGAGATCGAATATAAAATCTCTTTTAATTCAGAGCGAAACACAAGAGCAAGAAATTAACAGAAACAGACTTTTGCGCACATAAAACTTCCGACAGCTTCGCGAAACTTTCGAAGAAATATAATAAGGTCTTCCAGCAGGTTCCATTCTAATTGTATTAGTTTCAAGTCTTCCTGGCCAATCTTTGTGAGTATGATGTTTACTGGATTCCTATTGCAACAATGCACCAAGCTCACTAACATGCTTAGCACACTATGCCAACGGGTCGGCATTGCAGTTTTGATGCTTTGCAAGTGATTTATATCGCCAAACTCAGTATTGAACGTTTGAAAATTCTGTAAAACGTCATCATCGTCACCAGTTGGTTCATTTTCGAGTCAAAGTCAGTCAGGTTCCAAGTCAAGAGCGTACGTGGCAACTAGCGCGAAAGTGCCGTGACGACTGGCGGTGGCGCGTACCGCGCGGGCGCGGGTTCACAGCGGCCTGGGCCCTCGGCGCCGCCCGCCTCAATCGGCGCCAAATTTCAAATGATCGGCGGCGGCGGCGGCGCCCAAAACGCGGCGCGGTGCCGCCGAGCCGGCGCGGCGCCCACCTCTACTACCAGTCTGTCGGTCAGTCTGTCTACCAGTCTGTCTGTCAGTCGGTCCGTCAGTCTGTCAATCTGTCTGTCAGTCAGTCTGTCGATCTGTCCGTCTGTCTATTTACTTGCTGTTGCCTGCGGTTTCGCTAGCGTTTTGGTCGAAAATTATCCCACGGGCACATTGTAAATATAGCCTATGGCACTCACGGATAATGTAGCTACCTATTAGTGAAAGAATTTTCAAAATCGGTTCAGCAGATCCAGAGTTAAAGTTTGTGAGGTTGTAGGGGTTACCCTACAACCTCACAAACTTTACCTCTTTATAATATTAGTATAGAATAGAGGAGGAGAGGAGATTTATTCTCCTTCTCTTGAAATCAGCCAAAAGCATCGAATAATTACTAAATAAGATTATTCTAAAAGATAGCATAAATGTTAATTTTAAAATGATATAATTATTTGAAATTATACCAAGGAGTTTTTATTCCGTTTCAACTTTTTTTTTCCAAACTTGATTTCATTGCGAGTAATCGATTAGGCGGACTGCAACTTTTTAATCGAATGTTGAATCTTGGGTTTACGGTCAGCACTAAGAGGTTTTAGTAATATTTGTCAAGACTTGGAACGTGTTTTTTTTATGAAATTTTGTATGAATAATGGTAAAAATAAGAACGCAGATAGAATGTTACTGTCTTTATTTTGCCCTTTCGAGTTTTTTTAGCAAACGAGAAACTTGTCCATGTACATTATTTCAAGCGCATCTAAGTTACCTATTTTTGGAAGGGTATAGTGGTATGTAATTTACACATATTTGGCAATAGACTGACGCCATTTTACCGACATCAACACGTTTTTGGAGATATTAACCACAAACTTATCGTATGAAACAGCTGCCGCGACATATTTTTCATTATAAAATCGAATGCTGAAATTTCACGAAAATTCTTGAATTTCTTGACAATGCGCATCACCCCGCCGATTCAGCTGATGTGTCATGTGTCAAAATTCTGTCGTGCATAGTGGTTAATGAACAAAAATATGTAAAAAAAATATGTGTGCAAAAAAAAACAAATCTACAGGGTGTAACAAGAACCTTAACAAAGCCGTCAACCAAGCATTCTGTACATCAAACTATGTAACTTTATGTAAGAATTGTTGCTGGGAAACGACTTTTTTATATTGGGATGAAAAATCACGTATTACTTTAGGACTCAATGTAACGCACTCAAAACATTGTGCTGATGGATGGATTGAATAGTACGGGGGTCGAGGAGGTGTTTATAGTAAAGGTCTTACATTAAAATACCGTATTTAAAAAAACACATGTGAAAAAGTTGGAACTTTGAGCCCCAATATCTTCGTAACTAGGAAGGTTCCCAGGTATGGTCTAGAACATAAAAATGATCGCAATGATGGGGATAACAAGTGCTTTTCGGCTTCGTGAAGGGTCTTGTTACACTCTTTATTGAACGTGGACGAGGTAAAAGGAGTATGTACGTTCTGTGGTGTCTGCCTACCCGTAAGGGAAAAAGGTGTGAGTTGTATCCTGTCCTGCACTGACTTGTTTAGAAAACGGCTCAACTTGTCATAACTCACTTTGTAAATAATCTGCCTTGTTTAATTGTAGTTGGTAACTCTAAAATTTGAAAGCTGCCAACATAACAGCAAAAACCGCTATGTCTATAAAATACAGCTTTTCGTAACTGTGTTCATATTGGATTGAAGCGTTAGGAAATTAAACACTTGTGTAACTATGTCGTACGAGTATAATCACGGTAAACAACAATAGGTACTCCAGGGGCCTTAGTCTGCTATTGCAATAGTGTCAGAATGGTCTATAATTGATTTAATAAGGCCCCTAGCCCACGGCGCGCGGCGTATTGAGGCGCGTTCGAAACTCGTTTGACGTGCGTACAAAGGGTGATTCGTCTGCGCGGGGCCTTATTAAATCAATGATAGACCATTCTGACACTATTCCAATAGCAGACTAAGGCCCCAGGTTACAATATTTTACTGTCACGGGAACTGTTACAACAAACCGATTAAGGAAAAAAACGCGTGCCGGTAGAGCTCGGGCGAGTGCGCGCGGCGGTTCGTTAAATTCCGTGTGCCTTCAGGTGTGGCTATGCGTCGACTAAACTCCCGCGTCGGCGGCGCGTGTACGGCGATCACTTATTTGCATTATATTATCTAGTTAAACAGCATAAAAATATTTTCTTTTATAGGTCAAACGAAGCTTCGTTTAAGCTTAGCTTGCA
Organism: Eugnorisma glareosa; assembly: GCA_947578425.1. Lineage (NCBI taxonomy): Eukaryota > Metazoa > Arthropoda > Insecta > Lepidoptera > Noctuidae > Eugnorisma > Eugnorisma glareosa. The sequence goes on along the minus strand of OX387974.1, from coordinate 8,802,562 downwards.
AGCTTATGACGAAAACCACTTAACGAGTTTTGCTATGGCTTCATATTTTAATTAAGAAGTTTCTCGGAAAACAGGATTGATATATTCGATTGCCTATGTAGGAACTGTGCGAAAATATGGCTTTATGGCTTTATTAGAAAACCGGCCATGTGCGATTCCCACTCGCGCACGACGGGTTCCGTGCCAATATCTAAAGAAAAAACACGTTTGTTGTATGGGAGCCACTCTTAAATATTTATTTTGTTCAGTTTTTAGCATTTGTTGTTATAGCAGCAACAGAAATACATCAGCTGTGAAAATTTCAACTGTCTAGCTATCACGGTTCATGAGATACAGCCTGGTGACAGACAGTCAGACAGACAGACGGACAGGACGGACGGAGGGTTCCGTTTTTACCCTTTGGGTACTGAACCCTAAAATGTCTTTCTCAACCCTTATCAGCACAAATACACACAACAGCTAAATAGAATCGACGGAGTTGGGCACACATGTAGTCTATTATCTGTATTATGGGTACATAGAATACTTTAATCCTTGTCGTTGCGTGCGTTCCCGTGAGATAATTTTCGCCCTGCACTTAAATAATACATATTATGTATAAATCCTCGACTGACCATCCTCGAATGACTGCCTCATTGGTCTAGTGGTCGCAATCGCGACTGCTGAGCATGAGGTCCTGGGTTCGATTCCCAGGTCGCGAAAATTGTTATTGGGTTTTTCCTACAGGAATTTCTCAGTAGAAGCCACTGAGTTTGGATTGTGCCCGATTGATGGCAGTAGGCTCGCCTCCTATTAAATGGGCCTGAAACATAGCTGGCGAAATGTGGGTGTACTATTAGGTACGCCTCTGCCTATGTAGAAATCCCCTCCAAGGCTGTATGAAGTCTAGGTGAAAGATAAAGGAGTCCCAACTAACCTACTTACTAAACCGTAAAAGAAAAGGTAATATCGAAATGATCCAATAAGCCTATACGATCACACTTCCCGGCACCATACGGTAACTTTTACTGACTTAGGGCCAGTGCACGACGGCGGACGGCAAGAAAGAAAATAAATTTATTTAGCACACTAAAAAGCATACCGACCGCAACCATATCGTGTTCCAGTTAAGGGTATTTAGTATTTAGAGAGTATTTCATATAGAGCTCGTCTGCCTTTAGTACTGCAGATGCCGTGTATCTCTAATAATCCGTATCCATAAGATACGGATTTCTCCATAGTGTCCCCCTTAAAAGAAACATCCTGAATAAAATATGTGAGCATTAAAGAGTTTGGCACAATGTTCGATGTGTCTCCGAGCTTCATTATTAGCTTTCACTTTAACCTGATGCAATCGAATGCCATCTCACATGGACAAACTGGCCTCCACAATCCACTTGCTGCATAACCGTTAGTAAGACTGGTTCTCGGATTTTGACAATCCTAACTATAATATTATAAATGCGAGAGTAAGTTTGTTTGTTACCTTTTCATCCTAAACCACTGAACCGATCATCCTGAAAGTTTGCATATACGTTGTTGATCGCGACGATAGGCCGTGGTGGAGCAAAATGAAACGTAGTGGACTGTATACATGTATATTAAGTAAAAGGATAAATTACAACGGTCGGTTGAAATAGGACTAATATGAAAAATGATTAAATAAATGCGTAAGCGCAGCCGTGCGTGGAGGCGTACAACAGCTGACTGATGTGGCGCGGGGGCCCGAGCTCGGCCGTCGGCCGGCTGACACCCCGCTGTCCCCGCACCACTCGTTCACTGCCGCTGGCGCGCGATGATGTTGAGAGCAGCGGTCTCAACAGTTGTCAGGTGTACAGAGACGGACCAAGTACCTTTCATGGCTGAAATAAAAGTACTGTTCCCGAGGAAAACAACAATAACGTTTTTATAATAATAGATGGCGCCACGTGTTTTTCGAAACCTGATTGAATTATATTATTACAAGCAGAGTACAAACCGAATTGATTGTCAAGTTCTAAATTAACGCGAGCGAAGCTACGGGCAAAAGCTAGTAAAGTCTATAAAGTCTTCGAGACGGCACGGCAGATAGTTATATTTCAATAAATAAAACTGTCTGTTGTGCCGTCCGTCAGTGTGCACTTACCTTAACGTGTGAACAGCAATGGCGGCCAGTTGGCAGGGTTGAGAAGTGTCACAAGATAAAATGCGACCCCTTTTCCTTATCGATTTCCTTCGACGCACCTTTCTGTTATGTGTTAAAGTTGTTTAAAAGATGGAATACCCAAATTGGTTCTTTTTTTTAGTAACAAGTGTTTCTGAATTGAATCTCTATTTAAAAAAAAATGAGAAGTTTTCCCAATCAACCTTGAACCTAATACTTTAGCGATAAAGTTGAAAAGCTATTAAAGAAATTTTAGAGTCGGTATAGTCTTTAGCTTGATGTGCTGGCGTCTGTACATTTTATTATTTACGCCTGTAAATAATAAAATGTACTGTATTTCTCAAACGCTAGAATTTAAAGATGAATACTAAACCTCGTCATATAAAGGGTGTTATAATGGTATTATAAAAAGATTATTTATCGCTCGTGTTTAAAAGCCCGTCTGTTCGTCCCAACAATGGACTCCGATCCTATTGTTTGTAAATCCCGTTTTCTCGTTAGCTCATCCGATTTGACACGAAACACGTGAAAATCTTATCAACACTTTTATGTTTTCATCACATGCGGAGTTAACACCGTTTTTGGTTAGTCCCCTTTGTTGTGGCCTAGGCCTTTGTGCAAAATATCAGGTGTCGAAAAATGCTTTTACGGGTAATTGGATAGGTTGACATTTTTTAACTGTATTTTTGTGTCGTAGAATTTTCTACAGTGTTGTTGGCACGGGACAAATTAATGTTGATATTCTTTTGTCTATTCTTTCATATTTTCAATAGCTGCCTATTTTTAAAGGTCAGCTTGACAAAAAGTTATTTTATTCTGACTAAACCAATTTCCTGCTGGTGACGGTGCGAAAATTGAAGCTCGATATACTTGGCGCACTTTTTTATTTTGTTTTTCATGTTTACTGCTTTTATTTGAAGTCGTAAAAACTTTGTTAAGTCCTCTAGAAATGTACACATAATTTTGTTTATTTTTGTCTACTTGGCTCAATATTCTTTTTCATAAACCAAACGATTTCCTTTTATAAACACAAAAGCTCGCTCAAAGGAAAACTTTTATTAAAAAAAAAGAAAAAAACAAAACAGTTGACACTCTATCTATTCTATATTCAAAGTGCACACAAGCTGGATAGACAAAAGACGCCCGTCTGCTGTTGCCTGTCTGTAGATATCATGACAAAGAAAAAGTAATTGCTTATTGTGGGGTGTATTTTTAATTTATTCATTTGAATGACGAGAATGAAATAATATTTTTGAGACATCTACACTACCATACTTTAAAAAATAAAATGAGTATGTTCTATATATTCTTAACTATTGTATTTATTAAGTGGTCATCTCATCAGGAGTTGCCAATCATAAAATAGTTTTATCGCTTTGTGAGTAAGTAATAATGGCGATTGCCAATCCGACTGGCACACGTCGTGATTATGGCAAATGGCAATACGTGTTTACCATAAACTTTCTTTATTAGTCCCTTTTATACGAACGGCCATATTCTATTTAAAAAGCTATTTTACTAAATAAAAATATAATCATTGAATTGAATAGCAACGCTTGAAATGGTATCTAAGTTTCAATAAGCATAATTAGTATCTTTGATTACAGCCCATTTCTCCTCATATAGTGGAGCCTCGAGCTTATGACACTAAAGGCCGATTATTATATTATATTATTATAAGCGGGGCATGCTAACAGTCAAACCTAAATTATCATATCAGTATCAACCCAGAGTCTAGTTTAGCCCAGTTGGGGTTAATAGGTTCGCCCCCTATTACATGAGATTTAAAACGTAACTGACGAAATGTGGGTCTATTGTGGCTAACCCTTTGGGGGGGAAACAGGAGGGATACGTGTTATGTTATGTAAATTATATCAACCCAAATCCTCAACAAGACTTGGACCTCTATTTGCAGGCCCTGATGTGTCGTGATAAGATTATCTTAAATCGCAACTTGTGATAAACGGGTCGAAGTGAGTTAATACCTTACTTGAGGGATTACAGATCAACGACTAATTACGAGACAATTATCTGGAGGAAGAGATTTGGTTGATCTCCTTTGTGCTAACCACTGGATAGTTTAAGGCGCTGCGCAGAACAATTTTGATCCTTGACTTTTTGACTTGACTACAAGTAACTGACTTTAAAACATCTTTCATTTGATTTCAAGAAGTTGCGTAGACGTACGGTCGAACAAGCTATTTGGTATACACGCAGAAATATTCACAATCCTAGTACACTGACAATATTGTTTGCAATTTTATATTATAAAGCTTATGTCATTAAGAGTTAGTCTCTTAGTGAAAAAAGCTTTATTAAATAAAATTTGGAAAAGTACACGCTTCGGCATTAGATTGTGAAAATTTCCGCTTGTATACCAAATAGCTTGTTCGACCGTACACGTTGCTGCAACTGGCAACCGTTAACCTTTTAATAAGTTTATACTTGCATCAATTAAAGTAAACTCAGTGTTATTCGATTTTGCTAAATATGAAAAAAAACAACTGTTTCCTACAAAAGTGCCTACGGTCAACATGTATGGAACAGTAGATGTTTTTTAAATAACCGATGAACAATTTCTATGTAGGGGGCTCTAAATGATGTACTGTACCTATACGTGGTAGCCGATTTTGCGTCGGTGGGCCCTCCACCCCGTATAATTATAGAAATCACTTAAAAGAAGGAAGCTGCTTTCTTTGACAATCAAGTTACAACTAAAACATAAAGCTGTTTTTGCGAAAGTAAGGACAGGCCCCGAAAGTGAATATTACATGTTATTAAAGATACTAGCTGTTACCCGCGGCTTCGCTCGCGTTTTTGTCGGAAATAATCCCACGGGCACGTTGTAAATATAGCCTATGGCACTCGGGGATAATGCAGCTTCCTGGTAATGAAAGAATTTTCAAAATCGGTTCAGTAGATCCAGAGATTACCACCTACAAGCTCACAAATTCAAAAACTTTACCTCTTTATAATGTTAGTATACAGTGTGTAACGAGACCCTTCACGAAGCCGTCAACCAAGCATTTTGTACATCAAACTAAGTAACTTTACGCAAAAATTATTGCTGGGAAACGACTTTTTTTTGGGGTAAAAAATCACGTTTTACGGTAGGACTCGATGTAACGCACTCAAAACATTGTGCTGATGGATGGATTGAATAGTACGGGAGTCGCGGAGGTTTTTAAAGTAAAAATATTACATGAAAAACATGTATTTCAAAAAAAACTTGCGAAAAAGTTGGAACTTTGACCCCCAATCCGTAATCTCCGTAACTAGAAGATTCCCAGGTATGGTCTTAGACTCTAGAACAAAAAAAATATCGCAATGACCGGAAGAATAAGTGCCTTTCGGCTTCGATTAGGGTCTTGTTACACTCTTTATATAAAAGCGTTAAATGCACTGTGGCAAGTTAATCTAAATACTTAAGTACACCTCAGTCAATGTTAAATTTTCAAAGTAATAATATTTTCTTCATTTTAACTTCGAAGGCAGGATTAGTGACTTTGATAAACAACAAGAAGTATACAAAGTTATAAGTGCAGTGTAAGGAGTTTCTAAAGACTTATTACGAAGGAGTTGTTATTAAAGGGTTAAATGAAAAAGTCTGGAAACTTTTATGCACGTTTTAACTAACTAACACTAGATTATACCTAAATAACGCTGTTAAATTATGAACAACAATAACATTCATTTATTTTCAGGCTACTTTGGCCCATAGATAATACCTTACAGACTAACATACATAATTTTATTATTATTGATAAAATACAAAGTATGTTAGTAAATAGAAATTTAAAACTATTTTAGTAACACTTCGCTTGTGCACTATGTCACTGTGCGCTGATGTAGCACTTGCCCGTGGAAGCAACGGAACACCACTCTCTGCGGCCAAAAGTCCTCCTCCAAGGGCTCCAAGACAAGGTGCAGATAACATGTTGGTATTCGCGCCACGAACGCCTTAAAGTTGACGTTTGTGGCGCGACTTAAGCAGCTGCACTCGCGCACTGTATTTGGTCTTCTGACGTGTACTCCAAGAAGCTATCAGCTATTAACAGCTTTCGGGGATGAGCTAAGCGTTCTAGATCTAACAGCTCGCTTTTTTTTTTTTTTCATTTTTGTTTGAGTATCGCCTACTAATAGTGAAAACGGTCATATATAAACATATAAGTCCCATGTGATAAGAGGCGAACCTATTGCCGTCAACCGGGCACAGATGTCTGCATCTGTGCCCGGACACGGAGTCTGCTCCGTGGTTGCTACTGTGAAATTCCTGATGGAAAAACCCAATAATACTTTGCCTGACCTAGGAATCAAACCCAGGGCTAGTGTTGCCCAAAATCGGTCTTCGTCTTGCAGTCTTGGTCTTGTTCTTGCATTTTTGCAAGACTGAGACCAAGACCGACTTATTGAAGCAAGACCAAGACTGCGAGCGTAATACCAAGACCAAGACCAGGTGTATTGACCGAGACTGGCTCGTCAGGTCTCGTCTTGGTCTTGCATTTGGGCAACACTACCCAGGACCACATATAAATTAGGGCCATAAATTAAATATTCTAGAAACCGTAAGGTTTGAGCGCTTGATAAATTATATTTATTATGCACATAGGTTTTTATTTAATTTTTATATAAACTAGATGGGGCCGGTGATTCGTACCTGACTACTCTGAGAAGAAACAGCCGAAACAAACTCAGAGGTACTATACTAATATTATAAAGAGGTAAAATTTATTTGTAAGTTTGTATGTAGGGGGTAATCTTTGGATCTACTGAACCAATTTTGAAAATTCTCTACTAATAGGAAGCTAGATTATCTCCGAGTGCCATAGGCATATTTACAACGTGCCCGTGGAATAATTTCCGACCAAAACACGAGCGAAGCCGCGGGCAACAGCTAGTCTCTTAAAAAGTTCAGACATAATCTTTGTCAACTCACATGAGGACTATGCGGATTAGTGTCTGAGATGGTCTTTATAGCGATGGCTTATTAACGTTTGGTTCTTATTGATGCGAAAGCGAAATTTGACAACAAAAAAGATATAATCTAATAATATAGGCTCCGGTCTATCAATTTAATGTTATATTAATATCCTGGAGGATAGAAACGAACATCGATCACTGCTTCTCGCTCAATACTTAAGGTGGATGCGCAAGGGTAGCCCGCGAAATTTAAATTTTCTTACGTTTATTGCAATTTGCAGGTCAGTGTCAGGTTGTATTTGTGTCATTTAACCCCATTGAGTGACTTTTTCATGAAAAAGTTATTGAATTCTGTAACTCCATACGTGTTACTGGCGCGATTCTTATTTTCATCAACATACAACTTGACACTGACCTGCAAATTGCAATAAACGTAAGAAAATTTAAATTTCGCGGGCTACCCTTGCGCTTAGTTGGCAATAACATCCACTTTGTAAAATTTACCTAAACATGATTTAAACTGAAGCCAGTGGTGGCTATCAATTTCAGAGTTATGACAGGTGATCAATCCATTAGATACTTTGGCGCCAACTAATATTGTTCAGTTGATTGCTATTGACTGAGCAGAGTATCTATAGACCGTACTTGATGCTCGATACAGGTCGACGTTTATTTACTGAAGTACCTAACTAAACACAAATGGCGTGTAGATCTACCAATACAAGCTTGACGTACCTAATGTTATAATGTTTGCTGAACATGTATACCTCAGTTTCAGTGGCGTAGCTAGTTCCAAAGGGGCCCTGTATCAAAATAATAACGCTGGGGGGCCCTTTTGCCAGACTGTCTTGATCGATCGGTATCTATATGATTTTTATGAATGCAAGAGGTTCAGAATAAGACGTCACCTATAGCTTAAAACCTATGTAACCCATACGGAAATAACGTTAATTTTAATACAAATTCTGTTCACTTATTTTTGTTCAAATACGTCTTTAGGTTACGAATTTTTTGCTTACCTTACATGTATGGGCCCCTGTAGTTTGGGGGCCCCATAACTTTGATACGGCGCGGCGGAGGCGGTAGCTACGCCCCTGCTCAGTTTTAAGGGTACATACTAACATTGTAAACTAAGCATTAGTTGTTAGCTTAAAGTATTATGAAGTTAGCGTCTGTTAATTATGTAAACTAGTCTTAGGAGGTATTTCTTTACGCGTTTTTTTGCGTTATGTATGTTTTCCTATTCTACTTTGGCTCATGTGTGGCTGAGACTTCTTTCCAGCTATAAAAATAAGTACTGTAGGGATTGGTTGTGTGATGTAATGACTTTATACTTGGGTATACGTTTAGTCTAAGCCAAGGTTTTGTCACAATGTTTTGATTTAAAAGAGAGTCCGTGGAGTTCTTGCCCGTTCTACTCCATAGAGGTCTACGCTTTGGAATGGGCAATTACAGTTAAGTACTTTTTCATTTTTTATGCCTTGTGACTGGGGCTGTAGCTACATTTCGTTGTTGTCTTTATTTCGACTGTTCAGTTCAGAAGTGCCTGTAACTGGCCTACTTGAAATAAATGCTTTGATTTTGTGTTATAAATAAAAGGCGTTAAGACGTTAAAATAAGGTGTAATAATTATTGGAAAGAAATATCAGTTTAACATTGTCACACTTTAATGGACGCCTAAGCTGCAAAGACTAGAATACTTATATCACTAAGCTGTCTCCTCGTTTCTTATTTATTTTAAACTTTATTGCTTTTTTTTTCTTTTTCTTTACAACTTGCTAGAGTTAATTCCTATATGACTACAAAGGTTAAGCTTAGGTCTTTACAGTACTTGGGTCGTGGTAGCAGGTGGGCGTTTTGGGGTCTGTCTTATACATAGGTTAAAAAAAATACTGTTTCTTTGACTAGTTTGAACGAATCTTTAGTACTATATTTCTTACTTCCTACTAATATTATAAAAAGTGAAAGTTTGTGAGGATAGATGGATGTTTGTTACTCTTTGACGCAAAAACTACTGAACAGATTTGGATGAAATTTTGCAGATAGTTCATAACCTGGATCAACACATAGGAGACTTTTTATCCCGGTAGTATGATCCCATGAGATAATTATCGAACTTCACGCGGGTGATGCCGCGGGCATAAGCTAGTGTCTTATTATTTTGAATTTAACATGAAGACATCCATGTAAAAAATCATACTATGCATTTTTTCATTAGTAAGTCGTATACCGAAAGACCTTCTAAAATCGATAACTTCAAGGCAAAACTTCATATTAAACTAATTTCAGTTGTTGCGTGTAATATTTTCCAACAATGTAAACTCATTATGTATCCACTCGACTAACAAATCCAATCTAAGGCCCTCGGATGCAAATAAAATGCAAAAGCCTTGTAGCAATAATTTAATCTTGCTGCGGATCATATTTCAAAGGAACATGCAATCTTGAAAGCTACTACAAGCAAGGTCTTGTTAATAAGGAGGAAGGCTATCTTGTTGTAAAGGTACATTCACACCGAAAGAAAGGACACAAATACAGAAGAAAAATGTACGTACACGCACTAGAAGCTGTACATTTCCAGCATAACTTGGCGTCGCTTTGTATAAAGGGTGTAACAAAACCCTTCACAAAGCCGAAAGGCACTTGTTCTTCCCGTCATTGCGATTTTTTGTTCTAGACCATACCTGGGAACCTTCTATGTTACGGAGATATTGGGGTCAAAGTTCCAACATTTTCACAAGTTGTTTTTTTTAATACATCTTTTTATAGTAAAATTTTTACTTTAAGCACCTCCACGACCCCTGTTCTATTCAATCCATCCATAGGCACAATGTTTTGAGTACGTAACATTGAGTCCTGCCGTGAAACTTGATTTTTCACCCCAAACAAAAAAATCGTTTTCTAGCAATAATTTTTATACCTATACATTGACTTAGTTTCACGTACATAATGCTTGGTTGACGTCTTCGTGAAGGGTCCTGTTTATAGTTGTAAATAAACCGTTTTAAACCAAAATCAGTGGTTTAAAACCCGTTTTAAATTTGTTTAAAACGGGTTTAACGTGGGCCGTACATTGATTACGAATTACTTAAAAAAATAGTTTAAAAGGCTAATTGAAATCATTTACCATTTTTATTAATATATGTGAAGTCATATATCATATTTATACTACTATTTAGGATAAGACACTGAAAAGAATCATATTTTGGGTATTTATTAAAAGAAAACGGCAATACCGCATTTTTATTTTTCACTTTGCTACCAAAATCGCAACGGGGGAGATGGGGCAGGTAGGGATCGATTTTATGTTTGTCTGTCATGTTAATGAATGTTATTTTAAAACATTTTTATTTTATTTTTGTTTTATATTCTAAATCAGGATGGAGGTGTGGTCTAGATAACTTCGTGTAAAGCCTCAGTGCATTCCAAAAAAAAAACATTCTAAACCATATTAAACCGCTAAGTGTGGTTTTAAATCGTTTTAAACCAAAAAGACGGTTTAAAACAAAATGGTTTAAAACGTTTAAAATCCGTTTTGCATCTCTAGTCCTGTTACACCCTGTAGATTTGCTGTACATTGAGAGATCTGCATACACTGGTTTTGTATAGCGTGATTGGCCGTCGTGCGTACATACATACATAAGCTCACGCCGTTTTTCCATGGGGGTAAGCAAACACCACAGAGTGCCACCATCCTTATATACTCCGCCGCTTGCGAGAACCACGCAAATGAAAAAAAAAAAAAAGAAACAGTGTCTGTCCATAAAATCAGTGTATGTCCTCCTAGGGCGTCCCCTCCCGGCGTTGCCACTCACATCTGCTTTATAAATACCTTTTGTTAGTCGCCTTTCACTCATCCTGTCCACATAACAGAACCATCTATATATAGGTACTCTTTTCAATTTTTGTCACTACATCTTCTTAAAAACTTCAACGTTCATCAAACTAAGCATACTTATTTCAATTTTTGTCACTACATTTTCTTTTAAACTGTAACGTCGGTTTTTCACGGGTGACCACTGAAAGCCAGCGCTGTGCTGTGGCCCCCCATAGCACAGCATCATGCTGAGTGGTAACCTGCTTGTCGCAGTCACGACGTGCAAGCTGCGAACGTTGTTTTTTGTTTTTTAATTTTTTGTTATGCGTTCTATTTTATTGCTATTTTATTTTGTTTTTTGTCACTTTGTATGATGCACGTCATGTCCCTGCGACAAATAAATATTGTTTCTTTCTTCTAACGTATAACCTCAGTATAAGTTTGTTATTTTTTTTTTTTAATTTTATTATTTTCAGATTATAAATATGGAAAATTCCATATTTATACTGTGGTATAATGTTTTCGTATAACTTCATTCCTCAATTTATCATTCAGAGTTACACCACATATTTGCAAGAATTTTTTTATTGGGACATATAAAAATACCATTTAGGGAATAACGAACAACTATCGCTCAGCATAGTGCATGTGACGACTCATGTGGCATTGGCGCAAATAGCCACAGCGCATTGCTTTTTTTGGGTCCAGTGTTTCCAACGCGATTAGTGACAAAACTGTCTTTTAAGCCCACTTATTGTCACTTGTTTGTTAGATGATCATACATACATGAATGCAATTATGCAGGTTACATTTTGTGTTGAACATGTCCTGCAGTTATAATATTACTGCAAGCTTTCAAATATCGCGGGCCTGTGGACGGTGAGTAATGGGCTAGCTCGCCGCCCATCCGTCTTATTAACAGGTCGTGTCGTCAGCGCGTCCGTGTTCATCGCGCGCCTCTAAGAAATGTCAAAAACGGGAAGGGGTCCGAAAGGACCGATGCCTGCCAGGGTTGCGGGACTGTTCGAAAGAGATACCGCGGCCCTGGAACACAAAGGGCAAAAGAAGGAACATGGATAGGTTTTAGTCAGTACAAGTCCGCCCAGAGTGGGATTGATTGATCATTTGATGATATCCCATCCAAAAGAAAAAAAAATGGCCAATTCTTCACACATAAGCACCTTCTTACTAAGATTCGTATTACATAACATTTTGTAATCGTACTTTGCCCACTCAATAAGACTTTAAAATGTTGTTTCATTAAAGTTAACTTTGTTGTAGCTGCGCTATTACAAGGCAAAAGTATATTTACTCGTAAGTCCGTTTCCTTGTCGTTGTTTTGTAGTGATTCTCTAGTGACAGAGCAATTAAGGGGTTTACCGAGCAATCGGATGCGGTACCAAACGTTGGAAGAAATAAATGTTGGTAGAAACGTGGAGATTGGTTCTTGGCATTTGAATGAAGTTGTTGTCTCTTTAGTTAAGAAATCTATTAATAAATTATAATAATAAAGTATTTATTTATTTAACTTTTAGGAAAAGTTACAGCTAAACTGATAGTGAGTAATGGTTGGTATGGTACAAGTTTCACCATGTAGTATATAAATCATATGAAACAGAAAACTTGATTGAACTTTAAGTTCAAAAACTCGATTGAAAGTCTATTTCATAAAATCATAACATTTGAGTTCAATTCTAGGGGATTATAATTAGGTATGTATTTGTTACGATCGCGAATCTATTTGATCAACATACAATCTGACACTGAACACAAATTGTAAAATTTGAATTTCGTGGGCTACCTTGGCCTCTCAATCTATTTTTAATGTGTATCAATGTTAAAGATTTAAATATTTCATTAGAGGCAATTCAAGAGGCAAAAAATATTTATAACCGATATTTAAAAAAAAACGTGAAAATGAGGACAGCGTCCGTGTCCTTCGATATAGATGCAACATTGAATAAAGCATTTTATTTTCGTGAACACGAGAGAGAGCTCACTTAAATACATATAAATTAGAGATATATCTGAAATTCTGAATTCAGTTTTATATTTTGTTCCATGTCCGCGTATGAGGTACTCCATGATATGAGTTGGGCATGAATTCATACGAGTTTACTATGAAAATGCAGAAGCTTTTTTAATTAACACTGATAATGAAATTTGAAATTAAATTTTTTCAGGATTTATTTTAGGTAGCCGAATCTTGACGTAGGTACCGTTTTTAATTATATTTTCTAACAAATGTTATGTAGGTTGTTTTATTAAACTTTTCTAATTAGAACAGGATACCATAAACCACCAGCAACGTTGATAACATCATAATAGAAGAGACTGGGAGTTAAATTTTTAGGTCACGTATAAATGTTACTATGTATAAAAATGCAAAAGTTTTTGAGGCCGGATGGATGGATGTATGTTTGTTACTTTTTAATGCAAAAACTGCCGAATGGATTTTTATGAAACTTTACAGTAACCTAATTTATAATATTTGTAATGATAATTTGTAAAAAAAAATACGGCGGCAGCTAGTGAAATATAAATCTACCATTTAAAGCAAAATATAATACTATTAAAAGACCCTTGCAAGTTAGTGTTTAATGTCATATATAACCTTACTTTAAATACTATTCAGTGCATCCATCAGCACAGAATTTTGAGTGCGTTAATACATTTAGTCCTAAGCAAATACATACAAATATTTACGAGCGATAGACGGGAACAAACGTAATATTACACACACACACAGACAGACAGAGTATTGTTACTACTTAGTAACCAATCGTTCTGTCTAGTAAATATCGAAAATATTCGGGAAGAAAACTTTCGTATGAAAATATTTTCAATGTAGTGGACATTGAAAATATTTTCATATCTTCTTGTCTTTTAAATCTCTGACATATAATTAAACCGTGATTTTTCACCACAAAACAAAACGTTTCCGAAAATTTTTTGCGTTGAGCTAAGTACTTATTTTGATGTACTGAGTGCTTGGTTGACGGCTTCGTAAATAGTACGTTTGATATACGGAATGCTTGGTTGACGGCTTTGTAAATGGTACGTTTATATCTTGTATTAGTTATTGTTCATCTTTTTCCGAGTTGTCGAGCTTTCTGTAAAGTAGCTCGCCTTTGCACGTGTAATGGCTGCTGTATCTAACCACGAGTACATAAGACATGTCAAACATTGAACGCTCTGTGTGTCGCAACGTAGACTGCCGTTCAACCAATTTTTTAACCTTATTACTCAGGGTGTTAGGGTGAAAGTTATTGACCGTCAGTAAGTATGGTAGTACATAGACATAATGACATGTGTGACATAATGACAATGACATTTTAGCTTTGTCTCTTATTGGTATTGCAAATCCTACAAGTATCAGTAACCATTAACTATGAAGTGGTGGGCCGCTTGATTGCCGTCCTCTTACATAATGAAACTCATTTTGAAGATGGAGTACGTAGGAACCCTTTCTAGGGTTCCGTAGTCAACAAGCAACCCTTATAGTTTCGCCATAAAATCTCGAAAAGTATATTTTTTAGGGTATCTCTTGTACACGTAAAGTAGGTTTTTTTTTCTCGCATACCCCATATTGTGGGATGTCGTTGGATAGGTCTTAATAAATATGGCGAGTATGGTCAAATATTTTTTCGAATAAGGGATTCGTTTGTGAAATATTAAGCTCTACCATCTAAATCTAAACGGTTGTGTTTGGGTGTGTAAAAAATTCACGGTGGTAGTATGTATAACGAAGTTACAAGGAAAACTATCACATCTAAGTAGGCTTTACAAGTTTACGAGTAATAGTCGACCAATTTATAAAATTTACTTGGATAACATATTTTCCTAAACATAATGTATGGTAGCTAAGGTTTTTCACCTGCAAATGTGAGTTTGTTGTTTATTATTACAATACAAATCATCATTCGGAGGCAAATCGGACCGTAGGAAGTGGATTAAAATAACATATTTAGATACAATACAATACATTAACTTTAAGCAAAAATGATTGCTGGGAAACGACTTTTTTTTTGGGGTGAAAAATCACGTTTTACGGTAGGACTCCAATGTAACGCACTCAAAACATTGTACTGATGGATGGATTGAATAGTACGGGGGTCGTGGAGGTGTTCAAAGTAAAAATCTTACAATAAAAACAAGTATTTCAAAAAAAAACTTTTGAAAAAGTTGGAACTTTGACCCCCAATATCTCCGTAACATAAGGTTCCCAGGTATTGTCTAGAACAAAAAAAATAATCGCAATGACAGGGAGAACAAGTAACTTTCGGCTTCGTTAAGGGTCTTGTTACACCCTTTATTTTGATGGGCAACTACGGAATCCTACATTGTGCGTAGCCCGACACGCACTTGACCGGTTTTTTTGGGAAATACGTTATGTGCTCCCAATACACGCGCACACATTTCAAGATTTTCCAAATCGTTGCTTTTCTTTGTGTTATGTATCGTACGAGTATCGTAACCGGACAACGGTCGGCTATCGGACCTTGTGGGTTGCTTCAAAAGCCGGGCAATCCGGTAATGGGAAACTTCGATTTTCGCTTATGTTAACGTTAAGCGATATTTTATATGTAGGTATCTTACCCGCACGGATTCCAGTTTGTGGTGGCTTCGGGCTATTCGATATTCTGAAGGCGAAAAGAGATTGGTTTAACGATTTTTCAGTGTACATAAACAAAGATGTACATTTTTCAGAAAGCATAGCACGCCTCTGATAGTACCACCCACATTACGCCAGTTATGTTTCAAGTCCCGTGTAATAGGACTAGGAGGCGTGCCTATTGCCATCAACCGGGCAAAAATCCAGACTCCGCGGTTGCTACTGAGAAATTCCTGATTGAAAAACACAATAACACTTAGCGCGAATCGGAAATTGAACCCAGGACTAGGAAAGGTGTGGTCATCATTCAGGGTTTGATTCAGACCATCAAACGGTACAACATTATCCATAGGACCAACATCGCAGTCGTTACCAAAGAGGAAGTATTAACATTTTGATGCAACACTTTTTTATCCGACCGCCAAGGAAGGGTTATGATTTTGGGCAGCGGTAGTGAGGCTGCCTTACGTCCTTAGGGTCCCGGGTTCGAATCCCGGTAGGAGCAAATGTTTGTGTGATGAGCATGGACATTTGTTTCCGAGTCATGGATGTTTATATGTATAATAAATATGTATTTACAAACAAAAAGTATCTATGTAGTAGTATCAACTATCTGGTGTACACGACACAAGCCTCGTTGCTTAGTGTGGCACCTAGATGGCGCTGTGTGTAATGTCCAGCGATATTTATTTATATATTTTCGTGCGTATCTTGTATGTTTGTAAATTTCTTTCTAGCTTTGTATCTTCCTAACGGCTGGATGCATTTCGACAGTTAAGGTATCGTTATATTCATCTGGAAAACTCAAACTGTGTCCTTAGATAGGTGTTTTTAAAGGCTATTTTCGACTCTATTTATTGTAAGTCGTTAATATTTATTTTTCAACCAAACCTATCGTGTAATTAGGGTATCAAAATGAAGGACATTTAAAGGAGATTACAAAATAATATATATATTTATATAAGTACATAATACACTTGTAGTCGGGTTTTTTGATACTTTTAATTACATGTTACTTTTTGATACACGTTGTTTATTGAGGAAAAATATTTAAAAGCTTTGTCTTTACTTGAGTATACAAGAATATGAAAATCTAAGACTCAGCTCGCAAAGCCCTTGACCGGACTGTATCGCCGCGGGCTTTCCATCCCAATGTTATGAAAATATAAACCTAGCAGCCGTTTAAAAGGCCTTTTATCTTTTTTATACTAAGATAACAAACTTTATCCCTAATACTTTTCATAAAATATTTGACAAATAATGTTATTTCAGATATATTTTGGGATTTGTATAAAATGGTTATCTAATACAATTTTGGAGGGACATTCAATAACCATTATGTACTCTTGTTTAAATTTAATATTTTGATGTATGTTTGGGACCATGTAGACAGTATTATATTTGACATGGGTTTTCTAGATTTATGAAAGCGGTTCTAAAATGGTAATTTCTCGGTACTTTTGACTTTTTGAACGAGTTTTATCCTAAAATATTTGGAACTTAAATCATGTTTTGTAGAAGCAACCTATACCTACTTTATTTACAGGCTGATTTTTTCAAGTCTGCGTTTAGTGACACTATCCAATGGTCTAATAATACAGTGTGTTTTTTTCCCAAATCAACTGGTTCGATTACTGGCCAGGAATATAGAATTTTCAAAAAGCCAATCTTTGAGTATTCTTCGCTATTCCTCATATTTGAGTGCTTAAAAAAATCACCCTGATTTATTTAAATATCTTCACCTTTTGTGTTTTATTTTAAAGATGATCATTAGTGATCACCAACTGCTGATACCACCATACCTTGGCGAATTCAGTAATGTTTTAATTCATACTTTTTAAATTAAAAATATGCCACCAATGAAAATAAAATAACTATGTACCGGGTAAGTTTCGATGTATCATCATCATTTCAGCCGAAAGACGTCCACTGCTGGACATAGGCCTCCCCCAAGAGTC
Source organism: Eugnorisma glareosa (assembly GCA_947578425.1). Taxonomy (NCBI): domain Eukaryota; kingdom Metazoa; phylum Arthropoda; class Insecta; order Lepidoptera; family Noctuidae; genus Eugnorisma; species Eugnorisma glareosa. The sequence continues at coordinate 8,785,130 of OX387974.1, read as the reverse complement.
GCCACATTGACCGGTCCCGTGCGACTCGCATCCAGCGGATCCCCAAAACCTTCACCAGGTCATCGGTCCACCTAGTCGGAGGCCTTCTTACTTCCTTCCTTCATACTTAGGCTGAATTTCACCAATAAAATTAAACGCGATCAACACATCTAAACCGCGTTCAAGAACTGTCAGTCAATATTCCGTAACAATGAAAACAATGAAAGGCGGCGACAGCTCATGAACGTGTTTTAGATGTGCTGATTGCTTTCAGTATCAATGGTGGAATCGGCTTTTAATGAAATCTGAATGACTAGCTCAAAATAAAGTAATTTTCGGTAGAAGAACATTATACGACCGACACTGGTACCATTGGTACTGAAAACGTACTACATTCACGAACACTACAAAATTAAATAGTAAGGGAAACTAAAAAGAAATCTAGGGTAGTATCTACCTATCGTACCTACCTCAAACCGATGACAGGTGTATACTGGGTGTAGACACTTTATTATGATAGCACTACCAGGCAGTTTCTTTGTCAACATTCCGTCGGTCCCTTGCCAAATTATTACTGCTAGCAATCTTTTCAGGTATGTATTGTACACCACAGACAGATAAACTAATATTTTCACTTTGACTAGCTTCACTATGGTTTCTTCTTCTCCCTGAAATCCATCCAAAGGTTGTCTTGAAAATATCACTATACTACCGCGCATTGTCATCACCATTTTTATGTAAAAGTTGACATTTTACATAAAAATGGTGCCCCGATTTTTATATGTAAAATGTCAACTTTTTACCTGTTATTTGTACGGTGTACTGAACGGATTTGGATAAAATTTAGCAGACAGATAGTTTATAATCTGGATTAACACATAGAATACTTTTTATTTCGGTAGCATGATCACTTAGGAAAATAACCAAACTCAACGCAGGCGAAGCCGCGGGCCTAAGTTTGTCACTACATGAATACAATACGTACACAATAAAATGATATCTATCTGTTTTACTTTATCGATTGTATACCTTGTGCGGTGACATCTTGAAAATCACACCTTTTTGTTCAGCAATCTGTTTTTATAGACTTAAGCCTTTAAAGTGCTTCGTCGTCCATGAGAGAGCTTTCAGTGTTTTGAACCTTACGAGGAAAGGAAATGATTTATTGAATTTGCTTTTGAAATGAAGGGAATATTCATTTTTAGTATTTTACTTGTTCCTCGCTCCGCTATTGATGTCGGGAATTTCAAAAAGTGTTGCTTGTTTCTATTTTTCATCGAACTTTTACAGCAATTCTGTCCGCATTCATTTCGGATTTTAACATTCAATTGAATTTGTCACTCGTAACTTTAGTTTACACCCCGGGCGAACTAGTTTTGAACTTCAACATTTTGTAGAAGCACACTTTTACTTATCCTCGACGGATTATGTATTCCATCACATATATTATTTAGGTATACCTAGATAACGTAAGCATCACGATCCGTATGAAAACTAACGTGTAACGTTATTGTTTTTAACTAGTTGCCTTGCTGATACAGTAGCCAGGCACGTGAAATATGTGCTCTTGCATTATCTAGATTTATCCATGGGCGCCGGCAGCAAGGTGCAAGGTGGTGCAATTGCACCCCCGTGTCGGTAAAAAAAATATATAGAAAAGATTTAGATTTTATAATATGTTACTGTGTTAGTAAAAACTTAAGGCGTGTAGGTTGCTGTCTAAGTTCATCACTTTGTCAATCAATTTAGTGTCCTCCTCTACTCTTTTCCTGTGAACACGGCATGCACGGGTCGCTTGCGCCTCTTGTCTACCATCGTCAGGGCCGTAGGTAGTGGGAAGGTGCGAAATCTTGGATAACTATAGAGAAACCAATCATTCGAGGCGGAAAGCAAAAATTTTCAAGCTTGCTTCGCTCGCTCGTACACCTATTGTCGTATTTGTTTGTGAGAACAAAAATGAGCTAATTTATCCGAGAAAGCGAGAATATTCTAAATTATTCGAGCTCGCTTTGCTCGTTCAGGTGTCTTAAGTCCTTTGCGTTTATAAGATCTTCAAAAGAAAACCTATCAAGTTTTAGGTGCAGGGTGCTAAAATTTTCAAGCTCGCTCCTATTTTTACCAATTGGTAGCTTTTCTGTATAAATCGTCAAAATGACTACGAATTCTAACACATTCGAGTGCAAAAATTGTCGAGCTGTTTTTAAGGAACTGAAGATACACCCGGAAATAATCGTGCCTATGGGTATATCTATGGTTTCTCTCTATATTGCGTAAGGTTGTCAGTGGTCTGTCACTCAATTAGTTGAATGGATGGAGGGTATATATATGATCACAGAGCATCTTATATATACTTATATGATGTTCTGTGGATGGAGGGCACCATTGACCAAAATGTTGTGTATGTTATCCAAAGTTTACCTCAACCAGAAAAAATAGTATATTCTGCATAAGGAAATTTTTCCAGAAACATGAATTCGTCGAAAAATGAACAGAGCGTAATAAGTATATTTAGAGATTAAATTATCTGCGTCGGCTGCGTGAAAATTCCACTTGATATAGAATTTCATATTAGTTTCCAAGCGAGTGCTGTGATTTCATTTACAGGGATCAGACAGGATTAATAACTCTTGGAAAACGAATATTAATTGAATATTTTGAGGTTTTCAACACGCACAGCGTTTTATATTGTTTAATTGTTCATTTTCATATTCAATATGTTTACATGTAGGATTTTGTAAGAGAAACAAAGGACCTTTTTGTTGAATTAATTTTTGTACGAAAAGGTTTTTCAAGCTTGCTATGTTTTACAAACATTGTGTTTAGAGCAAAATAATTTTAGTCACGAGAAAAATTAATATAGAATGGAGAATGAAAAAATTGTTTACTCGCCTACCCAAAATAACCTTACATTACTGTAATAAAGAAGATAATAAAGAATAAAGGTACAATGTTCTCTTTATTATCAACAAATCATCACCAACAACAGTGTACACAGGGTGACAGAACAAACCATACCTTTCTATTATAACATGGCCTCGCTTTTTATAGATTTTCCGTACCGTGGTGTTTATTATTAAGGTGGAGTGGCTGTTGTTTCGGGAGGTTCCTGCACCGAAACGGGCGGGAGGAAACGTCCGGGTGTTTCCATTGCGAGGATCGACCGGAGGACACGGTGGAGGACACCGTGGAGATCTACTCCGCTTGAGTGGAGCACCGCCGTGTCCTCGTAGCAGCGATCGGCGGCAGCGACCTCTTGCGTCCGGTCCTGGTTCAATCCATGATCCGGAGCAAGAGGGAATGGGACGCCGTCGCCTCCTTCTGCGAAGCAGTCATACTAGCGAAAGAGGTGGTGGAACATGAGAGTAAGAGAGCCTGACGTCCCACGTGGGCGTCGGGGGTCAACGTGGTGGCTCCCGGCCTCTGTAGGCGCGGGCCTGTGAATGGTGAGTAATGGGCCAGCTCGCCGTCCGTCCGTTTTATGACGACAGGCCGTGTCAACGCCGCGTTCTTGTTGCACACGAGCCTCAAAGAGTTGTCAGCAAACGAGTAGGGGTCCAAAAGGACCGATGCCTGCCAGGGCTGCGGGACTGTTCGAAAGAGATACCGCGGCCCTGGAACGCAAAGGGCGAAAGCAGCGAAACATGGATGGGTTTTATTCAGTAGAAGTCTGATACTCCCTTCCGCTCCGCTCTGAGTGGGAGGGCTCATTTGATGACCTACCATCCGAAAAAAAAGGAGTAGCTGTGAGGTGGAAAATACATCATTATCATTTATGTTACAAATAGGTAACAAATCATGTTACGCAATACCTACAAATGGTTCAATAATTGCTACTCACAATTCTTTTGATACAGTTATAATAAGTTACGTGTAAAATGAGTTTGCATACATTTTACAAATGATCTACATATTTACGACGAGTAAAGGGGGTGTTGTCAATTAAGTTACGTAGAATTAAATTATTATGAAGTAACGACGCGATTGAATTTAACTGCTACATTGAAGTTTGATTACGATTCAAAAATTCAGCTCCAGACTGCGCCTGTGCCAATAGCTAGATAGTAGAAATTAGGAGATAGGTAAAATCATACAAAATTGCCTCCGCCCTATAAACGAAATCCTGTATCCGCCCCTGGTTGGCAACGGAATAGGAAGATTATGAAGCCTTACAGTGTATCAGTTACAACTGTCTATACGAAATATCATACTTATTTTTCTCCACACAATATTTTATACATCCACACGACTTTAGCTTCTCCATAGACTCTTTAATCCCACAAAGCGGCCCGCACCTCTACCTTGCGCTTTAGGTGTATTTTCCAACGTTACATCTAGACAAGTTCGCCCTTCGTTCGACTTATCTCCCGGGATTCACTTGACTGCCAGTAAAGAGGATTTCGCTTTTGTCAGACGAACAGTCTGTCTGGGTTGCAGTTTAGTAAATTGTTTATTTTAATCTCGAACAGGGTTGTTCCACGTGGCCTTTTGTGATTGAAAAAATAATTTTATATTTTTCGTGTTTGTTTTAAGAGCGACTGTTGAGCAAAGGCTGTGTTGAACCCAACGTTGATAAAAGTGAATATTTTCAGGAAATTCGCTGTATTTAGGAGCCTGTTTAATAACAATTGGCTCACCCCTTCTATAATACGGGGTGGATGGGACACCGACGCGAAAATGGTTACCACGTATTCACATGGTTAAATTCGAATACAATGTAAATTGTTTTATGAATAAATATGATGATGAGGTTGTGAGGTTGTGAGAAAAAAAAACCGGTGAAAAATTCTATGTGGGGGGCCACATAGAATTTTTCACCGGTTTTTTTTTAAAAACATCTGCTGTTTCCTACTAAAGTGCAATACCTCTTTTTTTCGCGTCGTTGGGGATTCCACCCCGTATAATGGGGTAACTGGCAAATTGCTGGTGTTAAGTTACTATTACCCTGTTCCCGTATAATGATATAATGTTTCTACATAATTATATGGGACGTATATTAATGACTAGCTATTGCCCGCGGCTTCGCACGCGTTTTGTCGAAAATTATATATATAGCTATATATAATTTTATATATATATATTGCTATTAGTGAAAGAATTTTCAAAATTGGTTCAGTAGATTCAGAGATTACTCCCCTACATACAAACAAATTTTACCTCTTTATAATATTAGTATAGATGATGGAGTGTAGGTTACAAATAATCGAATGGGTTATTCTTGACAGGTGTCAAAACGTCATGATATGAGAATCGACAAGAATAAACCTGTTCAAATATATCGGAGAATAATTACTATACTACTCTATCATCAATATCCTCACTGTTTGGGAAATACAGAGGCACGATGTTTTGTTATTCAGTAGTTATTTAAATGCGTGTTGACTTGACATGCATATTATAATAGCCAACCTGCCGCCCAGTGATTGGCTGGTATAGTACCCCGAGTGTGAACGTGACGCAGCACAACAGATAGCAATTAATATTGTCTTAATTAAACCAAAGCTCGAAAGCTGATGACCTTTCAATAGTTATTTACGATATCGTGTGGATACTTGTTTTCATTTTGTCAAAAAGTTGACTTAAATGGTATAGAATTTTTGGCCATAAACGCAATGGGAGCCTGAGGATGGTCGGCGCGCCACCGAGGCCGGTTTAGAAAAAGGTGGCGAGATGATCTGGTCGCGCATCACGAAGGCAGGTCCGAGGTGCGCATGAGAAGGATACCTGGAAGGTTATGAGGGAATGCCTTCGCCCAGCAGTGGGACATAGAAAGCTGTTAAAAAAACACGATTGCGCGAGACTTGAGGGTGTGTTGGTCTGGACAAGTATAGTTTTCAAGGTGTTTTGTGTATTCTACAACGGCTTTCAAAAGGACTGACAAATTTTTTTCGGCAGAAAATGTCAATCCAGTACATTCTTGACTTTTTCATCATCGATGACTGAATGTCAGTTTTTGACCCTCTGGGTTGATCCTCCAGTCGTGACTTTTTGAGTCTTTTCATCAGGATTTTTTTGATTGATCTTGGGCTCGCCCCATATTACACGCGACTTAAATATAGCTGACGAATCGTGGGTGAGCAGGAGGCTGATCGTCAGTGGTAATACTTGACCTTGAGCTGGCATAATACGGAGTACCAATAGAATAAGAGGTAGCACAGCTAATACTGGTCTTGGTTGAATGGACCTCTCTATAAATTCTCTCAAATTGTTATAATATTGAATATTATATTTGTCACAAAAGGAGATATCGTTTCTATTGACGACGAAGGATATTAATTCAATTGTGGAAACGCATCGATAAAGTAAACGTTTATTTAAAATCACTTGTATCTCTCGCTCGCCAGCCCGAGAGTATCGGCACAAACAATTGAGTTGAATCGATACTTGTACAGTGTATTACGCACTTAACCTTGAGTAGCGAGTCTTTGTGTTGCCATTATTTATTCAAGCTTTGTTTTTAATTAACGTTTTACTTAAATACTTTAGGATGATAATGTATTCAAATCTTTTTACTTGAACTTTGAAGAGCTCCAGATTATAATGATCGGGAAACAGAGACGCCGTCAGTGAATTCAACAGACTGGTGGTTCGCACAGTAAAAATGTGGAAGCAAAGTGCTTTGTTCGGAAATCTATATGAGTTCCTTTATACCCAGTTGTAATGATTAAAAAGAAGAATATTCATCTGCCTAGCTTTTTCCCAACTGTTTTGGGGTCGGCTTCCAGTCCAACCGGCTGCAGCTGAATACCAGTATTTTACATGGAGCGACTGCCTATCTGACCTCCACAACCCAGTTAGTACTTGGTAATACGATACCCCTTGCTAAGACTGGTTGTCAGACTTTTGGGCCACTAACTACCTGTAACGACTGTCAAAGATTTACAGATGACAGCCGGGACCAAATGGCTTAACGTGCTTTCCGAGGCACAGAGGAAACTCGGTATATAATGGGCGGTCACCCATCCACAGAACATCCTAGGCAAGCACGGCTTAACCTAAAGATCTACCCGAGCAGCTGTTATTATTTTGGCACGAGCTCCTATCATCCTTCTTCTACCTTTGTTCCATATTACTTGGAGTCAGTACAACACTTTGTTTTTTCTATTTCCCCCTGTCAATCGTGACGATATCATTCACTTCATTTTCTTTCAAATCCTTCCTTACAGAATCCATTTATCCTTTCTTTAGCTTTCTTCTCCCTCTCCATTCATAAACCTTTATATTCATCCCTTTTTTAATCATATTTGAGCTTCACATGTGATTAAAACAGTACATTCAAAAGAAATCGTTTGGCTTGGTAGTACAATGTTTCGGGCGAACGAGCAACTTGAACGGGCAACTATTTCTAATTAGTTGAACAAATGCTTAGAACTTGACTCTATGCATGCGTTAGTTAATAATTCAGTAGACATTTAAAGGATCTAAAAGGGTTATCATTAACACTAGAAACAGCATATTTACCATGTTTTCTGTAGGTTTTGAGTTCCCGATATTTCGGCGGTGTTGCAAGTACCATGATCACGGATAAACTAAAGTTATTGCGGGTGGGTGTCATATCTCGTTTCTAGTGATAATGGAGATGTTAGCGACCATGACAGTTTAAAACTTATATCTAAGAGGGTTTCCCAAATTAAGACGCTTTTGTCCCACCTCAACAAGTAGAGGAACTTTAAAAAATATTTAAATCGGTCCTCAACGTACGTACTTAAGTATGAGTCGCGTGAATAAGTTTACACCGAGAAGAGAGGTCAGGTAGTGAGCCCCATTATCACAATGCGAATTTACAATCCACGTAACTGTGTTTGTCTTGACTATTCCATGTATATTTACTACGACATGAGCTTCCCTAATGCTGTTCGTGCCGTTACAAGAGAACAGGGGCCTTAGTCTGCTATTGCAATAGTGTCAGAATGGTCTATCATTGATTTAATAAGGCCCCGCGCAGACGAATTACCCTTTGTACGCACGTCAAACGAGTTTCGAACGCGGTTCAATACGCCGTGGGCTAGGGGCCTTATTAAATCAATGAGAGACCATTCTGACACTATTGCAATAGCAGACTAAGGCCCCAGGAACTCTAGCATGAACACACGAAGTAAACTTTGCTTATTCGAACGATGTTTGAATACAAAATACTCACAACTAACATTTTGTAATTATCGCAAAAAAAAAAAACAAAATGTACAGGCAGCAAATCTAGTTACCGCAAACTGTCAAATTTCTCCAAATAATTTTTAAACCATAAAATGTTGTTGGTCGAATGAGAACTGGCACGCGACTGTACAAATTCTGCGATAAGCACAATAAGTACAACCCACAAAAAGAATTATATCATAAAACCAAGTAAATATTATGTTCCACACGACTATTCATAGCCGATTCTTCAATTTTAATACGTTCCGTTTTACGTTACGTGTACTTCGCGCGTTCGGTAGGCCCGTAAGATCAACACCTTAAATAAGTAGATACAAAAGTTAAAACAAGTTCATTCTATGGCTCATATGTAGTAGGTACAGACGCCAGCAAATCAATCTACCCGAAACTTTGAACTTAATACTAGAGGTATAAAGTTGAAAATCTATTAAAGTAATTTGACAGATTGTAGTAGCTTGATCGATGCTTGCTTGATGTTTGCTTGATTGATGTGTTGGCGTCTGTACAGTTTCCCTTGTTTCTCCCATATTCGCCTATGTTTACGAACAACAAAGGAATTGTTGTCGCACTCATGATCTTGTTGTTGTGTCACTGTCAAAAAGAAGCGAGGTCGTGGGAAAATGCCGTACATTAAATAATGTAGAATTTAGTTCTTGTTTGTTTCTAAATGATCAATCAATCAATCTATCTAGCAATCAGGCAATCAAGCTTCAAAATTAGGCTTGTTTTTACCTTTAGTCGTTTTAGTTGACAACACCTACGAGCTACACAACGTCGTACGAAATTAAGCACATTTACTCAGGTAATATTATTTTCATTTAATTCTCTTGTTAAAGGCCTAGTGAACAAAGCATTAGATTTTAATTCTGAAAGGTTTCAGTTTATTTAACAAATGGAAAATTCAAAGGCGGTGATTAGAACTTTGTTGGTTGAAAATTGATTGTTGTTACAAGACGAAGTATAAACGATTTTACCTAATGTTTCGTGAAGGTTCCAGAAGATTAAAATGTATTGATCGTTGTCGAACGTGTTTCACAAAAATAAACGAGGCTCAAATGAAAAAGTTTTAATTGCGAATTTGTCAATAGTGACCAAATTAGACGAATTTGAATTCAAATTACGAAACTTTATGAATTAAGTTTAGTTTCGGCATTGAAAAGTTTGAATAAAATACAGGCTATAGAGAAAGGCATTTTTTTCACGCGATCATTAAAATTACATAAAAAGTTTTAAAGAGGAATTCTTTTATGCGATTTCGCTCGGCGCCGTATCGTGAACATTTTGAGAAGTTTGTAAAGAAAATGTGAATAAGCGAACATTTGGAATTGTTGGAGGAATTACAGTTTGATAAATAGCATTTGTTGTTGAATTACTTTACATATTTTAAGGAGCGCATATTAATTATACCGTGGACTAGCCAAATGTTTATGGTAATCTGAACCAGGGACTTGACAGTTGGTAATTTAGCATTATACAAGCGCTGGTTTCGCTCTCACTCCAATTAGAAATGTATTTGGTATTTAATGGACTAAAGATATGCAGCGTTAGATTCACACAACCTCGTCAATATAGGTTCACGTTAATGTTTTTTAATAACACCGTGTCTCGCTTACTACTTTACTTTAGAAATCTTATGTGTCGCAAATCCCGAACTTCAATGTGGATACGTTATACCGAGATAACATTTCTCATTTTTATTAGTGTTACTTTATATTGTGTTCTCTGTCTTCTAGAACGTACTGTAAGTATTTTGAACACACATCTGCGAAAAATGATTAACATTTTTGCTTAAGACGCAATATAGTAAACTTCGTCTGATCTGGGATTGTTGCTGAGACATACTCTTTGTTAATTGCAGACGATGAATAAACTCATCTCCATTAAGAAGTCTGGTGCTCGGATTATCCCCAACTTGGAAATAAATCTGTCACTTTGAAAGTTGAACAAGGTTTGTCAACCCTGGTTGAATATGCCTATATTTTAAGTAGTTAGTAGTTTTGCGTTGGAAGGCCTCCCACTAGATGGACCGATGACCTGGTGAAGGTTGCGGGAATCCGCTGGATGCGAGCCGCAAGGGACCGGTCAATGTAGTGACACTTGGAGGAGGCTTATCTCCAGCAGTGGACGTGTTTCGGCTGAAATGATGATGATTTGCAAAATGATCTTGGATTCAAATATAACATGAAGTCGGTAAACAAAAATTTAAATGAGTGTCAGCGATTATTAAGTATGAATTTGATCGTTTTGAGGATGAATTCACCACGCTAGAGAGCAGCCATGAGAACTGCAAAGAATGAAGGAAGAAGAATGAATAAGAGTCTTTGCCCAGCAGTCGGAATTCATGGGCTGATAAAGTATATCGTACAAATCTCGAAGAAAAATGGACTAGATACTACGATAAATACAATCGTTAAAACCGATGAGCTCTTACGAGGAGGGGGCGGCTCGCAGGCATCACTTGCCTGGCTTATGTTGATTTTCAAAGTCCACGTGGACAACTAGTCAAGACATAAATATTCTAATGATTGACATTTAATTTATTTCCACCTGCCTATCTGTATTGTTTATTTGTCAACCCCGAAAGCAAACGTTTCTATCAGTATTTGTAGGTATAGTCAACGTATTGATTGGATCGTGAGCCGACTGTTTGTTTTGTAATTCCATTATTCTAAGTTCGGATACGACCAGTGTCTTGTCATACGAACACGATGCTCAAATCAACCAATACAGTGGGCAGTTACTTGATTATTGTTACTTATTGATCACTCCGCCTGACTAATTGATTGTTATTGCCAGATATCATCATATTAGTTACAAATAGATTGGTCTTCTTTTCAGCGTGTCGATGGCAATCATTTCAGCGAAAATTATGGTCTAGAGTCTTTGTTAAAGGGTGCTAATTATGAAGCAAGAGCAGATTTAGATTTCCCGCGCTATTCAATAAACTTAAAAGTAACTGTTACCTACCCTGTCTATTTCCGACGACTTTTTACCCGACTGCCAAAGAAGGGTTATGTTTTTCGCGCGTATCTTGTATGTTTGCAAATTTTTTAGAACTATATTACAAACGGCTGGATGGATTTCGACATTTACAATTTAGGTAATGTTATATTCGTCTTAAAACCCAAGTTTCCAATAGTGTTAGTATTAAAAAAAAAACAAAATGGCGTATTTTTGGCGATAAATTGTAAGTCAAAATTTTTTTTTCACCCTAACCTATCGAGTAGGGTATCAAAATGAAGGAAATTAAAAGGAGATTACAATTATATATGTATGAATAAATAAATAATAAATAAAACATTTTATTTCAGGCATTGTATGCAATCACAAACAGTTAACCCATAGCATCTACGTAATGTTAATATATATGTTGAAGATTGTATTAAATTAAATTATATTATATTAAATTACATTCGGTCATAGATTTACGGTTAAATAATAATGAAGTTAAGCATATTACTTACATAATCTTACAGTATTATAATTAATTCGTCATTATTATACGTCATTATCATTATTTCCTGATTACATCATAGTCAGTGCTAAGATTGATTAAACAATTCGGTTCTAGTCACGAAAATTGTGTGGAATACAGTAGTTTTAGTAATATTTTTACAGTTTAACAATCGTGTTCGAAATGAAGCTCTCGCCCTTCTTAGAACGGAAAAGAAGTCACCCACTCGGTTTTCAAAGAACATACCAGACGCAGTACACCACCAGCGCAGGTTAAACGTGGCACGAAATGCGTTGTTGTACTGTACACGAAGCGAGTTGTAAGCTCTCTTAGTGTACTGGTACCAGAGCTGGCTGGTGTAGAACGCCCGGCAGTAGGCCTTTAAAAGTGTTGATTTCACTTGCTTGGAACAATGTGCAAATCGTCTTGCAAGCATTTGCAAGCGTTACTTCTGCACGCAATTCCTCTTCTTTGCCGCTCCAAATCATTGTCATCCGTTAACTTTTCATTCAATACATGTCCAAGATAATTAAAGGTGCTAACAATCCTTAATGTACAATCATTTAAAGTGATGGGTAATACAGCCTCGAGCGGGAGGAGTTATTTGATGATTTCACATCCGAAAAAAAAAATAGGGCCCTTTCCATACTTAAAAATCATGACCTCTGTTTGCTGAACAGTGTTCGTCAGCTGATGAGCAGCTGCATGTCGCTCACAAATTCCCACTAGTACTCTAAGACCATTGGCCGAGGGGCTGAGCAGCACCATATCGTCTGCATAGCTCAGGTTGTTTACACTTATGCCGCCAACATTGCATCCGACTCTGGTGCGGCTCAGCTCCTCGATCAACTCGATCAACTGACATATAAATTAAACATTATTGTGGACGTTACTCCCCCCTGCCTTACCCCACAGGTAAGTCTGTAGTGTCTAGAATAAGCAGTGCTCCACCTAACTTGGTTAACTTGATTGTCGTACCAATATTCCAGTATGTTTACAATATCCCGGGGGACTTTGGTATTACGCATTTTGTCCCATAATATATCATAATTAATAGAATCGAAGGCTCGACTTATATCCAAAAAACACGCAAACACTGAGGTTTTTCGTGATAAATATTTATGAACAGTATTTATAGGAGCAAATATAGCTAAGTCAGTTGACATGCGTTGTCTAAAGCCGAACTGCGCATCACTCAACGGAATGTTATCTTCGTTCAGATGTTGAGAGATGAGGCGCTCACATATTTTCGAAAGCACTGTTGCCAATGAGATTGGACTATAATTAGCCAGGCTGGATGAGTTTCCAGTTCTATTCTTTATAATATCACTGTTGTCTTCATAAAATTATGCGGTAGATAATTGTGATCAATACTAATGTTAAAAAATGTTGCAACCTTATCAAATAATAATGGTCCCGCGAACAAAATGTAAAATGTGTATATACTCGTATATAGGTACATAATACAATTTGAAGTCTGGTGTTTTGATACTTTCTAATTTAATGTTACTTGTTTCCACTGCATATTAACAAGTTCTGCTAAGTACTGATCAAAGAACCTCTTTGCAGCACTGCCCCGAAGCAGCGCTGGTGTCAGGGAGGGTGTTAGCCGCTGAAGGTGCTCCGGCCACCCGCTCCGCATCAGGAGTAGAGCGAAGACCCTCGGCCCCTAGGCCTCCGCTCTGCAAGAGGGGGTCAGGGTCCCTGCTGTCAGGATCGCCACCTACATCCAGGTAAGTGGAGGATGTCATAGTGATATATAAGATAGTAGCATAATCAGCCTATAAGTTTCCCAGTGCTGGGACTCGATCTTCTCTCTCCGAGAGGTAGCTAATGCAAAGCGGCCAAGTGCTAGTTGGATTTGCGCACCGAGGGTTCCTTATGAGGGTTTTTACATTTTTTTCTTTACCTTTACTGTAAGACATTGTTTCTTGCTAGATTTTAGGTCAACAGGAAGTTTTGATTCCCTCGTGAAGTCGCAAAATATGCGACATAAACGGTCATATCTTTTGATCGCGTTGACTTACAAGTTTGATTTTTACATTGCTCTAACTAAGAGGTAGCAGAGCTGAGTATTTGATATTAATTTCAGTTTGATACCTCAGTTTAACTCTTGTTTCTAACAAATTTCAGTTTGTTAGAAAAAGGGTCTTGACAGACGGACAGACAGACAGATAACAAGGTTCTATAAGGGTTCCGTTTTTACCGACCAAGGTACGGAACCCTTTCAAGTTTTTTTGGGAAATGTTGTGATTATTGTTCGCTCTAAAAAAACATAATTGTGTGGTCCTTGCAGTACTTTTTGATTACGAACTCCAAGAAAAAACAACGTTTAATGGATTTTTTATCGGGCATCATATTATTTTACAACGATCAATGATCCTTAACAAATATTTATGAATTCGACAAGGTAGGAGACAAATAAGTTATAATTTGATTTGTTGTCAAAATAATAGCCTCATCACTTCAACAGAACATTCTGGTATCTCTTCAAACGTATAGCCGCGTAGCCTCTATGAGCCTTGTAGCACGAGACTAACGAGACTACGCCTTACCGTTTCGTAGACATAACTAACTAAATAGATGTTCACATTCCAGTCTCATGAAATTCTACAGAAAGCACTAGAAACTCCCAAAAAGGTACAAAAGCGTAGCCATTATAAGTATGACGCTCGTAGCTTCGCAGAATCGTAGCTAACTAACGAGACTACGCCGTAGCGCTACGTGGACAAACCCACCACACACACACCAACTAAAAAGTTCTGTACTCCTAGTACTTCTAGTACTATAAATGTGTATCTACATTACCTGAACGAGTTGGATGCGAGAAGTTGTAACATGGTTAGTTTTCCAGTCTAGATTGAAAAGTTTGTTCGTGAACGTTTTACACACTAAGTTGCCCGAAGTAATTTCACACTTCGTTTAAGTAGGGATTGCTTCACGCTCTGACGTGATTGTAAAAACAAAATGGCGTACAGAGTGTTGTTCAAGAAAAAAAAAGGTAGCGAAAAAACTGCCACTCCACAATGTTATAAAGGGTGTAACATGACCTTTAACGAAGCCGAAAGACACTTGTTTTCCCCGTCATTGCTATATTTTTTTTGTTGTAGACCATATCTGGGAACCTTCTAGTTACGGAGATATTGGGGGTCAAAGTTCCACCTTTATCACAAGTTTTTTTTTTTTAGGTACTTGTTTTAATGTAAGATTTTTACTTTAAACACCTTCAAGACCTCTGTACTGTTCAATACATCCATCAGCACAATGTGTTGAGTGCGTTACATTGAGTCCTAGCGCAAAACGTGATTATAGTGAATCCAAAAAAAAAAAAACTTGTTAAAAAGTTACTTACTTTGATGTACATAAAGCTTGGTTGACGGCTTCGTGAAGGGTCCTGTTACACCCCGTATTTACCCGATTATTTTTGTACTGTTATTATGAGCCTGATGTGGCAGGGCCTTCATTCCCTCGTTCCATGTTTCTATCTGTGGCTATTTGGGTCCAATCCTTTTGGTAGTCCACCTCGTCACGCCATCTCCTTCTACAGCGTCATCGGGTTCTATTGTTTGGGTTTTATTGTTGGTCCAAGTGCTACCTCTTTCGCTGAATTTTAATGCAACATTCGGCTAATAGGTACGGCCAGACCAGTTCCATTTTAATTTAATTTTGCGGGTTTGTTGCCAACGTCCATAACTAATTCGATAAAATGCTTCTGCCAATTTGTGTGATACAGTGACTGATAGCTGATGGCATTATCATCATCATTTCAGCTCTGAATCACCCACTGTTGGGTTTAGGGCTCCCCTTTTTTTCGTCATTCTTCTTTGTTCTGTGCGGCCCTTATCCATCGGTTTGCCGCGATTTTGACGATACCATGTATAAGAAAATTTGGACTACTAATAAACGATAGGAGAAGATATTTAGGACGACGAGCTTACCAATAAGCTAACAAAATGGTTTTCGCAGTTTGAAGTTCTTAGCACACATAAACATATCCCTGCCATCCCCTTCATATCATCTACCAATGTATACCAAAGACCACCTGACATGTTTTTAATTACGTAGTGTTCAAACAGTTGGCAACTTTGCTTATTCCGTAGAGAATTACAATCGTATGTTCATGTAAATTAATTAAGTTATAGTTAAATTGACTCGCAACTCTTTAGCTAATTATATTATAAAAACCACGAGCTTGCAGTACTCATATTAGTATTACATTGTTTAGGTACACGTGTGGTTTCAAAGCGAAGATAGAAAATTTTGTTAGTTTTATTTTGTTGCCTGGATTTTTCCTCCACTAGTACCTATCGTTTTTCATACGCGTGGTGGAGTGGGCCATTTGTTAGGCACACCGATATCTCTGGTCAAGTTGCTTCAATGCATCAAGGATACATGAGGGTACTTTTGAAAAACCGGCCAAATGCTAGCCGGACTCGCGCACGAAGGGTTCCGTAGCATTATCTAAAAAAAAACACGTTTGTTGTATGGGAGCCCCCCTTAAATATTTATTTTATTCTGTTTTACTAGTTATTTGTTGTTTATTACTATTTGTTGTTATAGCGGCAACAGAAATACATCATCTGTGAAAATTTCAACTGTCTAGCTATTACGGTTCATGAGATACAGCCTGGTGACGGACAGGCAGACAGACAGACGGACAGTTTAGACTTAGTAATAGGCTTCCCTTTTAACCCCTTGGATACGGAACCCTAAAAATTGATTTTGAAACAGATTCTACACGCACTCGGCTGAACGCCGACTTTTGTAAACGCTCATGGTGCTTATTGTGCCTTATTTAACTTACACTATCACTCACGGGACCTTCCCTGATTTTCATCTATTGTGAGCTCCTGATATTTTGACACTGTTGCAAGCGCCATGATCGCGGGATGACTGGAGAATGCGGGTGGTCTACCCTATTTCTTAGTTTTTTTCTTACATTTATTTTATTTTTGAACCATGCTAAAGTGTATTAAAACAGTTTAAAAGTTTCGATTGATTTCAAAACCTCGCTGATTCAGAGGTTCAGACTACTCTTTTGGTTAAAACCTATCTCTGATTCATAGAAAGAATATTCCATTTCCCCAAAACACTACTTTATTTATTCAATTTCCGAGAGGAGCGATCACTGCACCTGTCAAATTATAATAAACAACAGTTGTCTGAAGGGTCCAAAACAAACAACACTGTTCCATGTTTATATTATAATTAATGTTAATTCGTTTATATTCAGCGTTCGGCGCAGATCAGGAAGAATTAAGAAGAATTAAATTGTCGCCTACGCCTAGAGGCCGAGCCGTGGCGCTCGGAAAAATCCGTCACGATTATATTTCCTGGCTTATCGTAGGGTTGGCGAAAGAAACAAGTAAGCTTAGCTTAGCTTAAGGAATTTTCTCAGGTGTTGTTGACAGCGTTTATTCTGAGGGTGGAGGGGAAACAGACGCACAAATGGTTACTACGTATTCAGTACATAATTCTAAATCAATGAAAAATTTCAAGAAGTTCTTCATTTACAAGCTAATCAATAGATTAACATAAATATAATATATATAAATATCGCTGGACATTACACACAGCGCCAGCTAGGTGCCACACTAAGCAACGAGGCTTGTGTCGTGGACACCAGATAGTTGATAATACTACATAGATACTTTTTGTTTGTAAATACATACTTATTTATACATATAAACATCCATGACTCGGAAACAAATGTCCATGCTCATCACACAAACATTTGCTCCTACCGGGATTCGAACCCGGGACCCTAGAACGTAAGGCAGCCTCACTACCGCTACGCCATTCGGGTCGTCTAAATCTTATACTTACTTTAATAAGATTATACAAGTGCAACTTTTAAAACCAACGTGATTAACTGATTTTGTACCAGAAACTTTGGATAAAATCTCATTTCAACGAAGACAACGGCGGATTGATATAGCTACAGAGAAGCCTAATGACTGTTTTCAACAGGACGGACATATCAGTCTTATTTTATCTAGAAGTTTAATTTCGTTTCTCAATAAGTGAGTTAATGTTAATTCTTTTTAAGGAATAATAAACTTAAACCACATCTTTCATTCGTATTTATAGACTAGCTGTTTCTCGCGGCCTTTAGCAAAATCCAAGGGTTTTTGCACGGAACCGTAATTCTTTTTCTAAAATAAAAGTAGCTTATTCCTTATAGCGAGTGAATCCCGTCAAAATCGGTCCAGCTGTTTCGGAGTTTAGCCGGAACAAACAGACTGACAAAAATATACATACATTTTTTTTTGTAATTAGTGTCGTTGTTGTATATACTTTCCTATGCATTGAGTAAAAATATGTTATTTTAAAAGGACAAACAAACACTTCAATTTTATTTACGAAATTATTTAAAGGCACTTATATGATAAATGATAAATGATGTTTATTTTGCAAATAGGTTTTTTAAAAACACTTTTACACGTCTCTTTTTTAAACTAGATGGGGCCGGTGTTTCGTACCTGACTACTCTGAGAAGAAACAGCCGAAAAAAACTCAGAGGTCATAGTCTCTTTTAAAGTCCAGACTTGCCTACTTGCCTAGGCCTTCTGAATAATTAAAATAATTTTCAATAAATCTAGCCACTTCAGTCGTTCCCTCCTCAGTCGGGTGACAGCCCTACGCTCCCGTGTTATCTGCCGCAACGCAACGCGCTCTGCTAATGGCATTAATTTAAATGAATGATAGTCCTCCATTTATTCATTCGTCCGCAATATTTTGCAACAAGTGTGTGAGGTATCACGGAAATGGATTAGATTTTCATTCTTATGCAAGTACTAGCTTATCCATGCGGATTCGCCCGCATGAATTGTCCCACGGGATCATACTACCGGGATAAAAAAATATTCCATGTGTTAATCCATGTTATCTACTATCTGTGCGCAAAATTTCATCTGAATCCGTTCAGTAGTTTTTGCGTGAAAGAATAACACACTATCCATCCCCACAAACTTTCGCATTTATAAAAATACTAGCGATCCGACCCGGCTTCGAACGGGTGCAATCTGATACATATAAACCTTCCTCTTGAATCACTCTATCTATTAAAAAAAACCGCATCAAAATCCGTTGCGTAGTTTTATGGAGCTAAGCATACATAAGGACAGACAGCGGGAAGCGACTTTGTTTTATACTATGTAGTGAAGTAGGATGACTGCTTCTTTGTGGTTGGGTTCAGAATGGAGTAGTGTAGTTTCTCATTTTCCGTTCTTCCCTTGTGCAGCATGTCTTCTTCATCTATTATTACTTCTCTGACTACTCAGAAGATCTGCCCCTTTCTAGTCATATTATCTTTCACACAAGACATCCATAATTTATTTCGTCTTCCCCTAGTAGGTATTATAAAACTATACAAACTTTACTCTCTTTGAAAAACGAATAACATAATGTCAAACTATATTACTTAAGTGCGTATTTGGGTCGTGGGGCTTTTGGGACCAGGACCGCGGTCCCGGACTCCACCTTTATTAGGCAATAATTATTTTTGAGTAGTATTTTGGGACCACAATAAAATTAAGTTAAAATATAGTTAACAAAAAACCTCAAAATCTTTCGCAATAAAAACTTTGTCTCTAAAGTCAAATAACGTTGCATCTCAAAGTACTAGGAGTACATAAACCAGAAGGAACTCAGTGCAACGCAGTCACACGTTACTTCGTTCTAACTAGAGCACACATGTCAAGAATTCTTTATGACCAACTAACGTGCTGCCTCTGCCGTATGCTTGTTTCTTTATCGCAGTTCATTTCAACGTCCATGGGTAAATGCGAAGATATTAACTACAGTACTGTGTATCTTAGAACCATGTTTATTTGCTGTAGTTACTGTAGCTGATTAAGAGAAACGTTATGGGTAACGTCTTGTTTGTTTTTGTGGGTTTATAAGACAGGCAGGCAATTTGTAGGGATAGGATGGTTAGTAACTTGTTAGCGGTGTTAATCCTTTAGAAAAGGGTTGGGCCTTGTTAGAGTTCTCAAAATAAATTAATACCAAAATCGGCATTTATTACTTATATTTAGGGTCTCATTCAAATAGATGGACAAACTTTAATACAGTGTTCAGTACGTCTAACCAAAGGTATCCAAGCAAAAAAACACTAATTAAACTGATAAATGATTTTTAAGTATTTAAAACGACAATATATTTTTTTTGGCGAAAATCTGACATCAAGGCTTGAATATCTTTCATACAACACGCATTAATTAAATTGACTCAAAGCTGAAAAAAAAAACAAATGAAACTCGGAAATAAAATAGACAGTCAAATTCTTTATTTTTTCAAATTATTTATAGTTATAAAGATGGCCAGTGCGTAATGAGATCATTATATAAAATATTATTTTACTTTTTTTTACGTGTCCATGAGTGTATTACGACGCTTTGCTTTCCAGTGGTTTCCAACCTTTCTTGGACCAGCATAGCTATACATAAACGCTTCGATTTGATTACGATTCGACAAGTCGTACGACTATCTTTTTTTGCATTACGAAAGCGAGCGAGATAGACATACGACTTTTCGAATCGAAATAGAATCGAAGCGTTTGTGAATAGCTATGCTGAGACCACTTCGGTATCATTCCTTTATTTATCTTTTTTACAAATAATTTACATTTTTAAACTTTCCTATAAAACAATATAAAACATTTAAAAATATAAAAAGATTGCCCACCTGTATCGGGAACAAGGACTATAAGGTCCTAAAATTATAAACTTGGACACCGACAGGATTATATCTAGGGGGCTGAATCTTTAACTCGCACAATGGGAAAATTGGAAAATGAGATGAAAACCTTTAGAATTAAGATTGTGAAGGATAAAAGAGCGATCGAAGTGAGCTCGAAAACTTAAGCAATTATTCATACACAACTAGGAATAGGTTTGTTAGTAGGTTGGGATTTTGGGAAGCTTGGGAACCAATGTTACCAAGAAAGGTTTGAAAATCAAGGTAAGTTTGTTTGTTTATATGACATCATGCCTATGTTCTCCTAGGGATAGGCAGATGTGAATAGTGAGATGGATTCACTTATTAAGGAGCGAGATTGTCATTATCCAAGCACGAATCTAGACTACATGCTGTGACACATGAAATTCGTGGTAGTAAATCGAAGTAATACTTTACCTGACCCGGAGATCGAACTCATCTAACGCTCAAAGTTGCGTCGTAAGCATGACTGCTAGGCGGCCGGAGAGGCAGTCAAGGGAATGGCATTGCTAATCGTAATTGAATCTTGACACATAGGCACGAACCCTACAGTTAAACACGGAAGTATAATAAGTACACTAAGCTTGTAAGCTTAGTTACTCGCGCGCTCGGGCAGGACAGGTGCTACCTAAAGATTCCCGGTGAAATATAAGTGTTTTCTTAAATCACTTACTTGAAAAGTTTCACTGGAATTAAAAAGTTGAAAGGTTTTGCTGCGAGTTGCCAATGACATTACTAGATTTACAACCAATGACCTGATCTTGTCATTTGCGCCAACGTAGTTATGCCAGTCATGTAATGGCATCTGGGTTAACAATTAACTGAGGGACTGTGTCGAACTCTTTGAAAACGGCTATGGAAACGTTTTTGTGGAGATAAAGAATTAAGTACATTTGTACAGAAAACCAGTCCTGTTACTGCGCTTACATTATAAATGATGTTTATTAAGCAAATATAACTGACTACTCTGAGAAGAATCAGCCGAAACAAAATCACAGACTATGACGTCTCTTTTAAAGTCGAGACATAATCTTGGTCGACCCAAATAGGGACTACGTAGATTAGTGTTTGAATTGGTCTTTTGAAGAAAGAACCACACAGATTTGAGTGGACCTGTCCTGTCAGAGCAAGCATTTGTCAGTTATCATGTCGCGCGACTTACAACTAAAGGAGCTCAAGGACACGACGAACAATTTCAAAGAAAGGACGTTTGGGAAGGTCGCTTATAATACTCAAATTACCAGACGATCCTTAAAAAACAAACAAAAAAAAAATGACTCTCATCGTGCTCACATACCCAATAATCAAATAAAATTAAAAAATACTTTACAAAATAAAATCATTAAATGTCACAGTTCACAAATATAAAATAATAAAAAAACTTAATTTGCTTGGATTGGGCTGCGGTTACCGATTTATAGCCGAGGTATGCGGTTGGGGCCTTCTGCAGAACTGTACTTTAAGGTAGCTGATTGCACGGGAATTAAACTTATACTGTCCCTTACGTTATGGGATATCTTCCGTGATTATCCATTATTCTGAGCTCCCGATATTTCGGCGTTGCGGATGACTGGAGGTTGCGGGTGAATGGTAAATAAATTGTTAGGTACAGACAAATCTGTTTAAGAAAGATTTCTTAGTCTTTTGCTACGCGCACTAATGGAACTCGACACAAAGTCACGGCCAAACTCACTGTGTCACTAGGTTTTGTGTCGCGCTGGCTTTTACTTTTGAGCATAAAGGGTGTAACAAGACCCTTAACGAAGCCGAAAGGCGCTTGTTTTCCCCGTCATTGCGATATTTTTTTTTGTTCTAGACCATACCTGGGAACCTTCTAGTTACGGAGATATTGGGGGTCAAAGCTCCAACTTTTCCACAAGTTTTTTTTTTTAAATACGTGTTTTAAATGTAATTTTCTTTAAACACTTCCACAACCCCCGTACTATTCAATCCATCCATTAGCACAATGTTTTGAGTGCGTAACATTGAGTCTTACCGTAAAACGTGATTTTTCACCCCAAAAAAAAGTCGTTTCCCAGCAATAATTTTTGCGTAAAGTTACTTAGTTTGATGTAAACAATGCTTGGTTGACGGCTTCGTGAAGGCTCTGTGTACACCCTATAATATACTTAAAACTCAATTCCACGTACTTGACAATTTGAAACACTCATCTTACTGGTGAATTATCCCACCTACAAAAAGTTTTACATAAGAATGGCTACAAAACTCATATTGGAGTTGTAAGACCAAAAAATATGCGAGCTGCTAGATCTATAGTGTAGCGTCAACCGACCTTCTTGCCAAATCTTAGAGGAGTGACGGCCAAGATAGGTTGATTACTGAGTAAATACTCGATAAAGACCGTGTTTACACCTCATAAGAAAATTGCACAAAGTCAGCGTTCCCCGAAAGGATAAGATCCCGATGAACATCCTGGGGTGTATAAAATTGACTGCAGTTGCGAAAAAAGTTGCTGTGGAACACAATAACGTGCAAAAATCTGCCATATATCTGAACACAAGCGACGTATTTTGTCAACGGACAAACATTACTTACCAAGGCTGACAAGAGAAGCAGTTGAAGTAACAAGACACAAAAATTTCAATCGAGAGAAGTATTATGCAGATAATAAAACAGAAAACAAAATTACTCATCAAACCAAGCTCTTTATTCTAAGTTAAACAATATAAACCGAGAACCCAAGGTTACACGTGGACGCGAACTGAAAGTTTTGCACTAAAAGGGGCACACAACCACACAGCCATACAGGATCACAATACAGCCGAGCACAAAAGATGGTTCACATCGAAAACAATAGAAGTCACTTCTACACGTTTCCATGATACTATAGTTGTATGTCATTGGTCGTATGTCTGACCGTGATAAAACAACGTCGGGAGAGACTAGATACCAATTTATTAATGCATTCTGGGCGATGTTTGAGTAACCCTTATGTTCTGGAGATTCGTACTACTAGAGTAGTTTGTACTACTGGAGCATGTACATTGTAAATGGATTATCCCGCACGGTTCATGAGCCTTGTGACAGACAGCCAGACACACGGACAGTGAAGTCTTAGTAATAGGATTCTTATTAACCTCTTTAAAAATGGACTGTTTTACAATATTGAACTGTCCCGGACAAACATAAAATCTTAATCTGTAACTCTTCAAAGGCCCGTCATATCGAGCTCGTTACTGAATTATCTAGTGAAGCCTATTTAGCCGCTCTTAATCGTTTTGTGTCACGTCGGGGAACACCGCAAAGTATTAAAGGATTCCGATAATGGCACCAACTTTGTTGGCACTTACAAAGAGCTATCAGAGTTTCTGGTACAATCAGGCCTTAAGGATCACATAGCTCAAGAATGTAAAGAATTTAAATTCGTACCTGCATATAGTCCACTTTCATTTATCCTCAATGAGCAAGTCTAACCGGTGTTCTTAGACATTTGGAACAGTTGGTTTAAAATCTAGGAGAACGAATGTCAGATCTGCATTGATTGTCCCAGTATGTTGGATTCCGGTGGTCCAATGACGCAATAATCCTACTGTCCTAATCCTAGATAGACGTCGATGCTAAGAGAGTTGATGATTTAGCACAATGTTTAGCTAGCAGGGTTCTAAGTGACATCACAGACACTATGTTACCATTTCGACAAACGCTCTGGATTTGCACTCTCTAATTAAACATTTTAAAGCTTTTCAATCCATCATTTCAAGGTTGTTTTTTTGTGAAAAAAAAAATGATTCCCGGGTCGGGCAGTGTTATTGGATTTTTCCATCAGGAATGTCTCAGTAGCAGCCACGGAGTCTGTGATTCGTGTCCGGTTGATGGCAATAAGCTCGCCCCCAATTACGTGGGACTTAAAACATAACTATCGAAATGTGGGTCTACCTAACCCTTCAGGATTACTGGCGTGATGTTATGTAATGGTATTCGAGAAATCGCTGTTTCACTCATTTATTTTTTCGCATTTTGTCGACCTAATAGCTGGTTGCCTGTGATTCTTATCTGCCTAACTCCCGCGGGGTTGCGGACGTTTCTTCGTCTGTATCTCGGAAATCTCATTAATTTCATTCAGCGTATCATCCATCTCTGTCTATTTATACCTCAAGGACTTGTAGCTAGGGACACATTTAAGTTTTAATGCGATGAATGTCTTCCAAGATTTCTTTGCAGCTTTTCTTTGAAGCACGAGATAAAATTTTGTTGCAAGAAAAATAAAATACGAGTTTTATTTACTTTTAAACTTGCTTTTCCTGTAAAGGGCGTCTCTTGTTACTAGGTTACATTTATGTATGAGAGGATTTCCTAACCAATAGTGGATTTAAATCCAAAATCTTTATAGTCATTAGACATACGAGTAGTACCTACTGCCAACCGGGCGTGCGTGCTCGACCAGATGTATAATTATATGAGCGTGGAAAAACAGCTGTAGGAGGTATGTTAGGATTGTTGCGTTCTGTAGTTTATGCTTTAAAAAATAGCGTTACCTTGTTTATGTATGTAAACCCTTGAATTTTGGACGCCTGTATTTACTGGCGACTGTATCAGGAAACCCGGCCGACGCCCGATGTAAGCTGTGGGAAAACAGCTGTCCCCCTCCCACACACTACTTACCTCCAAGTGAGCATCTTCGTGCAGGATCTAACCTTCCGTGGTCCACCTGGAAGTCCTTGAACCGTCTTCGGACTCAAGTAGGAAGATGTAACTCCAACCTCGTTAAGTAGGGTTACCGCAATGAAACGGCAGCGGGATGTAGTGTGGAGCTGTGTCACAAACTATGGTCTATCTTCTATCCTGCCCTCTTAGCCCAAAAACATGCCGAACTGACCTCTGCGCTGTCAACAACGAAGCGGTGGAAGTAGCGAAGTTCTGGGCTAACAAAATATAAAAATCGTCGTGACAGCGACACGAAGAAGATTGGCGACACATACAATAACTTTAGCAAAGAGGAACTTAGTTATTAATGAAGGCCAATCAAATTATTGAAAAACCACTTTTCCACCCGCGCGGTGAGTCTGTCTATTGACTACTTTCAGCGCATAATTATTTCATGGCAATGATTTATAACTTCGAGAGAAAGGGTTTGAAAGTTCGTACGTAGTAGTACGTATTATGCTACTTTCATCGTAATTTACTTCACGATGTTTGGAAAGGCACAATGGGGAAAAAGGAAAAGTTGTCCTCTTAAGGTAAGTCTTTCTCATCAATTTTTTTGTGAAAATCAAAATCAAAATCAAAGCATTTATTTCAAGTAGGCCAGTTACAGGCACTTTTAAATTGTCGAAACAAAGACAACAATTAAATGTAGCTACAGTCCCAGTCACAAGGCATAAAAACTGTGAAAGTAAAGTAGTTGCCCATTCCCTATCGTAGATCTCTATGGAGAAGAACGGGCAAGAAACTCCATGGACACTCTTTTAAATCAGCAAATTGTTACAAAATCTTGGTTACATCATTCATGTTGAGATGGTACACTATGTGAGAACGATGTAGCAAGATGGGCACATTAAAAGTGTCCACAGTAAAAACAAAAAGAAACAAATCAAAAAATAAAAATAATTAATTCAAATAAGCCGTGGCAACTAAGAGATGACCAGTCACACTGACAGCGCCCGTTCACGAACATGACGCATAGATCAGCACCATTCAAATCAACCATTTTGAAGGGAACTAAATGATCCGACACACGCGCCACCATCAGCGAGACATTTGAGTGAGCATGACATACTCTCAACCGCCAAGGGCACATTCAGGTCAAGAAAGGACGTAGGTTTCCAGTGAACGATAGCTTTTTAGCACATAGTTCTCACACAATATGGGCTTTATATAATACTAAAGAGATTGATTCTATACAATGCAAAGATAGTTGTACAATCTTCAGCAGCTCCAACAATACTATTTAGTGTTATCAATTTGTGCGTCCCTGTCCTTGTGGAGCAGGACCGGCATTGAGCCAAGCATTTTTATCAACGATATAATCGTTCAACTTGTAATATGCTTGCTTGCAAAGTCTGCGTTTAATGCATGTTTTAAATTTCGTCTCATTGAGTTCAAGAATACTTTGTGGAATTTTATTATAGCATCTCAAACAGTACCCCATGAAAGATGAGTCTACTTTAGCGAGTCTGAAGCCTGAACTAATTGGTTCCTACTTCTAGTACTGTAATTGTGTCTGTCACCTCTTTTACTAAAAAGATGCAGATTTTTTCTTACGTACATTATGTTTTCATAGATGTATTGACAATGTACCGTCATGATGTTAATGTCCTTAAACAGTTCCCTTAGAGAGTCGCACCTAAGAAGATTATATATGGCTCTGATGGCTCTTTTTTGCAGAATAAATATAGACTGAATGTCTGCAGCCCGTCTCCATAACAAAATGCCATAAGACATTATACTATGAAAATAACTAAAATAGACCAGTCTAGCGGTATCTACATCAGTAAATTGACGGATTATTCTAATGGCATATGCTGCTGAACTTAGCCGCCCCGCAAGAGATGTTAAATGAGAACTCCATTGTAGCCTTGAATCAAGCGTAATCCCCAGGAAAACCGTTTTATCTACAAATTCTAGTTTATCTTTATTCAATATTATATCACAATCACTACTTTTAACATTCGGTAAAGCAAATCTTATGCATTTAGTCTTTTTTCGTTTAATACTAAATTGTTTGCTAACCAATTATGGACCTGAAGTAGCGCATTATTCACGTCATCTAGATTTTGGACCCGTCTATTTATCTTAAAAATTAGGGAAGTGTCATCAGCAAATAACACCATATTTTGAGGTTGGTTTTTCAATAAATAGGGTAGATCATTTATATATACTAGAAAGAGAAAAGGATCCAATATTGAGCCTTGCGGAACCCCCATTTTTACTTTTAAACCCTGTGAATTGAGACCATTTATTTGAACATGTTGTTGTCTATCACTCAAATAAGATTTTACCAAACTAAGTGCAAGTTTACCTAGTCCGTAGTGCTCAAGTTTCAAGAGTAATGTCTCGTGATTTACGCAATCAAATGCTTTGGAGAGATCACAAAAAATTCCTATGGCGTCTTGGGACTCTTCCCACGCAGTAAATATGTGCTTTAATAAGGTTACACCAGCGTCAGTCGTACAACGTCCCCTGGTGAAACCATACTGCTGATCGTGTAGGATTTTGTTGGTGTTAAAATGATTGAGCATTTGATTCAGCATCACTTTTTCAAAAACCTTGCTAAAAACTGGCAACACGGATACAGGCCTATAATTATTAGTATCTTTACTGTCCCCGGATTTGAAAAGAGGTATGACTTTACTGTATTTCATTAAATCTGGGAAAACTCCTTGGTCTACACACAAATTAAAAATTAACGCCAAGTATGGTGCTATAGTCTCAACTATGGATGTACAAACTTTGATAGACATTCCCCAAAGATCTTCGGTCAGTTTGATTTTTATTTGCCGGAAAGCTTTAATAACTATCATAGGGTTTATGTGTTTAAATTTAAATTCAGCCGGGCACCCAGACACGTTTGCCTTTAATAAACCAATTGAGACTTCAGCTGAGGAATTTAGAGCCTCCGTAGTTTTTAAAGGTATATCGGTAAAGAAACAATACAAATTTACAAATTCTTGAGCTACTTCCTGATTAGAGGTTTTAGGACCACATGCTGTATCTAATGTGTAGCTAGTGTTACGTATTTTCTTCCTGTTGGTCTCATCATTTCTCCCTGTTGGTCTCAGAATTTAGCAACCTTGCATATATTTGTAAACATTTTTGAATACTTAGCAACATACTTGTTGAAAGTTTCAGTGTTTATATAAGGCCTAAGGCCATAAAGCTCAAACAGTACTTCCCTACTTTTCCTGATACCTCTAGTTGCCCAATCACTAAATATAAATTTAGGGCAAATACTTTTTGTCTTCTTTTCAAATGTTTTGTTGAATTCAGTGTGAACTATTGAAAAGAAATTATCATACAATTGATTTATATTATTTTCGTCTATATGATGACTCATGACACGTAACTTGTTCTGTAGGGAAGTATTATACCTATTTAATTTGCTAGTAGTTATAGGTCTAAATTTAATCTCAACTTTTTGCAATGGTGTGTTACACCTGAAAGTTACAGTTTGTCCGCTATGGTCAGACGGCAGACAATTTAATATTGCTTTATCTAAGTAGAAGTGCTTTATCTAAGTGAATTTCTCATAAGCTTATTTCACGAAGGATTAATATAAGAAACATGTGTGATTGATGGATTTTATAATTCAGTCATTCATTACTAACAAACATTATAGTTTCATGACCAGCTAAAGAGGATCGTCCATTTTTAATTACAAAACAATTTCAAGAAATAAGGTCTCTCATTATTTATTTCTCGTTAAAATGAAAAAATACTCCTTAATCATTTATATTTTTGAAGAAATGTGGTTACTTTTTATTTGACCTTCAATGACGTCATCTCAAAAAGGAATATCGCGAAATAAGCTTTTTGCGATGCCAAACCGCACGATTTGCAATCGCGCGGTTCTCGCGTGTCTGAACAAGCCCTTAGCTTCACGTGGATGCCATTAAAAACAAAATGAATAAAACTTTAAAATTAAATATAAACAAATAAAAAAAAAACTAGCCATTGAATTTCAGAAATATTCAAATTAGTTTATTAAAAACTTATTTTAACTAAAAAAAACAGTTGAGATTTTTTTTAATGCCCATTGTCTGACTGACAATACAGAACCTAAACGCCCTTTGGAAAAGAGAATGAATATGATCATAAGAAAAAGAAACGGAACTTTTTTTGTTGTCCTGAAATGGGTGGAAAGTTATGTGGGACCCCAACTGACTAGAACCACACGGTTCTGACTTGGCCCAGGAAATACTTGTATGTTGGTGGCTTGGCGCCATCCCCGACTGGTTTCAGTCCATCATGTCTAGCGGGGCCCATCTTCAAGTGTGGCCGATTCCATAACTGCACGGTCTACTTACAACACTGAGGGCTACCTCCTTGAGCCTGACTAGTCGGGGGGTGGCTCAACCTCAAAGGTAAAGAACGATTTGGGTCGTTCCTTAATATGAATGGACGGAAATGACAAAACTATGTACACAAAACTGATTATTCTTTTATGAATAAATGGATTGATTACACGGGCAGGTTAACGGTAATTCTCAATCTTGATTGTAACTTCCCCTTTTAAAACGAGGAAATTGCGATCAGCAACTTTGTGATTACATAATGAAGTATTAACAAGGCACGAGGAAGAAGGTTATTTTATATTCGGAGAATTTATTTATTTCTGATTGTTACAAGGATCGTGGCTGACGCTCCGTTCGATCTTCAGGTACCGTGCTTGCCTTGCCGTGGATGGGTGACGACCTATTTACATGCCGAGTTTCCTCCGTGCCTCGGAACCGGACCTGGTGGTCAATTGTAGATCTTTGACAGTCGATAAGTAGCCAGTGGTCCAAAAGTCTGACAACTTACCAAGGGGTCACAGTCTTACCAAGGGGTTTCGTATTACCCAGTACTAACTGGGTTGTGGAGGACAGATAGGCAGTCACTCTATATAAAATACTGGTATTCAGCTGCATCCGGTTAGACTGGAAGCCGACCCGAACATAGTTGGGAAAAGGCTACGTTACCCTTGTAACGTTAGCTCCTAGGGCTACTTGCACCGCGGGCCTGTGGACGGTGAGCCATGGGCTAGCTCGCCGTCCGTCCGTCTTATGACGACAGGCCGTGTCGACGGCGGCCGAGTGTTCCACGCGCGCCTCAAAGAGAGTCAGCAAACAGGAAGGGGTCCGTAAGGACCGACGCCTGCCAGGGTTGCGGGACTGTTCGAAAGAGATACCGCGGCCCTGGAACACAAAGGGCAAAGGAAGGAACATGGATTGGTTTTAGTCAATAAAAGTCTGACACTCCCTCCTGCTCAGCCCAGAGCGGGAGGGGTTATTTGATGATTTCCCATCTGAAAAAAAAAAGCTCCTACATCGCGCATCGTTTGATTACGCAAATGTATTACCGAAATTGATGTAAAGCTTTAATAGCCGAAAAGCAACATAACATAATATTTTGAAAAGCTGAAACAGCTTTCACTCCACTTACTGGCGCGCGGTCTACGGAAAGACTAAAGCAGTGGCGAGGTAGTGCATCCTTACCTAACCCATTCGTTCCACCTGGTGAAAATCTCCCACCTGGGCATGAGTTGCCATGGCTGACCTGGAAGTCTTTAAATAGACTCCAGACCGCTCAGGTTGGTCGTAGCAAGGAAAACCTGCTCAGGTGGAGATTAATTAATGACTCTGCTCTGGAGTGTAAATGTGGTGCTGTTCCACAAACGATGGGGCATTTAATATCGTTTCCTGCGTGTCCTGTTGTTTGTTCACTACAAGAACTGGTGGACGCTACCGAAAGCGCCAAACTAGTAGCTCAATTCTGGGCCGACACAATTTAGATTGCCATCGACACGCTAAGAAAAAGATAATATTTTGAAGGGAGGAAAAAAAGCCCGTAAAATATAATTAAAAGATAAGAGACCCATGCGTACTACAGACGTAAATCATAAAAATATAAAAGTATATATAAACAGGGAATTTTGTTAGAAAAATATTTGGTCCTTATATTTTTTCTGCGAAGCTTTCAAGAGGTAAATCGACATATTGTTTATATCAATATGAATTTGTTTTTACAAAGCTGATAGAAATATATTCAATACAAAAGAAAAATTATAGCTTCTTTTTATCCAGTAGGTAAAAGATTTTTCTATTTCTTTTCGCTGTAAAGATTCCAATCTCAACGTCTGAAAGTGGCGCCGGTGACTGAAAAGTTAGTGTGGTAATCAGATGGCTTGGTATGAGAGGAAAATGTAGTGGAAAAACTTTTGAGTATGAAAGTGGATGGATGAAAGAAAAAAAAAACTCAAAACTCAAAGCATTTATTTCAATTAGACCATAACAGGCACTTTTAATGTCAGAAAGAGAAAGGCAAAGCTACAGTAACAGACACAAGGCATAATAACTTGTGAAAGTACTGTAGTTGCCCATTCCAAAGCGTAGATCTCTATGGAGAAGAATGGGCAAGAAACTCCATGGACACTCTTCAATCAAAATATTGTTACAAGATCTTGGTTACATCATGACATGTTGAGATTATACATATATGAATGTGAGAACGATGTAGAAAGACGTGCACATTAAGAGCGTCCAGAGTAAAAAAATATAATTATCAACAATTTATAAACAAAGTAGTTAAAATAAACCGTGGCAGCTAAGAGATGACCAGTCCTAATTGACAGCGCCCGTTCACAAACATGACGCATGGATCAGCGCCATTAAGCTCAACCATATTGAAGGGAACTAAACGACCCGACACTGCCACCAGCATCAGCGGGACATTTGAGAGTAGAGAAAGACCTAAGAAATGATGGATGTGTGAAGGATAATATGGCCAGAAAGGAGGTGACTGCTGAGATGACGAGTAATAGAGAAGTATGGAAGAAGAAGACATGCTGCGCCGACCTGAAATAAATTGGGATAAGGTTGGGATAATGATAATGATGATCATTCAAATCCGAAACTCGTATTTTCTTAAGTTCTAGTTTTCATGAGAAGTTCCCACGGCTGGGACACGGGCTTCCTCTTTGTGACGAAGATTAGGCTGTAGGCCACCACGCGCGAGGGCTTAGAGTGGGTTAGCGGAAGGTCACCTGACCTTAAATTTTTGGTTCCAGACATGACGATTTATTCATCTTGTTTTTTACCACCGTCCTGAGTTAAGCTTTTGCTATGACCCGTGACATGTTTCATCATCTGCCTAGCCTTTTCCCAAGTACGTTGGGGTCGGCTTCCAGTCCAACCGGATGCAGCTGAATACCACTATTTTACATGGAGCGACTGCCTATCTGACCTCCACAACCCAGTTAGTACTGAGTAATACGATACCCCTTGATAAGACTGGTTGTCAGACTTTTCGGGCCACTGATTACCTGTAACGCCTGTCAAAGATCTACATATGACAGCCGGGACCAACGGCTTAAAGTGCTTTCCGAGGCACGGAGGAAACTCGGTATGTAATAGGTGGTCACCCATTCAAAGACCAACCTAGGCAAGTACGACTTATCCTAAAGATCGGCCCTAGCGGCCATTATCATTTTGCCACGAGCTCCTCTCCCGTGACATGCTTCTAGGTACACTATTACCAATCCCACCAGCTCTTCATAACCCATGTAACTTGTGGTCGGCGTAACATATAATTTTCCCGGTCACTCGTCACGATAACATTTACTATTCTTTCTTAACATGTACCTTACAAAATCCATCCATCTTTTCCTTTGCCGAAGGCCCTTTCGTCTCCATCTACGAAATGTTATTAAAATTCAAATTTTCTTTATAACATGCAATCCTTTTATTTCGTAATCGTATTACGGCCGGTTCTCAGCCTCGGATTACGTTCACCTTTCAATTAATCGAACAATAAATTACGAGTAATCGACTAACAGTATAATTCGGGTGAAATCTGTTGGGAATCGAAGGAATCGGTTTTGCTATGAATTCATTATGGTTTCGGTTTTAATTCGGAAGCCGTCTTAAATATGAAGGACATATTTAAGACGTATTGTGTAATGTAAATTATTCGAGGCACGTTTTGCATTATGTATGAGCTTTACCTAGATTATCCGTCGACATTTGTTGAAACGTACGTGAAATCTTTTATAATACTTAGGCATTAAGAAAATTACAAATTAGAAATGTTTGTCGGAAGATGTGAAAAGTAAAATCGATATTGGCCTCTGCCAGGGTTGCGGGACTGTTCGAAAGAGATACCGCGGCCCTGGAACACAAAGGGCAAAGGAAGGAACATGGATGGGTTTTAGTCAGTAGAAGTCTGACACTCCCTCCTGCTCAGCCCAGAGCGGGAGGGGTTATTTGATGATTTCCCATCGGTAAAAAAAAAAAAAAATTGGCCTCTCATATGCAGATACAACCACCATCTTAGTTTTGGAAATAGCTAGCAAACTTGAAGTTATCAAACTTCCAAATACAAAGTGACTAGTACGGGTCACATCTACAAATGTTTTGCTCCAGTAGTGAGGTCCTCAGTAGTTGAGTTTAACTCTTGTAGTAGTGGTATGACCGGTGTTTGAAAAGAAGTTTTCAGCTTGAAACTAAAGCGGTAATTAGTCAGCTCGTTCGACTCAACTAATATAAGCGTATTACATAATAATTGCTGGTACAATAATTGAGGAACATATGTTGTTGGTAAACAAACATTGAACTGTTGTTGTGTTTGTCTTGACAAATGAACATAAATGTTAGGGAAGTATATTGTAACGAATTATAGTTCAAGAATTTTCAGATACTTACGTTTTCTAAAAGCTTCTTGCTTCGGAAATTCCTTTGGATACACTGAGGAACTGGAGGAAATCACATTCTATCAGCGGTAACTATGATTAGAAATAAAAAATATGTCGGTTTGACTTAAGCTTCTGTCAATGTTGCTAAAAGTCATTGTTGAAAGATGAAATGTTTCAAAACCTATTGCTACTGATTTTGGCCTTCTATGGGTGGCGATTATCACATTCCATGAGGCAGACTTATTAGACGATTATATATTTTTTTGGTACCCTGTCATGTGTCCCACAGCTGGGCAAGTGCCTCCCCTTTTTCCTTCCAAACCTCTCTATCTTTTGCGATCTCAGGCCACGTTCGCCCCGCAAACAAGATACGAAACGTTTGTAACTTGGCTAGGACTGGATCGTCACACCACCTTCGCCGCGGTCTACCTCGGCGGCGATTTCCTCCATCAGGTGTCCAGTGAGTGACGATCTGTACCCACCTCTCTGTGCATAAGACGATTTATCGTCTAACAGATTGTCAACCTTTTAAATAATCTTTGATATCATTTTGCCAAAAGAATTTTCCCGACGGGTCCTAAGCTTGCTAAAATGAGTATTTGCCAAACGGTTTTGTTACCTTCCAAACTAAGCTTAACCAGAAATACCCATCTCAAATAACTGAAGCCAACGAACACCAATTGATTAGTACAGTTAAGTAGTATCGAGTTATAATTGGGTCTATGAGGCATATAAGACAAGGGGCTGACCTTAACCTCATAGGTGAGCCCAATTATAGCAACAAGGCAACTTCGAGAACAATAAGTGTACAATCCGAACAAAATGTGACGGCAGAGCATGGAGAACTAATTTCTATGACTACATCTATGTATAGACGCCAGCACATCAAGCCACCCAAAATTGTCAAATTTTCCCAAACAACCTTGAACCTAAAGCTTCAGCGAAAAAGTTGAAAATCTATGAAAGAAATTTGACAGATTGTAGTGCTTGATGTGCAAGTCTGTAACAATTTATCTACCCATGTTTGCAAAGAAATGAATTATTTGATTAATAATATTCTCTAGGTAATTCAGTAGGAATTGTATTATCGATGTTAGATATTGGGGTCTTTCTTTCTATTAAGAATTTCTCAGTGCTATCCGAAGTCTGGTTCTTTGTCCAGGTAATAGTACTGGATCGACAGCATCGTCATTTTGGAGAGTCTAAAGCATAAAAAAATGCTTCAACATAAAGATATTACTACTGATACTCCCCCCTTTTCCCTTCGGGGTGGCAGAAAGTACTCCTTGGTGCTCCTTAACACAACTAATGAACTGAGGGTGTACTGTGTACCTTCGCCCATCCCTTCACATAACCCGCATCCCTTTGTTACCTAAATTCCATTTGAATCCCCATTTCACAGTCGATCAGCAGTCTATCATTTTCTTTGATCGTAAATGTAAATACATAACCAAAGGTCTTTTTACGAGCGTTTGAACAATGAGGTATCTCACATAATGAGCTCGTTACAGACAACCGAAAAGCAAGGAAAAATAACTCGTACACTTTTTGTTTCCAGTTCAATTCCTCATCCTACTGAACTTATAAAGAAAATTACGGAGAAATCACAAACGAAGATCACCAAATACGTTACCAAAGTTGTGAATCAAAAATAAAGTGATTATTGTAGTCAATATAAAGATGTAAAGCCAATAAGCTCTTCGCTCCACGATAAAACCACTTTTAAAGCCTGATCATTGAACTAAGCGAGCGTAAAATTGAATTTATTTCATGTTTCGCTTGAGCACTGTTTAACTTCAAAACACAGTCTGGCAATTTACCATGCGAAATACTTGGATACGTGTCCTGAATTCATCTCTACCCAAAACTTTGTACACCCTTTTTAAGTAGATACCTAGATTTTACCCACAGCTTTGCTTGTGTGGATATCAGAAATTATTTCATGTGAACGTACATGCGGGATAAAAACGATCCTTTGTTCTAATCCAGGTCAGCCTGTGTGCCCTATGTTATCGGTATTCCTTCATCTGCAAAAGCGTGAACAATTATCAGACAGGAAGATGTAAATTATAAATGCGAAAGACGCTCTGTCTGTCGGCTTGTCTGTATGTCTGTCGGTCTGGTATACAGGGTGTAACAAGACCCCTAACGAAGCCGTCAACCAAACATTCTATACATAGAACTAAGTAACTTTACGCAAGAAATATTGCTGGGAAACGACTTTTTTTTGGGGTGAAAAATCACGTTTTACGGTAGTACTCAATGTAACGCACTCAATACATTGTGCTGATGGATGGATTGAATAGTACGAGGGCTGTGGAGGTGTTTAAAGATATCTTACATTGAAAAAAGGGGTTTAATAAAAAAAAGTCGTAAAAAATTTGGAACTTTGACCCCCATTACCCCGTAACTAGAAAAAAAAAATTCGCAATGACGAGGAGAACAAGTGCCCTTCAGCTTCGATAAGGGTCTTGTTACACGCTTTAGGTGTCCGAACTGAGCGAACCGCCATCGCCAGTTTGTGGAATTTACTGCCGGCCTCTCTGTTTTCTGATCATTATAATCTGGATCTCTTCAAAGTTCAAGTAAAAAGATTTGAATACAATATCACCCTAAAGTATTTATGTAAAACGTCAATTAAAAGCAAAGCTTGAATAAATAATGGCAACACAAAGACACGCTACTCAAGGTCAAGTGCGTGTACACTGTTTGTACAGTGTACATCAGTATCGATTCAACTCAATTGAGACACAGAAAGTAGCTCGAGTTACTTTCTAATTAATAATTAGTTCGAAAACCGTTCAACTGTTTAACATGAAAGATATACCAAACAGACAGACAAACCGACAGACAGACAGACCGACAGTCAGAGCGTCTTACGCATTTATAATTTATGTACCTACGTATGTTCGTAGCTAGAGTTGGCAGACATTTTACCACCCGTGTACTTTGGGGAAGTACCCGAGCGTTAGTATGACACATCGACTTTACAACGTGTCTGTGACAGAGACAACGCTCTATAAAGCCGAACTTTTTCTGACACTCGATGTGCCATACCATATTTATAGGCGATTCTCACACGATACGGTTGGTCCGCGCGGTCGGGCGGATGCGGCGTAGTGGATTTTGTGGCGGTGCACAGCCCGGACAGGCGGTGAGCTGCGCTCGTCCACGCGGTCGGTGTACGTGTGTTAAGGTAACAGACCATGCCGCCGATCGTATCGTCGATGCTGCCGCGTGCGATAGCATTCCCACTCTGTTTCTTACTCAAGTAAATCACGGTTCGGAGCGACAGAAAAGGATACTAAGATGGAAAAGTGCGATTTCGTACTGCCAGATGAGGTTCAACCCATAGACATAAACGGATTTAAAACAAGCCAATGCGACGTCACCTTGCATTGTCTTGTTTGATACGTCACATCGGGTCGCCGGTCATGAGATGACCACACGACCGCGCGGACGAGCGGTGTCGTGTGAAAACCCTATACTGGCTGGGTGCTGAGTGGCAGGTGTGGTTTTAATACGGTTGTAAGCATAACATTGCCTAGCTAGATTAGATTTAGGTCGTGTTGATTTGACCCTGCCACGTGTAAGTTCTGTTTTACGGTAAATGAGAGTTTTGTCTTTTTCCAAGGGGTCAAATTAAATTGTTCCTACTAGGTACATAAAACTCGAATGAAATAAAATGTAGGTACTATAAAATTCTTGTAGGTATTTCAGGTAACAGTAAATTGAATGGGTCTCAGTAGGCCTCGAAAATGGACTAAGTTGAAATGGTAAAAATAAATCCGATGCAATAATCGCGTGCAATGAGACAATAAGGTAGAACGAAGTTTATGCTCTGATTTTCATGGGATTTTCTTTGTCAGTTCCTAGAGGACTGGCGAAGAAAGTTAAAATTAAAAAATTCGCCGCTCGCGACTTTTTTATTTTGAATTTCCGTTGGAATATATATTTTTTTCATCAATAACTTCAAATTACGCGAATTCATATTGTGGCATAATGGTGAGAGGCCAATTTGGTCTGTTTTTTTGGTTCATAGTTGTCGATTCAAGTTTTTTTTTTTTCAATTTCCAATTTTAATTTGTTCAAACACCGAATTGTCTGGATTTAATCAATTTTTTACAATACATTTTTTATGTTTTTTTTTTTTTGTTTGGGTAAAAACACCAATTTAGTTTCCACATTAACTTAATAAAAGACAGACACAAATGTAGCATAAATTAATATATCCCTTTTGTTTTTCAGCCGTAGTTGTTTAAAAAACAAAATAATGTATAATAAACCTCATAACTTTGAATCACCTGAAGAACCTTCTGAAGGGCAAATTTTATTTGTTACGTTATAAAAACTGTGTACCTTAGTAATGTTCGTTCTTTACGAGATTGTTTCTGGTTTATGACATCATTCTTTATATAGATGTACATAATTATTTTCTTGTAGCTTTAAGTCTTATATCGGGGTGATAAAGCAGCTTTATCATTGTCGTAAAGTTTAGGTTTTCCTAGACTGTCCGTCTTTATATAAGGCGATTAATGTTGGCTCGTAACTGAGACAATAATGAGCATTTATATTGGATTTTTGAGTACTGTCGTTTGATTATTAAATGAAGCAATATTTTTGTTAAGTATGGAAATAATTGATTCCTCTAGTATTTGGCTATTGATCCTCATCCTATGTCCTTATAAAATGTTAAAGATAAGTGCAACAAAGAGTATGATAAGTTATTTCCCATCTGTAAAATTTTACCCATCGATAAAAAAGTAGATTATTTGGTAGGACTAGAATATTATTATAAAGATGAACATAAAGTTAATGTTGAAAACAAGTACAACACACGTAGGGTTAGAGAGAACAGACTGGTTCAACCACAGATAAGAAATTATTACGGTAAGAGAACATCTAAGTATTTGGTACCTAAAGTGTTTAACAAAATAGATTTATTAAGAGAAAAAGTTAAAGTTAGTAAAGGATCACTTAAGACAAAATTAAAAAACTTTATACAGGATAGCAAACAGAGCTAAATACCTACACCGTATAACATTGTATAAGATTCAAACATAACAGTATAATAGATATAAGTATTAGCTATGTAAGGAAGGTGGTAAATTGTGATGCAAAAGAGCGCCTCTCGCCATCAAACGTAAAAGTTTGGCGAGTTTAGAATTAAGGAACACGTCTGTACTATAATTTCTTTAAATAATAATAAAAAATATCCCCTAAGTGGGGTTGAGTTTTCTGTTACGAAATTCCAGAGACGTCGTCGTAATTTTCCTCGATACATAATAATGGGCTAACGTCGTCCTTATTGGACCTAAGTCAACAAAAGTTCCGTGTAAGGTTAGCGTGATAAGCCAGGGGAAGGTACGGTCCGATTATTTGGCTGACTATCGGGGATTAAAAGCGAGCTAATCTCTTTCAAATCATATTATTGAAGTACGACTGCTGAACGTTTATACCTGGGTTCGGGCAAAAAATTGCTATTAGATTTTTTCATTACAAAGTCACAGTAGCCCGTAGTTTGGTAGTTGACGGTATGATAACCCGTGCCTCGGAAAGCACGTTAAGCCGTTGGACCTGCGCCTGATCTCTGTTCGGTCGTGTCGGATTGCAGTCCTTAAGGACTATGAGAGTAAAGGAACAGAGAGTGCACCTGTGTCCGTCTGTCTGTCAAAGACCCTTTTTCTCAGGAATGCGTGGCGGTATCAAGCTGAAATTAATACCAAATAACTACCCCTTGGAGCAATGAAAAATCAAACTTTTAAGTCATCGCGATCAAAAGATATGACTGTTTATGTGGCATATTATGCGATTTCACAAGGGAATCCAAACCTATAGGGTACTTCCCTTCGACCCAGAATCATGAAATTTGAAAAGCAAGGCCTTACAGCTCAAATAAAGGAAATATTCCAAAAAAATAAAATAGTTGAAAATGAAAGGGTGTCCCCATACATACTATATATATTATATATATATATTTTTTTTAGATAATCGTACGGAGCCCTTCGTGCACGAGTCCGAATCGCACTTGACCGGTTTTTTTTTAATTTACCACTGAACAAAATGCTGCATAATGTCGATATTTCCAAAAACATTACGTTTTCCTATTGCGATACCCGTATTTTCCCCGAAATGATTGTCCATTTAGAAAGTGAGTCTTCAAAGAAAAGTATAACGGTA
The DNA here is from genome assembly GCA_947578425.1 of Eugnorisma glareosa. Lineage (NCBI taxonomy): Eukaryota > Metazoa > Arthropoda > Insecta > Lepidoptera > Noctuidae > Eugnorisma > Eugnorisma glareosa. The sequence goes on along the minus strand of OX387974.1, from coordinate 8,745,297 downwards.
TTCAAAGCAAAAAATAAAAGAAGATATTGATGAGTTCTTGTTTCTCAGTGATCTTTATTAATGGCTGCCTCCTGAGGCTTAGGACAGCCACTAAAAGCTTCCATTTCTCTTTCATATTTCTTTGATTTTTCCGTCGCAAAAGAAATATTACCATTCTTTCCGAGAGTTTACGCTTAGGAATATGTGACAAGATTTATGTATTCTGTCCTTGTTCGTTTACCTAAGTAATACATAATATATTATGTACTTAGAATTCAGGGTAACGACGGTTGACGGGTGTCTGTGTCTACCTATAATCTGTCTGTACCTATAATCCATCTTTGCCTAAAATTTCGTGTATTTTGTGTCGCGGTTAACTAAAAAAAATCTTGCTTAAGATGCATGTCGGATTTTATTAAAATAGGGATAAGGTTTATTAACTACTACTTACACGCGGCTTCGCTCGACTTGTAGTCGGAAATTATGCCACAGGAACGTACTGTTTATAAAATACAGCCTATGGCACTCGGGGATAGTGTTATTAGTGAATGTACTTTCGAAGTCGGAGTAGTAGTTCCGAACATTTCCATCTCATTTACATGACATAAAGTCAACACATAATTATTATAGTGGTAATGTGGTCCGCAACACCTAAATAAGTATGTTAAAATCATGGCTGACTGAAATGTGACATATAAAAAGGTTGGGCCTCACAACTCCTGTCCAACTCTTGGTTGATGTGCTACTTTATTTGTCCTTAGATATCTTTGGATCCGCATAGCGTTATTCGAGCGCCAATTGGCGAAGATCATCGAGCATCTAGTCAACAACGCGAACCGCTACTACGAACGGGACGCCTTGGTTGCCGACCCAGACTACGGGAGCATCCTCAGCTCCCTGCTGGTTGGTCCTTGTGCCCTGGAGTACTCTAAGGCCAAACCACCGGCTTGTTTTTGGACGGATCCTCCTGCAGACGAACTTGTGAGTATAACTTTGGTCAGAGGGTCTTCTTATTCGAATTTAATCAAATATTTTTTGCCATTCTGATTTATATTTTGCCCAGTTACTGAAAACCTATTTACACAAAACTCCTGGCATCTGACATGTCATGTCAACTAATTTAATTTTGAAGTAATAAGTGAACCTTTTCTTGATATAAATGCGGTCTAGTGTGAGTGCAAGCTTTTTTTGTTTGTTTTCATTGTGAAAAGTGCAAATAAAATACCGAAACCTCTCAAAAGTGATGCACGGCTAGATATTAGCGAATGTTTTAACTTTTATGAAAGAAGGGAAACACCTTCAAGCTCCAACAATCATTCGAAAAGTTTTTTCCCTCCTTTGAATTAATTAAAGTAATATGAACTCATATGTGTTTAAGATAAAGTTATTTTTTTAACAGTTTTTTGTTTTCAATATTTTGTTTGTAATCATTCCAGTTAGTATATAAGTTCCTCGATAAATACATGATTGTCTGTTGTTTTGTAGCCTTTAGCGTACTTGAAAGTAATTAATTCAATGAAATAACAGGTGCAAAGACACAGGATGTCTGCAGGAACCACTACACCGCCTTCCGTTAGGAGGCCAATATTAAATTTCAAGAGAAGTTTAAATGCTTCATCTGACGATGGGAGCTCAAATAATCCAGGTAATCTTTTTAATTAGGATTCCTTAGCTTAGCTAGATAGCTTCAATTAAAAATTACTTTGTTGCATAATATACCGACTTCTCTCGGTATTTCACTTAAGTTTTTGCTGCTCAACTTATATTGTAATTTACGGGATATCTTTGGTCGGATCGGGATGAGTCATCCCGCGATCATGGCGCTTGCAACAGCGTCGAAATATCGGGAGCCTAAAATCTATACTAATATTGTAAAGAGTTGTGAGGTTGTCGGGGATCTAATGAACCGATTTTGAAAATTCTTTCACTAATAGGAAGCTACATTACCCCCGAGTGCCATAGGCTATATTAACAACGTGCCCGTGGGATAATTTCCGACCACAACGCGAGCGAAGCCGAGGGCAATAGCTAGTAATGAATAATCACGGAAGGTATCCCGTAAGTGACAGCATAAATTTAGTTTTAAACCGGAAAGCTTAAAACTGATTTACTGCTCAGTTTTTAATCTACTTTTCTTACAAGAGGAAGCTTACAAAGCGTAACTTTTGCTTTAGGTGCTGGCAAAGCGGCCGGCTCGAGTGCCAAAGACTACGTCGAGAGCTTACACCAAAATTCTACCGCCACGCTTTTGTACGGAAAGAACAATGTCAAGGTTCAGCCGGTAAGAAACAAAACCTTTTTCATACAGATTTATTTGCTCTTGTTTATGATTTGTGTGTTGAGTTTTATTAAATTTGGGAAACGGATCGGATCCGCTGGTCCTTCGGGAAAGGTCCAATCATACGAGCGGGTACTTGAAATTACTCGTATGTTCTGGATTTCGGGTAGTTTATTCAATTTGTGTAAATATTTTGCGGCTTTTTCGTTGTAAGAATTCTTAGGGAATTATTTAACCGACAGGATAGTAATAGAGACCTTACTCGTGTGGGTAGTTAAACAAAAATGAGTACTTTTAAATTTACTACAATTAAAGGATGTTTTATTGCCAAGGGTAGTTACAAAGTTAAATTGTCTGCCTTTTAAGGCCAAAATTTGTCATCTTATAACTCCGTATTATTTTACAGCCGAGCCACCTTTGATAAATGTCTAAAACTTTAAATTAATTTAGTCAGACATAATTGAAATTGAAGTATTGATAAAAGATTAAAGTGGAATTTCAAATTATTATTTTAGGTAGATACTTGAGAATAATTTGACGTTGAAGAATTTTAAACTAATCTATTTATAGAAGGATGTTGAGGAGCCGATGCCTGGGTACTTGAGTCTTCATCAGACAGCTGCGGGCCTGGTCATTAAGTGGACCCCGAACCAGCTCATGAATGGATACGCGGAGAGCGAGGGAATTGATAAAAGGTAAACTAGAATTTGGATTCAATTCGATGGTAAAATGTAGTAAAGCCAGTAATTTGTTGTTTACATGTTGTTCGTAGTGTTTTGTTTTATGTTGAAGAAAGTTCACCCCTTTGATTATAATATAATGTCGAGATGGAGCGTCGCCCTACAATCAAAACAAAGAAAACGGGGCAACAATTTCAAACATTTGCGTGTGCGGCAGCGTGCTCGCGGGGCACAGAGACTCCATGTCTCTGTGTGCGAACTTATAAGCCAACAGTTGGCTGATATTTTTTGACACGTTTTCGCATATTTGATGCTACATCAAAACTCATAGAATTACATTCATAAAATTGGGCAAATAGAAAATTTAAAGACCAAAGGCATACACCAACCCGTACTGGGCTCGTTTGTTGGATTATGGCCTATTCCCTCTACCAGGTAGGTAGGAGGCTCGTGTCACTAAAGTGACAACGTTAGGATGATGATACATACATTATCTACATACGAGTACTTTAGCATTATTGATTACAACTCAGCACGGCGACGCTACGCCTCGGTTTTATAGTAGGATTCATGAATTGAGCTATACTTTAAATTGCGAACAAAGTCATTCGTTTGTTTTAATCTATAGTTCCTTAGCTGTAACTGAACTCGTAATTCCGCCCATTATTACAATATTACCAAAGAGGCGTTCGAAAATAAGCTCTGTCAAGTAAATGTTCTCAAAGCTAAGTATGTAACATATGGAGTGAAAGTTTACAGTCTTGTATACCTAGGCCAAGTGCTACTTTCCTAACTTTATTTATACTTACATTGCTTATGCGTTTGTTTTTGAATAGCGAAGCTTTTTTATTAGAACACCTCCAGCTTTTGCTCAACTGGTCAATTGTATGCAGTCGCCTTCAGTTTTCTGAGAACTGTAAATGAAGTTTGTTTTCGCAAACGGTGTTAAAATAGCTCCTAGTGTTACCAGGAAAAATTGGTTTAGAGAAATGATTTCCTAGATATAGTTTTACAACTTTTATGAAGACATTTTTCAGTTTTCTTTAGAATTCAAACTTTTATTTTACTATTTATGCACACACAGTAGATCTACCGTACCGTAGACTTTTATCTACTTTCTCATCTTGTATTAATATTAAACAAACAAAGAGATTAACACGAATAATTTTGGCACACGTGAATTTTAAAACCGGAATAATCTTTTATCTCGATGTAAACAACTCCAAATAATATTATTATTTATGTTTCGTTTCATCTACTAAATTAAATATAAAAAAAAACCTAAGAAAACATGGTAAATATCCCGTATCTAGTATTAATGATAGATAATGTTAGTGACCGTGACAGTTTAAAAACTTATAAATTAAATATGTTGCACACAATTAAAAGCATGATATTTTCAATCACACTTTCTTTTTTGCGTCATTTTAAAGTAATTCCCATACTTGTTCATTTGTTTTTCACATTTATTGTTTTTTTTAATGTCGCTTTGTAGACTGTGTTGTGTATATAGCGCCTATGTGTAGTTGTCTCCGCTGCCACCTAGTGCATGCCTCCGCGTGCCAGCACAAGTATGTTCTGTGCAGTGTGGCGCCCCCCTGCACAGTGTACCGGCGACGGTGTGCCGGCCCTCTGTGCATTGATTGGTATGTGTTTGTATTTAGTTAGTACAACCGGCCGAGTTCGCGGTTGATCACTTTCAACCTTATTGCTAAAGGCATAGAGGTTAAAAATGGTCGACCACCAACTTTGTTGGGTGTATTTAGCGCTTTTGTGTTGTGAGCTTAGTGCTTGTTTGGGCGCCGCCGTCTCCACGGGTGAGAGAATTGTGGGGATAGTCACGTTCGTGCCTTGATATACAGCGTTATGTAGAGTTAGATGATGGAGATTCTATTGGGTATCAGGACACTTGCGCGAACCCTCTTGCGCGAAAAGACATTTGCGCGCACGGACTTTTGCGCGATTGACTTTAATTGTTTACACTGAAAAAAAAAAACACCCAAGATTTTTTTTCCAGTCTATCTGGTACTTACCATTAACAATCACAACTCAACCCAACCTTTTTTTTTGGGATGGGAAATCATTATATGACTCCTCCCGCTCTGGGCGGAGCAGGAGGGAGTGTCAGACTTTTACTGACTAAAACCCATCCATGTTCCTTCCTTTGCCCTTTGTGTTCCAGGGCCGCGGTATCTCTTTCGAACAGTCCCGCAGCCCCGGCAGGCATCGGCCCATTCAGACCCCTTCCTTTTGCTGACATCTCTTTGAGGCGCGCGTGGAACACTCGGGCGCCGTCGACACGGCCTGTCGTCATAAGACGGACGAACGGCGAGCTAGCCCAGGCACAGGCCCGCGCCTACGGTGGCCGGGGGCCACCACGTGGCCCGCGACGCCCGGTGCGTCTCCCGCGGTGGCTGGGACATGAGGTTCTCTCCCTTTCACGTTCCGCCTGCCGTTGCCGCCTTCTTCGCTAGCATGGATTGAACCAAGTTTACTCTATAAGTCACTCCTCACTCAAGTGTCCAATGTGCAGATGTCTGATCGCACAAAAGTCCATTCGCGTAAGTGTCCATGCGCACAAATGTCCGATCGTGCAAAAGTCCAGTCGCGCAAAAGTCCATTTGCGCAAGTGCCCATGCGCGCAAATGTCTTTTTGCGCAAATGTCTTTCGCGCTATGTCCTAGATCCATTTTACGTAGTATGGAATATGATGACTTGGCCAAACTATTTCTGCAATTTTCTGACTCATGGAGATAGCGCCAGTTCTAAGTGTTTTTTTTACAACTTTTCAGCAAATATTCTTAACTGACATGTCTACATAATATATATATAAGGTCTATCTATTCAAACACGAAATCTCTTAAGGGGTCATTGTACTCATCATTAAGAACAACTTTCACTCAACAACCCCGAAATCGCGAATAAAAAATCAGCTGTTCAGTACATTTCTCGGCGCAAAACTCGACAAAATGTACCGAACAGCTGATTTTTTTGAGCGAGTACAATGACCCCTTAAGAGATTTCGTGTTTGAATAGATAGACCTTATATATATTGTAGACGTCGTTTAAAGCCGCAGGCGACCAGGGGGTGCAGATATTCCACACTATCTGCAACAAAATATGGCAAAGCGGAACATGGCCTAAAGAATGGGCTCATACTGTCTTCATTCCACTACACAAAAAGGGCTCGACGAAGAAGTGTAGCAACTACCGACTGATTGCACTAATATCACACGCTAGCAAAATTTTACTGCACATTCTGAATGAGCGATTAAAGACGTTCTTATCTAAAGAAATTGCACCTGAACAGGCAGGGTTTGTAAAAGGCAAAGGCACTCGAGAACAGATCTTCATAGTGCGCCAAATCATTGAGAAAGCCCGTGAGTTCAACAAGCCAACGTATATTTGCTTCGTTGACTTCTCTAAGGCGTTTGATTCCGTGAAATGGCCAGTGCTGTGGGGGGGATCCCCATCATCATCCTTGCTATGGGCACCCCCAAACACCTTATGCACCTTTTGAGGCGTCTTTATGAGGATGGAACCGCGTCAGTGAGGACGGATAGCGTATTATCGAGTGACTTTCATCCCAGTGCGGGCGTTCGTCAGGGTTGTATAATCTCGCCGCTCCTATTCAACATCTACACCGAACTGATAATGAGGATTACCCTTGAAGATTGGACAGACGGTGTATCAATAGGAGGTGTGAGGGTGTCAAACTTGCGCTATGCGGATGATACTACGCTGTTCGCAACTTCTGCTCATCATATGGAGGATTTGTTGTCCAAGATGGAACATACCAGCTCAATTTTCGGTTTGAGGATCAACAGAAGCAAGACGAAAATTATGATTGTCGACCGCATCAACGAAAACTCGCCCGTAGTCACTCAAATCATGAATTGCGATGTCGTGCAATCATATGTCTACCTAGGCGCCCTAATATCGAACCGCGGTGGTTGCGTGGACGAGACCAAGCGACGCATGGCTATCAGCAGGTCTGCCATGGATAGACTGAAGAAAGTATAGAGGAACCGCAACGTCACCAAAGCCACGAAAACCCGGCTCATACGGGCACTGGTGTTCACCATATTTCTATACGCAGCCGAGACCTGGACGCTGAGAGAAACTGAAAAATGTAAAATAGACGCTCTGGAAATGTGGTGCTGGAGGAAAATGCTTGGAGTATCTTGGACTGAATTTCGCACCAACATATCCATTCTCCAAGAACTCGGCATCAAGCAGCGTCTATCAGCTATAGTCCAGGCACGAATTCTTCAGTTCTTTGTGTGTCGGAGAGGCAATGACTCTATTGAGCGGCTTGTTGTCCAGGGGAAGGTGGAAGGCACGAGAGCGCGTGGCAGGTCACCCATGCGATGGACTGACCAGATCAAGTCTGCGGTGGGTGGTCCGCTGCATGAGTGCACACGAATTACAGCCGACAGGGAGGGATGGCGTCGCATCGTAAGGCGAATCATGGCAGCGCGGTGTCTTGCTGCGACATGCTGACCACGACCACTCTGTAAAGAGTGAAACGACAAAGAAGAAGAAGAAGACGTCGTTTGGGCAAGCATGTGGTTGATATAAAGACGGTAATGTCGAGAACATAGCGTTTAACTCAGACACCCACCGTTTATCTCAATACCCAAAAGTAATAATAATGAGAAGTTTTGGTATCTACATAATGTACAAGCGGCGTACATCAAGCTGCTACAATCTGCCAAATTTCTTTAATAGATTTTCAACTTTATCCCTAAAGCAGGTTCAAGGTTGATTGGGAAAAATTAACAGTTTCGGGTAACATGATGTGCTGGCGTCTGTACCTACCCAGAGACTTAAAGAAAAAATATGGCTGGAAGTCCAGGTCCAGGCAGGAGTAATTCCAGTGTGGGAAGGAGATGGCGCTAGACGACCTGTATAGCTCTGTCCATTCCCACACTGGAATTACTCTTGCTTTAAGACGTCATAGTAGCCCCCCTGTTAACAAGAATTCATTTGTTATATTGCGATGGCGATTGGATTCTAGTAACGACGCAATTAATTGGGAGTATTCCGTTTTAGTAGCCAATCAAAGTGATTGCTTCGGATATCATAAAATGTTTCCCTTATTATATACATTTCTTCAGGCTTGAGTTCTACAGGGGTTCAGTAAAAGCAATGTTTCCGGTTAAAATATAGAAATGGCTAAAATATCCAGTACTACACGAGCTTCATGATTGTGACGTCCTCACATCAAATCATAGCAAAATTCCTTAAACACAAAAACAGCTCGGTAAATGAAAATTATTTCTCAAACCGAGGCACACAATGATATTGGTTTTACTTTTTCAATCAATACGCTACTATAAACATTACACCTGTAATACCCAGAAGGTAAAGCAGAAGTGTACAACTTTCTCCATGGCACCGGCATCGAAATTGCGAAAAAAAAAATCTGTTGCCTAGTACAAAACTTCAGTAGCTACTCGACCCAAATGTCATGACAGATGTTTTTTATTTGGATTTTCGATGTTCGTCCCTTATATAAAGTTGATTAGTTTGACGGTCTGAATCACACCCTAAAATATGACTAGACCTTTCTGTTACACGTTGTAGAACACCCATATTTCGAACGTTATAATTAAATCCGATGTAGTACGGTAATATTTTTTTCACATTTCAGTGTATACTGGGCAATGTCCTTACAAGTGTGCGTGTGGGAGGTGGTGTACGTCCACGTGCATCGGTCACAGGCCAGCGACGCTCTCATACTGGTCGGCCAAGACGGAGTCCAGAGACCACCCATACATTTTCCAAAAGGTAATAACAATCTTGTACAAAACTACAAAATTCTCTTGAACAGCGACCAAATTGGAATCGGTTTTCACACCAGATTTCTCATGGGTAAGTAGTGTTGCATGGAGATAATTGGTTAGGTTCTATAAAATATGTGTGGTTGTGTATAATTACTACTATTGTACTGTTCAAACTTTATAGCTCCGAAGTTGGCTGCGAGTGACGGTCAGTGCAGGTATAACGTTTCAAATTTTATTGCGGCTCCAAACATCTGACGTAAAGCTGCGCTGATTCTTAAAATTGTGTTCTAATTTTAGGAATCAGCGGGACGGAGTGGAGTTACCGTCTTGACTGTATTGTATAATGCGCAGACCGTCACTCACAGCTAACTTCCAAGCCGCCATTAAATTTGAACAGAACTATACTGTAGAACAACCTAACCAAAAGTTTAGTTGACAACCCTAACGCGCGTTTGATTTTGCAATGAGAGCCTAGTTGGTTCACTGGCAATCTTTATACTGTGCACACACGATTTCTCGAGAACGTATTGTGTCCAACAAAAGGTAAATCGAAACTTTTACACAATGTTCATCCTTTGCAACTTTTCCAATATTCAAAAGTAGGTAACTCTTTTATCTCTTTCCCCATCTGGATAGGACTTAGAAGATATTTTAAAGCTAACGGCTTCAATATCAATCAAAATTACTTTCGAGATTGCCAAGTTACGTTTCAATTTAAGAGCATTAGTATGAAAGTTTGGAAATAAAATCGGAAAATATTCGCGCTCGAGTTTCAAGAATAATAAATGGCTAATGCGGACTGAAGTGGGTTCCATTGGAACTTTTCTGTAACTATGTGCGTGTTTCCAAGGTCAGGACTGTTTCTTAAGTTGAAAACAGAAACTTATGGCTAACAAAAATAGAAAAGACATTATCAATACATTTGTTAAACATACTACTACTCTCAGAGGCTGTAATTATGATTTGAAAATTAAATCTTTTGCCTAAGCATCTTTCTGTAACGCGGTCGTGACTTTTTTTACGAGCTCGACCAATATCTTTTCAGTTAAGTTTTAAAATAAGTCAATTTAAAAAGTTTAGTAGCAAGGAGTTTTCATACATAGAATAAAATGGGATAGATTTTATACGAGGAAAATGAATGAGTCCGTACGTCTTAGCATTAAATTCTTAAAAGTCTTATAAATGGTTGTGTAATATATATTTAATTACCCGTTTTACTTTAATTATTTTCACATCAACATTTGTCAAAAATCGAATAGGCTGTATATGCTGTTTTCGTTGTAAAAAAACAAATACGTCGAGTTGCAAAAACGCGCCATTTTCTGAAAATTTTAATTTTTTGTGTGATAAACATCGATCTATAGTGATAAATTGTTTTTTTTTTTTTCTGTTAATATGAGTTCAAGTACAAGTGATGAAATGGAATTAACTATATCCGAAATTTTATCTGAGCCGAAAACTGCGCAAGATGAAATTTTGCCCCCAAAATCTCGAGAAAGATTTATACGGCAACTTACAATAATTTTATTTTATGGAAAAAAAAACAAAAGAAAACTAAATCATTTTCAGGACAGGTTTTGTTAGCTTATTTCCATGAATTGAGTGGCAAATATAAACCATCTAGGTACATTGTAGTCAATTTATTCCAAGTTAAAAGCTACTCTCAAAACATATTTAATTCTTTGATTTGTTTTTTACTATTTCCCACAACTGTATTGAAAAACGTCGTGTGATACACGGGTGTGTAGGTTATTTATTTATTTATTTATTTTACTATTTATGTACACACAGTAGATTACACAGGAAAATACAATTACAAAATATGAGTACAAAGGTACTGCTTATTTCTTAAGAAATTTCTGCCAGCAGACCTGCAAAAGGAGAAATGAAAAAGAAACGTAGACTATAGTGTGTGAGAAAAGGAAAAGAATAATGAGTTTATGTCCCTTACCTAACTTAATGTATAATATTAAATAAACATAAAATACACATACTAAGTAAATATGAATATATACTTATATAAATACATAATGAAAAGATATATAAACAATAAAATATATATGTATATAATAAATCATAATTGAGAGGAAAGGTAATGCTCTTTCACTCTGGTTTTGAACAATGAAATGGTCTTCAAATCACGAATGCTAGGCGGAAGTGAGTTCCACAACCTTACAGCATGGACGGAGAAGGAGTATGAGTAATAGCTGGATTTATGAGGATGGGATTTAAGTAGGGATCTAAGGTGCGATCTACACGGTGCGTCAATAGGGCGGGCATAAGAAAAACGCTCGCGCAGGTACGAAGGATAGGATGGGTTATGTAGGATATTGAAGAGAAGACATAGGATCCTAGTGTTCCTGCGAAGGCGGATTGGGAGCCACTTGAGCTCTTTGCGAAGGTGAGAAACGTGGTCATATTTACGGAGACCAAAAATAAAGCGAATACATAAATTTTGCAAGCGCTCAAGCTTATTTAATAGCTCCTCAGTAGCATCCAGGTAGCAGGCATCGGCATAATCTATTATCGGCTGAATAAGTGTTTGAGCCAAGGAAATTTTAGTCTTCAAAGGCAGGAGACTCTGAAGGCATTTCAGTGAATGAAGAGAGAAGTGTACCTTACGGCTTACCTCATTGACTTGAGCTCGCCACGACAGATGGGAATCGATAGTTACACCCAGATCTTTGGCGGTATCTGTATAATCGATGCGAACACCATCGAGATACAATGGCATCATAGATGCAACAACGGCCGCACCACGAACAAATCGGCTGCCTATGATCATGGCCTGAGATTTAGTTGGATTAATTTGCAATCCAAATGACTTAGCCCAGGCGCTGATACAAGCCAGGTCATGATTCATAGCAGAAATGGCGGAATCCGCATCAGTTACAATAAAATGTCGGTAAAGCTGCAAGTCATCTCCATAAAGATGGAAATTGGAAGAGATTACACTGGTAACCATGTTTATGAAAATTGAAAAAAGAAGAGGAGAGAGAACGCTACCCTGAGGAACACCCTCGGTGAGGCTACACCAATCAGAGAAAGTCTCATCAAGGCGAACACACTGAGAGCGTCCCCGAAGATAAGAATTGAACCAGGCTAAAGCAGAAGAAGAGAAATTTAAAGATTTGAGGATACCTAGCAAAATGTCGAAATCCACTGAGTTGAAGGCACTACTGAAGTTATTGCAAACTTGTGTCATTAAAAACCCTCGTCTTCGGCTCGGGCTTATTAATGACACCTCGTTTGTAATAAACCTACTTTCCACCCTTGTATCACAATGAACTATTAAGTATTTGCGCATATTAAAAAAAATCAACGCAAAACAGAGGTACCCGCAGGTTATTAGTGACTGCGATTTCTCCGCAAGGAATGAGTTCGAAATTTTATAGTATGCTAGCTGTTTGTGCACTTGTAATAGGTACATACTTAGCTGATAACGTCATATCTTTTGTTATAGGAGGACATCTGCTTTCTTTCCTGAGCAACTTGGAAACAGGCCTACTACCACACGGTCAACTGGACCCACCGCTCTGGTCGCAAAGAGGCACAGGAAAGGTACGGGAGTGATTCATCAGTTTGGGTCTTGACCTGACTTTTTCATCACTTGAAAATTATTACTCTCTGTCCTAAAAGCTGCAGACAGTGACACGACACCACGTTTAAATTATTAAGAAAGTACATCCATCCTTTTTCTGCTCTTTTCGTGTAATTTTTCGAGCAAACGTTAGGCGAAGGAAAGATAGCGATTGCCGAAAGATCGGTTCATTATTCATTATTGAATTCATATATTGTGTTTAGAAGTTTCACTTTGAGTGAAAAATGCCAAATTAAAGGCAGACATGAACAAAACGTGAAGCATCCGATATTGGTTAAAGCTAGCTAAGTGAACAAGATATACCTACTAAGTCCACATTTGCCTGCAGGTGTTTGGTAAAGGTAAATCGAGACGGCGGCCGCTACCAAGTCTATGCGAGAGTGGCGAGACAGAGGACCCCGAATGGGAGGAAACTGCCGGTGACTACGTGTTCCGGATCGTCAACAACGCTATTGCTGATAGAGAAGGTATTTCAGACTAAATAATGAAAATGAAAAACGCAGCATAGTATTCACGATCGCATAGAAAAACTATAAGCATTTGGCCTATAAACTGCGATGAAAACAAATTACATAAATTGCAAAAAACATACTGCGGCCCGACTTGAAACTAGTACCTACGGTCATTTAGTTCAACCATTGTTACTACTTCAAAACGTCCTTAGAGCATGAAGAATTTATAAATTTAGAAACAGTGAACTTTGTCATTAATTTGAAGTATGTATCATTATTTTTAGCGATGCGGCATTCTTTATTGGAACGTGCAATTCAATCACCTCCACGCACGCCGCGTCGGCCGCTAGCCTCCACATCCACTACGTCATCAGACTCCTCGACGATGTCGGTTGACTGTCCACCATCGGCCGGGAGCAATGGGCTCCCACCGCCACCACTGACGCCGATTCCACATCAACCCATAGAACAGGTATGAAACTGCACTTACTACTTAGTATATTTATGTACAGGCTACTTATTTTTAAAAGAGTAAATTATGTTCATTTCAAAGTGTTTGTAAAAACCAATTTACAAACACTTTCAAACGTCAAATTGCCAATACTAATATATATATTCAGGAACTTACAAGAATACATAGTCTTGAAGGGGATAGCAATTTAATAATATTACATTGTACATCAAGTGCATAAAACGCACCACGAACACGGGTTTTATGGACGAGTTGTACACTCTACTTTTCACTTCGATTGCGAGGAAATGAAACAGCAAAATGTAAATATTGTAAATTTAATTAAAATTGAAAGTTACAATAAGGCAATGAGAAATAATAAATGGACGAAATAAAAAATATAAGTTTATTTCATGAAGTTTTATTGTGTACTAATGAAACGAATTAAAATAAAGAGGTTATTCTATGAAATTGAAGTTGTTCGTGTGGCTGTTGGACCGAACCGATTGCCTTGGTCTTCGACGAAGATTTTACTTTATGCTCTAGAGAAAGACGAAATTTTAGAGCATGAGAAGTAAAATAGTAGATTATGCACCGAGGGGCTAAAGCTGTGTCTTATGTCACGGTCGTCATATTGAATCTCGAGCGCAATGAAGGATTCGGGATTTAACTCCCGAGCGCAGCGAGGGAGTTAAGAGTTTAACTCACGAGCGAAGCGAGGGAGTTAATACAAGAATCCTGAATGCAGCGAGGGATTCAAGCTAGCCCAAGGCAAAGACACAACTTTAGCCCAGAGGAGGATACTCTACTTTTTACACCTACTGTGGGAAAATAATAGCCATAGTACGAAAAACAAAGTATTTATTAAATAAACAAACAGTAAGAATAACATATTTGCGCCTTTGTTGCGTCTACCAATAAGTAGCCAAGACTCGATCAATTCGATTTTCAAAAAAAAAAGTCTCTTCTACGGTTTTGTCGTGTGTGTCTATTGATATCACTCTCATGGAAGTGGCGTTTGTGTAAACTAAGCTTTATACAGGGCTGGTAGAATGGTTTTGGATGATTGGCTGTATGCATTTTGAATATAGAACGTCATTGGAGACGATCGTGAAAATAGAGTATTTTTGATAAAATGTGATAAATCGACTGTAGTATACATAGGTTTTATTTATTTATTCACAAAATCCACAGAAATCTTAGCGCAGTTTACTTAAAATAAATTAACTAATGTTACAGCTAATTACTATTACGGTATTACGGCGCGGTACGATATTTGCTATTATTAATGCCAGTTTTAATGTTATTCCATTCCTTTTAAAAAATGGTTCGTAGTTATCTAATTATTCTTACAATATTATGTCTTCGAAAACATGGCAACGATATGAAGAAGCAGTCGTTATGATTTTGTAGGAAATCGAGAATATCATCCACGCGTAGTAAGGGTATCGAGAATAGCTTTCCTCTTTCTGGCACCAAAGGGTGTTTGTTAGTACTATACTGCCAATTTAGCTGAGCATGTGAGATTCCAAATTCAAATCACATTATTGACCAGCGGGTCATAATCAAATCCAGTACAACATTATTGACCGGCTGTGCCCCCGGCCACTAATGACTCACTTTAGGTTAAGGTTGCTTGACATATAATTTGACATTTTCGAGCAGGTGGTGTGAAAAAGAAGTTATAATGTCTCAGATTTGATATGTAAAGACAAAAAGCAGATGGCGCCCACCCGGGGCTCGTTATAGGTATTATATTGAGTATATTAACTTGATAAATGACATGTGGGCGCTAAATCTTGTTTACATTTTACATACCATCCTGAATATTGGTGTAATGTGTTCAACTTTGAACTTTGTTTATTACTTTGTTAGAAAAAGATTACCATAAAATTCTCAATACTTTGATTTTGGCGCCCAGCACGGGACTCGCTTTTAATTAAGAATAGTATGTGGAAAAAAGGATTAGTAAATATGACAAATAATTGAATCTTCCATTTGATTTTCAGGCTGCGTCAATCGAGTTAGTGTGCAGTACAATGCGCCGTCAAATAATATCGCGCGCGTTCTACGGCTGGTTGGCGTACTGTCGCCATTTGTCTACCGTGCGCACACATCTGAGCGGCTTAGTACATCCAAACATTATTCCTAGAGGTATGATAACATGACAATTGTATAAAAAAGAATAATTCCAAGCGTTTGCATATTTTGAACAAGGGATCGTTTACAATACGTTAATATTTTTTTCAAAATTATGATTTTGGTTTTCATTGCGTTATAATAATTTTTCAATGAGTATGTGAATCTTTGCAGAGAACGCAGACGGTGGTCTCACGGATGAACGATGGCTAGCGATGACAGACGAGAAAGGCGTGGTTCACGACAAAGACGAGGTGTACCGTCTGGTGTATTACGGAGGAGTACAGCATGACATCAGACGACATGTGTGGCCATACCTACTCGGATACTATGAGTGAGTTTCTTCGATAACAAAGACGAAAAGTGTGCAGATCAATAAAAAATATGAAAGAATTTGCCATGTAGATCTTTTGGTATTCTTAAAAATATTTTATAGTACATTACTGCAGCGGCCAGCAACAGAGGCATCGATGGACGAACGTGTAAATGTGGGCCGAGGCGAAGCCGAGGCACGCATAAGTAAATCCATCAATGCCTAGTTGTAGCCAAGGCTTGTATAGTACTTTTCGCAAATAATACGAGGAAATTAAAACTAAGTAAACCGCTTTCTATTTGCAAGTCAATTCGAAATTTAAATAAAACCTGTGATAAGTTACTCGTACCTCCTTAGTTGCCAGGTTTCAGGGTAAAAGATCGTTGCATTTTTAAATATTTAAATACCACGACACATAATTTATTATGAGTTTACTATGTAATTTATTTGGCCGCTAAACACGACAGATATGGATTTTTATACAACTTTTGCCGGCCGCTGGTCGCATGTATCTGGCCAGTACAGCAATTTAGATTTATCTCGAAGAAGGTTGTCAAAATAATACTCAAATTTCCAAGCATGTTTAAGAAAAAAGAGTTTGGTCCAGACTTACTGTTAACTCCAAACATATCTGATTATTCATCATTTAAAAAGAAAACTTATTTTTTATGAGGTCTATTCAACGTCTGCTATAGTAGTTAATTTAGTTAATCATTTTCCGAAATTCTTACCTTTTTTTCTTTCCTTAATTATTTGTAATAAGTACATTTATTTTTGTACACTTTTGGGGTACATTTTATCCATCTCCTTTTGATAGCCTGTCCGTAGTATCTAAAATCGTTTTGTAGACTATCAACCGAGTTTTGAATAAAGATTTATTCATATCAATATTTATGGACCTACTTAAGCCAAACTGTAAACATAGAACCTCCTCCTCCGTTCCCAGATTTGGTTCTACAGCCGAAGAGCGAGCGGAACAAGACACGGCATGTCGTCGTCAGTACGAGACCACCATGTCCGAGTGGCTCTGCGTAGAAGCCATCGTACGCCAGCGGGACCGCGAGGCCACAGCCGCGTCCATCGCTAGGCTCAGCGAGGCCTCGGGGAAACTGAAGCCGACAGACAATAATGATACTAGTGAGGTAAGAACTATAAGATTTTTTTAATGTATACTCTGTTCTATTTCTATCAGAAATATAAATACACCAAGAAGGTTCATATAGAAAGAAGAAAGAAAAAAAGAAAGAAAAAATGTTTATTTGTCGCAGGGACAAGACGTGCGTACAAGAGATAAATTAAAAATAATCATTCAATACATAACAAATATTATAAATACACAGGACATATTATAGGTACAAAGAAAAATAAATACAAAATTAACAGCTTGCACGTCGTGACCGCGACAAGCATATCCGTAGTTTCTGCTCAACATTCGGCGGTATAAGACAATGTTAATTGCATATTGATCTCGATATTAGATAGTTTAGCTACAACCTCATCGTCATTATTTTTCTGAAGTTTCCCCATAATACTTGGAGTTCGCGAAATATATTTTTATTTGTCCTCTACTCCAGTGAACCGTAACAATGACAGCGTGACGCTATCATTTACTTTATTTTCTTTCATATAATTCCTCTCACTATCTACAATATTTTGCACAGGTATTCGAAGACGACTGCAGCGTAATCTCGGACAACCCACCCATCGTATCGCCCGAACCGAGCGACACGGAACAGAAGCGGCCGGACAAACCTGTCCTATCGCGAGCTCCCAGCATAGACGAGGTATCGTTTAAACACCAAATACCTTTATTAATCGCAAAACACTTAAAACTCAGTCACAAGTTCACCTCTGATCTCTTAGATATCGAACTTCGATTCGCTTCGTTGTATCATCAAAATCAGACTGACGACCGATACGTACTTCGAGAAAGATCCACAACTATTTGGAACCTTCTTCGCAGCACTTTATTGGAACATTCTAGGATTATTCTCGAAGCTTCTACACAGTTCCATTATGGAACATTCTAGACTCGAACAAAATCTAGAATGTTCTTGTAAAACAGCCGACGTAACACTATGAAGGTTCAGTACAGTACAGTCCATCGACAGCTATTTTACCACTGACATAAATCTTATAAATACGAGAATAAAGAACAGAACAGCGCTTCTATTGTGTATTTTCTTTGTCTTTTTCGTGTCGGTGGCACACCAGCACTTTACAGTTTGATCGCTCAAATATTTGGCACTTCCAAGGCGTCGTTGCTGTCAGTGCATGTGTTGGGGTCAAGTGGGAGGTTTTAACTCCTTCAACGGAGTACCAGCGGGGTGGAGTTGTGCCACAAACTATGCTCCAACTCCTATCTTGCACTCTGAGGCCCAAAACACGTTTCTTATTTATTTTCCCTTTCCAATCAACGTCGGCTGTCGCTGAACTTTAGCTCAGTGTCACTGTCTCGCATAGTGTAGTGGCCATTTTGCGTGGATGTGATTCATATTTTACCCTACTTATTCTTATTATGCAAATAGTACATTATGCTACTACTACTCTATATATTACAAAAAACCGCATCAAAATCCGTTGCGTAGTTTTAAAGATCTAAGCATACATAGGGACAGACAGTGAGAAGCGGCTTTGTTTTATAGTATGAATGTAGTGATTTTCTTTCTTTCATCAAACATCGTGAAGAAACCGGCATGCCCTAGAACCAAGAATTCGAAGACATACGATACTGACACACACAACCCGCACTGGGTCCGCCTGGTGGTTTATAGCCCATTCCGTCTCATAGAGAGGAGGACTGCGTAGTAGGAGGACAGTGGGAACATTATAGGCTGATTATGCTATGCTTTGTTTCAGGTCGAAAACATCGAACTGGACTCTGAAAGAGAAAAAGAAACGAAACAGAACGGAGAGACTGATAACGGTGATAGTAGGGATGTAGATGTAGACAGTCTGAAAGACTTAGAGGATGAGGATGTCCATTTGAAGAGTGTTGTCGAGAACCCGGATATGCGGAGAGAAAGCATAGCCGAGATCAAAAGGCTAGCTGAAGGGATTGTTCAGAAAGGTACGTAAAGTTCATTCAAAGGTGACATTAACATTTAAACGATAGAATCCCAACTATATAATAATATTATAAATCCGAAATTAAGTTTGCTTGTTACCTTTTCATGGCTAAACCACTGAAACGATCATCCTGAGATTTTGCAAATACGTGGTCAGGTATCCAGCAACGGTCATAATACCTTTCATCCCGAAAAACAGTATTGTTTCTGAGGAAAATAACATTAACGTTCTGATGATAATAGATGGCGCCAAGTCTCTTTCGAATCAAGATTGAATTATATTATTACAAGCAGAGCATACCTGAATTGATTGTCAAATTCTAAATTAACGCGAGCAAAGCCGCGGGCAAAACCTATTTACCAATATTATACAAGCGAAAAGTTAAAAATGTAGTATACAATTAAATGTCATCATCATCTGACAAGTCTTTCACCAACCATGTTGGGGTTAGCTTCCAATCTAACTGGATGCAGCTGAATACCAGTATTTTTCGTCAAGTGACTGCCTATGACTTTCACAACCGGCTAACGGCCGTTTTCATTAGCTTACTAACAGTTAACGGAACGTTGCTATCTCAGATAAACAGTTAAAGAAATATCAACTGTCAACCCTCCGAGAGACAGATAAGTGACGTGGATAGGATATTCCTGTCAATTCATTGCTAACTTTGTTTATAGAAACACCGATAGCTACTAGACTAGAGTAAGGCATATTAACTAACCGTTATACGTAAGTTATAGAAAACGGCCGTAAGATTAGTTGTCAAATTTTCGATAACGACTACCAAAAATCAACAAATGTGGGCCAGGACTAATAAAGCATAACATGCTTTCCTAGACACGGAGGAAACTCGGTATGTAATAGATGATTACCCATCCACGGACTGACCTAGGCAAGACCTGCTTAAGCTTGAATATCGACTCTAGTGCTGTTATTATTTAGCCACGAGCTCCATACAATAAAGTATATTGTACCTACAGGTGATGGTCGAGGGCTGCTGTGCAGCGTGGACAGTGCGCAGTTGAACGGCAGCGAGTTCCGGTCATCGTTAGATGAGGCTCAGCCGAGTCCTCACCAGCAACACACGAGTGTTATCATAACTAATCCGTCTGTTGACCTCGCGGCTGGAGGGTCGCCTGTTTCTGGAGGGACTACTGGTGAGTCTAGTATTTAGCTTCACAGTTTTTTGGAAAATATTTTGAGACAGCTTAAACGAGAATTCAGGTTGTTGGGTGTTAATCAAAACCAATGAGATAATGCTCAAATTGTGTTACCAATTTATATTTACGGTAAGACCTAAGAACTGTTACCATAAAATTATATTATTGTCATCTATTTATTTATTTATTTATTTATGTACACACAACATACTTAACAGGACATTACATCAAGATAGAAGAGCACAAAGGTACTGCTTATTTCATAAGAAATTTCTTCCAGCAGGCCTGCGAGAGGAAAGTTGGATTAGAAATGTAGACATAGTGTGTAGAAAAGACAGAACAGGAAAATTTCAATTAAAACTTAAAACAAAAATATACCTTTATAATATAAACATACACACAAATATATACACATAATATACAGAGTTCAGCCAGGTTTCAGGCTAGCTAAAGTAGACTCATCTTTCATGGGGTACTGTTTAAAATGCTACAATAAAATACCTCCTCACATTCTACAACTGAATGAGACGAAATTTAAATCTTGTATAAAACGCACACTACGTAGGCAAGCATATTATAAGTTGGGGGACTATATTGATGATAAAAATGCTTGACTCAATGCTGGTCCTGCTCCACAACCATAGGAGAAAACTAATTGATTACCATGTTAAGTTATTGTGGAAGCTGCAGAAGATTGTAATAATATCCTTGCTTTGTATAGATTCCATCTCTTAATAATATTATATAATTGCATAGCACATGTGTGAGTACTATGTACTGTAAAGCAACCATTTACATTTATTTATCTTTCATTGACTTGAATGTAGCCTGGTGGCTGAGAGAATGTCATGCTCACTCAAATTTCTCGCTGATGGTGGCGCGTGTGTCGGGTCATTTGGTTCCCTTCAATATGGTTGAGTTGAATGGCGCCGAGCCATGCGTCATGTTCGTGAACGGGCGCTGTCAGTTGGGAGTGGTCATCTCTTAGCTGCCACGGTTTATTTTAATTACTTTATTTTGAAAGTGTTGATTATTTTAATCTTTTACTCTGGGCGCTCTTAATGTGCACGTCTTTCTACATCGTTCTCACATATATGTATAATCTCAACGTGAATGATGTAACCAAGATTTTGTAACAATATTTTGATTAAAAAGAGTGTCCATGGAGTTTCTTGCTCATTCTTCTCCATAGAGATCTACGCTTTGGAATGTGCAACTACATTACTTTCTCAAGTTATTATGCCTTGTGACTGTGACTGTAGCTTAGCTTTTTTTTTTGTTTGACTTTCAAAAGTGCCTGTAATGGTCTAATTGAAATAAATGCTTTGAGTTTGAGTTTGGAGAATAAATATATACCTATAATATGAATAATATCCAGAATATTACAGTATAGAGGAGAAATAGTGTTCTTTGACTTGCTTTTTGAAGACAAATATAGTTTTAGAATCTCTAATGTTAGGCGGAAGAGAGTTCCACAAACGTACTGCGTGGACAGAGAAGGAATTAGAATAGAATTCGGTTTTATGGGATGGGAAATTAAGATGATGCCTGAGGTGGGATCTACACAGAGCTTCAGAAGGGCGGGTAAACGAAAAACGATCGCGCAGGTAGCTAGGATATGAAGGGTTATAAAAGATGTTGTATGTATCTATATGAAAAGAGGAAAGATTTGTATGTTTGTGACGAATAAACTCAAAAACTGTTGATCCGATTCCGAAAATTATTTCACTAACAGGGAACTACATTATCCCCAAGTGTCTTAAGTTACATATAAAATGCACCCAACAACCAAACGTAGGTTAATTTCTGAAGATAACGGTAGCGAAGCCACGAGCAAATGCTAGTCATCAATAGCTAGAGCCAGAACAGCAGCAGCATCTAATTTCTGTTAGAAAATACAAAAATCTACGTCAAACAGTTTTTCCAAAAGCATAAGATAGTATTTTAGATATTTCTTGTTTACTTTTTGTTTCTCTTATTATTCTAGTCGTCGCAATCACATATGTTGAATATGACGTCCAGGATATGACGACAGGCCGTGTCGACGGCGCGTTCGTGTTCCACGCGCGCCTCAAAGAGAGTCAGCAAACAGGAAGAGGTCCTGCCAGGGTTGCGGGACTGTTCGAAAGAGATACCGCGGCCCTGGAACACAAAGGGCAAAGGAAGGAACATGGATGGGTTTTAGTCAGTAAAAGTCTGACACTCCCTCCAGCTCAGCCCAGAGCGGGTTTTTTCGGATGGGAAATCATCAAATAACCCCTGTTATTTGATGATTACCCATCCGAAAAAAAAAGCGGTCATGGAGGCATATAAAGTTATAACATTTAAATAATGTTTTTAAACGTGTAAAAATGTTGGCGTTATTTGATGATTTCCCATCGGTAAAAAAAAAAACGTGTTACATTCCTAGGCCGGAGCGAAGTGTTATTGGTTTTTTTCATCAAGAATTTCTCAGTAGCAGCACTAGCAGCCCGGAGTTTTGGGTGTATGAAGTACAGTTCTTCATCCCCCAAAGAAGAGGGAGGATCCTCCGACCAGACGGTGTTATGTCTGGTGGGCTACTGCCTGACAGTTGTTGTCGGGTTCTGCTATATACTCTTAAGTCGCGGATAACTTTACTTGCGCTATGTAGGATTTAGATGTGTTTCGATGTTTAGTTCATCATCAGTCTCATAGATGGCACTGTAGTACTTTTTGAAGTGCCGCTACAGATTCGTGCCTGGTCAATGGTAATAGGCTCGCTTGGAACTTGAACATAACTAACGAAATGTGGGGGTACCATAGAAACACCTCTACATTTCAGGAATTGCAGTTGTGTTCTGTGTTGTGATGTTATATTTTATTTGTCTCAGCACAAGTGAGTCCTGCGCGGAGCCCGCTCGGCGTGGTGCGCGAGGAGTCGCAGTCGGCCGGCGCCAGCTTCGACACCTTAGAGCCGGCCGATAGAAACGCGCCGGATAATCGCTCCAACTGCGTGTCTCCTGCGAGCTCTAATGGTGGAGTTTATTCGGTGAGTTATGTCACGACGAATACGAATCTGTAAAAGCGCTTGCTTCTCTACTAAATTGTGTTTCGTTGAACAGCAAGTTTATGAGAAATTGCGAAATGTAAATTGCTATTTCGGGTGAATTTCACCAATGAATTAGAAGGCGGTACTAAGTTCGGTCAGCGCGATCAATTTCATTGGTGAAATCCGCTAAACGGATCCTCCAGCCAAGATTTTGGTCTTCATTGAAGATAAATTGATGTAATTGATGATGTGTGAAATTATAATCTTACTCGTGTGATCTATTTTGCATCGTTACAACATTTCTGTTATCTTGAGGCTCCCCTCTCCAAGTGCAATAAAGAAGATCCATCAATTTAAACCTTCTTATTTCAGAATGAATTGGTGGAATCATTCGCCTTAAACCTGCATCGCATAGAGAAGGACGTTCAGCGGTGCGATCGAAACTATCCATTTTTCACAGACGAGAATCTGGACAAACTGAGGAATATTATGTGCACGTAAGTACTGTATGTCCTTATTTAGCTTAGCTTTATTTCTCTTTAAATTGAGTTGCTAGAAATAGTACATTGTTCACCGAGAGGAGAAAGTGACCGATTACCGTCGAGGGTGTCGTTTGAAGCCCGAGCCGTAGGCGAGGGCTTTAAAACACCCGAGATCGGGAATCGCACTTTCTCTCGAGTGATACATAGTGCTTTATACTACACCTACGAGGAAAATAAAAAACTAAATCTGCGCCAATGGCGTCTGCAATTTTCACATGTTCTTTTTTCAAATTGTTTATCCTACCGCTGCAGGGTCGCACTGCCAGCCCGACACCATCCAACACACAGCTAGTGGCCAGTGTCATTTTGCGAACTTGGAGATAAAAACTCACTGTAAAAACTTTTTGGCTTTTGATATTTAGGTTACCGGCGCATAGTCTTACCCAAAATTAAAAAAAAAACCACGTAAGAAATGGATTTTCATACACTTTTCTCTCCCGCTCAGATGCGTTTTCTCCCCGCATATTTGTTCGATATGCAATGACGTACTTTCTACCGTAAATTTGATAAAGTATCAAGGTACTTTCCAAGCAGGTGTAGTATAAACATAATTTGTAGGATTTGCATTTCAAAGTTGCCTTTTTTGATCCGGAATCGGCCAGGTTTAAAACCTTGCACATGGTTCAAACCACACACTATGTCTTAGGGTGAATTTCTTTTTTTTTATGAGCTGTGATTTGAGAGCTCTCTGTCTGTGTGGAATATTTGACGACAATTATGACACTGGCAGTTTTTGAAACTAGGTTTGAAGTAATCAGTCCGCAATCTGTCCGTTCCATTTTTGATCAAACTTATTCAGGCTTCAAAATAAATACATTTTCATACTTAATATTCCAGCTACGTCTGGGAGCACCTAGACACGGGCTACATGCAAGGCATGTGCGACCTGGCGGCTCCCCTGCTGGTCATGATGCGCGAGGAGGCGTCCGCGCACGCGCTCTTCAATAGTCTCATGCGCCGCGCCACTGACAACTTCCCGTCCGGACAAGCCATGGACGCGCACTTCGCTGACATGAGGTGAGTGGGACACTGACATGACATATAGCCTCATTGTTCACGGTGTGACGGAACTATCTGCGGCGGTGATGCGAACCCAGTGTGTCGGGGTCGTCGCTGCGTTTGCTCCGGTACGTCGGACGTGGTACAGCGCCGCGATGTGGCTGACTGCTGGCGTCGACCGGGAGAAGATATCAAGCTCTCAACCGGATGAAAGTGCCATGTGATGTGCCTAGGTCGCTTGATGAGGCTGAGGGTGCTGACCAGGAATGTGCTTCCGCTGTGCTGACGTTCAGTTTCGGGGTCACAGGGTATAAAATTCTTCATCCCCCAGAGAAAAGGGAAGATACTGCGACAAGACGGGTGCTGTGTTTTGTGGGCTATCGCCCGACAGTTCTTGTCGGGATTTTCTGTATCGTCTTAAGTCGCTGAGAACTTTAATATCGCCATTTAGGATTTTGATGTTACAAGTTCTTCATTCGTGTCATAGATGGTGCTGCAATACTTTTTGTACTATGATGCAACAATGGTATGTACTCTGGTTTGAACAAAGAGTATTTTCTAATAATTAGTCGAATGGTTATTTACTAAATCCTGATAAAAATCTTAAATAAAGTGGTCATGAAGCTTGGAGGTAGACTTCCGAAACGACTGGTAGGTGGTATTAAAATAAAAATAGGCAACAAGTCGTTAGAGTGGGTATCTCATGGCACTTGGGCTGCGGTTTGCTTGCCACCACCTTCGGAAGAGCACCCTATCCAAAAGTCGACTTTTAATGCACTCCCGAAGCACACGGCATTGCAGATAGACAGACATTAACTACTTATTGATATATTAGATTGTACATCAAGTGCATAAAACGCACTCTACTTTATATACGTGATAAACGTCTCGCGTAAAATGGGTTTTATTGACGAGTTGTACACTCTACTTTTCACTTCGATTGCGAGGAAATGAAACAGCAACATGTAAATATTAGAAATTTCGTTAAAATTGAAAGTTACATTAGGGCAATGAGAAATATCCTTGCCTTGTTCTTAGAATACTAACGTAACGAATTAAAATATTTAAAATAAAGAGATTATTCTATGAAGTTGAAGTTGTTCGTGTGGCTGTTGGACCGACTGCCTTGGTCTTCGACGAAGATTTTACTTTATGCTCTAGAGCATAAAATGCGACTTTATGTCGCCTACACACGACATAAAGACTCATTTTAGAGCATGAGAAGTGAAAAAATATTTGTCAACCAGCCACCATCTCATCAACAATTACCACCCAACATACATCACCATATTGTGACAGGTCGCTGATCCAGATCCTGGACTGCGAGCTGTACGAACTGATGCACGCCCACGGCGACTACACACACTTCTACTTCTGCTACCGGTGGTTCCTGCTCGACTTCAAGCGGGAACTGCTTTATAAGGACGTGAGTATATAGTAGCTGTATCCACCTGGGTGTGGTGGTGAGATAGTCAGTCACTCCATGTATAGTACTGGTATCTCATTCTCAACATGAATGATGTAACCAAGATCTTGTAACAATATTTTGATTTAAAAGAGCGTCCATGGAGTTTCTTGCCCATTCTTCTCCATAGAGATCTACGCTTTGGAATGGGCAACTATAGTACTTTCACAAGTTATTATGCCTTGTGTCTGTGACTGTAGCTTCGCCTTTGTTTTTCTGACATTAAAAGTGCCTGTTATGGTCTAATTGAAATAAATGCTTTGAGTTTGAGTTTTATGCAGCTGCATCCGGTTAAAATGGAAGCCGACCCAAACATAGTTGGGACAATGCTGGGCAGATGATGATGTACCTACTCATTGCTCGGTAATGGTTAGCTCTCAGAATCAGGGCTGCTACTTTTTAAGGGTGTAACAAGACCCTTAGAGAAGCCGAAAGGCACTTATTCTCCCCGTCTATGTTTCTTTTTTGTTCTAGAGCATGTCTGGGAACCTTCTGGTTATAGAGACCATGGGGGTCAAAGTTCTAACATTCCGTGGCTTTGTTAACTTTAGATTTAAAACACTTGCTCTGACTGCAACTTATTTTTTTTGTAAAACTGAAGTATGTATGGGCTTGTACCAGTGCCCTTAATACAAGTTATTTCATAACTTAGTAAGGGTGCTGGGTTAACACCTACTTGTTTTTGTTAACTACCATTGTCAAAAGCACTTATAGATGTTACTATTTAATGTTAACATTGTTATTTGATTGTTTAAATAAATTATTAAATTATTTTCACAAGTTTTTTTTTTTAATACAATATTTTAGTTTTGTAAATTTACTCATTTAAACACCTCCACGATCCTTGTACCATTAGAGACTTATTTTTTGTGAGTAGAGGAATAAGATTACATTATTAGTTCGCACGTCCTGTGTACCTACCGATTTGAATTATCACGATGCTGGTGCTGCTGAATTTGATAAAAAAAAAACACTTTTTGCTGCAGGTATTCTCTGCATGGGAGTTGATCTGGGCAGCTCGTCACGTGGCGTCAGAGCACATGGTGCTGTTCATAGCGCTCGCTCTGCTGGAGACCTACCGCGACGTCATACTCGCCAACACCATGGACTTCACCGACATCATCAAGTTCTTCAACGGTGAGTGCATGAGGGATACATTTCATGGATTGAATATGAGTTTCACAGAGAAAGTTGTTTAGTATGACGGGGAGAACGGGGATGGACCATTTTTCAAAAAATTGTGCTAAATAAAACACCTTTTCGGTTCTCTAATTATTTATTTCTCGTTAAAATGAAAAAAATACTCGTTATTCATTTATATTTTTGAAGAAATGTGGTAAGCGTTTATTTGACCTTAAATGACGTCATCTCAAGAAAAAATATCGAGAAATACGCTTTTTGCAATTCCAAACCGCACGGTTTACAATCGAGCGGTTCTCGCGTGTCTGAACGAGCCCTTAGCTTCATGTGAATGCCATTAAAAAACAAACGTTCATTCGTCATTCACGTATTTAATCGTTGAATGAACAAAGGAATCTTTTCCACTGATGACGTTATCAGCCCTAACACTTTAGTATAAAACAAAGTCACTTCCCGCTGTCTGTCCCTATGTATGCTTAGATCTTTAAAACTACGCAACGGATTCTGATGCGGTTTTTTGTAATAGATAGAGTGATTCAAGAGGTAGGTTTATATGCATGACATTGCACCCGTGCGAGGCCGGGGCGGGTCGCTAATATAGTATAAAACAGAGTAGCTCCCGCAGTCTGTACGGTTAGATCTTTTAAACTACGCAACGGATTTTAATGCAGTTTTCGGCAATGGATAGAGTGATTCAAAAGGAAGGTTTGTATGTATACTGCCCCACATTAGTATCTACAGCGTGTAACAGAAAGGGTATAATCATATGGAATACTGTGGTACGGACCATCAAACTGAACAACTTTCTCTATGGGACCACCATGGAAATCGTAAAAAAAATATCAGCTGTCCCATACATTTGGGTCGAGTAGGTATTGAAATTTTGTATAGGACAGCTGATTATTTTTTTACGATTTCCATGGTGGTCCCATAGAGAAAGTTGTTCAGTTTGATGGTCCGTACCACAGTATTCCATATGATTATATCATTTCTGTTACACGCTGTATACTGCACCCGTGCGAAGCCGGAGCGAGTCGCTAGTTAAATATATGTAGATTAAACTACCCATTGCATTTCAAAAATATTCAAATTAGTTCCATATTTTTAACTAAATTAGGTTTCATTTTTTGGACAATGCCAAACTTCTTTGACGGTGACTAAATCGACCGCTTGTATTTACATAGAGGTTTGGATTTTCTTTCTGTTTCCATGTTGGTGTAACAGAAACGACTATTGGGTTTTAAAGTCTCAAAGACGTTAACAGTCTGCTGCTCGGAAAGATAACGTAGGCAAAATTATTAAACACATTTTTCAGTAGCTACAGAAAATTAATCGCAACCAAAAGAGTTGGCTGAAAAGAGGTTTCAGCCATCTTTATTTATAGGACTGCCTGTTGATCTAGTTGTCGCAACCGCGACTGCAGAGCAAGACGTCCAGGGTTCGATCCCCGGGTCGAGCAAAGTGTTATTCGGTTTTTCGATCAGGAATTTCTCAGTAGCAGCCACAGTCTGGATCTATAACTGGTTGATGGCAACAGCATATATAATATGATGCTCTGTGGGCAACCATTTTAAGAATTTTAAATTTTTAACGTGATTCATATAATGATTCTGATAAAGCAGCCATTTTAGGCCCCCTGGAGTACTATGTTCATTATATTATTTGCTTCACAGAAATGGCAGAGCGACACGACGCATCCGCTGTGTTATCTCTCGCGAGGGACCTCGTTCTACAAGTTCAGACTCTGATAGAGAACAAATAAGTATCACTTTAGAACAATACATCTATGTAGACTATGACATTCTCGATGACTGCTAATTGGTAGACTATGCAAGACCTAAGACTACAAGGAAAGGTTTTGAAGACGTTTTTAAAACTCTCTTCAGAAAAAATTTGCCAGTATAAAAGGAGCCTTAAATGGTGGGTATGATGGTTCAAATTGCGAAAATTAACTGTTCATGGTTCAGCCATCATCAGGACTTTATCAAATACTTAGTAGGTACATTAGATATCGATCTGTCAAAGGCCGGTGTTCGGACTTCGTCAAAATCTGTCCGTACCAGATTGAAACATTTAGTTATTAGTCTTGCATTTTCTATCAGGTAGGTAATCGATTAGTACTTTGAGCGTCTATCAAAAATGTAGGCATAACTAGTGTAATAGAAAAAAAATATTTTTAAATTTATAAAGTAGACAAAATATTTAAATATGGGCTATGTATTAGGATAAATAGTATCGATATTTATAATGTCTAAATAGACCGGAAGGGATTTAAATAAAACATATTTACTTACGTAAATCAAAATTTTAATAAATTATTAGATCAGTGTCAACGTTTCAGAATATTAAATATCAAAACTATAATAAATGTGGCTTTAATAAAAAAAAAACAATTTAAATAATTTTATCGGTGTTAATAATTGTAATTCTTGCCTACAATAGTACTTATACGTATAAAGAGAGATGCCAAAATAATTAAAACCTACACATTTTAAATGTGCTCAAAAATTAGGTAAATTATACTTCACGGCAAGCTCTTTGAAATTGAAAAATAAACTAATTTATTATTTAATTTACCAATGTTAACCATGTCGACGGTATTTAGAAAAAAAAAATCAAAGGGAGAAAGCTATACAGGGTTAGTTTCCAAAGACCAGCCAAATTCTCAGATATAATGCAGTACATCATTCTGAGCCCGGGGCCACATAGAAAATTTTCTTCGGTTTAAAAAAAAAAAATCTGCTGTTTCCTACAAAAGTGCAATACCCTACATGGTCAAAATGTATCTAACAGCTGTTTTTTTTTTTAAATAACTGATGAAAAATTTATATGTGGGGGGGCTCAGAATGTCGTGCTGAATCATATCTGAGAATTTGGCTGGTCTTTGGAAACTAACCCTGTATATTATTATGACATAAATGTATCGAACCAGCGCCTTTATTTATTCGCTGCGGGGAGCATATCTAATAAGGAGATATGACGCAGGTTTATACTATACCATATCCATTCAAATACAAAAAACCTTACGATGGGAACATAAAACAAAGAAAACTTAAACCACAAAAAAATTGAAGTGTAAATGACAATCCTGTTTCTCAATATCTGGCTCTCCTGAGGGTGGATAAAGAAATATTCTTTAACAAATAAATTTTATTTCATTATATATATATTATTTTTAGACAAAATCAGAGTATCCTATTTACTATATCATTTACAGTAAAAACACAATAAAGTTATATATATAAAATAATTATGTATTAAAAAAAATCTCAAAATTATTTATACGATATGTTAAAAAAAAACCCTGTCCGATCCGAAAGCGGCATATTATAGGTATACCAATGACATTGCCAAATAGAAAGAAACATAAAATATTCATGAAAGTAAAAATATTAATTAATTTTAAAAGGCATGATTTTTGTCCCAAATTACCACCGTTTCCCTAAATTCAAAGAAGCGATCGCTTGCGCCCTTGTGCCATAGAAGTGGCCTCATTTTAGTACATTTAAAAAAAAACATCGGTGTATGTTTTTTTTACTTGTTCTGCAAAAAGGATTGCATAAATAGAATTTAATCTCGAAACCTAACAATATCCCCACGGATCGGACAGGTTTTTTTAACATATTGTATATTTGACATGTTTTAAAATTCACCCCACTTGTGCCTTTTCCATATCATAAAGAGCCCGCACTAACAGTGTTTTCTAATATATAATTTAAATAATTATATCAAACCTATATCTATAAAATTACATTTAATCTGAACACTCATATTCATTATATTTACGGGAATTATTATTGAGGTATTTCCTGTTTCATAAAATCCAAGAATTAATTCTAATGTTGGCAGTCGACGTTCGTGTCAGACACTAAGCGAAGTTAGATAGATACTCTCTAATATGTACACCATCCAAACTACATTTGCCTAGCTTGGTCACCCCGTGCCTCGGAAAGCACGTTAACCCGTTGGTCCCGGCTGTCATTTGTAGATCTTTGACAGCCGTTACAGGTGGTCATGACCCGAAAGTCTGACAACCAATCCTACCAAGGGGTGTCGTATTCCCTAGTACTAACTGCATGTAAAATACTGGTATTCAGCTGCATCCGGTAAGACTGGGCAGATACTGGTATTGCTTGTCGCTAAAATCCTAATCGTACGTTTTGTAACGACTAATGCGGCCGTGGGTTCTGCCAATATGTTTACAAGTCAGCCTATCGGAGGCCTCTCGTCTGTCCACCTAGCTGGGGTTGTAAATACTTTATAAAGAAGGGGTTGGAAGGGGGGAGGGGAGTACCTATCTATCTTAAATTATACAAGAAACTATCCTAAATTCCTGAGGACTTTACAGATAGGTATCCAAAGTAGCTCATCGATACATAACCGCAAATTATGGCTGATTCACCTGATATGATTATTCAAAAAAATCGTCATTACCTCGATCTATAACACAGATAGCAAGTTAAGCCCGTACTTATGGCTGGACAATCAAGATTGACTATAAAGATATTTACCTACATTATGTAATGTTGTATTATTAGGTATTATTTCCTTTTTTTGCGCAATCCGTTGGACAACGTCCGCGTTGAGGGAAGTCCCTTATCTTTGGTACTTACGTCTGACCAAAATACATAAGCGCATAATTATTTTGTTTAGATTAGTATTATTATTATATCCCCCTAATGAGGAATTACTTATCGTAGGTATGTGCCGGTTTTCTTTGTTGTTTCATTAAGCTGTTGTTTTTGTCCAAATTAATGAATGTTTTTCGTTTGTTACATAAAACTTACATAGCTGACAGCCTCGTTTGTTCGCAATCGAGACTGGTGAGCATGAGGTCTTGGGTTCGATTCCCAGTTTGGGCAAATAGTTATTGGGATTTTCCATCAGGAATGATTGACCCGGTTGATGGCAATAGGCTCGCCCCCTATTACATGGGACTTAAGACAAAACTGGCGAAATGTGGGTGCACTATTGGGTACAGCTCTGATTTAGGTTCGTATTAAGTACGACTGTAATCCCTCAAGGGTTGTAAAACACACTAAATTCGTTAACGCTAAATTAATTTATAGCATTGTTAGAACAGTTTTGTTCTAAATAAGCACTTACTACTACTACTTTAGCGTTAAATGCATTTAGTGATATCTGGTGCAAGTGGGCATTAAACTCGTTTTTCGTGCTTGTTTTACAAGGGACGACTTGGCAGTAGGTACCATTGGCACAAAATACAAAATCCCGTGCACACGATATCCACATCTGTTCACCACCCTTACTACTATTGGTCCGCACAAAGAGAGTGCGCACCAATAGTAGAAAAACAAAAAAAAAGGGTCAACCTCTTTACATTGTCTTCTGTTTTACAAAAATTCTCAGGCTCTGCTAATGGACACAGATGTTTGACCACCCTCTTTTGACTAATAGGAATAACACAAAAAAGGACCAAGGAAGAGAAAGTTTTTAACTAAGCGGTTCTATAGCGGCCGGATGCTGCAAGCAAAAATAGTCCGTACGGTGTTCAGATTCATCTTGGGCCAATTGTACTTATAAGACAACATTGTGAGCCTCTTTGACGACTTTGATATTTGGAGATTGGCCGGAGAAAGTATCTTAAACTTTACTTTTATTTGAGGTGCGGGAAAATAAAAATAAAAATATCAGAAGATGTTAAAACCTAAATCAAATACGTATCAAATGTGACGAAAACAAACTTATTTGTCAGAGAAATCTGCAAAGATTATAAACTTAAAGAACCAGTTAAAATAATTGAACCAAGAGTTATTTATTTTTTGTAAAAATAATGTTTTATTAATGAATAATTTTGTTACTTTACAATTTGGTCCTGAACTTGACTAAAACAAAGATCTTGCGAATTCAAAAACTATATCAACAAAAAAAAAAACAATTATTTTAGGTAAAATCCTAAAAAAGAATAAAAACACCGGAAAATTCGGTTACTAAATGGCCCGTTAAAATAGATGTAAAATACTAAAAGAGCACTCTAGTTAGTCAAAGACTACAAATACAGCGTGTAGCAGAAATGTGCGGTACAGTATAGATAGACCATCAAACTGAATAATTTTCTCCATAGAATCAACAACGTGTTCGCGAAACTTTCGAACTGCAGTTCAGTTCCTACTCGACCTAAATATAGTGGGACAGCTGATTATTTTTCGCTATTACGATCATCAACATCTTCCTAGCCTTTGTCTAAATATGTTGGGGTCGGCTTCCAGTCTAAAAGGATGCAGCTGAATCTGACCAGTATCTTACATGGAGCGACTGCCTATCTGATCTCCACAACCCAGTTAGTACTGGGTAATACGATAACCCTGGGTAAGACTGGTTGTCTCTGGATGTCTGTGCCACATCTTCAATATGACCACACATTTGTAATACAAGCTGTATATAATTTATTTGTTATATTGTAAGCTTATGTTTGTTGTGTCCGCGCTTTTTTTATTTCGTCCGTATTACAAGTACAAGCTCACCAGTTAATCCTAAAAAGATCTAAATGGCATGTCATTTTGACACTGACAGCTCTTGAACGCGGTTTAGGTGTGTTGATCGGGTTCAGTGTTATTGGTGAAATTCGTCTTTATTAATTTACTTTAATGCAAAGTTAGGTTTAATCGTAATATTATGGTTAGCGCTTCCAGCAGTTTGTTTACTGTTAAGTAATATTTAATAGATTACTTGACGAAAATTATAAAAAGATACGTTTTCTATTGCCGTTGAGTGATCAATTAAATAATTTGTTAAGAATTATAAGAATATTTTTTAAATTATAAACCCTAATGTAAGCGAGAACAAAACGTATTTATTTAATGTTTCTATTGGGTGTAGCTACTATATTCTGATATTGTCTTTATAAATAAATTTCTATGTATACTGTAATTTTACCGTTAAGGCTTCTTAGATGTTTTGTGCTGTTATTAAATATTGATGTCTATCAGATCAGATTATTGTGATTATCATACGCTTAATATATCCCTTCATGGTTCACACCGGGGACAAAAAGACAGGGCCTTTTTACGAAAAAAAAATACATATAACAATAGAACATGTTGTGACGACTTACAACAAGCTTTTCTTTCCGATGTTTCTAGCAACATCACTGTGGTTTATATTGATTATTTGCTGTACAACTGTCAAACAAAAGATTTGCCTTGGTGAGAACGTAGTACAGACAAACCTAGAGGTAGGATCTATAAGACAGGCCTAAGTCCATACTAAGCCAAGCTTTACATTCAAATCTGTATGTGTTATGAACACGTTTAGTGTCAAATGTAGTAGAATATTAAACTAAGTCTACACATATTAAACTGGGGAAGTTTCGTCGTTCGGTTAAGCAGACGACAACCTCCAAGGTTGACCTGCGAGATGTCATTCACAAAAAAAAAGGTTTTTCATTAAGGTTTATCGGGCATGAGTTCACCGCTAGAGGCGTCGAGAGTAAGGTCTTCAGAAATGTCAGATGTCAATGCTCGCTCGTTGCGCGGTTTTTACTAATATTCACGATTGTGGTCAAGATTGAGCCATTCCTGATTAATTTTGACTGAATATTTTAAATAGCCAGTTAAGATCTAATTTGTTAGTACTTAATTGGAGGAAGAATGATTTTTAAATGTTTCATGGTTCCATTTTTAATTATTATCTGGAAGGTTGCCAGGTATGGTCTAGAACAAAAAAATGTTCGCAATGACGCTGACGGGGAGAACAAGTGCCTTTCGGCTTCGTTAAGGGTTTTTTTTACACCCTTTATAATGCATTGTACATGTTTTTTTTTTACATTTTCTAACATTTCAATATACCATGTTGTTTTAATATTTAAGAAGTTATTGGTACTTTAAAGTATAAAATAGAATTTATGACAGGACCTTCCTCGCTACTGACGCCATCTAGTGAGCTCAAAAACGATAGCCCTCATTGCACACTGACTGAATGTTCGTTTTTACTAATATTGACCGACGGCCCAAATGTATGCCTTAATGAAAGCGCACAGCTAAAATTAGCATTTCCAATTTAGGCATTCATTTAGATGTCGTGAAGAGTTAGTGAAAACGAGCATTTCGTATTCTTATTAGGGAGTTTGAAATTATTTGTTTTTAACATAATTATAGTATTCTTGAAACTTGCAGCACCGTTCTATTTAAGTATAAAAATTTAAAAAGACTAGCTGAAAAAAATATATTTTATATATTTAGCTAAAATGCTCCTGAAGTTCTAAACTACAGTAATAATCTAAATAAATGTTTGTACGTATGTATGTAATTACCATTTTTAATACTTTGTAACTGATAAATTTATTTATCAAAATATTAAATGTACTGTCGTTGTAGAATCTAGTGAAGATCCGAAATTAGTTTTAACTTTAAATGTACCTAATTGTTTACATCTCCATTTTAAACTCTAGTAAATAAACATCATTGCTTAAGTTAAAAAAATAAACACAAAAAAAGGAATTAACGGGCTAGTTTTTTTTTTGAGTGTTGATTTTTTCAATATCAATAATTATATGAATAATTTATATTTTGTATTACGTTTACTATTCCCATAAAAAAAAAAAAACTTCAACGAATAAATAATTTGTGACATTGGAAAAATCATCCTGTATGCTCACAAACTAATTTGCCATATAAAAAACTGTTTCGGTATTATGTTGTCACTGTAAAAAATCCACGGTAAAAAAATCTAAATGTGTAATAAATTATAGTATTCTATCGATAAATAAAATGGATACCTAATCATTAAAAAGTAGTTAAGAACAATTTATAGTAAACAATTATTTTTGTGAAAGTCATCCTTGTCATTAAAACGTGTTTCCATTTTATAATGTTGTTTTCTTATTTATCTTACGGTTAAGTCCCTGAGCGAAATATCATACAAATGATCGTGAATTGTGGAAAATTGACAAATGAATTTTAAAAAGAACACAGAGGCAGAGGAAATTGTGTGATTCTGCCCATGAATAGTTATAAAGAATTATGTACTGGTTGGTTGTTGGTATGTTGGTTTACTGAACTACTCGGAAGTGAACATTCATGGTGTAGTGTTCTATTACCTAAAATGCTTAGATTTTCCTATTCACATGGTCAAAAGTACCAAGATTCTAAATCCATTTGATTAAGGATATACAGGGTGTTTCAGGACCCTTTACGAAGCCGTCAACCAAGAATTATGTACACATCAAACTAAGTAACTTTACGCAAAAATGGGGCTGAAAAATCACGTTTTACGGTAGGTGTGGCCGATTGGAGCCTTCTTTGTATTGTTTGTTTAATATTTTTACTTTTTCACGTTTTGTGTCTATTTTGTCTTTTTTTGATATTTTTTTTGTTTTCTGCTTGTCAATATATTGCTTGACTGAAAGATGGATGGATTTTTTTCTTTGTTAAACTAGAAAAATTAGTATTATCCATTCCATTCAGTAATATAAGTGGTCCTTCTACCGATCGAACTAGTGTCTAGTAAAACTAGTCCACAGGAATTTCTTTTTTCTTCTTTTTCAGCATTTCTTTTTTCCAGCAAAAAAAAAATGGTTGTGACGAGGTCACAGACAAAACTGCCACAAAATGACTCTAATATACCTACCCAGTCGAGTAGTGAGGCCGTTCCAGAACCCACTACAAATACTACATCAGGGAATTCACAGGTACATTCTTCTGAGTTAGAGCCTAACTCGAGAGCTCATTCTGTCGGCACTCACACTAGCCGCACAAGTCGCACTTCCGTGATGCTCGCTGCCCGAAAATCTGCTGCGGAAGCGCAACACATTCATCGCGTGGCTCAATTAGAAATTGCCCAAATGGAGGCAGAGATGCGTGCACAAGTAGACGCTAGGCAGACGGCATTGGAGCGCAAAGCTGCTGAAGCAGAATATCGGGCTGAGCTCGCCGCTATTGAAGCAGATTGTAGTAACCACGGTTCTCGCAGTGGGTGGAGCCGCGCGAGTGTCAAACAATGGTTAGATAGTACGGCCTTGCCTACTGAAATACCTCCGCATCAAGAGAGAGAGCCATCTGTGAAAGGTTTTCATTCCAACAATGGATGTGAGGTAGGAGCTAATAATGCTACCGTTATCTTGTGTTCTCAGGAACTTCCACTACGTAACGATGTCGTCGTTTCTCAGAGTATCGCAGCACAGAGTCCTGTACTATTGCCTCAGCACAGTTTTAGCGGGGGTGACAGGGCTGCTGCCAGTGTTATTCATCGAGAAGACAACTCAATTGGAGTTACGCAGTTAGTGGGGGCCCTAAAGGCACTTGCGAAGAGTAACGGCAACAATAAAATTTTTATAAAACTTCCGTGTTTTGATGGAAATTCTCCACTTGATTGGCTTATGTTCAAACGGGCCTTTCAGGATACGGTAAGTGCTTTCACAGATGCGGAAAACCTTGCACGCCTAAACCAAGCCCTAAAAGGTGCGGCGCGTGAAGCTGTCAGCATGCTGTTAGTGTTGGCACCTCACGCCAACGACGTTATTGAAGCCCTGGATCGTCGCTATGGTAGACCTGAACAAATTGTGCTACAGGAGGTGAGCGCAATCAAGGCTCTGCCCAAGCTTGGGCCGGAGGTAAGAGATCTATATGTTTTCACCACCCGTGTGCACAATTGTGTAGAAGTTGCTAAGTTATTGCAGCATAGTGATTATTTACGTTCTCCTGAACTATTTGGAGCGCTGCTTAGCAAGCTGTCTCCATTGTTGCGCGCGCGGTGGTTAGATTTCGCTGCTAATCACGAGAACCTTAGCCGAGCTCGAGTGGAATTGTTGTCTCTTTTCTTAAACCGTGAGGTCGATTTGGTGATGAAGTTCGGTGCCGTATTCGAGGTGACACCATCTTCATCAACCCTCTCACAGAAACAACGAGCGCATACCGTTTCAGAGTCGGGAGTGGGGGCTTCAGCATCACCTAAGAATTACAAATCAAAGCCTGCAAAAACATCAGATCAGGAAAATGTTTGTTCATTTTGCAAAGGTGAACATCAGTTGTCAAATTGCCCGACATTCACGTCTTCTATGTTCTATGTTAAGGGTTTGGTTTCCGCACTTAGTCCCTAAATTGGACCATTGTGCGTGAGCCATGGTGGCCGTTACTCCAACCAGCCCACCTCCCTCCAGAAGCAGATCAAACTTCCCGGTCTTCTCAGGACATCCTCAAGGGATCTCGGTGTTCCAAGAGTATCCTCACGGATCTGGGTGACGCCGGTGCACTCGAGGAGTACATGCGCTACAGTTTCTTCCGCCTCCATGCACGCTCTGCACAGGGGGCTATCAGTGATACCTAGGGTGTGGAAGTGTTTGTTCAGTGAGCAATGTCCAGTGATGGTCCCCGCCACCAGTCGCAGGCTATCTCTGTCCAGGCGCAGAAGGCGCTTGGTTAGCTTCGTGTCCAGGGATGGCATAGCTTCCTTGGATTGCCTGCACCCTGGTGTCAAGGTCCACCATTTTCCCGCTTGCGTTTGAGTGTGTTCCTTTAACCAACTCCTTAGCTGCTTGAAGGGAATGGGCACAATGGGTTCGGGTCCGAAGGCTTTTGTGCTGGATCCCCTTCTGGCAAGTTCATCAGCCGCATCGTTTCCAAGTGATCCGCTGTGTCCTTTGATCCATTGTAGTGTCACAGTGTTGTGGTTTAGTACCGTAACACGTTCTAGGGCATTATGGCATTCTAGTATTAGTCTCGACGTTATCTGGTTTCTCTTTAAGGATTGAAGGACTGAGGCACTGTCGGAGAGTATACGAATATGGGTATTCGTAACTTCCCTGACCTCAATGGCGTGTGCCGCTTGGATAATGCCAACACACTCAGCTTGATAGACAGAGTTGAGCATTCCCAGGGGTTTGGATATTTTAATATTTAGGTCGTTGGAGAAGACTCCGACACCTGTCCCGTCTTCGGTCTTTGATCCATCAGTGTAGATCCTTAGCTCTTTTGGACCTGAGTAGTCACGCGTCTCCGCTGTGAGCTCTATGCTGTAGTGTTTATGAAAGCAGTGGGTCTTCAGGGTTCTGTCGCAGGGTGATGCCATCATGGGCTGCCGCTTGATAGCATCATCTTTTAAGCGTGTATGTTTGATTCTGGAATCTTTACTGAGGGTGCCGGATACTTCGAGCCTGAAAATCGCTAGGGTCGCCTCCTCTCTTACAACGAGGTGTAGAGGTGACAGCCCCAGCATCACCTGTAAAGCGGCAGTGGGTGATGTCCTCATGCTACTGCTGCTACGCAGGCAAATCTCTGTAGCTTCTCGAGATCTTTCTGGGCTGTGCTCAGGTTGGTCCTGGGCCACCAAACTAACGAGCCGTATGTGATGATTGGTCGGATGACTGTGGTGTATAGCCAGTAGGTGATTTTAGGGCTTAGGCCCCAATTTCTGCCGAGCAGTCTTTTGCACTGCCATAGGGCTATGCTGGCTTTTGTGGTAATGTAGTCGGTGTGTTTTGCCCAATTCAGTTGTTTATCCAAATAGATGCCCAGGTATTTGGTTTCAGTCGACAGGCTTAGGGTGGTCCCAAAGAAGCGTGGTAACTGTAAGGTTGCCAACTTTCTTTTCTTTGTGAAAAGGACGAGTTCAGTTTTGGTAGGGTTCACCGCCAGTTTATATTCTTTGCACCAGTCCTCTACCATTTTCAAGGCTTGACGCATAAGGTTGCATAGTGTATTTTCGTGTGTGCCGTTAATTATTATGGTTATATCATCAGCGTAGCCCACCGTGAAGTAGCCTCTGTCATTTAGACGCTTGATGAGGCTGTCTACCACGAGGTTCCATAGAAGTGGCGAAAGGACGCCCCCTTGAGGGCAGCCTTTCGCCACGATGGCTCTAGTAGTGTCATTCACCGTAACCTGTACGGCTCTCAGTCTGAGCATGTTTGTGATCCATCCTCGCAGGGTCGAGTCTACGCCGTGTTCCTCGAGGGCTGCGTTGATGCTATGAAAAATGGTTTTATCAAAAGCACCTTCTATGTCAATAAAAACAGCTAGTGAGGAGCATTTGTAGTCTACTGCACATTCGATCTTGGAGATCACACTGTGGAGTGCAGATTCTGTGGATTTTCCTGTGGAGTAGGCATGTTGTTGTTTGTGGAGTGGCAGCTCCTGAAGAGGTCCGTCCCGAATGTGTCGGTCACAGAGTCTCTCAAGGGTTTTCAGTAGGAAAGATGTCAGGCTTATTGGTCTGTACGCTTTAGGTTGTGTATAATCGGGTTTGCCTGGTTTGGGGATGAAAATGACTTTCACCTCTCGCCATTGAAGTGGCACATATCTGTGTGCTAGGCAGGCTTGGAAAATGACAGCCAGCCATGGCGTAAGGACGTCTACTCCCCATTGCAATAGGGCTGGGAGAATTTCGTCTAAACCTGCGGATTTGTATGGTTTGAAAGTCTTGATTGCCCATTTTATTCTGTCTTCGGTTACTACTGTGCGGGCTCTGGACCAGTCCTGGTCGTTTGGTGAGTGCATTGGTTCACTTGTCCATACTCTGTCCTCGGAGAGGCTGCAGTCTGGGAAATGGGTTTCCAGAAGAACTTTACTTGTTTCATGGTCCGACTTTGTGTACGTGTTGTCTGGGGTTTTCAGCGATCCGAGGGTGCGATCCTGATCGGTGGATAGGATCTTCCTTACTCGCGCAGCTTCGCTGTTCGATTCAATGTCTTCGCAGAATTTCCGCCAGGCTGCCCTGCTGGCAAACCTGACTTGTTTTTTGAAGGTGTACTGTGTTTTCTTGTATAGGTCCCAGTCTTCTGGGAGCCTGGAATTCTTGGCTCTGTTGAATTGTTTGCGCATCGTTTGCCTGAGCTTGCCGAGCTCTGCAGTCCACCAAGAGTTTCCCTTGCTCTTGGTGTTTGGATCTGGTAGTTTGCAGCAGGCGTGGTAGGCTTCGATGATATATTCTGAGAGTTTAATTACAGTGTCTTCAAGCTGTTTGGGATCCGTTAGATTTAGGGGTTTTTGGTGCCTTGTTAGCAGTGAGGCCAGAAGCCGTTTGTAGCCGGGTACGTTGGTACGTCGTGGGTTGCGCCTAGGATCGGGTTTTTTTGTGTTAGCTACTAGTGAGAAACGAATCCTCCTATGATCAGAGCAAGAAGGCTCGTTGGATACGTGCCAGTTAGAGATAAGTTTTGTCGCGCTTTCTGAAGCCAGCGTTAGGTCAATAATTGTTTGTCCGCGAGCTGTGACCCAAGTGGGTTCCGAACCACGGTTAACGATGTTAAGGTTAGTGGAGAATAGATATGTGCATAATACCTCACCTCTAGTGTTGGCTTTATTGCAACCCCAAAGCGGGTGATGGGCGTTCGAATCCGTGCAGATGACCAGGTCCAGGTTGGCGTCTTCACAGTACCTTACCAGGTCGGCCATCTCTTTTGGTGGGCAGTCTTCATCCTCGCCTGGCATGTAAACCGAGGCTAAGACGATGTCAGGTGCATCGCCGTCAGTTTTGAGCCTGACGACTGTCAAATCTCTGGAACATAATTGTGTGAGTGTTGTGGTGGGCACATCTTTGGGTATGTAGGCGCAGGTCCTTGGTTTTTCTGTGCCCTGTGTGTCGAGAATTAGCTTACCTCCAATGTTTCCGAGGCCGCATATTCTGTTATTTCGAATCCACGGCTCTTGGATTAGGGCAATAGTTCGGGGTTTCATCTCCAGCGCCCTGCGCAAGCAAGCCGTGGCAGTCTGGCTATGCTGGAGGTTGGTCTGGATGATGTTTAGGGGACTAGACGTGGGCGCCGGTGGCGGTGGAGTGGAGTTATGAGGAGACGGATCCATCGGATAAATCCCCCCCATCCTCCAGTCCATGCCGGTCGTCGCTCATTGACGGTGACGAGGTGAGCAGCTGTTCTGTCCACCCTGGTGGTGAGGTTGGCATGCTCCCAGCAACGGCATCAGCCATTGCCGTTCTGGCCATCTCCTCCTCCAGTTGCGTCATGGTCATGTCGAGTTCTGTCGGTGTCGGTTGCGTCAGTGCAGTGCTAGTGGTCGTAGTCTGGGTGTCAGAGGGTTGGGTGTTGGGGAAAAAGCGCACGTATATCGACCCAAGTAGGTACGAT
Organism: Eugnorisma glareosa; assembly: GCA_947578425.1. Lineage (NCBI taxonomy): Eukaryota > Metazoa > Arthropoda > Insecta > Lepidoptera > Noctuidae > Eugnorisma > Eugnorisma glareosa. The sequence continues at coordinate 8,703,193 of OX387974.1, read as the reverse complement.
ACCCGGTGCTCCCTCCCCAAGACCTTTTCGACTTCCTCCGGTGGGATGCCCAGGGTCAAATAAGTCCCATGGTTATCACCACCGACTGATGTCGCCCTGTACAGCGACCACCTCCCTATGTCGTACCAAGTGTTCTGACGAGTCAGAACGCTCTGGAGCCGCGCTATGTCCCCATTGTACCTGGGTACAAAGAGCGCTGCTCGGACACGGGTCGGCACGTCGGACTGTCTCATGACTATCAGTGTCGCGTCTGTGTTGGGCAGTCTAATCTTCGGTACGTTATCTGTTAGCCAGGTCAGGGCGCCGTCGTCCTCACACCACATCTAAACCGTGCCGTCCGCTACCCGAGGGTAACCGCGGAAGGCCGGGAGTGGTTTGGAGGGGTCGGCGTCCATGACGAGGTCTTCAAGGCTGAGCTTGATGTGCTCGGCCTCGTCAGTGGTCATGTCACGTGATGGAGGCGAGAGGCAGATCGCTACGGCGAGCCGCGCAGGAATATCCTTTGTAGCTCGTGCGTAGGTCCTCTGCTCCCCTTGAGCGGTCTGAATTTTGACTCGTTTGGCGTCCCCCTGGAGCGTGCTCGGCGTAGCCGTGTCGTCCGGGCGCACCCTCTTCGCCGTTCCCTGGCCACTTGGTCCAGGTTGCGGTTCCGAGGGGCATGGCACGGTGTTCCGTGCCAGGGACACCCTGCGCGAAAATCCAGATCGCTTGCCTCGCTTCTGTTTCGGTCTGTGTCGGTTTTGGGTCGTCTCGGTGCGGTTCCGGTTGTTTCCTCCGGATGGTCCTGGTGCGGGCAGTGACGTTCCGCGCTGGGTTTCCCCTTCGCGTAATGGTCCTTGCCCGCATGTTTCCGCGTCCGGCTGCTTTTCGCGCTGGGTTTCCCCTTCGCGTACTTGCGGCTGGTCGCGTACTCCCTTACAAGCAACCGTTTGCGCATCGCGCTGGCTATTGCATTCGCGGATCTTGCTCAAACGGTTGTTGAGATCTCTTACTCTGTTCCGGATTTTTCCACGCTTACGCTTCAGCAAGCGTACTTCATCCACAGAGATGAATCCAGGGCCACCGGATTCAGCTTCCTTTCCCGTCCCGTGGTGTCCAGAGTCTATGTCTCTCAGCCTTGCTTCGATCTTCTCGCGCTGGAGTGCCAGCGCGCGGAGTTCTCCGTCAAGGCTGGAGAGTCGTGCATTGTCGGTGTCATTGTCGGGGTTGTTCGTTATACTATTCCGAACGATGCTCTGTTGCCAGGCCCTCGTGGAAAGTATAACGGGTGTCAGGGTCGTAGGCGCGGAAATCGCAGCCGTCGTGTCAATTGGCGCAGAGGTCGCAGCCATGGTCGTGTCGGGTGGCGCGTGAGCCGCAGCCAGTGCTGTTGGCGCTAAAGCAGCCGGCCGCGCAGAAGGCGCGGCCCTAAGTGGCAGATTGGTGCCCCCCCCCAGATTACGGTGGGAGCTGGCCGACGGGTCGGCGTGGGATTCCCCGGCATTGCCGGGACCCACCTGGGGATTATTAAGACCTTTCTGCGACATTTGTTGAGGGTTTGTGGGCTTTTTTGGAGATGAGGTTACCCCTCCTCATGGACCGAAAGGAGAAAGGAAAAAGGAAGGAGGGATTGGGCGTAGGATCATGGGAAAGGGGTTTCGGGTTACCCTAGGCCTGGGATTTTGGCTTCGGGGATTTTTTTTATTTTTATTTTTTGTTTTTTTTTTTCATTCACGTCTTTGACAGTCGATGACAGATGGCGTTTCGTCAAAGACAACAAAGTCTGTTATCGTTGTCTTCAAAAAGTTCCACACAATTTTAGGTTTTGTAACAAAAATAAGGCTAGTTGCACAATAGCTGATTGTAATCGTAGGCATCACACTATTTTGCACAATGATAAATTTGTAGCGTTTCCTCATGTGAAGGAGGAGGTCAAACCTGAACCTAGGATTAAAACTGATGCTGAAACTGAACAGGTTCTCGTAACTGTCAACAACACTCATATTGATCCTACACTTCCTCCAATATTAAAAGTAGTACCCGTCACAATTTCCGGGCCGGCTGGGAGCGTAGACACATTCGCCCTTCTGGACGACGGGTCGACGGCTACCTTCATAGATGCCGACATCGCCTCCAAAATTGGTGCCAAGGGTCCCGAGGGCAACCTACGTTTGAATTGTGTGGGAGGGTTATCTAGGGATAGCAGCGTGCAGTTTGTAGACTTTCAGATAAAAGGCCGATCAGCCTCACAGAGTTTCTTAATCCAGCGGGCAAGGGCAATTAAAAACTTAGGGCTGCAAGGCCAATCGGCCACCCGCGACTCTTTACGTCGCTACCCCTACCTGTCTGGTATAGTTGAGGAGATATGCTATCCAGAAGCAAAGCCTACACTTTTGATAGGTATCGACAACTGGCACCTGATAACAGCATCCGAGGTAAGGAAAGGCACGAAGACCCAGCCTGTCGCCATCAAAACATCGCTAGGGTGGGTGTTGTTCGGATTTACAAGCAGCCGGACAACTTTAGTGGAGACTGCCTACCACGTATCCTTACGTGAGCGTCCACAGCATGACCTGGAAGTCCTCATCAAGGAACAATATAGGTTAGACGCGATCGGTATCACGAAACATGAGCCTCGCAGTGCAGGTGATCAGCGCGCTCTCAGTATTCTAGAGGATACAGCCCAACGCCTACCAAATGGGCACTTCCAGGTCGGCTTATTGTGGAAGGCTGATGACCTTGCTTTTCCCGAGAGCTATCCATTGGCACTTTCTAGGTATAAAAGCCTTGAACTGAAAATGTCAAAGGATCTTAAATACGCCAAACTTTACAAGGATAATATTCAGGACATGCTAGCTAAGGGTTATGCTGAGGAGTGTAGAGGACAGTCGCCCACATCAGTTTGTTGGTACTTGCCGCATTTTGGTGTGATAAATCCCAACAAACCGGCAAAACTTCGTGTTGTTCACGACGCGGCTGCTAAAGTACAGGGTGTATCACTAAATTCTATGCTCCTGTCGGGTCCTGATTTTTTGCAACCGCTTGTAGGAATTTTGATGCGTTTTAGGGAGGGAAAAGTTGCCTTGACCGCCGATATCAAGGAGATGTTCCCGCAGGTGAAAATACAAGAGTGCGACAGAGATGCACAGCGATTTCTTTGGCGCGATGATCCTGCGGGTCCAATAAAGACCTACCGTATGTCTTCTATGATTTTTGGGGCGTGCTCCAGCCCATCTACGGCTATTTACATCGTCAACCGAAACGCATCGGAATTTATAAAAGAGTTCCCACAAGCTGTGGAAGCTATTACTTCCGATACATACATGGATGACTTCATCGGAAGTGTAGATGTTCCCACGGAGGAAGCGGCTCGTTTGGCAGCCGACATCGTACAAATTCATAAGTGTGGAGGATTCGAGATGCGCGGTTGGGTATCGAATGAGCCTGACGCACTCAATCGATTGCCAAACGAGCTGTTGTCTGACGTTTCACTAGCCAATCGTTTTAGTGTAGAGTTGGGTAGTTTACCACTCTCAGCCACCTCAACACGGACTCTAGGTTTGATCTGGAAACCTACTCAAGATATCATAGGTTTCAACCTGGGGCTCAAGGATACTTCAGGCCATTTCACAAAACGCGTAGTCTTAGCCCAGGTCATGCGGATCTACGATCCACTTGGTATCTTAGCCCCCATTGTAGTGAGAGGTAGGATTTTGTTTCAAAATTTGTGGCGCAAGAATCTTGACTGGGACGAGAAGCTATCTCAGGCTGACCAGGAAACTTGGCTCGAATGGTTCGAATGCCTTAAATCGATTTCGGAACTGAGAGTTCCAAGGTGCTACAATTTATACGGTTTCTCAGAACTGGAGTTGCATGTGTTTTGTGATGCTAGCGAGCTGGCTCACGCCGCCGTTGCCTACTGGAGATTCGTGCTTCCCAACGGTGACGTGAAACTTGCACTAATAGCTAGCAAGGCACGTGTGTCTCCTTTGAAGCCAGTTTCGATCCCACGCTTGGAACTCCAAAGCGCCTTGATAGCCACTCGACTTGCCGCTAGGATTTGCGAGGCCCACCGCTTTAAGCCTAACCGACGAGTTTTCTGGAGTGATTCCATGACCGTTTTGGGGTGGCTACGCAGCGATGCGAGAAACTACAAGCCTTTTGTGGCTCATCGCGTGGGAGAGATTTTAGAATATACCAGTTTAGTTGAATGGCATTGGGTTCCAACCGAACTTAACGTAGCTGACGATGCGACTTGGGGAAAGGCCAGTATTGAACCACGCTGGGTATCTGGCCCAAATTTCCTCCTAGCTTCCTCTTCTGAGTGGCCATCAGAGCCCAAAATAAACAACGCAACGCCAGTAACTCTTGCAGAGGAGGAGCTCAAGCCATCTCTTCGTCATTCAAAATCATTAAACCATCCATTACGTTACGCAGAGTGCATACATTTTATCAATTCACATCAGTTACCCTTACCAGTTGTAGCTGACATCACTCATTTTAGTTCTTGGATTAGGCTGGTAAGGGCAACAGCCAGGACTCATCAATTCATTGCCTCAATTTTCAAACATCGGGGTCATAATTTTCAAAATTTTTGGGTTCGGGGAATATGTGAGTCGGTTAATGCTCCCGAGCGCAATTCGCGGCCTGATGCTTCTTCTTCCACTGCTCCAGCGCCATTAGTTTCAGAGGACATCATCCGCGCGGAACGGCACATTTTGGGGAGGAGCCAGATTAGCGCCTTCGGAGAGGAACTTCTTTGTCTGACACGTGGGCAGCCCGTTCCTAAGAAAAGTCGTTTAGCCATTTTGTCCCCAGAACTCAGAGACGGACTTTTACATCTCGCAAGAAGAACTTCTGCTGTTTCCGATGGGCAGCCCATTATTCTAAGTGGCAAGGAGCCAGCTGTACGTCTTCTTCACGTCAAGTTTGCTCACGCCAATACAGAAACTGTAATTAATGAACTGCGGCAGTCGTACTGGGTTCTCGGATTGAGGAACGCCGTGCGGTCAGTGGCCCATAGATGTCAATTGTGCAAGCTGCTGAAAAGCACAACCTTGCAACCACCCATGGGAGATCTGCCAGAGGCGAGACTCGCCCATCATCGACGTGCCTTCACCTATACAGGTGTGGACTATTTCCGCCCCGTATTAATTTCTATTGGACGCAGGCGGGAGAAGCGATGGGTAGCTCTATTTACGTGCATGGTGACCAGAGCTATCCACCTCGAGATTGTAGCCAGCTTATCTGCAGACTCTGCCATTATGTGCTTGCGACGCTTCATCGGTCGACGTGGTACGCCCAGCGAAATATTCTCCGACAACGGGACGTCGTTTGTGGGTGCAAACCGATAGCTAAAAGCTCTTTATGATGCCGCCGTTCCACAGTTTGCTGCAGAAGAAAAAATAAAATGGCGTTTTATTCCCCCATCGGCGCCCTTCATGGGAGGGGCCTGGGAAAGGCTGATTAGATCAGTGAAGTCAGCCTTGAAAGTGACACTGAGAGAGCAGGCTCCAAGAGAAGAGGTTCTGGCAACTTTGCTGGTCGAAGCCGAGGCGGTGGTAAACTCACGCCCACTGACGCACATCTCCCACGAAAGCAACTATCCGGAGGCGCTTACCCCCAACCATTTTTTGCTGGAAGACTCATCGGGTCGTCCGTTCCCAACTACAGACCTGACGGATGCCGCACTGATTGGCCGGAGCAGCTGGAGAAGGGCACTCCGGCTATGTGATCACTTTTGGCGTCGTTGGGTCACCGAATATCTACCCACTTTGGCGCCCCGTCGCGTGCCGGGAGTAGATGTCGTCGTCAAGGTCGGGGACCCGGTTCTCATTGGTGACGGGGACTTACCGAGGGGAACCTGGCCACGAAGCGTGATCGCTGCTCTGCACCCGGGCCGTGATGGGGTGGTACGGGTGGTGGATGTTCGGACCCAAGCGGGCATTTTGAGGCGACCATTAAGGAAAGTCGTTCTTCTTTAAAAAAGGGGAGCATGTGGCCGATTGGAGCCTTCTTTGTATTGTTTGTTTAATATTTTTACTTTTTCACGTTTTGTGTCTATTTTGTCTATTTTTGATATTCTTTTTGTTTTCTGCTTGTCAATATATTGCTTGACTGAAAGATGGACTTTTTTTCTTTGTTAAACTAGAAAAATTAGTATTATCCATTCCATTCAGTAATAGTAGGATTAAATGTAACGCACTCAAAACATTGTGCTGATGGATGGATTGAATAGTACGGGGGTCGTGGAGGTGTTTAAAGTAAATTGTTTACATTAAAAACAAGTATTTAAAAATAAACTTGTGAAAAAGTTGGAACTTTGACCCTCAATATCTCCGTAACTAGAAGGTTCCCATATAAGGTCTAGAAGAAAAAAAAATATCTCAATGACGGGGAGAACTAGTATCTTTCGGCTTCGTTAAGGATCTTGTTACACCCTTTATTAATGATTGGTTAATCATAAATTACAAAAGATGTTGCCCTCATAATGTTCAGTACGAAAAAGACTACCCACCGTACAGCCCAACCGATAGATCATCATCTAAGACCAAAATTACTTGGGGTCTGAGCAAAACCTTTCTTGCATTCTCCCCAGCCAGGCGACGCTGTCATATACCTACTCCAAAATGAACCTAGAGAGAGGTAGCAGAAATAGAGTTTACATTAACATTTTTATCAAGCTATCATCAGTATTTGAAAAGTTGGTTTCCCAGTGTAGTCATTATTCAGTCTAGTTCTATATGAAACAGTCTGCTTTATTGTCTTTTCTATTTCATGGCAGTCATATGACCATGACCACTTAACGACCAGCCACAACGACCATGATGGCCGCTAAACACATAAGTACCAGCCGCTTACTAAACATAGTCATTATGGCACCTAATGTTACGACCATGAGTCAGATTGCAAATACTAATGACTCTTGTCAAACGATTTATTTGACGCTAGCTGTTTTCCGGAAATTAATTTGAAGTAAAACTACAAACTTGATTTTAACCGGTACGTACAGACGCCTGGATATCAAGCTATACTACAATCTATCAAATTTCTTTAATACAACATACATATTTTCAACTTTATCGCTAAAGCAATTCAAGCTTGATTGGGAAACTTTGACAGTTTCGGGTAGCTTGATGTGCGCCGAATAATTCATTAGGCTCGAGAAAAGTTTTTCTGGTTTTTAGCTCGGAGCCTGCTGTTGAGCCTGCTGTGCTGCTTGTTTGGTTACGAGAGGTTCGCCTCTGATTCAATAAACTAAATAATTGGCGTAATATAGCCCACATAATATTATTGAATTCGTGTAACTATACCTACCTGAGCATCATATTATATTATGCCATAGGCTGTCTACCAGTTAGTCATTAAATTAATGCATATCCTTATCCTAATCCTGAGAGCAGCGGTGGCCCAGTGGTGGCGGCCCCGAATTACGAACAATAAGTCGTGGGTTCGAACCCAGGCAGGCGCATTACTTTGTGTAATTTATTTTCATCACCACTGCTCTCAAAACGGTGAAGGAAAACATCGTGAGGAAACCGGCATGTCCTAGAACCAAAAATTCGAAGACATGTGACATCTACCAACCCGCACTGGGCCCGCGTGGTGGAATATAGCCCATTCCCTCTCATAGAGAGGAGGCCGAGTGTCCCAGCAGTGGGAACATTAAAGGCTGATTATGCTTATGCTTATGCTTATCCTAATATCCTAATCCTAATATCCTAATACTAATATCCTAATACTAATATCCTAATCCTAATATCCTATTTCTAATATCCTAATCCTAACATTATAAATGCGAAAGTAAGTTTGTTTGATATCTTTTCACGCATAAACCACTGAACCGTTCATTTTGAAATTTTGCTTAAACGTTGTCAGGTGTACAGAAACGGACATACCTTTCATTCCGAAAAAAGTACTGTTCCCGAGGAAAACTACAATACCGTTCTTATGATAATAATAGATGGCGCCACGTGTCTTTCGAATCATGATTGAATTATAATAATATAGAAACTTTTAGTTCAAAAGAATACGCGGTCACGTGAGCAAAGCCGCGGGCACAGCTAGTTATTAAATATTTATAGGCTAGATAAATTGGCTTAGATGACAGATTAGGGTATTCACAGAGCGAGTAAGTTGTCGACATAGTCATCGCATTACATAATAATCATGATAGTTCGGAGAATATATTGATAAAAAGTACGTATTCAATTTATTATCTGTAATTTCATCTGTCCATTGACGTAGTTTGCACGTGTCTAAGCCTTCGACTGCCTCGTTGGTCTGGTAGTCGCAAGCGCGACTGCTGAGCATGAGGTCCTGGATTCGATTCCCAGGTCGGGAAAAGTGTTATTGGGTTTTTCCATCAGGAATTTCTCAATAGCAGCCACGGAGTCTGGATTTGCGCCCGGTTGATGGCAACAGGCTCGCCCCCTATTACACGGGACTTGACATAACTGGCGAAATGTGGGTGTACTATTTTAGGTACACCTCTGCCTAAACCTGCGGGGATTACAGGCGTGTTGTAATGTTATGCTAAGCCAATGCGGGCTATCGCGTATGAATTTGCCGCTAGAGGCGCTAGTGTAGCGCGGGGGCACCGAAATGTCAGATGTCATAGAAAGTTCACGCTTTGCGTGCTTTTTTAACACATATTTTTACAAATAACCACGATTGTGGTCTAGATTGGGCCATTCCTGATTAATTAAAACTTGAAGATTTTAAGTAGCAACTTAGAATCTTAATTTTCAGTACTTGGAGATAAAATAATTTTTAAATGTTTCATGCTTGCTAATTTTATGAAGAATATTGTAAATATATGAACCTGAAGTTTACACTATGTTTTTATTCGTAATAAAATAAACTTTTCATGAAGGTATTGGTACTTTATAATATAAAATAGAATTTTTGACAGGACCTTAATCGAGAGTGATGCCATCTGTTGAGCTCAAAAACGATAGCCCTCATTCATAAGCGTTACATAATGGGTGTAAAAAGTACCATTAACGAAGCCGAAAGGCACTTGTTCTCCCCGTCACGCGTCATTGTGATATTTTTTTGTTCTAGCTAAACCATACCATTCCTGGTATGGTCTAGCTTCTAGTTACGAATGATTTGGGGGTCAACGTTTCAACTTTTTCACAAGACTGATGACGTCATCACTGGAAAAGATTTCTTTGCTCAAACAAGTTGTATACAGCGTGTAACAGAAAGGGTATAATCATATGGAAGAGTGTGGTACAGCCTATCAAACTGAACAACTTTCTCTATGGGACCACCATCGAAATCGAAAAAAAATAATCAGCTGTCCCATACATTTGGGTCGAGTAGGTATTGATATATATATTTTTTTTTTTTATAGTTCAACGATTAAATACGTGAATGACACTCTAATGACAGTTTGCCTTTTTAATGGTATTCACATGAAGCTATGGGCTCGTTCAAACATCTAGTACCTACTTTGCCAGACTTGCGCTTTAAATAATGTTCCTGTCTTTTACACTTTGAAGTTTGGCAGTTGTGCGACAGTTATAGGAATAATGATTACTTGCTTAGCTAAAGTGGCCTACACATTTTGCTAAATTCAGACAATTTGAATCTCTGAACAATTTAAAGAATTATTGAGATTAATTACATCGTAGTCCGTACATTAAAAAAGAAGATAGTTAGCTCAGAGATGGTACTCCAAGAGAAGGATTAGCTGTTACTTTAATGATGGACGTGCGCACTCCGCTGCTAGTGGCATTTCTTGCCTAAATCGCTTTACACTTGGCTAAATTCAGCATGCTAACTGATTTAGATCGGCAGTCACGATTCTGATTGCCTAATTAGTGTGTCTAACAGTCTGAATGTCTTTACACTTATCTAAATTCAGAGTCTAATTAATTTAGTGAACTGAATTTAGCCAAATGTAAAGGCCGCTTAAGGCACGCTAAGAAACATCATTCGTCAAACGGCAATTTCGGGTCAAGCCATCATTCATCGTCATTTTCTTCCAACCCTTGTCCCATTCTACTTGGGGTCGGCGCAACACGTATTCTTCTTCCATTCTCCCCTGTCAGACGTCACGGCATCATTTACTCCTTTCTCTTTCATATCAGTCTTCACACAATCCATCCATCTTTTCCTTGGCCTTCCTCTCATTCTCCATGCATCAACATTCATATCTATCACTTTTAGTCACATGCGTTTCATCCCTCCTCATTACATGTCCATACCAAGACAAACGACTTCCTTTAAATTTTTCTGCCGTCATTCATGAAACTAATATCAGCATTGACAAAAACACCGCACCATTTATTGATAATGTTTTATCAGCGATTCAGTTTTTCAGTCCATTGATGATTTAGTGTGATAATAAAAGTTAATCAAGCCTGACAAGTAAAAGTCTATATCTGTAGATATTAGGTAGGAGTTCGTGGCAAAATGATAACAGCCGCACGACTTGATTGAAGATTCTTCTTTCTCTCTTTCTTTATCGTCTGGATAGGCCTCTCTTGGCTTCGAAGATTAAGCTCGCTATCCGAGATCGGTCCGTGGACTAGTTACCATCCGAGCACGTTAATCCCGGCTGTCATTTGTACAAAGATCTTGTTTTCTCGGGTGACCACTGAAAACCCGCGCTGTGCTCTGGCCCCCATAGCACAGCATTATGCTGAGTGGTAACAGCTGGTTACCATTCAGCATGATATCGCAGTCCCGACGTGTAAGCTGCAACTTTTATTGTTCTGTCCTGTTGTACACACATCAAAAGTGTCTAGGGATCAAGCATTTTTATGTGGATTTCTTGAGATTGAGATGTGGCTTTGTAATAAATTTATGATTTTATAAATTTATATGGATCCTTTTTGGTGCATTTCATAATTTGAATCAGGAACTGTGAATCAAATTCGAGTAAAAGATGAAAATCAGCTGTCTATATTTTCCCTATAAAAACATACAACGCATTGAAGACATTATTAGTGCTACTGTTTCCCTACTACTGATTAAAACCAACGTTATTATGGAGCGGCGACGTCATTTAAGCAGGGAAGAAATGCTCAGAGCCGTGGGAATGATAGAAGCTGGTTCCCGGCAACGTACTGTGGCTTTAGCTCTGAATACAAGTCAGAGTGTTATCAGTCGACTTTGGACACGTTACCGAAGCACTGGTACCGTGGCTGAGCGCCATGGAGGACGGTATCGCTGCACCACACGGAGACAAGACCGATACATTCAAATCTTAACTCGAAGATCTCCAACAATAACCGCCATGATGTTAGCCGTGAGGCTTCATCACTCTTCAGGGAACTTAATTAGCGACCAAACAGTCAGAAACCGCTTGCATGAAGTGAACCTTCATTCCCGAAGACCGCTACGGGTACCACCTATAGCAATGCACAATCGTAGGATACGATATCAATGGGCTCTTGAACACAGAAATTGGGCAGAAGAACAATGGCGTTTCGTGTGCTTTTCTGATGAGTTTCGTTTTGGTATGAGACCGGATACAAGACGTATACGACACTGGAGAACCCCTGGACGCCAACAGCGATTAAAATCCTGCCAGGAAGTCCATCCTTATAGTGGTGGAACCATCATGGTATGGGCGGGTATTTGGATCGGCGGAAGAACTGAGTTGATTTGGATCAGAGGCAACCTCAACGCTCAAATTTATGCTGAGACGATTGTATCAGACGTCATCGTTCCTCTACAAGTGCAAATCGGTCCCTTATTTCAGTTAATGCATGATAATGCACGACCGCACACCGCAAGAGTTGTAAGACAGACTCTCGCCGCAGCTAACATCAATGTCCTGCCCTGGCCTGCTCAGTCGCCAGACTTGAATCCGATTGAGCATGCATGGGATATGCTACAGAGAAGAGCTCTGCCGAATATGGAGGGTATCCAGTCGCAAGAAGACCTTTTTTTGTTGTTGCAACGAACATGGGCGGCCATTCCACAGCGTGATTTGGATGAACTCATTTTGAGTATGCCAAACCGATGTTCTTGTGTTGTTAGTGTTCGCGGTAGAAACACGGATTATTAATTGTTTAAGTTACCCAATAAAATTTTAAAGAAAACTGTTATTTCAGTCTTTTTTTCGAACTTTTGTGTTAGTGGTTCAAATGTCAAAAATCCCTTTATTAGGAAAATGGCAAATTTCTTTATTAATGCAAAGGTGACTTGGTTTATCGTTACTGTGACAAACGAAAACACTTTATTTGATGAATCCTTAAAGAAAATTTTAATTAATATCAATCACGAGAAAAGTTATTGCAAAAATATATGTTGATCCCTAGACACTTTTGATGTGTGTATTTATAAATATTTGATATGCGTATGCTTTATTGTTTATATATTTTTTGTCATTTTGTATGCACGTCATGCCACTGCGGTTTTTCTTTTTTTTCTTTTTTGGGAGTCTTTACCCGAGTCAGAAGCGGGAAGTTAAAATTCTCGAAAACCAGTCTTACTAAGGGGTATACAGTATAAACATATAAGAGGTATTATTATACGTTTATCAGGGATTGCGAAAGCCAGATTGGGAAAATATTAATTTTCGTCTGGTTACCTACACTGGAAGCCCATCCTACGTAGTTGGGCTAAGCCTAGGCAATAACATACAGGGTGTAACATAATAAAACGCAAGACCTCTCGTGTTTTAGACCATAAAACTGGACAACTTTTGTTCTGTGAGTTTTGGAAATTCAAATTTTTTTTTTAAGTTTAGCCTGCCTGTTGATCAGCTGATTTCTTCAGTTCCTATAGAAAGATCTTTTTATGCGATATTCAAGATCTAGTAAAACAAAAGTTCTTCAATTTTAATAGTCTGAGAGATCACACGGGTCTTGCACTTATTATGTTACACCTTGTATATCTTACAGAAAAAATGTGTAAGTTTGTATATGTTCGTATGGCTACTTATTTTATTTTATATTTTTTTATATTTTTACATTTACTAATTATAATAACCTAAAGTAGCAAGTACCACCTAGCAACAAACTTAAAAAATGGCGTCAAAAAACTCCTCCTCAACGCTGTCAACTGGTAATGTACCCTTGGGTCTTGAGTCTCTTGAGACTGGCGGCGTTGCCACGTTGTATGGCAACGCCGCAAAAAAATATTTAATTATTTATTATAAAATTATGCACAAGTAAAAACTGTACAAAGGCGGACTTAATGCCTTGGGCATTTTCTACCAGTCTGACTTATTTATTTTAATGAAAATCATGAAAAATTCATGTGAACGAAATGTCATGTTGTGAAAGTCTTCCCATATTTGTTTATCCATTTAGGTATCTATTGGGTCATTTAATCGTATTAAACTGTAGGTATATGATTGATTTTATCAACGAATCGCTGGTGTTTTTGTATCAATGAATTGGTAATCTGTCTATTGTTTTTCCCCGGATCGGGATAATAAACACATCAACATGTTATCAAGTCAAGACGAGTCATACGATACGATGACCGAGTGACGTGTGACGTCGGAATCTGTTACATCGTAGTCAGTTCGCTTTCTTATTGGTTGTTTAGACCGTAATTTTTTTACACACTTTTTTAAACGTTTAAGGTTTACAACTAAACATAAACTGCCACTTACGGGATATCTTCCTTGGTGGTCTTTTATTTTGAGCTCCCGATATTTCGACGCTGTCAACTCGCGATCATGGCGGAAGGTCGAAATATCGGGAGTTCAAAATAAAAGACCACCAAGGAAGATATCCCGTAAGTGGCAGGTTATGCGTAATTTTTTTGTTAGTTGTTATAACAATCAATCAAATCATTTATTAAAAGATCATTAAATCTAGTTTTAACTAACATTTTCTTATTAATTAATTGTTTTGACCATCTGATATTATCTACTACTAGCTGTGGCCCGCGACCTTAGTTTTCGTGAAATTATTATAAAAATTATTACTCCCGTTTTTGAATCAGATGTTGTTATTTTATTGCACGGAACCCTTATTAATTTTCTAAAATAAAAGTAGCAGCTATCCGCCAGTAAAAGTCCCATCGAAATCGATCCAGCCATTTCGGAGATTAGTCGGAATAAACAGATAGACAGACTGACAGATAAACAGACATAAATAAAAAAAAAGTGTTTTTGTTGCAAGTGACGTATATTTTCATAGGCATTCAGTAAAAAGCTGTTATGTTGATATTACAAACAGACACTTCAGTAGTATTTATTTGTATAGATTTCGAGAAGATATAAGTCCGATTTTGGGACATGAGGAGCGTAGGCCGAAGGCCGGCGGAGCTCCGACGACATGGCTGACGGGAGATAGGGCCGCAAGATTTATGTATGTATGTATGATTTATGTGTGTTTTTTTATGTATGTATAGATTTTAGACCGATTTTTGTCTAATACGACTGTAATATGTGCTGTTCGCGCAAATATACTTACGTCCTGAAAATATCGCAGCAACTAATCATGCAGCTAACAGGATGTATAAAAACCATCATGGATTATAAGAGAAAAAAACACGAAAGAGTGTTTTATCGGCCACACTACAGACACAGGTTTAATAACCTATTATTTTTAGCACTGTTAAAGGCCCTACACAATTCTGCTCTACATTATTGTGTTCGTAAGGTTGAAACATAATAATATGTAGCTATGTAAGTACGTCAGAAAATATATCCCAAAAATTTACCTATAGGCTTTTCATCGCAACTTTCCTAAGGGCCCTCAAGTTTAATATTTCCCGCTCCATCTCAATTGTTCCAGCCTAAAGCTGTCAGTATAAGTACCCCCGGCCACCGTAGGCGCGGGCTTGTGGACGGTGAGCTATGGGTTAGCTCGCCGTCCGTCCGTCTTATGACGACAGGCCGTGTCGACGGCGCGTTCGTGTTCCACGCGCGCCTCAAGGAGAGTCAGCAAACAGGAAGGGGTCCGAAAGGACCGATGCCTGCCAGGGTTGCGGGACTGTTCGAAAGAGATACCGCTGTCTTGGAACACAAAGGGCAAAAGAAGGAACATGGATCGGTTTTAGTAAAAGTCTGTCACTCCCTCCTGCTCAGCCCAGAGCGGGAGGAGTTATTTGATGATTTCACATCGGAAAAAAAAGTATGAGTATCTACTTTCACCGACAGAAATTTCGGAAGCAGATTTACCGAAACCTCAGTCTGAAACTATTTGTTTTCCATGTAGGTCCCTAGAGGAGCTCGAGGCTTTTTTATATATTAAACCAGCGGCCCGCCCCGGCTTCGCACGGATGCAAAGTTATCCATATAAATCTTTCTCTTGAATCACTCTATCTATTAAAATAAAACCGAATCAAAATCCGTTGCGTAGTTTTAAAGATCTAAGCATACATAGGGACAGACAGCGGGAAGCGACTTTGTTTTATACTATGTAGTGATGTTTGACGACCCGAATGGCGCAGCGGTAGTGAGGCTGCCTTACGTTGTTAGGGTCCCGGGTTCGAATCCCGGTAGGAGCAAATGTTTGTGTGATGAGCATGGACATTTGTTTCCGAGTCATGGATGTATATATGTATAATAAGTATGTATTTACAAACAAAAAGTATATATGTATTATTATCAACTATCTGGTGTCCACGACACAAGCCTCGTTGCTTACTGTGGCATCTAGATGGCGCTGTGTGTAATGTCCAGCGATATTTATTTATCTACTCTTGGCCTCAATCTTGTCCTATGAACAGATCAGGTCGACGATGGATCGGGCAGACCTAAAAGAAGCCTATTAACTAATAACTAAAGATTCAAGTTAAATGAACTCGGGAACACCGACGCAGGCTGGGAATTCCACTCCTTGGCTGTGCGCATAATAAAAGATGTAGCAAAGCGCTTCGTGGGAATTTGTGGAATATTGAAAAGGTATGGGTGATAACCCGCAGTACGTCTGGACTCCCGATGGCAGAAGGGAGATCGTGGAATGAGCTCGTTGGCTAAACACGCCAACGAGCTCGATAGCTTATAAGTAAATTACTTAATTCTTGCAGTGACATAACATAATACTACTTAAAACAATATTTAAAATAAAATAACTTAGCTAAAGGGCCTCATGACGGGGTTGCTCATCATCATCGGCGGCGTGGCGCGGAGCGTTGCGCGTGGGCGGTGCGTGGCGGCCAGTCGACGGGCAGCTGGAATGTGGCATCTGTGGGATTCGGGCCGGGATTACCCTGGACTCCTCTTGATGTGGGCCGGGATTACCCTGGACTCCTCTTGATGTGGGCCGGGATAACCCTGGACTCCTCTCCTTTCTTCTTACCGATTTGTAGTCCGTGCAAGGTTATCAATTGAAGCGGCGTTCAATTCTCGCCTCAAAGTGCTGATGGCGCTTCTGCGGCACTTCTTCAAGATATAGTAGACGGTTGCAGCGACGATCAGAACGACAGCGACGATCAATAAGGTTTGAATAATGTGGTTTGTTTCATGATGCTCCAACGTGGTATTTGCGGAAGCGTCGCCGCTGGCATTTTGTGCGACGACCACCTCTTCTTTTGAGTATGACTTGCCCATATTTAGTTATTTCTTCCAAAAATCTCCCATAGCTTATTTCTTCTTAATTATTTTAAGTTGGCCGGTGTGGCAGGGTCGCCATGCAGACTCAAACTCAAACTCAAACTCAAACTCAAAGCATTTATTTCAATTAGACCATTACAGGCACTTTCGAAAGTAAAACAAAAAAAAAAAAGCTAAGCTACAGTCACAGTCACAAGGCATAATAACTTGAGAAAGTACTGTAGTTGCACATTGCAAAGCGTAGATCTCTATGGAGAAGAATGTGCAAGAAACTCCATGGACACTCTTTTTAATCAAAATATTGTTACAAAATCTTGGTTACATCATTCACGTTGAGATTATACATATATGTGAGAACGATGTAGAAAGACGTGCACATTAAGAGCGCCCAGAGTAAAAGATTAAAATAATCAACACTTTCAAAATAAAGTAATTAAAATAAACCGTGGCAGCTAAGAGATGACCAGTCCCAACTGACAGCGCCCGTTCACGAACATGACGCATGGCTCGGCGCAGAGTGTTGTCTTCTTGTGAGGTAGGTTGGTGACGATTTATTGAATGTTCTCAAAGTACAATAATTTCCTTACAATAAAAATGCTTATACGGCCAAACGTTACGATTGCGCGGGTGAGTGACGCAGATATAAAGTGATTTGCTGAGTATGGTTTTTACATACTTCACGTAACATTCACAATAGTCCAAAGGCTGCATAGGTACAAGCTACAATTACGGAAGGATGGAGGTTCGACAGTGGATGCGTGACCAGTAGGTACCTACTACTGAGCTGAAAATTTTCCGATGCTCGGAAAGCACGGTCGGAATCGGTATTGCCGAATTGGAGCCGTACGGAATTCTTCCTTTCCGGTGAGACTTCAAACCCACTCTAACCTATTTATTTGGGAAAGGGCCAGGCGAGGGGGCTAATCGTTTTTCGATAGGACTGTTTAAATATTGGTATCCATTGGTCGTAAGCGCTACTGCTGAGCATGATGTCCTGGGTTCGATTCCCGGGTCGGAAACCCGGTGATATTGGTGGATAGCATTTTTTTGGTTGGTGTGTGTAATCTAAGTAAACATAGTTAAATATCTCGTATCTAGTGTTAATGATAAAGTGATATTAGGTTTATCAACAGGAACTTTCTCTGTAGCAGCCACGGCAGTCTGGATATCTGCCCGGTTGATGGCAATAGGCTCGCCCTCTATTACATAGGACTTAAAAATAACTGGTGAAATGTGCATGTACTTGTTAAACACCTCTGCATATTCCTTCGGGGATTACAGTCGTGATGTTACGTTTGAATATATTGTGTTTGCCTAAGTACTTGAAGGCATTATTTTGTATGCCAATTTGCGCCGTATCACAAACATGACCTGCCGCAATTTTCCGTAGTACTAATCTATCTATGTTTGCAGATCACTTCAAGATATCTCGTCCTAACTTTTTTAAAGTGACTGGTGTTGTGATTTTCCAAATAGTTTTGCTTCTTATGTACGTAGACTTTTTTTTATCTATATGCGTAGGTACAATCTGGCACAACAGTTCAAATGTTGGCCTATTCCGGGTTTTTGTACTCATTGATATTTCTAATCAGACATGACCTACAGTGATATTTTTCTTGTTTACCTTCTAGTCTGCGCTTATATAGATAAGCAAAGTTTAGAAAGTATTTTGTAGATTTCAAATTTTTAAATAATCTTTAAGGGATTTTAAAAGTACCCCTTTTATTAAGGTAAATTAGGATCTTGTGTCTAAAGGTGCTCCAACAACGGGAGCATGAACCCGTAACATGTATGCGCACCACTTGTAATGACCGTGTTTAGGCAGAGAGTAAGGGCAGTTAGAGACTAGCGTTTTTTCGGCGCGTAGACTCGTTTGTGGAGGCGCCGAAAATACGGTAAATCCGAAACCTCCCCCTAAGGCAAAGCAGGAACTAAATAACATTTGTAGATCTGGATCTTAGTGTTTGAATACTCCAAATGCAAATATTCAGGTACTGGCAGGTCTTTATTAATAGGAGAACCAACAGCTATAGCTTATTAATAACAATTAACACAGAGTCAATTACAGGTTCTCACAAGTAAAAAAAAGAAAAAGTTGTTGAAATCTTAGGATCACAAGCACGATTAAAATAAAACGAATCTAATTCCTCAATTCAACGAAATAATGAATATTAAAGGAATTAAAATAAGACAGAATAAGCTCTAATGACACGGGAAATATTAAATAAAATAGAAAGAATACACCATGCAAGCGCTTTAAAAAAAGTTACTATTCAGAAGACTGCGTGCAAAATAGGTTTTGGGGGTAAATGGATCAAATGGAACTCTTTACAAAATTACAAAGAAGAACTTCATAAAAAAAAAAC
The DNA here is from genome assembly GCA_947578425.1 of Eugnorisma glareosa. Taxonomy (NCBI): domain Eukaryota; kingdom Metazoa; phylum Arthropoda; class Insecta; order Lepidoptera; family Noctuidae; genus Eugnorisma; species Eugnorisma glareosa. The sequence goes on along the minus strand of OX387974.1, from coordinate 8,684,368 downwards.
TCAATTTTGCAAAAAAAAAAACATTTAAATGCGTACTTTCAATCATCAGAAATCTTCATGTTTCTCACGATTTCTTGCGGTGTTTCCGAGTTCCTTAACTTGTTTATGTTAACAATGAGGCCATGTCTGTATCTCTCCATACCGTTCCTCTCCAGGACATTGCGTGTCCCTCACATCCCTGTGGCTGAAGAATATGTAGTCAGGCACCACAAAGCCGAGATCTACGAGCTCGAAGAAGAGCCTTCACGGTGTTCAGTTGCCGTGCTTGAGACACTTCAACTGGAACAAAAAGATTTATGTAATCATGAGCCACTAAAAACAGGATGTTTTCAATGTTTACTAGGTATTCATTTTTAGGTCCCGAGTTTATCCGTGATCAACTAATCATGCTTGCAACAGCGCCGAAATATCGGGAACTCAAAATGAATAGTAGGTAAGCATGGTTAATATCTCGTTTTGAATATTAATGATAGTGTTATTGACCATGTCAGTTTAAAATCATTAGTTTACAACCCCCAAAATGACGAACTTTCACAAAAACATTCATTCCGTTTATGAATTTATTTTCAAAAATCCTTCCTTTATGATTTCCTATATTCTTATGCTTTTTTCGTCATTTAAAAAAACTCTTGTTTTTCATGATCCTAGATCCAGTTGTGCATTTTTATCAGTCAACATCAAGATTTTTCTTTTCTTCTTTTACACACTATGTCTACATCTCTTTTTTAAATTCTCCTTTCGCAGGTATGCTGGAAGAGATTTCTTTAGAAATAAGCATAACCTTTGTACTATTTTCTGTTCCTTTCTTCTTTTCTGTATTTAGTGTGTACATATATTGTTAAATAAATAAATAAATAAGATTTAATTTTTATCTCAAAAAAAAAACACTAAACTAAAATGCATTAAAATACCGCATGCTTTAGATCATTTGAACTGCCGCGCCCTACGTCACCAGCCATTACGTTGCGGTGTATGCGAATATAGAACCTACCAACACTGACTACTCCAGTTATCAAAATGGTAACTTCACTCGCAAACGATGAATATAGGTTATGTACTCTTAGTAGCTAAAAAAAATTGATTGCGATAACCCATGGGACCCCGGGCAGTCGCCATGCAGTAGACGTGGTGTTGGTTCAACAGTTAAACAAGGATATTTTTGTGAGTAAGTACCTGTTTATTTCCTTTATCTGTTTTAAAAATAATTTTCATTTTTAAATATTCCCTAGAAAAAAACATTTTAAAATATAAAAAATTGTTGCCCACAGGTATCGGGAACAGGGTCTAAGCTACGGTCAGGGCTCTAGAGAGAGGAACCTCCTAACAATACGAACTGTGTCCAGAAGTACCGCTTTCTGAATCAAGCCCTTGATCCAGCTGCCTAACGAGAGCCTCCTTGATCGAGGCTCTTAGCAATTAAGCCATGGGCTGATACGACTGTCGGCACAATGATCGCTGAGTCCACATCCCACATGTCGACAACCTCTTTACTATACTTGTATATTATATTGTAAACACTCGCAGTGACATGGAATAACCCAGAACATACTAAAATAGATTCGAATTGCATTGTCTTAGGAAGAAATAAGTACATAAGAGGAAGTCTGAAAATGGGGCAGGTGACTGAAAAGTTGTGGGGTAATCGGTTGTCATGAGGCAGTTTTGAGTATGAGTGTGGACGGGTATAAGGCTATAAGAGTAAAGGAAGACCAAAGAAACGATGGATGGACTGTGTAAAGGATGATATGGCTAGAAAGGTTTATTCGTTTTAGTCGGTTTGAGAAATAACTCATAGGTACTTACTTGTACCCAATATTCCACCAGTCTTTCACATCCACATGATAATCCCGGGTCTGTCTCATGGAGACGCAGCATACTTCGCGGTCATCGCACCTGGGTACTGTGGTGGATGACCACGAACGGTACTAGCGTTTGTAGGGAAGGCATATCCTTGAGTCTTCTAGCGTGCCATTCTTCTCGGTTTACTTACTTACCTATGCGAACTTATATTCTATCTGTAGGTCAGGATTTTGTCTGTATAGCTTTGTTGGGTCTTGATAACATGCGCTAAAGTTAAAATAAAATAAAACCCATATTTAAAGTTCACAAATAAATATTCACATTTTTTTTTAAACTTTTGCCACTAAAGACCAATGAATTCTCAATAAAATATGTACATATTAAAAAGCAGTTCCAATACGTGCCAAGAAAGATGAGACTTGACACAACACGTAGTTTGACTTGCGCAGTAGACGATTTTAAGGTGGATGCGCAAGGGTAGCCCGCGAAATTTAAATTTTCTTACGTTTATTGCAATTTGCAGGTCAGTGTCAGGTTGTATGTTGATGAAAATATGAATCGCGCCAGTAACACGTATGTAGTTACAGAATTATAATCATTCAAATCATCAATACAACCCTCCAAGTTCATATAATCTCAAAGAGTGACTTTTTCATGAAATAGCTATTGAATGTGATTGTATGAACTTGGAGAGCTGTATTGATGATTTGAATGATTATAATTCTGTAATTCCATACGTGTTACTGGCGCGATTCATATTTTCATCAACATACAACTTGACACTGACCTGCAAATTGCAATAAACTTGAGAAAATTTAGATTTCGCGGGCTACCCTTGCGCTTCCACCTTAAGGACTCTTTAGCGGTATGAGCGCAGGAGGCACAGCACGGCCCAGCTAGGCGCCGCGCATGCGCGTTGGTCTCAAGTCTCATCTTTCGTGGCGCGCAGTTTACATGCCTTTAAAATTGGTTATGTTTCACGGATTTTAATGTATCAAAGTTTTATTAATGTATCCATAACTGAATGCAGAAGAGTAGGTAATTATTACTATAGTTTCGAAAAATTTGGAACATGCAATATTTTGGAGTTTCTTGCCCGTTCTTCTCCATAGAGATCTAGGCTAGGGAATGGGCTACTACAATACTTTCACAGTTTTTATGCCTTGTGACTGGGGTTGTAGCTACATTTCATTGCTATCTTTGTTTTGACAGTTCAAAAGTGCCTGTAACTGGCCTACTTACTTGAAATAAATGCTTTGATTTTGATTTTTGAGTTACCCATGTATATACATAATGATAGGTAATTACCTATATGATTGTAAGTAGTTGCGCAATCAAGGAAATAATTTCGTATTAAAACCAATAATTCCGGTTAAAACAATAGATAAACAATTACATAGTATTTAACTTAAGCGCGATCCAAAATATTTACTTGTTCATTAATGCAGTGAACTTCTTGGTATTATAGTTATCAATGCTTTTTCAGAATTTTGAAACTGCGTAATTTGTTTTAACACACGGCGACACATCAAGCTATAATATCCAGTATAACCTGGTCTCGCTTTGTATGAGCTTCACGTACAATGAGAGATCAGCTTAATTTGGTTTTTTAGTTGGATTGGTTGTCGTGTGTACCTAATCTAACTATGCCTAGTTTCTATATTATTTTTTAATATTGTGAAATATTTGTTTGTTTTATAAACAAATCGTTTATCTTTTCTCAGTAAACTGTTATTTTCCAAGGGTCGTAATTTATATAAGTAAGTACTTACTATTATCAGCACAATCCAGTAAACACAAGAAAAAAACAACTCAAATGACGAACTTAGACGATTACAGTGCCTTGTTTACAAGTGACGATATCTAGAATCCTATTAATGAGCATCATCATCATCATTTTAGCCGAAAGACGCCCTCTGCTGGACATAGGCCTCCCCCAAGTGTCGCCACATTGACCGGTCCCGTGCGACTCGCATCCAGCGGATCATCTTTATCCTTACTAACACAGTAATATTATAAAGGCGAAAGTTTGTATGTGTGTTTGTGTGTTTGTTTGTGTGTTTGTGTGTATGTGTGTATGTTTGTTACTGCTTCACGCTCAAACGGCGCTCAAAAGTACTAGGTCGGCATAAATTCAAGGTACTTTTTTATTCAAACGAGGTAGTAGGTTTGAGTACATATGTACGTAGTACTCGTATTAGGTTCCCGCTTGTAAAAACAAATGTAATTGGTAATCTTTATCCTTACTATTACAGTAATATTATAAAGGCAAAAGTTTGCATGTGTGTATGTGTGTTTGTGTGTATGTGTGTATGTTTGTTACTGCTTCACGCTCAAACGGCTTAACGTTTTTGACTGAAATTGGATATCAAGATAGCTTATATCCTGGATTAACACATAGGCTACTTTTGATCCCGGAATAGTACGATGTTCCCGTGGAATAATCAAATTACTCAAATGTTTTTTTCACGAATTTTGACTAAAATTTTTGGCGACCAAAAGTACTAGGTCAGCATAAATTCAAGGTATTTATTATTCAAACGAGGTAGTAGGTTTGAGTACATATGTACGTAGTACTCGTATTAGGTTCCCGCTTGTAAAAACAAATGTAATAGGGTATATGCAAGAAATAGAAAACATTTTTTATTTCTTTAAAATGCCTTGTATTGGACCATAAAAACATTGCGGTACACTTGTTTAATTCTCTAATACAACACTTATTTTACAATTTAATATTTTATTTAGCTTATTTTTGGTGAAACGGAAAGCAAACACAAAACGCATCGATTCCGGTAGTGACGTCAAAATCCATGTGTCAAAGAAACACTTTTAAATGAAAAGTACTTAAAGTTTCACTAAGATTTTACTATAATATTGTTATTGCAATTTTTGCTTAATTACAGCACTTACATTGTAGTAAAACTAATCTACTAAGGGCAAAAAATTAGATTTAAACAAGGCAGATAGAGGTAAGTGACATCAAAGTCCTGACATGAATGGCCGCGATAGTCATGGACGTTTGAACTGTCGTAGAAAATTGCAGGAGTTTAATATTTTTTTTGTGCGACAAGCAGTAGTTGAAATTAACTTTTAATTATTTTCTTGGGTTGATAGTACTGCATATTAATGATTTAAGTGAAAAAAAAAATACATGCATATTCCCTATTGGTAATCTTTATCCTCACTATCACAGTAATATTATAAAGGCGAAAGTTTGCATGTGTGTATGTGTGTTTGTGTGTATGTGTGTATGTTTGTTACTGCTTCACGCTCAAACGGCTTAACGTTTTTGACTGAAATTGGATATCAAGATAGCTTATATCCTGGATTAACACATAGGCTACTTTTGATCCCGGAAAAGTGCGATGTTCCCGTGGAATAATCAAATTACTCAAATGTTTTTTTCACGAATTTTGACTAAAATTTTTGGCGACCAAAAGTACTAGGTCAGCATAAAATCAAGGTATTTTTTATTCAAATGAGGTAGTAGGTTTGAGTACATATGTACGTATTACTCGTATTAGGTTCCCGCTTGTAAAAACAAATGTAATTGGTAATCTTTATCCTCACTATCACAGTAATATTATAAAGGCGAAAGTTTGTATGTGTGTATGTGTCTTTGTGTGTTTGTGTGTATGTTTGTTACTCCTTCACGCTCAAACAACTTAACGTATTTGAATGAAATTTGGTATCAAAATAGCTTATTTCCTGCATTAACACATAGGCTACTTTTGATCCCGGAAAAATGCGATGTTCCCGTGGAATAATCAAATTACTCAAATGTTTTTTCACGAATTTTGACTTAAATTTTTGGCGACCAAAAGTACTAGGTCAGCATAAATTCAAGGTATTTTTTTATTCAAACGAGGTAGTAGGTTTGAGTACATATGTATGTAATACTCGTATTGGGTTCCCGCTTGTAAAAACAAATGTAATTGGTAATCTTTATCCTTACTATCACAGTTATATTATAAAGGCGAAAGTTTGCATGTGTGTATGTGTGTTTGTGTGTATGTGTGTTTGTGTGTATGTGTGTATGTTTGTTACTCCTTCACGCTAGAACGGCTTAACGTATTTGAATGAAATTTGGTATAAAGATAGCTTATATCCTGGATTAACACATAGGCTAGTTTCGATCCCGGAGAAATGCGATGTTCCCGTGGAATAATCAAATTACTCAAATGTTTTTTTCACGAATTTTGACTAAAATTTTTGGCGACCGAAAGTACTAGGTCAGCATAAATTCAAGGTATTTTTTATTCAAATGAGGTAGTAAGTTTGAGTACATATTTACGTAGTACTCGTATTACGTTCCCACTTGTAAAAACAAATGTAATTGGTAATCTTTATCCTCACTATCACAGTAATATTATAAAGGCGAAAGTTTGCATGTGTGTATGTGTGTTTGTGTGTATGTGTGTTTGTTTGTTACTGCTTCACGCTCAAACGGCTTAACGTATTTGAATGAAATTTGGTATCAAACTAGCTTATATCCTGGATTAACACATAGGCTAGTTTCGATCCCGGAGAAATGCGATGTTCCCGTGGAATAATCAAATTACTCAAATGTTTTTTTCACGAATTTTGACTAAAATTTTTGGGTATCAAAAGTACTAGAACAGCATAAATTCAAGGTATTTTTTATTCAAACGAGGTAGTAGGTTTGAGTCCATATGTACGTAGTACTCGTATTAGGTTCCCGCTTGTAATAAATAACAAATGTTATTGGTAATCTTTATCCTTACTATCACAGTAATATTAAAATGGCGAAAGTTTGTATGTGTGTATATGTATTTGTGTGTTTGTGTGTATGTTTGTTACTCCTTCACGCTCAAACGACTTAACGTATTTGAATGAAATTTGGTATCAAACTAGCTTATATCCTGGATTAACACATAGGCTAGTTTCGATCCCGGAGAAATGCGATGTTCCCGTGGAATAATCAAATTACTCAAATGTTTTTTTCACGAATTTTGACTAAAATTTTTGGGTATCAAAAGTACTAGAACAGCATAAATTCAAGGTATTTTTTATTCAAACGAGGTAGTAGGTTTGAGTCCATATGTACGTAGTACTCGTATTAGGTTCCCGCTTGTAATAAATAACAAATGTTATTGGTAATCTTTATCCTTACTATCACAGTAATATTAAAATGGCGAAAGTTTGTATGTGTGTATATGTATTTGTGTGTTTGTGTGTATGTTTGTTACTCCTTCACGCTCAAACGACTTAACGTATTTGAATGAAATTTGGTATCGAAATAGCTTATTTCCTGGATTAACACATAGGCTACTTTTGATCCCGGAAAAGTGCGACGTTCCCGTGGAATAATCAAATTACTCAAATGTTTTTTTCACGAATTTTGACTAAAATTTTTGGCGACCAAAAGTACTAGGTCAGCATAAAATCAAGGTATTTTTTATTCGAACGAGGTAGTAGGTTTGAGTACATATGTACGTAGTACTCGTATTAGGTTCCCGCTTGTAAAAACAAATGTTATTGTTAATCTTTATCCTTACTATCACAGTAATATTATAAACGCGAAAGTTTGTATGTGTGTATGTGTGTTTGTGTGTTTGTGTGTATGTTTGTTACTCCTTCATGTCCAAACGGATTAACGTATTTGAATGAAATTTGGAATCAAGATAGCTTATATCCTGGATTAACACATAGGCTACTTTTGATCCCGGAAAAGTGCGATGTTCCCGTGGAATAATCAAATTACTCAAATGTTTTTTTCACGAATTTTGACTAAAATTTTTGGCGACCAAAAGTACTAGGTCAGTATAAATTCAAGGTATTTTTTATTCAAATGAGGTAGTAGGTTTGAGTACATATGTACGTAGTACTCGTATTAGGTTCCCGCTTGTAAAAACAAATGTTATTGGTAATCTTTATCCTCACTATCACAGTAATATTATAAAAGCGAAAGTTTGTATGTGTGTATATGTATTTGTGTGTTTGTGTGTATGTTTGTTACTCCTTCACGCTCAAACGACTTAACGTATTTGAATGAAATTTGGTATCGAAATAGCTTATTTCCTGGATTAACACATAGGCTACTTTTGATCCCGGAAAAGTGCGATGTTCCCGTGGAATAATCAAATTACTCAAATGTTTTTTTCACGAATTTTGACTAAAATTTTTGGCGACCAAAAGTACTAGGTCAGCATAAAATCAAGGTATTTTTTATTCAAATGAGGTAGTAGGTTTGAGTACATATGTACGTAGTACTCGTATTAGGTTCCCGCTTGTAAAAACAAATGTTATTGGTAATCTTTATCCTCACTATCACAGTAATATTATAAAAGCGAAAGTTTGTATGTGTGTATATGTATTTGTGTGTTTGTGTGTATGTTTGTTACTCCTTCACGCTCAAACGACTTAACGTATTTGAATGAAATTTGGTATCGAAATAGCTTATTTCCTGGATTAACACATAGGCTACTTTTGATCCCGGAAAAGTGCGATGTTCCCGTGGAATAATCAAATTACTCAAATGTTTTTTTCACGAATTTTGACTAAAATTTTTGGCGACCAAAAGTACTAGGTCAGCATAAAATCAAGGTATTTTTTATTCAAATGAGGTAGTAGGTTTGAGTACATATGTACGTATTACTCGTATTAGGTTCCCGCTTGTAAAAACAAATGTAATTGGTAATCTTTATCCTCACTATCACAGTAATATTATAAAGGCGAAAGTTTGTATGTGTGTATGTGTCTTTGTGTGTTTGTGTGTATGTTTGTTACTCCTTCACGCTCAAACAACTTAACGTATTTGAATGAAATTTGGTATCAAAATAGCTTATTTCCTGCATTAACACATAGGCTACTTTTGATCCCGGAAAAATGCGATGTTCCCGTGGAATAATCAAATTACTCAAATGTTTTTTCACGAATTTTGACTTAAATTTTTGGCGACCAAAAGTACTAGGTCACCATAAATTCAAGGTATTTTTTTATTCAAACGAGGTAGTAGGTTTGAGTACATATGTATGTAATACTCGTATTGGGTTCCCGCTTGTAAAAACAAATGTAATTGGTAATCTTTATCCTTACTATCACAGTTATATTATAAAGGCGAAAGTTTGCATGTGTGTATGTGTGTTTGTGTGTATGTGTGTATGTTTGTTACTCCTTCACGCTAGAACGGCTTAACGTATTTGAATGAAATTTGGTATAAAGATAGCTTATATCCTGGATTAACACATAGGCTAGTTTCGATCCCGGAGAAATGCGATGTTCCCGTGGAATAATCAAATTACTCAAATGTTTTTTCACGAATTTTGACTTAAATTTTTGGCGACCAAAAGTACTAGGTCAGCATAAATTCAAGGTATTTTATATTCAAACGAGGTAGTAGGTTTGAGTACATATGTACGTAGTACTCGTATTACGATCCCACTTGTAAAAACAAATGTAATTGGTAATCTTTATCCTCACTATCACAGTAATATTATAAAGGCGAAAGTTTGCATGTGTGTATGTGTGTTTGTGTGTATGTGTGTTTGTTTGTTACTGCTTCACGCTCAAACGGCTTAACGTATTTGAATGAAATTTGGTATCAAACTAGCTTATATCCTGGATTAACACATAGGCTACTTTTGATTTCGGAAAAATGCGATGTTCCCGTGGAATAATCAAATTACTCAAATGTTTTTTTCACGAATTTTGACTAAAATTTTTGGCGACCAAAAGTACTAGGTCAGCATAAATTCAAGGTATTTTTTATTCAAACGAGGTAGTACATTTCAGTACTTAAGTACGTAGTACTCGTATTAGGTTCCTGCTTGTAAAAACAAATGTAATTGGTAATCTTTATCCTCACTATCACAGTAATACTATAAAGGCGAAAGTTTGTATGTGTGTTTGTGTGTTTGATTGTATGTGTGTATGTTTGTTACTGCTTCACGCTAGAACGGCTTAACGTATTTGAATGAAATTTAGTATCAAGATAGCTTATATCCTGGATTAACACAAAGGCTACTTTTGATTTCGGAAAAATGCGATGTTCCCGTGGAATAATCAAATTACTCAAATGTTTTTTTCACGAATTTTGACTAAAATTTTTGGCGACCAAAAGTACTAGGTCAGTATAAATTCAAGGTATTTTTTATTCAAATGAGGTAGTAGGTTTGAGTACATATGTACGTATTACTCGTATTAGGTTCCCGCTTGTAAAAACAAATGTAATTGGTAATCTTTATCCTCACTATCACTGTAATATTATAAAGGCGAAAGTTTGTATGTGTGTATATGTATTTGTGTGTTTGTGTGTATGTTTGTTACTCCTTCACGCTCAAACGACTTAACGTATTTGAATGAAATTTGGTATCAAAATAGCTTATTTCCTGGATTAACACATAGGCTACTTTTGATCCCGGAAAAGTGCGATGTTCCCGTGGAATAATCAAATTACTCAAATGTTTTTTTCACGAATTTTGACTAAAATTTTTGGCGACCAAAAGTACTAGGTCAGCATAAATTCAAGGTATTTATTATTCAAACGAGGTAGTAGGTTTGAGTACATATGTACGTAATACTCGTATTAGGTTCCCGCTTGTAAAAACAAATGTAATTGCTAATCTTTATCCTTACTATCACAGTAATACTATAAAGGCGAAAGTTTGTATGTGTGTTTGTGTGTTTGATTGTATGTGTGTATGTTTGTTACTGCTTCACGCTAGAACGGCTTAACGTATTTGAATGAAATTTAGTATCAAGATAGCTTATATCCTGGATTAACACAAAGGCTACTTTTGATTTCGGAAAAATGCGATGTTCCCGTGGAATAATCAAATTACTCAAATGTTTTTTTCACGAATTTTGACTAAAATTTTTGGCGACCAAAAGTACTAGGTCAGTATAAATTCAAGGTATTTTTTATTCAAATGAGGTAGTAGGTTTGAGTACATATGTACGTATTACTCGTATTAGGTTCCCGCTTGTAAAAACAAATGTAATTGGTAATCTTTATCCTCACTATCACTGTAATATTATAAAGGCGAAAGTTTGTATGTGTGTATATGTATTTGTGTGTTTGTGTGTATGTTTGTTACTCCTTCACGCTCAAACGACTTAACGTATTTGAATGAAATTTGATATCAAGATAGCTTATATCCTGGATTAACACATAGGCTACTTTTGATCCCGGAAAAGTGCGATGTTCCCTTGGAATAATCAAATTACTCAAATGTTTTTTTCACGAATTTTGACTTAAATTTTTGGCGACCAAAAGTACTAGGTCAGCATAAATTCAAGGTATTTTTTATTCAAACGAGGTAGTAGGTTTGAGTACATATGTACGTAGTACTCGTATTAGGTTCCCGCTTGTAAAAACAAATGTAATTGGTAATCTTTTTCCTTACTATCACAGTAATATTATAAACGCGAAAGTTTGTATGTGTGTATGTGTGTTTGTGTGTTTTTGTGTATTTGTGTATGTTTGTTACTGCTTCACGCTCAAACGGCTTAACGTATTTGAATGAAATTTGGTATGAATATAGCTTATATCCTGGATTAACACATAGGCTACTTTTGATCCCGGAAAAGTGCAGCATAAATTCAAGGTATTTATTATTCAAACGAGGTAGTAGGTTTGAGTACATATGTACATAGTACTCGTATTAGGTTCCCGCTTGTAAAAAAAAATGTAATTGGTAATCTTTATCCTTACTATCAAAGTAATATTATAAACGCGAAAGTTTGTATGTGTGTATGTGTGTTTGTGTGTATGTTTGTTACTCCTTCACGCCCAAACGGCTTAACATATTTGAATGAAATTTGATGTCAAGATAGCTTATATCCTGGATTAACACATAGGCTACTTTTGATCCCGGAAAAGTGCGATGTTCCCGTGGAATAATCAAATTACTCAAATGTTTTTTTCACGAATTTTGACTAAAATTTTTGGCGACCAAAAGTACTAGGTCAGCATAAATTCAAGGTATTTTTTATTCAAACGAGGTAGTAGGTTTCAGTACTTAAGTACGTAGTACTCGTATTAGGTTCCTGCTTGTAAAAACAAATGTAATTGGTAATCTCTATCCTTACTATCACAGTAATATTATAAAGGCGAAAGTTTGTATGTGTGTATGTGTGTTTGTGTGTTTTTGTGTATTTGTGTATGTTTGTTACTGCTTCACGCTCAAACGGCTTAACGTATTTGAATGAAATTTGGTATGAATATAGCTTATATCCTGCATTAACACATAGGCTACTTTTGATCCCGGAAAAGTGCAGCATAAATTCAAGGTATTTTTTATTCAAACGAGGTAGTAGGTTTGAGTTCATATGTACGTAGTACTCGCATTAGGTTCCTGCTTGTAAAAACAAATGTAATTGGTAATCTTTATCCTTACTATCACAGTAATATTATAAAGGTGAAAGTTTGTATGTGTGTATGTGTGTTTGTGTGTTTTTGTGTATATGTGTATGTTTGTTACTGCTTCACGCTCAAACGGCTTAACGTATTTAAATGAAATTTGGTATGAATATAGCTTATATCCTGGATTAACACATAGGCTACTTTTGATTTCGGAAAAATGCGATGTTCCCGTGGAATAATCAAATTACTCAAATGTTTTTTTCACGAATTTTGACTAAAATTTTTGGCGACCAAAAGTACTAGGTCAGCATAAATTCAGGTATTTTTTATTCAAATGAGGTAGTAAGTTTGAGTACATATTTACGTAGTACTCGTATTACGTTCCCACTTGTAAAAACAAATGTAATTGGTAATCTTTATCCTCACTATCACAGTAATATTATAAAGGCGAAAGTTTGCATGTGTGTATGTGTGTTTGTGTGTATGTGTGTTTGTTTGTTACTGCTTCACGCTCAAACGGCTTAACGTATTTGAATGAAATTTGGTATCAAACTAGCTTATATCCTGGATTAACACATAGGCTACTTTTGATTTCGGAAAAATGCGATGTTCCCGTGGAATAATCAAATTACTCAAATGTTTTTTTCACGAATTTTGACTAAAATTTTTGGCGACCAAAAGTACTAGGTCAGCATAAATTCAAGGTATTTTTTATTCAAACGAGGTAGTACATTTCAGTACTTAAGTACGTAGTACTCGTATTAGGTTCCTGCTTGTAAAAACAAATGTAATTGGTAATCTTTATCCTCACTATCACAGTAATACTATAAAGGCGAAAGTTTGTATGTGTGTTTGTGTGTTTGATTGTATGTGTGTATGTTTGTTACTGCTTCACGCTAGAACGGCTTAACGTATTTGAATGAAATTTAGTATCAAGATAGCTTATATCCTGGATTAACACAAAGGCTACTTTTGATTTCGGAAAAATGCGATGTTCCCGTGGAATAATCAAATTACTCAAATGTTTTTTTCACGAATTTTGACTAAAATTTTTGGCGACCAAAAGTACTAGGTCAGTATAAATTCAAGGTATTTTTTATTCAAATGAGGTAGTAGGTTTGAGTACATATGTACGTATTACTCGTATTAGGTTCCCGCTTGTAAAAACAAATGTAATTGGTAATCTTTATCCTCACTATCACTGTAATATTATAAAGGCGAAAGTTTGTATGTGTGTATATGTATTTGTGTGTTTGTGTGTATGTTTGTTACTCCTTCACGCTCAAACGACTTAACGTATTTGAATGAAATTTGGTATCAAAATAGCTTATTTCCTGGATTAACACATAGGCTACTTTTGATCCCGGAAAAGTGCGAAGTTCCCGTGGAATAATCAAATTACTCAAATGTTTTTTTCACGAATTTTGACTAAAATTTTTGGCGACCAAAAGTACTAGGTCAGCATAAATTCAAGGTATTTATTATTCAAACGAGGTAGTAGGTTTGAGTACATATGTACGTAATACTCGTATTAGGTTCCCGCTTGTAAAAACAAATGTAATTGCTAATCTTTATCCTTACTATCACAGTAATATTATAAAGGCGAAAGATTGTATGTGTGTATGTGTCTTTGTGTGTTTGTGTGTATGTTTGTTACTCCTTCACGCTCAAACGACTTAACGTATTTGAATGAAATTTGGTATCAAGATAGCTTATATCCTGGATTAACATATAGTTTACTTTTGATCCCGGAATAGTGCGATTTTCCCTTGGAATAATCAAATTACTCAAATGTTTTTTTCACGAATTTTTATTAAAATTTTTGGCGACCAAAAGTACTAGGTCAGCATAAATTCAAGGTATTTTTTATTCAAATGAGGGTTTGAGTAGGTTTGAGTACATATGTACGTAGTACTCGTATTAGGTTCCCGCTTGTAAAAACAAATGTAATTGGTAATCTTTATCCTCACTATCACAGTAATATTATAAAGGCGAAAGTTTGTATGTGTGTATGTGTCTTTGTGTGTTTGTGTGGATGTTTGTTACTCCTTCACGCTAAAACGACTTAACGTATTTGAATGAAATTTGGTATCAAAATAGCTTATTTCCTGGATTAACACATAGGCTACTTTTGATCCCAGAAAAATGCGATGTTCCCGTGGAATAATCAAATTACTCAAATGTTTTTTCACGAATTTTGACTTAAATTTTTGGCGACCAAAAGTACTAGGTCAGCATAAATTCAAGGTATTTTTTATTCAAACGAGGTAGTAGGTTTGAGTACATATGTACGTAGTACTCGTATTAGGTTCCCGCTTGTAAAATCAAATGTTATTGGTAATCTTTATCCTTACTATCACAGTAATGTTATAAACGCGAAAGTTTGTATTTGTGTATGTGTGTTTGTGTGTATGTTTGTTACTCCTTCATGTCCAAACGGATTAACGTATTTGAATGAAATTTGGTATCAAGATAGCTTATATCCTGGATTAACACATAGGCTACTTTTGATCCCGGAAAAGTGCGATGTTCCCGTGGAATAATCAAATTACTCAAATTTTTTTTCACGAATTTTGACTAAAATTTTTGACATAAATTCAAGGTATTTATTATTCAAACGAGGTAGTAGGTTTGAGTACATATGTACGTAGTACTCGAATTAGGTTCCCGCTTGTAAAAACAAATGTAATTGGTAATCTTTATCCTTACTATCACAGTAATATTATAAAGGCGAAAGTTTGCATGTGTGTTTGTGTGTTACTGCTTCACGCTCAAACGGCTTAACGTATTTGAATGAAATTTGGTATGAATATAGCTTATATCCTGGATGAACACATAGGCTACTTTTGATCCCGGAAAAATGCGATGTTCCCGTGGAATAATCAAATTACTCAAATGTTTTTTCACGAATTTTGACTTAAATTTTTGGCGACCAAAAGTACTAGGTCAGCATAAATTCAAGGTATTTTTTTATTCAAACGAGGTAGTAGGTTTGAGTACATATGTATGTTATACTCGTATTGGGTTCCCGCTTGTAAAAACAAATGTAATTGGTAATCTTTATCCTTACTATCACAGTTATATTATAAAGGCGAAAATTTGCATGTGTGTATGTGTGTTTGTGTGTATGTGTGTATGTTTGTTACTCCTTCACGCTAGAACGGCTTAACGTATTTGAATGAAATTTGGTATAAAGATAGCTTATATCCTGGATTAACACATAGGCTAGTTTCGATCCCGGAGAAATGCGATGTTCCCGTGGAATAATCAAATTACTCAAATGTTTTTTTCACGAATTTTGACTAAAATTTTTGGCGACCAAAAGTAATAGGTCAGCATAAATTCAAGGTATTTTTTATTCAAACGAGGTAGTACATTTCAGTACTTAAGTACGTAGTATTCGTATTAGGTTCCTGCTTGTAAAAACAAATGTAATTGGTAATCTTTATCCTCACTATCACAGTAATACTATAAAGGCGAAAGTTTGTATGTGTGTTTGATTGTATGTGTGTATGTTTGTTACTGCTTCACGCTAGAACGGCTTAACGTATTTGAATGAAATTTAGTATCAAGATAGCTTATATCCTGGATTAACACAAAGGCTACTTTTGATCCCGGAAAAGTGCGATGTTCCCTTGGAATAATCAAATTACTCAAATGTTTTTTTCACGAATATGTACGTAGTACTCGTATTAGGTTCCCGCTTGTAAAAACAAATGTAATTGGTAATCTTTATCCTTACTATCACAGTAATATTATAAACGCGAAAGTTTGTATGTGTGTATGTGTGTTTGTGTGTATGTTTGTTACTCCTTCACGCCCAAACGGCTTAACATATTTGAATGAAATTTGATATCAAGATAGCTTATATCCTGGATTAACACATAGGCTACTTTTGATCCCGGAATAGTGCGATTTTCCCGTGGAATAATCAAATTACTCAAATGTTTTTTTCACGAATTTTTATTAAAATTTTTGGCGACCAAAAGTACTAGGTCAGCATAAATTCAAGGTATTTTTTATTCGAACGAGGTAGTAGGTTTGAGTACATATGTACGTAGTACTCGTATTAGGTTCCCGCTTGTAAAAACAAATGTTATTGTTAATCTTTATCCTTACTATCACAGTAATATTATAAACGCGAAAGTTTGTATGTGTGTATGTGTGTTTGTGTGTTTGTGTGTATGTTTGTTACTCCTTCATGTCCAAACGGATTAACGTATTTGAATGAAATTTGGAATCAAGATAGCTTATATCCTGGATTAACACATAGGCTACTTTTGATCCCGGAAAAGTGCGATGTTCCCGTGGAATAATCAAATTACTCAAATGTTTTTTTCACGAATTTTGACTAAAATTTTTGGCGACCAAAAGTACTAGGTCAGTATAAATTCAAGGTATTTTTTATTCAAATGAGGTAGTAGGTTTGAGTACATATGTACGTAGTACTCGTATTAGGTTCCCGCTTGTAAAAACAAATGTTATTGGTAATCTTTATCCTCACTATCACAGTAATATTATAAAAGCGAAAGTTTGTATGTGTGTATATGTATTTGTGTGTTTGTGTGTATGTTTGTTACTCCTTCACGCTCAAACGACTTAACGTATTTGAATGAAATTTGGTATCGAAATAGCTTATTTCCTGGATTAACACATAGGCTACTTTTGATCCCGGAAAAGTGCGATGTTCCCGTGGAATAATCAAATTACTCAAATGTTTTTTTCACGAATTTTGACTAAAATTTTTGGCGACCAAAAGTACTAGGTCAGCATAAAATCAAGGTATTTTTTATTCAAATGAGGTAGTAGGTTTGAGTACATATGTACGTATTACTCGTATTAGGTTCCCGCTTGTAAAAACAAATGTAATTGGTAATCTTTATCCTCACTATCACAGTAATATTATAAAGGCGAAAGTTTGTATGTGTGTATGTGTCTTTGTGTGTTTGTGTGTATGTTTGTTACTCCTTCACGCTCAAACAACTTAACGTATTTGAATGAAATTTGGTATCAAAATAGCTTATTTCCTGCATTAACACATAGGCTACTTTTGATCCCGGAAAAATGCGATGTTCCCGTGGAATAATCAAATTACTCAAATGTTTTTTCACGAATTTTGACTTAAATTTTTGGCGACCAAAAGTACTAGGTCACCATAAATTCAAGGTATTTTTTTATTCAAACGAGGTAGTAGGTTTGAGTACATATGTATGTAATACTCGTATTGGGTTCCCGCTTGTAAAAACAAATGTAATTGGTAATCTTTATCCTTACTATCACAGTTATATTATAAAGGCGAAAGTTTGCATGTGTGTATGTGTGTTTGTGTGTATGTGTGTATGTTTGTTACTCCTTCACGCTAGAACGGCTTAACGTATTTGAATGAAATTTGGTATAAAGATAGCTTATATCCTGGATTAACACATAGGCTAGTTTCGATCCCGGAGAAATGCGATGTTCCCGTGGAATAATCAAATTACTCAAATGTTTTTTCACGAATTTTGACTTAAATTTTTGGCGACCAAAAGTACTAGGTCAGCATAAATTCAAGGTATTTTATATTCAAACGAGGTAGTAGGTTTGAGTACATATGTACGTAGTACTCGTATTAGGTTCCCGCTTGTAAAAACAAATGTAATTGGTAATCTTTATCCTTACTATCACAGTAATATTATAAACGCGAAAGTTTGTATGTGTGTATGTGTGTTTGTGTGTATGTTTGTTACTCCTTCACGCCCAAACGGCTTAACATATTTGAATGAAATTTGATATCAAGATAGCTTATATCCTGGATTAACACATAGGCTACTTTTGATCCCGGAATAGTGCGATTTTCCCGTGGAATAATCAAATTACTCAAATGTTTTTTTCACGAATTTTTATTAAAATTTTTGGCGACCAAAAGTACTAGGTCAGCATAAATTCAAGGTATTTTTTATTCGAACGAGGTAGTAGGTTTGAGTACATATGTACGTAGTACTCGTATTAGGTTCCCGCTTGTAAAAACAAATGTTATTGTTAATCTTTATCCTTACAATCACAGTAATATTATAAAGGCGAAAGTTTGTATGTGTGTATATGTATTTGTGTGTTTGTGTGTATGTTTGTTACTCCTTCACGCTCAAACGACTTAACGTATTTGAATGAAATTTGATATCAAGATAGCTTATATCCTGGATTAACACATAGGCTACTTTTGATCCCGGAATAGTGCGATTTTCCCGTGGAATAATCAAATTACTCAAATGTTTTTTTCACGAATTTTTATTAAAATTTTTGGCGACCAAAAGTACTAGGTCAGCATAAATTCAAGGTATTTTTTATTCGAACGAGGTAGTAGGTTTGAGTACATATGTACGTAGTACTCGTATTAGGTTCCCGCTTGTAAAAACAAATGTTATTGTTAATGTTTATCCTTACTATCACAGTAATATTATAAACGCGAAAGTTTGTATGTGTGTATGTGTGTTTGTGTGTATGTTTGTTACTCCTTCATGTCCAAACGGATTAACGTATTTGAATGAAATTTGGAATCAAGATAGCTTATATCCTGGATTAACACATAGGCTACTTTTGATCCCGGAAAAGTGCGATGTTCCCGTGGAATAATCAAATTACTCAAATGTTTTTTTCACGAATTTTGACTAAAATTTTTGGCGACCAAAAGTACTAGGTCAGTATAAATTCAAGGTATTTTTTATTCAAATGAGGTAGTAGGTTTGAGTACATATGTACGTAGTACTCGTATTAGGTTCCCGCTTGTAAAAACAAATGTTATTGGTAATCTTTATCCTCACTATCACAGTAATATTATAAAAGCGAAAGTTTGTATGTGTGTATATGTATTTGTGTGTTTGTGTGTATGTTTGTTACTCCTTCACGCTCAAACGACTTAACGTATTTGAATGAAATTTGGTATCGAAATAGCTTATTTCCTGGATTAACACATAGGCTACTTTTGATCCCGGAAAAGTGCGATGTTCCCGTGGAATAATCAAATTACTCAAATGTTTTTTTCACGAATTTTGACTAAAATTTTTGGCGACCAAAAGTACTAGGTCAGCATAAAATCAAGGTATTTTTTATTCAAATGAGGTAGTAGGTTTGAGTACATATGTACGTATTACTCGTATTAGGTTCCCGCTTGTAAAAACAAATGTAATTGGTAATCTTTATCCTCACTATCACAGTAATATTATAAAGGCGAAAGTTTGTATGTGTGTATGTGTCTTTGTGTGTTTGTGTGTATGTTTGTTACTCCTTCACGCTCAAACAACTTAACGTATTTGAATGAAATTTGGTATCAAAATAGCTTATTTCCTGCATTAACACATAGGCTACTTTTGATCCCGGAAAAATGCGATGTTCCCGTGGAATAATCAAATTACTCAAATGTTTTTTCACGAATTTTGACTTAAATTTTTGGCGACCAAAAGTACTAGGTCACCATAAATTCAAGGTATTTTTTTATTCAAACGAGGTAGTAGGTTTGAGTACATATGTATGTAATACTCGTATTGGGTTCCCGCTTGTAAAAACAAATGTAATTGGTAATCTTTATCCTTACTATCACAGTTATATTATAAAGGCGAAAGTTTGCATGTGTGTATGTGTGTTTGTGTGTATGTGTGTATGTTTGTTACTCCTTCACGCTAGAACGGCTTAACGTATTTGAATGAAATTTGGTATAAAGATAGCTTATATCCTGGATTAACACATAGGCTAGTTTCGATCCCGGAGAAATGCGATGTTCCCGTGGAATAATCAAATTACTCAAATGTTTTTTCACGAATTTTGACTTAAATTTTTGGCGACCAAAAGTACTAGGTCAGCATAAATTCAAGGTATTTTATATTCAAACGAGGTAGTAGGTTTGAGTACATATGTACGTAGTACTCGTATTAGGTTCCCGCTTGTAAAAACAAATGTAATTGGTAATCTTTATCCTTACTATCACAGTAATATTATAAACGCGAAAGTTTGTATGTGTGTATGTGTGTTTGTGTGTATGTTTGTTACTCCTTCACGCCCAAACGGCTTAACATATTTGAATGAAATTTGATATCAAGATAGCTTATATCCTGGATTAACACATAGGCTACTTTTGATCCCGGAATAGTGCGATTTTCCCGTGGAATAATCAAATTACTCAAATGTTTTTTTCACGAATTTTTATTAAAATTTTTGGCGACCAAAAGTACTAGGTCAGCATAAATTCAAGGTATTTTTTATTCGAACGAGGTAGTAGGTTTGAGTACATATGTACGTAGTACTCGTATTAGGTTCCCGCTTGTAAAAACAAATGTTATTGTTAATCTTTATCCTTACTATCACAGTAATATTATAAACGCGAAAGTTTGTATGTGTGTATGTGTGTTTGTGTGTTTGTGTGTATGTTTGTTACTCCTTCATGTCCAAACGGATTAACGTATTTGAATGAAATTTGGAATCAAGATAGCTTATATCCTGGATTAACACATAGGCTACTTTTGATCCCGGAAAAGTGCGATGTTCCCGTGGAATAATCAAATTACTCAAATGTTTTTTTCACGAATTTTGACTAAAATTTTTGGCGACCAAAAGTACTAGGTCAGTATAAATTCAAGGTATTTTTTATTCAAATGAGGTAGTAGGTTTGAGTACATATGTACGTAGTACTCGTATTAGGTTCCCGCTTGTAAAAACAAATGTTATTGGTAATCTTTATCCTCACTATCACAGTAATATTATAAAAGCGAAAGTTTGTATGTGTGTATATGTATTTGTGTGTTTGTGTGTATGTTTGTTACTCCTTCACGCTCAAACGACTTAACGTATTTGAATGAAATTTGGTATCGAAATAGCTTATTTCCTGGATT
The DNA here is from genome assembly GCA_947578425.1 of Eugnorisma glareosa. Classification (NCBI taxonomy): domain Eukaryota; kingdom Metazoa; phylum Arthropoda; class Insecta; order Lepidoptera; family Noctuidae; genus Eugnorisma; species Eugnorisma glareosa. The sequence continues at coordinate 8,663,383 of OX387974.1, read as the reverse complement.
AACACATAGGCTACTTTTGATCCCGGAAAAGTGCGATGTTCCCGTGGAATAATCAAATTACTCAAATGTTTTTTTCACGAATTTTGACTAAAATTTTTGGCGACCAAAAGTACTAGGTCAGCATAAAATCAAGGTATTTTTTATTCAAATGAGGTAGTAGGTTTGAGTACATATGTACGTATTACTCGTATTAGGTTCCCGCTTGTAAAAACAAATGTAATTGGTAATCTTTATCCTCACTATCACAGTAATATTATAAAGGCGAAAGTTTGTATGTGTGTATGTGTCTTTGTGTGTTTGTGTGTATGTTTGTTACTCCTTCACGCTCAAACAACTTAACGTATTTGAATGAAATTTGGTATCAAAATAGCTTATTTCCTGCATTAACACATAGGCTACTTTTGATCCCGGAAAAATGCGATGTTCCCGTGGAATAATCAAATTACTCAAATGTTTTTTCACGAATTTTGACTTAAATTTTTGGCGACCAAAAGTACTAGGTCACCATAAATTCAAGGTATTTTTTTATTCAAACGAGGTAGTAGGTTTGAGTACATATGTATGTAATACTCGTATTGGGTTCCCGCTTGTAAAAACAAATGTAATTGGTAATCTTTATCCTTACTATCACAGTTATATTATAAAGGCGAAAGTTTGCATGTGTGTATGTGTGTTTGTGTGTATGTGTGTATGTTTGTTACTCCTTCACGCTAGAACGGCTTAACGTATTTGAATGAAATTTGGTATAAAGATAGCTTATATCCTGGATTAACACATAGGCTAGTTTCGATCCCGGAGAAATGCGATGTTCCCGTGGAATAATCAAATTACTCAAATGTTTTTTCACGAATTTTGACTTAAATTTTTGGCGACCAAAAGTACTAGGTCAGCATAAATTCAAGGTATTTTATATTCAAACGAGGTAGTAGGTTTGAGTACATATGTACGTAGTACTCGTATTACGATCCCACTTGTAAAAACAAATGTAATTGGTAATCTTTATCCTCACTATCACAGTAATATTATAAAGGCGAAAGTTTGCATGTGTGTATGTGTGTTTGTGTGTATGTGTGTTTGTTTGTTACTGCTTCACGCTCAAACGGCTTAACGTATTTGAATGAAATTTGGTATCAAACTAGCTTATATCCTGGATTAACACATAGGCTACTTTTGATTTCGGAAAAATGCGATGTTCCCGTGGAATAATCAAATTACTCAAATGTTTTTTTCACGAATTTTGACTAAAATTTTTGGCGACCAAAAGTACTAGGTCAGCATAAATTCAAGGTATTTTTTATTCAAACGAGGTAGTACATTTCAGTACTTAAGTACGTAGTACTCGTATTAGGTTCCTGCTTGTAAAAACAAATGTAATTGGTAATCTTTATCCTCACTATCACAGTAATACTATAAAGGCGAAAGTTTGTATGTGTGTTTGTGTGTTTGATTGTATGTGTGTATGTTTGTTACTGCTTCACGCTAGAACGGCTTAACGTATTTGAATGAAATTTAGTATCAAGATAGCTTATATCCTGGATTAACACAAAGGCTACTTTTGATTTCGGAAAAATGCGATGTTCCCGTGGAATAATCAAATTACTCAAATGTTTTTTTCACGAATTTTGACTAAAATTTTTGGCGACCAAAAGTACTAGGTCAGTATAAATTCAAGGTATTTTTTATTCAAATGAGGTAGTAGGTTTGAGTACATATGTACGTATTACTCGTATTAGGTTCCCGCTTGTAAAAACAAATGTAATTGGTAATCTTTATCCTCACTATCACTGTAATATTATAAAGGCGAAAGTTTGTATGTGTGTATATGTATTTGTGTGTTTGTGTGTATGTTTGTTACTCCTTCACGCTCAAACGACTTAACGTATTTGAATGAAATTTGGTATCAATATAGCTTATTTCCTGGATTAACACATAGGCTACTTTTGATCCCGGAAAAGTGCGATGTTCCCGTGGAATAATCAAATTACTCAAATGTTTTTTTCACGAATTTTGACTAAAATTTTTGGCGACCAAAAGTACTAGGTCAGCATAAATTCAAGGTATTTATTATTCAAACGAGGTAGTAGGTTTGAGTACATATGTACGTAATACTCGTATTAGGTTCCCGCTTGTAAAAACAAATGTAATTGCTAATCTTTATCCTTACTATCACAGTAATACTATAAAGGCGAAAGTTTGTATGTGTGTTTGTGTGTTTGATTGTATGTGTGTATGTTTGTTACTGCTTCACGCTAGAACGGCTTAACGTATTTGAATGAAATTTAGTATCAAGATAGCTTATATCCTGGATTAACACAAAGGCTACTTTTGATTTCGGAAAAATGCGATGTTCCCGTGGAATAATCAAATTACTCAAATGTTTTTTTCACGAATTTTGACTAAAATTTTTGGCGACCAAAAGTACTAGGTCAGTATAAATTCAAGGTATTTTTTATTCAAATGAGGTAGTAGGTTTGAGTACATATGTACGTATTACTCGTATTAGGTTCCCGCTTGTAAAAACAAATGTAATTGGTAATCTTTATCCTCACTATCACTGTAATATTATAAAGGCGAAAGTTTGTATGTGTGTATATGTATTTGTGTGTTTGTGTGTATGTTTGTTACTCCTTCACGCTCAAACGACTTAACGTATTTGAATGAAATTTGATATCAAGATAGCTTATATCCTGGATTAACACATAGGCTACTTTTGATCCCGGAAAAGTGCGATGTTCCCTTGGAATAATCAAATTACTCAAATGTTTTTTTCACGAATTTTGACTTAAATTTTTGGCGACCAAAAGTACTAGGTCAGCATAAATTCAAGGTATTTTTTATTCAAACGAGGTAGTAGGTTTGAGTACATATGTACGTAGTACTCGTATTAGGTTCCCGCTTGTAAAAACAAATGTAATTGGTAATCTTTTTCCTTACTATCACAGTAATATTATAAACGCGAAAGTTTGTATGTGTGTATGTGTGTTTGTGTGTTTTTGTGTATTTGTGTATGTTTGTTACTGCTTCACGCTCAAACGGCTTAACGTATTTGAATGAAATTTGGTATGAATATAGCTTATATCCTGGATTAACACATAGGCTACTTTTGATCCCGGAAAAGTGCAGCATAAATTCAAGGTATTTATTATTCAAACGAGGTAGTAGGTTTGAGTACATATGTACATAGTACTCGTATTAGGTTCCCGCTTGTAAAAAAAAATGTAATTGGTAATCTTTATCCTTACTATCAAAGTAATATTATAAACGCGAAAGTTTGTATGTGTGTATGTGTGTTTGTGTGTATGTTTGTTACTCCTTCACGCCCAAACGGCTTAACATATTTGAATGAAATTTGATGTCAAGATAGCTTATATCCTGGATTAACACATAGGCTACTTTTGATCCCGGAAAAGTGCGATGTTCCCGTGGAATAATCAAATTACTCAAATGTTTTTTTCACGAATTTTGACTAAAATTTTTGGCGACCAAAAGTACTAGGTCAGCATAAATTCAAGGTATTTTTTATTCAAACGAGGTAGTAGGTTTCAGTACTTAAGTACGTAGTACTCGTATTAGGTTCCTGCTTGTAAAAACAAATGTAATTGGTAATCTCTATCCTTACTATCACAGTAATATTATAAAGGCGAAAGTTTGTATGTGTGTATGTGTGTTTGTGTGTTTTTGTGTATTTGTGTATGTTTGTTACTGCTTCACGCTCAAACGGCTTAACGTATTTGAATGAAATTTGGTATGAATATAGCTTATATCCTGCATTAACACATAGGCTACTTTTGATCCCGGAAAAGTGCAGCATAAATTCAAGGTATTTTTTATTCAAACGAGGTAGTAGGTTTGAGTTCATATGTACGTAGTACTCGCATTAGGTTCCTGCTTGTAAAAGCAAATGTAATTGGTAATCTTTATCCTTACTATCACAGTAATATTATAAAGGTGAAAGTTTGTATGTGTGTATGTGTGTTTGTGTGTTTTTGTGTATATGTGTATGTTTGTTACTGCTTCACGCTCAAACGGCTTAACGTATTTAAATGAAATTTGGTATGAATATAGCTTATATCCTGGATTAACACATAGGCTACTTTTGATTTCGGAAAAATGCGATGTTCCCGTGGAATAATCAAATTACTCAAATGTTTTTTTCACGAATTTTGACTAAAATTTTTGGCGACCAAAAGTACTAGGTCAGCATAAATTCAGGTATTTTTTATTCAAATGAGGTAGTAAGTTTGAGTACATATTTACGTAGTACTCGTATTACGTTCCCACTTGTAAAAACAAATGTAATTGGTAATCTTTATCCTCACTATCACAGTAATATTATAAAGGCGAAAGTTTGCATGTGTGTATGTGTGTTTGTGTGTATGTGTGTTTGTTTGTTACTGCTTCACGCTCAAACGGCTTAACGTATTTGAATGAAATTTGGTATCAAACTAGCTTATATCCTGGATTAACACATAGGCTACTTTTGATTTCGGAAAAATGCGATGTTCCCGTGGAATAATCAAATTACTCAAATGTTTTTTTCACGAATTTTGACTAAAATTTTTGGCGACCAAAAGTACTAGGTCAGCATAAATTCAAGGTATTTTTTATTCAAACGAGGTAGTACATTTCAGTACTTAAGTACGTAGTACTCGTATTAGGTTCCTGCTTGTAAAAACAAATGTAATTGGTAATCTTTATCCTCACTATCACAGTAATACTATAAAGGCGAAAGTTTGTATGTGTGTTTGTGTGTTTGATTGTATGTGTGTATGTTTGTTACTGCTTCACGCTAGAACGGCTTAACGTATTTGAATGAAATTTAGTATCAAGATAGCTTATATCCTGGATTAACACAAAGGCTACTTTTGATTTCGGAAAAATGCGATGTTCCCGTGGAATAATCAAATTACTCAAATGTTTTTTTCACGAATTTTGACTAAAATTTTTGGCGACCAAAAGTACTAGGTCAGTATAAATTCAAGGTATTTTTTATTCAAATGAGGTAGTAGGTTTGAGTACATATGTACGTATTACTCGTATTAGGTTCCCGCTTGTAAAAACAAATGTAATTGGTAATCTTTATCCTCACTATCACTGTAATATTATAAAGGCGAAAGTTTGTATGTGTGTATATGTATTTGTGTGTTTGTGTGTATGTTTGTTACTCCTTCACGCTCAAACGACTTAACGTATTTGAATGAAATTTGGTATCAAAATAGCTTATTTCCTGGATTAACACATAGGCTACTTTTGATCCCGGAAAAGTGCGATGTTCCCGTGGAATAATCAAATTACTCAAATGTTTTTTTCACGAATTTTGACTAAAATTTTTGGCGACCAAAAGTACTAGGTCACCATAAATTCAAGGTATTTTTTTATTCAAACGAGGTAGTAGGTTTGAGTACATATGTATGTAATACTCGTATTGGGTTCCCGCTTGTAAAAACAAATGTAATTGGTAATCTTTATCCTTACTATCACAGTTATATTATAAAGGCGAAAGTTTGCATGTGTGTATGTGTGTTTGTGTGTATGTGTGTATGTTTGTTACTCCTTCACGCTAGAACGGCTTAACGTATTTGAATGAAATTTGGTATAAAGATAGCTTATATCCTGGATTAACACATAGGCTAGTTTCGATCCCGGAGAAATGCGATGTTCCCGTGGAATAATCAAATTACTCAAATGTTTTTTCACGAATTTTGACTTAAATTTTTGGCGACCAAAAGTACTAGGTCAGCATAAATTCAAGGTATTTTATATTCAAACGAGGTAGTAGGTTTGAGTACATATGTACGTAGTACTCGTATTAGGTTCCCGCTTGTAAAAACAAATGTAATTGCTAATCTTTATCCTTACTATCACAGTAATACTATAAAGGCGAAAGTTTGTATGTGTGTTTGTGTGTTTGATTGTATGTGTGTATGTTTGTTACTGCTTCACGCTAGAACGGCTTAACGTATTTGAATGAAATTTAGTATCAAGATAGCTTATATCCTGGATTAACACAAAGGCTAGTTTCGATCCCGGAGAAATGCGATGTTCCCGTGGAATAATCAAATTACTCAAATGTTTTTTTCACGAATTTTGACTAAAATTTTTGGCGACCAAAAGTACTAGGTCAGCATAAATTCAAGGTATTTTTTATTCAAATGAGGTAGTAAGTTTGAGTACATATTTACGTAGTACTCGTATTACGTTCCCACTTGTAAAAACAAATGTAATTGGTAATCTTTATCCTTACTATCACAGTTATATTATAAAGGCGAAAGTTTGCATGTGTGTATGTGTGTTTGTGTGTATGTGTGTATGTTTGTTACTCCTTCACGCTAGAACGGCTTAACGTATTTGAATGAAATTTAGTATCAAGATAGCTTATATCCTGGATTAACACAAAGGCTACTTTTGATCCCGGAAAAGTGCGATGTTCCCGTGGAATAATCAAATTACTCAAATGTTTTTTTCACGAATTTTGACTAAAATTTTTGGCGACCAAAAGTACTAGGTCAGTATAAATTCAAGGTATTTTTTATTCAAATGATGTAGTAGGTTTGAGTACATATGTACGTATTACTCGTATTAGGTTCCCGCTTGTAAAAACAAATGTAATTGGTAATCTTTATCCTCACTATCACAGTAATATTATAAAGGCGAAAGTTTGTATGTGTGTATATGTATTTGTGTGTTTGTGTGTATGTTTGTTACTCCTTCACGCTCAAACGACTTAACGTATTTGAATGAAATTTGGTATCAAAATAGCTTATTTCCTGGATTAACACATAGGCTACTTTTGATCCCGGAAAAGTGCGATGTTCCCGTGAAATAATCAAATTACTCAAATGTTTTTTTCACGAATTTTGACTAAAATTTTTGGCGACCAAAAGTACTAGGTCAGCATAAATTCAAGGTATTTATTATTCAAACGAGGTAGTAGGTTTGAGTTCATATGTACGTAGTACTCGTATTAGGTTCCCGCTTGTAAAAACAAATGTAATTGCTAATCTTTATCCTTACTATCACAGTAATATTATAAAGGCGAAAGTTTGTATGTGTGTATGTGTCTTTGTGTGTTTGTGTGTATGTTTGTTACTCCTTCACGCTCAAACGACTTAACGTATTTGAATGAAATTTGATATCAAGATAGCTTATATCCTGGATTAACACATAGGCTACTTTTGATCCCGGAAAAGTGCAGCATAAATTCAAGGTATTTATTATTCAAACGAGGTAGTAGGTTTGAGTACATATGTACGTAGTACTCGTATTAGGTTCCCGCTTGTAAAAATAAATGTAATTGGTAATCTTTATCCTTACTATCAAAGTAATATTATAAACGCGAAAGTTTGTATGTGTGTATGTGTGTTTGTGTGTATGTTTGTTACTCCTTCACGCCCAAACGGCTTAACATATTTGAATGAAATTTGATGTCAAGATAGCTTATATCCTGGATTAACACATAGGCTACTTTTGATCCCGAAAAAGTGCGATGTTCCCGTGGAATAATCAAATTACTCAAATGTTTTTTTCACGAATTTTGACTAAAATTTTTGTTGACCAAAAGTACTAGGTCAGCATAAATTCAAGGTATTTTTTATTCAAATGAGGTAGTAGGTTTGAGTACATATGTACGTATTACTCGTATTAGGTTCCCGCTTGTAAAAACAAATGTAATTGGTAATCTTTATCCTCACTATCACAGTAATATTATAAACGCGAAAGTTTGTATTTGTGTATGTGTGTTTGTGTGTTTGTGTGTATGTTTGTTACTCCTTCATGTCCAAACGGATTAACGTATTTGAATGAAATTTGGTATCAAGATAGCTTATATCCTGGATTAACACATAGGCTACTTTTGATCCCGGAAAAGTGCGATGTTCCCGTGAAATAATCAAATTACTCAAATGTTTTTTTCACGAATTTTGACTAAAATTTTTGGCGACCAAAAGTACTAGGTCAGCATAAATTCAAGGTATTTATTATTCAAACGAGGTAGTAGGTTTGAGTTCATATGTACGTAGTACTCGTATTAGGTTCCCGCTTGTAAAAACAAATGTAATTGCTAATCTTTATCCTTACTATCACAGTAATATTATAAAGGCGAAAGTTTGTATGTGTGTATGTGTCTTTGTGTGTTTGTGTGTATGTTTGTTACTCCTTCACGCTCAAACGACTTAACGTATTTGAATGAAATTTGATATCAAGATAGCTTATATCCTGGATTAACACATAGGCTACTTTTGATCCCGGAAAAGTGCGATGTTCCCTTGGAATAATCAAATTACTCAAATGTTTTTTTCACGAATTTTGACTTAAATTTTTGGCGACCAAAAGTACTAGGTCAGCATAAATTCAAGGTATTTTATATTCAAACGAGGTAGTAGGTTTGAGTACATATGTACGTAGTACTCGTATTAGGTTCCCGCTTGTAAAAACAAATGTAATTGGTAATCTTTATCCTTACTATCACAGTAATATTATAAACGCGAAAGTTTGTATGTGTGTATGTGTGTTTGTGTGTATGTTTGTTACTCCTTCACGCCCAAACGGCTTAACATATTTGAATGAAATTTGATATCAAGATAGCTTATATCCTGGATTAACACATAGGCTACTTTTGATCCCGGAATAGTGCGATTTTCCCGTGGAATAATCAAATTACTCAAATGTTTTTTTCACGAATTTTTATTAAAATTTTTGGCGACCAAAAGTACTAGGTCAGCATAAATTCAAGGTATTTTTTATTCGAACGAGGTAGTAGGTTTGAGTACATATGTACGTAGTACTCGTATTAGGTTCCCGCTTGTAAAAACAAATGTTATTGTTAATCTTTATCCTTACTATCACAGTAATATTATAAACGCGAAAGTTTGTATGTGTGTATGTGTGTTTGTGTGTTTGTGTGTATGTTTGTTACTCCTTCATGTCCAAACGGATTAACGTATTTGAATGAAATTTGGAATCAAGATAGCTTATATCCTGGATTAACACATAGGCTACTTTTGATCCCGGAAAAGTGCGATGTTCCCGTGGAATAATCAAATTACTCAAATGTTTTTTTCACGAATTTTGACTAAAATTTTTGGCGACCAAAAGTACTAGGTCAGTATAAATTCAAGGTATTTTTTATTCAAACGAGGTAGTAGGTTTGAGTACATATGTACGTAGTACTCGTATTAGGTTCCCGCTTGTAAAAACAAATGTTATTGGTAATCTTTATCCTCACTATCACAGTAATATTATAAAAGCGAAAGTTTGTATGTGTGTATATGTATTTGTGTGTTTGTGTGTATGTTTGTTACTCCTTCACGCTCAAACGACTTAACGTATTTGAATGAAATTTGGTATCGAAATAGCTTATTTCCTGGATTAACACATAGGCTACTTTTGATCCCGGAAAAGTGCGATGTTCCCGTGGAATAATCAAATTACTCAAATGTTTTTTTCACGAATTTTGACTAAAATTTTTGGCGACCAAAAGTACTAGGTCAGCATAAAATCAAGGTATTTTTTATTCAAATGAGGTAGTAGGTTTGAGTACATATGTACGTATTACTCGTATTAGGTTCCCGCTTGTAAAAACAAATGTAATTGGTAATCTTTATCCTCACTATCACAGTAATATTATAAAGGCGAAAGTTTGTATGTGTGTATGTGTCTTTGTGTGTTTGTGTGTATGTTTGTAACTCCTTCACGCTCAAACAACTTAACGTATTTGAATGAAATTTGGTATCAAAATAGCTTATTTCCTGCATTAACACATAGGCTACTTTTGATCCCGGAAAAATGCGATGTTCCCGTGGAATAATCAAATTACTCAAATGTTTTTTCACGAATTTTGACTTAAATTTTTGGCGACCAAAAGTACTAGGTCAGCATAAATTCAAGGTATTTTTTTATTCAAACGAGGTAGTAGGTTTGAGTACATATGTATGTAATACTCGTATTGGGTTCCCGCTTGTAAAAACAAATGTAATTGGTAATCTTTATCCTTACTATCACAGTTATATTATAAAGGCGAAAGTTTGCATGTGTGTATGTGTGTTTGTGTGTATGTGTGTATGTTTGTTACTCCTTCACGCTAGAACGGCTTAACGTATTTGAATGAAATTTGGTATAAAGATAGCTTATATCCTGGATTAACACATAGGCTAGTTTCGATCCCGGAGAAATGCGATGTTCCCGTGGAATAATCAAATTACTCAAATGTTTTTTTCACGAATTTTGACTAAAATTTTTGGCGACCAAAAGTACTAGGTCAGCATAAATTCAGGTATTTTTTATTCAAATGAGGTAGTAAGTTTGAGTACATATTTACGTAGTACTCGTATTACGTTCCCACTTGTAAAAACAAATGTAATTGGTAATCTTTATCCTCACTATCACAGTAATATTATAAAGGCGAAAGTTTGCATGTGTGTATGTGTGTTTGTGTGTATGTGTGTTTGTTTGTTACTGCTTCACGCTCAAACGGCTTAACGTATTTGAATGAAATTTGGTATCAAACTAGCTTATATCCTGGATTAACACATAGGCTACTTTTGATTTCGGAAAAATGCGATGTTCCCGTGGAATAATCAAATTACTCAAATGTTTTTTCACGAATTTTGACTTAAATTTTTGGCGACCAAAAGTACTAGGTCAGCATAAATTCAAGGTATTTTATATTCAAACGAGGTAGTAGGTTTGAGTACATATGTACGTAGTACTCGTATTAGGTTCCCGCTTGTAAAAACAAATGTAATTGCTAATCTTTATCCTTACTATCACAGTAATACTATAAAGGCGAAAGTTTGTATGTGTGTTTGTGTGTTTGATTGTATGTGTGTATGTTTGTTACTGCTTCACGCTAGAACGGCTTAACGTATTTGAATGAAATTTAGTATCAAGATAGCTTATATCCTGGATTAACACAAAGGCTAGTTTCGATCCCGGAGAAATGCGATGTTCCCGTGGAATAATCAAATTACTCAAATGTTTTTTTCACGAATTTTGACTAAAATTTTTGGCGACCAAAAGTACTAGGTCAGCATAAATTCAAGGTATTTTTTATTCAAATGAGGTAGTAAGTTTGAGTACATATTTACGTAGTACTCGTATTACGTTCCCACTTGTAAAAACAAATGTAATTGGTAATCTTTATCCTCACTATCACAGTAATATTATAAAGGCGAAAGTTTGCATGTGTGTATGTGTGTTTGTGTGTATGTGTGTTTGTTTGTTACTGCTTCACGCTCAAACGGCTTAACGTATTTGAATGAAATTTGGTATCAAACTAGCTTATATCCTGGATTAACACATAGGCTACTTTTGATTTCGGAAAAATGCGATGTTCCCGTGGAATAATCAAATTACTCAAATGTTTTTTTCACGAATTTTGACTAAAATTTTTGGCGACCAAAAGTACTAGGTCAGCATAAATTCAAGGTATTTTTTATTCAAACGAGGTAGTACATTTCAGTACTTAAGTACGTAGTACTCGTATTAGGTTCCTGCTTGTAAAAACAAATGTAATTGGTAATCTCTATCCTTACTATCACAGTAATATTATAAAGGCGAAAGTTTGTATGTGTGTATGTGTGTTTGTGTGTTTTTGTGTATTTGTGTATGTTTGTTACTGCTTCACGCTCAAACGGCTTAACGTATTTGAATGAAATTTGGTATGAATATAGCTTATATCCTGCATTAACACATAGGCTACTTTTGATCCCGGAAAAGTGCAGCATAAATTCAAGGTATTTTTTATTCAAACGAGGTAGTAGGTTTGAGTTCATATGTACGTAGTACTCGCATTAGGTTCCTGCTTGTAAAAACAAATGTAATTGGTAATCTTTATCCTCACTATCACAGTAATATTATAAAGGCGAAAGTTTGCATGTGTGTATGTGTGTTTGTGTGTATGTGTGTTTGTTTGTTACTGCTTCACGCTCAAACGGCTTAACGTATTTGAATGAAATTTGGTATCAAACTAGCTTATATCCTGGATTAACACATAGGCTACTTTTGATTTCGGAAAAATGCGATGTTCCCGTGGAATAATCAAATTACTCAAATGTTTTTTTCACGAATTTTGACTAAAATTTTTGGCGACCAAAAGTACTAGGTCAGCATAAATTCAAGGTATTTTTTATTCAAACGAGGTAGTACATTTCAGTACTTAAGTACGTAGTACTCGTATTAGGTTCCTGCTTGTAAAAACAAATGTAATTGGTAATCTTTATCCTCACTATCACAGTAATACTATAAAGGCGAAAGTTTGTATGTGTGTTTGTGTGTTTGATTGTATGTGTGTATGTTTGTTACTGCTTCACGCTAGAACGGCTTAACGTATTTGAATGAAATTTAGTATCAAGATAGCTTATATCCTGGATTAACACAAAGGCTACTTTTGATTTCGGAAAAATGCGATGTTCCCGTGGAATAATCAAATTACTCAAATGTTTTTTCACGAATTTTGACTTAAATTTTTGGCGACCAAAAGTACTAGGTCAGCATAAATTCAAGGTATTTTTTTATTCAAACGAGGTAGTTGGTTTGAGTACATATGTATGTAATACTCGTATTGGGTTCCCGCTTGTAAAAACAAATGTAATTGGTAATCTTTATCCTTACTATCACAGTTATATTATAAAGGCGAAAGTTTGCATGTGTGTATGTGTGTTTGTGTGTATGTGTGTATGTTTGTTACTCCTTCACGCTAGAACGGCTTAACGTATTTGAATGAAATTTGGTATAAAGATAGCTTATATATTGGATTAACACATAGGCTAGTTTCGATCCCGGAGAAATGCGATGTTCCCGTGGAATAATCAAATTACTCAAATGTTTTTTTCACGAATTTTGACTAAAATTTTTGGCGACCAAAAGTACTAGGTCAGCATAAATTCAGGTATTTTTTATTCAAATGAGGTAGTAAGTTTGAGTACATATTTACGTAGTACTCGTATTACGTTCCCACTTGTAAAAACAAATGTAATTGGTAATCTTTATCCTCACTATCACAGTAATATTATAAAGGCGAAAGTTTGCATGTGTGTATGTGTGTTTGTGTGTATGTGTGTTTGTTTGTTACTGCTTCACGCTCAAACGGCTTAACGTATTTGAATGAAATTTGGTATCAAACTAGCTTATATCCTGGATTAACACATAGGCTACTTTTGATTTCGGAAAAATGCGATGTTCCCGTGGAATAATCAAATTACTCAAATGTTTTTTTCACGAATTTTGACTAAAATTTTTGGCGACCAAAAGTACTAGGTCAGCATAAATTCAAGGTATTTTTTATTCAAACGAGGTAGTACATTTCAGTACTTAAGTACGTAGTACTCGTATTAGGTTCCTGCTTGTAAAAACAAATGTAATTGGTAATCTTTATCCTCACTATCACAGTAATACTATAAAGGCGAAAGTTTGTATGTGTGTTTGTGTGTTTGATTGTATGTGTGTATGTTTGTTACTGCTTCACGCTAGAACGGCTTAACGTATTTGAATGAAATTTAGTATCAAGATAGCTTATATCCTGGATTAACACAAAGGCTACTTTTGATTTCGGAAAAATGCGATGTTCCCGTGGAATAATCAAATTACTCAAATGTTTTTTTCACGAATTTTGACTAAAATTTTTGGCGACCAAAAGTACTAGGTCAGTATAAATTCAAGGTATTTTTTATTCAAATGAGGTAGTAGGTTTGAGTACATATGTACGTATTACTCGTATTAGGTTCCCGCTTGTAAAAACAAATGTAATTGGTAATCTTTATCCTCACTATCACTGTAATATTATAAAGGCGAAAGTTTGTATGTGTGTATATGTATTTGTGTGTTTGTGTGTATGTTTGTTACTCCTTCACGCTCAAACGACTTAACGTATTTGAATGAAATTTGGTATCAAAATAGCTTATTTCCTGGATTAACACATAGGCTACTTTTGATCCCGGAAAAGTGCGATGTTCCCGTGGAATAATCAAATTACTCAAATGTTTTTTTCACGAATTTTGACTAAAATTTTTGGCGACCAAAAGTACTAGGTCAGCATAAATTCAAGGTATTTATTATTCAAACGAGGTAGTAGGTTTGAGTACATATGTACGTAATACTCGTATTAGGTTCCCGCTTGTAAAAACAAATGTAATTGCTAATCTTTATCCTTACTATCACAGTAATATTATAAAGGCGAAAGTTTGTATGTGTGTATGTGTCTTTGTGTGTTTGTGTGTATGTTTGTTACTCCTTCACGCTCAAACGACTTAACGTATTTGAATGAAATTTGGTATCAAGATAGCTTATATCCTGGATTAACACATAGGCTACTTTTGATCCCGGAAAAGTGCGATGTTCCCGTGGAATAATCAAATTACTCAAATGTTTTTTTCACGAATTTTGACTAAAATTTTTGGCGACCAAAAGTACTAGGTCAGCATAAATTCAAGGTATTTATTATTCAAACGAGGTAGTAGGTTTGAGTACATATGTACGTATTACTCGTATTAGGTTCCCGCTTGTAAAAACAAATGTTATTGGTAATCTTTATCCTCACTATCACAGTAATATTATAAAGGCGAAAGTTTGTATGTGTGTATGTGTCTTTGTGTGTTTGTGTGGATGTTTATTACTCCTTCACGCTAAAACGACTTAACGTATTTGATTGAAATTTGGTATCAAAATAGCTTATTTCCTGGATTAACACATAGGCTACTTTTGATCCCAGAAAAATGCGATGTTCCCGTGGAATAATCAAATTACTCAAATGTTTTTTCACGAATTTTGACTTAAATTTTTGGCGACCAAAAGTACTAGGTCAGCATAAATTCAAGGTATTTTTTATTCAAACGAGGTAGTAGGTTTGAGTACATATGTACGTAGTACTCGTATTAGGTTCCCGCTTGTAAAATCAAATTTTATTGGTAATCTTTATCCTTACTATCACAGTAATATTATAAACGCGAAAGTTTGTATTTGTGTATGTGTGTTTGTGTGTTTGTGTGTATGTTTGTTACTCCTTCATGTCCAAACGGATTAACGTATTTGAATGAAATTTGGTATCAAGATAGCTTATATCCTGGATTAACACATAGGCTACTTTTGATCCCGGAAAAGTGCGATGTTCCCGTGGAATAATCAAA
This sequence comes from Eugnorisma glareosa, assembly GCA_947578425.1. Classification (NCBI taxonomy): domain Eukaryota; kingdom Metazoa; phylum Arthropoda; class Insecta; order Lepidoptera; family Noctuidae; genus Eugnorisma; species Eugnorisma glareosa. The sequence goes on along the minus strand of OX387974.1, from coordinate 8,648,264 downwards.
TTACTCAAATTTTTTTTCACGAATTTTGACTTAAATTTTTGGCGACCAAAAGTACTAGGTCAGCATAAATTCAAGGTATTTTTTATTCAAACGAGGTAGTAGGTTTGAGTACATATGTACGTAGTACTCGTATTAGGTTCCCGCTTGTAAAATCAAATGTTATTGGTAATCTTTATCCTTACTATCACAGTAATATTATAAACGCGAAAGTTTGTATGTGTGTATGTGTGTTTGTGTGTATGTTTGTTACTCCTTCATGTCCAAACGGATTAACGTATTTGAATGAAATTTAGTATCAAGATAGCTTATATCCTGGATTAACACATAGGCTACTTTTGATCCCGGAAAAGTGCGATGTTCCCGTGGAATAATCAAATTACTCAAATGTTTTTTTCACGAATTTTGACTAAAATTTTTGTTGACCAAAAGTACTAGGTCAGCATAAATTCAAGGTATTTTTTATTCAAATGAGGTAGTAGGTTTGAGTACATATGTACGTATTACTCGTATTAGGTTCCCGCTTGTAAAAACAAATGTAATTGGTAATCTTTATCCTCACTATCACAGTAATATTATAAACGCGAAAGTTTGTATTTGTGTATGTGTGTTTGTGTGTTTGTGTGTATGTTTGTTACTCCTTCATGTCCAAACGGATTAACGTATTTGAATGAAATTTGGTATCAAGATAGCTTATATCCTGGATTAACACATAGGCTACTTTTGATCCCGGAAAAGTGCGATGTTCCCGTGAAATAATCAAATTACTCAAATGTTTTTTTCACGAATTTTGACTAAAATTTTTGGCGACCAAAAGTACTAGGTCAGCATAAATTCAAGGTATTTATTATTCAAACGAGGTAGTAGGTTTGAGTTCATATGTACGTAGTACTCGTATTAGGTTCCCGCTTGTAAGAACAAATGTAATTGCTAATCTTTATCCTTACTATCACAGTAATATTATAAAGGCGAAAGTTTGTATGTGTGTATGTGTCTTTGTGTGTTTGTGTGTATGTTTGTTACTCCTTCACGCTCAAACGACTTAACGTATTTGAATGAAATTTGATATCAAGATAGCTTATATCCTGGATTAACACATAGGCTACTTTTGATCCCGGAAAAGTGCGATGTTCCCTTGGAATAATCAAATTACTCAAATGTTTTTTTCACGAATTTTGACTTAAATTTTTGGCGACCAAAAGTACTAGGTCAGCATAAATTCAAGGTATTTTATATTCAAACGAGGTAGTAGGTTTGAGTACATATGTACGTAGTACTCGTATTAGGTTCCCGCTTGTAAAATCAAATTTTATTGGTAATCTTTATCCTTACTATCACAGTAATATTATAAACGCGAAAGTTTGTATTTGTGTATGTGTGTTTGTGTGTTTGTGTGTATGTTTGTTACTCCTTCATGTCCAAACGGATTAACGTATTTGAATGAAATTTGGTATCAAGATAGCTTATATCCTGGATTAACACATAGGCTACTTTTGATCCCGGAAAAGTGCGATGTTCCCGTGGAATAATCAAATTACTCAAATGTTTTTTTCACGAATTTTTATTAAAATTTTTGGCGACCAAAAGTACTAGGTCAGCATAAATTCAAGGTATTTTTTATTCGAACGAGGTAGTAGGTTTGAGTACATATGTACGTAGTACTCGTATTAGGTTCCCGCTTGTAAAATCAAATGTTATTGGTAATCTTTATCCTTACTATCACAGTAATATTATAAACGCGAAAGTTTGTATGTGTGTATGTGTGTTTGTGTGTATGTTTGTTACTCCTTCATGTCCAAACGGATTAACGTATTTGAATGAAATTTGGTATCAAGATAGCTTATATCCTGGATTAACACATAGGCTACTTTTGATCCCGGAAAAGTGCGATGTTCCCGTGGAATAATCAAATTACTCAAATGTTTTTTTCACGAATTTTGACTAAAATTTTTGTTGACCAAAAGTACTAGGTCACCATAAATTCAAGGTATTTTTTATTCAAATGAGGTAGTAGGTTTGAGTACATATGTACGTATTACTCGTATTAGGTTCCCGCTTGTAAAAACAAATGTAATTGGTAATCTTTATCCTCACTATCACAGTAATATTATAAACGCGAAAGTTTGTATTTGTGTATGTGTGTTTGTGTGTTTGTGTGTATGTTTGTTACTCCTTCACGCTCAAACGACTTAACGTATTTGAATGAAATTTGGTATCAAAATAGCTTATTTCCTGGATTAACACATAGGCTACTTTTGATCCCGGAAAAGTGCGATGTTCCCGTGGAATAATCAAATTACTCAAATGTTTTTTTCACGAATTTTGACTAAAATTTTTGGCGACCAAAAGTACTAGGTCAGCATAAATTCAAGGTATTTATTATTCAAACGAGGTAGTAGGTTTGAGTACATATGTACGTAATACTCGTATTAGGTTCCCGCTTGTAAAAACAAATGTAATTGCTAATCTTTATCCTTACTATCACAGTAATATTATAAAGGCGAAAGTTTGTATGTGTGTATGTGTCTTTGTGTGTTTGTGTGTATGTTTGTTACTCCTTCACGCTCAAACGACTTAACGTATTTGAATGAAATTTGATATCAAGATAGCTTATATCCTGGATTAACACATAGGCTACTTTTGATCCCGGAAAAGTGCGATGTTCCCTTGGAATAATCAAATTACTCAAATGTTTTTTTCACGAATTTTGACTTAAATTTTTGGCGACCAAAAGTACTAGGTCAGCATAAATTCAAGGTATTTTATATTCAAACGAGGTAGTAGGTTTGAGTACATATGTACGTAGTACTCGTATTAGGTTCCCGCTTGTAAAAACAAATGTAATTGGTAATCTTTATCCTTACTATCACAGTAATATTATAAACGCGAAAGTTTGTATGTGTGTATGTGTGTTTGTGTGTATGTTTGTTACTCCTTCACGCCCAAACGGCTTTACATATTTGAATGAAATTTGATATCAAGATAGCTTATATCCTGGATTAACACATAGGCTACTTTTGATCCCGGAATAGTGCGATTTTCCCGTGGAATAATCAAATTACTCAAATGTTTTTTTCACGAATTTTTATTAAAATTTTTGGCGACCAAAAGTACTAGGTCAGCATAAATTCAAGGTATTTTTTATTCGAACGAGGTAGTAGGTTTGAGTACATATGTACGTAGTACTCGTATTAGGTTCCCGCTTGTAAAAACAAATGTTATTGTTAATCTTTATCCTTACTATCACAGTAATATTATAAACGCGAAAGTTTGTATGTGTGTTTGTGTGTATGTTTGTTACTCCTTCATGTCCAAACGGATTAACGTATTTGAATGAAATTTGGAATCAAGATAGCTTATATCCTGGATTAACACATAGGCTACTTTTGATCCCGGAAAAGTGCGATGTTCCCGTGGAATAATCAAATTACTCAAATGTTTTTTTCACGAATTTTGACTAAAATTTTTGGCGACCAAAAGTACTAGGTCAGTATAAATTCAAGGTATTTTTTATTCAAATGAGGTAGTAGGTTTGAGTACATATTTACGTAGTACTCGTATTAGGTTCCCGCTTGTAAAAACAAATGTTATTGGTAATCTTTATCCTCACTATCACAGTAATATTATAAAAGCGAAAGTTTGTATGTGTGTATATGTATTTGTGTGTTTGTGTGTATGTTTGTTACTCCTTCACGCTCAAACGACTTAACGTATTTGAATGAAATTTGGTATCGAAATAGCTTATTTCCTGGATTAACACATAGGCTACTTTTGATCCCGGAAAAGTGCGATGTTCCCGTGGAATAATCAAATTACTCAAATGTTTTTTTCACGAATTTTGACTAAAATTTTTGGCGACCAAAAGTACTAGGTCAGCATAAAATCAAGGTATTTTTTATTCAAATGAGGTAGTAGGTTTGAGTACATATGTACGTATTACTCGTATTAGGTTCCCGCTTGTAAAAACAAATGTAATTGGTAATCTTTATCCTCACTATCACAGTAATATTATAAAGGCGAAAGTTTGTATGTGTGTATGTGTCTTTGTGTGTTTGTGTGTTTGTTTGTTACTGCTTCACGCTCAAACGGCTTAACGTATTTGAATGAAATTTGGTATCAAACTAGCTTATATCCTGGATTAACACATAGGCTACTTTTGATTTCGGAAAAATGCGATGTTCCCGTGGAATAATCAAATTACTCAAATGTTTTTTTCACGAATTTTGACTAAAATTTTTGGCGACCAAAAGTACTAGGTCAGCATAAATTCAAGGTATTTTTTATTCAAACGAGGTAGTACATTTCAGTACTTAAGTACGTAGTACTCGTATTAGGTTCCTGCTTGTAAAAACAAATGTAATTGGTAATCTTTATCCTCACTATCACAGTAATACTATAAAGGCGAAAGTTTGTATGTGTGTATATGTATTTGTGTGTTTGTGTGTATGTTTGTTACTCCTTCACGCTCAAACGACTTAACGTATTTGAATGAAATTTGGTATCAAAATAGCTTATTTCCTGGATTAACACATAGGCTACTTTTGATCCCGGAAAAGTGCGATGTTCCCGTGGAATAATCAAATTACTCAAATGTTTTTTTCACGAATTTTGACTAAAATTTTTGGCGACCAAAAGTACTAGGTCAGCATAAATTCAAGGTATTTATTATTCAAACGAGGTAGTAGGTTTGAGTACATATGTACGTAATACTCGTATTAGGTTCCCGCTTGTAAAAACAAATGTAATTGGTAATCTTTATCCTCACTATCACTGTAATATTATAAAGGCGAAAGTTTGTATGTGTGTATATGTATTTGTGTGTTTGTGTGTATGTTTGTTACTCCTTCATGCCCAAACGGATTAACGTATTTGAATGAAATTTGATATCAAGATAGCTTATATCCTGGATTAACACAATGGCTACTTTTGATCCCGGAAAAGTGCGATGTTCCCGTGGAATAATCAAATTACTCAAATGTTTTTTTCACGAATTTTGACTAAAATTTTTGGCTACCAAAAGTACTAGGTCGGCATAAATTCAAGGTATTTTTTTAGGCTACTTTTGATCCCGGAATAGTGTGATGTTTCCGTGGAATAATCAAATTACTCAAATGTTTTTTTCACGAATTTTGACTAAAATTTTTGACATAAATTCAAGGTATTTATTATTCAAACGAGGTAGTAGGTTTGAGTACATATGTACGTAGTACTCGTATTAGGTTCCTGCTTGTAAAAACAAATGTTATTGGTAATCTTTATCCTTATTATCACAGTAATATTATAAACGCGAAAGTTTGTATGTGTGTTTGTGTGTATGTTTGTTACTCCTTCATGCCCAAACGGATTAACATATTTGTATTAAATTTGATATCAAGATAGCTTATATCCTGGATTAACACAAAGGCTACTTTTGATCCCGGAAAAGTGCGATGTTCCCGTGGAATAATCAAATTACTCAAATGTTTTTTTCACGAATTTTGACTAAAATTTTTGGCGACCAAAAGTACTAGGTCGGCATAAATTCAAGGTATTTTTTTATTCAAACGAGGTAGTAGGTTTGAGTACATATGTACGTAGTACTCGTATTAGGTTCCCGCTTGTAAAAACAAATGTAATTGGTAATCTTTATCCTTACTATCACAGTAATATTATAAAGGCGAAAGTTTGTATGTGTGTATGTGTGTTTGTGTGTATGTTTGTTACTCATTCATGCCCAAACGGATTAACGTATTTGAATGAAATTTGATATCAAGATAGCTTATATCCTGGATTAACGCATAGGCTACTTTTGATCCCGGAAAAATGCGATGTTCCCGTGGAATAATCAAATTACTCAAATGTTATTTTCACGAATTTTGTCAAAAATTTTTGGCGACCAAAAGTACTAGGTCGGCATAAATTCAAGGTTTTTTTTTATTCAAAAGAGGTAGTAGGTTTGAGTACATATGTACGTAGTACTCGTATTAGGTTCCCGCTTGTAAAAAAAAATGTAATTGGTAATCTTTATCCTTACTATTAAAGTAATATTATAAACGCGAAAGTTTGTATGTGTGTATGTGTGTTTGTGTGTATGTTTGTTACTCCTTCACGCCCAAACGGCTTAACATATTTGAATGAAATTTGATGTCAAGATAGCTTATATCCTGGATTAACACATAGGCTACTTTTGATCCCGGAAAAGTGCGATGTTCCCGTGGAATAATCAAATTACTCAAATGTTTTTTTCACGAATTTTGACTAAAATTTTTGGCGACCAAAAGTACTAGGTCAGCATAAATTCAAGGTATTTTTTATTCAAACGAGGTAGTAGGTTTCAGTACTTAAGTACGTAGTACTCGTATTAGGTTCCTGCTTGTAAAAACAAATGTAATTGGTAATCTCTATCCTTACTATCACAGTAATATTATAAAGGCGAAAGTTTGTATGTGTGTATGTGTGTTTGTGTGTTTTTGTGTATTTGTGTATGTTTGTTACTGCTTCACGCTCAAACGGCTTAACGTATTTGAATGAAATTTGGTATGAATATAGCTTATATCCTGGATTAACACATAGGCTACTTTTGATCCCGGAAAAATGCGATGTTCCCGTGGAATTACTAGACGTCATAGTAACCCTACAGCTTACAGCCTGTATATGTATAAACTCACGCCTTTTTCATCAGGAATTTCTCAGTAGCAGTCATGAAGTCTAGATTTGTGCCCGGTTGATGGCAATAGGCTCGCCCGCTATTACATGGGCTTAAACATAGCTGGCGAAATGTGGGTGTACTATTGGGTACACCTCTGCCTAATCCTTCAGGGATTACAGGCGTGATGTTCTGTAGAATTATTATTAATATTAAGAGGAGATGCGGTAGGTATTTGACGAAACTATCGCTGTCGCTCACCGAGCGCTATTTCGACATTGGTGCGACAAAGGCAACTACAGATCCGACAAGTAAAAAGTCATAATTCGAGGTTTGGCTCTCGACTTTTTTTTCCTCGATTACTCGACCAAACTATTTCATAAACTGAATAAGAAGGATATATACTGTGTCTCTGCGGTTTTCTTTTTTCATTAATAGTTGTCAAATTTGTACACTAGGCCACTGTTGACAGCGGTCCAAATAGGCAATTTTGAGCATTTTGTAAAGGTTCTAGTGCTGATACAGATTATTTTTCATCAAAAAGGAAAGGAAGGTTGATATTTATTTAACTGCAAAAAATCATAGCTTTAAAGTCTTAGACCAGAAAGAAAACAGGCGAGAGCGTTTGTACGGAGAAAAGATCACCCGCAGCAACAGTTACCAAGTACGCAGTACATTATTCTGAGCCGGGCCAGATAGACATTTTTAAGTGCAAAACCCTACGCGGTCAAAATGTATGGAATAGCTGATTTTTTAAAATAACCGATGAAAAATATCTATGCAGTTGGGCTCAGAATGATGTGCCTCAGTAGGTACATCATTCTGAGTCCAACTACATAGAAATTTTTACATTTGGGTCGAGTAGGTATTGAAATTTTTTATAGGACAGCTGATTATTTTTTAACGATTTCCATGGTGGTCCCATAGAGAAAGTTGTTCAGTTTGATGGTCCGTACCACAGTATTCCATATGATTGTACCCTTTCTGTTACACGCTGTATATAGTTGGTATAGGTATGTAAAACCATATATAACACAACAAAACCATACAAAACATACCATACATCCGTTCCATAATCATCATTCATTATGTATCGGATAGGGATTTATAATAATTCGTTGAAAGATTGTGTTGTGATCGTGATTGTTGTATTTGTAGGCAAAGAACACAAAAATAGTCATCTTCAAGATGATTAAACGAAAAACAGAGGATTATTTTAGCACAATTTTTTTATTTACAATAATTACAAAATATTTACAATCAGCTATTACAATATTTTATTGAAAAAAAAAACCAAATAATTAAAATGACGCTTTGATTTCTAATGAATCTCGTAACATTGATTTAGAACAATCTATGAACGTATACTAGTTAATCAACATCAAGTAAGTATTAAATCAAGGATCGCTCAAACTGGTGGCTCACAAATCGCGAACCTCCGAGCACCGGTCGATGTCCCCGTCCGCAGTTTGTTCGTAGTACCAGTGTGACCAAACCAGTGTATGTCATAATAAAAAATAAAGTTATAAAAGCTATAACCCGACTACGTAAGCTAGAATGTATGTGGTATACTACCACTAAAAACCCAACTACTCAAAAAACACGGTCTTAAAACAGGGTATTTTTTTAATTTTCGGTTTGTAGCCTATGTTACCCGGGTCATAATAGCGAATTGATGGCCACCATATTCATTAAAATCGGATGAATAATTTAGGCGCTACGGAGGAACATACTTAAATACAAATAAACATACTAAAATCATAATCCTTCTTTTTGGCGTCGCCGTAGTCGGGTAAAAACAACTTATTATTATAATCACAGCCTTACCAGATAGTTTCTAATATTAAGTAAATAATGAATAAAGAATCATTTTATTTTAAACCTTTTTTGTATGACATAAATCTTGTTTTTAAATTAATTCCATTATATTATTTCTTATTTTAATTAAACTTTACAATAACATCATCGTTAACTTGCAAATAAAAAAGTAATTAAACCGGCTAACTCATAAAAAATCAATAACCTGCTACAACTATATATTATTAATTAACTACAAAGTTTTATAATAAATTTAAACTGTCATATGAAATATGTTAATCATTTTGGCAGCATATAATAAACGAGTTACTATGAAAACTTTTACAATATATTTACGTATGGAACTTGAGAGAGCACGAGCATTTCTATCGAGTTACTTTTACCTACATTTTGTTTATGAAGAAGAGCAGACAAAACACTACATTATTCTCTATGGTTTTTACAAGCTCATTAACGGCCGTTTTCAATAACTTACTAACAGATGCTATCTTAGATAAACAGTTGAAGAAACATCAACTTTCAACCCTCCGAGAGACAGATAAGTGTCGTGGTTAGGATATTCCTATCAATTCATTGCTAACTTTGTTTATAGAAACACCGATAGCTACTAGAGTAAGGCATATTAATTAACTAACCGTTATACGTAAGTTATAGAAAACGGCCGTAAATGGAATCACTGAGCTCATGGATACTACATGGCTAACGGTAACAACACACTGGTAAAGCAACCATAATCATGGTATCTATAAATGTAAACAGATGCTTGTCATAGCATGAGTTGTAACTCTTTGACTTCCACAAGACCGTTTCCACTAGGCAGGTATCGTAGGCATAGTAGCATTCCCTCTTATAATATCCTTCACAAAGTCCGGAATTTCCTCTACATCTAGTAAATCATGGTGTGAGTGAGGGTAGGGAGAGTAGTGGTCCCAGGTCTTGATTTCATTGAAGAGGGCATCTCCAGGACATTCTGTGGCCCTCACTTGCCGATGGCCGATGAGTTTGTAGTCAGGCTTGATGTAGCCAAGCTCTACGCCAGCTTGTATTAAAGCCATTGCTGTCTTTCTCTGTTCTGCTGGTGGTAATTCAACTGGAAAGAAGGAGCGTTTGTTAGAAATAGGCTGAACAAAGATATTGAAAAGCGCTTTCTATAGAGATACTTCTTGAGCTTTAGTTGTAACTCAAGCTATATAGCACTCGTAGAGAAGTTCTTATTAACATTCTAACTAAAACATTTAATATTCTCGTCTGGTAGAGATCATGACGCGGATGTTTTCACTATTTTACAAAGAAACTCTTCTTAAAACTGTGTATTAGTAGTCAAAGTCAAAACATTTATTGCGAACATCATCACAGACACACACACCACACATTACACACACACATCACACACACACACACACATACACACAAACAAACATACATATCACATTTATTTTTAGTCTTATAATGTTGCTGTTAGGTCCTGAATTGCTTGATATCATATTCCCAATTACAGATTGGAGGCTTGTGTATTAGCAGTATAGGAACATTATGCTCCCAATTTGGCTTATATTCCATTCTAGGCCTATTTTATAGGAATTACAATCATCGAGAGGGCGGTCCCACTTATCGCACAGCTTTTTTATCTGATAAACATTGATTATAAGCTCTACATGTTTAAAACGTGGCATTTTCCACCCAACAAGCTTTCCCTGTCGAAAATTTGGCATTTGTCTTTTTCGATATTGACCTAACACAGACAATCACGTTATTTTACGTGGGGATGGGAATACGCTACTTGCTACGATCCTAACCCCGGGCTTACACCTCACACAGGCCTTAGGCTTACTCCTTTTGCTTCGACCATGTTAAAATACCTATTTAGCTAATAATTTTCACTAATGTGTATAATTCCCCCAGTTATTATAACATTGCAAAAGATACTTACATCTCCAATCACCAATGAGGCAAATGCCGATGCTGACACTGTTGAAGTGCAGTGAATGTGCGCCTAGTGTCTCCCAGCCACGACCCTCGTATGCTGCTCCATCACTGCCTACGCCGAAACTGATGGGAGATTTATGGTGTTATTATACAGTCGTAAATAAGAAGATAATAAATAATTTTTTGGATACATGAGAAACTTCAATAGCGTGCACGTCTTACTACATCGTTGTAATGATGTAGCCTGTTCCAAAATTTTGATTTAAAAGAGTGCCCATGGACTTTCTTGCCCATTCTTCTCCATAAAGATCTACGCTTTGGAAAGGGCAACTACAGTATTTTCACAAGTTATTATGCCTTGTGATTGGGACTATAGCTTCATATTTTTGTTTCTAACAATTCAAAAGTACCTGCTAAGGCCTAATTGAAGTAAAAGCTTTGAGTTCCGTTAAAAATTACAAAAATAACAAACTCGATATCATATCGTAACATTTTTTGAAAGAGGAGATTGTCCTAGTGTCTTAGACTCCAATTTAATAGATTTAAATTATTCGTAAATCTCAATTAGATTCAAAATCAAAAATCAAAATCAAAGCATTTATTTCAAGTAGGCCAGTTACAGGCACTTTTGAACTGTCGAAACAAAGATAACAATGAAATGTAGCTACAGTCCCAGTCACAAGGCATAAAAACTGTGAATGTACTGTATTTGCCCATTCCCTAGCGTAGATCTCAATGGAGAAGAACGGGCAAGAAACTCCATGGTTGATAGATAGCTTGACATAATAATATTACATGTAACTTCGTGTTAAATGGGGTCGCAGCTGCAATTTACAAATCAAGGGCTAGGGCTTGAACGTATCGGATAGAAAGTATCAAAGTCTCCCAGAGATAATCTGTCAGTCACACAACCTCTTTCTAATAAATTCTACGCACTCGACTGTACGGATGTAGGGAGGGCGCAATTATATAAAAACTAGCTTTTATCCGCGGCTTCGCTCGCGTTAATTCAAAATTTGACAATTAATTCGGGTTGTCCTCTGCTTGTAATAATAGAAGGGTACAGGGGAAAAGTGATGGGTGTCAATTACACTTTGATTTGAGAAAATCAGATAATTATGTTCATAGACTTATTATGTCTGTTTAACACTCACCTCACACTAAATAAAATTCATGTTCATAGGTTTATATTTATTGTCATAGTTGGAATGAAAGTCAAAGTTATTAGAGCATCTTAAGTATTTTTTTTAATTAAAAAAAACAAAGTTACTTAATATTCCCGGGGAACAATGATGAATGTCAGTTAAAAATTGATGAATGTCATCATGGAAACACTAGGTATGCTTAGTTAATTAATCATACCTATTATATTACTCATCATCATCAATTATATTACTAGAACAGGGTAGTGCAAGAAAAAAATTTTTTGCTCTCTGCGAGCAGAATTTTACCAAATCCAAGCAATCTTTGTATTTGGCTGCGGATATTGGAAGTAATGAATCATACAATTGTTGAGGATGTGTGAATTCATTTGCTTGTAGTATCGGAGAGCGTGAATAAAACAATGAGCACGAATCAAGCAAACGTACCGAAGCTTTGACAGTGACAGCCAAAACCTCGCCATAGCTGCCATAGACACCTTCATCATATTTTTACTGACATCCATCATTTTTTGCCGGTATCAGAAAACCTTCATCGTTTTTTGCCTGTGCCTCAATTTTTAAGTTTATTTTTTGGTGATAAGAAGCGTTTTTTGTCTGTATTCTGAAGAAAACATATACTATTTTTAATGGACTTTTGAATGTTGCCAATAACAAAAAAACAAAAAAAAAGTGACTTCCATCACTTTTCCCCTGTACCCTTATATAATTCAATCACGATTCAAAAGGCACGTTGCGCCACCTATTATTATAACGTAATTTATAAGAACGTTATTGTTGTTTTCCTCTGGAACAGTACTTTTTTTCGGGTTGAAAGATATCCTAAGTCCGTTTCTGTACACCAGACAACGTATATGCAAAATTTCAGGATGATCGGTTCAGTGGTTTAGGCGTGAAAAGGTAACAAACTTACTTTCGCATTTATAATAGATATTAGTTAGGCAGTCAGGATATGATTAGGATGCCATCAATGAGAATAGGCGTTACTGTCCTTCGACGAAGGGCTATCGGCACGTGTAACAACAGTTCCGTAGATATTTAACGACTGCCCATTGATAAGTCAAGGTTATACAAATATGATAACACGATAACTACACCGTTTAATAAAAGTTTGCATTCTCTAATCAATTATTTGTTAAGTGGAATATTGTGAATAACCGTTGACACTATGTTTTGCTCCGGCGAGCACTAACCGACCGCCATTACGAGTTTTTATAAGGTAAAAGTTTTGAAAAAATATACTCTGTCATTAGTCTGAGTGCTGGGCTAAAACAATTTTTAAGCCCCTAACCTAGATTTGGCGGCGATTGAAAGTTGCTGTTGTGATCAGAAGGAATGATTTTATAGAAGAACTGTGATCCTGTATCCATATTATAGCAAATTGACGTAATTGCAAACTTTACCAACAGCAACCAATTAGCTTTTGCAAGTAGATGTGGTGTTGATCGCTTTGTCTCCCCAAAAGTAAGATATTTTAATGACTTTAATGACAGCTAACTAAATATCTATACTTCTATACTAATATTATAAATTGGTAATTTTTTTTTGTAAGTTTGTATGTAGGGGGAATCTCTGGATCTACCGAACCGATTTTGAAAATTTTTCACTAATATGAAGCTACATTATCTCCGAGTGCTATAGGCTATATTTACAACGTGCTCGTGGGATAATTTCTGTAAAAATGCGAGCGAAGCCGCGGGCAACAGCTAGTATTGTATAACACGTTAATTGCCACATCACGCGAAGTCGCGCGTCGTCGCGCGCGGCGTGATGAGGTCTGTAATTCAGTGGTCGTTCACGCGACGTCGCGTGATGGTGCATTAAAAGTATGGAATAACCATAAAATAGCGGGCGTGCAGCGTATTGGGTTCTGGTATTTATTTTGGTCACTAGGCAAGACATTCAACGATTTTTTTATTTTGGCCTTATAAGTAAGTTCATCATTTTTGTCTGGCAATTAACGTGTTAAAAATGCAAGAAATACTTACTGGTATCCAATATCCCACCATCCACGGTCATCCATATGGAAGTCCTGCATATGCCTCATAGCGGAGCAGCACTTCTCTCTGTCGTAGCAAGCCGCGGGTATATAGGAGTGGTGGATGACCACGAAAGGAACTGGGGTCGCGAGAGGGGTCGTCTGCTTGGGAGTCCTGGCTTGCCACTGCTCCCGGGGGACGAATGGAAAGTTGTATGTATTGACTTCATTCTCTACGGAAACGGCTGGAAAGAATTAACAATTGATTTTTAAATTATACGGTAGAAAGTTTAATACATCTACTTGTATGTAGAGCAACTAAAACTACTAAGTTTTATTGTTTTTAAATTGTTGTGACATATATCATTTTTATGAATTGACTGAAACTCAATTTTTCAAGTCTTATTCTCAATTTATTGTTTCTAGTTTGTGATATACATTTTTTGTTTATGAATGTCATTATCAAGCTATAAATAACGATATCAACCTGATGAAAACTGCATTATAAAATTACCTTCCTACCAACTGGTTTTTTTTTTTGTCAATGAATCATCATCATCTTCCTAGCCTTTTCCCAACTGCTTGGGTCGGCTTCCAGTCTAACCAGATGCATCAGCTGAATATCAGTATTTTACATGAAGCGACTGCCTATCTGACCTCCACAACCCAGTTAGTACCGGGTAATACGATACCCCTTGGTAAGACTGGTCAATGAATGATCATGACCATAGTTGTTAATATTTTACACTTTTCGTCTATGCAAATAATTCACAAAAAAAGAAAAATGACACAAAATTAATAAAAACAAATAAATCCTCACCTTTATTATAAATACTCGGCATGGCTACAACACTAGCATAGACACAGCTCAACACTAGCACAAAAAACATCATCAATTTATGTACTGAACACAACGCCCGACTGACCGCACACTGAAACAAAACACACTATAAGTTTGTTATCACTGCTTATATACTTTAGTACATAGTTGATCATAGCTTGTTTTTATCGTACCTACTCAAATACTTCCTTATCTAAAGCGTGTCACAGAATCTATATGAAATGAAGAAAATGTGGGCTTGTTTGTACGCGGACCAATTAGGGAGAGTGTACTAACACAAACTCGATTTTAGACAGGCAAACGATTTTTTCAAATTTCGAAATTAGAGTAGAAACCAAATTAAAAAGTTTAAAAAAAAACTTTCCATTCAAAAAACTACATTCAAATCTATTCTAATGCGTGCTCGGCAACTTTAAAAACCAAATGATTAGATCATTTTAGTCTATCTTTAATCTTTAAGAAATTAATAATTTATAATTAGTATTGTTGACATGTAATAATAATATACTAACATAGTTATAAGTATGATTTACTAACAATGTGCAGTATGTTCATTTAATCAATCAATTCCTCCTGGCTTAATTTTAATTATGATTGTATATTGATTTTTAATTTTCATTTTAATTCTGATTTTAGTTTTAATTTTTGACTTTAATTCTGATTGTATATTGATTTTTAATTTTCATTTTAATTCTGATTTTAGTTTTAATTTTTGACTTTAATTCTGATTCTAATTTTGTTGTATTTTAATTATAGAAATTTTTATTTTAATATTTTAATTTCGATTTAAAAAATGTATTGCAATGTGATATTATTTTAATGTATTTTATGTAATTAGTTATAATTATGGGTTGATACCTGAAATAAACGATTTATTATTATTAATTACTATAAAGTACTTCTAGAAGCTTAAGCTTAAACTCCCTTCTCGTGGAATCTGATGGATCACCAAGTCTCGGAGAAAATACAGCTGGAGCTTTGTAAACCGTTGAATCGTCTTACCTGTTCGACGACTACACAAAGACTGATTCAAAACTTGACGTCCGGAACTCCGGATGATTGCCATAACAACAGCCATTTTGAAGATACTCTTTAGTCCAAATTACAGTCATCAAATTGAATCTAACTATTTTACCATGTACACAAACAAAGCCGCGCGCGCAGCTTGTAATTAAAATTAATTTGTGTTACATTACGGTACGCAAGCGCTGTGCGTCGTGACTCCGTATCATGCACACGTCACAGTGACGCGGTATCAATTAATATCTGTACCTACGTAATTATCTATCATCAAGTAGAAGTTTAAGAGTCATTTGCAGATTTAGAGGTCAATATTTCCAGCTTATCATAGTCTGAGTAAGATAGGAGAAGACCAAAAGAAAGATGGGCTATGCGAAAGTTTATATGGCTAGAAAGGAGGTGACTGCTGAGATGACGAGTAATAGAGAAGTATGGAAGAAGAAGACATGCTGCGCCGAGCACAGATGAATTGGGGTAAGGGCAGAAGTATGATGATTTCCACCTTTACGGTCAAAGAGGGATCATTATCTTCGTTTGTACGTTAAGGTAGAGATTATCTATCTATACTAATTTTATAAAGAGGTAAAGTTTGTGAGGTTGTAGGGGGTAATCTCTGGATCTACTGATCCGATTTTGAAAATTCTTTCACGAATAGGAAGTTACATTATCCCTGAGTTATATTTACAACGTGCCCGTGGGATAATTTCCGACCAAAACGCGATCGAAGTCGCGGGCACACACACAGTTAGTAGACAATATTTCTGTAGACATTTTTTTAAATCATTCTTATGATTTTATATTTTCTACATAATTATTGTTTATACATAGAAAGATTAAGTTTCTTCTGCCGTTCTTCCTATTTGCACATAAATGTATGTATATTTAAAAATATTAGCCCCCTTTAATACTCGTACTTTACCGCGTTCGGGTATTAGGACCATACATATCCTACCTATAAATTCAGGTAGTTCTGCCTAATTGTCAGAGGGACTATTTCTTTAGAAACTTTTTTGATTTTAAGAAAATTAGTGAAGGTGTTAAACGGTGATGGCCTAATTTGGCGTGCACTCAAACCGTTACGGACAAATTGTGGAAGCTCCGGACCGAGACACCGTCGGACTGCCAAAATATTAGCTGACTGCCATGTTTGTCTAGTGGTCGCAATCGCGACTGCTAAGCATGAGATCCCGGATTCGATTCCCAGGTCGGGCAAATTGTTATTGGGTTTTTCAATCAGGAATTTCTCAGTAGCAGTCACGTCACGGACTTTGGATTTGTGCCCGGTTGATGGCAATAGGCTCGCCCCTTATTATATGGGACTTAAACATAACTGGCGAAATGTGGGTGTACCATAAGGTACACCTCTGCCCTACCCTTTGGGGCTACAGGCGTGCTGTTATGCTATGACATTCAGAATCTTCATTGAAGTGATACTAGCTCATTCAACGTTGACTCACCACAACTCAATCTATTAATTTAAATCAACTTAGTAACTTCTAATCGGCCACACGGCCGGGGTATTTTAGTTTATCTGTGGTATTACCGTAAGATTACGACACTGAAGTTTTATCAATTATAATTCATTACGTCAATAAAAATGAATGGTTAGTTCATGAATGGAAAACTGATTTATTCATTGTCTGGTGAATGGATGACGATTGTGTTGCCACCTTTTTTGAATCTAAAGATTTTTATTTATAACTTTTTAATTTGGTTTCTACTCTAATTTCGAAATTTGAAAAAAATCGTTTGCCTGTCTAAAATCGAGGGCCGCAGTATCTCCTTCGAACAGTCCCGCAACCCTGGCAGGCATCGGTCCTTTCGGACCCCTTCCTGTTTGCTGACATCTCTTTGAGGCGCGCGTGGAACACGAACGCGCCGTCGACACGGCCTGTCTTCATAAGACGGACGGACGGCGAGCTAGCCCATAGCTCGCCGTCCACAAGCCCGCGCCTACGGTGGCCGGCGCCGACGCCCGGTGCGTCTCCCGCGGCGGCTGGGACGTCAGGTTCTCTCTCTCTCACGTTCCGCCACCTCCTTCGCTAGCATGACTGCTTCGCAGAAGGAGGTGACGGCGGGCGTCCCATTCCGTCTCGCTCCGGACCATGGATTGAACCAAGGCCGGACACGAAAGGTCGCCGCCGCCGATCGCCGCTACGAGGACACGGCGGTGCTCTGCCCACGCGGGGCAGATCTCCACCGTGTGCTGCATTCGAACTACAATGAGTCGCAATACAGTTATGTCGCACTAGCGTTAATCGCGCTTTCGTTTGTCGACGTCACGTTATACAGTTAATGTTACCCGGGCCACAATAACGAATCGATTGACACCTTATTCATAAAAATCGGATTAATAGTTTAGGCGCTACGGAGGAACTTACGTAAATACAAACAAACATACATACATAGACTGCTAAAATCATAACCCTTCCTTTTGGCTTCACTGTAGTCTAGTAAAAACAGGCCCTAATGATTGTTTAAAACATATTTTATCCAACAGGATATTTAGAACAAATGCTATTTGTTATTGTTGCCTCGTGTAATTGATATACGTCGTATATACAAAGTTATTTGCACATTACCACATACTAATATGTGCAGTGACGACAACTATAAAATGTGCATTCAGTACGTGCACCACACAGTTTAGTATAGTATACTGCTACCCACTGCTTTGTCTGCGCGGAGTTCAGTAAATAATTGTCCCAAGGGATCGTAGGTAATACCGGGATAAAAGAATATATGAGTTAATTCAGGTTATAAACGATCTGTGTGCCAAATTTTATCCTAAAACAGTTACAAAGACTCATTTATATCCGTCTTCAGAAGCAATATGATAATATTAGAAAAAATATTCAGGTTAGATTATTTGGACACTGCCCATTGTTTCATTCGATTGTTTCAGTTTTTGAGTCTTGGATATTCAATTTCTATTCTAAATTTCGTTTTAGCCGGTTATGTTTGCTATCGGTATGAGGT
The DNA here is from genome assembly GCA_947578425.1 of Eugnorisma glareosa. Lineage (NCBI taxonomy): Eukaryota > Metazoa > Arthropoda > Insecta > Lepidoptera > Noctuidae > Eugnorisma > Eugnorisma glareosa. The sequence continues at coordinate 8,629,920 of OX387974.1, read as the reverse complement.
AAATTTATAAAGGGTGTAACAAGACAAAGGCACTTGTTCTCCCCGTCATCGTCATTGCGATCATTTTTTTGTTCTACACCATACCTGGGAACCTTCTAGTTACGGCGATATTGGGGGTCAAAGTTCCAACTTTTTCACAAGTTTTTTTTTATAGACATGTTTTTTTTTTACGTTCGACACCCGTACTATTCAATCCATCCATCAGCACAATGTTTTGAATGCGTTACATTGAGTCCTACCGTGAAACGTGATTTTTCACCTCAAAAAGAAAAGTCGTTTCCCAACAATAATTTTAGCGTAAAGTTACTTAGTTTGATGACATGAGTAATGCTATAGTTTTACATTAATTAATTAAAATAACCTAAAGTAAATAACCTAGTGATTTTGTCCTACTAGTGAAGTCAATAGAATTTTAGGATTTCATGAATAATTCATTTTTGGCGATGTTGTGATGAACTTGGGAAAGTTAAAATAATATGCGTAATGGGACTAAGTATGACAAGTAGTAGATACCTAGGTCATACTCTACTTTTCTCGAGGGTGAGACTGTTATTGGGATCTTCCATTAGGAATTTCTCAGTAGCAGTCACGGAGTTTGGGGATTTGTGCCCGGTTGATGGCAATAGTCTCGCCCCTTTTATATGGGGCAGGGATAACTGTCGAAATGTGGGTGAACTATTAAATTAGGTACAGCTCTGCCTAACCCTTCGGTATTACAGGCGTGATGGTATGATAAGTTGCTCTAATTTTTTATGGAACCAAGGGATTAACCAAAACTAAAACCGTCTTTCAATATTTTGTAAACAGTCCCGCCTTTTCAAAATAGTCTACTAATTCATCTCAATTTTTAAATTGGTATTTATTGCCAGTTTAAATTGCCGAATATAAATATAACATAGATATAAAAAAAAAAACAAAAAAAATATATCGACTCACCTCAACCAATTAAGTCGTAACACAGGTGACGCAGCAATTATCACTTTATACCACAAATTATCCTTATAGTACGACTAGTTTTTTTTTTAGAACAAGGCACACATTCATACGTCTACAACACGACGTTATAGCGCTGTATAAATATATAATTCACCCTACACAGTGTTTTATATAGTCATTTCCTTGCGCGGACACGGGTGATTCCCCTGAGCTGATCGCGTTGTATCGAGAAACAGCGGTCAAATTCAGCGCGTGGTTCCGCTGATTTGGCGAAGTATATTTTAGGAGACCTTTTATTTTAGTTGTGTTTTTTTTAATCTTTCTGTATCACAGCAATCTGTCCTCGGCAACAGTAAGCTGTGCATTGGTCTTATTTAAATAGGGAACTATCTCATTACAATTAGATGAATCTGTTCTTCAATCGCAGACAACCATCACATTGTAGCGGCACTAAAAAAAGTATTACAGGAACATAAAACAAAAAATACTCCAGCGCCATCTATGACACGAATGAAGAACTAACATCAAAATTCTAAATGCCGCAGTTGAAGTTATCCACGACCCCGACAACAGCTGTTGGGCAGTAACCCACCAGATACAATACCCGTCTATTCGGGGGATCCTCCTTTTTTATGAGGATGAGGAACTTTACACCCCGTTCTTCATACCCCTATACATGATCACTTAGATTTAGAGCACTTTAATGATATTTATTTAACACTTCAAGCACAATGTCTCAGAGGCGGACTTAATGCCATAGGCATTTTCTATCAGTCAACCTTTGGGTGATGCAGAGACAAACAGTGGTAGGTGGCTATCTGAAAATAATTTTAATTAAATAATTAATAATTTAATTGTTTTATTTTATGCATAAATTAGGTGAATGATGATGTCTGGTGATTCTAGGAGTAGGACATGTTTGAAATCAAATTAAAACATTTATTTGCATTAAGGTTAGATAAGTTGTGAAATAATGTTACTTAGCACTAACATGATTCTTTTATTTATTTTTTAACAAGCGATATTTATAATCGCAATGCGTGATTCTGGCCCATCGTACCCTAAATACATATTACTCATAAATGGTTCATGAACCTAAACAGACTCTTCACATTATCGCCATTTTATTTATACTACATTTTATGGAATAGTATTTTTGTAGCAGCCTTTTCTGGTATAACTTAACATAACTAATGGTGTTTTTAAATAGAAAATATTTTAATTAATTAGTACTTTGGAACAAATTAGGAGAGAACAAATGAGTCGAGTGATAATATGTTTATTTTATTATTCGGGAAAACAAACAATAACACATTCAGAATAACAAAAAGTTAGGATACAGAAATGATAGTTAAACATGTGAAATCAACCATGTTCTCCACAGATACACATTATGAAAACTTGGTAAATTTTAAGACTAGCGTTATACACAATAAATAAGAGGAATATTAATAGTAAAGTACCTATCAACAAAACATAAATCTGCCAGTATTTGTGGAACAACATTTTCACATATTTTTTTAACTACGACCCTAAGCTTTCTATGCGGCAAAACAAACAGATCCAAACCTTACATAAGTCATACAAAAATGTAGATTCAAAACACCAAACCCTTAAACTCAAAGAAAGCAGATTATATATATTTTTAAGTGACTCACTTTATGAGATATAACAATTTTTTAAGCAGCGATAATTTAAGACATAGTCTCAAAAATTAACGTTGTCTATGTTTTAAACACTCAATATATTTATTGTGTATTGTGATCTGGTTTAAAGCGCTCTCGTTAAATAAACGGTCGTGGTTGTCTTATTTTAAATAAAGTACTCGATATTAGCACCTCATTAGGTTAAGTTACTGTCGTTTGTTCATAATATCTGGTGTTATTTTCTCTATGGTCACGTTTTACTACAATAACTCTTGCTGTTAATATTAAAGACCTTAAACTCATTCAGGTTAAAGTAACCTCGAAAACCTTATTTTTTAAAAGTTATATATTAAACCACTTTAGTACTTTTTCTATGCGTACGTTTCATTTATTTAGGTTTTTGGTTTTGTCTGACACTTAGCTCGATTTTAATTTTTTTATTATTAATATGTAGTTATTTTTGCTACCTAACACAAACTACGGAAATGTTTTATGTCCGTCACATCACCATCTCAGGTCCAGTTGAAAACCAGTATCGGGCACTAGCTGCTGGGCAGTTTGCTGAATTGGGCCTATTTGACACAGCCGTGAGACACACAATTATCTCTCGATTTTTTTTTCCTGTTTAGACTTAAGGTTTTTATGTTTAGCCTTAAGTTTTTTTTGTGTGTGCACTTGTGGCATGTGCCAAATAAATCTGTTTTCTTTCTTCATTCTTTACTTAGTATCTAGGATTTTATTTGATTCAATTCCTCTTTGTTATTTTTTACCTTAAGTTGTGAAAATATTATTCAGCTGCATCAGGTCATACTGGAAGCCGACTCAATACAGTTGGGAAAACGCTCGGCAAATGATGAAATGGTGGAAAGTCCGTATTCCGATAATTCAGCACTCGAAAGTTTGGTAAATCAACGGCTTGTTTTTATTTGGGGACAGGGTATTTCCCACAAATGAATAGCTGAGGTCATCTATACTAATATTATAAAGAGAAAAAAATATTTTTTTTCTCTTTATAATTGTTGTTTTCAGTTTAGTGTTTAGTGTGTTTAGTTTGTATGTAGGGGGTAATCTCTGGATCTACTGAACCGATTTTGACAATTCTTTCATTAATAGGAAGCTACATTATCCCCGAGTGCTATAGGCTATATTTACAACGTGCCTGTGAAATAAAGAGAAAACGCGAGCGAAGCAACAGCAAGAATATATGAATGAGAACGTGACATGTCATGGTCAATCCATCTCATGAAAACTAACCAATCGGTTTGACACATTCCAGGATAAGTCGTAAAGATGAGGAAACAGACCTTGACTCTGGACTTTTTGCCACAAGTGTCCCTAGACACACTGGTGGCAAAAAAAAAGTCCCTAGTTGCATTGACTAACCCAAGTTGCAGTATCCTGCTCATGAAATTCAAGGTAAAGTTGGTGTTTCCAAATTATAATTTACACGGGGCCATTGAAATCGTGTGGTTCTGTTAAACAAGTGCGATTTCGACTCGCGTGAAGAGGGTTTCGTACGCTAATCATCTAAATTCCGTTAGTTTTAAATCTGTCTCAAATTTGTGGTTTTCCTGTAATCTATAGGCAAAGAACTATTTTTTGTATATTTTTTCTAAATTTTCGGCCCTGTAGTTTTGGAGTTAATGGTGGGGGAATGATCATTTTTCGCCCATTTTCTTAGATAACATATTAAAAATATATTTGAGATGCTCAGAATGAGCCCTTTCATTTGATATGTAGCACGATATAGTATATCGTAGCAAAACTTTTTTTTTTTCATTTTTACTTATCCCTCAAAAGTGGCCCCATGTTTAAAATTCATTAATTTACGTTTTACGTCCGTCTTTGGGTCACCGACTTACATAAGTGTACCTAATTCCAACTTTTAGTTTCGGAGTAAATTGGCTGTGACAGACGAACAGACAGACAGACACGCAAATTATCCAATAAGGATTCCGTTTTTCCTTTTGAGGTGCGGAACCCTAACAACCAACTATTTATATTGGCAATCATGAATCACTGGATCCTCGACAATGACTATGATGTTGTAGTCTTTTAGTACATGCCTAGTTTCAAGATGTCGCCATAGGGGCGACATCCACCACTTAGGCAAGGCCCTTGAAATCGCGTAATCTTATTGTCTAACCCTCTTATTAATAAACACGGAATAAAATTATACCAGGAATAACAAAGGAATACATTTATATTTCCATTATTTTATTTTTACATTTATTATATTTACATTTATTTCCATACATTTTCAAAGGTTTAAACTTGGAATAACTTTATTCTGTGTTTATTAATAGGAGGGTAAGGGTTTAGTAGAAAGTTAAATAGTTTGCACTATTTCCTTAGACAAATATAAATCATTAAGAGTTTTATAATGGTCTAATTGAAATAAATGGTATGACATTGACTTTGAAATAGTAATAATTATTAGGAACTAGAGGTCTCAAGCGCGACTACTGTGCATTTGGTCCTGAGTTCGATTACCATGTCGGGCAAAGAGTAATTGGGGTTCACCATCAGGAATTTCCCAGCAACTGCCACGGAGTCTGGACTTATGTCCGGTGGAGGCGGTGGATGGCAAATGGCGAAATGAGTGGGGGGTTAGTCAGACGTGTACCATACACGTCTGACTAACCCATTAGGGATTCGAGGCGTGATGTTATGTTCATGTAACGATAAAAAAGTTACTCCGAGGTAACTGTATGTGCTACATTGAGTGCCCTTGGCAGCACAATATGTTAGGTAATGCTGGGCACTGACTGTACAACATAGTTCTTTAGCTCTTTTGTAGTAATCGTAAATGAGACATCGGTGCCAATATTCTTTACGGAATCCTAAAATGCTGTAACACCAGCAGAGCAAATAATTCGGTTATACAAACTGGTTTCGTAACGTAAATCAATGGCAGTAGGTACTCAATTAAAAACTAATTAAGATATTATTTTTAGTTTACCTGCGACCGGATCTTGAACGTATGTAAGTTCAATTTATTAATTTGCCAAATCTTATATCATGAGGCCTTAAATAGAATCATTCGTGAAGCAGGTAATCTGCTTGGCAGGCAAAGAAGCCGAGCCGTTGGTCAGCCACATATTGAAAGTATCTGGTACTTCCCTTGAATGAGATATTTTTACAGATTCTTGATGTAGCGAAAAGAAGAGGATAATAGTTTATGATAAAGGAGGAGCTCGGCTAAACAATAACAGCCGCACGGGTCGATCGCTAGGTTAAGCCGCGCTTGCCTTGGTTCGTCCGTAGATGGTTGATGAACCATTACATACCCCTCCGTGCCTCGGGAACCACGTTAAGCCCCGTTGGTCCCGGCTGTCATTTGTGTTTTGTGTGTATTTGTGTGTTTGAAGAGCTGCTGTGAACCTGCGAATAGGGGTTCGAAACAGCAAGGCCCAGCTACGGGCACGTGTGACAAGGAGGGCTTCGTGAAGGTAGAGAGGAAGAAGAGGAAGAAGCCCCTAGTCGGAACCAGTGCGGGACCGCACTGGCAGGACCCAATGGGCTGCGTCCGGCAATACCAACGACGCAGCTTTATCTATCCCGGCTTCATCACACCACGAAGGTTGAGGAGATCGTGGAGTATATCCGATCGAAGACCAGCTGGACCTTGAGGGTTGACAAGTTGGAGTCGCGCCATAACACGAATTTCAAGTCGTTCGTGGTGAGAGTTCCGACTCATCATATTGAGACCTTCCTCAAGGAAGAGTTTTGGCCGAAGGGTGTCATGTATCGACGTTTCCGCGGAAGGCTACGTGACACCACGCAGTGCAACACGACGCCGTCACTTCGTGTACAATAATTATATTTTCTGGTTTTTATATATATGAATGATAGTCTTTAAGGTATTTATGTTATGGGTCTTTGTAACCTGAAATAAATGATATATTATTATTATTTTATTTGTAGATCTTTGACAGTCGTTACGGGTAGTCAGTGACCAAAAATCCTGACAACCCATCCTATCACGGGGTATCGTATTACCAGAACTATCTAGGTTTTGGAGGTCACGTAGGCAGTCACTCCTTGTAAAATACAGGTATTCAGCTGAATTACTTAAATATCGGTCTGATTTTTTTTCCAAATATCGACTAAATAACGAGGTTACAGTAAGGAGACAGATTGAACCTCTTTAGTCAGTGGTGCACCGGACAGGGGAACGGAATGGAGCCAGAAAATATGCATGGGATGATGGGAGAGCATATTGCATGTCCTGTTGTGATTTCTCAGATCACGGGTGTTGCAGATCGTGGCACATTACATCAAGAATATGGTACCTTTGTATCTATCTTTTTTCTAAACTACAACAGCAAGACGTAGTCAAAAATAGAATGCTTTACACACACTAAAATCGTTAGATTCTCACACGGACTTAGGTTACGCGAAATTCGGTCATTGGAATGGGCAACTGCAGTACTTTCACAGTTATTATGCCTTGTGGCTGGGACTGTACCTACATTTTATTGTTGCCAATGTTTCGACAGTTTAGAAGTGCCTGTATGAAATGGCTACTTGAAATAAATGCTTTGATTTTGAAAATGTTTTCTCATTGAGAAGAGTGGGCTCACAGAACCGCGAACGTAAATCCCCTTTGATGCGTTGGGGTCGATCTCTTAACATTGTAATCTTTACCTTGTTACGATTACGCATGTTTTTATTTTATTTTTATGAAATTCTGAATGATTATTTTTAAGATTTTTTATGAATTTCGAATAATATGATTTGCCCTGTCGTCCCAGGTGTGAAAAAAATGGCCGCTATAAGAGAACCATAATAGGATAATATTATAATTGTAATATGAAAACAATTCATAATATTAACTGCTTCATATTAAGAACCAGAACATATTAAGAATTTTAACGTGATTCATATTACTATTATAATAAGATTCTGATAAAGCTGCCATTTTAAATGACCCCCTGGCCTAATGTGATCATGTTTTGCCGAGATAATGCGAATCAAGCGATTAAATTCGTCGATACTTTTCCTCCGTTAGCTTCTACACTATAATGCATCGCGTCTACAGTATTAGATGTTGTTAATGCTGGCTATTTTTCCTTGCCTTTAGTTGCCTTTGACCTTTCATTTTACAAACTTAGCACCTGTTGGCTCACGTGCTTATCAAAACAAAATCAAAGACACCAGAAAACTGCCAGGGTTGCGGGACTGTTCGAAAGATACCGTGGCCCTGGAACACAAAGGGCAAAAGAAGGAACATGGATGGGTTTTAGTCAGTAAAAGTCTGACACTGGTGCCGATTCCCTTGGTTACAAACTAAACCAAATTTAAGTTCAGTGCATCTTTTTCTTTCTATTTCATTAAGAAAAGGACAGAAGATACATTTTAGTTTAGTCCTGTCAATTTAATCAGCGCTTATTACAAGTTTAGACGCGATTAAAAAGTTTACCACTAAAATTACATCAAATTACGTCAGGTGCCGACTAATTTGACAGGACTAAACTAATATTTATCTTCGGTCCTTTTCATAATGAAATAGAAAGAAAAAGATGCACTCAACTTAAATTTAGTTTAGTTTGTGACCAAGGGAATCGGCACCACTCCCTCCTGCTCAGCCCAGAGCGGGAGGGGTTATAAGATGATTTCACATCCGAAAAAAAAAAGACACCAGAAAAAAGCTCGAATCTTAACATACCGGATTTCCAGGGAGTTTTTTTGCAAACAATCTGATTTGCTATATTGAGATTAAATAATAATTATGCGTCATGACGTTAGATAAAATAGATTGATTCGTTAATAGGTAATATCCTGCGCGATAAGACTTATCAGAGCAAATAAACTTGAATTATGGCATGATGCATGCATGTCGCCTGTCGGAACAGGTCAACTCAAAGGTGCAATGATTGTTTCTTCAAAAAACCTTTCCAGAATCCAGTCAGTTAGACATATAACATGACATAACGCCTGTAATCGCCGAAGGTGATTAAGGCAGAGGTGCACTTAATTATACACCCACATTTTGCCAGTTATATTTTAACTAGCGACTCGCCCCGGCTTCGCACAGGTGCAGTGTTTACATATAAACCTTCCTCTTTAATCACTCTATCTATTAAAAAAAAAACGCATCAACATCCGTTGCGTAGTTTTAAAGATCTAAGCATACATAGGGACAGACAGCGGGAAGCGACTTTGTTTTATAATATGTAGTGATAGTGATTCTCATGTAATAGGGGGCCAGTCTAATGAGCCTTTAGCCATTCAGATCACGAATCCAGACTCCGTGTCGTACTGAGAAATTCCTGATGGAAAGACCCAATGACACTGCCACACCCGGGAATCGAATCCAAGACCTCAGGTCATATTTTTTTGGAATTTAAAAGAGAAACCTGAGTTTTGTTTTTGGTTTTTTTTTTCTCAGACATCGGAAACATCGTCAGCTAGGAAAGGCCGACGCTAAATAAAATCATTTCATCAACATTATATAATTCTTACTGAAGGGTCATTCGGGCATCGCACAGTGAACTTTTTTTTTTTTAAATCTTCTTTATTTAAGGGATTTTTGTTCACAAAAGCGACGATGTCAATCCCATCGTACTTTTACAATATTATCTTACTTCCTAAACTAATTTAGCCTATCAAAATAACACAACTCAATGAACTTCGTCTAGTTTCTTATCTAATAAAAAAGAATATAATATTTTTGCTGCTTCAGAGGTAGGCTTAGCTAAAATACCATGGAACACTCCAACATCTATTACTGACAATTTCATCGCGTTGATAACTGCGTTTCTCTTAATAGTATATCGGACACATTCCACCAACACATGCTGTGCATCCTCTATCTTGCGCATTGTGAACTTCTACATAAGTTTACGAGAGACCCCTAAACATTTATGAATATAAAGGGTGTAACAGTACCTACCCTTAACGCAGCCGAAAGGCACTTGTTCTCCTCGTCATTGCGATATTTTTTTTGTTCTAGACCATACCTGGGAACCTTCTAGTTACGGAGATATTCTGGGTCAAAGACCCGACATTTTCACAAATTTTTAAAAATAAAACTTTAATACCTCCACGACCCCCGCACTATTCAATGCATCCATCAGCACAATGTTTTGAGTGTGTTACATTGAGTCCTACCGTAACACGAGATCTTTCACTCCAAAATAAAATATTTTTAGATGAAGGGTCCGGATACATCCTGTATTTTAATAAAAGATCTCGAGACAAAGAAATCTGGTACAGCCTCATCCCGTGAACTCATCATGGATAGATAACCAATTGTTGAACAGATGTGATCTATTACTGCACTACGGCTTCTTTCGGACACATTCCGTGTATTAAGAGGGCCCTTCCCGGTCCGTCTATCGTCAACGCGAGCATCGTCGAAAAGCTTGTTGTTTCATCCAGAGTTACAGCGGCAATTTTCTTTCAACTCCCATCTTACCCCGCCTCGACCCCGAACAATTTGTCTCCCGCGCACCTCATACCGCCTATAGCGATAACATTGAACGCAAAATAGTGTTCGAAAATTTCTTAACCTTGTTCCAGGAAATACGTTTTTTTGAATAATTCTTACAAGTTTGTGAAATAAGTATTTGATATTAATAAGAATCTCGATTACATGTGCAAGGTTTCTATCAGGATGTTTTCTTTACTTTTACAACTTATGAGTATATTATGAACGGCCAAAGTTCAGGGAAACTGTGCAAAAAAGCAAGTTTTGGAGGCTTATCCTGAATTTGTTTAGATCTACAATTTTTTAATTTTTGCTTCCATAGAAACCTAGTTATAGTGCACAAGATACCTTTTACTTCAAAAAGTTCAAAGATCGACGTGTAACAACGGCATAACCACGTACGAGCGTTTGTATGAAAAGTATGACGGGTTGGCCGGTCTTAAGTTCATATAGCATGAGACAAAATCAACAACAGATAAGTGTGATTTTTGTAATAATTCCGTTGATGATGTTTATCACATATTGACCGAGTGTGTCCACAACGAAGAATTTAGATATAGAGTAGCTGTTGCCCGAGACCTTCGTTCGCGTGAACTGGTTATAAAATATTACTTCCTTTTTTAATTGGATTTTGTTAGCAATTTCAAGAGTTTTAATTTTTGTGCACGGAACCCCTAATTCTTTTTCCAAAATAAAAGGCTATGTTAGACCTTATAACATCCATCAGCTATCTGCCAGTAAAAGTCCCGTCAAAATCGGTCCAGCCGTTTCGGAGATTAGCCGGAACAAACAGACAGACAGACAAAAATTTTAAAAATAATTAAAAAGCTGTTATTTTGGTATTACAAACAGACACTTTATTTATTGTATTGTTTAACCGGCTGGTGTCCGCAACTCCGGGTCCAAGCGCGTATTTTGCGTGCTAAGGTTTATATAATTATGATTGAGTTATTTGTTAAGTTAACCAGGGCAGCATAATTGCATAAATACGCGACAAAGCCCATTTTCTTTAGTTACAAAGTTGCTTTTCAAACTCACATGACCTTACAAATAATTACCCTGAATTCAGTTATAGAAATATATAATATCAAAAAAAAAGCATGTACATATTGATATACCCAGTGTCACTCTCACAGTAAATACGAATCTAACGACACCTCTCAAGCGCGATCGAGCCGTTCAGGCCACAGAGCGTGCCAAACAATTATACATACATACAAACATACATACATACTCTCGAAAGACATAACCCTCCTTCTGGCGCATTCAGGTAATTAAACGGTGCCTCGCCGCGCCGGTTTACTCATGTATGACCTAAATAATTATAATAATACCTATAAAAGATTTCGCATGATACTCTGACCGCGCTGTCACTGTCGTGTAGGTAGCCGTGCAGATTCGCACGAACACGCGGTTCTGCCCCGGTCGTGTGTGGTTGTGTATTGCGTAGTAAATTTTCTGACTGCAGGGTAACGGTAGCCGTGTGCGTGTGAAACTTCTACAGCCATGGAAACTGGCAAAGATCGTATAGGAGTGAAAAAGGTTTAGGGGTATGAAGAACAGGGTAGAAAGTTCTTCATCCCCCATAGGAGGTCCTCCGACCAGGCGGGTGTTGTGTCTGGTGGGCTACTGCCCAACAACTCGTCAGATTTTCCTTTTACGGCGCGATTTTGTATTTTGATGTTAGTTCATCACTTCTGACATAGATGGCGCTGAAATACTTTTTGTACTATGTTGCTGTAGTATTTTGTATACTGGCACTACATCTTCTTCATCCTCATTCGCCTCAAAATCTGAATCATCGTATTTTCCCAACATGTCAGGATCGGCTTCCAGTATAACTGGACAAGCTGAATACCCTGTTATACATGGGGGACTTGACTACCCATCTGACCTCCACAACTCGTTGGTAAGACTGGTTGTCAGATTTTCGGCTTACGGACCACGGTCGTTACCAGTAACAATTATCAAAGATCTACGGATTACATTCCCTCCAGCCGTTTTCGCAACGTTTGCGAATTAAGAATTTTTATTCTTTGTACGCAACTTGGGACCAATTTAGGGTTGCCATCACCTAAGCTGGCGATACCGGACAAAAACTTTAAAACCCAGGGTGTTTAGGTGAAATAGATTTTTCTTCCCCGGACACTCCAAAAAGAAAAATGAAAAACCACGCAAGACGAATATTATGGTGATAGTGAGTGCGTGAATTCAAACAAGAAGTGAGGGCGCGGTGGATGGGTTCTTACTTTCTTTCTTTTAAGTCTTACAGAAATGCAAAAAAAAAAAAAAAAATTTTGTTCCCCGGTACATAACAATTCAGTTCAGACGGTGTTATAATGAAACTATCACAAAAAGTTTTAACCGGACACTTATTAAAACCCCGCCCGGACGGCCCCCGGACGACTTTTAAATTAGGACAAATCCGGGGAAACCCGGACGGATGGCAACCCTAGACCAACTGCTTAATCTGAATAGATCGGTACTAATTAGTTTGATTGTCAATGAGAATCGCTTGAATGATTGCATTGTAAATTGCATTTGATTGTCATCAGACAAGAGGCCATTCCTTATTAATGGATACCTATTATTCAACTGAAGTTACATAAATGATGTAATCAGTAATTACATTATATTAATTAATGAATTCTAATTGTGATACGCAAAATATTATGGTTTATTTGATTTTAATCGATAAGGTGATTCCCTGACACTGGAGCTTCGTACCTACCTATCGGATAAGCTCAAAACGTTTAATAAAACCTACTATCAACCACTAAGCCATCCATTATGTTATTTTCTGATAATCATCTATCTTGATAATCAACGGTTTTTAACGGTAATGTCGTGATTGGCCCTCTCAAAGACTCAGATTGGGAAACACGACCTTTGATTGGTCAAAGGTACAGATCGGGACCACGAACTAGTGCCTGATCGAAACAGGATTTTCGGCCTAAACTGAACCTTTGGCCGTTGTCAGAGTTTTGGCCGAAACCGAAACAAATTTTGTTGGCAATTTCAAGAGTTTTTTTTGTTGCACGGACCCCTCATATTTTTTCTAAAATAAAATATATAGAGCCTATGTTAGACCTCATAGCATCAGCTATATGTCAGTTAAAGTTCCGTCAAAACCAGTCCAGCCGTTTCGGAGATTAGCCGAAACAAACAGACAGACAGACAAAAACTGAAAAAAAATATAATAAAAACTGAAAAAAAAAAAAAAATAGTGCGTATACATATATTTTCTTAATATGCATTCAAATTAAAGTATGATGCCATACAGCATGCTGTAGCTACGTCTTTTCCATTTTTAGGCAATTCGTCTTCTGAATTATCATTTCACATGTACATTCATTTCAATCTAAAGCAAGCAGAGGTTTAGTAGATAATGTATAAAAAACCGAACCGCAACATTATACGAATACCGAGTTTCGGCCAATAATTAACCGAAACCGAAATTATGGTCAAAACTAGATTTCTTGGCCGCAACTGGCCGAAACCGGAACTAAATCTTCGGTCGGTCTCTTCATGAAACATTATCTATTTATTTTCAGGGTATTAGCGTGTTAACGCCGTGTTGACCGTTCGACAGGTTTACCTTACCGGCTCATTAATGACATACTTAAGTTACCGCGGTCCACGACTAGGATACGATTTTGCCCTCTTGTACGACTCAACCCGATAAAGTCCTCGTCACTACATAGTACCACTACATAGTGGTAGTGTATCACTACATAGTATAAAACAAAGTCGCTTTCTCTGTCCCTATGTCCCTTTGTATGTTTAAATCTTTGAAACTACGCAACGGGGTTTGATGCGGTTTTTTTAATAGATAGAGTGATTCAAGAGGAAGGTTTATATGTATAACATTGCACCCGTGCGAAGCCGGGGCGGGTCGCTAGTTTAATAATATAAGCATGCCAATATATTTGCAATATGTGTCATTAAACTCACTAATGTACAGACGCCAGTATATCAAGCTGCCCGAAACTTTCAAATCCCAATCAAACTTGAACTGTTTCAGCGATAAAGTTAAAAATCCATTATAATAAATAAATTCATTTAATTCAGATATCACAAGATCCATATCGGTACAGTCAGCATCAGAAGTAGATTAACACTACTCAAAGTTTCAAAACAGGTTTGTTAATAAAAACTTGTTAGATATTACTCGTGACTAACAAGGTATTGAAGAGTAAGGAATATTTTTAAGAATAATCTTCTGAAACATTAAAAATAATTAGCAGGAGTACTGTACATCAAATAATTAAAATTCCTAAATGTTAAGCTACTTCTGTTGCTGACCGTACATTCATAATTATTAACATTCACAAAAATAAATCAAAATGTTAGTAAAAATACAGCACTTCTACATTAGTATTTAAACTTAAATGTAGGTTGCTCTAAAGCTTGTATAACCGACTGTCCAGTCAGTTACTAAACATCGTTAGAATGCTGTTAGGGCTGGCGGACTCTGCAGCGCAAAGCGGCGCACCGCTTACGCAAGATGGCATGAAAGACGTCCACCTGTGCATCCGCATACATCCCTGATGTGCGCGGCAACCGCAACAACACCCTAAAGGCATTATTGTATTGGACGCGTAAAGCATTAAACGATCTTTAGTTGCTCCAAAGATTGCAGGTGTACAGCGATGTACAGTAGGCTCGAAAAAGTGTAACTTTGACTTGAGCTGTACACCGATTGAATCTACTGGAGATCATATACGCTCTTATCGTCAATGCTCTACTCTCTCGTTCAATATCCGGATCATCACGTAAATCCTATGTTATCCAGTGCCCAAGGTATTTAAACGTTTTAACCCTTTTGAAAAGTGTACCACTAAGTGACACTGTGGGTACATACGATGGACACTTGGTACCAGACTTAAAAACCATCAGCTCAGTTTTATCAGCATTATATTTCAGACCAGCTAGTAAGTCCCTCAGTCCACTGATTGATGGACTGAGCAGCACCATGTCGCTTATATCATCTATTCGACATCCAACATGCATGTAGCTCAGCTCGCCAATCAGGGCATTTATGTACAAATTAAAAAGCTTCGGTGAAGTTCAACCGCCCTGCATAACCCCACATTTTAGTCCATACACGTCTGACCGGGCATCGCCCCATCTTACTGCATTAAGCTGACCCAAGTATCAACTCCTAAATATACCTAACAGATCCCTAGGTACTCGTACATTGGCCCCCTCTAGTTTCTTCCACAGGATTTTATAATTTACTAAATCGAAAGCCCGTGAAAGACCCAGGAAACACGCATATATTGGGGTCTTCCTAGATGTGTAATACTCGATGGTATACTTTAAGCTTAGAATAGCACTCTCGGTCGATAGCCCAGGCCTGAAACCAAACTGTGCATCGTGCAATTGTAGGTATTGATCCAATTGCATGTTAACCCTTCGTGTAGATCCACGCGAGACACAATAGGTTTTTAATTGTGTCTATATACTCGGCATACGAAAGGTTAAGCAAACCATCAAGCACTTTGGAGATCACCGTTGCTAAAGAAATGGGCCTGTAATTGGACAACGCAGATATGTCTCCACTTTTCGTCTTTGTCATTTGAGGCGGCAAGTAAGATATATTATAAAACTTTAACAGATTGTAGTAGCTTGATGTGCTGGCGTCTGTACCATCTTTTGCACCTAACACATTTAGAGCATTTGTTTTAGTTTACATAACGTAACATCACGCTTGTTACTTCGAAGGGTTAGGCAGAGGTGTCCCTAATAGTAGGTAGGTACACCCACATTTCGTCAGTTATGTTTAAGTACAATGGAACGGGGCGAGCATATTGCCATCAACCGGGCAATTACCGTACGTAACGGGAGCGAAGCCGCTAACAAAAGCAGAGCGGTGGTAGTCTGCCTATGGGCCACTATTGTACATGAAGTTTAAATAAATAAAAGCTATAAGTATTTACTAAGCGCAAATATTCTACAGTAGGTAAATATTCCCGATAAATTCAGATTATGATTAATGATTAATTCAGTTTTATTTCCTTAAGTGGTTGCTGAAAAGATTGACCGGAAACGTTTTGGTCTTTATACCTTCATAGTTAATGACGATGATGTAATAATGCATTTATGTATTATGTCACGTGGTTGCTGTCACCATTAAACTCAAACTCAAGCGTCGCATTTTAGCATGGCACGAGGTAGAATAATTACGTCTGGATTATTGCTAATATTCGTTCTTGGGGAAATGAGTCCTTGGTTTTTTTTAGGGAAAAAGTCCCCATTATGTCAGATAACTGTAAAACTTAGGAAATTGAGAGATCTTACACACAGAAACAGGCACTGCGAGTGTGCGTGTGACCCGTTCATTTCAGCAATAAACAAGCAGTTTTCCCCATCAGCATAATTTCCTGTTCGAAAAAAGTTGCAAAAAAAATCAATTTGGGGAAAAAATATATTGAATTTGGGGAAAATTCAGTAACTTGATCTAGCAACCCCGCGGGTGTATTTGATCGCTAGCAGGCCTCAGATAAACTGCTTGATACAAGACTAACTATACGCACATCTTATATTAAAAATTAAGTCATACAGAATAGGGACGATTCCTGAATCAAAAATATGATTCTATTTTGTCCATCAGTTAGATTATCCGCACCGATCACGATGTTTGGCAAGCCGATCTCTTGGGGGAAGCGAGCCAAGTATCTAGGTGTCATATTCGACAACCACCTGTCCTTCGCGGCGCATATAAGTGCAGCTCGTAACCGAGCTGCCTTTACCATGGGTAGGCTCCACTCCATGATCACGGCCAAGAGCCAACTGTCACTTAGGTGCAAGTTGCGTCTTTACACCGCAATCATCCGTCCTATAATGACATACGCTTGTGACACTTTTGCCCACGCCCATCCCCGTCACTTGCATAGGATGCAGACCCACCAAAACCGTTTCCTCCGTAAAATCACCGGTGCCCCCCTTTATGTCCGTAACGAAAGTCTCCATTTAGACCTTAGAATGCTTACCATTCGACAGTTTATGAAACAACTTTCCAAGCGTTTCTTCGACTCGGCTAGTAAGCATAGGAACCCCCTGATCGCATCGGCCGCCCGATACGAACCCTCGCGTATCAGCATGATCCGCCGTCCACGGCATGCTCTCACCACCCCCGATGATCCTATCACCGTCCTCCAGGAAAGCAGTAGGGAAACCAGCAAACTTCGTAAACCACACAGACACATACCGCCGATGTTCCGATCTCGCCGTCAAGGTCCGTCGCGACGCCCCCGTTTAATCCCCCCCCCCCCGACAGTTGCCAGAGCCAGCCCGCAATGCTGAGCCGGTAGTTTTAAATCAGCCCCTAAATAATCTCGATCAGATCCAGCCCGTCCCTTTGCAGCGACGCCCTAAGCCGAGGCTCGTACCCCACAGGGGGTGCCCTTACCGAGTGGTCGCTTAGTTTGTAAGAAGATATATTTTAAGCTCCTGCATGGCTGGAGGTCTTAGATTCATTTTTAAGGCATCCACAGGATTTGCCCGGCTAAGCAGTAGTCAGCCTCAGAAGCAGGCTGAACTGCGAAATGCCGTCTACAAAAAAAAAAAACTGTTAGATTATCGAAAAATATTGGATACGTATTTTTTGTTTTATCAAATCAATAAAAAATTACGAAGATAAAACGCATCAAATAATCGAAGTAGACCCCACTTCAATTCTTGCCGTCAGTTGTCAGTAATAAAAAATGTACACGTAACGTTACGCGAGTTTTCGACGCAATGCATTAAATCACCTAAATTTTTTTTTTTACGTGGAAAAAAGAAAAAAATAGGTACGTAGGTATCCCATATTTTTCGTAAATCTATCTGACGGACTAATTAGATTGATTTTTTTGGTCATCTACCCTATAACAGTACCAGGAAAACAAGCTGCACAACAGCTCTCGACCATCACCCTCCCTTTAGGTACATAGAATAAACTTTATTGTTTAGAGCTTGTGGCTAAATAGTGACAGCACCAGGGACGATGTTCAAGGTTAAGCAGGTCTTGCCTGGGTCGGTCCGTGGATGGGTGATCATCCATTACATACCGAGTTTCCTCCGTACCTCGGAAAGCACGTTATACAGGTGGTCCCGGCTTGCATTTGTAGACCATAGTAGTCGTTACAGGTTGTCCGTGGCCCGAAAGTCTGACAACCAATCTTAGCCAGTTGTGGAGGTCAGATAGGCAGTCGCTCCGTTTAGAATACTGGTTACTGGTACATATTTAGCTGCATCCGGTTTGACTGGAAGCCGACCCTAACATAGTTGGGAAAAGGCTAGGCAGATGATGATTCAGGAAAATCGTGTCAGTTTTTTTTGTGTTTAGGTACCTACGTCCACATCAGTAGCGAAGGGTCAATTTTTGTATGAGGTAAGCCCGAGTACACATCTTTATGTGATTTTATTATTTGTCTTTAAAATACTGTCTATGCCATTTTTCAAAGGAAAGCCGGTAGGAATCGAGTTGTATGGTGCCTTCGCCACTGATACACAAGCATCATCCATTTTGCGGATTTTGGTTAATTCGGTTAACCACAAATTGTAAGTAGGTACAATATTGGATTAAAAAACAAAACAACATCTGTATTAAGAAATACCTTTTTTTTAATAAGCTACGTAAACAAATTGTAGGTAATCAATACGATATACATGGGTATTTACAATTTATTTAATCTACAGATTGCAAACTTACATGACATATCACATTAGGTAAATATAGAAAAATAACAATTTAAAAATAATAGATAGGTAAACCTACCTAACTTTCTTTAGTACATAGAGCACCACAGTACACAGTGTAAGAAATATCGTGATTTGGGACACAATTTTTACCACGAATTTAGAGTACAAGATTCTAGCTAGACCCTCCACTGCTGAATTTTTAGGAAGGATAAAAAAATGTTCCATACAAAAGGACACGGTCAAAATGACGTCACTAAGTCCCTTACTCCGTGCATTAGTATTGCAGCGCACCTTTCAAGGTCCATGTTTGAGTTTGAGCAAAGGTCAACGATAAACTGAAGATCCAAAGGTATGCCGAGATCAATCACAAATGAATCGAGATATAAAACCAAACATAATATTTTGAATTCTACAAACTAAATAAATCCATAAAAAAGACGAGACGAAATCGAAACATTACAAGTTTAACCAAACTTTTTACAAAATATAAACATAAACAAAGGTACAATTTTAAGTGAATTAGGAACATCAACCATTACGTTATAAAGTTTGATAATAAGTAAGTTAATAGTACATTGTTCACCGAGAGGAGAAAGTGACCGATTACCGTCGTGGGTGTCGTTTGAAACACCCGAGATCGGGAATCGCACTTTCTCTCGAGTGATACATAGTGCTTTATACTACACCTACGAGGAAAATAAAAAAGAAAAACTGAATCCTCAAACAACAGACAAATTGAAAATGGCGCCAATGGCGTCTGCAATTTTCACATGTTCTTTTTTCAAATTGTTTATCCTGCCGCCGCAGGGTCGCACTGCCAGCCCGACACCATCCAACACACAGCTAGTGGCCAGTGTCATTTTGCGAACTTGGAGATAAAAACTCACTGTAAAAACTTTTTGGCTTTTGATATTTAGGTTACCGGCGCATAGTCTTACCCAAAATTAAAAAAAAAAACCACGTAAGAAATGGATTTTCATACACTTTTCTCTCCCGCTCAGATGCGTTTTCTCCCCGCATATTTGTTCGATATGCAATGACTTACTTTCTACCGTAAATTTGATAAAGTATCAAGGTACTTTCCAAGCAGGTGTAGTATAAACCACCATTGCTTACGTGTTTTGTTTCTTTGTACAGATACAGCGTGTCGCACACCGTACATACCATAGCAACTCGACTCAAAATATAATATCTATTGAAATGTGAACATTGTATTGAGCTATATATGACGATGCGTCGCCAAAATTTGTGATGCAAACCGTGTTTCAATCAAATTAGTCGTTGAATGGAACACGTAGTCACGATTGAGGAATCCTTTTTCGAATTTTCCGAACGAAAGAGTGACATTTGAACGCTTCGTCAGAACATTACATCAATTTTGTTAACTGAGCTATACATATCCAATATAACCTGACTTCGCTTTGTATGATCTTCCCGTACAATGAGAGATCAGCTTAATTTGGTAGTATTTACATAGCTTGATTGGTCGTCGTTCATACGTGGCACGGTTAGATCTAGCGGTCTAGCTCATCTTCTAATGATTTACTTTGTGTCGCGTGCGAATACTATTAAGCTGTCTATTCTATGGAGCTTACAAACCAAGGCCTCTCACAAAAGGATGGTAACTTTCATACACACGACGACACACCAATTCCAGTATAACATGGCCTCGCTTTGTAGAGATTTCCCGTACATGAGAAATCCGCATTAACTGGTTTTTTTATAGTTTGATTGGTTGTCATGCGTACCCATGCAGGTGGCATATGTCTTTCACCTAGGTGTGTAGGCTCCATTAAGGACATCAAGAGTAGGTACAGCAGGCGTTATCGGCAAGTTAGCTTATAACCAGTTAATATCGTTGTCAGGGAAGTGTTGCATTCCGGGTACATAGTTGTCCCAGGTTGAGAACTCCTTCGTTAGTGCTGGACCTGGGCACTCGGTCGCGCTGACCTGGTTGTGGCCTATCAGCTTGTAGTTGGGACTGATCTTGCCTTTCGCTACTCCTTCAGCGATCAGAGCTTTGACCACTTCCAGCTGTTTCTTTGGTGGTGTTTCCACTGGAAATAAATAGAATATGTTATTACTAGCTTATGCCCGCGGCTTCACCAGCGTGCTGGTCGGTAACTGTCCCAGGGATCATACTACCAAGATAAAAATATATCCTTTATGTTAATCCAGGTTAGAAACTATCTATGTGCCAGATTTCATCCAAATCCGTTCAGTAGTTTTCGCGTGGAAGAGTAACAAACATCCGTCCATATCAATCCATCCATCCTCACAAACTTTCGCATTTTAAGATTGCTTCATTGCTTCATGATTCTTATCGATGGTTGCTTCAAGATGTACTTTATGCTTTACTTAGCCATCATTAAATTATTTTTATTTTTATTTATTAAAATTTCCAATGGATGAGTCGACGCGTGTTTTTACCTCTCCAGTCTCCAATAAGACAGATCCCAACGCTATACTTGTTGGCAACCGTGGCGTGGGCCCCCAGGGCGTTCCAGCCACGACCCTCGTAGGCACCTCCTTCGCTGCCAACGCAGAAACTAAGGACAAAGAGAATTATTGCGTTAAAAACATAACATAGTATCACGCCTGTATGTCACCGAAGGTTTAGGCAGTGTTTCTATGTCAATAATCATAATGAAAAGCGCTTGTAGTCACTAAACGGGTGGACAGATAAATGAGAATCATGATTCCTTATTTGAAAGTTTAATTAAAATAACGATTGTTAATCGTACTGGCCCAGCCGTCTCGACATAGATAACGATCGCAAAGCAACCGAATACGGTTGCAAAGCCATAACGATGCGGATTTAAGGTGCACGCGAGCCGGACGCGACCCGCCGGTGCCTGCTTCCACCTGAATCCGCATCGTTATGACTTTGGGACTGAATTCGGTTGTTTTGCGATCGCTATTTAGGTCGAGACTTTAGGGCCTGTAGGGCTATTGCGTATCTCTGTTGACAGTTCATAGTGATCATCACTTGGAGAGTTTTGATATACATTGACCGTTCTTGTTGGTTTCAAATGACACTACCCGTGCAGAACTGTCATTCTATATCAAAACTCGCCAAGTATCATCACTATGGTAAATATCCCATTTTAAGTGTTAATAATAGTACTTGTAAAACCAGATATTAGGAAGTTTCACTATATAATTCTAACTTTGCTACTCAATACAGTATCTACGCAATCTAGACAAGAACTAAACACTACTCGATACCAACATTATAATGTTTGATCATGCTTCCTCATCATAACATTGCAGTAACCAACCCACTATGAACTGTCAACAGAGATACGTAATAGCTGGACGTCAAAACTCTAAAAGCGCGATTCCATTAAGCAAGTTACTTGTATGTAAGTTGTATGCAAGTTGCAAATTGCATATAACTTGAACAAACCTGCACACAAACTACAACTTGTATGACGTAGTTTGACATTGTACATTTTCTATTCAAGTGACGTGCAAATTGAGCGTGTAAACGTTAGTTGCACGTTTCGAATTGCGAACGTGTTACGTGTCCTACTTACTCAATATTGAACATCGCCACTTGTATGCAAGTAAAACCTGCATGCAATTTGCACACTCTTGAAAACATGTTTCCAATGCAAGCAACTTGTACGCAAATGTGACTTCATACTTGCATGCAAGACTTTCCTAGCTCGTCGATTGTTTTCGTGATTCACAAGTCACGCGACTATTCCTGCATTCAAAAGGCAGTAGTAAATGCGTGTTTGTAGTGGATTTTTGAATTTCTTGGACAATATATTTAGCTTCGTACTCTGACTGTCGCCTGAGCTGACTTAAGATTCGCGATGTATTCTCTGAAAATCCTTTCGGTTTCAAAAAACGTCAGCACCGTTTAGCTACGTCAGAGTGAGTTTTCTGCCTAATGGAAGACCAATGAACCCAATAGGTACCTGGTCATCATCACTAGTGGGCTCTTTAGTCAACTGATCCCACTCATTTGGGACCCGCGGGATGACTTTACAAAATTCGTATTTTTATTTTATTTTCGTTGGTAGATTGGAGCTGCTTTTAAAGTTAAAAAAAAATGTGATCTAATTTCAAATTTGAGAACAAGCGTGTAGAAAAATGTTATGAGGAATAAAAATTAAATCAAAGTATGGGATCGAGTAGTGTTAGTACAGTGGCACATAACAATTTTTCACTAAACAGCAATTACGTATGCTTGTCATATACAACTATTCATAAATGATTATAAACAACCAATGAGGATTGTTCAACACCGAGTATATGATGACGCCATCGTAGGAAAACCCCGCCCTCAGGGTCCTGTAGGTAGGTACTAGTTATAAGTTCTAGAGACAATACCTAATGTATGTAGGTAGGTACATCACTAAAGTCGCTTCCCGCTGTCTGTCTGTCCCTATCTATGCTTAGATTTTTAAAACTACACAACGGATTTTGATGCGGTTTTTTTTAATAGATAGAGTGATTCAAGAGGAAGGTTTATATGGTGACATTGCACCCGTGCGAGTCCGAGTTTTTCCATCACGAATTTCTCAGTAGCTGCCACGGAGTCTGGATCTGCCCGGTTGATGGCAATAGGCTCGTTCCCTATTACATGGGACTTTAACATAATTCGGTCAGTGGATCGTCTTAGGAGCTCGCGAAATGTGGTACCTACACTTCTGTTTAATCCTTGGGGGACTACAGGCGTGATGTTATGAGTAATGAATACATTCAATCATTCGTCGTTCGTTTCATTCATTCGTGCTGTTCGAGTTGTGAGCTTAATGTGCGGTTGCGCAGGCCATTAAATCTACCACTTACGACCTGGATATAGAGGCTCCTTCTATTGGCCAACAAAAGAATTTGAATAGTGTGCGTGAGCAGTGCTACGCATATGAACTATGGCCAGAATAATTTCCAGATAATTATGTAGGTACCTAGCTTAGACTCAAGGCAGGTTTCATCACCAGGAAGGCGGACTTTTTGGGGAATTGTCTCCTCATGTATTAATATTTGACGTTCAAAATGTGCTGATTATGTCTCTTAACGAAAACCCAAAATATTTTACCAACGCATCAAACAAAACAATCGGTTTGATGGATAAAAATAAAGCACAATAACATTACAATCTATGATGTGTGAAGGAATGCCCATCAATACAAACTTGGATCATAAAAACGTCAAGTGCTTGCAAAAAAGCTATTATAGGGGAACTACCGACATTACAGCAAATATTTATGTCGAAGAATAAACTTGTGTTTATATAAAAAAATTGATAGATTCGGTTCTGTCGTACAAAAAGCGGTTACCGATTTTAGTCAAATTATGTACAGTCAATTGAAATCTATTTTTAAATTTTATTGGACGAAAAAAAGGTGTTTTGCGTACGTGCTGGTGTATTTAAAGGCGTGCGTGCTGTCATGTGTGCCTACTTATACAGGGTGTAACAAGACCCTTAACGAAGCCGTCAACCAAGCATTCTGTACAATCACACTGAGTACCTTTACGCAAACAATATTGCTGGGAAACGATTTTTTTTTTGGGGTGTTATATCCCGTTTTACGGTAGGTAGGAGTCAATGTAAGGCACTCAAAACATTGTACTGATGGATGGATTGAATAGTACGTGGGTCGAGAAGGTGTTTAAAGTAAAAATCTTCCATTAAAAACACGTATTTAAAAAAAAACTTGTGAAAATGTTGGAACTTTGACCCTCAATATCTCCGTAACTAGAAGGTTCCCAGGTATGGTCTAGAACAAAAAAATATCGCAATGACAAGGAGAACAAACGCCTTCGTTAAGAGTCTTGTTACACCCTCTAAGCGTATGATATTTTTTTAATATTCATAAATTCAAAGTATTTTCCTATGAATGGGTGCAGGCAGAAACAGGACGTGTAACGATCCTTATAATAACAAGCTTCAACTATATGACTATTCTACTCCTTAAAATAATCAAAACTGTTTTTAGTTACAAGTTCTTTTGAATTGCCAAGGAGTCGCGAGCAAACGTGCGCGAACATTTCGGTGAACACGCGCACATTTTGTTCACTTGGGTGAGTCCAACGAAAGAAACATTTGTGTATTTTGTTGGTGGAAATCTTTTTTACGGAAAATTAATACAAGTTTGCGTCTGAATGTTTTTTTTTTTTAATTCAAGTGTTTATCTTTGGAAACTTGCAAATAGCCTTCAAATTCTAAAACTAATTATAAAAAAAGCCTTCAAATTCGTATTAAGAACATTGTTTATATATTAGCTGTAAGTTTACCGAATAGTATAAAATGAAATAAATAAACTGTGCACACCGGTGAAATCCATGGAATCGCACCAAAAGATAGCGTGTCCGTTACTAAGAGTACAAAACTATGTCGTTAATATTCAATTGTGTTCTCAAGATAAAAGTCTCAAAAGAAACTTACTTGTAACCAATATCACCCCAGCCCAGACTATTATGGTATCCCTGCATGGCGCGCATCTTGGCTGAGCAGTCCTCCACAGTGTAGCAAGCAGCTGGGATGTAGGTGTGGTGGATGACGACGTACGGCACCGGGGCATGCAGGGGTTCAACTTCAGTGCCGGGTAGGCCAAGCCATTCAGACTTGTCGTAGTACGGGAAGGGTCGCATTGGAACTGAAATGAAGAAGGAGGTTGACATACATAGGCGAACAGAGCAACACGGATCTTTGAGCGCTTGAATGACGTTGCCAGGAGCCGCTGTTAAAAACATTTTTGCATTGTCTTGTGAAAACAATATGGCAGCTTGCAGTTAGTTCCGATTTTGTTCGCGAGCCAAAACTTCCTTTCAAAGTGGTTTCAATTTGGTTAATTATCTCACCTACTGGTTATTTATTCAATTCATTTTTTTAAGTATAATGAATGAAGCTTGCTAAGTACATTTGAAAACAGAAAGGGCTTTGTTATTCAGAATGATCTACAATCTTATTGTAAAAATATTCAGAATATAAAATTCATTTGTTTAAAAAGCCTAATTAATTAAAGTAAAATTAATGTTAGATATCAGATGAGGTAAACTTCTTCTTATTTATGACTGCCTGGTACCTACTTTATACGCACGAGACGAATTCTATACTGACGGATAAACGAAAAGCTTTTGATTTGTAATGAATAATATTATGTATGTGAGTTTATTTTTAGTTTAAGGTTGTTGTAAATTAATTGATTTAAAAACAGTAATTTTCTTACTAACTGTACTTTTTGACACGCAAATTTATACTGATGACGAATCGGGAACATCAAAATTAAATAAAAAATCATTTGTTTTCCTATGATGACGAATCGGAATCTTGTATGGAAAAAAATTTGGTGACCAGTCGGAACAGTGACGAGTCGGGCATAAGCCGTTTGAAAGATGACGTATACGTAACGGATGTACATACGATGACGAATGTGAAAATTAAATCAACCAATAAAAGCTTACGATCATCGAAGTTCGGTTTTCCAGGTGCATAGTTGTCCCATTTGGAGAACTCAGCGGTCAGGGCTCCTCCAGGGCACTCGGTGGCGCTGACCTGGTCATGGCCTATCAGTTTGTAGTTGCGACTGATCTTGCCCAGTTTGACTCCTTCTGCGATGATAGCTTTTGTGGTTTCCAGCTGTTGTGGTGTTGGAGTTATCACTGGAAAAAATATTAAAATAATTATACTGAAGACGTACTTACTACAATAAAGATAGATGCTTCGTCTGATAAAATTATCTTTGAATACAGTTTTAAATAACTCAAAAATCAATAAGTAAAGTATCTACATTAGATTTTTCAACACCTATCTCAATAATATACAGAGTGTAACAGAAAGGGTATAATCATATGGAATACTGTGGTACGGACCATCAAACTGAACAACTTTCTCTATGGGACCACCATCGAAATCGTAAAAAAATTATCAGCTGTCCTATACAAAATTTCAATACCTACTCGACCCAAATGTATGGGACAGCTGATTATTTTTTTACGATTTCGATGGTGGTCCCATAGAGAAAGTTGTTCAGTTTGATGGTCCGTACCACAGTATTCCTTATGATTATACCCTTTCTGTTACACGCTGTAGATCACTATGTACAGGTACGATTTTTTACTGTAATTCGGACAGGCAATTACTCCATGTAAAGTATTGGTATTGTGGTGCATCTGGTTAGACTGGAAGCCAACCCCAGCATATTCAATATTTGGAAAAAGGCTAGACAGCCGATGATGATTTAAAGTTTAGGCCATTTTGGGTATTCATTCATTTAAACTTGCCCTGGTATTTTATTGCAGCATTAATGTAATGCATGTACTTACATCTCCAGTCTCCAATAAGACAAATGCCGATGCTGTGTTTGTTGGCGATGGTTGCGTGGATCCCCTCGGTATCCCAGCCACGACCCTCGTAGGCACCGCCCTCGCTACCCACGCAGAAACTAAGGACAAAGAGAAGTTCTGTGATAAGTAAAGGTTAGATAGCGTCATACGTATACCTGGATTTCACGAAGAACAAGGTGTTTATAGAACTACATGTAACCGGTTAGCACCGGTCAGCAGTTTTAATTTCATTTTAATGGAGGACGATGCCACCCCAGACTCAACCGAGCCGAAAAATCCTATGCTCCTTATGAGAAACTATCTGTTGGCCGCGGCTTCGCTCGCGTTTTAGTCGAAAATGATCCCACGGGCACGTTGTAAATATAGGCTATGGCACTCAGGGATAACGTGGCTTCCTATTAGTGCAAGAATTTCAAAATCGGTTCAGTAGATCCAGAGATTACCCCATACAACCACACAAACTCACGAACTCACAAACTTTACTTCTTTATAATATTACTAGCGACCCGCCCCGGCTTCGCACGGGTGCAATGTCATACAAATAAACCTTCCTCTTGAATCACTCTACTAATTAAAAAAAACCGCATCAAAATCCGTTGAGTAGTTTTAAAGATCTAAGCATACATAGGGACAGACAGCGGTAAGCGACTTTGTTATATACAATGTATGTAGTGATTAAGTGATCGTGCATAAGACCCTAAGCTAAGCAGTAGTCTGTATCGCATATTTATATGAATAGATATACTTAGATAACGCAAGTATCACGATCCGTATGAAAACCAAGGGTGCCATTTTTCGATTACCTACTATGACGTCATGAGCACTATGTAGTAGTAACTACAACTAGTAGTAGTTACTTGTATACAAACAAGTAACTATACAAAATAGACTACGTTTTTGTTCGTCAAATGTCTAGAATTAAGTTCTTGAGTTGTAAAGTTGTTGTTTTTAAACAAACTAGCTTGCTGCCCGGGCACGCGAAGTATGTGCATCTGCTTTACTACTGTTTTTTGTTGTTCAGCATAGCTATTCACAAACGCTTCGATTCGATTTCGATTCGGCAAGTTGAATGTCTATCTCGCTCGCTTTCGTAATGCCAAAAAAAGATAGACATACGCCTTGGTGTCGAACGAAATCGAATCGAAGCGTTTGTGAATAGCTATGCTGGTCAGCCAAGTACCAGATTTACTGATCAGAGACTTGGTCTTTGGTTGATTTTATGACATTCTATCTGCGGTGACCACCATTGAAAAATCAAAATGTATTGGATTGACTTATGCTACGGAAAAATATGTGCCAACCTTGTTGAAAACAGTTGTAGTATTGAAAACGTCTTGAACCCAATTTGCACTTGTTTACGCCGTCAGTCTTTTAGAAATCAAGGCTCAGAAGATGAGCCAAGGTTTGCAACAAAACCAGCTACAGTTTGGTTTTTATTAATGACAACAAACAAGATAAAATCTTTGAACCCGAGGCCGTTTCAGGTAAGTAGTCTTTTTAGTATCACAAGGAAAGAATCTGTGAAAATCGTTGCATTGAACTTGCATGTCGGCGCGAAAATATTAACCAAAAAACACAAACAAACGAATTAATTAAATGGTAGGTTAATGTATTAAAAACATTGAGGTTGTTAAAAGGTTAATAACAAACACAAGCATTGATATATTTGAAAAAACAGAGCGAGGCCTACCATGATCTAATTAAAAACTATTCAAAGGCAAGACATTTCAGTTTAGGTTCCTAAACTGTATCGCTTCAAATCGTACCATGACATCCAATTCGCTCAGCGGCACTTGGATCGCTAAAAGTGAATGAAAGATCGCAATTCGTGGCTGAACCGCGTTTGAAACGTTTTTGGTGAAAAAGAGATAACGCTATTATGATCGAATAACTTTGTTTCGCTCACATTTTAGTGTCAGACACGCTCAGAAGCAAGTAATGTTATAATTGTTTTTAACTCGGTATCATTACTTAAAAAAGACACTCAACAGTTGTTTTTAAGATTCCACGTTAATGCGGCAACTATTGTTAAAATAATTCCTAATCAAAGTAGATATTTATATACCTTTTGCTGTTTATTATACGAAAGAAATATTTTTATTTCGACGTAATATTTCATTTTCATTTCATTTATTCAATAACAATTTTTACATTGTGTCTGAATATTACAATCTACTCACGCAATCAATTAAATAAACACATAATTCAGCTCAACACATTACACATACCTACATCAATACTATTATAGTCAAATAAAAATAAAAAAAAATTCAATGAAAAGATAAAATACATGCCATGTCAAGAAGAAATAAAATAATAACAATGTCCAGTATCTAAGTGTAAAAACAGCAAGCAATTAAATTATAACTTCATGTCCATAACATTAAAGTCTATTATTAAATGTCACAATTACATTAATTTATGTCAAATTTAAAAAAAAAAAAAAAAAAAAAAAAAAAGTCTATTAAATTACTGAACAACTAGCTAAAACACGTCAGTGAGAAACTCATCAACAGCATAATAGCATTTATCCACCAGAAAAGATTTAACTTGCTGCTTAAACTTGTTCAAATTATATAGGGTCTTCAATTCGATAGGAAGTTTATTAAATAATTTGACAGATTGAAAACTTGCTGCATGACTAACCACTTTCATAAGTGGGTGTATGTCATACTGCAAGTCCTTACGCCTTGTAGCTTCTCGCTTATGTCTCTCTTCTACTGTTTCTACCCTGTTTAGCTTTTTCATAAGGTCAATAAGTACTACTAAAATATACAAACACGGGACAGTCAATATCTGTAGTTCTTTAAAATACTCCTTACACGATACCCACTGTGGGATTCTCACTATAGTTCTTATGGCCCGTTTTTGAATGACAAACGCTGTATTAACATTGTACGCGTAACTACCTCCCCACAGAGAAATACTATACCTCAGCCTAGACTCCACAAGAGAATAGTATACGACTTTTAATTGTTCGATAGTTATCTCCTCTCGAAGGCTTCTAAGGGCATAGCAAGCCGAGCTAATTGAACTTTCTATTACTGACAGTTCCTTTTTCCAATTTAAGCTTTCATCAATGTAAATACCTAAAAATTTTACATTATTTACTAAGGCTATATTATCATTATTTAAATTTATGTCAATTTTATCCTTATTTCTCGACGTTGTTCTAAATAACATGGCATTTGTTTTACTGATGTTAAGGTTAAGACAGTTGATGGTGAACCAAGAATGGAATAGAGCCAGAGCCTTGTTTACTTTATTTGTCAGAGTTTCTATGTCATTTGCGGATATTATAGCATTCGTATCGTCAGCAAAAAGAACAAGCCCATCAATATGTGTTTGCATGTAATTGATTAAATCATTTATGAACAAAATGAAGAAGATTGGTCCTAATATCGAACCTTGTGGAACTCCTTTCTTTATTTGTTTAAGACCCGATTTATATACTTTTTCACAATTTTCTTCAGTTACTTTTATTTCCACGTATTGCTTTCGATTTTCTAGATAAGATTTGAATAGTTTTAAAACCCGTCCTCTAACTCCATAGTGTTCCATTTTTGCCAATAATAGCTTGTGATCGACTGTGTCAAAAGCAGATCTTAAATCGAGAAATACACCTGCAACTTTTAGTTTCTTATTAATTTTGTCAATTGCTTCCTCCATTAAAGTAGCTATTGCGTCATTTGTTCCCACATGTTTCTGATATCCGAATTGCCTATGATTTAGAATTTTGTTGCGGTTTAAATGCATTAGGAGCCTAATTTTAAGAATTTTCTCAAAGATTTTCGAAATTATTGGCAATAGCGAAATCGGTCTGTAATTATTGGGATCTAAATGGGAGCCTTTTTTGTAAATAGGTAAAACTCGGGCAATTTTAAGCTGGTCAGGGAATATGCTCATATCTATACACATATTAACTAAATGTGCTAGTGGTTCTGCCAATAAGACAATATGATCTTTTATTATTTTTATTGGTATTTCATCATGACCATAGGATTTCTTATTTTCCATTGCATTGACAATTTTTGTTATTTCAAAAGCTGTTACTTGATCGCAGCTCATTTCTACGCTCACTCGGTTGACATTATCTTGCAAGGTTTTTAAAGCTTGTTTAAAAGTGTCAATATTACTAACTAGCTCGGCTTTGTCAAAATTATTAGAAAAAATGTCTACTATTTCTTGGGGATTCGATATAACTGTGTTATTAATTTTAAGAAGCACAGTTTTATTACCGCCTCGTCGAGATCCTTCATTCCTATGTCTATTTATCACACGCCATATAGCTTTTGATGACATATTTGCTTTTTTAATTTCTTTCCTGACTGCCATCCTCTTTGCTTTTTTTAAGACTAGTTTATATATTCTAATGTATTTTTTTGTGTACGTTCTTATATCCTCTGTGGAAGTCATATTATTTATGTTTTGGAGTAGGAACCGTTTCATTTTACTGGACACCTTTATTCCCTTTGTTATCCAGGGTAGCTTATGACATTTTGTAATATTAACCCTTTTATTTTTCTTTTTAAAACTAGCGCAGTATGTTTGTCCAAATTTTTTTAAAAATCCATTAATCCCTTCTTCCATCCAGTTAATATTCAGTAAACGTTGACTGAAGTCTTCTGAATTCCTCGCATTGAACTGTCTGATATCGATATTTAAAAAATGTTGAGCATCATTTATTCTTATTTTTTCGGTTTTTAGGCCACAAAACAACGCTGCATGTCCGTCAGCCAAGCAATTGTGATCAACGAACTGTTCATTGATACAATTTTCCGGTATATTCGTCAAAAAATTATCTATACATGATTGGGCATTATTCCGTCTATAGGTTACTTCATTAAAAATAGGTCTAAAGTTGTAAGAAGTTAGTAGAGTTAAAAATTTTGTAGCTTTTATATCAGTTTTCAATAAATCGATGTTAAAATCCCCGCAAATAATGCACTTTTTAGCAAAAAACTGTTCAAGTAACTGTTCCAATTTAGATAGAAATGTTTCATAGTTTTGACTAACCGGATTCCTATAGCAGCAGAAGATATAGATATTAGTATTAGCATCTTTGACACCGCATATTTCAAAGCACTGCATTTTGTATATTTTTTTACAGAAAGACACCTCTTCACAAATAATATCGTTTCTTGTCATTATTAGACTACCACCTCTTTTTTTATTTTTCCTAGCATTAAACGAGACCACTTTATAATTGTCCATGTTGAAACAGCAAGCGGAATGTGTTGTCAAAAAATGTTCCGTTACGCA
Organism: Eugnorisma glareosa; assembly: GCA_947578425.1. Classification (NCBI taxonomy): domain Eukaryota; kingdom Metazoa; phylum Arthropoda; class Insecta; order Lepidoptera; family Noctuidae; genus Eugnorisma; species Eugnorisma glareosa. The sequence continues at coordinate 8,597,649 of OX387974.1, read as the reverse complement.
CACATATAGGTTTTTTTGTGTTATAATATCCTGCAAGTAAACATCTAATTCATTCTTTTTGTTACTTATACCACACAGATTCTGGAGATAAATATTTAAGCAAGTATATTCCTTGGTAGGATCTATAGTTGTACTTGTACCTATTAAATTATTTTCCACACAATTAGGAACGAAAAAACTGTTTTCTAGAACCAGTACAGTTACCAAAGGATTCTTCACTATTTTCTTGGACAGGGTCCAGGTACATGTCGAGGTAGCACCTCAGGTTGTCAAAAACGTTCCTCATGCCGTAATTATTGAGAACTCCAGTGCGCTTAAAAAACATAGTGTCATCATATGTCAAATTTAGATTACAATCAAATAACATTGCATATTCGTGGGTACAAATGTCATGATACAGTAAATTATTAAACGTTTCTATTCGGGAGTTAAACATAGAGGAATATCCATCAAATTTGTAGGTCGGCAAACAGAGTAAAATGTTAGTATGCTGTAATGGCATTAATATGTTCCTAACACTAGTAACTAATCTAAAATAATTGTCAGTTCTTACAAAATCTTTCTCGCCTATAAAAATTAAACACAAGTCATCCTTTGTGTAATTTAACAATTTTAGCTGTAAATGATCTAACAACTGTGTGATTCCAGAATTTGTATAGATGTAGTGACATATATCATCATTTGGAAATGTACTTTGTGCTATTGATAATACCTTATTTGTTTTGTTACTACTTAATAAGCAAAGTTTACGTTGTTGTTGTTCCCTTAGAGGCGATTGAAATAAGTTACTGGTATTGCCATCTATTGGTAGGCATTTCTCTTCTGGTTCCTTGTAGGTAGAAATACTGCCATTTCTGGTGTTGATTTGGTCCGATAGTGTGCATAATGTGGATACGTGATCAGTGGCGCCATCTATTATCGTTTCACTGGTTTCATTGAGCCCAAGATCTATACAACTTCTGTTAGTTTCCTCATTAAAAGACTGATCTAGATTTCTTGATATTCTCTTCTTACTTTTGCTTTTACTATTTAGTGCCCTATTCCTCGTTCCTGAGCATATTAGTTTTAAGTTCCTAGATTTATTCTTTTCCTTATCTAAAGCAATTTTAAGCGTCATGTTCTCTGTATTCAGTTTTTCTATTTCAAAGTGTGCACTTTCTAACTCCCTTCTAAGACGGTTAATATTTATTCTTAGGTCTTCTATGTCGCTGTCATATGCAGTTGACAACTCTGGTAAACTAGACCTTCGACACATTTCTGAATTTGTTGACTCGAAAGAGATGTCTAGAGAGTCATTTAAAATAGTTTTTGGTCGACGAACTGTTACATTGTCTTCTTCCATTGTAAAAATATTGTTGTTGGTTTGTTATTTATTCGAGATCAATAAATTTTATGAAAGCTCCCTCTATTGGTATTGTTTGTAAGTAATTTAACAGGTCGATATCTTGGGAGAATAGTAGTTACGCTGCTCGCCACTAGGTGACAATATTAATAATAGTCTCGTTGCTATCCGTTGGAGGGTGCTGTCGTAAGGTAAACAATCGTATTTTGAAATGTTGAAGAAAAAAAACCGTCAGTGATTTAACATTTGGTGATGAATTCGTAATTAATCACTCCACACTGTTTAGTCGTTTTGGAAGTAATGCTCTTCTCTGGCATAGACACTTTTTTTTGTTAAAGTTTTATCACCAGTTAACATGAATTGCACTTTTTAACTGTTTGTTTTGCACTGTCACTGTGTTCTAAAAACATTTCGTAGCACTTTCTTCGATGTTTTCGTAGATAACACTTGGTGCGGTGTTGCAGCTTTATATGTTCACTTTGACGCACAATTTGCTAAACTTTACTTATGTTTTGAATTTTTGACAAATAAAATAAGACAGAGGAGACGCGGTAACGTCGTCCGCGATATCTTAGTGATAAAAAACAATAAAACAAATTATGTTTAATGTTTCGAACGTACCAGAGTAAAAAAAGTTGTGTGGGGTGTCGGTTAAAAAGGCATGTAAAATAGGTATTTTAGACTTTAGAAGAAACATTAAAGTACACTTACACTGGTTTTTGTAAAATTCCACTATGTTAGCACTAAAAAACTTTATTTTCGTCAATAATTCACCAAACGTTTCAGTTTAGGTTAGAGAACTTTTATTGAATCGCTTATTTTGACAGTTGAGCGTTTCAGTTGAGCTGCTCTATGGACGTCATGGTACCAAACAAGTACAAAATTGAATGAATGAAACCAAAATTTGCGACTCAGTTTAGGAAAATCGCTGTCAGATGGCATGCCCTAAACTGAATCGATAAACTGTCGTCATGGTACGAATTAGGAGAACAATTCAGTTTAGGTCCTAAAATGGATCGCGTTAAGAGTTCGTGGTAGGCATCCTGGTGCAAAAGTGATTGCATTGTACAGACTCCAACTCGTCAAGGTCCCCGAAACTGTAATTTTTTCCCAATCAATCTTGATCCTAATGTTTTAGCGATAAAGCTGAAAATCTATTAAAGAAATTGTACGGATTGTAGTAGCTTGATGTGCTGGCGTCTGTACACGTCTTCCATCCTGCGATTATAGTGCACAAGTTTGTGCACAGACAGGTTTAATCTCTCCCCCTTACTGCTACTGCGTTACATAGACTGATAGACAGACAGTCCAGTTATAACCCTTTCTGACTGGCTAAGCTTTAAGTACCGTTCTTATGTAAACGCATTTTTAAAACTGACTGCTAAAAAAGACAGAGGTTATGTCTATTCACCGATTTCTCTGTGATTACTGGTTCATTTAAATGATTCTTTTTTCATTTGGTAGAAGAAGCTTGTGCGGCAGTCCCATATATGTAAATGTTTTCGGTACTTTAAGAGTTATCCTCTATAGTCTATAATATGTTTTTTTTATTTATTTTTTGTCTATGTGGATGATGTGCTAGAAAGTTTTAGTTACAATGTAAAATTAATACTTGACAAGGAATTGTATGTGTTGAGATACCAAAACTTGAATGGGTAAAATAAATTTTTTGGCAAAAATTCAATGAAACAACCAAAAGTCACAGACTTCCGAAGCAGGTTAAAAAAATGTGTATTATCTAGTGTCAATCAAAGAATCTGTTGAAATTGAGGATGTATGAATCAGGAATAAGTCTGGTTTTAACTTTGCAAGGATCAGGTAGCACGTTTTGCTACCCGTGTGTAATCAGACATGACACACCTATAAATATACACCAGCACGTACACAAATCACCTTTTTGTGTCCAAAAGAATTTATAAATAGAATTAAATTGACTAAACATAATTTGTCTAAAGTCAGTAACCGCTAAACCGGATTAAGATTAAGAATAATGTTGTTTTTGTTTTGTAAGTCTTTGAGATAAATAGTTGCTGCACTATTGGGGGTTCCCCTCAGTACTTTTATAGTTTTTGTAAGTACTTGACATTTTAATGGTTTAAATTTATATTAATGTGCAAATTATAGTCATCTTGAATTCTAATGTAACGTGTTTCATTTTATTCCTACAACAGAAATTGAGAGATTTGGCTCGAAAGACAAGGAAAGTTTAAAGAAAATCCCTATACATAGACTTTACGGCGTTTAATTTCCCAAGATATCAGTATTTTTTAACAATTTAGTTCTCAGTGGATCTATTCGTTTGTGAGCTATCAGAAAAAATGTATCGTTCTTGACCGCCGCAGATTTCTCACAATCAGCATTTTATGGTGGATAGGTATTGTCTCTAGAACTTATCAGTAATACCTACAGGACTCTGGGGGGCGTGGTTTCTTGCTCTGACGTCATCATATGCTCGACAATGAGCAATCCTCATTGGCTGTTCATAAACATAAATAGTTTTATGTGACTTGCATACTTAATTGCTGTTTAGTGATTTTTTTTAAACAGTAGTCACTAGTCATGATGACTAGGCATTGAGTTCATTGGTCTTCCTATAGGTATATATTGCGCTGATTCATTTGAAGAGACCGATATGATTATGTAACACTAAGTATTGTACATAAAGAACATATTATTTATTTAAAAATAAATAAATAATACGGTTTTCCTATATCTGACACCAAAGGTTCGGTCGGTCAAACCAGATGAAGAATAAAATTACCTGCTAATAAGATAAAATGGAAAAACAAAATCCCGATCAATTCAAGGTAGGTACCTACCTACGTCATAAACTTGTGATGGTAAGGATGGATATTCACTAATTTATATAAAAGACGTCACGTATGAATCACACTACATAACATAATCGAAAACCTCATTAAAGATGATCCACAATCTACGTTTATGTTTATAACCGCCGCCGGTCCAAAACTTGACCGCGTCTATTACCTAATCGTACAATCAACCAATCTGCGCGGGAGTCCCACAATGTTCTAAGGTGACTCATTTGTTTTTGCCAGCCTTTATCGTGTCCCACTGCTAGGCAAATCTTCCCCTTTCTTCTTTCAAACATTCGGTCTTGTGCAATGGGCAATTGGACATTGTCTAAAAAATGAAACATATTTTTTTTTTTAGTTATAATAAACATAGTATTTTAAGAAACTAATTTAAATATTTTTTAAGTTCAATGGCTGGTTTAATTTAATTTTAAAGTTTTACGACTAGTGACGACATCACTTGAAAAGATTCCTTTGCTCGATCACTCCGTCTACGAAAGGTTTATAAGTGAGTGACACTCTAATGACAGTTTGTTTTTAATGGCAACCTCATGAAGTTAACTTCAATGCCCTAAGGGCTCGTTCAGACACGCGGGAACCGCACGATTGCCATATCCCTATCTGAACGCAGAGATATTCTTTTTTGAGATAATGTCATTGAAGGTCAAATAAAGGTTAACACATTTCTTCAAAATTATAAATGAATTTATAGTATTTTCCTTCTTTAAGTGGGTCTGTCATGATGTCACCGGACGTTCTCCGGGACCCACATTGTGATTGATTTAGCCCACGATCCGTTGGACAAAAGGCCTAAAGGTCCAGCTCACACTCTAATGACAGTTTGTTTTTAATGGCAACCTCATGAAGTTAACTTCAATGCCCTAAGGGCTCGTTCAGACACGCGGGAACCGCACGATTGCCATATCCCTATCTGAACGCAGAGATATTCTTTTTTGAGATAATGTCATTGAAGGTCAAATAAAGGTTAACACATTTCTTCAAAATTATAAATGAATTTATAGTATTTTCCTTCTTTAAGTGGGTCTGTCATGATGTCACCGGACGTTCTCCGGGACCCACATTGTGATTGATTTAGCCCACGATCCGTTGGACAAAAGGCCTAAAGGTCCAGCTCACGAAGCCTACTCTCTAAACATGATCGAAGCGCTTAGTATTGGGCGAATTTACTGCTTTTTGAGTGATGTCAGCGATATTCGTTTAGGAGTGCAACACTGTATCCAATGACTCATTTTTATTACATGGTAAGTAGTTTTGAACAGCTGGCAGCTGCGGTGCTTCCCTAGCGTTCCCTGATAGCTTCAGATAACCGTTTTATAAACAAAACATTTAATTCAATTTCAAGAGCAGATTGCTTTGTGCCGATGCCAAGTTCAGTGGTGTTGTGACCTTTGACGGGCGCGTAGTATGTGTGAAATTGATAAGCAAGTATATTGCTAGAGATAATAGTCACATCTGTCCCAGCATCCAAAAGAAATAAAATGATTTGTGTTGTCACACTTCTGATGCGTTGTGTGTACCGCATGGACGAACTAACTGTAGTTTGAGTTTAATTTTATACCTCCTTTGTGTACACTTATTAATTGTCTGATAAAGGCGTTGACCTTATCTTTTCGGTTTTTGATTCTCACAGCTAAGAAACCACAAATCAATAGACTTCTAATCTAATGTCTATAGAAACATGCGTTTATCTACAGAATCAAAAAAAGTAACTCATCACATTTCCTACATATCGCTCAGGTATTTTTGACATTTTATGTAAGTAAAATGCAACTATTTCGTCTTAACCACATAACATAAGTTTATAGGTACCTATCAGCATTACCTTCATATTTATGTGTATTGTTTATCTACCCGTACGAATGAGGGAGGATAACTTCATTCTTTTGGCCTCGTGTATGCAAAGGAAAATTGATATTTTTTCCTCTATTTTTAACTTGAAGTCTTTGAAAACAAGGATAGTTAGGTATGTTAAATAATGCACTTATGAGTGGGTAAATTACATACATTAAGAAAAACCATAATTATAAAAAATGCATAGATTGGTTCTTTAAACCGACTTCAAAAAAGGAGGAGGTTATATGTTCGTGTGTATGTTTTTTTTTTATTGGGTTTTTTTTACTATGTAAGGATAATCTAAAATAAAATACTGCAACTTCCACTGTTCTCAAAACGGTGAAGGAAAACATCGTGAGGAAACCGGGATGTCCTAGAACCAAAAATTCGAAGGCATGTGACATCTACCAACCCGCACTGGGCCCGCGTGATGGATTATAGCCCATTCCCTCTCGTAGAGCGGAGGCCGTGTGTCCCAGCAGTGGGAACATTATAGGCTGATTATGCTTATGCTTAGCATATATTAAAATCAAATATGCCGCTGTAAACATCTTCATGTCTACATTCAAGTAATAATATGTCTATAACTAGACAGACATGCAAACAGCAGGAACAGTCGCATGCCATCCAAGGTTCGATCGCCAGGTCAGGTAAAGTGTTATTGGATTTTTCTTCAGCGATTTCTCATTAGCTGCCAGTAGTGTGGATTTTATGCCCGGTGGATGGCAATAGGCTTGCGCCTATTATTACATGAGAAAAATATAACTGGCGAAATTTTGATGTACTATTGTCTTTACCGACCTGGCGACACCCACCCCGGTGACCCTGTTATCCGATGACCTGGTGAAGGTTGCGGGGATCCGCTGGATGCGAGTCGGACGGGACCGGTCAGTGTGGCGACACTTGGGGGAGGCCTATGTCCAGCAGTGGACGTCTTTCGACTGAAATGATGATGATGGTTGTCTCTACACCACTGTCTATCCGTTTGGGGATAACACGAGCAATGATATGTATAACTAGACACAGCAATTTATTAATTATACAAAATTACGTCACAACAATACACGATTCTGTTGATAATTAGTATGCTATTAACGAGAAATGGCCAAGCGCCCATTACTGACACTACAATAGGTACTACATAGAGAGAAAGGTAAACAATATGGAATAATTGGTTTGTTCATTCCTCGTATAGGTAAATTACTACGGGGACGTACCTATTTATTCGTCATGGTGGACCACAACACCACAACAATAGTATTACGCATAAAACAAGTGAAAGTACAGAGAACAGGTAAATACGTTATCTACATGTATCTATATTTTTAGGTATATAGTACTTAGGTCCTTCTTTGCGCACGAACTACCTATAGTAAATCCGCGCACTCTATAAAGTTTCTTATTGGGGGGGCAAGTCTGCCATTTTTCTAAAGATTGGTCGTGTACCAAAATTATACAACAAGGTACCAAAGGCATACAAAGATTTGAATGTTAATAGTTTTAATAAAACCATGAAGAAACTTTTAATAAATAACTTTAACTTTTAATTGTAAAGAGCTGTGGATTTTGTGAATAATAAATAAATAAATAAATAAATTACTGCTACTATAATGCTGCCGACTATTTAAATGATGTGCTTTATACATTTTTATTAATTTAACGCAACTTTTTTAAAACATTTTAATGTATCTTATCTTATTTTAAAATAATTAATTAATTTCTGTCAGAACCATTCAACCATTTACTGTGACATGGATATATTTATAATTTTATTAATTACTTTTGATTTGACTGTATTTATACTTTGAGCTTTATGATTATTTGTTAACTATTTTAATGATGATTTTTATTTTTATTCTTTTATGTTTTGACATGTATAATTTTGACATTTTATTACTAGTTGCTAATCATAAAGACATAGATTAAGTTATGTTTTATTTTTATTTTTGTAATATTTAATTTTGCGATTTCGTTTTTTTTTTGTTAAATTCACTTCAAATTAATCATATTGGACTGAAATGATATATTAAAAATCACAATTTAAGAATTCTAAAAATTTGCACGCCATAGTATGTGGCAAACATGTCTGAGCAACTTTATTTATTTTTGTTATCCTTCATGCACTTTTTATTATTGTATGCGTACACATGTTTGGGAAATATTTAAAAAAAAAGAACTCGTGACAACTATACCAAGACAACACCATTGCTATTGTATTAAAAGTTCATCCTTTTTCCTAGCTGTATTCCACTTTAGGTGGGGTTGGCTGTTCTAATTTTCTGGCGCCAGGACTATATGTCCTGGGTTGTTGGGAACTTCGTCATGCTAGTTCACCACGTAGCCGAAGGTCGTCCTCTACCCCTTTAATATTCAGGTAGTTCCAATTTTTTCTTCACTAATGTTCCTCGTTTCTTCGCCACCACGGTTATGCTCTAGACCACCACAGCATATTCATCTCGGCAGTGTGAAGCTTTCTGTCTGCGAGTTTTTCGTTGGCCAACATTCCGCTCCGTACATCAGCCAGCCTCACCGCCGTTCTGCAGATCTTGGATTAGTTTCTTATTGGCTTGAGCATCGCATAAGACTCAATGTATTAAAAGTTCATCAATCGAGATCGAAAAATCATATTATAGGCTTTCGAAGATTACCAAAACTGTTGAAATCTTCAATTACGGCGACAATGATACGCCATTCCGACACAATTGTGTTAGCAGGCCTTCTGATATCCAATCTGACAACTCCAAATCCCTTAAAGCGACTTGGTTGGGACTAAATTCCAGCGCGGAAATATAAATATAGCTTGTGAAGCTTTGAATGTCTCACAGCAAACAAATACTGTAAGGATTTGAGGCGCCTTCATCGTGTTGCGGGACTTGTTTGAAAGAGATATTGCGGTCCTGGAACACATGGGCAAAACAAGGAACATGGATGGGTTTTAGTCAGTACAAGTCTGACACTCCTTTCCGCTCCGCCCAGAGTGCCCCGGGTCATTTGACGATTTCTCATCCGTAAAAAAAGGGGCCTTAAACGTTGCCTATGTTACCCGTCAAGCTTTATTTTACCGTTGCTGGTCCTCAAACCAAAGACGCCTAATTACGTCATATAAATAAACTGCGTAAAATTGATCGTAATCCCATTGAAAGGTTTCGGATGATTATTCAAATCATTTGATGATAATCCCGTTAAATGTTATGCCATTATCTGCATTGTCGAGAAGATGCAACCTATTGATTGATTAAAATATAAAAACAGATCGTCATGATTCGGTAGTCTATCTACAAAGACGGATCAGATGTGAATCGCGATAAGCTAAGCAAGACCGGTATCTTCTAGATAAGATGATAATCAGTTCTTTGACGCAGTTATGTCATTTTAGTGGCACCAGTTACCTGAGGACGTTACGGCGTCAAAACTATTGGACACTCTAGCGTCGAAAGTCGGAAATCATCACTAGAGTTCGGTAAATTTAGATTATCCAACCACCAACCAACCTGCACTGAGATCGCATGGTGGCTTGTGGCTGAACCCTTACCATGGGGAACATTATAAACAGATTAATATTATACTGTTCGGTAGATTTTTGCGCCATAAGTTATGATTGGTGTGCAATGATTCCATTTGCTCGAAATCGTTATTACGAGTACTCGTACCGGCCCAAATGAGTTACAAGTATTTAACCCTCAGCGCGAACTGTGACAGATTTGCTGGATAATTGTGATCCCTTCAATGATGGCTAGCAATGGCAATGCCTTTTATTATTACATTTCAACAGCATTAATTGCGTAATTACGTTTTTGAGCGGTCGAATGATTCATAAATGTGGTGTAATGGATCAGTAATCTCCTTCCAAAAATTATTTTATGAATTATAATTGAAAGTGTGTGACACAATTGAGATACTGGGTCATCCACTTCCTTCATGGAGCGAGTTTTCTCCTGAATCAAACATTTTATAGTGGTGTAATTGGGTATTTCCGTAAGAGACACACTTACCAATGTAGAATCGTGACTCAGTCAGAGAGTGCTTTTTTTTCATGCAACAAATTAAAGCAAAAACGAAATCATTCGCCTCGTTTTAGTTTGGAAGACGCAAATCCACACCGCTTCGGACTAAGTACTCGTCGATTTATGAATGCTCTTTCTGATCAACTCGATAAATCAGGTCACCGAAGAGCATCGGTTCCTAAGAGCATATTAAAAAGTCTAAATATGACACTTACTGGTATCCAATATCTCCCCATCCCAGACCTTTGTGGTAGTTCTGCATGCCTCGCATCTTGGATGAACAGTCCTGCACTGTGTAGCATGCTGCCGGGATGTAGGTGTGGTGGATGACGACGTAGGGCGCTGGCAGATGTAGGGGCTGCACATCTGTGCCAGGCAGGCCGAGCCAATCTGACTTGCTGTAGAACGGGAAATCATGTGCTTGGCCTGAAAATAAGGAGCATGGTTAACACAGGTGTAATAATTTAAAAAGTTTCGTTTTCACTATGCTTCAACCCTCCTGGGGTGGCCCAGGAGGGTTACTATGACGTCTTAAAGCAGGAGTAATTCCAGTGTGGGAAAGAGATGGTGTTAGGCGACCTGTATAAATCTGTCTCTTTTCCACACTGGAATTACTTCTGCTTTATGACGTCATAGTAGGCTGGGGCGGTGCCTAAAGGTGTTAATAAGCGGTGCTCAAAGTTAAGACATTATAAATGTGTGCATAATCTTAAATGTTTTAACGTCTCTTATTTTGTATCAAGGAATAAACCCGTGGTTAATTGAAATTAATAATAAATCAAAACATAATCATTAATGAATCGAGCATGCTTATTGACTTTGAATACAAATTAAAGGCCTTTGTCATTTGGTATGACACAAAAAATATATTGTAAAAATCAACTTGAGGAACTTTAACGATTAAATACTGTTAAAAGACTATAATAACACCAGAGGACGACCTCAACCTCCAATTAAAAACAATTAAATAACTCACTCTTGCTCGTAAATCGCGCGTGCGCAGATAATAAGCTCATTAAAATAAAAGACACTAACACTGTGAAAGACGTCATTATGACGCGAATTAAAATAAATTATTAATCAATAAATTTTGACGATGTGTGTTTTGCGATGTAACCTATTAGCGAGCTAGGCTGGTTCACCAGTGAGCTGCGTTTGCGCACCCAGTTCTTTATATTGAGATATGTCTCGAACCCGCGGTACTTTACCAGCGGTTCAGCGATAAGCGCTTGCTCATACAGTGATACCAAGAACTTTTATTGGTTGGATATTGGAAACGCACTTAACGCTTTTAAGGGACTCCAAAATATTGTGTGTTTTGTAAACAAAGTGAGTCGGTCTTTGGAGAAAGGTTGAATCAGGGTAAGTAACTGGTTCATTGGTGAATGAGGAAAAGTTGAACGAATTTTTTTTATGTAGGTCGCTTCCGTGCTTATATTGGCATTAAATTTTATGCAAAATATTTAGTTTAAATTCCGCAAAAAAGGTTCCGGCTTGGATGCAGGAGATGTGAAAATAAGCATCCTCCACAACTACATACTGTCAGATAGATTTGCGACTCAAAGCAATCTAGTCGCAAACAAAGAAAAATTATTCCTTATTAAATGCATTGCATAACGTTTACATAATCATTTTAATGAATTTATCTGCCAAGTGTTTTTAAAGGGGAATTCCTTTTCTATAAATAGACACATTCACTAGGGCGAAGGGGAAATAGTAGTAGTATTATATCTAATTACGACACTAGTCACACTAGACCACGAACCTCAGCGTTTTCAGATTATCCGATACGATATCGGTGTAGGACCCCAATATCCGATATCCGAATAGCCGACACCATGTGCTATTTTCACATATTTCCGACAAAATCGTTCCGATACGGCCATTTGCTCGATAGCTTTAGTGCGGGCAGGTCATCATGGCAGACTATAATAGAAGACTTTATTTGCTGTATCTATTTCATTTGAGACGCTATGATGACAACTAAACTAGTAAACAAGCAAAATGACCGCCGCGCATCGGGCTCACAGAGACAATTTAGATACACCTAAAGCACACATACAAACTTTATCGTCCGTCAGCACACGGGCGTCCGATAGTGCCGTGAACGTGTCGATGTCGGATCCGAAATCCGATATCGGAGCGGATAATGTGAAAGAAAGTTACATGTTTCATACATTTTAATTGCTTGGATAATCTGAAAACGCTCTATAGTCACTGATTCAGAAATTTAAGTTATGTTATCCTTTTTAGTTGAGATATCTGTACAAAAATTCATGGCTTATATAAATTTTACTTTGTAACGAAAAGTTATTAGGTATCATCATGTCATCAACATGGACGAAGAATTATCATAGAAAATAACTCATAAATTAAGTTAATTTAGAACCACCGCGCAAACTTTTTCTACCAAATAAAAAAATATTTACGAAAATCTGTCACATTATTTGTCCTTTTTTATAAGTCGGTTAAATGCCAGTTCTATGGAACTACTGGGAGAAAGTAGTCCCATAATGGAACTACAGAATTGAACTAAAGCAAAAAAGCAATGTCTCGTTACAGGAACTGCTACATTAAGTATCACGTATACCATTCAGTTAGATGGTAATTATAATATAATATTTATAATATAATAATCATTTTATTATCAGGCTACTAAGGCCCATAGATAAAATACACAAAATAATAATATATATCTTTCTTATACAATAATATACTAATACATATTAAAAACCTTAAAACTATGCCTATACACGTAACGTAACGTCGTGGTGTCGTGTAACCGTCCTCGGGAACGTCGATATACGACACCTTTAGATGTTGGGTCGGAACTCGTACCATGAATGACTTAAAGTTGATGTTGTGGCGCGATTCCAACCTTTCGACCCTCAGAGTCCAGTTGGTTTTCACCTTCAAATACTGCACAACTTCCTCAGTTGTTGTAGAGTGATGCAGACGCGAAAGGTACAGCTGCGTCGTAGGTACAGCAGGGCGCAGCAGCATGTTGGGTCCACTCGGCGCGGTGCCACACAATTTACGAGAACAGGGCTTCTTCTTCTTCCTTTCTACTTTCGTGAAACCCTCTTCATCAACTTTGCTGGCTCTTGGCAAAGAGCTACGGACCGCAGTCAGGGCAGGTTGAGCACCCTTTATCAGTTTTTCCCCTTTTCTGGTTTGTCGCTTAGGCTGCGACGCATCTGATTTGCCGCTGGTGACAATAGCAGCGTAGGCACGTTTAGGGGTCGATGTACCTACGCGTGACGTTTCCCCAGCCGTTGTAGTGGCACGGGCGACGGCGGCGATGGGCGGCGCTTGCTCAGCGTTATCGGAAGCTGTTGACGAGTTTTCCAAGTGACTGGAACAGTAACAGTTTTCCCCTGCTGATGTCGTCCTCCTTGAAATTAGACCGGCATATCTGCAGGATGCTCACCTCGTCTATGTAGTCGATAGCATGGACCAGGAATGCCTGCAATTCATTGACTATAATTTGTTTGGTACTCATAGTGTATACGGGCAGCGGCTATGGCCGCGCAACACGCGAATAAAATTCGTGCCGTGCACAGTGGAAACACGTCCGTGTTAGAGCGCGCATCGCACTGCACTGCTTTATTATGCTGCTTTTATTATGTTCTATGTTATAGGATTTTTGTTTCCGCACTTAGTCCCTAAAGAACACCATTGTACGTGAACCATAGCGGCCGTTATTCCTACCAGCCCACCTCCCTCCAGAAGCAAATCAATCTTCTTGGCCTTCTCAGGACATCAACTGTAAGGGATCTTGGTGTTCCAACAGTTTTCCTGCCGATCTGGGTGACGCCGCGCCGGTTCACTCGAAGAGTACATGCGCTACCATTTCCTCCGCCTCCATGCACGCTCTGCACAGGGGACTGTCAGTGATACGTAGGGTGTGAAAGTGTTTATTCAGTAAGCAGTGTCTAGGGATGGTCCCCGCCACTAGTCGCAGGCTATTTCTATCCAGGCACCGAAGGTGGACGGATGATGGATAGATGGCATAGCTTCCTTGCATTGCCTACACCCTGGTGTCCACTAGTCCACCATTTCTAAGCTTGTGTTTGCGTGGGAACTTTTAACCAAGATCTTAGTTGTTTGAAAGGAAAGGGCACAATGGGTTCGGGTCCGAAGGCTTTCGTGTTGGAACCCGTTCTGGCGAGTTCATCAGGTCATCATCATTATAGAATTATATCCTTCTGACTATTTGTACCTACAGCAAAAAAAACTGGCCAAGCGCGAGTCGGACCTGCGCATGAATGGTTCCGTACCATTGTAGTAGGCGAGCCCCCTTTAATTTTTAATGTATCTTTATTATTTGTTGTTAAAGCTTTCTTATAGGTTTTCCTGTAATATATAGGCAAAGAACTATTTTTTTTTTTTCTAAATTTTCAGCCCTGTAGGTAGTTTCGGAGTTAAGGGGGGAATGGTAAATTTTCGCCTATTTTCTTAAATAACTGCAAAACTGTTTACATAAAATTATTTAAAAAAAAAATGAGATCACGCATCTCAAATATTTTGACTAATGAGCCCTTTCATTTGATATGTAACACGATATAGTTTACTAAACTTCTTTTTCATATTCTAATTTACCCCCCAAAAGTCATACGTCCGCCGTCTTTGTGTCACCGACTTACATAATTATGTGTACCAAATTTCAACTCAATCGGTCCAGTAGTTCAGGCGAAAGACGTTCGCTGCTGAATATATGGGTGTTTCAAAATTCGCCACAATGACTGTATGTAAAAGACTGGAAAATGTGACGTTCTATTAACAATAAAGTCGACGGCAAAGTAAATAATGTGTTAGTTTGACAAGCTACCAAAAAGCTTTAAAACGATCCTGTACAAAAGAAAGCGATTTTTAGGAATTAAACACACAAAACATATACTACTGCGTAATTATACTGTATGTGATTCCACGAAAACCACCGTAGTAAAAAATATGTGGTCCAGTAACCACATTTCAACCAGGCACCTCGAGTGACCTGATCTACAAAAAGTTGAACGCACTCGTGTGGGGAAGAACATGGGAGTTGCTGTTGTGGCCGAGATTAATTGGTATCCACATGGCGCTTCGGTATACACTTGTACGATGTATTACTTATCTACAGTGTATGTGGTTTCCAGTAATTTAGGTAATACAGCGATACCAACATATTTTGGCGCTCGCGTGACGTTGACAGACGGCACGGCGGATAGCTCTTAAAATTTAACCTGAGTAAAATGACAGCTGTCAGAAGCCATCAAGCTACCCGAAACCTAGTGTGTTCTTGAACCTAGTGCTTTGTAGTAACTTGATGTGTTTTTTTATAGTTTAATTTAATTGGCCCTAATTAATATCCATATTTACATAGCGTAAAATACTATAACAGGACATTCTCACACGACACCGCTGGTCCGCGTTGTCGGGCGGAGGCGGCGAAGATTTTGTGGCGGTGTGCCGCGCGGACAAGCGGTAAGCCCCAAACATACGCGCGGTCGGGTGGTGTACATGTGTTAGGCATACGAGTGGTAGTGTGTGGTGGTGGTGAGTGGTGTGGGAGTGAAAACCTCTTACGGTTATAGGTACCTGACTGACGCTTATTTAAAACTGGCGGAGACCATATCGTACCTACTCATGTTCGGTACCTGTCTACATACTTATGTGGATACTTACAATTAATATGTATGTCTCACGATTTCACCTCAAGCGATAGCACGTGCCGGAAATCTAACAAGAGAGAGATAGTCGACCTCGTAAATGCTTTACCAATTTTGTCTACAATTTCCAGAAAATGTTAACCTCACCAAGGTTGTTAAATAAATATATAATCTATCTATTTCATAGACATTAATAAACCTTCTTATTTTGAGACTTTTTAGTGATATTCAGTGACAGTGGTCTAAAGTATTTTATGTAGTTATAAAGGATGTAACAAGACCCTTAACGAAGCCGAAAGGCACTTAGTTAGATATACATAGGTACTTGTTTCTATTGTAAGATTTCACCGATTTTACTTTAAATACCCCCACGCCCCCTATACTATTCGATCCATCCATCAGCACAATGTTTTGAGTGCGTTAAATTGAGTCCTACCGTAAAACATGACTTTTCATCCCAAAAAAAAA
This sequence comes from Eugnorisma glareosa, assembly GCA_947578425.1. NCBI lineage: Eukaryota > Metazoa > Arthropoda > Insecta > Lepidoptera > Noctuidae > Eugnorisma > Eugnorisma glareosa. Next base: position 8,581,514 of record OX387974.1, on the reverse strand, counting down.
AGTCATTTCCCAGCAATAATTTTTGCGTAAAGCTACTTAGTTTGATCTACAGAATGCTTGGTTGACGGTTTCGTTCAGCACTCGTATGTCGAGTATATAGACACAATTAAAAACCTATTGTGTCTCGCGTAGATCTACGTTCCGACTTACGAAGGGTTAAGGGTGTTGTTACATCCTGTATAGTCCGTTATGCTATACAAGGTGGACGGGACACCCTCCGACGCTAAAAAGATTACCCTAACTACGTATACAGTACATTATTCTAAATGTATGGAACACAAATTACAATCAAATAAATTCTTGACGGTGTTCACATCATTTTTTTTTGCGTTCGTAATAACAAGTAAAATAATAAAAAGTTTATTTCGAAACAAAAACAATAGATTATGTACAACCAGTAAAACGATGGAAGCTACAAAAGTATAAACTGTGGCGCAGCTACCAACGCCCTTCCCAAGATACAGAATGGAGTGATGTTCCAAATTTTTAGACTAAGTAATAATTAATAATGAAAACAAAAAAATAAGAAAATAAACAATACAGGACATATTATGCTGTGGGATGTATTTTGACGTTGAGTTAAAGTGGTGAGTGTAGGGAATGGGTGTGTGGGAGAGTGTTAATGAGGAGTGCATGGGGTGTTTGTGGCAGGTGTGTTGTGTATGGTTTTGTTGGGGTGTGTGAGGGGTGTTTTACACTTCCACGAGTTTCTCTGTTTCTTCATAATTTAGCGATTTTAACCAGGAGTCAAGTTTCATTTTACATTTGGTCTTGGTTAATAGGTAGATGTGTAAGGTTTTGTTTAATTTGTTGCAAATTTTTGAACTTATGAGTTTGTAATGACGACTTGCAGCTACGGTTCTGCGAGACTCAGTCTCCCAACCCTATTCGAGCAGCGTATAGGACAGCTTTTAGGATCAAAGGTAAGTTGTGTGTGTTTCCGAAGAATAGTTTGGAGGATAAATAGCTGTCTGACGGTAAGGACCTGGCAGAGGGTGTATAGAGAGGATGTCGAATATCGGATCGGTTTCTTTGCCAGCACCTTCAGGACAGCTCTCTGCGCTCGTTCGACACGTAGCATCACTGTTCTACCGGCACCACGCCAGACCGTAAGGCAATACCCTGGAACAGACTGAGCGAGCGCAAAGTAGACGTTTAATAAACTGTTAAAATCGGCCGCGCCTCTGAGTTTTTTAAAAACGTAGATAAGTTTTCTCACACGAGCTACAGTTGAAGCAATTTGTTGCTTCCATTTCAGGTTGCTATCAAGAGTGACGCCAAGATATTTAATGGTAGGGGTATTTTCTAGTTGTTGACAGCCACGGTTAGTGTGTGAGTTTGTGCAGGTGTGCGCATGAATTTCAATCGCTGTGGGTGGCTGACTTGACTTCATAGTAGAGAATGTTATGAATTTGGTCTTGTTGACATTTAGAGTGAGAAGATTTGTGGTCAGCTACCTCATGACTCTGCTTTAGGCAAACTCCGAATTGAGGCGAGTTTCAGCCCAGTCCCGGCCGTGAACTATAAGAGCTGTGAGCAAGAGTTTTATATTTATTTTCCCAATGGCTAATAATCGTATGTGTAAGTTCCAGTACAGCATCTTCGGTGGATTTTCCAGTCCTGAAGCCATACTGATTATTAGAAAGAAGGTTAAATTTATTTAGGTATTTGGTGAGTCTATGGTTTATAACTTTTTCGAATATCTTTGAGAGGGTAGTCAACACTGAAATGGGTCTGTAATTAGCGACTTTGTCCTTGTCTCTCGACTTATAGATAGGGTGGACAAATGCAGTTTTGAATACATCCGGAAAAGTCCCGGTTGTAAAGCACAAATTGAAGATGAAAACAAGGATCGGAATAAGAATGTGGCGAGTCGCCTTCACGATTGAGGGGGATATTCCGTCAAAATCAAAAGCACAATTGTCTTTAAGGCTAATGATAATATTTTCCAGCTCAGCACTATCCACGCTGTGAAGGGCGATTGATTGTGGTGCGGACGGAATGGAAGTACCCGGGATCTCAAGGCTGGAACGATTATCCGAGAGAGATTTATAGAGCACAGAGTGTTCGATTTTAGCAGGCAAGAGTCCACCAACATTCGCAAAGTAATTGTTGACTTTGTCCAACACTGTGATGGTGATTTGGAAGCTGACTGTATGTTTATATCCATTATTAATGAGTAATAATTATTGTGGAAAATACAAAAACAAAACACTATCGTATTAAGAGTGCCCATCGATTGATCATCTTAGATATAATGTGTGAATTGAAAATGCTATTAGGAGGGTCTTTGATGAATCAATCACGATATGGCCTATATTGCTAACTTACTCAAACCTATTTAAATTTATCGATTGATAAATCTAAGATAACTATTGTTTTGTTAAATTCGCAGAATACATAATGACCTAATTAAAGGCAAATCCGAAATGCGACAAACACCCATTGGAGAAGATTCCCTTTTTTTTAAATTAATTTTATTTTTAAATTAAGAAGAAACAAAGGTAAAGCGAGGTCACTTTACCTCATTATGTAATTTATTCTTGACTAGCTTATGCCCGCGGCTTCATCCGCTTGCAGTTCGATAACTGTCCCACGGGATCATACTACCGGGATATAAAGTATCCTATGTGTTAACCCAGATTATAAACTAGCTGTTTGCAAAATTTCATCCAAATCGGTTCAGTAGTTTTTACGTGACAGAGTAACAAACAACCATCCATCCATTTATAATATTAGCAGGACTATGAATGGACTTAACAATAAAATACAAAAATGTAAACAACAGTCGTTTTATTTCCTAATTATTAAAATCACAGTATTTTGTACATTTTTGTCTGAAATTTTTATTTACAAATGGTTCCGTGGTTAAATTAAACATAATTTTGGTACAGAATTCATCCTAGACCAAATTACTTGGTCCATATTTTATGAGGGGGCAAAATGGTCCCAGGTGGAGATCTCATCAAAGAGTGCTTGGCCAGGACATTCGGTCGCGGAGACCTGACGATGGCCTATGAGCTTGTAGTCAGGACTGATGTAGCCTTGCTCCACTCCAGCGGCTATCAGTTCCTTGAGGGACTGAATTTGAGACGCTGGGGGAAGGTTTTCTGGAAAAAATAGAGAGAGAGTTAAGTTTTTGATGATTTCAACCAACTTCTTGTTATACTCGCAACTGGCATGCGTCTATGACCAGGTGTATGGACGAGGCGAAAGGTGTATGTTGGGACCGTAGCTTCTCGTTCTTTAGTTTTAGCTTACCTCCGACTACGAAGCCGAAAGGCACTTGTTCTCCCCGTCATTGCGATCATTTTTTGATCTAGACCATTCATGAGAACTTTCTAGTTACGGAAATATTGGGGGTTAAAGTTCCAACTTTTTCACAAGTTTTTTTTTAAATTTAAATATTTAACTTTACATTAAATACCTGCAGATAATCGACCCCCGTACTGTGATGTTTTACCCTAAAAAAAGTCGTTTCCCAGCAATAGCTTTTGCGTAGTTAGGTACTTAATTTGATGTACTAAATGCTTGGTTGATGGCTTCGTGAATGGTCTGTTTACACCCTTTATGTGGCTTATGCCCTGGATCAACCAACTTCATCCCAGGGACAAAGAATTTGAAGATAGAAAGAGTTCGACTGAGAATAGAGCGTTGTCCCTGTAACATATGCTTTTTTATCTCTTTCTAAAAATCGGTGTGTCCTATTTACTCTTGGGGACTTATTTCTGGGGGATTATTTTGATAATTAGTATAAAAATGTTGCTTTGATTTGAAATAGCCTTGCGTCGCTTGGTAGCCATGTGCTTATTTATTGGGATTTTATTCTTATCTAGTCTAATGTTTATTAAAATTCATAAATTATGAATGGAGTTCCCCCCTAATGTCTTTTTATGTTGTTACGATAACAAAAGTAGCAAAATTGCAGATTATATTTGAATTATGGCGCTATAAACATCGTATTTTCTGTCAAGTCATTAATACGGTTCAAAAAAAACTGTCACACTCAGTTTTTTTAAACCGTGATATCAAAGCGTAATATAAATTAATGTAATATTAGCAAGAGGTGCCCGAGTATTGTAGAGACAGAAAAATTAATTGCTAATTGTACAAATAATTCAATTTTTCGTGTTAAACCCATCTCATATTATAACTCTCAAAGAATCATCATCATCATTCTCTTTTCAATGAATGACAGTTGTAATTTGAATATACAGGCAATTTATGGGCAGTCAATTTGGTAAACAATTTTTTTCCCTGATAACATTGACACAGACATAGAGACTAATTACGTTTTGGATGTGAAGTTGCGGACTACAGCTCCTTATACAATAGACAACGTAAGGTAGGTAATATTTTCTTTTTGTCCTTTAACTTACCTACAAAGTCACCAATCATACAGATGCCGATACTCTTGACGTTGTATGAGACTGCATGAGCGCCGACGATGCCCCAACCGCGGCCCTCGAATACTGATCCTTCGCCGCCGACTGCGAAACTGAGGAGAGAAAAAAATCATAAAGCGCAGGCCACACCGCTAGCTGGCGGGCGGGCGAGCGACGCGAACGACACCCTTTTCATACTTTGTTCGTATCTTTCGATAGTTCGCGGTGAGAACGAAAGTATGAAAAAAGGTGAAACGACGCGTCGTTCGCGCGGCCTGCGCTTAAATAAGTAATAACATCGCAATGCACAGTCATGGAAATTGATTGCTAGTCGGAGATGCTCTAATATTCTCGATAAAAATTATATTTATGTGGACAACCAACAAAGCATACAACAAAAATACATGTTAAAGTACTCATATTATTTTTACATTTTATGCATGCTTTTAACATAGGATTATGATAACAGAAAAACAGATTAACAAGTTTACTAACAATTGTTCTCTCTTTTGAAAGTTCGACCCTCAGTGCTGAGCCATTATTGAGTCTGACAATATATCCTCAAAACCTGGAGGATCGATCAACCCAGTTTTTGTTCCTAACTACTGGAACTTTTTTCTGGTCTGGGATTTAGTTGAATTACTATTGGTTTCATTGAAGTACCTATTTAAACTAGTGCTAGTGTTACTCTTGCCAGATCCCCAGCTTGTACAAAACACTTACTTTCGATACCTACTTCAAAAGTGTAAAAAAACCACAAACATCTGAATAAGGCCATAAAAACAAGTGAAATACTGAAGTGCCTCTCAAGGCTCAAGTCACTCACGCGCACTGCGCATGCGGTGAAAAACATGACACTCCCCAATAGTATCTATCTTTGAAGCACATCAAGTCAATCAATTTACTTTAATTGCTAGTTGCTGTTATTAGTTTACAAAAAGATAGTAGTTTAAGGACGGTATCATCTAAGCAATGGTGATATGTACACTGATTATCTATATATGCACAATTCCGCATTACTTTGTAGTATCAAACAATTGCCGTTTAGAACTTTAGACCAATTATTATACTATCAATCTTTTACTGGTTTCAAATCTGATTTTCTTGCTTAGAATGTTCGTGAATTGGTTATTGAAATCTTGCCTGATGGAATGAGGGCTATCGTTTTTGAGCTCACCATATGGCGCCACTGTCGAGTAAGGTCCTGTCAGTAATTCTATTTTATAAGTACTTTAAAGTAACAATAACTTCATAAAAAGTTTATTTTATTACATATAACAACATAGTGTAAACTTCAGACACATTTTCCAATATTCTCCCTAAAATAAGCAAGCATGAAACATTTAAAAATCATTCTACCTAAAAGTACTAACAAATAAGATCATAAGTTGCTACTTAAAATATCAATCTAGACCACAATCGTGAAAGTTACTAAAAATACGTGATAAAAAACGCGCGCAACGCGCGAACACTATGGCATCTGACATTTCGGAAGACCTTACTCAACACGAACGCCTCCAGCAGCGATTTCATGTGCGACGGCCAATCAAGCTATACAAAACCAGTTTATCCGGATCTCTCACTGTACAGTAAATCTATACAAAACGAGCCAAGTTATACTGGAAATGTACAGCTTCATGTGGTGCCGTGTGTAGTACTAAACATGGCTATGAAGTCACTGCGTAAACCATTTTACCGACAATGGTTGTAAATAGTGCCATGTTATAGATTAGTCGTAGATCGCAATCTACGACTAATCTATACGCACATAAATGTAAATTATGGCACATGACATATACAATTTATATACGCATTTCATATATAAATACGACGTGCAGGTGCACTTTCATACTATCCACCTTACTCATCCTTGGCAAGATCAGCAATCGGTAGTGAGATATAAATAATGCACAGGTACGCCGTAAGCGGCTTGACGACTGGCACTGATTTGTTATGCATGCTAATTTATTTATTTCATAACAAAATTGTACAAATACAAATAACCTAAAGCGTCTAACTTAGCAATAAACTAAAAATTGGTTTCAAAAAACTCCTCCTCAACGCTGTCAACTAAGGTACCGAAGACCATCCACAAGGCCGCCAAAGTCACGGCCAAGTAAAAACCAGCCCGTGTAAATTATAAATTATTTAATTATTTATATGTATCGATGTGTTTCTGGGGAGAACGTAAATGTCCGCAATTTCTTCTGCCTTGCTAAAACAATAGGAATTGGCGAATTCTTGGCTTTTTGGGGACTGAATAAACGTTCTCAACCGAATTTGAATAAATCAGATTAAATGATTTGATTTGATAGATATCCCTCGGCTTTCATAGTAATGTTTATACAGGGTTAGTTTCCAAAGACCAGCCAAATTCTCAGATATAATGCAGCACATCATTCTGAGCCCCCCCACGTAGAAATTTTTCTTGGGTTATTAAAAAAAAAATCAGCTGTTTCCTACAAAAGTGTAATCACACGGTCAAAATGTATGGATGTGCTGTTTTTTTTTTAATAATCGAGGAAAAATTTCTATGTTTCTTGGGCTCAGAATGATGTACTGCATTATATCTGAGAATTTGGCTGGTCTTTGGAAACCAACCTGTATATTATCTTATCAGTACGATTTATTAATACAATATAGTCCATTAATAGATCGGTATTACAGTCTTGAAAGTTGCTATGAATATGAACATTATATCATATACTAGCGACCCGCCCCGGCTTCGCACGGGTCAATGTTATACATATAAACCTTCCTCTTGAACCACTCTATCTATTAAAAAAAACCGCATCAGAATCCGTTGCGTAGTTTCAAAGATTTAAGCATACAAAGGGACATAGGGACAGAGAAAGCGACTTTGTTTTATACTATGTAGTGATGCTCCGCGACCCGCAGAGGAATCCCTTACATTTAAAATTGTCAACTTACTTGTATCCAATATCCTGCCAACCATTATGCAGTTGGTGCGCATCCTGCATGAGCCTCATGCTCCTCTTGCAAGCGTCCTTGGTCTCGCAATCCGGAGGAATATAGCTGTGGTGGACAACGACGTAAGGCACTGGAAGGTTCAGACTTGTGATGCCGTTCGGTGGACGGGCGCCCCACGTCTCTCGAAGCACGAAGTTAAAAGGGTAATCTGTTGAAATATTATGTAGGTACAGTTAGGGAGAGAAAAGGTTAAGCGCTTTCAGGGCTGTTCATGGTGTCCGAGACTTATTTTTTTTATCGGGTACAGGGCTATCAACATTATGCTTTTTTTTCCAATTTCTTGGACACACAACTGTCAAACTACAAGTTTAAAACAAAGCCGGTGACCTGTTTTTAAGCCAAAGCGCCTATGTGACGTTTTTAGATCTTGGCGAAAGAATGCGAACGAAGTGGCTTAAAAAATCTACATCTACATGAACTTGTCAAGTTCACCTTCAGTTCCGATGGACTGCAACTTCAGTCTGTCTGCACCAGTACACTCCATTATAACATTTATTGTAAAACACTCTAAACATGTTCCTCCGGCGCGGCAGTGGAAACGAGAATGAGACTCTTTCCTCGCTAACAGCATTTCCGAGTTTGCTTTCGAGTTCACCTCTTCAATAATTAGTAGGAAAGTCCACCTCTTGAACGAGTAGGCACACGGCTACACATCAAGTTATAAATGTCCAGTATAAGCTGACCTCGCAATGTACGGAAATTCTATACAATGCGAGATCAGCATAACCTGGAAATGTATAGCTTGATGTGTAGCCGTGTGTACGCGTACTCGAGTTCGAACTTAAATGACAAAGTTTGCGAATATTTTCTGAATGTTCAGAGAGGTTCTGCGACTTTGAGAGTTAAGCAGCACACCAGTGTAATTGCACTTTTAGATTTGGTGGTTTTAGTAATCGGAGATCGGAATAGACTTTGAGGAAAGGCGAAGATAAATTTTGACATTTGTACAAAAAACCTAACATTGAACAAGATAAGAATAAATCAGCTATATTGATTAGGCGTTTTTAAAAGTTGCTTACCGTAAGAGCTCCGTGGGTTTCGGGATGATGGGAGAGCCGCAACACTGGCAAGCACGCAGGCAACAACAATGTGGAATAAACTGGCCATGGTTTCTAGAAAGATATAGAAACAGGTGTGAAATATGTACCCAAATCACATTAAAAAAGAAAGACAATAACCAATCACGACGATTAATAAATTAGCTTGCATGAGCACACGTGCAAGCTCATTAATGAAAAGTCACAGAAACGAATTAAAGTTATCCGATTATCAAAATCAAAACGGTCATTCTTTAAAACTTGAATGAAATAGATTATCTCCGTTAATTCAAGTGTCAAATAATAATAAAAAAAAAACTATGAAGGTTTTTTTTTTTTAAACCTGTACCTTGACGTAGCATTGTGGCCGGTTAGTTAACCTTTTTAATTCAAACAAATTACTATTAGTTTCGTGACAGATTTAAACAAATCACTAGTTTTTTTTCTAGAATCTGGTTTTTCGTATTATCAATTTGAATATCGAATTATTATTAAGACCTCACAAGTTGTATACGGATTCGCGGCAAAACTTGTATTGATTTCGGCGGGAATGCGTTCAGTTTAATGATGGCGACTGTTGTAAGTTCAAGTTTATATAGGCAGTAAGACTCATAAATTCCCTGAACTTAAATAATTATTATATATGACTTATTAGGGACTTCTGTATTTCTGCTATAGGTACATAATATGTCCATTATTAAGGGTATTAACTTGGCATAAGGACATTATGAAAGAAATCATTTCATGGCAATTTATTTACAGGCAACTAATTACGGAAAATCGAGCCACAAAAAGTTTCAAGTTAAATAAAAGTTAGTAACCTTCTTTTTTAAGTAGGAAATGCAATGGAACAGTTTTTTCAAACGATGATCGTAATCAAATTATCTCTGGTTTCAGCCGTCTTTCAAAACCTTGAAGCAGAAAATTGTGAACCTAAGGGTGTGTCTAAATGTTAAAAGGGCTTCTATGACTACTACTTGTGACTTGGTGAAACTCGCTTGAAATTTATATTTCCATTCTTAGTTTCTAATAAAAAAAACGCGAAAGTAAGTTTCTTCACTGAACCGATCATCCTGAAATTTTGCACATACATTGTCAGGTGTACAGAAATAGACATAGGGTACCTTTCATTACGAAAAAAAGTATTTTTCCCGAGGAAAATAACAATAATAATTCTTACGATAATAGATGGTGCCCCGTGTCTTTCGAATCATGATTGAATTATATTATTACAAGCAGAGTACAACCCGAATTGATTGTCAAATTCTAAATTAACACGAGTGAAGCCGCGGGCAAAAGCTAGTAATGAATAAAGTAGACAGGCACCGGCACCGCGTTGCACCAGCCATTTTTATTTCTATAGCGCGGATTAGGTACAGAAGTGTTGTTAGGTAGAGGTATAGAAATAGTGCAAATCATTTACATTATTTACACCTGAGATGAGCGAGGGACGTTTTTGTGAAACCAACCAATAATACCGCTTGAGGTATTCTAGCTATGTGATTGGTTATTTCCACACAGAATAGAATAGAATAGCACAAGCTACGAAAAATAAGCGATATTATTGTTAGTTTCACACACATCCCTCGCTACGCAACCATGCTCATCTCTGATGGAATCGCAACCTGAGAGAGAGTTTCACTCAAAATTCAGTTCAAATTTGAAGCAACAACACAATAAATGTGTGCTTGCGGCACTTAATTTCGTTAGCCTACATGCAAAAGCCCACAATTAAGACGTATGTCGGTAGGTACGAGTCGTATGTAGACTTAAAAGGTTAACCTGAAATTGCTTCACTTTGCGTGCGACTGGCGATCTCCTCTCATAACTAAATCAAATCAAATTCAATAAGATAATTCTATGGGTGCGACTATACCGGGCGGAATCACCGATGCGAAAAAGGTTTTCATGTATTCAGTACATTATTTTGAGTCTGCTACCACTGCTTGTCTCTGCATCACCCAAAGGTTGACTAGTAGAAAATGCCTATGGCATAAACTACGCCTCTGTACTTTGTTCTTGAAGTGTTAAATAAATAAGTATGCCCAACTAAGCATAAATAACTCACATCTTCAACCATGTTATCATTAATCATCGCAAAAGTAAATCAGAAAATAAAAATGCTTGGCCTGTGAATAGATTTTGACTGTATTGTCAATGACATTGTAGCACACTTATAGCCACGTGCCAAAGTAACCTTAGAACGCAATCAAAAATAGGCAGATAACGTATCTACAATTGGAATATTCTCAAGTAGGTTCCTATCTAATCTAATATAATAGAAAATTTGTAAAATTCAAGAGGTTCTACATCGGAAATCTACTATTAAAGATGAGTCAAATGCGTGAATGCGTAAAGGAACGTGAGCATTCCCCTTTGCGACAGGTTTCGGGTATTTTTGTTACGAGTTACCGTAGTATGTGATAATTATATTGATATCAATATGTCAATGGAATTCGTTGACTTTTAACCGGTTATATTTTGGCTAGCACGCTGGTATTTTATTTGACATCTGCTGCGAACAAGACGGAAACTAATGTTAAAAAATTTTGCAAAGTCAAATTAATTGTTTACCTACCAACTTGATACACGGCAAATTACCGAAGTAATTCGGTAATTTGCCGTGATATAACCACAACTGCCAAATAAAGTACCTTACAACAAACATCATATTCATCACCTGCCTAACCTTTTCTCCAATTATGTGGGGGTCGGATTCAAGTCTAACCGGTTGCAGCTGAATACTATACCAGTATTCAGTACATGGAGCGACTGCCTATCTGACCTCCACAACCCAGTAAGTACGGAGTAATGCGAAACCTCTTGGGAAAACTGCACAACAAACAGTCGAGCTTTTGCTTCTACAAACGATAGAAGCAATCAAACACATTATATCTGATATCCTAACTAAGTTTATGTTAACAACAACGATAAATAAAAATAGAGACGGCACGGTTGGCGCAGGGGCTGAGCGATTGACTGCTACGCTGCGTGTCGCGGGTTCGATCCCCGCACGGAACAAATATTCGTATGATCTACAGGTAGTTGTTCCGGATTTGGCTGTTTGTGTATGTGAGTTTAAATGTTTGTAAACACACCCACGATACAGGAGAAATTCCAAGGTTTATTAAAAAAAAAAAAAGTTTTTTATATACAGTTTTTAAACATGGTGTACTGTCAGGGGCTATTATAATGATTTGAAAATTAAATCTATTGCGTAGGCATCTTTCTGTTACGCGGTCGTGACTTTTTTTTACGAGCTCGACCATTATGTACTTCTGCAGTTAAGTTTTGATTGGATTTTTACTATTTCCCACAACTATAGTGAAAAACGTCGTGTGATTCACGGGTGTGTACTTTCCACCCTTGTATCACTATGGTACTAATGTATCTAGTGCCCGCTTTTAAGAGCGGCCAACCCGTCATACTTTTCATACAAACGCTCGTACGTGATTATGCAGTTGTTACACATCTATCTTTGATTTTTTTGAACTAATAGGTATTTTGTGCACTATATCTAGGTTTCTATGGTAGCAAAAAAATAAAACATTGTAGAAACAAATTCAGTATAAGCCTCCAAAAATTGCTGTTTTGCACAAATTTTAACTGAACTTTCGCCGTTCATAATGTACTCATAAACTGTAAAAGTAAAGTTAACATCTCGATAGAAACCTTGTACATGTAATGGAGATTCTTAATGACCAATATTTATTTCACACACTTGTAAGACTTATTCAAAAACACGTATTTCCTGGAACACGTTTAAGAAATTTTCGAACACTATTTTTCGTTCAATGTCATCGCGTTAGGCGGTATGAGGTGAGCGTGAGAGCCGAGATATGCTGGGTTCGGGGCGGGGTAAGACGGGAGAATTGAAAGAAAATCACCGCTGTGGCTCTGGATGAAACAACAAGCTTTTCGATCATGCTCGCGTGACGATAGACGGACCGGGAACGGCCTTCTTAAGAAATAGTATCACCCGTATCTATTAGCAAGTCAAAGTGATTACTTGAGTAAAAGTAATTATTTTATGATACGATTTTTATTCTTTAGTTCAGTAATTGCTTAAAGTTAGAACAGTCCAAGTTAGGATTCGGAGCTTTGCTTTCTTTGACTGTTCTTACTTCAAACTGCTCGGAGACTTGTTCGATGTGGCGAGCGTAAGAGATGCGGCGGACCAGATGAGGGCAACGATCACATCAAGAATCACATAAACCGAAGTAAGTATGCGAATAAGGACATGTATTCAAAACCGAGGGCTACACATCAAACTAGAGACGAGTGAAATGTGTGTAGTTAAAATTTTCAAATTGATATTTAATTTAATTCATATTTTAATATATTCCGGATGACATCGATGGGGAGGAGTACTTTGACGCCTAAGTGTCCTATTGTGGTTGTTGTATATATGTAGGAACTTACTTTTAGTCTTCTTTTTAGCATAATTTTAGTTCTAATTGATATTGATTAAAAATAGTAATAATGTTCACGAAATTATTTAATTTGATTTTCAGAAAGCGCTCCGTTGGATTTTGAAACCTCGGCGCCGCGCCGCTTACCTCCGAGAGTCCAAGAATACTGAGTTATTAATTTTAGAAGTTACTTATTATTAGTCCAACGATCATTAAACTTTTATTTGACTTGTAAATTAAATATTTGCGTTTAACCTTTTCGTGGTCGTAATTGGTTTGATATTTGCGCCAGTGGTTTTCAGAAAAAACTCGCTATTGAAATTATTTCAGTACTTGCGCATTTATAAGCTGTTATGCTACCTAATGCTCGTTTTTCTCAAACTAAATGACATTTAGTTAAATAAATTACCAATTAACTGGCTCTTGTACTACAGGTTCTTGTAATTCCTAGTACAAGAGCCCTTCTACACATATATGTTGTACCATGGATGTGCTATTAAATAATTTATTTATTTAATAAATTATGATTGCTCGGAAAGAGCGAAGAAGGAATAATAACAATCGCTCGGATTGATCTATAGGTTAAGCCATGCTTGCCTAGGTTGGTCCGTGGATGGGTGACCACTACTACTTAATTTAACGTACAAAAAATTAGTCAGTACGATTATTATTAAAAGTAGCTTTAGTTAGACTGATCTTAAAGGAGAACAAAAAAAATATTTCCCAAGTTTTGATTTTCTTCTTACTCTGATTAATGTAAATGTAGGTACTTAATTATTATAACTTTAATGTAAAATATTTCAAATCTTGATTTAAATATTACATAAATAAAAAAATCATAATACCAGTCTATTACTGTCCCACTGCTGGGCAAAGGCCTCTTCTCAACAGAGAAGGCACGAGCATTGATCATCACGCTTGCTCAAGCTCAAAACGGGTTGGCTTTCAGACTTTTTTTTTAATAGTTCATGAAGAAAGGTTTTATTTTCAAACAAACTAACACACAACCAGACTTACCTTATAAAAAAATAATAAAAATTCAATAAAAAGGAATAACACAAAATTATTTTTTTAACAAAACACTAAACGACTGTGATCTGTCAATGAAACTGCTTAGTATTTATATGAAAGTATAAGTAGGCACATAATATACATGTATTACATAGATGTATTGTTGATAATTAATTACGGAGTCATACAAGATAAGTACCTAATTCCTTGATACTATTATCAGCCGTGATTTGTCACAAAATAATAATTGTTAATTATTGTTGTTTATTATTAATTTGCTTGATTTGAGGACGGGTATTAACCTTTGTCAATGTATTATGTTGTTGTAGATAATAAGTGACAGACGTTTCTAGATGTAGGTTAGACGTAGGATTTGGATAGCTGATGTACTTTTTGGTGATAATTATTTATTAATAACTATAGCTTATGCCCGCGGCTTCGCCCGTTGAGTTCGGTAATTATCCCATGGGATCATAATACCGGGATAAAAAGATCCTATGTGTTAAACCAGGTTATAAACTATATGTGTGCTAAGCAACGAGGCTTGTGTCGTGGACACCAGATAGTTGATAGATACATAAATACTTTTTGTTTGTAAATACATACTTATTATACATATAAACATCCATGACTCGGAAATAAATGTCCTCAGTGCTCATCACACAAACATTTGCTCCTACCAGGATACGAACCTGGGACCCTAAGAACGTAAGGCAGCCTCACTACCGCTGCGCCATTCGGGTCGTCATCGTCGTATCCATCCTCACAATCTTTCGCATTTATAATTTTAGTAAGATTGTTCCTATTGATATCAGGGTGGTTACTATAACGTCTTAAGGTGGATGCGCAAGGGTAGCCCGCGAAATTTAAATGTTCTTACGTTTATTGCAATTTGCAGGTCAGTGTCAGGTTGTATGTTGATGAAAATATGAATCGCGCCAGTAACATGTATGGAGTTACCGAATCATTCAAATCATCAATACAACCCTCCAAGTTCAAATAATCTCAAAGAGTGACTTTTTCATGAAATAGCTATTGAATGTGATTATATGAACTTGGAGAGCTGTATTGGTGATTTGAATGATTATAATTCTGTAACTCCATACATGTTACTGGCGCGATTCATATTTTCATCAACATACAACTTGACACCGACCTGCAAATTGCAATAAACTTAAGAAAATTTAAATTTCGCGGGCTACCCTTGCGCTTCCACCTTAAAGCTGGAGTAATTTCAGCGTGGAAAAGAGACAGAGCTATACAGTACGTCAAGCGCCATCTCTTTCCCACACTGGAATTACTCCTGCTTTAAGACGCCATGGTAGGCCACCAGATGAGGAGCTCGTGACTAAATAGGTAATGACAGCACACACTCGGGTCGATCTTAAAGTAAAGCCGTGCTTGCTTAGGTTGGTACCGAGTTTCCTTCGTACCTCGGAAAGCACGTTAACCCGTTAGTCTCGGCTGTCATTTGTAGATCTTTGACAGCCATTACAAGAAGTCATTAGCCCGAAAGACTGACAACCAATCTTACCGAGGGGTGTCGTATTACCCAGTACTAACTTGGTTGTGGAGATCAGATAGGCAGTCGCTCCATGTAAAATACTGGTATTCAGCTGCATCCGGTTAGACTGGAAGCCGAACTAATGTAATAAGGAAAGGCTAGAATCAAACAATCTTGCTTGATAAATAGTCGAAGTTTTCTGCCATTTGTCTTATTATCTTTTGCATCTTGGCTAAAACTAGGTCTACCTGACAATTCCAAAATCTTTTGCTTCTTGTGAACCTCGGAATGTATTGAATTTCGTGATTAATAACGACTGACGTCTAAAATTTTCTTCTCCTAGGGGAATGTTATGCGAAAAAAAATTAATATCAATTCTATTATAAACGTATTTTGTATCACCCTTACAATAAAACCAACAACACCAAGTGATAACCTATTTCCTAGAATTCCACATGTTATTGTAATAGTTAATAACAGTAAACAATGGTCTGCTAGGGGACTTACAGCAGTGACCTTAAACTAATTGGTTCAATGAATAAGGGACTTATTTGTGACAAGTAATAACATTCAATGGAATAAGTGATGATATGTCATTACATTCCATTTATAGGTGAATTACATGAATAATGCCTACAACCTACATGAAGCTTGCCCGCAGGATGTGTTTCTTTACCTACAAAGTGGGCGTACAACCTCGGGGCATAGACAAAGTCGCATTTTTAACAATGATAGGTAACAATGATGAAAAAGACGAAGATGTATGGTAATGACATAACCTACCGAAAAGCCTATGTCAATCTCATTGAGAAGTGCTGTGAAGGACGTTTCATATCTAAATGCTTTCAAAGTAATTTTCACTTTTATACGCCCTTTTTTATTACAAACTAGCGACCCGCCCCGGTTTCGCACGGTGCAATGTTATACATATAAACCTTCCTCTTGAATCACTCTATCTATTAAAAAAAACCGCATCAAAATCCGTTGCGTAGTTTCAAAGATTTAAGCATACAAAGGGACATAGGGACAGAGAAAGCGACTTTGTTTTATACTATGTAGTGATGACTAAACTAACAACAAACTATGAAAGGGCACAAAAAAAACTCATCCCCAACGCTGTCAGCTGGTAATGTACCCAAGAGACTGGCGGCGTTGTTATGTTGTATGGCATCGCTTAGCCTCTGGCTGCGGTAAAAGTCAGCACTTGGGTTACGGGAAGCGTCAATTAGGCGTTTAGTAATTTACTTAAAATGCTGTGAGCACTCGGACCCCATGCCCCAAAGTTTCAACCCCAAACAGCTTGACAAGAGTATCGACACACGTTGCGTTCCACACTAAAGGTTTACCCAAGTACCCATCTTCCAAAGAAACAAAAAAATGCCGTCTGGTCATTCGCCATCGTCGCGTGACAAGCCATTGGGTTCTAAGACATCTGGAACGCCGACGGTGACAAGAACTCGTCGGATGAGACTAGGCCCTTTGGTTATAAAGTAGCGGGGTAGCTTGGTCGCAGGTAACGCAGAATTTGGAAATGCTTGGGGAGGCCTATTTTCAGCAATGGATCACTCTGCGAAGATGATGATAAAGATCTGTTAAATTAGTTAGGTTTAGCTACTGTTACTGTTAGCCTATGACATCCCACTGCTGAGCAAAGGCCTCTCTCCATGACTTCCAAATTCTTCGATCCAGGGCCCATGTGGACCACTGGTCGTTAGTTTTGTCCAGCTCGTCCCGCTATCTTCTACGAGGTCTAGACCGCGTCGCCGTCTGGCTGTATCAGGGCTCGTTATTTTGGCCCATAGCTCGTCGGGCATACGGCAGACATGGCCAGCTCAGTCCCACTTTAGCTTATCGGCTTTTTAAGCAACGTCACTAATTTGTGTTTTGGAGCGCAATGTGGTGTTGCGGACATGGTCGGTAAGTTTGACGTCTAGACGCAGTATCCTAGGATACTGCGCTTCACTGCACGTTGGCAAACCTTGAGCTTGGACTTTGAATGTTTGTCAAAGACCAAGTCTGGGATCCATATTATGTCAAAATGGGAAGATTTAGCTATAGTTAAATGAAAATGTAGTTGGGTCCTTGTCTAGCTCCTACAGTTTTATTTCGATGAGTAGCTGCTTTTAGTAACAACCCGCACTGCGCTCGCGTGGTGGATTTAGCCCATTCCCTCTCTTAGAGATGAGGACTGCGTTCCTCCATTAGGAACATTGTAGGCTAATAATGCAATGCTATGCTCCTTGTTGCCTGAAAGAAATCCCTGTCAACGATAACACCGCCAAGTTTCTTTGTTATACACTAAAGACAATTATATTGTATTGTGAAATTACCTTAATTAGTTCTTACATGTTTACATTTTTGTTGATTATAATCTATAAAAGGAAAAGATAAGCCCATCCATTCAAAATTGTTAAATAATGGATAACGCTGGAAGTTGGTTACCAATGACGTCATGAGAAAAGCTTTTCGTTGAAAAAAGTACCCATTATCTTTGTAATTAAGTTGATAATCTGTCTAGTCGGTGGTAAGGTCACTGTTACTTGAGAAAGTAGGAAGCAAAAAGTTATTCAAACGTACAATTTCTGATGTACACGCTCGCTCGAATGGGCATTAAAAATAGTAAATCTATCGGTATGATTGTGTTTTGAAATATGTGTTGGATTTTGTAATTTGTATTTCAGAGGCGACATAATGAACAAGCCCCTTTAAATAAAGAGAAAAAAAAACGTACAATTTATTTTGCAAATGGATTTGGAGCAGAGATGGCCAGCCCAGTTGTACAGTGATGGCCCAGTTATATCGGCCCTGACCTACGAACCGTGTGGGTATGAACCCAGGCAGGCGTATTACTTTGTTTAATTTATTTCATTACCACTGCTCTCAAAACAGTGAAGGAAAACTTCAACCTAAAATTCAAAGATGTGTGACATCTATCAATCCGCACTGGCCCCATGTTATGGATTATAGTCCACTCCCTCACATAGAGAGGGGGCGTGTGTCCCAGCAGTGGGAACAGTAAAGGCTGGATTATGCTTATGCTACTAATTTCATTTAAGTAAGTAAATATCTTCTTTTTCTTAAATTTACCAATACACGCAACTACTCGTATAATATTATAAACTATACAGGGTTGGGAGGGACATTAGACGCACAAACGAATACCACTTAATCAGCACATCATTTTCAACCAGTGCTGTACGCAAGTTCTCGTGCCAGTGCTGGAAGTAAGTGACCACGGCAGTGCTGGAAGAAAGTGTTCGCCCCAGTGCTGGAAGCAAAAGCCAGCGCCAGTTCTGGAAGCAAGTTGTAGCACTAGTGCTGGAAGCAAGTTGTAGCACTAGTGCTGGAAGCACGTTGTGCTTCACTATCACTACTTTTTATAAAACAGTCCTCCGATGCTTCTATCTGTCTGTCTGTTCGCGATAAACTCAAAAACTACTGAACGGATTTTCATGCGGGTTTCATCACCATTAGATAGAGTGATTCAGGTTTAAAAATAGAATTTTTCAAGATTTTGTGTAAATTGGTTTATATTTTAGAATTCCCCCTGCATTCCGTACACGAAGCTTACATTCTGGACGTATGGTAACCCTAAGAATGCTGTTCTATCTATCTATACCGTGTCCATCTTATACTATAATATTATAAAGAGGTAAATTTTGGTTGTATGTTTGTATGTAGGGGGTAATCTCTGGATCTACATAACCGATTTTGAAAATTCTTTCACTAATACGTAGCTACATTATCCGCGAGTGCTATATAGGCTATATTTACAGCGTGTCCGTGGAATCATTTCCGATCAAAATGCGAGCGAAGTCGCGGGCAACAGCTAGTATAATATATGACTACACCTTTTAAATAAACTCCATTTTGTAGAGTGAAATTCAGTTATGATACGTTAAAAGCTTTTAATATGATTTAAACCATATTGTTTAGTAAGTATACTAAAGGCGCAGAAGAAATAAAGAAAAGGCTGTTAGGTATAACAGCTAGACCAATAAAGCTTTACCGAGCCAAATCTATGCTATTTATGCTTCATTCACACCTTTTTTTTTCAAGAACGATGTCATCTTGGAGTCAGCTCGGCGCCTCCTTCCCGGTCCACTGGCGCCCTTGTAACATATAATAATTTCACACTTGACCTAACATCTGGGCGCGGCGCTTACGCAAGCCAGGCGCGTCGTCCGGAAGCCAGGCGCCGGCATTGTCCGGAATACACTCTTGTGCATTAATTTATGTTCATCTATGCCTTATACATAATAAAGCTGAAGAGTTTGTTGGTTTGCGTTTTTGAATGCGCTTATCTCTGGAACCATCAGTCGGATATGACCAAATATTTTTGTATTTGGTAGCCCAATTCTTAAGGGGGCAATATTATTGGATATTCTAAAATCAAATTGGTATATTTACTTTTTAAAATAAATGATATATTTTTTATGTTTAATCTGTAAATTAAGTATATTTATCAGTTGATCTACGGATCACTACATAGTATAAAACAAAGTCGCTTGCCGCTGTCTATCCCTATGTATGATACGGTTTTATTTAATAGATAGAGTGATTCAAACCGGAGCCGGTGCGGGTCGCTAGTAAATTATAAATGAACTGAATTGTCTGCGTTCAAGGTGGTAATATGATAATTATGTTTTCTTTCTCTTTTTTAGTTATTTATTCTTTTGGCAAGAGCGAGCGAAGCGAGCTCGGGACTTGGGGGACAATTTGCGAAATCGAATTATATTAAGAAGTTTCTAAATATTAGATATTTAATGCTCTATTAAAATATATTATTATTATGCTGCTATTTAATATGTTTTGGGGCCCAACAAGTAACTATCATATCAATTGGGATAAAGGCAGAATTGGGAGAATGATGATGACCCTCGGAGATAATGTAGGTTCTCGTTTGTGAAAGAACTTTCGGGATCGGATCAGTAGTTCCGAAGATTACCCCTACATACAAACTTACAAGCCCTCTTTATAATATTAGCTTATAAGTATACATAATGCTACAACCCTTTTAAGAGCCGAGCACATAGAACAAAATTAAACGGCGAGTGAAACCGTGGGCACAGCTAGTATTCAAATGTAGAACGATAAATTATAAATAATTTTGATGTTTTTTTTTTCTATACTCTAGTGACTGCTACATTGTTTTTGATTTGATTGATTTCGTGCTGGGTTCGGGGACAGTTTATTGAGTTTCTTGAGCCTTGTCGAACGTCTTTTGTCATTTTTGTAGATCCTTACTGGCTCACAAGAATAATAATTAGTAATGGGTTCGGTAACATGTAATCTGATAAAGAATTCGTCATGTAGCTTATTTTTTTATATTGTTTTAGGGGGGCGTGTGTTCTTGGTGGGTTGCTTGATCGATACATAGATATGTAGACTAGCTTTTTTAGAGTTCCGTACTTCAAATGGAAAAAATCCGAACCCATTTAGGATCAGTTCGTTGTCCATCTCCCTTCCTGTCTGTCTGATAACGCCGGTTTTCTCAAGAACGCCGGGTTTTACTAGTTTTATATTATGGTGTTTATATGGGACAGCGGTGATGATCTCATGGAGAATATTGTTCAGCTAGATGGTCTATTGGTATAGACCATCTAGCTGAACAATATTCTCCATGAGAAACTGGTGGTGTTATGTATTCGGGTGTGGTCACCCGAATACATAACACCACCAGTTTCTGGTACACGCTGTATAAAGTAATGTATGTGTGAATGCTCCTGAAGAATGACAGACCATAAAATTATTCTATTACTTCCAAAAGTTGTTATCGCAAACGATCGATATGGTAGGAAAACTATATTAACCATATAGCATTATCAATTTTTATCTCGCTTATTGTATCGGCCACACTATTAATGAGTTAATTGTTTAATTTATAATTCATTAATGTCTTAGGTGCATTTTTTAATGACTTATTATCGAGCCGAGTTGCGATACCATCTGATATTTTATGATTGATGCGACGTTGATAAGAATCTGGCAATTATGCTTGACTGATCAAGTGATCACTGATTTGTGACGGGGGGATACCAAATAATACCAATGTCCTAAGATCACAATAAAAAGAACCTGAGGATGATAAGTCAATTCAAATCTTTGGGGCTCGTATCTCGGCGGGGGAAGTACCGTGAACATACCTACATTTAAATCTGTCGCTTAGCAATGTTGCTGTGTACCGGTTTGGGAGTTATATGTACAGACGCAGCATATCATTACGTTAGTATACATAATGCCCAATGAGTTAGGTAGATGTTAATTTATAATTTGACAATCTATTCCGGTTGTGGGTACTCTGCTTGTAATAATAAAATTCAGTCATGTGTCGAAAGACACGTGGCGCCATCTATTATCTTGAGAACGTTATTTTTTTTTTCCTCGTGAACAGTACTTTTTCGGCATGAAAGGTACCCTATGTCCGTTTCTGTACACCTGACAACGTTTGTGCATAATTTCAGGATTATCGGTTCAGTGGTTTAAGCGTCAAAAGGTAACAAACAAACAAACTTACTTTCGCATTTATAATATTAGTTAGGACTAGCTGTTGCCCGCGGCTTCGCTCGCGTTTTGGTCGGAAATGATCCCACGGGCACCTTGTAAATAGATGCCTATGGCACTCGGGGATTATTTAGCTTCCTACTAGCGAAAGAATTTTCAAAATCGGTTCAGTAGAACTAGAGATTACCCCCTACCTTCAACCTCACAAACTTTACCTCTTTTATAATATTAGTCTAGATAACCTGGATTATAGGATAATAGGATACTTTTAACCCGGTAGTATGATCCCGTGGGATAGTTACCGATCTTCAAGAGGGCGAAGCCGCGGGAATAAGCTAGTATTTTATAAGTTTGTAGGCTGAACTGTGGGCGTAACTACTTTGAAAAGTCAATTCGCTATTGTACGAGCTGCCTTAAAGTAGGTACCCTGTTGTACGACCTACCTTAGTACTCTGTTACTCGCAATCACTAACACTAACCGACACATATCATTGCTCTGTAAGAATTTCCAAGTGCTGGAATTTCTGGTACGCGAATTTAAGCTTTAATTTGGTTTTCAAAATGTCGTGATGGCCAAGAGGTTAAGGCCTCGTCTGTCACGCACGAGGTTGCGGGTTCAAATAAGAACAAATAGGACTTTTCAGACAGACAGACTTGGCGAATCTATTTGCCATTCGGCTACGAAACCCTAAAAACAGAACCCTTCTAGATTCGCCAAGTCTGTCTGTCTGTCTGTCCGTGTATGTCACAGCCACTTTATTCCGAAACTATTAAGACTACACAGTTGAAACTTAATAGGTAGATGTATTCTGTGAACAGCTTTACAATTTTTATACAAAAATTAATAAAAAAAAAGAAGAATTAGGTAAAAAATATTTAAAAAAAAAGTCATCAAACCTGTATGTGTCTATAGAAATGACATTTTGATGATGTCTTTAAAAATGACATTGAGGCTCCTAAAACCATTTTTTCTCAAAGTCAAGTCACTTCAAGTTTGAAAGATAGACACTTGCAAAGTGGTAAAATGTGTGTCCCTCTCTAATTTCTAAAGTAAGAGGAGGAAAATTATGAAAAAAATATAGGATTGTAGAACGTAAAAAAAACTTTCAACTAAAATTGGTTTAAAGAAGATTTGATGTTTATTTTTTGAGATATGGAACTTTTTCATCAAACTGCAGCAACAACTTGGTTTTCATTAAAATATTATGAAAAACAAATTTATACAAACAATACAACATATGAATGAGCCTTCAAAATATTTTTATTAAGTATATTTTATGGTTTACGGAACCCTGTGTGCGTGTGAGTACGACTCGCACTTGGCCGGTTTTTTTTTGTTACGATTTAAAATTTTACTACTGGGGCCTTAGTCTGCTATTGCAATAGTGTCAGAATGGTCTATCATTGATTTAATAAGGCCCCGCGCAGACGAATTACCCTTTGTACGCACGTCAAACGAGTTTCGAACGCGCTTCAATACGCCGTGGGCTAGGGGCCTTATTAAATCAATGATAGACCATTCTGACACTATTGCAATAGCAGACTAAGGCCCCTGGTCAAATACCTACTGAATTTCTTTAATTATATTAAAAATAAAGAGCCGAACGAAGTATGAACACGGCCACGCTCGCCCGCGTTTCCTTCGTGAGAGCACCAATAAGACAATAAAGGCAGCTTTATTCATGCAATGAAGCTTTCGAGTGTAGGTACACAATTACAAATTAATCTACGTGTTACGATTTAAAATTAAATTAATTTAATAAAATAGAGTAAAAACAGTTGCTGTCTTTCGGTACCCACCAATACCTGAAACCCAAAGTTTTTCATGCCAATCCAAAAAAAAAATACAATGTTCCATCTGTTAAACTTAAAAATCAATATTGTCTCACGATTTCAACTTTCCATAATGAGCCTTAGAGCTGCCAACAAAATTCAGAGCTCGTCAACGATACAATAAAAAAAAAACAAACATCATTAGCCCACCGCGCTATTCAAAAAAAGAACATCCGTTTCAGGCTACCGACAAAAAAAAGAACAGTTTTAAAAAACTATGGACGATTGATTTTCCCGCTAATCAATGGACCGCATCAAAATCCGCGTGCAGTTCTCATCTAAGACAGTGTATACGTTAACTAAAACGTGGTATACGTCGTTTCGACGCACCTATTTATAAGTTCCAGAGGAATTGTTCACAGATGAAATTCCGAAGCTAGTCGCGGGCTACACGCGCTCCCGGTTTCGCGTCCTCAAAATATCCGAGGCACACTGTATTAATTAAAAAAATATGACCAGTTGATTGAGTGTTCGGTGTTCGAATTTTAAAGTGCGTATATTTGTGCTTAAAGTAACATTACACATACACACGGAGTTTCTTGTATAATGTAAGACAAAATCATGGTTTTGGTGAAAGTATTATTATATCTATTCTATTTGAAGATCAGATAGAAATAGGGATTTGCGTAGATAACTAGAATAGAAGTGATAAAGCTCTATGGGATTGTTAGGGCCCGCTGTTTCGAAAATTTTAAATTATTGCGCGTTTCTAAGTTGTGCTTTTTTAAAGTTTACAAACTTCAGTCGCGATGGAAAGCAAAGCAGGCAAAGTTAAACTGTACAAAAGTTGTCAGTGGAAAGTTAGAACCCCCCTGAAAGTTTCAAGGTTTTCTTCTTGCACAGCTGTATCACAACTAAATTCTCATTTTCTGACTACAGGAATTTTCTGAATCCTCTTCTTCCGTGTGGTTAGTGCCTAACCTGGTGTCAGAGTTTTTATGCCGCCCATGGGCCTTTGACTTGGCTTTACAAGCCGTCGATAAATATGTCTCTCAGGCATGCTAGTTTCCTCACGATGTTTGCCTTCACCGAAGCAAATGATAATTATACAATACGCACATGAGTTTGAAAAATCAGAGGTTGTATCTTGGGTTCCAACTCGAGACCTATGACTTGGCAGTCCAACGGTCACACCACTAGACTATCACTGTTTTTTTTTAATTTTCTGAATGAAAATTAATTATATTTTGAAACTGAAAGTTAAGTAATGAATGACGTACAATCAGGGAATTCACATTTACGATTTATGATACATTTTTGATTAGAACTGATAAGCCATGGTATAACGAACGGTATACTTGATCGATTGCTGTAGATACCTATGCCTATGTGCATGTTCACTTACACTAGGCGATACCTAATACATATAATGCTAAAATATTATTGCACTCTAATTCTCAACTTTCGGTCCAGTAAAGAGGGCTGGAAATCGTGAAGGCATTAGTTCCAAAACAATGGAATAAAAAAAGTAATAGTTATGCGTTTCGATCGCCATTTAGATACCAGTGCATGTATACTGCATCTAGGGTTTCACTAATGCTTTTAACCTTTAGTGGGTTTTCCCAATTGTCGTAATAAATGTGGCACGTTGACAGTTGACATATTTTTTTTTTTTCAATTACAATAAATAGACGATTCTTTTAGGTTTTTCTTTTAGTCGGTTGTTCATCCTTTTGCCCAATTGTGACGCAAGGTAAAAATGGAAAACATTTTGTACAACTGCAAAAATACTAGACCCTCTACCTTTCATGTCATACTTCCCTGGGCTGCAGGGATTTATATCAAACATAAATACGTACCTATTGGACATAATAGACTTTTCTTTACATTATTTCCAAACTAAAATTTACAGATCTATAATAATAAAATATGTACAAGTATCAAAAAGGGAGAAGAATTACAGGGCGTCAAAAAAATCGTCCACATCGCTGTCAATATTAAAAGTGCCCAGAAGGCTGGCAGCATTGACTCGTTAGATGGCAATGCTGATTCTTTGGCCAAAAAATAGGCTAGGTCTATAGTCACGTGAAGAATCGACAAACCGCGTGGCGATTTCCCGAAATACTAGGTGAACCCCATGGCCCTGGATTTCAACCCCAAACGGCTCAAACACATAACTACCAATGAAGTTATTGTATTTGCGCCGTTTGAGGTTTTCGGCACCTGCAGCACCTTTCCAGACGTCCTCTGTGTCGGTCAAGCACGGCACTTCCAAGTCAACTAGAGAGTTAAAAATTTCCTGGTTAGCTTTTTAGTGCTTTGGATAGAGGACAAGCTTACACTAGAAATTGTGCGGACGCCGAGGCCACCAACGCGAATTGGTAGGGTTGCTTGCAGCCACTCTCGGTCGTCCAGGACCACATTAAGGATGGATGTACCTATTTGTATAAAACGTGCATGAATTGACATCATCACGTGCATCGTACAAAATTACATAATTATGATAGGACCAAGCTCGATAACAGACATGTGACATTTTAAAATTAAAAATAAGTCTAAGAAAAGCCGAAAACTTGTTAAAATATTTCATAGACTGTGTTCATAAATACGTAAACTAAACAAGAAGTCACCTCGTTTCGTGAATGTGACTCTAATTTATCACTAGTAAAAGGTTACGATACTATGCCAAGACACCCACTTAATGTATAAATTTTGAATATTGCGTTGAAATAAAAATGGCTTAACGGGATTATTGTGTAGAGTATTTTAGAAATTAACGTTAAAGAAAATGATGGTTTGCAAATCATGATTTTATTTAACGTTACAATTTGAATGTACGATTTACTAGCTTAAAAGTTCGGTGCATAAATTGACCCGTTCGGGCTTTTTATGTACCAGTCCAGTTTTCAATAGGTAAAATTATTTTTTACTAATTTTGACCACGGCTTTGACTGCGTGACTCCACGCAGTCAAAGCCGTGGTCAAAATTAATTGTCTTTAATTGTCCCCCGAGATCGTACTACCGTGATTACATCATCATCCTGCTATTGTCTCATGTTATATGGGGTCGGCGCAACACGTTTTTTCCTTCCATCCTCCTCTGTCAAGCACGCTCCTCTGTCACGCTATCATTTACTCCTTTTTCTTTCATAAAATTCCTCACACAATCCATACATAGTTTCCTTGGTCTTCCTCTCCCTCTCCATCCATCAACATTTATATTCATCCTTCTTTTAGTCACATGCGATTCGGCCCTCCTCATCACATGTCCATACCAAGACAGTCGATTCTTTTTCAACTTTTCTGTAACTGGCGCAATTTTAAACTTCCTATTGTATACTCGTTCCTTATCGTACCTTCTTGACACACCACACATCCACCCGAAAAATCTCATCTCCACCACATGCATTACGACAGGTCTAATCACGGACTTGTATATTTTCCCCTTTAACTGTGTCGCAAGTGTGTGTTCCTACTACCCCGATAAAAAGCGTTAGTCCAAGATAAAAACTATCTGTGTGCCCATCCAAATCCGTTTACTATTTAATGAATATCTAACCATCAATCCTGACCAACTTTCGCATTTATAAATAGTAGTAAGAAAGGATAAGATTGTTGTTTTGTTGTTTTGATTGTTGTTGTGATTGTTGTTGTTGTTGTAATTTAAGTTTTAAAATGTTCGTTTGTGCACATAGGTTTATCCTCATTCGCAAATCTCACAATCAAACGTAAGGTTTGCTGTAAGAAAACCCAATTCTGGGTTAAGCTCGCCGTTGTACATAAGTTATATATTGTAATTTTGTGTGTCCTACTTTTATATTTTGTGTGCAATAAAGAATAAGAATAGAATAAGAATTGTTCAATCCAACAGCGATGTTTTTGTTATGTGTGGTTCATGGTTCACACTTGTTCCAAAATCATCATCATCTGCCAAGCCTTTTCCCAACTATGTTAGGGTCGGCTTCCAGTC
Organism: Eugnorisma glareosa; assembly: GCA_947578425.1. NCBI lineage: Eukaryota > Metazoa > Arthropoda > Insecta > Lepidoptera > Noctuidae > Eugnorisma > Eugnorisma glareosa. The sequence goes on along the minus strand of OX387974.1, from coordinate 8,553,927 downwards.
TAACCGGAGGCAGCTGATTACCTGTATTTTACATGGAGCGACTGCCTATCTGACCTCCATAACCTAGTTAGTTCTGGGTACGATTGATACCCTTTGGTAAGACTGGTTTTTAGACTTTCGGGGCCTCTGACTACCTGTAACGGCTGTCAAAGATCTACAAATGTAGCCGGGACCAACGGCTTAACGTGGCTTTCCGAGGCACGGAGGAAACTCGGTATGTAATGGGTCACCCAGCCACAGAAAAA